>JAUCEA010000006.1:0-1250000 GCA_033557915.1 Phytophthora tentaculata
CCTAAAACCCTAAACCCTAAACCCTAAACCCCTAAACCCTAAACCCTAAAACCCTAAACCCTAAACCCTAAAACCCTAAACCCTAAACCCTAAACCCTAAACCCTAAACCCTAAACCCCCTAACCCCTAAACCCTAAACCCTAAACCCTAAACCCTAAACCCTAAACCCTAAACCCTAAACCCTAAACCCTAAACCCTAAACCCTAAACCCTAAACCCTAAACCCTAAACCCTAAACCCTAAACCCTAAACCCTAAACCCTAAACCCTAAACCCTAAACCCTAAACCCTAAACCCTAAACCCTAAACCCTAAACCCTAAACCCTAAACCCTAAACCCTAAACCCTAAACCCTAAACCCTAAACCCTAAACCCTAAACCCTAAACCCTAAACCCTAAACCCTAAACCCTAAACCCTAAACCCTAAACCCTAAACCCTAAACCCTAAACCCTAAACCCTAAACCCTAAACCCTAAACCCTAAACCCTAAACCCTAAACCCTAAACCCTAAACCCTAAACCCTAAACCCTAAACCCTAAACCCTAAACCCTAAACCCTAAACCCTAAACCCTAAACCCTAAACCCTAAACCCTAAACCCTAAACCCTAAACCCTAAACCCTAAACCCTAAACCCTAAACCCTAAACCCTAAACCCTAAACCCTAAACCCTAAACCCTAAACCCTAAACCCTAAACCCTAAACCCTAAACCCTAAACCCTAAACCCTAAACCCTAAACCCTAAACCCTAAACCCTAAACCCTAAACCCTAAACCCTAAACCCTAAACCCTAAACCCTAAACCCTAAACCCTAAACCCTAAACCCTAAACCCTAAACCCTAAACCCTAAACCCTAAACCCTAAACCCTAAACCCTAAACCCTAAACCCTAAACCCTAAACCCTAAACCCTAAACCCTAAACCCTAAACCCTAAACCCTAAACCCTAAACCCTAAACCCTAAACCCTAAACCCTAAACCCTAAACCCTAAACCCTAAACCTAAAACCTAAAACCTAAAACCTAAACCCTAAACCCTAGATAAGCCATTTTTCTCTACCAGCGGCATCGCAGTGCGTTTGCTGTAGGGTTCGCTAAGTATTTCGTGTCCTCCAGCACGACGGAGCGCAATTTTCTTCGCTTCGCGAATCGACAGCTGGATTCGCCTTGTCTCTTCCACTTTTTATATATTATTTTTTTTTCGCGGCGCGTCTAGAGAAGCCACGTCGTTTCGGTGGAGAGCAAAAAATACGATTGGGTCACTTACGCTACCACGTTCTTTTGCTGGTACACGTTCTGCAGGGGTTGGAGATGTCAGTCTTTCTATTAGTTGACTTCATGTGTTACCTTGATTATGTCTACTCTCATGTGGTACAGTACTCGCAATTGCTCCAATAGCTGTAAAACAAAGCTTCACTTAAGTCGTTGCGGTGTAGGGCACCACTACGTCTCCACTGAGCTCTGTGAACGACAGTTGAGACGTCGTCACACTTTCAGTAGCGTTATTGAGACAAATTAGGAAATCTACAGCTGTTGGTATCGTCTAGTCCTGTGAACGTGCCGGGCTTTCTTGTGTGTAGTACAGTATGGAAACCATAAAGCCGTCTCATGACAAAACGAAACGTGGTAGCCCGCTCGATCGATACTACGTCTGTGATCGTATCCGTCACTAGCTTACATCGGCGGTATTTGGTATTTCTGTCCTCCGCTGGCAATGATCTGATAAGATCGCTGTCTGCAGAGTTGATTCCTCCAGGAGTCACGAATCCAAATTCAGTGTTGTTGGCAGGGCGCTGCACTAATGTGCGATTTGGGGGGGGGCGCACAATATCGTAGTTAGCTCTACTTCGCAATGAAGGCATGGGCGAAGAGAGATCTACATGAAACTGCAGTCACACGGAAAAACGGCAGGTTTAAACGAAGATCACTGTATACCAAGAATGGACAGAACAAACCAAATCCCACCGAAAACGTACACATGCATCGACTGAGTTATTGTTTCTGGTTGCTGGATCCGTCAGTTTGGACTTTACAACGGCCTTTACACCGTCCACTTCAATGTCGTATGAAACATTTGGAAATAGAACAAGATTGTGCTGCTCTGCGACCATTTTAAACGCGTCGTCACTGAGCTGCATTGCTCATGCCGTTAACTCCGGTTGCTAGTGTGGAAGTCCACCCCGCTTGTAATTGCCCACTCATCGGCCGTAGTATCCCAATATTGCATACAATTTCGTACAAACGGTTTTCTTCATCGTTTCCAACTGTCTCCAGCAGCGCGCCCTTGAAATCGCTGTACTATTGTTCGTATTCCGAGTTAATTAACCCCTTCATGATATTGCGTTACTTCGTTTCCGTCTTTCCGGCCCCACCAAAGCGCGCACATTGTTTCTTTAGCCAAGTTGCCATGTTGCAATCGACACAACAGTTGTCTCGTTTTCGACCAGGCTTGCCCAAGTGCATATTTCTCGTGGAGCGCCGTGTCTATCATGTCAACATGTATTTTGGTCCCGTCTGGGCTTTTTATCGTGGTAGCGGACACGGCTAGCGTTAGATTCGCATTCTCCTCGGTATGAACCCGCGCCGGTTGCACATACTGTCCATGTAACATTAAAACCGTAACAATTTATACTCAGTCCCGTGTATCTTCGATTTTAATGGCCTATCCGTCTTTCCCGAACGCAAACGTCGTGCACAGCAAACATAAACAGCTTGTATCGATGGACATTCGTTTTAAATGTGGGGCCACTAACACGACCTCTGAAAATGCAGCAAACATCCATTTCTGTGTCGCCAACAGGAAAGTTACGACGCGAACCACATTGGCATCGCTGTTCCTCGATAATTTCTGGTGATTCCCGGCCCTGCTCTTCATAACTTCATTCAACAATGCCAATTTCCGACCCGTGTCGCTCTTTCCTGCAAGGCCCGTTTTCTCCACATCTTGGGTCATATTGTGAACGTCGCTTAATGCTGCGCGCTTGCCTAATACTGTGGCAATACCAAAACTTCACCAACTATAGAATATACACGCACCCATCTTGGATCGAAGGTGAGATAGGATACCGCGCGGTTTGGCATCGGGGTAAAAACGGACGACTTCGATACCGAATAATTGGGCAGTGAAGACGATATGGTGCATGTGGGGAAGAAGAAGACTACAGTACCAAAGATGAAGGCTGGACTCATGCATAAAAATCCAAAATCTTACTAAGGAAGGTGGGGTAAGAGAGATCGTTGGACGTTCTAAGGTAAATGTTGAGCTCAAAGGAAAGACAAAGGTGCCCACTGAAAACTGACCAAACATATACCGAAGATGTAGTCATCGTCTCAAACGGAATGATATAGTGTTTTGAAAAAAGTCTCTGCGTCAGGCTCTACCCTGGAGGGTTTTGCAAAATTGTTCACGTCGTGGAAGATGGCCTACGAGGTTTGTATGGACTTCCATGGTAAGGTATTCGAGTTGTTCTTAAGCCAAACTAGTACGTTAGTGCGCGCTCACAGCTGATTCAGCGAGGCGGAGCAAGTTAAGACGCAGCTTGGCCATAAGAGGACTGAAGAAATAAAGACGGGGAAATTGGCTCAAGCCGTATTTGGTACACTTCTTCCTACCTCAGGAGAAAGTTACAGCCGGACATTTCGGTAACGCACGCCATGCCGTACGAAAACACCAGTATGGGACAACGGGTGTGTTCGAGCGTTTGAGACATGTCCGCGGTCTGGCGGTGTTTTTTAATTTCCACTTATCGTCAAAGCGTCAGGAAAAAAAGAACATGCCATGAAAGAGCAACAGTGGTACAACCTCTTCAAAAATCGACGGATTGAGGACCCCAGCCTTCTCCGAGACGTGGCTGCGAAGTGTAAGCATGGGATTCTTCGCCATTGTTTTTTACCTCAGCTAGCTTGACATCGCAAGACACTCCACTGGACGTAGGTGGGGGTTTTATATCACTATGTTGACTCTCGATGTTGCCCTTTTGTGGGAGTTCGACCAAATTCGGGTTCTTCTGAAGTAGATTTGGTCGCTAACTGACTCAGAACATTCGCAATTCTGTTACTTGTTGCAGAATCCGACCGTCTTCTCGCCCACCTTCAACGCCCGTAACATCCGCGATCCTCATCGCTCATATGGTGACTGATTAGATTTATCGGCAATATTGTGGCGATCCTCGTCTTTTTCAAAACAGTCGCCGTATTTCCCACCGAGTACACTCTCCTGGCACGGTGTAAGCTGTTTACCTCCGCGCTGTGTACAAATTCCAATCGACGACCTCGTCTCGTCGACGGGCTTATGTCTTCCTGGGTGGCGCAACTGACTGAGCGCACCTTCAATCGCTTTCCTTAGCCTATTGTCGACGGGAAAGTGGCGGTGGTTCGCAAACCCGTGTCTTGCGTTGCTTGCCGTGGTCTGGATATGCAAGGAGATCGTCATCCAGAGTCTGCGCGCACGTAAAGCAGCGAGCATCCAGGCAGCTTCGTGAACCTTTGCAGGATGTAGAACGCAAGGCAATGCAGCGTGTATTCGCGCGCTTGGCGTTAATATTGCGTACCCGTCGGTAGGGGGTCGACATGACAGGCTCAGATTCTAAAAAAAATACCACCACTGTAACGTAGTGAAATACAGCCAAAGTTGAATTTTGTCGACGCTGCTGCGATGATAGAAATCATTGATATGGTGAACTGTATAATATTTATTCACTGAAGCTGAACAGAATCATACCCTAGAGCTAAGGTGTGGGTACGAAGTACCCGTTCATGTACCCCGTTGCAATTCTTTTGTGCACATGTGCAAAGGGATTTAAAAATGCGGCTGCGAGGATAGCCGGTGCTAGTCATTATAGAATGGAACGCCCAATTCAAAAGTCCTTGAATCATCTGTTTGGTACCCTTCGCCTGAGGCTGTATCATCTTGCTTACAAACCAAAGTCTTAGTTGGATCAGCCAATTCCGAGTTGTCTTAAAAAGTCACCGTCACCCTATCACGGTCCTAATAACAACGACACCGAAAGCGGGACAACGAATCCTTGCTCGTTGAGGCAATCGCTGCTACCCACTAGAGGCTGATACCTATAAACAGAGACAAGGACGCTAAGTGTCGGGTCTAAATCGCAGTAAGACGTCTCAATCAGCAGAGTTGTTGCTGATGACGCGGGTCAGAAACGGCATTTTTACAAAACCGCAGAATGGAGTGTACACCGCCCGCCATGTTAGGATATTGATTATTAGAGCTTGTCTGGAGCTTCAGCGGGCCTCAATTGAGGCCTAGGCAAACGAGCAGAGTTCGACTATGTCGGCTTGCTGAGTAGTGTAGTCATTATTTTCTTCATGATAGGAACGACTTTCAGGCACCTCGCATTACGCAGGCTTTGTACTATCGCTGTTGGACTGCAGATGCGCATCAAGTTGACCGATTTCCTAATTAAGGTACCTGTATCCAAGCATAATCGCTACTCAACGATTTGACAACAAAAAAGAATTTCTGGTTGCTGCAAATTGAAATAGTAAAGCGAAGTCGTTAGAAACTTGTACTATCCCATGTAGCGCCTACTAGAATTTGGGCTCTCCTGATTACATATAATCTCCTGTACGTGTTAGTCCGTATAGAGTACTCCCCATTTGATGACATTTTCCGATGAAGCAAAGGATTCATTCTAACCTAGTCGTTTTCCAATTTTAAATACTTCGTTAATCCACATTTTTACTTAAGAAAAAAATACGTTGATTAACGTTGTGTATCGATTTGGCATTTTCTAAGTAATTGATTAGCACGAGAATCAAATCCAAATTAAAGGTAAACTCATGTCCACTCCGAAATGCATCCATTTATATAAACAGGTAGTATTTAAGGACAGTAAATAAAAACTTTTGGCCACCATCTAACCCGCCCTGCTAATTGAATCGTATCTACGGATGCGGGAGAACTGCGTGAAGCTTCCCTTTACTATAAAAATATCCCCTGACACAAATATCGCCTCTGCTTACAATAACTGTATTTTTACAGTTTTACCACCTTTGATTATTCAGCTTTGCCGAAAACAAATTTACTCTATTATAAAAAGTGGCTTTATTCATGACAAAGTAAAACTTTTTAGTAAAGTGTACAATTTTAGGAATGACATAATTATCAACGATTCGCGTGGTGTAATTGTTTTGCATCTACGGTAGGCTCTGTCGTTGTTCGTGGTTGTCCCGTCCCCCATACCATCCTGTTAGAGGTCCTCCTTGAGCTCGACTTTCTCCACCTCTGCGTCTTCATGCAGGTAGACCTAGCAGTACGACGTCACTTCCCCAGGACTTGGTCCTTCTTCTTCGGAGATATTAAACATCCCCCTCGTGTCACCACGCACATCAGGTCGGCCCTCTAGCTCGCCATCCGAGTGGCAACACAGGTCACTCTTCTAAGCACCGTAGGACGAATCATTTTCTGAATGGCTTTTTTTTTCACCGAAGCCCAAAAGCTCGATTTATTGCACCGGTAAAGTACGCGGTTTCTCGGTCAATCTGTCGTGGGTCTCGCCAGGCCCGGGGGCTGTGAATAATTCACCTGTATAATAGAGGAAAGTCAGATAGAGAAATGATAAGAAAATAAAACTGAAAGCTTTTTTGAGACCTTGCTAAAAACATCGCAAACAACTACAAAGTTCACGGCTGTTCTCTTACCTGGCTCCGCTGGCGGCCTAGCTAACTGGTGAGTCTTCTTTCGTGTCACCAGCATCCCTTCTGTTCTTTCTGTCACCTATCCAATGAATCGTTCTACCGCTGCTCTGGAGTAGTTCGTGTCTTTCTTCACTAGCATCATTTTGACGCCTTAGTAACTCGTCTTCATGTACCCATCTCGGGCGAAACCTATGCGACCCTTCAAACATGATAGTCGGTACAACCGTGATACTGTGTTGCCACTATAATCTTGCCCTGTCCGTTCACAAACCGTGTCACCCCTGTCGTTCCACCTTTCCAAAGCGACCCGTGGCAAACCAAAGCTTGCTGTATCGACCTCAGTTCAGCGGTCAGTAGGAGAGATCTGTCCAAATAGATGAGTCGAAGCGATTTGTAGTTTCGGGTTGATAATGTGGTGTCATAGCAGCGGTTTGAAAATGACGATGAATAACGGTTGGTTAATTGGTGGATGCTGTCCCGGCCGCACCCTTGTGACATGGACGGTACTGAGGCGTGAAGAATTGTTGAAGGTGGTTGGCGACTGAATGCATATGATTCCGAAATAGCCTGGAAAACGTATTTCCTGGAGATCCATATCCAGGAATTTAGAAGACGGTTCAGTCCGACCCCGGACTTCTGCTACGAGGAGTGCCTAAGAACGTGGGGATGTCATCCAGGAGAACGTACCTCTGGGTGACCTTCTCTTGCCGTTGCTCCGACCAACAGACACAGCAAAACCACACCCTGGCTACCCGATCCAAGAAGAGCACACGTAGATATGACTAATATCAAGATTTTTGCTTTATATAAGTAGGTGCATCAGCTCAAGGTTAGCGTGTATTGTATTGCTACCATCCTATCGGCTGATATCTGAGGACCCAGATCCATTGTTAGCCAATTAGTCGATGATGTGTGTTTACGTGCCTAGGGCTTTCGCCCTGGTCCTAAAAAAAGTCAGAGTTGAAATTTCCACAAACCTTAGACTCGGTCGTTCTATTGCGAGCTTCCTCCACGTTATAGTGTAAGCAAGTAACGGAGTAAATACCTGGCCCGTGGCACTGAGCAGTTTATGCGTTTGCAACAATCTTCATACCAACGACCAATCAGAATACGGAACTTCACGATACTAGGTTAATGTATACGCAACATCTATGTATACATTATATGTGCCAGAGACAATAAATCCAGCCAAACGTTTTTTGACAGCCATACCCACGAATGCACCAGAACAAAAACTTGTAGACGACATTGGAGTTTAAACCGGAGGAGGAGGGGGGATGTGCTTAATCCGCTTATAACGTTACATATAACTCATCACTTCCAAATTCCAGTCAATCAACAATTACATCGTGATTTTGAAGCCAAGAAACGTTTGTTTATTAATTCGAAAAACAAGCAAAGTCTACAGTATACCTGTGAACAATCGAGCAGCAAATGGCTATCGCTAGAGTGGATAAACAATACATGGGCTCCTTATTTATTTATTTTTCCGTGTTTGAGATTAGCAGGGAGTCCGGGTATGTCGATTATCCAGAATAACTCATTGCCGATGTTAAAACATCTGTGGGAAATACGATATGGGGCTAGGGACCGCGCCAATAATACCATTCGACGCGTTTGAATGCAAATGACACAGCATCAAAATATAAACCAATCAAACGATTATTTCGGTTTTGAAGCCAGAAACCGCTTCCTTTTGAAATTGAAAAAAAAAACACGACATTCACAATAAGAGGTTTCAAAGCTGCAAATACTTAGGATAATTTTTGGCAAAAGTAAGCCTGATTTTTGTCGCGAAGCACTCTTTATTTAGCTTTGATACGCCCTAAACCTTAAATTGGAGCACGGCGACTAGTGCGTCGAGCCCGTGGCCCCCGCCAAGACAGCATTCAGCATGAGCGGCATGAGCATCGTGCCCGCGGCTAATGACAACTACTATTATGCCTTCTAGCGAGCGAAAGGAAATGCTCACATGGCTCAATGATCAGCTCTCATTGCTGGTATTGTAACGGGGTTAGAGCTACCGTCACTGCCTTATAATATTAGTGTGAGGAAGCTTATAATACTGAACTTAAGTCCTTAGAATAAGGTATTTAAACTCTGAATTAGATTAGGTCCAGGGCGGACCCTAGGCCTTTTGTGAATTTTGTGAGCCACCCCAGTGAGTGTCAACTCCTAATCTGCTGAAATTCCTCTTTTTACAGCCAACCAGATAGATACAGCACAGCTCACGCTATCCGCGTGTTTTGTGCTAACATTTTGATATCAAACTATGTAACTATATCTACATATGTAACTTGAATGTTGCCCGTCACATCACCTCCCCCCTTTCTAAGTTGCGCTTACGGCGCCGTCAGCGCAATCGTGGAAAATTAGAAGAACCTTGCGTGATAGACCCCGAGTTGGAGCCGTGGGCGTTGTCGGCGTGGTCTGGAGCTTTTCCAAGAGCGGGGAACGCTCACGGGGTCGAGAGCTGCAGTGGAGACGTCGTTCGTTGTCGCCACCGCCAGCGAGGCTTTACACTCCTTCACAACATCCGGAGTATCTTCCATCAAGCTGGTATGCGGATCCCACGTATCCTTCGCTGGCGACAATCCCTGCCAGTGGACCCGGTAATATCTTTCTGGGACGCGAGGTAGGGACCCATCCCCGGCGGGCCTGCCGCGCGGAGTGTACGTGAGTCCTGATCCACTATGCGCTCGACAACCAGCGTCGAGCGCACGATGCATCAAGCAGTGGGGGGGGGACAATCGCGTCGAAAGGTCGGACCACGGCCGTGAAGGGTCGCTCCAGGGTGGACCTCTTGGAGGGGCGTCAGTTTCGTCGGTTTCACTAACTGACGAGTCTGCTCGAGGCTCCGAGCTGGCGCAGCACTAGGAGCGACTGGCGATTCAGCAGCATCGATTGATGCGTGCGGAAGCGAACGAGGCGACGAACGATGCCCTGGATGCTCAGAAGGTGGCTCGAGAAGCTCGCAACGATGCGAGTGCGGCTGCGAATCTTGCAGGGCGTACTTGGCGTGAGCAGCGGGGTCTTGTGGAGCGACTCAGACATCTGGTAGCCGCAGAGTTCGGTGCTCCTTGGCTGAATGAGCCGGGACACGCACAGCGGGGTCTTGGGCCAAGTCATCGACAGCGATGTTGGTTGGGAAGGTCGGACAACGCGCCCTCGAGCGGAGGTCAGGAATTTCCGCCGAGTGGTACCGCTTGAGACGCCCGATGTATAACGTCAAATGGAGGCGCATAGCCGTTGGTATATCCAGTATACAGGCATCTCCGTGAACTTGCGTAACTTTGAAAGAACCAATAAAACTTGGTGTCAGTTGTTGGTACCCAAATTTGTTACCACCGATGACGGAATTCCAGTGGTAGATAATTGAACTCCGTCTCCTTGTCCGAAGATAGCCATGTTTTTCAGACCCCGTTTGTCAGCATTTTTTGTTTGTCCACGGCTGCTTTCAGCGTGTCACGCACGAATCGTGTAACGACCTGGCGGTGTAATAGGAAATCGAACACTGCGGCGGAGCTGATGAGCGAGTCAGCTTCTTTTGGAGCGAAATTGGCATTCGGAGACTCGATGGTGTCCGTCGAGTCGGACGGCACCACAGGCGAAACCCTGGTCTGTGGAGCAGCTAATGTAGTCTTGGAACGTGTTCGGGAAGCTACGCTCTTGGCCCCTTCAGTCAGGGACTCCTCGTGAGTGGCATCTATTGTGGTGTCACGCTCGACGGCTTCACTCGATACCAGCTCCGGGTCGCTCGGTGCTTCATCAATTTCTCCCTCACCAAACGTGGAGCGTCTGTCGACCGAATGAGCACCCAGTGCAAGCAGAGCGGGGACGTGCGGGTGCCACGCCTTATTCACGAGAAACGGCGACAATTCTGTCGACGCATGTACGATATTGTTGATTGCAAATTCAGCAAGCGGCAGAAAGGTACTCAACGAGGTGAACGGCGTGGCGTAGCCGCGTAAGTCGTCTTCTAACACTCGGTTGAGCCTCTCCGTTTGCTCATATGTCTCCAGATGGCCTGACGATGACATTAGCAGGCACGCAACGAGCGGCTCGAACAGACGGCTCCAGAAAGCTGACGTGGAACGCGGTCGAACACGATGGACACCGGCAGACCATGGTGTCGGAATACCATGTCGAAAAACAGACCGGTCGTACCTTCGGCAGAGACGTGAGCTGCGACTGGAGCGAGATGTACCATCTTGTTGAAGCGATAGGCAAGTGCCAGGACGCCTGTGCGGCCCTGGTCGTCCGGAGGTAGACCAATAACAACGTCCATGCCAACAGATCGCCACGCATCGGTGGCGATAGGCAGAGGACGCATTGGAGCTTGTGGCGAAGGCGAGGGATTGGCGCGTTTGCAAGTCTCGCAGGAGCGAACTGATTTATGCACCCATTTGTACATCCGAGGCCAGTAGCATCCCGAGCAAGCGCAGCAAATGTCTTCTCGCGACAGTGATGACCACCGACGGTATCGTCGTGATATTCATGTCCCCAGCGAACACGAAGATCTTTATCTGCTGGAGCGACAACGCGCGTTAGATTGAAAGCATCCACGGAGTAGGTTAGCAGCGTGTCGTCAAGCTGATTCCGCTTGGCGTGATCGCATGTCGGTCGCGTAAGCTTCCTCAGGGCTTCGGCACTACGTGCTCAGAGTTACGCGATGATGTTCGCGTAAAATGAATCTCCAGCGTACGAGCCAGCGATCTGTTCACGAAGAGACGGAAGTGGGCTTGAAATCGTCGCGGCAAGAATCACCTCTACGCAACAAGCACATAATCGTCCTCAGGAACCGCCTGATGTTCAATCTTCCGTCTTGGATCGTAGTCAGGACGGTGGGACAGCGCGTCTGCAAGGATGTTATTCTTGTCGGGCATGAAGTGGACAACTAAGTTATATTCATCGAAGAACGACAGCCATAGAGCCATCCGCTGCGATAGAATGCGGATCCTTTTTGCCGTCTTCAGTGACGCGTGGTCTGTGTAGACGACGAGTGTCTGCTCTCTAAAAAACCAACACTCTGAACTTAATCAGAGAGTACCATATCGCGAGAAGTTCTTTGTCGTGAACGGAATAATTCTTCTCGGTCGGCTACATTTGATGTTACTGGTGGCTCACTACGCGTTCGCGACCCTCATCATCGAACTGCATGATGGTGCAGCCGATGGCGAAGTCGCTCGCGTCATACACCACGTGGTAGATCTTCTCATCGTCCAGAGCATCAGGATCGGCGCCGCCGCCAAGCTCTTCTTGGCAGAACCAAGAGCCACTTGGTGCTCTGGACGCCATATCCAGACCACGGCTTTCTTCAGCAGCGAGGGCAGCTGCTGTGTCAGCTCGGCGTAGTTCTTCGTGTACTTGTGAAGGTAGTTCGCTAAACCCAGCCAATGACGCAACTCCGAGGGGTTCTTCGGAGTGGACCAACAACAGTTTGATGAAATGTTATCTAGATCAGCACGGACACCGTCCTTGCTCACGTAGCACCCGAGACTGGAATCTCTGGCGCGCAGAAGACGCGCTTCGTCAGGTTTGTGCACAACTTGTTCTCGCGCATGACTTGGGATACTTGCTTCAAGTGCCGGAGATGGACTTCGACAGCGTTGAGATCACCTTCGGCGCGACTGTGGACGAAGATGTCGCCAAAGTAGCTCGGAGCGAGGTCTCCGAGCGGTTGTAAGACGGGGGAACGTAGCGGGAGCATTCTTTAAACCCTGCGGCATCACGAGTCACTCCCAGAGCGTGCCACTCGGAGTGTCGACCGCCAAACTCGCACATCGGAATCTCATAGAAGCCGTCGGTCAGATCGCTGGCGCTGTAGATCATGCTGCCCGACATGGAGTTTAAACCCTGTCCTTCCGTGGAATTGGCATCTGCGCTGGGATGGTGGCATCGTTCAGCTTCTGAAAGGTGTGAACAATGCGTCAACCGCCAGTATCTTTCTTCACACAGAAGGTGGGACTCGACTGCGGCGAGGTGCTCTCGCACACGTGACCAGATGTTCGAAAATTCTAGAAAAAATCATCGATGGCTAAGACCTGGTCACGCGGCAGTGGACACTGTCGCGTCACTCAGTATTTCGCTCCAGGCGTGAAATCAAAATCATGCCGGACGCCACGGTCGATTGGCAGCTCCGCTGGTATTTTGTCAGGGAATTACGCACGAGCAGTCTGATAAACAGGGTTGCCAGACGCTCGGAGCACCTACCACAACGGAGCCGCGAAGCGCACTTCACGTGCTGACTTTGGCTTAGCACTATTTGGGCGAGAGTGCATGCCAACATCATGAATTGCGTTGAGGTTCTTCGGAGTCACGTCGGCATCTGTGATCAAACACACTTGTTCGATGTCGCCTGTCTTGAGATCGTGCAGGAAATTCTTACCGGAAAACCCATGCAACGTCGTGTTTGACGCCGCTTCGCGAGGAGGGCTCGCGACGTCGACCATTCGGATTCGACGTGGGCCGTCCTCCACGTACTCGTGGGCGCAAACGGGCTCTGTCTGCGATGCCTCGCTCGGCTCGGTGTTGTTACGAGGTATCAAGCGACGGTGTTTTGACCACTTCCTCGTCATCGTACAGTTCGAGCCACTGCTCGAAGTCGGCGCGTCAAAGTCGCTCGCGTCATACACCACGTGGTAGATCTTCTCATCGTCCAGAGCATCAGGATCGGCGCCGCCGCCAAGCTCTTCTTGGCAGAACCAAGAGCCACTTGGTGCTCTGGACGCCATATCCAGACCACGGCTTTCTTCAGCAGCGAGGGCAGCTGCTGTGTCAGCTCGGCGTAGTTCTTCGTGTACTTGTGAAGGTAGTTCGCTAAACCCAGCCAATGACGCAACTCCGAGGGGTTCTTCGGAGTGGACCAACAACAGTTTGATGAAATGTTATCTAGATCAGCACGGACACCGTCCTTGCTCACGTAGCACCCGAGACTGGAATCTCTGGCGCGCAGAAGACGCGCTTCGTCAGGTTTGTGCACAACTTGTTCTCGCGCATGACTTGGGATACTTGCTTCAAGTGCCGGAGATGGACTTCGACAGCGTTGAGATCACCTTCGGCGCGACTGTGGACGAAGATGTCGCCAAAGTAGCTCGGAGCGAGGTCTCCGAGCGGTTGTAAGACGGGGGAACGTAGCGGGAGCATTCTTTAAACCCTGCGGCATCACGAGTCACTCCCAGAGCGTGCCACTCGGAGTGTCGACCGCCAAACTCGCACATCGGAATCTCATAGAAGCCGTCGGTCAGATCGCTGGCGCTGTAGATCATGCTGCCCGACATGGAGTTTAAACCCTGTCCTTCCGTGGAATTGGCATCTGCGCTGGGATGGTGGCATCGTTCAGCTTCTGAAAGGTGTGAACAATGCGTCAACCGCCAGTATCTTTCTTCACACAGAAGGTGGGACTCGACTGCGGCGAGGTGCTCTCGCACACGTGACCAGATGTTCGAAAATTCTAGAAAAAATCATCGATGGCTAAGACCTGGTCACGCGGCAGTGGACACTGTCGCGTCACTCAGTATTTCGCTCCAGGCGTGAAATCAAAATCATGCCGGACGCCACGGTCGATTGGCAGCTCCGCTGGTATTTTGTCAGGGAATTACGCACGAGCAGTCTGATAAACAGGGTTGCCAGACGCTCGGAGCACCTACCACAACGGAGCCGCGAAGCGCACTTCACGTGCTGACTTTGGCTTAGCACTATTTGGGCGAGAGTGCATGCCAACATCATGAATTGCGTTGAGGTTCTTCGGAGTCACGTCGGCATCTGTGATCAAACACACTTGTTCGATGTCGCCTGTCTTGAGATCGTGCAGGAAATTCTTACCGGAAAACCCATGCAACGTCGTGTTTGACGCCGCTTCGCGAGGAGGGCTCGCGACGTCGACCATTCGGATTCGACGTGGGCCGTCCTCCACGTACTCGTGGGCGCAAACGGGCTCTGTCTGCGATGCCTCGCTCGGCTCGGTGTTGTTACGAGGTATCAAGCGACGGTGTTTTGACCACTTCCTCGTCATCGTACAGTTCGAGCCACTGCTCGAAGTCGGCTCGTCACTTTCGCTGGACGATGAAGTGTCGCTAATCGACGAACCATCACCCTCCTCTAGGCGCAAAGATACGCTATCAACACCACCGATAGCATGCGGGAGTCGCCTTCGCTCTACCGTCTCGTTCTCGTCTCCGCGACGCCTCAGAGGTACGCGGTCATCGCCAGCAACAACCGTAATCAGCACGCCACATGCCACACAAAGAGGGCCATCGCTCACTCTGAGTTAGGCGCGCGTCGTGGCAGACATGTCCACGACTCGGACGTGGGGCCAGTCCGACGGAGCAACCAGCAAGTGCGTGAACACCTTGCTGACGTCGGTGTCATTGCGACGCTTGATGGACCGGGCCAGCCAATTCGATCTCCGGTTTGTATCGTGCCATCAACGGTATTCCCAAGATGCAGTCAAACGCGTAGTTCATCTCAATGACCAGAAATTCATCATTGGTCTGGAACCCATCGAACGTGTACGGCATCTCGATGACGCGCCGCGGGACGCGGTGCGGCTAGCACCAGCTTGACGATGATCTCATCGGGTCCATCTTGGACCGCGATCGTGGAAGGAGGAAATGGCAGACACGATGTCCGGAAGAAGCTGTTCGATGCTCCAGAATTCAGAAACGCGCGGAGAGGTCTAGACTGACAATGATCAACCTCGAATCGCCTTGAGCATTAGTGGCATGAAGCTGTGCCTGTAGCACGGAGGGGTTAGGAGGTTGGGTTGCCACCGGTGGGCCCGGTCCTCCATTCTATCCAGTTTGGCGCCCCGCACCGACTGGACCCGATCGTTGTTTTGGCTGAGCGACAGAGATTACGTCGCCCCATTCAAATCGGCCGGGTTAGCGAGGACCGGCGCACGCGCTCGACAGATTGCCGCGCGACGCCCGGGCTTGCGGTAACGATGGCAGATCGGCGACGTGGCACCTCGACCACCGCGGAAGGAGGACCGGCCGCGACCACTCGTAGCCTTGATTGCGTCGATCTCCATTGGTTCCAGCGCGGAAAACCGAGCTTCAGACGACAGTGCTTTGTCGTACGAGGATTGCCACCGTGTAGTCCTCATGCAGCGCCAGGGCAAACGTCTCTTCAAGGGTCTTTGGTTCGGCACAGATGAGGCAGTACCGTGTCAAATCTTCGCACATACGAGATGCCATGTCGATCGGGCTCGTTATGATGCAAGAAACCAGGTGCCGCGTCTTCTGAGTGTAGTCATGTATCGTCATCTTCCTCTTGTTGAGGGCGAAGAATTCTGCTCGCATGTGCGACACATCTTGGGGGGGGGGGGGCTCATAGACTCGTCGGAGATCACTCTGAAGGTTCTCAAGAGTCGGGGATGCGTTCGGGTCCGCGCCGAGTTTGCCGAGGGTTCATTCCTTGGTATTCCCAGACAAGCGGGACAAAGAAAGTTGATCTTCGCTTTTGGCGCTTCGATCAGCCGCGAAGCGATCGCGATGTCAATCGCATGGAACTAGCGATTCAGGGCAGCCAACGCCGGAGTATGGCGACGTCTCGATCTTGATGGCGTCGTTCCGTGAGGAATGCGAGGAAGTTGACACTCGCCGCTTGACATCGCGGAGCTCGCGTTCTATGTACGCTTGGACACCCTGGCGAACGTTGTGGGCAGCTCTGCATTACCTGGCCGATGTGTCCGATGAGTTCGCGGTCACGTCGCTACTCGGCTCAGCAACCGCCGAGAAGCAGCGCGTCAGGTGTGAAAATTTCTCGTGTTCCAGGGTCATACCGGACATTTGGACTTGGTCGCCGAAGGATTGGTTGTATGAAACACTACAAAGTGCTACCAGGTGTAACTGGGCTAAAAACTACCGTTACTGGCTTGCACTATTAATGTGAGGAAGCTCGCAATACTGAATTAAGCCGTTAGAATTATAATATGTAAGTTCAATCCGAAGTAGGTTGGATCCAGGGCGGAGACCCCGGGCATTTGTGAACCACCAAGTGCGTGCCAACTCCAATTAGGCTAAAAATTCCGCTTCTTACAGCCAACCAGAGAGAGACAACACAGCACGCGCTATCCGCGTGCTTTTGTACCTCCTTTTGTACATCAACCAATGCAACTCTACCTACATATGTAACTTGATTGTTGGCCGTCACGAGATCCACTTCTTCGTCACCCCCGTCGTCGAAAGCTACGTCTGGCCCCACAACAGCAGAAACCCTCTGCATCCCGCAGACATTATCGCCTCCACGAGAGGGCCAGGCTTCACCTCCATTCGGGGTGTTGATAATTACCTCGTCCTTCTTCGGTTTCACTTTTACCCCTGACTTCGTGTCTCTCGCCAACTTCACTTGACTTTTTTTGCTCGAATTTGTTTACAAAACGTACCAGTAATAGAAGGTCACACCGATCCGTATCGTGTCGCCAATTGTGATGTAGAGAATCACGTCTAAATATGTAGCGATCCTCTGCCCACAGCAAATTTGTTTTCTACAGGGTTGGCGTATGCCAGCCTATGGAAAAAAAACTCCTGCTTCTTCCAATGTATCATACATGTGCTATAGCTTGATGATTGAAGGAGCTTATCTAAATAACATCTTCTTGCTTTTTCTAGGGAAAAAAGTCACGATCAACATCGTGGACGTCCTTAAAATTTGGCGTGGAATATGTATGTATGTATGTATGTATGTATGTATGTATGTATGTATGTATGTATGTATGTATGTATGTATGTATGTATGTATGTATGTATGTATGTATGTATGTATGTATGTATGTATGTATGTATGTATGTATGTATGTATGTATGTATGTATGTATGTATGTATGTATGTATGTATGTATGTATGTATGTATGTATGTATGTATGTATGTATGTATGTATGTATGTATGCTACGTGGTTTGTACTAAATAGATACAAACAACTATTTAATCAGAATTATAGCTATAAACATAACGAGGTCCACATCCGTTGGCTCATGTTCTATTTTGATGATGCATAAGCTGCACTTACTCGTGCATCCTTTTCTGTCTCGTCAACTTTTGCACGAAAACGTTTTGAGCAATTGCTTGTCGGTGAAAGCGCCAACAAGGATAAGATGGCTGACGGGGCGCCAAATACTACACTCAAGTGTACATCGTGCTCTAAGCTGTTCTAGTCTTTGGGCAAACGATCGTATCATTTTCGAATGAGTCACCAAAACGAGGTAAAATGCGAAATTCGCTCATCTTCGCTCGCAGATGCTGCAACAGAATTCCAAGCTCTCCGGCGCATCGATGGTGTGTTTTTCTACCCGAAGTGCTCGAAGAAATTATCCGATCCTTATTGAGCGCGCCGTCATACAATAAAATGTTTTTCGCCACAATCTGATACAAATTGTGATATACCACGTTGTTTTTCCAGATTGACTGGACCATTGGCAGACCTTGGATTGTTGTACGACGGGAGAATTGGAGTTTTAGTGTATGCTAGATGCCGCTATGGATTATACGATGAGCCGGAGCAAGTGTTTCGCCACCTATCCCGGAAACACACAGATGCGTTGACTATTGAAATCTTAAAAGAACGGCTAAGTGGCTTCAATTTTGCCAGCGACGAAGATTATCAGTCTTCCTAGACCATCAATCGAAATTAATTTCTCCAGTTGAGCATATCGACGTCAAAGATGGATATGCATGCCGTTTGTGCCCGTATTTTATTCCTGAAAGAGACAGTATGCTGAAGCATTTCAGTGGTGAATCACATGCCAGTTATCCTATCAGCTTTTCGCCCTGTAAAGTACAGACCCTTTTCAAAGGACCCAAACAAAAATACTTCGGTGTTTCGGTCGAGGATACAAACGGCGACAGTATTGACTTAATGCTTATTGATGGAGTAATTAGTTTATACAAGCGGAGCGTTTTCTTTGTTCCTCCTGCAGATGAGCGACAACACTTCACGTTTGCTCGTACGTTTCGATGGCATGAAGTACTGAAAACTCACTGCAGTGGAGACTTGGAAGAGATTCGTACAGCAACAAAATTTGATCGACATAACGTTACCGCTCGAAAATTATTTCCTGTGATATCTAATTACAGGAACATCTGCCAAGATCTGATTGGTACGGAGGAGTATTTGATCAAACGCATTCTGTCGTCCAGTGGAAGCGACATTAAGAATACATCCTCCTTTTCACGCCTTCAATCGAGTGGGGATAGGTACTGTCAGTTTCTCGTTTCGTTGTTGCTGATGATCCAGTGGCAGCATGAAAACCCATCAGCAGTGTCTGCCATTGTATACACAGGTCATCTGACTTCACATATGTACACGCTGCTTAATACTGTTACCCCCTGGAATGACGTGATACATTCACGTTTGATGAACTGATTAATGACACCAGTAGCGTGGAATCTCTATCTGCATTGCAGATGGGTTTGGAGTCCATCTGTCTTTTCGATCTTAATGAAGAACATGTCCCCAATAGTTTCCTTACTTTCCCGACGCACCGATTCCTGGTTTTGTCCTCCGTTCAAAGTTATCAGACGGACTCCGATGGACATGTTCAGTTGTTAACACCAGGTAGAATTATAAGTCTGGTAGCAATTCTGAAATTCTGGGCCAGGAATACTGCACTCATGTCGATAGTGGGGTGTGCAACCGTGCACAGAAAACGAAGTCACAGTACAGAAAGCGAATCATTTGCGATTTTTTCTGAAAGATGGCCAGCGGACACCATTTGGCGCATTACCAGAAGTGATGCGGTTTGGCTCCACCATCGTAATGGTCCCGGAATAAAAGGGGATGCCAAACTTGGCGTGGCTGCCGTCCACATTTATAAAGGCATCATTTTGGCGGCGTTGTTATTGGCATCACGGACATACGAAGCATGATACGTGGCTTAATCAGTAAGCTACGGTCTATAACGCGGCCAATGTGTTAAGGGGGTTCGATGTATCGAAAATCCAGCGTCAGTTGAAAGATACAACGTCCGTAATCTATGATGACTATCAGAACTTGGACGTTGACTACAGTGTGTTCGACGAAGCAAAAAATTCGTGGCACGAAATGCGTTTGGATCTTGCACGCTATTTAGTTCGGACTTTTCGTAGTGACTTTATCAAATGTACCAATGGTAGTGATGTTCAACTGGATATAGAACGTGTTCGTATGTGGTGCAAGCATGTTGACGACGTGACAAAGCTTTGGATACCCCTGGTTCATCTCACGACCGGTCAGCCATCGCGTGGATCTGAATTAACCGCAAGTCTGATTCGAAATGTCCCTGTTACTGAGAGAAGTGTTTATTTACACGATAAAAGATCATGCTGGAGCAGAAATATCACAAGGGGACTAATCAAACGGGACAGCACCGTTTAATTGCTCACTTTCTACCGGCACGACTGACATTGGATTTTGTGATATACTTAGTTTGTATCAGACCAGCTCTCGAATTGTTCTTGAATTATTTTCCCTTTGGTGAGATTGGCGATGGTCTAAGGAAGCAGTCTCAGAGTACCACTATTATTTGTGGGCTACCCATGATCGAGGGCGATTCAAAGAGGATTCCATAAACACCGTAATTAACAATTCATTTCTCCGCTCCAGCTTGGACATCCCAGTGAGCATATATCGGCATTTTGCGATTGGATTGGTGGACAAACACCTTAAGGAACCTAATTTGTGTGGTGACTTGTACGATTTGCAAGCTGCTCATTCTACTCAAGTTGCCGCTACGCTGTATAGCAGATCCACGACCGATCCTACCTTTATGTCTCGCGATGACATGTACGAATTCCTGAGATGCTATTGTGAATGGCAAAAATTGCTCGGTGTTTACGACGACGACGGTGCCACATCTACCTTGCAATGTCAGAATTCCGATCCACAATTGATCAGTAGATGCATGTCCACTTCAAATTTTACCGTGGATACGGATGACTCTGATCGACTTGTGACAAATTCAAAACAACGCATTTCACTCGATTTGCGGACTCCTACACAATAAAAAATGGCCAATTCAGCTCCTGTATTAATACCAGCATCTCGTCAACAGACACTCGAGCAAGCCCAGGCGAGCCTATTACCTGAGCACTTCAGTGAAGCCCACCAGGAGTTGAAGCGGTTTTTGAATGACCCCCTAGCAAGATTTAAGTCGCAGCAGCAAAGTCTCAGGACTACTTTAATACTTGAAGGTGTGAGAAATTTATTAGTCGTTTTACCCACAAATGGTGGCAAGTCACTGTTGTATCAACTTCCTGCTTTGGATGACCCATCACGCTGTACGATAGTGGTGATACCGTTGGTAGCTCTAATGATCGACTCTATCCAAAAGTGCAAGGCTCGTGGCATCAGATGCGCGTCGTATCAGCTGACTTTGAACCCTCATGTTGACATTTTTCCACTCATATTTGTTGGAGTTGATTACTTATCGCACTCTCAATTTAAGCAATATGTGAACACTCTGCAAGAGCGAAACATCCTAAAGTGTATATTTTTCGATGAAGCTCACCTCGCGCTCACTCCAGCCAGCTATAGATCGTGTATGACTTCGGTGAAATTGCTAGCAGTATATGAAGTGCAGAAAATTTTATTGGATGCAACTTTGCCTCCATCTTGGGAAACAGATCTTGCAACCGCATTTCGATTTTCGTTTGCTTCACTGCGTCTGCCAACAACACGAGCCAACATTCGTTATAGTGTTAAAGATTTTAATTCAGCTGCGCAAATGCAACAGCAATGTGTTGATCTTGTCCAACTCACTTGCTAATCCGAATAAGGGTATTTTCTTTGTGATGACAAAGCGAGAGGTTGATGACATTACAACCTTACTCATCGAGAAAACTGGCCAGAATATAGCTCGCTACCACAGCGAACTTGATTTCAACGAGCGCCATACCCAACTGGATTATTGGAAATCAGACAAAGTAGCTTTCATTGTGTCTACGAGTGGATTAGGACAAGATGTAAGTTATCCTCACGGACGCCTAATTGTTCACTATGTATTATCGCACAATATCGTCGACTAAGCCCAAGAAACTGGGCGATCAGGGCGTCATGGAGAGCCGGCTCGGTGCATCACAACTTATTGCCTTCCCTATGCTAAATCATGCATGGCACCGCTATCTCAATCTGAAATACCCAACGATCAAAGCGGGGACAACGGACTTCAGGAACTACAAGAGATTGAAAAATTTCTACGCTCCAGGGAGCGCTGCCGATGGCAAGTTTTGCACATGGCGATGGAATTGGTTCACCTTGCACAATAGACGATGCAAATTTGATGTGCGATATTTGTAGAGCGCTGCTCCGATGTTGCAATACACTCATCATCATCGCGAGAAACCCCATCTAATCGACCCCCTGTATCTCAGCAATCCGTTCACGCAAGATCAGATCAACGCGATGACGCATATATATACAATGTGCTCAATCAGTTTTTGTTTCACGATACTTCTCGATTTTGTCGAGTGTGCTGGATTAGAAACAAGACTTCTACACCTGCTCATCAGTCTTTACAGTGCCCGCTGCAAAAAAACACTTGTACAGATGCCTCGGTCGCCACCAAGCTGCAAACTTCCCCAATCAGCTGAAGTATCCTTTCCAATCTTGTTATATTTGTGGACTCCCACTCTTGGATACGGATCAGAGGAAAAGCCTTCACCGCGACAGTAGAGCGGGCCCTCTCTGTACCTGTAAAACTCGAAACACAATGACCCCAAGTTTTTGGCATTTCTTCCAACACATGAAACGCAACTCATTACGGAAAACAACACTCGAAACTCAATTGATTTCAATGAGTGACAAGGAATTCTCACCGTGGCTTGTTCAAACTGCGCCCAGTGGTTCCATGTCATACCTTTGCAGGCTTTGGGGGCATATTTTACTTCAGTAGCAGAAGGCTAATGCGCTTCAAATATACGCAAAGAAAGTGGGTGGAAGTGCTCGCTAGCAAGCTAAATATTCAGCGAGATAAAAAGATCATCCCAGGTTTAACGAGATCCATAGAGTTCATTAACTTCAGCTATCCAAACCTGTTTTATTACGCTCGACATATTGCGTGTGGTGAATTGCAGCCTCTAACAACAGGCACTGGAATGATATTATTTAAGATTAAGGTCAGGAATCAGTTTCGTGTTTCTAACCAGTTTCATGTTGCATTCATCTAGCCAATCAAGTTGTATTTTTATTTACAGAACACTACAATTTGATTGGTACGAATGACATGTCTCATCCAGTTGTGCTGTGATTTGAGGCATGAAGTATACTAAAAGCAAGTCAAAAATCGCTACGGAACTGGTTGCGAGTCGGTTTCGTTGGTTGTGTATTTGCTAGATTTCAGACCCTTTCTGCACACTATCAGATGTCGCAAATGTACACAAAATAAACTTGAAAATGCAACCTTTCTAGAAGAATCTGTTTTTACAAACAACTCGTCTTCGTTTTAGGAGATATGGCTCCAAATAGAAATGGGTTCAGAAAAAACACGAAACTGGTTGCTGACCTTAAGCGAAATGTTCACATGAATAGAAATAGTGAAATTTAAGACACAGCAATTGTTTAAGATGTATCCCTCTTCTTCTAGCTGCATCCTGTACGTCTGAACAAGAAACAATTTAATATGGATCTGATACGGGATATGCCAAAAGGTAATTCGATTTGAAAATCTCTGCAGAACCTGAATCACTACGACACTTTCAAAAATACACGTGTGAAGAACTAGTGAGTTTCACTTTTAGTAAAAAATAGTTTATGAAACGAAACTCTCGACAACTGCGAAGACATCCCGCACTCACAAAGCAGCGGCAGACATGCTACTCTCGCAATAACACTTGGCACTGTCCTCGTGATCGCTACTGCATTCCCCTTGACATAGTTTTGATAATAAATGTAAGTAGCGTGCTTTAGTAACTCACGCTTTAACACATCAGGAAGTCTCCCACGCTCATACGAACAGCACTGGACAAAACGATAAACAAGACTAGAACCAACTTGCAGACGCAATACGAAATTCTTATAATTAGAATCACATATTTGAAGGTTATCCTTAACGTGATACGAACATTACCGCTTCCTACTACGTCATACAACTCACAAACCAAATTAGTAGCTACCTACCATATTATCGTAGAATGTATGTTGCCGCCGCCATAATTCCAAGAATTTTGCATGTGTTGGAAGTTCGGTTGTACAGCAAATGTGGATTACGGCATAAGAGACGATCAATCTTCCTATCCCCTGTAATTGTAGTTTCGAATAGCTTCTACAAAGTCGCGCGAGAACGAAAAAAGCCCTGAAATTTCAATCATGGAGCATTTCAAGCGAGTTGACAGGATATTTAGAGCGCCTATTAATGATCTATAGCGACGTGCTACTACTGAGGCTGCTCTGCGTCCCAATCGCTTTGGAACCTTTTAATTGCTTTATTTTCCTTTCGACCTGAAGGCGTTTGCGCGCGCGTTGTTTTCGGCTATTTTATTATCTGCCGTACAGTAAATAAATGATACGAGCATTGTTTTGACATATATTATGATGGAAATTCAAATCATCAATAAGGTGTTGCAAACTTTGACAACTACCAAAAATTAGAGATACAGAGCTCAAATTAACAACCCTAACGTGCAGTGCACGTTCACGAAATACACTCGAATTAGAGTTATCCTGTGTGAGCATACTTGAATGCAACCCTTGCAGGAAATCAAATACAATACGACTACGATCGTGCTCAAAAGCGTACCACATAGTGTTGAATCTTGTAACTCAACTTGCACTTCCGCGTGTTGGGGGTAGGAACCGCACAAAACGTATAAGTAGGTCTGTAATTGCTGTCACCAACTGATTAAATCTCTTTGGTAGAAACGATGACAAGTGATCCGATAGTCAGCAATCTCTAATGCGCACATTCCTAACAGAGGCTACAATATACTATATTTTTTTATTTAACACAAAGTAATGAAAGAGGACGATATTTGTAGTGCATAATAATAAAATCGATCACCCACCGGCGCTACAAACAATCACATGAATGAGGATGGCACAGGGGTGTAGCTCTGCCATGTTAACGCAATATACAAACAAAAGAGTGAGGATAGAAAAAAGTGTGTAGTTCTGTCAAGATGACGTTCTGTCAATATGACATAAGTGTGTAATTCTACAATGTGGTTCTAGCACCTGTAGCAAGTATATCCTGCAACTAGTCCTCGCTTCCGCCGCCAAGATGAATACGTCAGCGTACAATGTAGCAGCCTTGAACTCGCCCCTGTACTCCACTGCGAACAATTTCAGTGTGTCCGTAGCAGGATACGTGACGGCAAGCCATTCGACAACTCGTTGTGGCAAACGCAGGGACTCGGTGGTGGCTGGGGAACCTACCGGGGTCAGCAAGTGGATTTCGACGACATATTGAAGTACGTGGACGATGAAGAGCTTAAAATCGTTTCTCACGAAATGGGTCACGGCTTTGGACTTCCAGACTTCTACCAGCAGCCTAAGTCTGTTAACTTTAAGCATTGCGTCATGGATGCCTTCACCTCTACGACTGTGCGAGACACTGATGGCTGGCTGCTGGAGAACAAGAAGAAAAACTTCGAATTTTATATAAGTTACAACTGATGCTATAGTAGACGGGATGACAAAGTTTTAGATTCATTGGTCGTTGACAAAACAAATTTGATATGGATTTTATCAACGATTTTTCTGTCGTTATTGTATAGCCGAACTCATAGCTGTCACAAAGTTGGCTTCATTTGTATCGACGTAAACTATCGTTGAGATTCTGTTGACCGCAAACAACCCGCAGACTAAGCTTAGGAATTCGGACGCGCTACTTTTTCGAGAGGATTCAAGATAAAATTGCCAGATTGTTGATAACAAATACTAGCAGTTATCCGGACTCAGTGTGTACAAGTATGACTCATACAGTATCATATGAGTGGGTACGTTACACTGGTTTGAGCAACTCGAGTCGTTAAGTGATGTGCACTATGCCAAGACTATGCAGTCAGAATAGATCACGGCAGTCCTGCGCCAGTACCAACCCAGAAAAAGCACTACCTCCAAAACGTGCTTGTATTTCGGCCCAGCCCCGGTTGGAAGCATATGCCTCTGCGCAGTGACATTCGTGTTGGTACATCTACAGGTTGTACGACTCGACAAGCATCAAGCATTTCGCAGAACGAAATCTTCTGCTTTTATTCAATAATATTTGCACCACAAAACAGGAATGATTCGTACGCTTTAACAATGCACTGAACACGACATAAAAATAGCACCATCACGCAAAATAAATCACCCTTGAGTCGAAAGCATTCGTTCGTGGATCTGTATTAAAATGCGCTCACTATCCATTTGTCCACGATGGCACCAAGTTTTCGTTCAGGTATCTCCGCACTCGCTTTCGCGCTGGCCCTCTTGTCTACTGAAACAGCAGGATCAAATTTTTCTCACGCCCCGTTTGGAACCACCACGTCCGAACCTGGTGACTGCGTCGACGGCGACCCGACGCGTACATATCTCCGAGGACCTCCAGGGGATCTGGGATAACCGTGTGGAGCACAACGCAACAACGTATAGCAATTGGATCGTCGATGATCTCGTGATCAACAATGGTACCATCAACTACTGAGTACGCTGGGACAGCACCACCCCCAAACTCACCTAAGAGGTCGCGGCGAAGCTTGAGCCCATGCTAAGACGCCAGCATGCCGGGTGGGACTGCTGGCTGATCGGCTCCGATTGATGGCCATTCGACGAGATCAAGGTCGTAGGCTTCGCTGCGAAGGATGCCTCGATGCTGGACTGGAGTGACGACTTGCTCGGCAAGATATACATTGGTGACCTCGCTGACAAGGGCTCCTCAATATCTCCACGACAACTATGTTCCCTAACTGTTGTTTTGCCTCCATCGCCTCCATGGATTCCACTGCAGTGCGCGCATCATATGTATAGCCTGCGCACGGCGGGCCACGGATGGATGGAGGCGCCTTTGAATCACCGTTTTGAAGTCAATATTTGGCGGTAGAGGGCAAGTCTGAGAGCCAAACACATCTACGCATCAAGGCGCACAGATTGGTACCACTGGCGCGACCCCTAGCCCCATATCGACCCTGGCTATTTTTAGAAGTGGCCTCTATTTTCGTCGGAAACGCGACGTATCCGGGTTGGCGGGGGACAGAATGCATTCCTCCAGTTTAGGTTACATTACGTTAGTGTCGTCTACGTGCGCATGCATACATTTGATGTGCATGAACTTTCTATGATCCGAAATGAAACGCAAACGTGACATACATCTATAAACGTCGGTAGTTCTTTGTCCCTACACTCGTTAGACTTTATAAGCCTTTACATTTGGCTAAATGTATTTTTAAACATCCATGTACTTTTTATGAACCATCTCTACCGCCATATGTTGCTCTGATGCACGCTGGTCTGGTTTATTAATGTCAATATTTTAAACATGAAAAGGTGTGATATTGGTTGTTAAACCGCACAATAATGTCTGATTGGCTGATTTCAGGACCCCTAACCACATTAGCAGTCATGCCGACCGGTTGGTGCACAGTTGAAAGTGTACCCGCGCGAATTTCAAGTGCAGTTTTGCGGGCTCGGAGTATCTTCCCAGCGCGCCGACAAAACGCCGCTGGAATACCTCCACCGGCTGAGTGTCGCAGGACTGAGGGCGAAGGTGCGTGGAAAGAATGGTTCACCGGATGTCCGCTGCGAGCATGTGAAACACTTCATCGAGACACTGGACGATCGCGAGCTGGCCGATCAGCTTGCGTTGCTACGAATCGCTGACGCGGTTGCTCTGGAAGACGTCTTGAGGGCGCGGCAGCGCGCGAAGAACCGTCAAGGACGTGCCCACTTTGGATCGAGCAAGTATTGGCAGAAGGCAACCACTTCTGACGCTACGAAGTCAGCACCAACACGCAAGGTGCGAGCCGTTAAGGCCACGGACTGCGACAGCGACTCTGGTATCAGTGGATCGGAGTCGGACGGCGATTTACGCGGGATCTACATTGCCGCCGCTGAAGGAGAAGCTCAAATCCAGACGCCGCCACCGCAGGAACCAGATCGAGCCACGCCTGGCGAAACACCGCCACCACGAGACCCCGATCCAGGACATCGCCTACCGCATTGACGTGACACGTTCCAACGCTGCACGCACTGCGGCTCGCGTCGTCACGACGATCTACATTGCTGGAAACGGCTGATATGTTAGCACAATGGCAAGAAGGGCCACCCGTCGGATCGCTGCCTCTTCGTATGCCGCGGGTGCGGCGAGATCCACGACGTCGGCAAGTGCTAGATGGAGGAGTTTTACTACTTGATCCGTCAGTGGTACGAGCCAGGTTAGAAGCCAGGACGAGCCGAATGCTCCAAGCTTTGCATCTTTGCATACGTCGAGAGGAGAACTGAAGTTAGTGAACGGAATAACCCAATCGACAATACATACGATCTTCATGGAAAACATACCAGTGTTGTTGCAAGTCTTCGGAAGCCTGATCAGTTCGCGAGAGTTGACAACGTCATGGCGCTCGATCTACTGCCAGGAGAGATGCGTGGATACTGGAAATATCACGCCGCCTTTGCTTGTAAGGTTGGGTGCTATGTGGATGAAAGTCAGCGACAAGAGTGTGTTGGTATTGGAGAAGGCGTGTACGTTACGAAG
Source organism: Phytophthora tentaculata (assembly GCA_033557915.1). Taxonomy (NCBI): domain Eukaryota; phylum Oomycota; class Peronosporomycetes; order Peronosporales; family Peronosporaceae; genus Phytophthora; species Phytophthora tentaculata. The sequence goes on from JAUCEA010000006.1 coordinate 28,295, forward strand.
GGACGTACCATTATCAAGGTCACTTTGGCTGGAGTGCTGGTGCACTGCCTCGGCGTGTGGGTCGGCGAGATGTCAGGCCAAGACGGGATCCTCGGCATAGATCTCATGGTGCCCGCGGGTATCCGCTTGGACTTAACCGATGTGACGCTCTCCCGACGAGGTCCGCATCCAGCTGTCCGGACAACGCCCGCTGTATGGTGAACACGTTCGCGCAGTTAGCTTGGACGGGCTCGAAGTGATAGGCGCGGGCCAGAGCACCGAAGTGTCACTGCGGTCCAAGCCGTCAGAATCGTTGTGGATCACCCGGGGAGAACACTAGATTCCCACAGTGGTCGAAGGGCCTGGACGGCGACCATACCTGAAGATCACCAACGTCAGCGATCTGACGAGGTGTATACCCGCCCATACCCAAGTCGGGATGTGGCTGGTCGGAGATTGCGTGCCGAGGCGTCAAGGTTTCATCACTGTGGGGTCACGTCGGTACGCCGAGTGGCAGAATCTAGTACTACTGGCTACCACGAACGCGACGAACGAGAAGAAGATCCGATCGCGGAGTCGACGGAGCCAATGGTCGTTCGTCCGCAGTATCACTCGCCGACGGGCATCCTGAGACGACCCCCCGGTCAAGCGATCGTCAGCAGTCAGGTTGTAAGGACGCCCGACGCCGGGAAGACCGAAGTCATCGACGAGGAAGTATCTGGAGCGCAGGCTGTGCGAGCGCATACGCCAGAAGACCAGATCGACGAGCTGACAGCGGCTGACGAGGAAGTCATAACAAACATGATCGAGGACGTACAGATCGAGGCAATCAGCGAACCGGATAGCGGGGTCGATGGACCGACTGACGATCGGGCAGGCCTGAGCGCAGAGGTGGCCGAGGTCGATCCCAAATGATTAGAGACCGTTTGCTGTGGATCGACCCCTGGAAGATGACCAAGTCTGCATCAGCGAAGGGGGCGAACTCTTCGCCGAGGACTTGGACGCGCAGCTGGCGATCTTGCCGGAAGTGACGACGACGCCAGAGGATGTGAAGCTTGAAGACATCCGGATCGAGAACGAAGGCTGGAGCACGCCGGAGAAAGAAGCGCGGCTGAGAAAGATCATCTCGAGCCGACAACATCTTCTGCTCGGAAAAGGGAACGCCCTGCCGCCAGCCGCGCGAGGCGTCTACTGTGATATCGATACAGGGGACGCCAAGCCAGTGGCTCAGCGCGTGCGTCGAGTCGCGCCCCAAATTCCGTGGTAAGTTGTCTGACTTGAACAAAGGTCTGCTCTCTGCCAAGATTATCAGGGTGTCCAACTCTCCGTGGGCTTCGCCGATCGTAGTGATTATCAAGAAGACGGGGGTCGACATCAGGCTCTGCATTGACTACCGAATCGTGAACAGTCTGACACGTCTCATGGTGTACCCCATGCCGCTGATCAACGATCTGCTCGATGACCTGGACAAGATGCTTTGGTACTGCTCACTGGATATGACGAGCGGTTTCTGGGTCGTGGAAATGACCGAGTGGGCGCGCCTGGTGTCGGCGTTCGTCACACCATTTGGGGTCACTTCGAATGGTTGCGTATGCCCCTTTGGGCTGAAGAATACGCCGCAGATCTATCAGCGGCTTCTGGACAACGCGCTGTACGGCTATCTTCGGATTCTAAACGGCGGCGATCAGTCAGGCATGACGGATGCTTTCAAGACCTGTGAGCCGGATGTGTACTCGGGACCACCCGATCTGGGACGTCGCTCGTACATCGAAGACATTCTGGTGACCGCTGAATCCAAGAACGCCCTCTGCGACAAGGTAGATCGGCTGCTGGGCGCATGTGACCGTTGGAACTTGTTGATCAGCGTAGTGAAAACCTCGTGGGGCTGTCGCAAGGTAGATTACCTGGGACACCGTGTGTCAGCGGACGGCCTCGAAGCTTACCCGAAGAACGACTATGTCATTCCCGCGCGCACTCCAATCGATGCAAGCCTTCCTCGGTAGCCTCAACTACTACAGTAGATTCATCGAGGACTTCGCGATCTACGCGTCAATCTTGTACTAGCTGCGAGAAGTGGAATTTTCACGAGATGAACCAGAAGCCCGACTGAGTCGCTGGGGGACGAGAAGCAGACCGCCTCGGCGGACGAAACGGAGAAGTGGGACCGAGCCCGAGTGGCGTTCGAGATGCTGATGAACATGATCGCAGACGCGCCAGTGCTCAGAAACTTCGACCCAGATCGGACGCCGGTGATCGTCGTCTACGCTAGTGACTGGGCGATCTCTGCGTCCTTGATACAATCGCACGACGGCACGTACATGCCGGTAACGTTCACCAGTCGCACGTTGAAGGCCAATGGGTTGAACTACGGCACCGTCGAGAAAGAGATCTTGGCTCTTCTCCGGATACTGGACGTGTGTTACATCACGCTGGTAACGAGATCGATCAAGGTGCTGACGCGACACTCCACGCTGGCGTGGCTGGAGCGGTCGTCGGGCCTGCAGGGCCGGCGGGGCAGCATTGCTTTCACCGTGGACGCTGGAGATCGCCAGGTGTACGCGAGGAGAGGACGAAATTCCGGGCGCCATTGCAGCAAGCATCACCCCTCGGGAGAACGTCGATTCAATCTTGTCGTCGATCGCTCCGAGGAAGCAGCCACGCCACTATGTCGTAGCACTCCCGCCTACAGTTGACCAAAGCGAGGAGTTGTTAGTCGTCAGTTTCGATGGACCAGCGCGTGTCAAACGCGGCGGACGTGCATGCAGTGCTATCGTATGGAAGTTGCCTGAGTGGATCGTGATCGCAGCAGAATTGAAGTATCTGCCTGACCTCTCGGTAAACGTAGCAGAGTACCACGGGCTCTTGTTGGCGTTCAGCTTACTGTACAGCCTGGAAAGGGGACGTCTAATCGTCTGCGGCTACTCCAACCTGGTGATTCGACAGATGCGTGGTGAGATCGAGTATAAGGCGCCTGGCTCGACGCCTCTGCGGCAGCGAGCGCTAGATCAACTGAGATCGTGGACGTCTCACGAATTCCTACTTGTCAAGCGAGAATGAAATCATAGTGCAGATTGGTTAGCAAGCAACGAGTTATGTGAGCAAGCAGGCACCGTGGATATCCTCGGAAGCCGATCGAAGGACGAGACGCCGACGGTACGCGTAGCAGCCGCAACTCGATCACGGACGCGTCTGGCGAGCTCTCCGGAAGTGCTACAGTCTGACATCGTACGACGCATGAGAATGGATCGAATCGGGCAAGCATAAACGAGGGGAAATTGATCGGGGATATCAAGACGTAACTCGGTGGCGACCTGGAGAAGCTTAGTGCTGGAGAAGCGCGCTCTTGTGGCAAGATCGCCAACGACTACGAAGTCGACGAGAACGGGCTGCTCTTCTACTGCCCACACGCGAGAGGAGACGATGCTGGCCGTGACTAAGTGGCGAAGCCTGTAGTGCCGGAGGACCTGCAACAAGACGTACCCCATCACTAGCACACAAGTCTAGAAGGCGGACACCAAGGAGTCGGGAGAACGTACCAACGAGTGAGATCGCACTTCCATTGGCGCGGCTTGTTCAGGAATGTGCAGCGTTATGTGGGACAATGTGTGGATTGTGAGACAGGGAAGGGACGTCCAACACTTCAAGCAGTGTCGCCAAGGAACATGCAGGCGACGTACCCATTTCAGTACATCGCGATGGACCACATCCCGTATCTGCCGAAATCGCACAAGGGCAACACCGAGCTACTCATCTGGGTTGACCTGTTTTCGGATAACGTGGTAGCCAAGGCAAGCGCGTCGAGAACTGCGCAGACGATCGCCGAGAGCTACGAAGAATGTGTCTTTGGCCGATTCGGCGCGAGTGAAGTCATCCGACACGATCGGGAGCCAGGCTTCATGTCTGATTTCTTCCCCGCATTCAATCGCATCGTGGGACAGCGACAACGTGCCACTATGGCGTATCGCCCTCAAGCCAATGGATCGGCTGAGGGGATGGTGCAGACGCTGACCAGATCGTTGAAGATGTACGTCGCAGACATAAATCAGAAGGACTGGGACGAATACGCGGAACGCTTGACGTTCGCCCTCAACACGGCGCATGACCGCATTCGCGGAGAGACGCCGCTCTACTTGATACACGGGTGGGACGCGAGGTCCACCCTGGAGGCGACACTCCTCTCGGTAGCACTCGACGCCGGGACTTGGAGCCGCGGCGATGGCGCTACAACATCCAGTGACAGAACCAGCAGGCCCGAGAACACGCCAAAGAAGCACTGCCCGAGGCGATCGCGGCAAGAGCAGATCGACACAACGAGGGTGTGCGTCCTCATGACATCAAGCCAGGCGACCAGATGTGGCTATATCTGGATCGTGTCAAAGAATGCTATGCCAGGAAACTGGCGCATATGTGGCACGGCCCTTTCAGAGTCGCAGAGATGATCGATTAACATACAGCAAGGCTAGAAACGGCTGGCACGGAGTACCGACTGTTCCCGATTGGGCACGTGACAAAGCTGAAGCTGGTTAAGACGTACCCGCCCCGTCCAACCACTCTGGTGACAGACGATCAGGCAGATCGCGTGGACTTCGACGAGAGCCTGCTATCTGAAGACAGTTGGAAGTGTGAGCTGGACGAAGACGAGTTCGAGGTCTATCGGATCGCTGATGTACGCACAGGACGCCGGACACGCTACGGCCGCGCCACGTGAATACCTGGTATACTGGAAGGGCTATGTTGAACTCTCATGCATCGATGAAGCGGACCTGAATTGTGGTGCACTGTTGAGAGACTTCGACCGTGGACGAACTGGTCGCAACCATTTCGAGGCGATGCAGTCGCGCGAGTAATGAGCGGTGGAACATCTACGGTGGGCCGGCCGCTGTGGAGAAGCGAGAGGAAGAAGGACTTGCACGAAGGCTGCAGGGTCCAAGGAGGAGGCGAAACCATGTTATGCGCGTAGTGGATCAACTGATTGGATATGCCAACCACGGCGGAAGGGTGGTAGGAGTAGATCGGGCCGAAGAGATCTACAAAGAAGAAGAACAAGAGTAGAAGGAGCGTTAGGACACGACCCTTTGGAAACAAGATCGCGTGGGATTATCAAGTTAGGGAGGTCCACACTACTCATTTTGCCGCTATGTGACGCTGGGAATCAACCTGAATACGTAAAAGAAGTCATGGAAGAACGACGCTGAACTAAGCCGGAGCGGCGAATGTTCCAGCCAGGCGGGGAACTTGGTACGCTGGATGAGCAGCGTGATCGTCACGATAGTGATTTCGCCCCCGATCGGCACGGTACGTGGCAGCTAAGGCGTCGAGCAGATCGGCGGGGTTGCTACGAGGTTCTGAGCCGGTGTACCACGCCCCAGCTTCACCATGACGCGGGAAATGGAGGAAGATAGGGTCCAGCAGCAGATCAAGATCGCAGTGGCCGCTTAACATACCAATTAACACTTGCTGGAGGAACGTCTTCCGCCGCGCACCAGCACGAGATCGACGCTGTTTGCGGTGGGTTAACACTGCGGAGAGGAAACGACTCGATCTGCGCTTGGTAGTGCTAATCGGAAAGGCGTGAGTGGATTCCCAGTACACGCGGTGGTACTCGCTGTCGTAGGAGGAGTAAATTTCCACAATGAACACGAACCAACCTTCCAGACGAAAGGTGAGCGGGCGAAGCCGGTTCGCAAGCACTTCCCAGGGTCACGCGGCCTCCACACGCCGCACGCTGCTTTCAGTGATCAAATCTTTATCACAGTCTTGTGCGGGTGGAACCCGACTGAGAGCGGGAAACAACCACTCGAGAGGCTTGGAAAACTAGTGGAAGAGGAGATCGTGATCCATCTCCACGATGCAGGTCTGACTGATGTCGGCGATCAACCACGGGAACACATCGCGAGCCTGACGAGAGCTCCGGCCACGGTAACTGAGAATCCATTCTCCCCGGGAGACCTGTGTGGGAGGCAAAGCGACCCATGCCGCGTCAGATAGCGGGTCGAGGGGCTCCCGAGACGCCTGGCTGCCAGCAGAGTTGTCAGACTTTTCCTCGCTGCTACTGGCAGAACCACCGGAACCACCGGAAGTGCTGGAAGTACCATCGTCAGCGCCACCGTCTGGGGGCGGTCCCGAGTCTGAGCCAGACGCCCGAGAGGACAAATGACCTTGATCACGCACCACCGAGCCACTGAAAGTTCGGGGAGCGTCGGATCCACGAGAGGATCGACTGTTCGCGGATGACGAAGTGACACTGGATCAGCGGTGAGTGGATCGAGATTGAGATAAGGCGGCGAAGAACTCATCATCCTCGCTGTCCGAAGGGGCACATGAAGGAGATGGAAACTCCGAAGCCTGATTATGTGAAGCGGCTACGGCGGACAAGATGTCGATCGAACGACGAGAGGAAGCTCGAGTGGATGATGGACGACTGGCCGCCCGAGGGCACTTCGACGGTCGGGGAGATCGAGGCGGTGAATGGCTAGGAGAACGGTGACGTTGGAGGTTAGCATGTCGTACCGGGGACGGTGCGCCACTGGTGAAGGCATCCGGAGTAATTAATGACGCAATACCGGCGAGTCGATCGCGCGCATGATCGCGTTCAGCACGAAGTACACCCGCCTCAGGCACGCGCTAGTCAGGCTGGCGCCGTAAATTGTCGGGATCGGTCGCGATAGTGGCCACCTCGGTCGCATACCTCTTATGCACTGATTCTGAGTCCTCCATTTGGGCTAGGCGCTTCTCCAGGCACGTGTTCTGGTTCCGAGCAGAAGTGATGTGCGCGCCTGTCAAGCAAAAGAAGTTAGAATGAAGACCGCCCCTGCAGACGAAAAGAGCACCTACCAGTAGATGCCAACTCAGCCCACGCCTGATCGCGTTGTAGAGTAGCCTGCTGAGCCTTCTTCGATGTAGCAGTGAGCTCCTGTCTCAGGAGAGAGATCACCCGTTCCAGATTACGACACTCGGTCACGCGAGCTGCAAGAATGATGTCGGCGCGCTTCACACGATGCGCGCATGTCGATTTCAGCTCCTCGATCTTTTGGTTTTTCGCGGCCACTACGCGAGTGAGACGATCCGCCTCCTCTTGTGCAGCCTTGTCAGACTTGGCGGACTCCAGGATCTCAGCTGCGACCCGTGCGCTCGGTTTCTTTGCCGCCGCTGTGTCCGAGCGTGCTTGTTACAACTGGGCCTCCAACGCGAGTAGGCGCTTCGAAACATCGGGTGGAGCTACGCCACCAGGCCCCAGAAACCTCGCCGCGGCCTGTTGTGCCTCCAGGCTACCAACGTAATCGTGGGACTCCCGGACCGCTTCGTCGTAACGTATCTGCAGATCGTGATATGGAAGGCGGCAGGCTTCCATCTCTCTCGAATTGTCCAGACGCTCCTGCAACGCGTTGAGGCAGTCTGTGAGCTCGCCGCGCACACCCTCCAACTGGTGGCGCACGAGAACATACTTGCGCTGGCAAAAGAGTACGAAAGGAGACGCGGCGTTCGCCGCGTCGGCCAGCTGACGGTCCAAGTCGGCCGCTCGAGCACGTGAAGCTAAGTAAGCACGCTGCAGGACCGCGATGCACTCGCGCAATTCCTGCAACTCCTCGGTCTGATCCATGGAGAGTGGAAGCGCGTTCAAGGAAGCGCGCACCTCCGTCAGGTGAACTTCGCGTCCCGCCACATCCGCGGAGGGGACAACCACAGGAGGCTGCTCCGGCGCGGGCTCGGGAGCGAAACCACCTGCAGTGATATATACAGTAGACGCCTCGCTGGGAGCCGGTGGGACCTGAGGGCGGCCAGGAGAGCGGGATCCATCGGGTGAATGCCGAACCTGAGCTGCAAGGCACCAACGGAAGGGATATTACAGACGGCTAGGGAGCCAAGTGGTGGCATGCGAGCATACCGGGAGAGAACATGCTGGGGTGCCGAGAGGACTCCGATGTGCCGGCGACTGGCAGTTGGTGTGGGTCGCGACAGTTGTGCTGTCGGAGCTCACACAGGGGACGGTTGTCGTGAAGCGCCCGTTATCGTTCGTGTTGGCCTCCCCCGCCTCGCCCCCATTTCAGTGTGCTGCGCGTATTCTGAGGACAACATCACGCTTTGTCTGTTTTCCAAGGGAGGTAGCTTGAAGACGACGTCTAATTCGGTGTTAGATGGAAATCGGGGTGCGAGCCACATCTACGCATCAAGACTGGTCAAATAGCACCATTGGCGCGACCCCTAGCCCCATATCCAGTGTCCATCGGCTGTTTTAAAAACGACATGTATTTTCTTGGAAACGACGAGCTGTCAGGCCTCTATAGGCTTGGTTGGGAATGGCTAAGCGTAATTCACTTCGCCAATAGTGTATGCATAAGTATCACACGCGATTTGACACTTACATAGCCAGTATGCCAAAACTGAAAAGAATGTATACAGCACGTATAGTCCTCAATTCAATATCGCCTCCTTTAGTAGAGATCTAGATCGGATGCATACGGTTGTGTGCAAATTATCGACGTTCCGTCACGTCTCTGACACATTTGCGACATATGGCTGGGCTTGCCGTGTGAGAAAACGTAGTTTCCCAATGGTTTATGGCTGTATGTGTCATATTCGCTGAGTTGCAATATGGCGTCACTTTGTACCGTTTATATCAATTAATGGGTAGAAACATTGTATTATACGTATTCTAAAATCAAGTGTCGCAAAATCTCAGCTTCAGATTCGCCGATCTGGCGGAGCTATACCTCGTCCAAATCACCAGACTCACCGACAAGATCGTCGTCAGTGTTATCCGTACCGTCAGTCTCATCGTCCAGCGTCCTAGGCGACGCTTCACTCGTATTGGGCACGAACGTCTCCTCCCGGTCATTGTCCTCTAAGCCAGCATCACCTTCCGGGTGTTCGTACACTACATCGGCATCCTCCGAATAGATGTCACCCTCAATACTCACAACCGTCATAGAGGAGAGGTAGGCTGCTTCCAGAGCCGCCACAGCGTCGACTTCGCCGTTACCTGTCACCGTCCCCACCGACACTTTTGGCCGTGTGCGCGGGTCTTCCTCACCCGTCTACGATGGCTTCGCCGCGGGTTTAGCCGGCTCTGATGCTGTAAACTGTGGCCGGCTAGGCGTACTCGTCGTGGTATTATGGTGTAGCGGGATCGGCCAAAATCTGGTTGAGACCGATCTCCACTCACACACTGTGCCCAGACACCGACTAACGGAGGGGGTCCCCCGATGATCCGAGATCGGCTGAACTTGGTCTCACCTTGTGTACCCGTCGGCGGGCTGGATCTGCGCTCTCAGGGATCCGAAGGTGTCCGATAAGCGAAAACGTGACGGTCCTGGCGGGACGCGGGATGTATGGGGCAGCGCGAAGAAGTTCCGCGCTGCTCCCGGTTGATAAGTCCTAAATACGGCCTGATTAGTGACGATCGGCCCTGATCTAGGGATTTTTGCCTAATTTAGGCACCGAAATGCCTATATAAGTGTGTTCCTTGTTCTTCCTCTCCTTTCCGGGTTGCTTGCCGCTTCCAATAGCGGGATCTTTAGTCTTGAGAACGGATCTGACCTCCAGTCAAGCACCAAAGTCTGGATAATCAGGGACTTGTATACTTATAGTAGGGAGAACTAGTGTAGGTAAATCCGGCTAATATATTAACCAGATTATTACGCTTCGACGCTAGTAACCTCTACCGAAGCCTCCTTCAAACACTTCGTAACGAGCCAATATGTCTTTAAGACGTCTCGAGTGCGGAGAAGGCCACTTGTGCACCTCAAAGTAAATTCCGGTCTGATTGATGTTTATCCATATATACCTACTGCCTACCCATCTCACCGTGCATCCTGCGCCTTCCTATATCCCATCCTCGGGTAAGATCGGCTCTCGCCATCCCCGATCGGACGAACGATATCGCGATCTTCAACTTCGCCCCTTGATCGCCGATCTCTTTTAGATTGGTGATCTTCGCCTTGATCGGCGATCTTGATCCTGATTGGCGATCTCCGTCTTGATCGGCGATCTTGATCTAGGTTGGCGAGCTCGATCCTGATTGGTGATCTTCGTAAAGATCGTCGACCCTCTTCCTCTCGATCGCCGATCTTCAACTTGATCTTTGATCTTCAACTTGATCGCCGGCCCTTCAGTATCGCCTCGATCTCCACTAATCGCAGCTGATCTCCGTCTCTGAGGCCTTGATCTCCGTCTTCTGACCCTTTTACGACTTGTCCCGCAAGTCCGATCGGCTTGACCTTCTGGACGATCTTGACATGATCTTGTCCTTCCGCCGTAGATCATGACTCCTGGTGTCGCGATCCCTCTTCCCTATACCTTGTCCACCATCTTGAGGCTTTCAGTTACCACGCTGGACTGAGATCGGTTGCGGTCTGATCACGGCCGCCCACTCCTGATCTTCGGCTTCTGGCTTCAAGTCAGTCAGTCGCGGGGGACATCGGATCTCCCTTCCTTCGCCCATGTCGGTTGAGATCGCCATTTACCGATCCTCCCCGATCGCAAGTCGTCCTTCGGGGGAAATTCCTATGGCACTTCACCACAGCATCGCGACCGGCATCTGCGCCCTTGGGTACACTTTCCGCCTCGCGGGGTACCCCGTGCGAGGCGTCAACGTTATCGCCAGCACCATGTCGGACACCTCGCGAGCCGGTCGAGACGTCGTCGGTACCTCGGGGGTCTTCGTCGCGCCAAAGTGGGTCGTCACACGTGTTAAGCGACGCCCCGCAAGCGCCACCCGGTCTCTCCTTGCATACCGCTACGGTCACGTCCTCATCGTCGTGATCGTGGGGTCGCTCTTCATCGCTATCTTTGGCCCACGACCTGGTAGCCTTCGAGTTGTCACAGGGCCGTTGTAAGATACCAGTTGGCGTCGAATAGGGTGGACGCTCAACCGGCGAAGGTTAGGCGGCTAGCCATCGTTCGTAATTCATACGCTCCTGTTCCAACAGTACTGGGTCTCGAGCTACGTCGTAGGCGAGGACCTGCCAGTCTCGGTATCGCCGTGACGTGTGGGACACGTAGCCATCGCCGCGGGGTAGATCTCCATGCGCGACCCACACCACAAAGGCTGTGAAGGCGTCGCACATGACGTGTTTATCCGTGACGTTGGTCAATCGAACCCTCGCCGGTTCACCGTGGCGATTCATCAGCAGCGTCGGAATCAGCTTCGCCATTTGTCATACCCACAGTTGGTGAGTCTCCGTCGGCGGGGGGTCTCGTTGCAATCGATAGTCGAGGCACTCATGAGCGCCGATGCCCATAGCTTCCGTACTCCTGCCTGCAATTTCGCGTCGGGATCTCCTCCATGTGTCTTGGCTTCAGCAGAGACAACATGATCTCTCCTGGGAGCATCGCCGTTGAGCTGTACAAGTCGAAGCTAACTCCAGCAGGAATCATGAAGTCCATTCCAAGGACCACATCGACTCCCGCGTTGTGCAGGAGTACCCACATCTCGAACTCGTAAACGAGCCGATGCTCTAGAGTCACCTTCACGGAAACCCGACGCTTCGTAGAGAGCAAGTCTTTACCAATGTCTTGAACATCTATCGTTCGCCTGTGGTTGGGTATCCATCGCAGTCGAAGCTTCTCCGCAAAGCTTTCTGTGACGACGCAGACATTCGCCCCTGTGTCGAACAGGATCGTCGTCGGTTCGTCGTTGATAGCACCACGGACCATCGCTCGCATCCGCACGCGCTGGTCGTAGCGCTGCGACGACCACCACCCCATGAATATACCAGCAAGTAGCCTCATCACCTTGGACTCGAGCCTTGCTGCAAGCCGCTTATTCACTCACATGGGCGTCGACGTATCTTCCACCGACTTCGTCGTGCCATCTTTATTTAATCCGCCCTCGGCGAAGGTTCCGTCGTTGTTATCTCCAGTTTCCGTTGTATTCACACTCTCCAAATTTTCGTCCGGCCATTCGCCACTCCCGACGAAAGCAAAATAAACTTCACCTCCACCGAGGTGTTGGTCAACTGTGGTTGCCCGTTCGGGCCCAACCCAGTCATTGTTGCGAGGCTACCTAGTTTAAATGGCTTTCTTCGACAAAGGTTCGTAGCTCCGGCGGAAGGTAAGTCTTGTCATCCTTCACCCGGGCGTACTTGACGAAGCCTTGGAGGTGTCGGTACAGTTCACACTGTCCTGCGTCGTGAACTTGCTTGCACAATTTGCGTCACCGATTGCAGTAGTGAGCCGAATGATTCTTCCCCCCGCATGCGGCACACGGGCCGAAGCTTTTGCGACTGTCGCGGCCACCATGCTCCGAGTATTAGCGCTCCTTGTAGAAGCTTCGTCCCTGGCGGTCATCCCGTCGCGAGCGAGGGTTCGCGCGAGCGTAAGTCCCCTCAGCCTCGTTCCGACGCTCAGTCTCATTAGACGCCGCCAGTCGACTTTGATCATCGTCCGGCGATGAGTAGCTGTCGCTATAGCTCGAGATTGCCTCCTCGTCGTTCGACGTCCAGCTCTCGCTGTCACTCCACGTTTCGCGACGGGTAGGCAGCCGGTCCGGCCTCAGAGGCTGGCTGCCCGGTCCGCCTCCCAGTCGCTCTCGACGGCGTCGGCAAACGTCGCCCTTAATCGTCGGCGTGTGTCGTTGCCCGCATGTTTCAGATCCCGTCGCTCGCGACGGACATAGTCGCGCCGGTCACTACGGTCGTAATCACGTCGTTCACGACGGTCATAGTCCCGTCACTCTCGACGACTCCCTCGATCTTGGTCCGTCCGGCCATCGTTTAGCCCACGGGCATCGCTGCGCTTGTGTGACTCGCCTTCGTATCGGAACTGTTAGATTGCACCTCGGGCGATGCCCTTGAGGAAATCGTTCAGCACGTCCTCGAGCTCTCGGATGTCGTTCAGTCTCAGTCGCCCTAGGTCCCGCATGAGTCGGTCGTCGCCACATGTGAGTAAGAACTGCTCCACGTGGCCCTTCGCGTCTCGCTGACCCTTCTCGACCTGAAGGCGTGCGTTGCGCGCATTCCATTTAGTCGGTTTAGGTAGTCGCAGATGTGCTCCTTGCGCTCACGCATCACCGAGTAGTAGCGAGCCGCCGGGGGTTGTTTGTACCTCGCGCAATAGTAGTCAAGAAACTCCCGGTACAATAGCTTCCACTTTCGACGCGATTTCTTCGGTAGCTGTGGGAACCAATGGATAGCGCCGTCGCGCAGACTCAGCTCAAAAGCCGTGCACCACTCGTCCGGCGGCGTCTGGGCCCCCTTCATCTCATAGACGAAGGTCTTAAGCCGCTGCATCGAGTTGTCGCTCTTGTTGCAAGGACCACTGAACAGCTTGATGCGGTCCAGAGGGCGGTGCGACGCCAACTCACTCGTCGAGCCTGGGTACATTTCACTCGCGGCACACAACGCGTCCATGTGCCGCGATAATTCCTCCCGGGGGTCTTCATCGATCTCATCCCAGACATCGCTGTCGCTATCAGACGAATCGTAGTCGCGTCTACTCTCTCTCTCTCTCTCTCTCTCGCTCTCTCTCTCTCACACTCCATGGCCCACGCCGACGCGATACCTTGTTCGACCTTCGCGGGTTCCGCCTTTCGTACTATTCGTCGTCTTCTTCGGCGGCTATACATCGAGCACGTCTGGCTGAAGGTGGTGTCACCATATGCGAATCCTGGAAGTACGGGGAATCCTTACCCTTGGAGAAGATATTGCCCCGACCGGCGTCGGCTTCGTTACCCTGCGCCGGTGTATCCGGCAGCGAAACCATCGCTGGATTCGCGGTTTCAGTCGCCCTGGCCACGGGCTGTCTTCCCTTCGCGAGATCTTTCACCTCGAATGCAGCACGAAGCCTTCTCTTCCACTTGTGGAAGTCGGCTCCCGCTTCGGACGGTGTCCATTCCTTCAGGGACATACTCGACGGGTAGTTGCGGGTCTCCATAATCATCACCCGCAACAGCGACACTGTGTCATCCGTGACCTGCGTCGTACTCAGCGAATTCACAGGGTAGCATAACTCGTCGCGCAAGTCACTCCAGGTTGCTTGGCGCACTTGGCGAGGGTTGATTAGTCGAATCCAGCCACTCGTCAATATCGTCTCGTAACACCTCGCCAGGACTTTGTTGGCCGCTGGGGTGTCGCCATTGACGGGAGGGCGTACAGCAAGCGCCCCCGAGTCACGTGCAGCCATCAGCGATGGTTCATCGTCGCTCTCTACGTCTCCCCAATCGTCGTAAGCTGCGTCCGGTCCTGCCACGGCCGAAAGTTCGTCGGCTAGGCTTCGCGAGAGAGGCTTCGCAGCCCCACTGCTTCCCGCGACAGCACCGCCTTCTCGCGAGGCTCAGTCTTCACCTCTGTCGGAGGTGTCGACCCCTCACGGTCATCGCCGTAGGCCAAATCTTCGTCAGTCACTCGCGAGCCGTCGTCATCCGAGTTTTCGAAACTCACCGAACGCTCCGCGATCGTCGCCGCGCTACGATCCGTCGTCCGGCTCGCTCCGCCCTTCATTGGAGTCGCTGGTACCGCTGACTTCGACTCACTCGCCATCTTCAGTAAACTTGGGTCTTTTGCTCGAATTTGCCTACGAAACGTAACAATAATAAAAGGTTACACGGTCCCGGGTCGCGGCACCAGTTGTGATGTAGGGAATCACTAATTTCTATCTATCGCAAGACACGTAGATAGCCTCTGCACACAACAATACGCCTTCCACAAGGGTCAGCGAATATTATGGGCGAATCTGAAGGAACCAAATCCGACCCAGCACCCTGAGCCGACGCTTCCCTCGATTACCGTTAGCGTAAGTTGGCCACACACACAAACGCAGCAGGCACGAGCGTCGCCTGTACGTCTATCATCTCTCTCTCTCTCTTGAACCCCGTGGCACCAACAGCGGAAGGTTGTCTAGTCTCTTTCGACTCTTTTACGGGTGTGCCCGAGATTAACTCAGGCAGTAAGTTGTCAGGAGTATACTTCCAATACTCAAACCACTAAATTCGGGAATACAATACCCGAGTTTCCCTCAATTAGGGAAATAACCAAAACATAGTCCCACTACTAGTCTCTTGGCCTTACCAGAAACGAACGCTAACTTCAGGAAGGTCGCTGTTCGCTGGTAGGCATACCCTGTAAAGCTATTAAGTGTAAGGTACTTACCTCGACGCTTGAACACTTGTGTGCTTCAGGGAAAATTCAGCTCTGTATTGTGTAGGCCAAAAGGCCCATACTCTCTTCTAATCTTTTGCCCCTATGGTCATCTATATACAAAAATCAAGTAAAATCAGTCCGAATCTCGAATATGTCTATGAAGAATGCGCTGCGGGCTCGATGCATCCTTTCGAACCGAGTCTCTCCTGTAGAATAATGTGTGCTCATCAATGCCTGATTTCTTGGTTCTCGTCTTCACCAATTCTCCTTTCCCGATGTCACCCCATTTGTTGCAAACTGGTTGTGATGCCGGAGTCGACTCCATCGAATCCTCAACGAGCATCTCCTCATCACACTGAACGCTCGAGTCCTGTTTCTCCACTGCCTTGACTTCTATCACCACTTTGTCGTCTTTCATGACAGCGTCTTCATCTGTATCCGACGCCGTGGTGTTGTTCTCCTCCAGCTCGCTTTCGTCTACACTTTTGGTAGTCGTTGGTTCCACCTTCGTCTCCTTCTCCACGAGTGGACTCGACGGCTGTGCATTGTTCACCTGCACACCCAACGCCTGCGTCAGATGTGGGGCCAGTGCTTTGCCGAGACACGAAAGTGTGACAACTCCAGTCACATTGCCCACGCTTGTATTATGGTGATCTCGAAGCTCCCATGAGCCGCTGTGACTCGCCCACTCGCAGATGCGGAGCAGTCTCCTCCCGCTCATCTCGTCTTCATCCAACAGTCCAATGTCTAGAGACAAAGGCACCGCGGCAAAGGCTCGGAGTCGGGCCCTGCCGTGCTCTTTAACGAGTAGCAGCAGTGTTAATGTCGCTTCAGCATCTCGCTTCAGTTCGCACACGAGCTCTTCTGGGTTCGCTTCAAAGAGACAGGATTTACCATGGCGCAGTTTCGTTACTACAGATTCGCTCTGCGCAGTAGAAGCCTCAGGACTGGCCAATGCATCGTCGAAAACGACGATCTCGTACTGTAGCAATTGGAAAGCTAGAAGTAAGGGGTTAGAAGGCGATGCAGACGGTGGTGCTAGGTTTAACGTGACTCGATCGACGTAGAATTGGAGCGAGAAGAGCAGGCTAGCAGGACTTTCACAGAACGCCACGGAGTCCAATTGCGCATCAATTTGTGCGCTACCACTGTCTTCCATTGTGTACGTGACTATTTGTGCTTGCCTTTTACTGCTCGTTTTTATCTCAACGAAACGGTGACAAATGTATTTTGATCTTCTCACTCTGCCTTTCAGAGATGATGAAGTTGTCTACATTTTCCACTCGATCATGAAGTTAAAATTCACCTTTTATTCGTTTCTTGACTCACTTGACATCAGTGACCTCTTTATCGAGACTCTGCTTACTTGTTCTCAATCGCCGTTTTGTAAGGAAGCGCGAGATACTTGATGAAATTGCGAGTTTCACAGTGGCGGATGTTCTCGTCCATGACGTCGGCGTCTAGGCCAAGGCGCCATGCGATATCATAGCGGGACGGGTCAATGTGCAGATTCTCTAGGTCGTCGACGTACTGGTCGGCGCTCTTCATGTCCGCAAAAAATCCCAGACCCACGAGCTTAGCCCGGCGGCAGTACGTAAGGCGGGCAAGCTCGTGCAGGTCGTACTCCGGGTGGTATTGTACAGCCCAAAAGTCCCCCTTCTGATGACGCACTACCACAGCCTGCACTGTTGTGAAGTCGTTACCTCCGAGGTTAAGTCCTCCAGGGGGCATGTGGGTCACTTCGTCGTTGTGGCTAGTAAACGCGTCGAAGACCGACGGCTTGCCCTCGAACATCGGATGTGCCCGACCCTCAGGAGACAACTCGATTTTGCGTGCAATACCCATTTCACGGCCACGTGGGTTCGGCCCGCAGTGACCTCCAGCAGCAGCCACCGCGATCTGAGCTGCCCAACAGCTACCGTACTGCGGAATTCCTGTTAACCGCGACAGCACAGATGTAAGTGTTGATGCTCATAAATTCGTGAGAAGTTGCAGATCCTCACCCTCCTCGAAGACTTTCTTGGCAAAGTCAATTTGCTTGGTAACACGGACGTCTTCGGTATCATGGATCGTCAGCGAGCAGCCCGTCCACGCCACTGCATGATACTGTTAATTCCCGGGTCAGTTCTCGTTGCATGTGTCCAGCTAACTCCAACTCTGCAGCTCACCTTGGACAATTCGGGTGTCTGAAAGTCGTTGTCAGCGGGGTACACCACATCCGAAGCGACTTCCACGCCTGTAGGCGCCGATTTGTTGAGAAGATCTATGTACAACTTGCCGGCAGTACTGGCACCGCCAGCTTCAAGGTCGGCGCGGCCCTCGGGCGAGTAGCCATCAATGACCAACACCTTCAGCGGGGAAGACGACGCAGTCGAGCTCAGCGCACGCGAGGCGACAGTCGATTGGAGACACAAGCGTCTAGAAAAGCGAGTCAGCATGACGAAGATGGATGACGGTCCTGGTACTCCGGGAGCAGTTGCGAGAGTGACGTTGCTGACCCCGACTGAAAGATGGTGTGTACAACATCATTTTAGGAATGCGCAAGTTGAAGTGCACATCTTCAACGATCGGTGGCGAGAATGTACCGACGGTGACCGGATAGTGCAGATGGTGGTAGATTTCAGGTGCAGCACGCGTACATGGACTGTACACTCACTGTACTCAGGGTTCTTAAAACCCTGGGTCTAAAAACTACTCTGGGTGTTTTTTATAAAGAGCTGGGTGGGATTAATTTATGACGGGTTTTAGTATGTGGAAGACATATGTCGTCGTCGCCGATCTCCGAATTGACAGGATAACGACCTTCTCCAATTTGAAGTAAGAATTCCGAGAACTCTGCCAACTCTGATGCGCTGGTCGCATCTGGAGCGGAGCGGACACGCATGTTCTCGATAAGACGCACTTGACGCAAGTGTTCCCAAAATGAAGATGACTTGAAGCATGCTTCAATCGTCTCGGCACGCGTAGCATCCTTTAGTACAGGTAAAATCTGGCGATGATCACCGCTGAACACCATTACCTTTCCGCCGGACGGTTCCAGCTCATTCTTCATGATATTCCGAAACGACCTGTCCATCGCCTCGAAGCAAGCGTGATTCATCATCGGCGCTTCGTCCCAGACGATCAAACTTGTGCTACGAATCAATTCAGCTTTCTGGCTCTGCCATGAAAGACTGCACGTCGACGTCTCTGTAAGTTTGAGGGGAATCCGGAACGTCGAATGCGCGGTATGGCCTCCGGTTAACAGGGTAGCTGCAATTCCACTCGAAGCAACAGCGATGGCAACCTTACGTTGTATTCGAACGTGAGCCAGTATTTGCTCGAGTAGAAATGATTTCCCTGTTCCGCCCGGTCCACCCAAAAAACAGCTTCTCCCCTCCAATCGGTCTGTTCACTGCCGCAATGACTTGATCAAAAATCTCTCTCTGGTTGCCGTTCAACTGGCTCACCTGCTCCGCAACATGCTCCAGTTCGTTCTGGAGGTATGCGCCAATCTCTTGCTGGACAACTTCCACTGACGCTGTGCCCTGGCCGTCCACTTGAGCGGATATATCGTCGTAATCGGACAACCCAGGTAAACGATACGTTTGGAGGATTTTTTTGTTCAAAGCCAAGTAATTAGCCAAGTTCTTCATCGCCTTGTACTCCGCCATACGAAGACGCACCCCCTCGTCGCGTTCAATGTGAAGGTCCGCGTCTCTTTCCTTAATGCTTCGTGCATAATCCTCTGACATATCCTTCTTGAACTTGTCCCATAGATCTTTGGCGTTACCAGACATCGAGTATACCAAAATGATCCCGAAAAGTTGGCGTAGCTGGTACGGCATCTTGACCTTGGCGGCTTCGCGTAAACATTGTACCCTCTCGTCGTCATTTTCCAGATACCCAAGAGCCAAAGCGGCTTGCTGATATGTAAGGTGCTCCGTTCCATCAACCGTCCGAAGATCCGAAAACGACTTAGGCGAGCGTCGATTTCACAGGAGAAGTCGCAAGTAGAACCGTTCCGGGTCGTGCGGAGATACATGTACAATGCGTCCCAGTGAAGCGACGTACTTCTTGTACGGCTCCCAGGTCTTGTGTTCCGTCCACCTGTATTTCCGCAGTACATCCTTGTACAGTAGATTGGCCGTAGCTTCTGGGTTACGCGCACACAGCTTGAAAAACTCCGTCAGCATTGTTGTATCTCCTCGATTGATCAAGTTGTGGATCTGGGGGTCGTCGCTTGATCGCGATACGCGACCATGCTCATCCCTTCCAACTGGATAGGTAGCGTTACCACAGAATGAGTTGATCCTTGAGTTGGATGCCGAAATAATCGCATGCAAGCTTCTACCGGAGAAATGTACCTCCCGAGAAGATACTGAAGAATTTCGTTCGCCCGAATGTTTCACGAACAATAGCCATGGCATCCAAGAAGCGTTGGTACATATACCGGGGGCCACCGGTAAACTTAGGAGGAATGATAATCTTGCGTCCGAGCTCTCCTGCGTCTGGTTCGGTCGACTCTTGCTCCGTGTTGTTGCCTCGCCGAGTCCTGCGCAACTCCGCTTCGTCGTCAGCGGCCGTTCTGTGAATCTCGACGGACTCGCTACGTAACGCGTCCGTGAGTCCCTGGAGAGTCTCCAACCGATACTGAAGCTGGTTCTTGTTGATGAAGCGCAGGCGTTCTGTTTGCATTTGGCCCATCGATCAACGCAGTATTGCTGCGTCAGATGACCACCGCGAAGAATGAGCGAATTAGTGCCCGTCCGATCATACAGTAGATATGCCTCATACTCCCGAAGCGGCATCGCTAACGGGTCACCGTGGCGATCGACGGGATTCCCAACGTATGGGAGGTCGTACGTCCACCCATTTTCTCCATACGGCAAGAGGAGAGGATACTGAAGCGGGTCGTACGTTACGCTTGTCTCGAAGATGCGTTCCAGACCTCCTTCCGTCGTGTGTATGGTAATATCCCTATGCTCAGCCGCGTTTGTATCGATCACAACAGCCACCACTTCCGATGCAGTTGGGGTGTTATGAGTACCCGGGTTCGCGTTCCGTGTAACGTGCAAACGGAGCCTGAAGTTATCCCTTCTGGGAGAAAATTTCTCAAGGCTAACGATGGGTCATGTTCATCGACATCTTCACCTGCCGCGCGTCGCCGCTCGTTGTCTCTGATGGCAGCTGAATGCACTTCCCAACCACGTTGGATCAACAGGTTACGTGCGTTGATGAACTGTTGCGTGTAAGGGTTGTGCGCCACCATAACTCGGTCAATCGTTTCAACAATTGCTCGATCAAGCCCTTGCGTCATGTTCATACGACTTCTCACACGGGCGTCCAAGTCTGGGTCGTTGAAATGCACCTGGGTATACATTGAGCGTCCGAAAGGAGGAGGCAGTAACGATCCCATGTGGTGGCACACTGATCCCTGGGCACGGAAGTTGTAGACACCGTTTCTTGTAACGCTTTCGTCAACATTGAGTGGTCGAGACTGCGAAGCTCCTATGGACGTAAACGCGAATACGTTGTTGTAGCTCGGATTAATCGCATGAAGGTCGGGTTCTCGAAAAGTGTTAAAAGAACATCCGGGGCTTCTTGCGAGGAGGGAACGAACACCAGTCCGTTACGACAGCAGCATCCGGCAGTCTCATCTGGAAATTTCCAAGCGTTGCAATAGCGACAAACCCGCTGGCTGTCCCGGGTCTCGTCTGTGTAACGCGTGCAGTACTGGCGACCACCGGTCACTTCGGAAGGATCAAAATCTTCGCGGTGTGCGAGACCCTTCTTGTACTGCCGAGAACGCCTGCGAAACCGTTCTTGTTCCTTTTGTTGCTCCCGTTGGTCTTCCATCATGGCTTCCTTTCGATCTCCATTTCGGTCACGCTCTGCTTGGCGCTGCTCATCTGACATGTCTCCTCTAAGCTCTCTATGCGAAGCTGCATCTCGCTCGCGCTATGCTTGACGCTGCTCATCCGACAATCCTTCTCTGAGCTCTCTCCGGGCTACAGTATTTTGGCTGCGCTCGGCTTGGCGCTGTTCATCGGTCATGCATCCTCTGAGATCTTCATGTGCCGTCGCATCACGAATCCTAGCATCTTAACGTTCTGCCCCTGTACTTGTGGCTCTATGGCTGGCTTGCGCGTTTCGAAGGTATTCTTGATGAGCTTCGAGGTCTTCTGGCAACATTCTACCGCGCCGTACGCTTGCCTGTTTGGCATCTCGTTCGCGGTCCCGGATCACCTGCGATTCGGATCGGTTAGCTCTACGCATTATTTTCCTCTCTGCGTCCTTCGCTCGTGCCCGCTGTTTTTGTGAGCTCGTCATAGCAGCTCGCCTAGCTCGGGCTCTTTCTGCATCACGCGCACGTTTAGCCGCAGTCCTATCCTCAGCTGGAGGTACTGGTGCTCCAATCTGGATAGCGCAGGTAACGTCGACAGTTTATTCGCGACGTGTCTCCTCATCGAATCGGCGTTGATGCTCCGCGGGGTCATCTTCTTCAGTCTTCTTCTCGCGTTCCACAGCTAATCCAGGTACACGCAGCTGTTCGGATCCATTTGCTGCTCGGGCTTTAACAATTTCGAGCTGCTCCAATTCTTGGATTACCTTGCGATACCGCGCCTCCGCATCACGAAGCCTTTTTTTTCGGAGTTGTCTTTTCTTACGCGATTCTTGTTGCGTTGGCGACGCGTTCTCACGCCGGGCTCGTCGTATACGCTCATCCAGCTCATCGCGGGTAATTCTGCTTATACGGCAAAGTCAATTGGGTTATTCAGTCTCAAAACCCCTCTGCAAATTGGTCTACCCTTCTTCTTTTCCTTGGATTCCTTCCCATATCGTCGTATCTTGAACAGTAGTGTAGCCTGATACAGAGAGAACAAAAATATATTGGCTGTTAGACTCGAAAGTCTAAGTGCACTGGGAGCCTATTCTACAACTGTTGTTTAAATGTAAGCGCCAAAACATGGACACGGCAGCTTAAGCAACGTGGTACATAGATTGAACCCCGGACGTTCCTTTTCAGTAGATATCCAGAAGTCCTCTGTGAATACAACACACCACTGTCATTCCCACCCCGGTTCCTCGGATTACAAACAACTTAGGGGTATCGTCACTCCAGTCAGCATGTTGGTCTAGTCAGTTTTTGCTTAGGCCCTCCCCTTGCCCTCAGCTCACGTTCCGCGGGTCTAAATCACCTTGCACCACTGGTGACCAAGCAGCTGTACATGGTAATCCAGACGCCGTTTCGCGCTGTTGCCTCTTGGGTACGTCAAAACTGTTGCCTCAGCCCTTTTGAGTGGTTGCCCAAGTCTGTTCGATACCGTCCAACCCTTCAGAGAATGTCAGTAGCACGCGCAGGGTGTCCGGGAACAGCCCAATCCCTCACGGGACTCGCACAGTTCAGTAAAAGGCTCTAAAACTGTCCATTCTGATGCTATTTAAATGTACAGGCGCGGTGGGTCCTCTCTCATGCTCTTAAAGTGTTTGTTTGTCTTGGTCTCTTGCTCTTGTGCTGTCCTCGCACTTCGTCCTTGGTCTTGGGTTCCTTGCTCTTGTTAGACCGACTGCTGCATTCCTTTTTGTCCCGCCAGAAGTGCTCTCCCAAAGTGTGTTTTGGAAAATGGGAGCTCACACTTTAAGAGCACTTCTGTATTGCGGGACTTTACGATTCTTCCGCATGTGGCTGCAACTTCGGTTTGGCCAATTGGCAGCACGCGCCACTCAATTTTGGAGCGTGGACACTCGCGGTGGGTCTAGGACCCCTAGGCGCATGCATGGTGGTAGACGCTCCCAGTCACACCCACCCCAACCTAATTGCTAGCGCTACCCACTGAGCCATACCACTTTGGAGTCTCGGGGCAAGCCACAGACTGTATCCTGAGAGGTCTCTCTTGATTATATAGTAGAGCAAGGAGCCACCACGCCCGTACAAACATGCAGCTACAGCTAATACTGTCCTACTGCTATTCTACAGTCAGCGCACTTTGTCCTCGCCGCGCCATCGCCCGGAGATCCAATGTTGTGTTTTGAATGAAAACTGAGTCGTAAAATATTGACCAATCAGGGCGCGAGTTAAAAGTGTGGCGTTTTGGCTATAATTGTAATTTTGGCATAGTTAGGTCCAGACAGAAAGATAGATGCAGTTGAGAAGATGGGAGGACAATGTATCAGGTATGTGGAGTGTAGCCATGCGGAAAGGATGGTCAAAGCAGGAAGGAAGGAAAACGACGGACAGGTTACAAGTTTAGGAGGCGGAGAACTAGCGCTCTGGGCGCCCGCTACGCGGGCATGGTGGCCATGGTTGGTTGGAGGGGGAAACAATAGATTCGCCTCTGCTGCGCCACGGCGGATGCTATTGATACTATTATAATATGTAAAGCTTAAAAATACGACAATGATATTTGTGGCATTCGTGCTTCGAATTTTTTTCGCTACAGTTTTTTTTGCTTTATGTTGCTCAGTCTATCATCTGACATCTTCATGAAGGTTCCTTTACCGCAACAAATACATATATTAAATGCTGATAATTCAGAAAAAAATAAAAGTAGCTTCTAATAAGAAACGTGATGGATTGCGAGTAGAGCGCTACCAGCACTCAGCTCGCAATACGAAACCCGTTAATTGGGAAACCACTATTTTAAGCAATTTTGTGCTGTGCTTTCAGCTTGTGAGCCCATGAATCAATCTTGAGCGTATTATTAATGGTCATCGGATTGTGCAACATAGCAGATTTTGTAGCGATCCAGCGCGATCATGGCACAGAGCTGTAAGTAGTCCCTACTCCTCTCCGCAGCGGCCGATATCTATACTACTATTTTCAATTAAATTCATCCTAATTGAAACAATATATCTTCGCTGTGGAAAGGAGATTTTTTTTTGTATTTTAATTAATATATTTTTTTGGTATCCACCTTACGCAATATCTATTGTAACTTTGTATTACTACGTTGATAACGCTACAATTTTTTTTCCCTTAGCACACAACAACTGCTAAACATTACACAGCGTCGCCTATTGATCTGGCTTCAGATTAACGCGCTCGAGCTACGACACGCTATTCTACCTGTAGCGCAGCGCGATAATTTTTTTATATACATATTCAGGCATAACGTATATCTGCAGCACCTATTCAGCCATTTTTTATATCTTAAAAGTAGTTTTGCGTCTGGTATGTGTAATACATCTTTTTAACTGTGCATGGATTCAGCGTATCTTACATTCATGTAGATGAATAACTTATTAGGAGAAGTGCTAAAAAGAAATTCACATAAGAAGTACTCTTTCTTAATATGTCATGTTAAATATTTCTATACCGGTAGTTTCCTATTCGCCGTACTTGAACAATTCAAATTACTATTAACACTGCATTCAGCCTCCGCTGCCTTGCGGCGATATCTGTTTACACGTTTCAAACGTGTAGTTTCATAGCGTAAACAGTTTATCATTCTGAATATTGCTGTAGTGTTACCGCTTCACACATTGTGTAGCTTGGCGCGCATCTGGGTGCAAATATCGCTGACACTAATTTTCGTGGAGACCGCGCGCGTCAAGCATCTGCTGTCGACAACAGATTTATTAATATAACACACCTAATTACATGTAGTAACCACCCTGCTTTATTATCATCAATGCAGCTGTAGTGTACGCGGTACTCTGTATGATATATGCAAAGTGCAATACCTGTAGTAGGTAACATTGCCATAAAACCCTGAAGATGTTTTTTTTTCTATGAAATAGTACATGCGCGCCGCAAGTACATATATGTATAATGTAAGCCATCGTACTTGTATCATGCAGTTGTATTATTAATATTTGCGAAAACAGTCAATATATCTCAAAATGTACCATGATCAACTACTGGCCATGGACATCGAGCACCCGGTGTATGGATCATGCTCGCTCACTTACTTACTGCCCGGACATGAACACATGTGCTCGGTAAGGCAGAGACCAGTACTTACCAATTTGAAACTTAAAGCATTTGCAAGCTTCCGAGAAAAGTCAAGGTCGTTTGAGCACTAGATGTCGAAATGCAAAGTGATTGATTCAGGTCCTTAGTTCGCTAACTGCTTGCTACCTCTAAGCCTGCTGGATTCTCTCCTGGATACACACTACTGGATTCCTAACTGGATACTGAGTTACCTTAGCCAATCAGAGGCTGCCACGTCGATGCCCATCTTGTACCCACAATCTTGTACCCATGCGACACCGTCCTGTAATCACATGTCTCGCAATCACCTGTCTCGTAATCACGTGAATGCGTGAGTGCCGCTGAGTGAAGGTCGTACCAGTGTCTACTGGTACACCGTGGCAGGTCGAGGCGCCTTCTTGACAACACCGAGTACATGATTTGCAGGCTGCACGCACTCTTGGTGTTAACGTTATCTGAGCTGCTTTGGTCGGAATTTGATTTTGCAGTAGAGTAATACTTTGAAAAGAGAAAAGGCACGGGATACATAATTTCTGCACCATTTCGGCTTACATACGTACATGTAATACGTGCCGCTGGGCTGCTGCGGCAAATACGGCTAATACGGCTAACTAACATGCATACACGTACCTTGTCTGGGCCGTGGCGTTGCGTCGGATCAAAAATCAAAGTTTATAACCAATCAGAAGTGAGTGGTAAGCGGACAGGAATAACTGTCCGTTGTGCTATTATTGTAATTTCGGTAAAGATGTGTGGAGTCGGGAAGATGGGGAGAGTCGGTTCCGTGAGAGGGGTCTATATGAATTAAGTGTCGCAAAGAGAAGGCAAAAGCAAGGTAAAGACTGCAGAAGAGGGGTAAGACCGAATCACGGACGCATTCACAGGGCTTGGTTCCGCTGCGAAGCTTCCGCGCCACGGTAGCCTTCTCCCTGTTCGTTTCACGCCAAGAACCGAGCTGAAACTCAAGTTAACCGCGGGTAGGTTTGAGCTAAAGACCAACTTAGCTCAAACCTACCCGCATTTGAGTTGAGTTTCAAACCCTAAACCACGCAGAACTGAAAGTGAAACTGAAACATGCACGATTTGAGGGCTCCGAAAGTTCTGACAGTACTTTGATTTTCTTCCGAAATACTACATTCGCGTAGTAGTAGTAGTAGCTTATCTATTAATGTAGTATAAGTTATTTCTCATTCAGGAAACTGATTACTATAGTAATAGTACTATATTAGTTATCCAGTAGTTTCCAGTAACCTGGGTTCTGCTGTGAAGTCAATGAAAAGGAATGGAGTGAAACTACTGTTTATCTAGTACGACATCGACAACTCTAACAAAGCGCCTAGATGCAGACAGAATCAGTCGTGAGCACCAGCATCAGACAAACCATCCGAACCTGCAGTCTCACAGCTCTTTGGAATTCAGTATATACTGGTACATGTAATGAAGTTTGGCTTGATAGGTGCGAGTCGTGTAAGATTTCAGGACCGAAACGCACCGGAGGAGTCGTGAAGTCGAATTCCATTCGTAAACGCAGATGGCAGTGCCGAATCTATCGGCGGAGAGCCTATTGGAAAGATCGCTCCTACATAAGTGGTAGAGCCACGCCTGCACGCAACGCACTGGTCCAGCACTAGCAGTTCAGGACAGGTACAATCAGGGCTGGACACTTCATCGGCGTCTTCGAAAGCTTAGTCCTTGATGTTTCTTGCTGCTGGGAAATTGCAGAATGAATTAACCCGGCACCAACGCCGAGATCACGGAGTACAACAGCTTGGCCGTACGACGATAAGCGCTTCCATGCCTTACTACTTGGTTAGGGCCAGCACCAGCGAGCTAAATAGCCAACGCTTAGTACAGAACGCTCACTGTGGTTGAACCGGAGACCGAGCGTAGAGCAAAACGTCCAAGAATCTCCTGGATTTCCTCAGCTGCGAGACAGTAGCTCGACAGTAACCCGACAGTAACTCACGTTCGAAATTATAGTTACTGGTTACCCTATTAGTAGCAATTTGCACATCGCCTCAAATTACTACTTACTATAGTACTTTGAGCAGTATTTTGCAGTAGATAGTAGTGGACCAGTACCGTCCAAGTTTAGTGGCGATGCGATGCAGTCACACCTCTATGAATGACGCCCGATTGGCTCGGGAAAAAAATGTCTTTTCATTTATAGAATTGGTCAGATAGAGAAATAGCTACATGTATCCATCTTGCATCCAGTGTCCGCTGTCGCCTACGCTTCACCACTTGCGTTCGCACCAGCTTCGACAAAGATTATAGCATACTCTGTTGGTCTTTAGTGTCCCCTTTGCATTGAAACAGGAACACTGAAAGCTCCACGCAGTACGGAAGAGCTGTTGATGCATGTACTGGTTCCTGTTCATGATTGTCACTATCGTCTTCATCAAGTGAGTTGCTGCTGCAGTCAACGTCTATAGGCTCGTGAACTTCGTCATCTGAATCGATGTCTAGATAGTCGTCAACGTTCTCATAAACGTCAATTCCAGTCAGCATGGGGCATTGTCAATGAGCAGCAGGACCTTGCGATTTTGAACAGCCATCTTCAAGTTGAAATTTTGAATTATAGCCACTCGGAAAATATTCGGGCTGTCATCCATGTTCTTTTTTGCTATTGTAGAATTGAACAGCCTTGCCTTTTAGAGCACGAACACCCCCACCAATAAAACAACGGGGGGGGGGGTTCTGTTGAAAAAGGAAACACTAAAAATGAGGAGGATTCGATGAACTGACGGACGGTCACCTGTCCAGATAGAAAGTTTTACCTCCGACTCTGACTGTCATTTAGCGAATAAGGAGGTTTTTAGTCAGTTAGAGAGTCTGGTATAGTGAACCTCATACAGTCTCGTTTGCGTTGAGAGACTGTATTCAAGTAAAGAGCACGTGGTCACTTATAGAGGTTCAAATAAGGAGGTGTGACTGTAGGTGGTCGTAAATACGAAAGACTCTTTCTTTGGAAAATACATGTGAGCCCACGGAAAACAAAAAGTGACTTATGAATCTAAGTACGAATCCACTGTAGCATACTTTAATCGCAAGAGGCGTGTCTTGGCTTTCTTTAGAGCTATTGTACGAACCATTTGGTATAGTTGTTCGTGAGAAATGACCCAGCGAAAAACGTGTCTCCGAAATGGGGGGAAATGTGCAAAAAAATAATTATTCTAATTTGTCCAAAATCAACTGAGGAATCCATTGCTATCCTTTATTTTGTCCAATGATGAGTCTATCCGTTTCAAAACTGAACTTTTGTCGCCCTGACTTTCAAATCCTGATGTATATTTTAAAATATTTTCAAAAAATTGGAATTTGTCAATAGGTAGCATTTTAATTTGTTACCCATGTTGGACATAGGTATCAAGTGACTTCTAACGGACCTCCTGTTCATCTAGTACCACTGACTTCCGCTTCTTTGAGGCCGCCCTCTCATTAAGCGTGATCGCTACTCCATCAGCATCACTGCTCCAGTCCCTGCGAGCTAGGTTTGCTTTTACTGCGTTGGCCATAGCAGCACGATGCTCGCGGCGAGTTTGTTTGGGTGACCTTGCATCTGCACGCTGTGGCGAACTCGGTTTAGCATAGATGGCATCATCTTTGAACTCCTTCGGCACGTAAGGGCGGATACTGTGGTGCATCTGGTAGTTTTTCCCGCGTTTGGAGTAGGCGGAGCGAGCACCTCCACGTACTCGTTCATCATGACTGCCACTTTCGCCTTTGACGTGAGGACACCATCAATTTTTCTGCACAGATTCTTGGCAACCACCTCAGTGTTGGGACCTTTCTGACAGGATACGACACCTGGCGATGCAGAATCCATGTAAAAAATCTGAAACTGTTGGATACCATCCAAGCTCTTATATAGCTCCGTCAGCGCTGGTTTGTAGCTCTTGAACATGTTGTTTCCACGTTGTAGGTGCACCGTAATAGAATTTGCACTTGTCCAACGCACGGTAGATAGTATCATCAGGATCGTCGCGATCGTTGGTACAGCTTTCTGCCCTTGCGCTCGCTACGGACACCTCTGAGCCCGATGAGTAATCACCGCCATCGCAACCATCTTTACCGTCACTCTCGCTAGCACTCGAGTCCTCACGCACGATGCCGTGGTCGCTTGTCTTGAGCGAAGGTCTTTTGTGGCCAGAACACGGCTCCCCAATCGCATTTGTCACACCAGGCGCCCCAAGCGCTTGGGGATCGGCGCCGCGCACTGGGTCTCGCCATCTGGACGCCTCTGACCCCCTTGCTGATCGTTAGCCGACTCCATCTTCTCAAACAGCCTTGTCGGGATATCGTCGTAAGGTGATACACCTCCTTGAAATATAGACAATTTTTTTAAACGTCTTTTCACACAACTCGCTTATGTACGAAAATCGTTGGTCAAACTTTAAAGGCGATTATCTCGATAACTCTAAAATACTGATTAGTCTCTTTTTGTTATCCGTGGCCTCATGTATTTTCCAAAGTACAGTCGTTAAGGAGAAAAATCCACGATCAAAACGCGTTTTGGCCCGAATCAAAATCTCAAAGTGGCCACGATCAAAATGCGCCTATCCACAGTACACAATTGGACGTGCAGCAGCACCCTCAACTGTGTGCTACACATCACATTTCACGAATGTGTGAATAACACATTCCACTACGGTACTCGCCATTTTAAAGTGACGGGACCAAAAATAACTCGCCAGATGAAGAGTTCCTATATCGGTAGCCATGCAAGACCTAGAGGTAATCAAGCCAGGAACTACTCGCCGCAACATGCCAGATAAAGAATAGCTCAATGGGTCGTTTTAAAACTCACCTGGTAGTTTAGCTTGAGCAACGGATGCAGCCCTTGCAGTCCAGAGGTGTTATTAGCCTTGTACTGTACATTCACTGACAGGCCAAATGTACAAATGTGTAAGTTACTGTACTCCATGGACGGTTACGGTACTACGTATGGTAGTACCGTAACTGTGCGTAGTGTTCAGTGAAATGAATGTATGCATACTATGCATATGTTTACTTCACGGTACCTCATTTTCAGTTACGGTACTACGTATGGTAGTACCGTAACTGAAAATGAGGTACCGTGAAGTATGGTAGTACCGTAACCGTCCATGGAGTACAGTAATGGGTCTCAACACAACTGTTTCTCGAACAAAGTACCGGTTTCCTTGTTGCAGCCAGCGAAATATGCAGCCGCATTAGTGCAGGTAAACCAAGCAGATTTGGATAATAATAGAGAACCTTCGGAACCTCGTTTGAGTTGAGTTTGGGTTAGAGATCGAGAGTTTCTAAGCAATTAGAGAGCTTTACAACCGTGTTGTTTATTCTGAGGAATGATGCAAGAAATGTGAACTTATTGACAGATTTCGTCATATTATCCTCGATGTTTCGTATGGAAAACCTTCTTGTTTGATAGGACACAGGTTTCCGCGAGTAGTCCCTATCCGGATAATACCATCAGGAATCCGGATGCGCTGCGTCGTAATTACAACACCATGAAACATTGCGCCGAGAAACAACAGCTTGCTGGCAGCAGTAGCGTTGTCGATTCTTCGGTAAAACCAGATTTGGCATTGCCACTGGCACAGAGGACCCGTTCCCCCATCTTCGACGTGCATCTTACCTAGATGCTAAGGAACATGTTGATGAAGTCGTGCATTGCAATGCTGGCTCCAAGCAACCCCAATTCATCATGTAGTATATAGTAGCCCCATTCATCAAAAGACTTCCTCTTACCACCTCGAACATTTCGGCGGCATGTTCATCTCTAAACTTGCAGTGGCGCTTTTGACCATTCCGACGCTGGTTTCTTATGCGGCAGACTGCACACTCGGTCCGTCAGAAAAATGTGCGATCGACTCGCTCCGAACGCCGGGCGACGATGGCAGCATTCTTGTTTACCCTGGTGGCAACACGCGCTGTGCTTTTGACGACTACTCTGATAACACCACGACGTTCGCGTCAAGCTCGACGTACTTCTTTCAAGTGTTTCCGAACCTGAAGCAGGACAAGTCCAAGGTGCTTCTGTACTTCCAAGGAGGTGGCGCATGCGTGGACAAGGACACTTGTAACTTCGCGCTGCAATGTCAACTCGGTGCCAACTCCCTCATTACGACATCTGCAAAAGTCGACAACAGCGGCATCATGGACCGTGGCGTCGATGGTAACCCTTTCAAGGACTGGAACGTTGTATTCCTGCCGTATTGCACAGGCGACCTCTTTGTGGGCAACACACAGCTCGAGGCTTCCGAAGGTGTTTACAATCAAGCACTAGGAAACAAGCAGTGCCTTGGCCAAAATCGTAGCATGCACTTGAACGGCTACAATAATGCGAAGGCTGTGCTGGACTGGGCGCTCGAGAACTTCCCTGACCCCAAGCAGTTGGTCGTCGGCGGTTATAGTGCGGGGTCGCTTGGTGCACAGCTTTGGTCGGCAAAGGTTGCTGACATGTGGCAGGTCCAGCAAAAAGCGACAAAGTTCCAGGTGCTGGCGGATAGCTATGTCGGTGTGTTCCCGGAGCACAAGGCGGCTGCAAGTTCACTCATCAACTTTTACGGCGGCTGTGACGTAGACTTGCATTTCCCTGGGTCAATGGCGGCAGAATGCAAGGCGGGTACAGCTACAACCACTGCCCTGGTCGATGCACTGATTAAGGAGACCCCCAAGAGCGAGTGGCTGTTCATCGACAGCACCGCCGACCGCACGCAGCGCAGGTTTTACGAGTTGGCTCGGCAGGGCATCGCGGGTTACCCGTTCACGACCCTGCAGGATGCTGGGGAGTTCTACGGCAATCTGACGCAGATCTTGGACTCCCACGCGAAGCTGACGAGCGTGACGCGCTTCAACATCGATAGCGAGCAGCACGTGTGGCTGAAGGCGGCGGGATACGGGACCGCTACCAGCGTGGACGGCGCCGTGCTGGGTAATGTGCTCTCGGAGTGGCTGGGTACATCATCGACGAACGCAACTTCACCAATGAACGTGACGGTTAGTCACTAGAGCAGACTTGGCCACGTAACCAATAGAGCGCTATGTTTTCATTCTTGAAGTGTCCATCTGATTCAAGCTTCAAATTATGCCAAAGGCAAGTATTATCCTACCATAGGGCATATTTTATGTTAGCTTTGAAACATTCAGTCAGTTCCTATCCACAATCTCGGCACAAATGGCGCTCCACCGGAAGCAGCGCGCTGTCGTAGACCCCGCCCCGCAGTACGTGCGCATTCCAACGTCTTACGCTAGCCGAGCAATGGGCTACTCGCTGCACGAGACGCACCCGCATGCCCAAAGAGTGTTTGCCAAGCGCTACGCGGCGGGCGACCGGTCGCGGAAGATCAGCTCTCTACAGCTGCGCGCGTGCTTCGCACTGTGCGTGCTATTGTACTTCGGCGCTATCTACTTCGCGGACGATATCGCTAATATCGGTCGAGTGGTAGGCTCCGAGCAGAGCAGCCAAAACTTTTTCGTGCACTCGCTGCGTCCACGTGGTAGAGGCAACATGCGACTGGGCAGAGCAGTGGACGCGAAGAAAATGGATGCACCACCCTCAGCTACTGTGGAGGTAGGAGTTCCCGAACAAAATTTGCATGAGAAGGATGATCAGCCAACAAGAGTACCCGATGATGAAATCCAGACTGAAGTTGCGACTACAGAAACGGAGGAAGCGCGAGCGACGGAGCCGCGTGAGCAGCCAGAAACTGCACGAGAGGTGGGAGTAGTGCACCAGTACGCGCAAAAGACAATCGATGACGTGCCAGGAGATGCTGTCCACCCAGACGATCAGGGCGAAGACATTCCTGCTGGTCAAAGTGAAAACAGGAAATCTGCGCATCCAGTTCAGGACAAATACATTGATCAGGTGAAGATTGTTTCAGCGGACCTAATTGAGCCAACTGAGGAACACTTAAAGACTCGGGAGCATGAACAAGAAGGCCCAATCTACTCTGCAGCTCCAAAGAAGTACGCTGCTACAGCGAGGGATAAGCCGCACCCGACTGCTGCTGTCCGGCATGAGGACGACCCCTCGATCGTTGCGCCTGCCGCGAGCCCCTTACGTGTCAAAGAGCAGCAACATCTTCGGAGCACCGTGGATCCGGCGAGCCACACGAATTGGCCCGTTCAAGAGGCCCGGCCAATACGCAAACAACAAGGAGGAGAGGACCACCAAAAGCCAACTGCAGCGCCGGCGCGAGAGGGTGTGACCCAGCATGTTACGGATATTTAACGGAATGAACTTGTAGAGATATGTACAAATGAAGTTGTCTGCGGCCAGTGACCTCCAGTCACTGCTCTGATTTCCGCTGATTTGGGCGCCTGGTCGTCGTCTGGAAGAGCGCAGTGTGCAATCTTGACAGATGCCATTACCTGCGCTCGTCACGGCGCGCATATCGTACTTGATTGTCGATTTCTTGGCGCAGCTTATTTAACTCGCCGGCGTCGCAGAATTGCAATACTTAAGTAACGGCAAATTGGCTCACGATGGGCTATCTAAGCGCCTTCAAGACTGCGAAGTGGGCTGCTTGGATGTGCGCTCAGCGGAGCGGCCAAGTCTTGGCGCAAGGCGGCCAACTTGGAGTGAGTGGGCACGGCATACGTCAGACGATCGGACATCTCCAATCCCAAGCACCACCCGCAGCGAAAAGGTGTGCAACACATGTGAAAGGTAATTTAAGTTTTACGGGTCTAACATTTAAATCCTGCGGAGATTCGTCAAAACTGCGGTATCATTTCTCGCAGTCTCTCCGACAGACTCCTCTCTCACACCTCCCGAAGCAGCCAGCTAGCACTTGCTCAACGATCGACTGCGGTTAGCGGTGCCCCACGTACGTGGTGCTCACTTCGCATTTGATCAGCAGCATGCGCCGCCCTGCGTCGTCCGCTCTCCCGTCTTACGCGCCAGACGGCCGCCGCGCCTCACCAATGGCATCCGCTGTTGGCATTGCCACGACTGCTGCTGCACCCACTCAGCGCTGGCACACGCACTGGTGGCTGCTCTTCTACATGGTGCTGGGGTGCTACGCCATCGCTGTTCTCAGCTCCTTTGTTGTAGGCTCGACCCCCAAGGCTTCTGCTCTCACGGAGGGGATCCAAGAGCAACAGCGCCACCAGAAAGTGGTTAATGCGGGCCCTATCAAAGTGGAGACAACAGCGAAGGATCCGAACGAACCAGAGGAAGGCTGGTCAGTACAGGATGGAGAGGAGGCAACACAAGCCGTGCAAGAGGAAGCACCCAGAGAATTAGAGCTGGAAAAGGAAGATGCTGGAGAGATTGGCGCACGCGAAGATGAAGACGGTGAAGCATCCCCAGAGGTTATTGCTCCGGTTGGTTCCGAAAGGCCAACCCAAGTACCTTCACCTGTTGCTACAGCTCCGTCCACTACAGTTCCATCAGCAGCTCCTGCTAGTATGAGCCCAATAGCTGTGGAGACACAGACCGCCCCGAAGGAGGACGTTGAGATTCCGCTGCGCCAAAATGACGTCGTGTTGCTGGTCACTAATCAAGAGGAAGATGAAAAGAAGGGAACAACTGATGAGCTCGATAACGTGAAGGCAATGAGCGACAGTAACGGTGGCACGATGGAGGATCCGGACGCAGAAGTGCAAGCTCCACAAGAAAAATGGGAAGTTGAGGACTCGACTAAAGACGCAGCTGAAACACCTGGACCTTTGGCGACTCCAATGAGTGACGAAACGCAGCCTCCTGTACGCCGCTCGAATGAATTTTACAAAGCATTGGATCTTGTTTACCCATACGAGACAAAGCCTCCCAACCCATACTTTCACGTTTTTCCAGTGAGCAAGAACTCACCGGGAGATGACGCTGCGCTAGTCTCCGGGCTACGGAACAATGCTGCAGATCGGGATTCATGGTCAGTTGAAGGATATCAACATGAACTTGATCGTCTCGAGGGGATCAAGCGTGAGGCTAACGAAGAGACTGAGCGTCTGAAACGTCTAATTAGCGCTTCTGATAAACTCATTTCTGAGGAGAAAGATCGACTCGAGGATAAGCGCGCAGCCAGCACACTAGATATCCGTACGCATCAGCCGCGAAAGATCCGCAACAAGCTCAAGTGCATGGGGTGGCGCCAGACCGGGCAATGCGATCCTTACGGCAAACGCGAGCCGAACTCCGATCTCGCATGCAACCAAATTGCGCAGGGTGGTATCTCCGGCTACTGTGAAGTATTGGACGAGGATACTGGTGAGCTTTTCCGTGTTATGCAGCTCAATTGCTCTAGCGTAAGGGATCACGTGGTGTTTTCATGCGCGGAGGCAGCTGATTTCGCGAATTTTGGACTAATGGCCCAGGGCGTTTATGAAAATGCTCTGGCGCAAAACTCGTCAGACCCATCGAAACTATTGGGTAACAATGGACATGGCGACGGCATTGTCATGGTTGTGTATCCGAAGTTATTATCCAGTGTCTTTGCATCGATTAGCGTTTTGCGATCGTACAACTGCACGCTACCTATTGAGCTGTGGATATCACAGCCTGAAGTGGTGCGCACGCCGAGCATGAGGACTACACTGGAAATGTTGCAGCAGCGGTTTTCTAATGTTTCCGTGGAAACCATTATTGATCCAACGATCGCCGGCTTTTCCACCAAGATCCACGCCGTCCAGCACAGCAAGTTTGAGAAGGTGCTGTTCCTCGACGCTGATAATGTTCCTGTGCGCGATCCAACTTTCCTGTTCGAGACTCGTGAATTCCACGAGCACGGTGCTATCTTTTGGCCAGATTTCTGGCATCCGGAGAAGACCATCTTCAACATTCAGCGCGAGTCCCTGTTGTGGGAACTCGTCGATCTCCCTTTCGTGGACATGTTCGAGCAGGAGAGTGGCCAGATTCTCATTGATCGGAGACGAGCTGCGGTAGCTATGGAAGTGCTAATGTTCTTCGCGTACCATCGCCCAAGTCACTTTGAGCGACTCGTGCTGGCCCACGGCGACAAGGATCTCTTCCGCCTTGCCTGGATGAAGACCAAAACACCGTTCTACATGATGCCGTTCCCACCTGCGTCTGCTGGTACGGAGCGCGGAACGTACAAGAAGCAGTTTTGTGGTATGACCATGGTCCAGTTTGACGTCGATGGCAACGTACTCTTCCTTCATCGTAACGCTAAAAAGCTCGATGGCAAGGTGGACAAACTGGACCCGAAATACTGGACGCATCTGCAGTCGTTCAAGTGGGAACAAGAGCTTTCTGTCGGTGACGGCGAGGAAATCATGTTTCCTGCGAACCGGACGGCGGTGCAACGCATGATGAGTTACCAGGACATCAAGCAGAAGTACCAGATCGGCATTCAGCCCAGCAGCCCGCTATTCAAGGAGTTCGAAACATGCTACGGCGCAGAGCCCAACGTCGTGAACAACTATAACCTGACCAAGTTTGAGGAACTGCCCTTCGCCAACTTGGAGCAGCAGCTGATCGACTATGCTCATGAGGGCGCTCTCCTGATGGCGCAGGCGCAAGGCCGCATGGGCGCGTAATGCGTTAAGCCTTGCATTAACCACGGGCCATCACCAATCATAGAAGAAGTGTTTCTAGACGTTATTTACTAAATGAAGTGTCCCCGTTGCATTATAGAATTGTTCAAAACCTCCTGCATGTCTTATTTCCCGCTAAGTACGCCTTATCACCTTCTCAGTTAGATGAAACGAACAATGCTGCTGCGCCGCTGCCTCCTCCCGTTGCTGGTGCTACTGCTACCGGTTGCCTCTAGCCAGGAATGCGTTCACTTCTCCCAAGACGACCTACTGTCCCGCCTCGAGTCGCGCATGGCCAAATGCCTGGGCCCCAGTGCTTCAGCCTCCGCGCTTTCGACATTGACCGAGCGCTTCGTCGCCAACGAGTTTGACCGCCGCCAGCCTCTAGCGCTCGTGCTCTTTTCCAACTCCAGTGGGTTGCTACACTCGCTCACTGGTGCGTTGGCCTCCTCGCTTTTTGGTGCCTCTCGCTCTCCGCACACAGTACAGAGTGTCGACTTCCAGACGCTCCTCGAACCCTCACGAACCTCCAACTATGATATCAAACAGAAACTGCGCACTGCCTTAGCAACTCCGCTAGGCTCCTGCCCCGAGCGCAGCCTCTTCATACTTGACAATCTACAGGCTTTGGATGACGCCGCTCTGCCAGTTCTAGACGTGTTCCTTGACCCTCTCAACGGCAAGCGCGCGCAGTTCCAGCACTACGTCGAAGGAAAAGCTAGCCGCGTTTTCGACTGCACCAACTCGATTTTTCTTTTCCTGTACAAGATCACTGCTAGTCGCTCTCCAGTGGATGGTAGAAAAGTTGAATCGGGATCCTCCAGCAAGTGGCGCGAGTTTTTAATGCAACACTGGACACGCTCGGAAGGAACAATTGAGGAGTTCACACCTCAGGCCTTCGTTGGGAGACTTACCGATGCAGTAGCGGTGTTTCCGCCTGAAGAAAATGACAGCACTGATACCAGTTACGATGAATTCAAGCAGTCGCGTGAGTGGCGGCAAATGTGCGAGCTGCAATCTAATGACGCAGAAGACGGCGCTGATGACACTGGAGGCAACACAGAGATATTTACAACCTCAGCGCTGTCCCGCGTTGCTGAAAATGTTGCTGCTGCCACCCCCGTGATTTCTGGAGCAATTGCTATGATCTTTATACCTGGATACCTCCTTATTTTGACGCGTGCTAAACGTTGGAACGAAGAGACCACTAAGCATCGAGGTCATATTCATCGCCGCCGAAACAGCGGCAGCAGTGGAAGTACGAGACGGAAAAGGAGAAAAACACGCAAGTAAGGAAATGGCCTGTAGCTTTTAATTTAAAGGGAGGCGTGGGGTTATTAGCTTATCGATGCAAATATATAAAACTACTTCGAAGTATCAATTATGGCGGCTTCACTCCTTGCGGTAAGTTTGTATGATTGCTTACTTATACTAATTCGAAGTACGTAGTATAACCTGCGCTATCGACGAACATATATAGTTCTCGCAACACATCGTTCTTGGAAGTTAAATCTTTAAGTGCTACATGTATCCATATTTTACATGTTCCATTTCCTAATCGTCATCGATGCATGTAAACGTTTTACTTCGAAGTATATGGCACTGCTTGACTTGTGGGGTGGATCTGTACGCTGATATCCGGTAGTACGTTGTACTAAATGCGTCCACATAGTTGGATCTGGTAGTCCGTCAGGCTCCAGCACTTCCAAAGACGGCGCTGGGGTCAAGCTTAGTCATAAACTTTACACTAACTATCGGTAAGTACCTTGTTAGCTGACTGTACCGGTAAGCTGGTGTGTAAGTTGCAGGGGCGAATATACGCTTCCAATTACGGTGTCAGGGTGGTATATGCCATATGAGGTGCGCAAGAAGCCTATCTTGGTTTACACTTAGTATAGGATCGCGTGGATGAATCCCTGTCGAGCAATTTGATTATTCTTAAATTCGCACTTAGATCACATTACCAAAAATTGCACAAAATGCACGGGGCTCGTTCGGAAATTACATGTAAGTCAAACTTTTGTCACTTACAGTTATTTGACAGTACAGCTGACTTTACTGTTCGTGTACAAGGAGTACACTACTTGCGGACCGTGTTGCACCATTGTCATGCCACAAACAGACTCGTTGATGACCTTCCCCGCCACAGCTGGGTGTGTCTGCATGGTGACGGACCATTGAGTTTCATCCGGGCGAATCGAAATTGGTATTTGTCACCGTACGCGAGTTTGAGACGCGTAAATGGGTTTGGCGTTTTGACGATGTAAACTTCACTAGATCCAGTGGAGCTGGTGTCGTCGTCTGTCAATAAGCAATTGGCCACTTTCTTGCTCAAAGGAGTTCACAAACGCAGTACCAGCACCTCTCACACCAACGATTGGCCATGAATATTGAAGATCGTGTGACCTGGGTGCCAGAAGTCCGACCAAAAGATCGCTCCAGTGTTTACGAACTCCTGTGAATTGGAAAGATAGGCAGGATCGCGAACAAGGACATTGTCGGCGTCAAGGAGCAACACCCGCTCAAAAAACTGTTGTAGATGGGGAATACTTTGCCCTTAAATCCAGTGGCCCAGTGGTCGTTGGTCTCGTGAGACGAGATGTCGCCAGCATCGCTTGTATTCGCAAACTTTAACAGCGATGAGAGAGCTTCCGATCCACCACGGATTCTTGCTCCCTGTACCATAGTTCAATGGGAAGACGACAACCCGAAACAGTACTAAGGGAACGAATCGTGGCGTATGCGCTGGCAATTAATTTGGGATACACCACCATGACGATCCCGTCGCGTGACTTTGATGTTGCGTCAATCACGTTTGGCAGTGCGAAGCCAGGTAAAAGAGCCTTCTCCGCTGCTTCGACAGACTCTAGCTGGTACCGCACAAAGTCTGGGGCCTCTATACAGCGAAACTGGCGTCGTATCGAAGACTTGAGCAGTATCGTTTCATGACGCGGAACAGCTCACCGGTGTCCCGATCGTCCACTTCGCAATATCCAGACGCTGAGCTAGGAACCACATTGTAGCAATCTTTGTCGCTCTTTCGATCACGAGGCCCATGTGGGGTGCAATGGCCTGTGGCTCGCCAACCAACACATTTCAATCGACGCTGCTTCTTCTCGTCCATTGGGAGCATTTTCATCGAGCGCGCATGCTTTTCCGCCTGCGCGATAGCCTCTTTCGCCCCAAGTCCAGAGATCCGGGTCATATCGGGCGTTTGTGGTATTGGTTTTCTCTCACGCACAGACGGGATAAGCGCCTTTATCTGCGTCTCGGAGTTCCTTGGCTTCTTGAACGACAGCGCTCGCTGCAGAGCGAAAGGTGCTACGGGCTCCATATTCGTCTGCGTCATTTTAAGACTCCCATATGACTTGCAGATAATAGCACCAGTAGAGAAGCGTAGGCAACACTATTAAGTAGCAGTGGCGTCGTGGGTATCGCAGGAGCAGCAACAGAGGAAGTCTTACCAGGTAACAGCGGACTTGAATCACATACTTCGGCAGGAAACGAAGCAGCCTGACATGCTGCCCGGGTCTAAGCAAACGATCCGTCCCATCCTGCATTATGTCCGACCAGTTCAATTCTGAGCTATAGCAAACTTTGAGGTGGCATCTTTCACATGAGTCATACCCTTCGTATCCACTATCATTTTGATCGGGATACTTTGGCCACCGCATTGGTCTTGAATAATCATCTTGTGCCTGTCGGTCGTCACCATCATTAAATTCTTAGTCAGTAGACGCTGTTCTAGCAACTTGCTGCGCAGGATTTCACCTGTAGGCCACATAATGGTATTCGATAAATTACATGTACGCATAGAGCGCCCTAGGTCCGTGCATTTCGAGTAGCCTGATCGGCCGCCTCCATGGCAAAGCGCCGCAGGTCCGTCTCCAGTTCTGCAAAACTGAGGCTGACTATCTCCTGAGCGTAGAAACTTGGGTTGGAACCGATATGCCTCTGCCCGTAACAGTGTTGGTCTCGGAACTGTGGTTCGACGCTGTATGCCTCGATCACGTAGTCTGAGCGCGGAGCACTGTGGTTAAATGACAGCAAGTGCGTCCATATTACCTCGTCAGGGTATCCGTCATATTCGGGTTCCTTCAGTGTTGGAGCTGGTGTTATTGTTGCTATCTCAGCTTCCACCTCGCTCCACTTGGGGGTCAACCGGCCATTCCTAGCCTGCTCAACGGCCAGCTTCGCTTTTGCTCTGTCAGTGATTCGCTCCGAACGTTCACCCTTACTTGTTTTGACATACCGGTGAGTTTGCGCGAGTTCCGATGCATGAAGAGCACCTCTCCCTTAGCATCGTGCTGCACCATCGTCATGCCGCAGAAGTTGCCGTCGATAACCTTGCCAGCTACTGCGGGCGGAGACTGGATCATATGGAACGAAGCATTTTGATGCATCCACGCGAAACGATGTGGCGTCGACGATCGATAAGAAGTTGGCCGCTCTCCTGTTCGATCATATCCATAAATGGGAACCCTAGGAATTGCCATACCAGCGATTGGCGGTGGATGATGAAAATGGTATTGTCAGGATGCCAAAAGTCCAGCCAGAAGACAGCGCCCGTCTCGACGAATTCAGGAGACTCGAAAAGGAACCTCGGGTCTCGCACAGGCACGTTGTCAGCATCCAGGAAGAGAATTCTCTCCAAGAAACTGTGGTAGATGGCATAGACTGTCGTTCCGTAGCCGAATGCGCGTGCATCATTGATCTCGTGGAATGTAATGCCTCCAACAACTCTACCAGCTTTTTCAATGGGCCCAAGCCGTTTCGCACCGATTTCATTTCGTCAGGCCGATACCATAGCTCGATAGGGAGCCGACAACCAACTACTTCTCGCAAGGTACGGACTGTGGCGTATGCACTCACCAGTAATCTGGGATACACAACCATGACAATGCCATCTTTGCTACCAGACAGGTTTGTATTCACGCCCTCTACAAGAGGAACAACGTGGGAAAGGGAGAAACCTGGCATTGATGCTTTCTTGGTGCTACCGTCCCACCAATTGCCTGCTAATGGTCTCACGCAGGGCGGGGCCAGGACTAAAATTAGAGGGGGGGCAGCTCAAAAATTGGAAATTTGACCTAAAAATCAGTCAAAATTACGGACTTTTCCCCAAAAATTCGGCAAAAATAGGGGACTGGGAATTTTTGAGGAGGGGGGCATGGCCAGTGTGGATAAAGCCGAAGGGAATCGGCTTTTTCATCTTTCTGCTTCCAGCCCGATTTGCGAAGTAAAGCCGCGCAGAAATTAGAAAAGCCGAAATGCTGGCTGCGATAAAGCCGATTCGGCTTTATGCTAGCGAGACAGTATACATCATGCATTGGTATACATGTTCAGTTACAGCACACGTAAACGTATACTGAGGCTAAACGTGCGGTCCATCCCCACTGCCCAGGCTGGGCCCTAGCCCCAACCTTGCTTTCTCTCACTGAGGCACAGGCGATATGGGACGCAATCAGAGCTACGAGAGGCAGCA
The DNA here is from genome assembly GCA_033557915.1 of Phytophthora tentaculata. Taxonomy (NCBI): domain Eukaryota; phylum Oomycota; class Peronosporomycetes; order Peronosporales; family Peronosporaceae; genus Phytophthora; species Phytophthora tentaculata. The sequence goes on from JAUCEA010000006.1 coordinate 70,239, forward strand.
GTTTGCTACTAATGGATTACCAAGAAAAGGAGATAGAATTCAGCTCGCGTGTAAACATTGTCTGGCTGCATATGGCGACAAAACAAGAAACGATAACCCACCTCCCCCCAAGGGCGAACTACCAGCTATACAAACCACCTCAAGCGATGCGCGTACTACCAAGCAGTAGAACGTGGTAGTGTCAGACCTCCACACGTTAAAGAAACAGTTTTAAACGGCTTCCTACAAATGAGCGCAGCAGCAGGCGCTGTCGAAGAAGTTTCCTCTACCAGCTCCGATAAATGTCAAAGGTTTATACGCGAATATTTTGACAACATATTCCGCGAGGAAGAGCTCGAGGAGTTCGAGCGCCTGCTCATCCAGTGTTTCAGGCCGACAACTGCCTGCCTGATCGCTTCATCGAGAAGCTTTTCTACCATCCGCTTGTTTATTTTCCTCAACAAGGCGTGCGCGACCGCAATTCCAAAGAGAAAAGACATGAAACGAATTCTGGATAAGCATAGCAAGATCGAAGAAGAAGGGCAGCTTACAGCGCTAAGTAACCGACTGGCATTTAGTGGTGGGAGATTAAACTTCCTATCTGATGTGTGGCAGAACGTAGCTAAGCTGCACTTACTGGAGTGTATGCTGGCCCTGTTCGGAACTATTGTAACGTACGGACTATTCCCGACAGGATCCAGGCATGACAGCGTAGCAATCGTTGAGCAAATGGAAAAGGTGATGAAGGACATTGAAGCTAAGGGATGGACAATCGGAGCAGTTGTCACTGATAATGCAGGTCAGTGTGGCCGTGCAAGACGGATTCTAGCGGTTCGACACCCTCGCATTGCGTATATACACTGCTTTGCGCATGATATAAATAACTTGGTGAAGTCAGTGTTAAACACTACGTTTCGAAAGCTGATCAAGCAGGCTTCTCTGGCTACCGTAACACTGAACACTTCGTCGTCAAAGTGGCTGGTTCGAGCACAAGCTGTCATTACCGCAACCTATGGAAAACCCTTGGGCTTTATCAACCTCTGTGAGACGCGTTGGAATAGTATGCAAGGGTGTTTTGCATCACTTTTGCGCGTACGAAATGCACTGCTCCAGTTCTACATCAATTATACTGACGACAACGAGTTCCCCGCTGCACTTCAGGTTTTTGGTGATCCAACATTTTGGCGAGAGCTTGAAGCGGCTGAAGAAGTGATTCGCCCATTGTCAAATGTGTCCTATAAGTTACAGCGTGATGAAAACACCCTGGCCGATGTCGCAGTATCCTACCGAGACATATATCGTGGATTTCTGGGAGATTTTGATAATTTGGGGCTGGTATCGCTAGTAGAAAAGAGATGGCATCAGTGCGAGCAGCGGTTTATGCTGCTGGCACTATTCCTACACCCTCTACACGTTCGCGTCGCAGTCGCAGTCGCAATAGACAAGGAAACGCCCAGGCTAAGATTTCTAGAGCGATTATGTGGCTATGGCATTTACTACTACCGGCGATTTGTTAAAGTTGACAACGAACAAGATGTTGAAGGTCTGTCGGCTGATCTTCATGTTTGGTACCGTGGATTTTTCATCGACAGCGCTGTTGTCCGTTTTAATGGAGATGTTGGGCATTACTGGACTTTCGCCAGCGACATCCGACGCGAATCAAAGTTGCCAAAACTCGCGGCGGTCATTCTCTCTATTGCCGTAAACACAGTAACATGCGAGCGATACTTTAGCGAGCTGGCGGCGATCCATACAGCTTTGAAGAACAGAATGCTCGCTGACAAAGCACGTAAACTCTCACTTATACGGCAGGCAATTCGGCAGCTGAACAAGGCGGAAAGCGGAGGTAAAGGACGCACTGAGCTCAGACGTATTGTTGTAGCCACCGAAAGGAAGCGCGTTGGCAATTGTGACACAACACCACCAATAACAATTGAAGAAGTGGAAGAAAACCACGTCATAGCACTACAGGAGACCCTAGCCGCAGATGCGCCTGAATATTGGCAAGACGTCTTCGATGTGCTTGATGGAGATGCTATGCTGGGCGATGACGAATACTTTTCAGGCTGCGATGATAGCAGCAGCGACTTTAGAAGAGAAGGTGCTGGCAGCCTCACGACACTTTTTCCTTCGGAAAACACGTTTGGTTTAACACCTTACTTGGCAACACTTGAGGCGTAGTTATCGCCGACCTCGTTTAAGAAAATACAGTCAAGAATGCGTTTTACATGCCCAGGCCTTTTACCAGGTCGAAGACGATAATGGCGTCGTGACATCTCGACGGTGTCGTTGCAGTAGCGATGAAAACATGACTTACATATTACCCAGCAGATATATTTTCCTCAATTGTTCTAGTGTACGCGTGCAAGCAACTTACGTTATTACTCATGTCCGTGACGAGCTTGGCGGAGCACGCACTACGCCCTGGACAAATACAAAAGCGTCGTAAGCAAAACAAAACCTCTTGGTACCACGTTCGATACCAGAACGTCTTGTAGGTGTAGACGTACCATAGTACCGCAGTAACAACATGATCTGATGTCTCTCGTACGCTTCGTTCTTGCCTGAAGGCAGCTCATCGCCGTTCGTCTCGAACCTCTTGTCCAGTCTGGTCGTAGTCGCAGCACGCAGGCGATACCAGAAAATTTATCGCTGTCACGGAGCTGCCTTGGATGATTTGGTCAGCGATCTGGTGTAGGAATGGAAAACGTGAGCACTTGCTAATGAATTCGTAGCTGTATGTGTCTGGAATTAAAAGACATCACACAGAAAACGTGAGTAGACACACAGGCAAGAGCACACTCGCATACATGATCATGGGGACATTCAAGGTAATGGAGGCTTACATACGCACAAGACTCGAATGCGTGAGCGCATACATGTTCACGTACACGTATATGATCGCGAAAGAACGCATGCCCACGCAGAAACAAGCGTATAACCCCTCAGCGAGTTGTCCCCGTGCATTCTGATGTTTGGAGGTTTGGTTCAGTACCACACAGCTCGTCGGCACCGTCTGGTCACAGTCAGGAGGGTTCAGCACCACCACCGACTCGATCGGAGAATTGCTGTTGTTCAACGCGTACATCTTCACACACTGGGCAACGTCCGGCAGCGACGTCGAGTACAGCAGACTGAAGTTAGAAGCGTCGGCGAAGCCCTGTCTCCACCGCCACAGAGACCTGCTCCTCGACGCTGCAGACGTTTGCCTGCTCGACTTTGTCTAGTGTCTTGACACTGAGCAACTACTGGGGTGGTGCTGCATTTGAAACTGCTTTACATACACCACAGGGTCAGCATATCACACCATTCATGAGCAGGCAAGCTCTTTACGTACTGGGCGTCGTCCGGCAGCGAAGTCTGTGTACAGCAGACTCAATCCAGAGAAGTCGGCGCATCAACATTGGCTTCACCGCCACAGAGACCTGCTCATCTTCGCAGTCAATGTTTGCCTACTCGACGCTGGCCAGCGTCTTGACACTGGGTACCGGCCGGAGCGGGCGCTGCAATAGGGGCAACGTCACGTACACCACAGTATCAGGACGTGAGACCAGGGGCGGAGCCAGGGTCATTTTGGGGGGGGGGGGGGGGGGCATGCCATGGCGTCACTGACACCGACCTCTGATCTGGTGATAGCCTATCACTGATAGGCAGGCATCACCGCACAGAGACAGCACCACCTTCCGCCAGTTTCCAAAGGTGTCACTCTATGATTCACAGCGTTTTCAGTGGGCTTGTTCAGGCTTAGACAAAGCTTCAAAAGCACCTTTTCCGCTAGTCAACACTGCAATCTATTTCGATAATTTAGACACACAAACTACGCCTTCTTGATCTCTACAGCCTCAGCGGCAAAACGGCGCAGATCCGTCTCAAGCCCGGAGAAGGGCAAGCTATCCACCTCCTGCGCGTAAAAGTGCTCGCTTTTGCTCACGTTGCGCTCGCCGTAGCAGTTCTGAGACTTAGGGAACTCCGGGTCCGCGTTATAAGTCTTCACGTAGTAGTTCTCCTGTTTGGAAGAGGAGTTGAACGACAGCAAATGCGTCCACACGACCGAGTCCGGGTATCCGTCTGGCTCAGGCGGTTCTATGGTCGGGGCAGGAGTCTCCTCCGCCTGAACGAGTGCGTCCAGCTCGGACCAGGGCGGAATCTCCTTGCCCTCGTTTCGATACCTCGTTCGGATCTCTGCTTTCTTCCTAGACCGTGCAATAGCTCGAGATCTGTAGTCGATTTGTTCTCGAAGAGGTTCACCCATGAGTTTGTGCGAATTTCGATGGAGGAAGAGCACTTCGCCCTGAGCGTCGTGCTGGACCATCGTCAAACCGCAGAAACTTTCGTTGATGGTCTTGCCTGCTAGAGCAGGAGGTGCCTTAATCATGTGAAAAGATGCACCAAGTTTGAGCCACGCGAGACGGAAGAAATCCTTGTCGCCATGGACGAGTTTCATGTAGTCGAAGTGGCTGGGCCGGTAAAATGTATAGAATTTGACAAGCTCTAGAGCTTCCCCGTGACGACGACGGTCGATAAGAAGCTGACCGCTCTCCTGTTCGAACATGTTGATGAACGGCATGTCGATTAGCTCCCAGAGGAGCGACTCGCTGTGAATATTGAAGATGGTTCGTCCGGGATGCCAGAAGTCCGGCCAGAAGACAGCGCCGTTCTCCACAAACTCCAGTGAGCTAAACAGGAACGTTGGGTCTCTTGAAGGCACGTTGTCGGCGTCGAGGAACAAAATGCGCTCGAAGTAGCTGTTATAAATGGCGAACACTTTAGCACCAAAGCTGGTAGCATGCCAGTCCGTGATCTCGTGGAAGCTCATAGTCGACGTCTGGTTATCCGCTGCCAGAGCCGTAAGGGGCTTCATCGCATTGGGGTCTGCATTCATCTCAGCACTGCGGTACCAGATTTCGATGGGCAATCGACACCCCAGTACTTCGCGCAGGGTTTTGATTGTCGCGTAAGCACTTGGAACCAGCTTCGGGTACACAACCATAACGATGCCATCGCGTTGCTGCTCGTTAGTCGAGTCCTTCTGTATATTCGGCAACGTAAAGCCTGGTGTAAGCGCATTATCTGCCGCCTCGCGGGCCTTGTAGTGAAAGTTAACGAAGTTGGAGGCATCAGAGCAGCGAAAACTCATCTCCCACCTGGAGCTGCTGCAATAGCGCCGCATGACTCGAAACCGCTCGCCTGTGTCTGTGTCTTCCACCTCACAGTAACCGGAGTGGCCGTGCGGAACCATCTTGGTACAGGAGAGATCGTTCTCAGGCTTGCGGGGGCCATACGGACTACATCCACTCGTTGATTTCCATCCCAAACACTTGAGATTTCGCGGTTTCGCCTCGCCCTTCGGCAGTAACAGTGCATCGCGAGCTAGCTCCTCCGCTTCCTGCTGTCTTTTCACCTCATCGGATACTTGAGACCCTGATGCTGAAGGGAGATAGCTCATCGAACCGTCCGCTTCCATCTTGGCAACGACTGCTTCTCGCGCCAGACGCAGCGCCTCTCGCACCTGAGATGCCTCCATGGGGATGTCAATCGCTGCCTGCGTAGGGATCGGAGTGGCCTCGTAGGTTGCTGTGTCTTCCTCCCTCTCTTTGTTATCCCGCTGTTTCTCCTGCTCCTGCTGCGCCTCTGTCTCCTGGTTGTTGGAGGCCTTCAGCATCGCTACCAAGTCCATCGAGCTGCCGAGTTGCTGCTCCTCCACCTGATCAAACGCCACATTTGACTCATACACTGCTGAATCTGAGCCCGTGCGCACCACATTGAGATTCTGCGAAGACCAGGCTAACATCGCCACAGCGTACACTGCGCCGCCCACCAGCAGCAGGCGAGGTAACCAGCGGATGCTGCTGGACGGTGGCAGATTGTGGGAGGACGACGGCGTTCCTCCGCGATGAGGAAGCAACGCAGCTCCAGGCTCCTCCGCCGCCTCTGGTGCGCTTGACGTATTGGAGCGCGGACGCAGTAGCGAATCCACCTCCATGCTTACTGCCCGTACTGACGATTGTATTGTGAGGCGACGATCTCGTTCCGTTGTGGCATGGGCGGCTCACAGATTTATGACGCACGTCGAGGAGTGAGGGATTTTTGCTAGAGATTTGTCGGGCACTCAACAGCCTGACTCGCAGGTGGCTACTCAAGGCTCAAGGCCGCTCTTCCTGGTACATGTATCTACGGGTATGTATACTGAGCAATACATGTACATGTACATGTACCTCATGTAGTACGTATCTTGCTGTCATACTCAACACTGGAATCTATTCACATGGTCCCTACTGTATCTTGCTCGAATGAGCCGGGCGTTGTACATACACTGCAGGCTGCAGCACCGGCATCACTAGCAGCAACACCTTGTACATGTCGGTAAGCTTGCAAGAGTGATATCAACTTCAAGCAGTTCGGCAGAGTGTCAGTCAGCCCCCAAATGTTAGCGCTGGTCACGCTAGAGCTATCGCCCCGTAAGCCCAGCCTGTTCGTGAAAGCGAGCACCTTCCATCGCAAAGCGCCGCAACTTTGTCTCCAGTCCGGCATAGCTGAGGTTGGCAAACTTTTGAGTATCAAAGTGTAGACTCTGGTTCAAATACCGCTGACCGTAGCAATTCTGACCATTCTTGAAGTCTGGAAACGCCTCATACGTCCGGATTCGATAGTCCGACCGACGGGAAGTGTTTTTGAGAGAAACTAAGTGCGTCCAGATCATCATGTCAGGATATCCGTCAGGCTCTGGCGCTTCCAAGGTCGGCGATGGAGTATCCTCAAGAGCAGCTAGTTCGACCTCCTTGCCACCAAGCATGATACGATCTGCCTCAGCCATCTTCATGCGCAGCCGCTTGTTGCGTGACCTGCGGATGGCTGCTGCTTTCATGTTGACCGCCTTCCGTCGTGGAGTGCCCATGAGTTTATGCGAATTGCGATGGAGGAAGAGCACGTCACCATGTGCATCGTGTTGCACCATTGTCATGCCACAGAAGCTTTCATTCACAACTTTGCCAGCGACGGCAGGCGGTGTCTCGATCATGTGGAAGGGGGCACCCAATTTCAGCCAAGCAAACCGGAAAAGGTCCTTGTCTCCATGCGCCAATTTCATCTTGTCAAAGTGATTTGGCCGATGAAAAGTGTAAAACTTCACAAGCTCGAGGGGTGCTGCGTGTCTCCGTCGATCTACGAGAAGTTGGCCACTCTCCTGCTCGAACATGCTGATGAATGGCAGGTCCAACAGCTCCCATATTAGCGAGTGTGGCTGAATGTTGAAGATGGTCTTGCCTGGATGCCAAAAGTCTGGCCAAAATACTGCTCCATTCTCCTTAAACTCAAGCGACTCAAACAGGAAAGTTGGATCCCGCACCGGTACGTTGTCAGCATCTAGGAACAATAAACGCTCGAAGAAGCTGTGATAAATGGCGTATACTTTGGTTGCAAAACCGACGACTCCAGGCTCGCCGATCTCTCGGAATGTGACGTTGCCGTTGTTTTGACTCAACCATTCTTGAAGCTGTGTGAAGGCCTCTGGAAAAAATTTCATTTCTTGCGGTCGAAACCACAGTTCGATGGGCAAGCGGCAGTCAAGAAGCTCCCGTAACGCTCGAATTGTTGCATAGGCACTAGCCAGCAACTTTGGATATACCACCATAGCAATACCGTCTCGTGGTCCCTGTTGATGACTGGACTTTGACGCAATATTCGGCAGCATGAAATTGCGATTCTGCGCCTTCCTCGCGGCCTCGCGAGCTTTTTGAGGGAAAAGAGCAAAATCCCACGACTCGGAGCAGCGAAACTTTCCCACATCCCGCACACTGGAGCAGAATCGCTGCATTACACGGAATCTCTCGCCCGTATCCTTGTCTTGCACTTCGCAGTAGCCTGACGCACCAAAGGGGATGACCTTATTGCAGGGTTCATCGAGACTGGGTATTCTCGGCCCATGCGGACTACAGTTGTCCGTCGCACTCCAGCCAATACACCGTAACCTCCTGAGCTTCGTCTCCCATACAGGGATCGGCTTTAAAGTCTTCGCATGGGATTCTGCCTCAGCAATCGCCTCCTCGTCTCTCTCAACCGATACGTTCTTCTGATGTAAGAACTCCATCTCTAGCTCTGCAAATGCGAAGTCAGTCCGCAGCTCGCGGTCCTCGTGTGCGTGTAAATAATTTAGCTTATTCAAGTCCAAATTGGCGCTGGATATGAAATTATCTAACGATTCACCGAATACGTCGCCGTCTCTTCCTGTGCTCATGAAGCCGAACCAGACGAGCAATAGTGACATGTACAGCACGCAGCCCAGTACCAACAAGAGTTTCCAGCGACGAATAGACGAGGATGACGACGACTTAGGCGATGCCGCGCCCACATAATGAGGCAGTAGAGGAGCTTCAGGATCCAGCGAGTCTCTGTGGTGGCTCGTGGCCCGCGGACGCAGCTCAGCGACCATCTATCCACACTTGAAATGCATCAGACGGGAGAGTGAGTGACTGCCGGACGCTCGTCAGCATGTAATTGAATGAGTGCACCTAATTCATGTGGTGACATTTACTTGAATAACTAAAAAAACGGCAACTTCAACCTACTGGGCGTGCATATGCTGCACGTGGTTCACTAGGATGACGGCGTCCAGCGTCACGAAGCGACAGTGAGGGCATTTATGCTTCTCATCTTCTGCGGGAGCCTGAACTTCCGTGGGGGTCATCGTTACGACTGGCACTGCCGGCTCCAAGCCGAATATCCTGCTGCCTCCCAGCACAGCAATCGATCGTTCAAGCGGGTTCTCAGGGGCTTCAGGAACCTCAGGGGCACTGTTGTTAGCGTGAATCGATTCAACGTGAGCAACCATCATCACAGCGTCCGGCGTGGCAAATGGGCAGTATGGACATCGATCACCTCCTGTCGTTGAGGTCGCCGCTTGGTAGGCCGGATGATCCGCAGCGCCGATGATCCCAGCCTGCGCAGGGTACTGAGCTCTTCCGCGACTTCTAGTGGCGGCACCTTGTTTGCTCCGACCATGGAACCAACGAGTTACCAAGGCAATAATAATCAGCAAGACTATCGTACAACCCACGATGATGGCGATGGCCCATGCAGACCAGAACGACTCTTTATCATCTGAATCATTCGCCGACCCAGACATGGAGCCAATGGCACTCGACGAAGCGACGAAGGCAAAGTTCTGCTTATCCGCTAGCAGCACGCTGCGTCCGTACACAACAGCCTCGACCACAATCTCTCCGTCGTGCCCGAGCGCTGGGCTATCTGATACATTCCCGGTGCTGCTGGAGCTATTGTCAGTAGCGGCAGCGAGAAGATCAGCGTAGGAGACTTGGACCATTTCCACATTGTTCTTGAAATCCCTTCCCGTACTTGAGTCAGCTGTCAAGGGGCCAAACGTTTGGGTACCATTGCGAACACGAACAATAAGATCCAGATCATGCTGCAACTGTGACGTGGCCTGGGTCGACCCTGGAGGGTCCGTCCAGACGAGCGTCGCACGTAAATCCACATCACGAGCAACAGTAAATGATATGACCATCTCGCCGTTGTGAGCAACAGACGGCTCACTGTTTTCAGTAGAGTTTGGCAGGAAATACAAAGATGGTAGGCCATCGCTGCTATTGCCGCTGTTATTCCCGCTCACAGCAGTGAAATCCACAATGTTAGTGAGATTCGGCTTGCCGTATCCCTGATAGACATCTGGGAACTTCACATCGGTAGCATCGGAAGCCAGACTTGAGCACGAAACAACGCCACTAGCAGGGAGTGTAGCCATTCGCTGTCGCAAAGAATCGCCGCTGTGAATAATTAACGCCTTGAGCAGGGAAGCAGGTATAGTTTTCATAGCATAGGCTGCATTCTTGGTGCCCTTCTTCCACCATCCGTCGCGAAGCCACTCATACAGAAGCACAGCGACACCAGTGACCACCGGTGTGGCCTGTGACGTGCCTTGGAGTGAGCACGTGGCCGAGCTCTCTTTCGTAGATCCCGGTGCCTCTGACTGACTTGATAAGAGGCTCATTCCAGGTGCAACAACATCAGGCTTCAACCTCCCGTCTGTTGTGGGTCCTGCAGAGGAAAACGACGCCACCGTACGCTCGTTAAAGATATCGGGGCACCCAAAGTCCGTGAAGGAAGCTGCCGAGTTGAGCGATGCACCTACTGAAATAACGTTTTTGGCACCGGATGGAGATGATATGGTGCGTTGGCCAGTGTTCGAAGACTCACCACTGTTGCCTGCCGCCACAACCACCAATACATCCGGGTTTTCATAAATAAAGGCGTCCAAATCTCTGGCTTGTGAGCTGTAATCTGATCCAGGCGTACCCCACGAAAACGAGAAAATCCTGGCACCTGCGTCAATTTGACTCTCTAGCAAGTCGCTGGCGTCTGCAGGTGTGGCCAGCGATACGGCACAATTAAGCTGACCTGTGCAGGTCTCACTCTGCGTCCCGATGTCCATAAATGCTATCCGGGCCTTGTCAGCAATTCCAAGGTCCGCATGTTTGCCGCTAAATGAGCTGCCAGCTAGAAGTCCAGCAACGTGAGTACCGTGTCCACACGTGATGGTCTCGGCTTCATCGGCTTTGTTAGCCCAACCATTGTACATGACGACTTTGCGAGCTGATAGCTTAATACTTGTAAAAATGTCACGGTCGTCTTGATCAAACTGGTCGTGGTACAGATACAACCCCGTGTCTGTGATGCCCACGACAACGTCATTTCCTCGAATACCAGCCTCTCTAGCTGAATCAACACCCACAAGACTGGGCACGTAAGCATCAAGTCGTCGTTGACTCTGCATACGTGTCCATCGTTCCTGCTCTTCACCTCGTAGCAAGTTTTGCGTGATCTCATGTCGTTCGTCCATCCATTCGACTGAGCTTTCAACCACAACAAGCGCCACAATATTCGTCCACGTCCTCAGATCCTGTAGTGGCTTGGTGAAGATTGATCTCGGCTGGAGGTCACTCGTTTCAAAAACGTTCAGCAGTCCAACGAGTTTGTTCGCACATTGTTCTAAAGAAGCCAGCACAGTCTTTTGGTCCGCCCCCTCTACAAGTCGAATCTCCATGGCAGGCGCTGCAATGGATGACGTGTTCCCTTCATTCATTGTGTAACTAAGCTGCGCAGCGCTTCGTGCGAAAGGCATGAGCTTCAGAATCTCCGGCAGATCCAGCACTATATCCACACACTCGAGAGCTCGTATCTGCTCTGCCACTGACTCCTTCGCATGTACCAAAAGTACGGTGTTCTCCCCCAGACTGTCTCCTCTCCTCGTCAGCAGCGGCACTTCCTTCTCCTCCTCCTGTCCCCATATTTTCCTTATCGATACGATGCATGCTCTATCATGGTCTTCTTCTTGTTTTGTGACCAGTTTTACGAGTCTAGGCTTGCGCTCCGCCTTCTCCTCCTGCTCCGAGTCGTCGTCCTGCACTGTGGGCAGTAACTTATCCTGAAGAAATGCCAGTTGACAGGCGTCGGCTGTGACGCTGTCGCCACCCAGCATGGCGTCGTACGCCTGAAAGAAGGCGTCGTGGAAGCCCTGGAACACCTGCGCGCTATTCGCCGTCGACAGCGTCAGCGAGAACGCCAGCGTCGACGCGTTCTGCTCCACATCTCGGCATGACAGCACGTCGATCTGTGGCGGGTAGTCTTCGGCCCCCAGAGCGTGCAGGTGACGGCCGCAGAGCGCTGACGAGCATTGCGACGGTAGCGCCAGCAGAGTTGGCGAGCAGTGGAAGGCGCAGAAGGCGGCGGCGTCTGCAAACTCGAGCCCCTGAGCATCCTGCAAAGCAGCAGAGCAGCGCCCGATTAGCCCCAGCGATAGCAGGACTTTTGCCAGGAGGCCCCTGGTCAAGCGCATTGCCTCGGTCGGTTATTACACCAGGGCAAGTTGCTCAATGCTTTGGTTATGGGCACCTCCTGTATTTTCTATTTTCTGTTCGACAAACGCAACTGTCGTTTTCATGATACAAATCCCAAGTGTAAGCAGCAAATTGTCAATTTGCGCCAAAGGTTTCGTTTAGGCAAATGGTGGCCTTCGATGATCATACTGTAATATCCGGAGCTTCCTGCCGTCTCCACGCTTCATGCCTGCGTGTGAATCGCGGCGTTTCCACCTTGTTCTTCGGTCCGCAACAGTTTGCACTCTGCTTGGAACACTGGCTGAAACTTTCATTGCAGCCGCAACCCATTAGTCTCGCCGGAGTCCAGGATTTTGACGGTGAAAACATGGCTATATGCTCCAGGGCTATAGTAACCTTTCCTTGTTCGTGCCGCCACAGCCTAGTTGACCGCCACCTCCAGCATCGAGCAACTTGCCCACGACAGCGCCACACCGCGCCAGATGCTGCGTAGGTACATGCTCGCCTACACATGCCAAATCTTGTCTGCAGTCGGCGCACAACTGGAGAATCGGTGCAGGCAAGGGAAAAAAAAAATTGATCTATCCGCCGGATATGTATTGCGATTAAAAGGAGAGATTGCATGAGAGCTAGATAATGCAATACCCAACTGCTGCATCGATCTACAGAAATCGCTGCTATCCTCGTTCATCAGCATGCGGCTATCTGATAGCCTTGGCTACACTGCATTTGTCGTCCTTCATCGCGGCGCAATTTGTGCTTTGACAGGGCTATCTCTTGTAGCGGCAAGAAGAGGACGGCGAGGGTTAACGGGCGCAAGGACTGTTTTGCCCCCGAGCGGATTGGAGAATGAAGTAGAGAGCGTGGTCCGGAGTAGACGCCGCGAGATGCTATGCCGCAACTGCTCTGCCAACGCCTGCATTTAGCCGTGTTGAAGCGATAAGACATTATAAAAACATCTACATGTACGTTGAAGTGAAGTATTGCAATTTTAAAATGCAATGCCCAATTGCATGGTCCTTGCGGATTGCAATACTTAATTGCACTCGAGAAGTAGGTAACTGTAATGTAAAATGCAATAGGGCGTAATCCAAGAAATCGATGCAAATTGATTTTTTCCCCTTGCCTGACTCGGATGGCATGCTTCATCGTATTGTTTCGTATTAGTTTTCATCCACACGAAGCGTCATTACCAAGTTCCATGGTACGAGATAGAGGCAAGACGTGATCGGGTGTGCTGAAATCACTCCCTTTGTTGACGTACGGCATCCTGTGGGACTACTTGTCGATTGACTTGTTGTCTTACACCCGACCTCAAGCAAAACATGAAGTGAGTCTCTGGCATGTAATCGCAGAGGACTTGGATGGGCCTGCTGTCCCGATGATCGTCGACGCTTACCAGAGCTCGGCCGACCTTGAACGAAAACGATACCTCACCGACAACCCGGTTACTGCGAATTACAAGACGAAGACACAGGAGGGAACTGTTTAAGGTGGCGCGACGCACGTGTACGCGTGTGGTGGGGAGAGCAGCTCTGTTCAGATATTATGAGTCTCCGAAGTTCGCCAACTTTTACGTGTTGGCACACGGTGCAGCACAGGGATGTATAGCCTGGATTTTTTGCGCTGTGGAGCGCACAGGTAGAAGGGGGGCACGAGTCAAAGCCTTTGACTCAAAGGACGGGGCTGGTTGATCGGGCAGCAAATGATATGGATATGATCGATGCCATTACATTTCGTGAGATCGAGGATACACAAGCTGTCAAGTTTGCTACAAAAATGTTCGCCATCTAAAATAGTGCTTTTGGCCGCGTGCTGTTTGACATCTTTCCCCGATCGAGCCCCGAGCCGTGTTCCAAGTTTGTTGATATACTGGTGCTGTACTTGGCACACTCTTTTCTATGAAAACTCGTGGGAGCTGGTGGCCATGACGTTTGTGGACATGTTCGGTCATCGACCGGCGGCGACAAGTAGCTCTTCCTAGATTCTTAACTTTTCACCGACCATGCAGCTTAAACTCGTACGGGAAGACACAGACCTGTTTCGCTTGGCGTGGCTGAAGCTGGGTGTGCCATTTTTCATGATCCAGAATCCCCTGGAAAAGCGAGCAACGGCTCGTTTTGCGAAAGGAAATGCCACAAAGAAAGCGCGAAGTTTTTTTATCCAGGTCCAGCGATCTGGACGCGTTTATTATCATTCCGCAGGTCTTCGAATATCAAATCGAGATCTACCATGTCGACAAGTTCTCACACTTTGAGTCAAAGGACCACATCTACTACGACCGGCGCTGCCTCCTCTTAACGAACATTTACGTCCAAAACTTCGGGCTAAAGACGCACCTCCTCCGCTTTGCAATTGAGGCGAGTCGGCCAAATTGGATGCCATTGCACAGCACAATTGTAGCTGTTCCCAACAGGCAGAGTTAGCAAAGTGGGAACTTGAGTTGAAATTCCTAATCAGAAATGATTATGATCCAGCAAAGTTGGTCGCGCGAACGTCCCGTAGGCAACCAGATGGTTCAGCCGGCATAGAGACGTGGCACATGGCCAGACGTCGTGTTGTGTGAGCGTGGGAAGCTTCAGTTGACAATCTACAGCACCCGAATGCTAAGTAAGGCATTTGCCCGCTCGTCGATGGAGGCCGCGCCGTGCCCACGACGATGGGGACCCCGCTGTCTCCAGACGCTGCTACTCGGTAGCATGCTATACGCAGCGCCGACTCTAGGCTGGGTTATTTTCAGCGTGCACTCGACTGGCAGTCAGGGGGACTCGTCGTCGATGAAGCTTGCTACAGTTTTGGAGAAGATGCATCATCCGGTGATGAACGCGCTGCAGCAAATTAAGGATACCGCGGAAAAGATCCATCGCACGCCGTCACTGCAGGAAATGGAGGCGGTGGAGCACGCGCGCTCCGTTCCGAACCTGCCAAGTGGTGACATGCAGTGGAGGAATATCACATGCATCGGGTGGCGAGCCTCAGGCAACTGCAAGTCTGATGGGCCGCGAGAAGTGGCGAATGACTTAAACTGCAACCAGCAAGTACCTGACGGAAGCTCTGGGTACTGTGAGGTCCAAGACGCGAACACAGGAGAACTATTTCGTGTCATGCGACGGACGTGTGCGAAATACAAAAAGCCGCAAGTGTTTCGATGCGCGGACGCTCATCAGTTCGTTAACTACCACGTCGAAGCGCTCGCTGCTGTTAAAACCGCGAAGGAGCCTGGATTTGCGCTATTCAATGTTCATGCTGGCGGCCAGGGTCGAGATGGAATTGTCATGGTGGTGTACCCCAAATTGATCGCTAGTGCGTATGCTACCATCCGCACTCTGCGTGACGTGCTGGGTTGTAGTCTTCCCATTGAGGTCTGGTTCCGACAGGACGAGATTGATCGAGTACCTAGATCACTCAGTCCGCTTCAACAGCTTGTGCAGAATGAGACGTTAAGCAAGATTATTTTTCGAGAGATCAACGACTCACAGGCAGTTCGATTCGGAGCCAAGATATTTGCGCTGCATAACAGCGGATTTGAGCGTATCCTGTTCCTCGACGCTGATAATGTGCCTGTCCGAGACCCGGCATACTTGTTCGAATCTCCTGAATTTGAGAAGACTGGTGCTGTCTTCTGGCCCGATTACTGGAACCCTCACTATACAATTTTCCATCTCCATGGGGACTCGTTGCTGTGGGAACTTCTCGACATGCCATACGTCGATATGTTTGAGCAAGAAAGCGGACAAATGCTTATTGACCGACGACGGCACACCGCACCGCTCGAGCTCGTGCGCTTTTTCGCGTTTCACCAACCGAATCCTATCGAACAACTCAAGCTTCTATGGGGCGACAAAGATCTTTTTCGTCTTGCTTGGATTAAGCTGAGCGTGCCGTTCTACATGATCCAAACACCACCCGCTGTCGCTGGTTCAGTAAACGGCACATCGTTTTGTGGTATGACGATGGTGCAGCATGATGCAGAGGGTGACGTGGTATCCTGCACCGCAACGCGAAGAAGCTCACGGGTGAAGTTTTATATAAGCCTGTGAGCTACCACATTGAGGCCAGGAAGCGCATCAGGTCAAGGTGGATCAAGCAGGGTATTCACAAAATTGCAACGGAGGAGGAAGTGGTCGCAGAGCTCAAGATTATGAAGAAGACGCTGCCACCAACTCTTGAGCCTGCCGAACCCGACAGGATCGCGGACCAGGCCATTTGGACGCATATGTTGTCGTTTCGCAAGGACGCTCCTCGCTCGGAGTACAAGGTCAAGTCTTTCTCTGCACCTCCTGACTTCCCAGAGAAACAGAGGTGTTACGGTGAGCGTGAGTTTGCCAGAAGCAAGTATTTTGACATCCGAAGTTTCGCTGACCTGAGTTTTACGGGGCTAGAATCACATGTGCGGCGCTTTGCCATGGAGGCAGTGTAGATTCGCCACAGTTAGCAAAAACCAAGTGTACAGATTTCTAAATTATAGTAGGTTAACCCCTCCATTACGGATGTAGCATAATGCAGTTTAGGCTATCCACTTATGCTGCATATATACAGCATAAGGAAAATTAGACTTGAAATTTGTATGGGTGTACTTTCCCCCGTTACAGGGGTGTACAAACTTTAAGATATAGATTTGGTTCGTTTCTGTACCCGCCTTTTTATTTTCTTGAAGACAAAGATCAGATTTTCTCTATTTTCTAGATATTATTTTTATGAGGTTGTTGAGACCTTGCGATCTGATTTGAATTTGTTGTTGGAGGTAGCGGCACTTTCCCGCCCAAACGAGTGGCTGCCAGCTAAATCGACCTCGCAGTTGCGTGACAGCGATGTCACGGTGCGAGATCTGTCGTTCAAGTCCGTCTGGCGCGAGCTCAAGGCGGAGGGGTGGACGCGTAAGCCACCCCCAAGGCGCAGCCTGGATGACCGGTACAAGTACATCCGGGCCCGCGGGCATCCAGGCGGCACCGTTGGGATTGACTTCTTCCTGAGCGAGGACGCCGTTCTGGAGTATTACGCGAACAGTAAGCATGGCTGTGAACTATCTGCTACTGACACTACCGTCTATCGTAGTGCTCCGAACCCGCGCACGTACTCCAGCTCCCGCTGCAAGGCCGTCGAGCCCCAACGATGACACGTTGAGCGCTCCAGGGGATGCTCAAATCGCCGCCGCAGCGCAAGTCGTACGTGAGAACTACCTGCAAGACATCGAAGCTGCCGCTGCCCGTCAACGTGCCGCTCATGCCGTAGCTGCTACAGGTAATGCTGCATCTTATGTTGCATATATTGCTGCATAGAAGGATGAACCTTGTACTGAACATCGTCTTGCTTCTGATACATGCTCATAGTATCGCGCCCGAGCTCCGGAAGTTCTTCCGCCGCTACTCCACGGGTCAATGAAAGTGTTGCGTCTGTCTCTGGTCTTGGTGCTGCGGCTTGCTCCAGTCCTGGTGCTGCAGCGACAACCATTCCTACAGCCCCCGTTTCATCCGTGACGACAAGATCAAATCCGGAAGGTAATGTTGAGTTATCGTGCATATGTCGTATTAAGTTTAACCTATGTATTTATCTTGTAGCTGTGAGTGCGTGATTAGCGCCAGATCCTACGGATGCTACAACTACGCGGCGGTCTTCAGAGCGCGAAACCGCTTC
Organism: Phytophthora tentaculata; assembly: GCA_033557915.1. NCBI lineage: Eukaryota > Oomycota > Peronosporomycetes > Peronosporales > Peronosporaceae > Phytophthora > Phytophthora tentaculata. Next base: position 87,701 of record JAUCEA010000006.1, read on the forward strand.
TTCGTCTCGCCCGACTCGTCCTCCAGTTCGACGCTCGCTCGAGCCAGACGAGCAAGCTGTGGATACGAGTCGCAAAACCCCGGGACACTCCGCGTCGGTGTCTACGCTTCGCTCGAGCCACACGTAGGCCGTGATTCCATCGACGCTGCTGACGAAGGTGCAACCTCCAACGCTACGGTGGTCATTGACAACAGCTCTGTTGCTTCTGGTGATTTCCACAGTGGTATGTACGCTTTGCTGTATACTGTGAATCATGCTAAGCTGCATGCTATGCTGAATATGTTGTGTTGATTCTGATCTTGATGAATAAGGGAGCTGACAGTTTGTATTGCGTTTGATTTGTAGACGAAGGAGATGGTAAAGACGAAAAAGCAAATAGGAGCGCCCAAGGGAATGACTTACTGGCAGACAATCACGACGACTTGCATATTGTGGAAGCTAGCCTTGCTTCGGGCGAGTATGGGGTGATTGAGTCCGGCGACGAAGAAAGATGATGTGAACACTAGAGAGTATGACACGGACGAGGATGGGGAGGCTTTGTGTGCACCAGAAGACTTGGCTGACGACCAGGAAGATACGGAAACCGAAGTTGCAGCAGAGCTTCTCTTTGCTGAAAACTTTCTCGAAAGCTTTGGCGGGGCTGACGAAGTTCTTGCTGGGAGTTTGGACGGCTCTGTGTTGCGTGACATGTCGGCTACGGGATGGGAAGACGTTGTCGAGCCGTACGAGCCGGTGATTGAGCCAAACAGCTATCCTGGTTTACGGCAAGGGTACTCTGGGCCTTCGCCGGATGCCCTGCGAATCGGTGACTCGCCTGTGGCACTATTCTTCTACTTTCTACCTGTCGTTCTCTGGCAGCATATTGGGGCATGCTCGAATGAGTATCACCGCGAGATGTTGCCGCAGCGGATTGAAGCTGCGTACCAGCGCTACCGCACAAACAGCGACGCAACCCCAAGCTACCACACAAGACACGTCGAGACATTCAGATCGAGTTGGAATCTATGAGACCAATTATGCCTCACGAGCTCTGTCGCTTTATTGGCTTGCTGGTAGCAAGAACAATCGTTCCTAACCGCGAGAAACTGTCAAATCACTGGAAGACGACGGATGCTGGAGCGATTTCGCGAGGCTGTTTTAAATCTGTTCTACCACGTGACCGATTCATGGAGATATCAAGAAATCTCCATTTCAACTCGAATAGTGATTCTCGGGCACAAACTGATCGCGCGTGGAAGATAAGGAAGGTTGTGGAGGTGCTTCAGCGGACGTTTGCGCGTGGGTATGTTGCACCCGCCCACCTGGCATTTGACGAAGCTGTGCTGCCAAGCCGGTCGTCCTTCAACAAGATGCGGGCGTACATGAAGGACAAGTCGCACAAATGGGGCACCAAGCTCTTCATGTTGTGCAGCGCGGTGACCGCGTACTGCATTCGGTAACTTTTTTTTGGGCATTTTCAATGACTTATGATGCATTATGCAGCTTACTAATTCTGATTGTGTATTTCTATGCTGCATATAAACAGATTTGAGGTCTATTGTGGGAAGATGCAACACGCCAGTGATGCACACAAGCCAGACATGAAGTCGGGCCCCGCTGCTGTAGCTCAAAACCTACTGGAGGTGTTTGGACCTGATGCACGAAAGCAAGGAATGCGTTTGGTAGTGGTCGATCGCTTCTTCACCTCTGTGGCGTTAGCTATTCAACTTCTACTCATGGGATTCTACTGTGTGGTGTGGGCACTATAATGACGAATCGACTTGGATATTGCAAGCAAGTCGTGAAAAAAAAGACGCGGCCTAACACTATTGCTCGTGGGTCCTGTAAAATTGCGCGCTCTAAACGCGTACCCAACATGCCCGCAATTAGCTGGTGGGACTCGTGACCAGTGCATTTCCTGTGTACGGGTGGCAGCACCAAAATCGACAGAGTTGTACGTCAAGATGGATTTGAGTAGGTTGAGGTGCCATGCCCTAGAGTCGTGAAAGACTATCACGCATTTATGGGGGGCGTAGATGTACACGACCAGTTACGGTTGCAACGCTACTCTCTACAGCGCGCTCTACTCTTCAAAAAGTACTACAAGTTGCTGGTGTTGGGGTTGATTGACTTGGCGATAGTCAATGGCTATATCATTCACAAAGCGTATCACAGAAACAAGACCTCCCAGCCTCTTACGCACGTCAAGTACATGATCAAGCTACATCTACAGCTCACGCAGCTGCAGGCCACGGACATGTATGAAGGAAACACCTTCGGTACGTAGCTTCCTACCGGTACACCAAGCTACGAAACCTTACCTGCAGGACCAGCTCAGCAAACCAAGCATACAATGCGGCAGGTAGATGAGTGGCGCGACGCGGGATCTCAGCCGAAGAGTCGCCAGCGTGCATGCAAGGTATGTTCGGCTCTTCGAGCCGACAAAGAAGCGCGCCGCAACGACGTCGTACTTCTGCAGCGACTGTAACGCAGTGAGACCGATCTACCTCTGCATGAAGCCACGACGCAATGTACGCGGACCTCGATGGCGTGTTGGGATATCTGGCACAAGGAATGGGTGAATGGCAAGCTGATCCCCGTCGAAGAGACCAAGGACATTCGTGTTCGACGCAGAGTGGATGCGGCTCCACCCGGATCTCTGTCAACGCCTGGTTCCCCGGCCTCAAACAAGAGACAGCACACAAGCCCGGGGAGCTAAAGATACATGTTAGGCTGCCGCAAAGCTGCATATATGCATCTTATTAATGCATTTCTCGAGAGTCAAATGTTCGTGTTTGAAAAAGCATTGATTTTATGTACAGGAATCTTGAACTTGAGATTCATCGACCGTCTTTGATCTTTCCAATCCTGATCTGCATCCTGAGCACCCCTTTTTCCGAACGGCAGTGCTTGTTTCAATTGATTTCTACGTCAGCTGTTATTCAAGGCGGTCCAATTCACTTGACTTTTGTAAAGGGTATAGAAAGCATTCTGACACATCAAAGCTTGCACTATTTATGGGAGTGACACAATACCTACGCATATACTTGTTTGTATGGGAAGTATTGAATTCTGAAATTTAGAAATTGAAACCTGGAGGGGTATCTGTTTCTGTTCAGCGGGTTTGGCGATGCGTCTTGTCACTTTCCGCAGTATGTAGCATTATGCAGCTGTATTCGTAATTCCTTGGAAATATATGCAGCTTAAATGCTACGTTATCACGGTTTTGTCGCTGATCCGCCTCTTGTGCCTTACCTTAACCCTTCTTACTTACAAACATCAAGTCTAATAATGTAGCATATGCAGCTTAGATGGACTTTTCGGCTCCCGGTCTGGAGGGGTTAAATAAAACTGGTACCATATTAAATAAAAAGTTGTACTAGTAGGACTTTTTAGCACATTTCATAGAATGCGAGCTATGAGTCGCACAGGTGCGGGCACCGTCAAGGGGCACTCGTTAATTCAACTTTAAAAGTAAAGGCGAAGCGCAACTTTGTGCACCTTCCCCCTCTAATCGAATACATATTTTACCGCGGCGGAGGTAAATTACCACCGGACATGCGCTGGTTGACGAGGGACAGATATCGTGCAGCACGTAGAACATCGTTCGAAAAGCAGAATGTATTGCACTTTAGTGAGTGGGAAGCGCTTTAACTACCCTCTTCTTGATGTCCACCATCTCCATCATCGTACTGTCCTCGCTGCCGTCGCTGCAATCGGAATCGCTAACCAGTGTCCATAGCAAACGCAAGCGCATCTGTGACAAATTCTCTTCCGACATTGTCTTGGATGATTTTAGCGATCGCGCTCCACGGATGTAGCTGCAAGCTTGCGTAATGCACAAAACACCGCAACTCACAGCGTCAGTTTGCTTTGGACTAGTCACCGTGATGGCAACGGCTCTTGGAAACTCGGGTGTCTTCTCCGAAGGCGCTGAGTTATGCTTAGTCAGCATGATCTCGACATTCGTGTTGATACTGCTAGTTTTGCGGCACTCCAGAGTAGAATTGATTAAGTTGCATCTCTCTATGTCTCTCGCGAACCAACGTAAATGTGATCCACTTGGCTTGACATATCGTTAAGTCCGAATTGAGACCGAGAGGATCGTAGAATGTTGCCCAAATCTTGTGTTTGCACGGGTGCGTGGGACTCATCTGAATCTCGACGACCTGTATCATCCAGTGATTGAGCGCATTCATATGCACAGGCACTGACACAAATTTGCACGAGGATAGCTCGTGATCCGGCACGCGCATTTTTTCATCAGCAACAGATAGGAAGTCGATCACGTAGCAGCACGAGTTGTAGTTTGCCACGTGCAATAGTGCTAGATCCACAACAGCATCGTTCAGCTGCCTTTGCCGAGCCAATTTGCCGATTATGTGCCGGAATGATGATTCCACACGTCCGCCAAGTTTTGACGACAAGGCTAACTTTCGTGATAATGCCGATTCAGTGAAAAGTTGCGCAACTTTTGTTGCCAACACATCCGGTGCATCGGTGATTTTGTCCAGGAAGGGTTCTTGCAAGGTGTCAACAGCGCTCCAGTCTTGCTGGACCCATGCCAGGTCTAGTTTGTACTCGTCGATGTCTTTCTTCAAAGCATAGTACTCGAGAAGGAGACGAACGAAATGCCTGCATGTAAAAAAGTAACCAGCGTTAAATTGTTATTCATCAACCTCCACGGCAACTGGGACACTACTTACATCGAAAACCCATCCATTTCAGATGCGACGTACGCTGCTGGGATGACGTCATCTATGTCGGGATCCACAATCTCCTCGTAAGATTGCTTTTCGGCCCAGTAAAGAAGTACACTATTGACACGCTGGACCAACTTCGGCGGGTCACGTAGTTAGCGTCATTGCAAACCATATCCATTCTTTTTGGCAGCACCGTTGGGGTCCGAGACAGTAGAAAATGTTGGTGATAACAGACTGGATACTTACTCGCAATCGCACCGACGTCAGCTAAGTCTGGCGTCGTGGCCATCCACCTCACGAACTCCTTCAACGTGACTGGGTAGTCACTTTGAGCCTCCACGACAGCGTGTTTGATATCAGGAGTAAATTTAGCACGGAAAGTTGAGGCAACAGGTAATTTAAGCACATCGAGACCATCTATAACGGTGTCGGCGCGTGTGAGAAGTCTTTGGGTTTCATCAAGCAGCTCCTCGGTGCGTGCAATAATTTCTTGAGAAGCTTTGCTGAAATGCAGGGTTGGCAACGAAACTTGAGATGGATTTGGCGTGCAGCAGGTGGAGAGGTCGTCGTCCAGCGACGAGGGCGATAGATCGATTGCGTCGGAGCCACGTTCACACACTTCAATATCAACCTTACCTGGAAGTTGCGCAACTTCCACGAGTTGTTTAGCGTCAGGCTCGTGGGAATCAGGCACATTGCTTTCACTTCGGTCGACTCCAAGTGCATCTTCCTCAATCTGCCGTGAAATGTGTCTGCTTGCGTTTTCCTTTCCCACATTTGCTACTAGACACTCCTGTGACTCGCTTCTGTCACGCATTGCATCTTCGAAGTCCTCGTCATCACCATCGTCATCGGACTCATCTGCATCATTTGATCCAGTGTGATTGAGATGCCACTTTACCTTGAAAGCTTTGACGGTGGCTCGAAGGTCTGATAAGACATCATAAAACTCGTGGGAGGGCATCTGCTGCATGATGTCGACCAATGGCATCAGTTCTGCTCGCGCCACATTGTACTTCTCACACTCGGACACCACCGTTCTGGCGCTCCTCTCGCTCTTCTTGAGTTTCATATACACGGTTTTCTTCCTTAAAGAAAGCGTAGTGTCCACCGTCGTCGAGCGAGTGGGTGACCCAGTGATACGAGAGAACTTCTGGAGATGATTCACTGTCGAGTCAATCACTGACAGCGCCGATTGTGCTTCTTTCATCGACCAGCGCGTCGAAGTTGCGCAACTTCGAACGCAGTTTCTCCGCGGTGCGTTACCAATACGCTGCAAATGTGCTTGCAAAGAAGGCACGTCGAAGCGAAGAATTAATAATCGCAGGAAACTTCACCCTTGTCCGTAAAGGTAACCCGAACGCGACTTCCTTCAGCCGCTGCCATCTCATAGATATCGTGACCATTGTAGGTTTCATGACACCAATTCCATTTCCCGCCGACCTGTTGATAGCTCTCCCATTGGTGTCGCACTTTGTCCAGCGTGTAAGGGCTGAGATCGGTGCAAACGTTGCGGAGGACCGCTGGAAGAGGATCCACAACAGGCGGACATGTGCTAAACAACCACGTAGAACGGGATAACTCCCTCAAAACGCTCAGCTGATGCTGCAAAATGACTCGAACACAGCGATCAATGCTCATCTTTTTGCCCAAAAATTGCTTCAACTGCTTCCTGCCTGCTTCAACACGGTTTGTCGTTGTATTATTACCACCGGAAAAGCAACGACGCCGCCCATAGTTTGCCCACATATTATTGCAACCCGTCCAGTTCGCTGCGAAATACTTGGCGAAGGTGGGCATTCTTCTCCACAACTGTATCAAATGCCCGTAGATGACTCAAAAACTGCTCCTTGCTGGGAACGTGCATCATGTCACTGAACATTTGCTCGATCTGACCTCGCAGTTCTGATGGCACTGAAAACTTCCGGGTTTTGATCATTCTCTGTACGTAACGCTGGACATGAAACTGGCAGAGCAAAAGCTGATCTGTTGTTAGTATTTGTTACTATGCAAAGTCCTGTGTACCATCGAGTGTACTCACCGCAGCTTCTGGAAACGCGTCGAGTAAGGTGGACCATTTGGTGAAGTCCTTGTCAATGACCAAACTTATCACATGCGACCAGGAATGGTTCTGCTCCTTGAACGACGTCAAAACTGCCAGCAGAGTCACCTTCTGCTGGTTGAGACACAGAAAATCCAAGACGGATACACCACGCCCGATAGGAAGCGTCGCTACGAGACTCCCTGAACAATATCACCAGTCTCTATTAGAGAAAGTTGTGCACCTTTAGCCAAAGTTGCGCAACTTGCTAAATAAAACGCAACTTTCACACGTACCAACGTAGAATCCAATGTTCGTGCAATTATGCGTCCAGTCTAAAGCCAGTGTGTCGCTCCATCTCCTGAAACTCTCGCTGAGCCTGAGACTGCAGTGCTATGCCCATGGTCTGCCCGTAGTCACCGTGCAGTAGGAGGCACTGGTTGCCTTTACCCGGTACAAACTCAGCCAGCACGACCTTCAGCCGTTCCTCGGCCTGGCTGCTGCCAAGCCGGAGGTTCATCAGATTTCTGACTTGTTGAGGAGCGATAGGCAGGCGTACGACAAGCATGACATCATCTGTCGGAAATACAACACACCAAAATAAACGTTAGAGCAACCATACCAATCGAGTCCGCGATGTAGCTGGTGATCTGCTTGGTCTCCGTGTTTGTTTCGCCAAATGCGTTCACCATCGCCAAAACTGTCCCGCTCACTAAGTCATTTGAGTTTTTCAAAGCGGTATAGATAAACTCGTTCGTCGCATAGTTGTGGCCTTGTTCCTAAACAAAAAAATCGTATATAAGCTGATCATCAGCGTAATTTCTAAGTGGCTCTCGAATAAAATAAAAAAAATACTTAACACAGACCTCAGATGTTACTTTAATTGTCCACATCGAGCGCCCTTCGTCATCAACTCCGTCACAAACCACCGCCACGCGAAATCCAGCCTTGCAATCTCGAAAGCGATCCGTACGCTTCACACGCTTGCCTGTGGAACGCGACTTCTTCTTGCATCCAAGCGTGCAAAGGTACTTGCGGAAAGCGTAGTCAAATCTGCGTGAAATCTGGCGCTCCGGATGATTCACCCTACTCTTATTGTAAAACGCCGTCGACTGACAATCCCGCGTCCGGTACACGACCAGGTTCTGGCGTTCAAACGTCTTCAGGAACGTGAAAAACTCTCCCCATGTTGCAAACGTTTTGTTTACGATGCTAGGGACGAGGAGAAGCGGCACGGGCACAGAACCTGGCACTTATTAATAACAACCACAGGTTATTAGCACCAATACACATCTTCGCACCACCCACACTGCTTAAACTCACACGCGCTGATGTCTCAGACGGCACCGAAGCAGACGTCGGCTGCGTTGCCTGCACCTCGTCGTCCTCACTCTTCTCAGCGGCCTAGCCATCGTCGTTTGGGCTGTGGCGGCGTTTCTTGCTAGATGCTGGTATGAGATTCTCCGACGAGTGTGCTGCGGCGGCGGGGGGGGGGTCAAGGATGTTTGTGACAATCGCAAGTATGTGTGTGGCTAGTTACCGCAGCAATCTTTAGGTATCAGATACTGGATTATCGCATGTAGCTCTAAAAATTAAAGTCTTTACGAAAGCAAAGTCAAATCGTGAATTTTTAAATTCACGATAAGCTTTTTTAAAAGAAAGCTTTAGGCTCAACCGGTGAAGATGCTCTTAGGGGATAGCTCCGAGCTGAAGGAGCCCCCGACTATTATAATGCAGCGGGAGGCGATTTACGTACATACACGAGCATTTTCCGACTTTAAAGTTTGGGCTACACCAAATAAATTAGAGATGAAAAACGTGATTTCGCTAAAAATAGCTATTTCAATAAATTTGCCTAATTTTAAGCAGATATCTGCTTCGTGGTAACAAAAAAGAGAGGTCTACCATCAATTTCAAAAAACCAGGCATTTCGAGGCATTTGAGGTTTTTCTAAAACTTAGGTATAAAACCTTCAAACCTAAAGAATCAGAATAAAACCTAGCTGAAATAGCTATTTGGGAGCGAAGTCGAATACGTGCTGTGTCAGAATTTAATGTCCTAAGTAAAAAAAAATAAGAAAAAAAACATCCTAAAACTTAACCGCAGTACGGCGTGCGTCATTCCGTCCGTGGCTAGGGTTAATAATCCCTACGCTAAGACCGGCGTTCTACTGGCTGCCGAGCGCAGCGAAGGCGGCCCCAATTGGCTAAAATACTATTATGTAATGTACGTAATATGTGTGGTTTACAAATCGTACTTAAATGCACCGTTCAAACTTTCATTTTGCCCCCATTTTCAAACCGGAAGCCGCGGAGCGACACTTTACACAAGGTACGCTGCGTGTACGTACGTTAATTTGTATTAGTAGGCTACGCCGAGGTTCACATAAGGTTTCTAGCGGCCATAGAAGCTGTCAAGAGAATTCGGGCCGGATTTCGGCTTTATTTAGCATTTTTGTATTTTTTGCTAAAATAAAACAGAGCCTCTGATTTATTAAAAAATTGACCGGGTTGACATATTAGTTAATTACTACTTATTGAAAAAGAAATCCCTGAATTAATTGAACTATTAACATTAATAAAAATAATATCACTCTCCAATGGAACGTTTACCAACAATATGCCCGACGTGCCGGGCGGACATTGTGCACCCCCGTTCTACCACGACGGCCTCGGAATGCAGCTCCGGCGGTGTGCCTGCTGTGAGCAATTCTTAGCATGGGATGCCTTCGCACTGGGCGAGGCCCGAACGGGTGCTCGCCGGTGCATCGCGTGTGCCTCTGGCCCATACAGCCAGGCGTTCTGGCACCGTTCAGTTGCGCCAGCGCCAGAGCCACCCCAAGACCCGCGCCAGCGAAGCGCGGCCTTAGTGGCCGCTGCGATGGACCCACCACACTCCCCACCACGCGTCGTCCAGGAGCGTGTTAGGCGCCACCGTCATCGCTGGAAGCCTCGCCAGCACAGCAAGCATCCCCGTAACCAGCGTAAGGACTGATTGGCTAAAAATAAACGCTTATCCATTGGCCACAAATTATTTTGTACTTGCGAAATTAGTGTGGGAACCTTAGGAAACGCTGCGAACTTACCAGCATGGTATGTGGCATACATTAAACGCACTTGGAAGAACGGAGGACCACGGAATAACGCGAAGCACATGGCACGAAGCCGTGGAAGGACACGAAAGCATAAAGGACGAGCGCGATACCAAGGACACGAAACTACGGGAGGACACGGCACCGCAAAAGAACGCTTAATCCCTGGAGCCACTAAACCAACGAGGACCATGGACCACGAAAGAGCACCTGACCACGACACCACGCGTGTACAAGTAACCACAAGAGAGAACGGACGGGAAACCACCCAACCACGGAGCGCGATAGTACGGTACAGCAAGCAAGGACGGACGACGGAGCCACACCGCGAGACCACGACATCATTGAGACACACGGAGCCAAGTCAGAGCACGCAGCGGCGGGGACGCGGACGACGCCCGCGGGGGGCCACAGAATACGAAAGCGTACGGAGCACGTAAAACCACGACGCGCTTGGATCCACACACTTACGCAAAACCTCGAAGCGCATGATATACGTTATACCACAAAGTACTTGGATCCACGAACTTACACGGAACCTCGAACCACGCGATGAACTCGATGCACGCGGTACCACGAAGCCCTTCGATCTGTGAGTACCTTTTCTCCAACAAACCATGCCACCTCCGGCGCGAAGCGACGGCGGCCGGCTAGTCTTAGCTATCAACTGTAGTATGGTGTCTGTCCGTCACACATAACGGTCAGATTTTTGGGCATTTTCATTGGCTGCCGAGCGGAGCTAAGGCGGCCCCGATTGGCTAAAATACGATTATGTGGCATACATCAGTAATTTCATGTGGTTGAAATTGCACATGTGGTGATTTGCATATTTGCACATGAGGCTGTCCATTTTGCTGCCGAGCGAAGCGAAGGCGTCGTCGCTAACAATTATTTGAGCTATACAGTGTTATAAATATTCGCTTCCTACGCAGCCACACAACCAAGATGTTAAGAACTTCTTAATAAGAAGTAGGGGATGCTACATTACACGTAGTACCCTGTACTCGATAGTTACAACCAAAGAAAAACGACATGTATTCTATAAACATAAGTTGAACTTCTTCGGGGTAATTCGCTGATCGATAAAACGGAAGTATTACAGTAGCTAGCCTGGAGTACAAGTAAGAACAATATTGCGCTAGAAATGTTATCCACAAAAGTTGTTAGTTTTACCAGTAAAACCAGTGTTGGTGACAATCACTACTGTCAACAAGTCGCTGTTCTCTAGAAGTAAGTTTTGTTTTAGTACAGCAAGAACGAGACTACTTTACGGGCGGATCTTTGTATGATGGTGTAAACTAGGGTAGTAAAAGGAAAAACAACAGTAGCAACAACAATAACAACAACGAGACTACGTGCGACGCGGATTCTCTAAATGCTGCTCATTGCGAATACGTGTACTATAGCGCTCGGCAGCGTACCTCAAAGATATTACTACTAGCTTCAGAAAAAGCGAGACTACATTACGAGGGGGTCATAGGATGGAGTTGACTAGGGTAGTAAAATGAAAACAGCAGCTACACAACAACAACAATAACAACATAACAACAACAACAACACTTTCAACGCTGATTCTCCACAGTAAAACTTATCGCTCAATGACATTAATGTTTAATCAGCACTAAATAGATATATTTAATATTTCGAGGAGTTTGGTTCTAAGAAGCCATAGCTTAAAAACACTTCTTGCTGCATAGGAACCGAAACAGTTCGTAAAAGGGAATACTTAGTGTGAAGGAATATGCAGATGCCAAAGGCAGAAGCAATGTAGAAGCCAAACAGTCAACTACTTACGTTTGCGGCTCGGCGGTTACCGAGAACGACACGATAAATAAAATGAAATAGAGTGTACAAACACATGTAGTGCTGTTAGTCCTCATTTCAAGACAGATACAGACAGTGATAGACAAAGACAATGAAGAGTTCGTTTTGAGAGATCAAAAAATCAATATAGCATGACAGTAAAAAAAATGAGTTTCTATCAAACTCAATGTTAAAGGCTCAGTAAAGACTGTTTGTTAAAGCTTTTCGTACTGAGTATAATACAGTAGTCAATTTTGCCTGGTTAACAACATAAAAGGCCTTAACAAAACAGGACTAAACCTATTTCTCAGCCGCTACTTTTATTGTACCGTTCTTTAAGGGTTAATGAAGTTTAAGAATACCTACGTGTTTGGCACACTGAAAATAGGCGTTCTTAACAGCAAATATCCCGCCGTAGCGAAGCGGAGGCGAAAGGATCGCCGCGTAGCGGCGGCGCTCGGCTAGTAAAAAGCAAAGAGAAGACCATTTATCACTATCATCAAAATGCCGTGACGACACTGTCGTGGGGTGATCTAGGATACGTGTACCGGGTACTGGGTATTGCGGATCGTTGTATCATCTCGATATCACAAACCGCTCGAATTGTGAGTAAAAAAATTCTACATGTAGTTTAAAATACCACCCATTGCCAGCGGCCCGCTGAACAACACCAGCTGCTGAGGTATTATGGATAATATTACTATAATATTAGTATTAATACATACAGTGCAGAAGTTCCGTGTACATGTACATGTAAGTTGTGTACCTCTGCTATCCGAGTTCGCGATACGCGTATGTAAGTTACTACAACGCTAGCAGCGTACCGGTATTGAGCGTAACGCTACGCGGTCGATCTTCCTCGTTTTTGTCGTAGGTACAAAACCAATCAGTGCACTTCGTGCATCATGTTACATGATTCATGTACCAGTCTGGCCCACTTAACTCTTAGAATCGACACTTCGGTTTTCAAGCCATAAAATCTTCCAGAATTCATGATAGTACCGTCGGTAGGCGTCGCCAGCATCTGCACGGCAGACCCAGCGCAGTTTGTCACGGATGCCTTGACCGTTTGGCTTCAAGCCAAGTTGGCTGCCAACAGACTTACCAGCTGAAAAACTCGGAACAGATTGGCAGGAGAAAATCCACAATCCGGGTCGTGGGTATAGCGAGGCTTTGTCCTGATTGGCCCCGATGAGCTGCGGAATTCAAGCTGTCACTGCTTTAAGCGCACAAGCCCTTGGGATTTCGACCGTCAACGCACGAACTTAAGTAACAGGTGCGAAATGGTGTCGACTGCATTACCAGTGTACAGTGAGCCACAGCACGAAACGAAGCCGCTCATCGAGGTACATTCGAGCCCCATCCATGCGCTGTCCGAACGGGTTGTGCAATGTTGGCAACGTTGGCCTCGCGCTCTACTTGTTATAACTGCGTTCATGTATGTATCTGCGCTGATTATTTGGGCGTCTTACAACTCGGACAAACAACAAACTGCTGCCCAATTTGTAACTCCAGTGAAGCCTTTTCCATCTGGGGAGGTGGTGCCACGACGGCTTCAGTGCGTTGCATGGCGAGCTACTGGCAAGTGCAGACCGAACGGGCCTCGTGAACCCCAAAACGATAAGACGTGTTCGGACATCATTGTCGGTGATGTGTCGGGCTTCTGTGAAGTTGAAGACATTGATACCGGGGAGCGATTCCAAGTGATGCGCCGACATTGTAACAGTTTAAAAGGCAACATCAAGTTTCGTTGTTCTGATGCTCTGGCTTTTGTCAATTATCGTGGAGAAGGACATGCAGCAGTTGCCAAGGCTCTCGTTCCTGGTTTCTCATTGCCGCACGTGGTTAAGAACGGTAGAGCTCCCCATGACGGTATCGTGATGGTAGTCTACCCAAAGTTGCTCGCTAGCGCTTACGCAACAGTGCGTGTCCTTCGGGAAGTTCTCATGTGTCGCTTGCCTATCGAGATCTGGTTCCACGTCGAAGAAATTGGAGACGACTATGGGGTATTAGCACCGTTGCAGCAGCTCGCCATCTTCGTCGGCGACGTCTCCTTCCACCCAATGTACAACCCCCGCGCTAAGGGTTTTTTGTCGAAGGTTTTCGCAATCTACAACAGCTATTTCGACCGCGTCCTCTTCTTGGATGCAGATAATGTACCTGTGCGTGACCCGAGCTTCCTCTTCGATATATCCGAATTCAAAGCGAATGGTGCGATATTCTGGCCAGATTTTTGGCATCCGCACCACACGCTCTTCAACTTGCACGCACGATCCATGCTGTGGGAGCTATTGGACACATCGTTTATCAACATGTTTGAACAGGAAAGCGGACAGTTACTGGTGGATCGCGCTCGACACGCTGCTCCGTTAGAACTCGTGTACTTTTACGCTTTCCACGAGCCTAATTTCTTCAAAAAATTGGATGTCGTTTACGGCGACAAGGACCTATTTCGGCTTGCGTGGATGAAGCTCAAGGCCCCATTTCACATGATTGAGGCTCTGCCAGCGATGGCAGGTAAGGCAATCAACGGATCTTTTTGCGGCATGACAATGGTCCAGCACGATACGGCAGGTGAGGTGCTGTTCCTGCACCGTAACCAGCATAAGTTAACTGGAGAACGTGACGAAAAGATGGAAAAGGAAGCTTTAGAGAACACCGTAGTCCCTCCTGATGAAGCACTGGGAGCTCCGCAGCCAGACGGATACCCGGATCCCGTGATCTGGACGCATTTGCTGTCGTTCCGAAAGGATGCTAATCGCAAACTTTACTCAATCGATGCGTATCGAGCTTCACCTGAGTTTCCGCAGTGGCAACCATGCTACGGTCGGCGATACGTGGAGAAGCAGAAAATGTTTGAGCTGCATGAATTCGCAAACTTCAGTTTTGCCGGGATCGAGACAGACATTCGTCATTTTGCCTTGAACGCAGCACGACTTCGGCACGCTCAGGGCGTTGCGTGGGTAGGAGCACATCCAAGCAACAATAGTACCGCCCAAAGTGTGACATAGGTACATTTATCAGATACTGGATAATTTAGTTCTTTGCAATATTCTACATGCGCTCTATTGTAGCTAGCTACTTGCTACTAATGAAGGAAGGCTGGCGATTTTCGAGTAGCTGAGCTCCTTCCATGGCGAAGCGCCTCAGGTGTGACTCCAACCCAGCAAAACTGAGGTCTGCGATTCGTTGAGAGTAAAAGTGTTCGTTGTCGCTGATGTTGCGCTGTCCGTAGCATCGCTGCCACTCTGGAAAATCGGGTTGAGCATTGTAGGATCGGATTCGGTAGTCAATACGACGCGATGTGTTTCGGAATGTCCACAAGTGTGTCCACATCGCTGGGTCGGGCAGGTTGTCTGGCTCAGGTGGCTCTAGTGTTGGCGGAGGCGTTCGCATTAATTCCTCGAGTTCAGCTTGTACTTGTTCATCATTGATAGTGGCAGGAAGCCCTTGATCTAATAGCTTCAAGCGTGCCTGCCTTCGTGCTTCAACTTCGTAATTGATCTCTTGACGCTTCACACGTCCAGTGAGTTTATTGGAGTTGCGATGAAGGAATAAAACGTCTCCATTTGCATCATGCTGCACCATGGTCATACCGCAAAAAGACTCGTTGACAACCTTGCCGGCGACAGCAGGTGGGGTTTGGATCATATAGAACGGCACACTCAACTTGATCCACGCGTACCGGAAGAGATCTTTGTCGCCGTACACGAGCTTGAGTTGGTCAAAATGATTTGGACTGTGGAACGTGTAGAAATTCACAAGTTCCATAGTAGCTGTATGGCGGCGGCGGTCAATTAGCAACTGACCACTTTCCTGTTCGAACATATTGACGTAGTTCATGTCCAGAAGTTGCCACAGTAACGAGTCTGCCATGATGTGGAAAATTGTGTACTGGGGGTGCCAGAAATCGGGCCAGAAGACAGACCCCGTCCTCACAAACTCCTCAGACTCAAACAAGAACGTTGGGTCACGCACGGGTACATTGTCCGCATCGAGGAACAACACCTGATCGAACGCACTATGGTATACGGCGTACACCTTTGCTGCAAAGCGGAATGCTCGTCGGTCTGTAATCTCTCGAAATGTAATGTCACCCCCCTCTTCCTTCATCGCTAGACCTTTTAATGGCTCTAAAGCTCCAGGTACTCGCTGCAACTCATCGCTACGGTACCAAATTTCGATCGGAAGTCGACAGTTCAGTACCTCTCTCAACGTGCGAACCGAAGCGTACGCACTCGCCAACAGAGTCGGATATACCACCATAACGATGCCCGCCTTCATCTCTCCGTTCTCCTTCACATTAGGCAAATTGTATCCCGGAGCGATCGCCTTCTCGACGACTTGCCGTCCTTTGACGTGAAAACTCACGAAATCCGGTGCATCCGAGCAGAAAAACTTGGCTCCCTTTCTGACTGTACTACACCCGCGTTGCATGACGCGAAACCTTTCACCTGATTCGACGTCTTCGATCTCGCAATATCCTGACGCCCTATCCTCTACTCGTCGGTTGCACGGTTTATCGTTCACCACGTCGCGCGCTCCATCCGGACTGCAGTCGGTTGTGGCTCTCCAGCCAACGCACTTGAATTGGCGTTCTAACGTTGTCCCACCTGGTAGAGTCTTAACCGTTAGTGCATGGGCCTCAGCCTCCAGTTCCTCAGGTGTGGGAGTGTGTTGTCCATTGGTGAAGAGGTGGACTATCGACAAGGGGAGACTCTCGGTGTTGGACGAGATGTCGTGTACGCTGCTGACGGCCCACAATAGCATGGCGAGAGTATAGAGTACACTACCCACCAACATCAGACGCAGCACGCCCGGGCGGCATTTTTGTGGCGCGGCAGGCAACTTCATGGCCGTGTCCACCATGGAGTCGAAGTGTCGTGCACCGAGCGGATATGCAAGTGTGAGGCTCGCATTGCGAGCACACGGCAGAGTGCTCTGTCATCCTATCCTGCGCCACGGACAGAATCAGCTGACGAACAACCAGACGAGGACCAGGAGTACCACTACCTATTAAAAATATAATAATTAGTTTGGTTGCATAAACAGGCATTTGATTTAAATTTTACATTTCATTTACTATTAACAGGCCTCGGCAAAAATACCTACCTGCCTCTTTCAAACCTGGATAGGTATTTTGGTCGACTCCCAAATCGGTATTCAAATGGATATTAGGGGTTATCACGGTTGGAAGGTATGTTTACCCTCTTGTCGGACAAGCTACTTGAAAAAAGTTTTTTCAAAACTCAAGAAACAGGAAGATTTCAGACAGATATGAAGATTTGACATGATTGGAGAAAATAGTGTTCTCTGAAATTTATTTCAGAGTCTACCAGGGATCCGACTTTCCTCGCATACTTTATTTATGACACCATAGTTGTACCCTCTTTACATCAATAAGTAAGCTGCTCTACTGTAAACGCATTCGTAAAATTGATACCCTTATATACATTTAAAAAAACACACCTCTCCGTAAATTAAATGGTCAGATTGTCCGAAAAACTTATATGTCATTCTACAAGATATGAGATCTTTGAAAGCACGCCATTTAAAATACCTCTAATCATTGATACCTGCATTGTTTTTGAATTACCCATGTGAATGTTGACGACTCTCGTTACTCCACCTTTATTACACCGATAGCACCTTACCCCAGGCCCACAGGACAGGCAATGCGCTAATGGCCGTCCTCCATGCATGTAGGGCTTAGTCGCGACAGCGCAGCGTGCAGGGTAGCGAAGCGCGCAGCAAGACGTCTTCCTGCACCGATGTTGGAGGCTGCAGCCTTGTATACATCTCCTTCGCTCTGCTAAGCACACGTACGCATAGCAGCATGTGATGGTAAGCAATAAACTCCAATTGATGTCCGAAAAAACAACCATCACACAACTCGAGGTTTTTGCTCACGCGAGCTCGGAGCGGGAGCCCTCCGCAGCCACCAGCTACGCCTACGCCATAGGTGACGTCGTGATGCCACGCTTCTTCGGACGCTGTCGACTTGCTGCCCGCCTACGCTCGCATCGAGGAGAAAGACCCCGCCAATGACCCATTGGGAGAGGACTTTCGCGCTAAACCGCAAAATTGTCTCTGCCAGTCATTAAAGTAACAGTACAGAAAAAACGTTAATTTAAGGGAAATTACGTTTGTTTTATACAACACCTTATGGTGCTTTAAGCACCTTTAACCGTATTTTGTCGTGCTGAAATAAAGGTGCTGTAACGACTTCGGAATGTTCCCTGTCGGCGACGGTCCCATCTTCGTGCAACATGCAAATGCAACTTGCATTATGCAAGTAATTTAGGTGGTTATCTATTTTGCGTGTTTTTCATGGGATAAATACAAAATTCCGCGTATCATATAGGATTAATCATGTCGTTACCTTGGTGACCGCATGATTATTCCCATGGGAACATGTGGATCTATCTCTAGATTACTACCTCACTAAAAACTTATTATGGCACCCAAAGCATGCGCTGGAGCTCTGAGCGTGGCGATTCTCACCCCATCTTGCCAGAACTACATGTATATGGTTAGCAACAATACTCAACTGCAGGGACAACCTGGAGGCGTATAGGCTTTGTAATGGGGTTACACGGTGTGGCTCACACATGGGTACGGAGTACCCGGAGAGTTAACAGACTCTCAGTACATGATGTCTAGAATTAACTGTGACCTCAGTACATAGGTTGAGGGCCACACGTTGTGCATGTGATTAGGTTTAACTATGATAGATAGTTAAACATAGATAGCGGCTTGGCCGCAATAAAGATAAATAAAACACTTCGGTTTTGGAAGCAAAAGAGTTATTTCGAGTAAATAACTCTGCGCCCTGGTTTTAGGGCTGTGTTAAAGTTCCTTCGGATAAGGAACTTTGTATTACGGACTCTTTGAGTCAAACGTCTTCCTCTGACGCTAAAGCTACGGCAGTCCCGCTGCACTTGGTAGCACTTGTAGTCAATCCCACACCTGAGTCGGTTGACTGTATCCTTTGCGAGGATGGAACACCCAGTGTTCGCGAATTTGCCCCTGGCGCAGCAGGACGCGTTTAACAAGCTCATGTCCTTGCTTGGCCCGGAGGGTGTGGCCCATTTTGTGTCGCAAGGTCCAGAGGCGGTGAACGCCAGACTGGAATCGTTCTCCTGTTATGAGAACGCGCTCTTGGAGCATGTCCAAGAGAAGATGAGTGCTGCAACGGCAGCTGCATCGGTCAAGCACGACGAGCCTACAAGACCCACGCCGCTCATGTTGAGCGTGAAGACCTTTGAAGGGAAGGATGGAGAGAATCTCCTTCTCTGGACCCGTGAGGTTGAGATGGCCATGAGATCGGCCTTGATTCAGAATGATCAACAGCGCGTGGCGCTTGCTATCTTCAAGCTTGGTGGTCGCGCCCGGGAGTGGGCTTTAACGTGTGGTACGTCTGTGGACGTCGCGCTCCCCACTTGGGCTCAACTGAAACAGCAGTTGTCGCGCGTATCCGCACCGCCCAACCAGGCGTACCGTGTTCGGTCAATGTTCCTTGGTGCCCGACAGGGCAAGAAGGCGTTACTGGACTACGTCCAGGAGTTGCGAACTCTGATCGCCGGGAGGGCGGCGAACCCTCTGCCTACTGGGGAAGAACTGAGTTCGGTTGTGCCTCGAAGAGGCAGAGGGCAACGGGGCTCAGCCCCGAAGAGAGCTGGGCTCTCTCACAAGATGAGTGTGTGCAAGCCGGGCTTGCTGGTCGTTCAAGCGAAGGTGAAGGTCTTCGTGAAGCCGTGGAGAGTCTTGATTGACTCGGGAGCTTCGGGCAACTAAGGTCGTCGCTCCACCCTGGATGGGAGTCAGCAGTGTGCTGAGGCACTGGAAGTGCCAACGCAAGATGAAATCTCAGTCCGTCTGGCGACGGGGACACTTGTTACTGTGTCGAAGGTCTCTGTTGGCCTTAATGTGAAGTTTTTAGACTTTGATAGCGTGGAACGCTGTCTGGTCTTAGACCTATGGCATCATAAATGGCATGGCATGGCTAGAGCGCTATGAGACATGGATCGCCTGGAAGTCGGAGACGCAGGGTGCGTAGCACCCTGCCCTTAGTGGAGCTTTGATGAGTCATGAACCCACCTCTGCTAGGAAGTAGAAGCGCTATTGGCGCGATCACGAGGCCGAGGCGGCTCTGGTTCTGGAAATAGTATGTCGGAACTTGTGAGCAACGAGGTTGCTGTGTGTCCTGACAAGGACGAGATCGGAGTGGCGCATAATCCACTTAGTGGTATGGATCTGGTTGATGATCTGCCGCTGCGTGGCCCGAGGGCCGCGGTCGACTGCGAGTCGAGGCATCGTGGACGCGGCCCAGAAGATGCTGGTAAAGTGACACCTAGCTCACTAAGTGAGGTTCATGGACAGCATGACTCTGAGCCGAGTGTCTTGCACGACACTGCTTTTCCTTCGAGGAATGTTGGTGCTGCTGCACCCGGTGGTGGTGACGAAGATGTCGCCGCATCGCCCTCGTCCGGCCGGGATCGGTCGCGGGTGAAGAGGAGAAGAAGACGCAGACGTCTTTGACGTCTTCGGCGTCGGACGAGCTGTCCAACGTGTCGAGCGGTGAGGCTCCACGTGATCGCTGCGAGCAGCTGTACACACTCATGAATGGAGTGACGAGAAAGGTAGAAAGCGACATCAGCCTAGACGCTCTGCCCGCTGCTGACGCTCTGGTAGAGCTGGACGAGGTGTCCGTTATCGAGTTCGGCGAGGCCTTGAAGGTGGGCAAGTTAGCCGAAGTGGTCTTGATAAGACCTGAGCAGGAGTTGAACTCCTCGTCCGTCGTGGACGAAGCGGTCTTGGAGGACACCAAGAAGGCGCTGAGCGCGTGGAGTGGGTCGGCGACCCTGAAAGATCCTTCGGATCCGTTCTATCCTTTGATTAAGGAGTATGGAGACGTGGTCTCAAGGAACCCATCGACGTGTTTGCCTCCGGATCGAGGCGTGCGTCACGAGATCGACCTGGTTCCAGGAACCAAATACTGCGTGACGCGGCAGTCACCTTTGCCAAAAGAACAGTGTGACGTCGTTGACGCGTTCTTCCGTGCGAAGCACGATGCAGGGCTGGTGCGTGAGAGCAAGTCTCCGCACTTGACACCCACTTTCTGTGTCATAAAGCCGAATGGCAAGTGGCGTATTGTGCATGCTTTTAATAAGCTGAATGCGGCCACGATTCCGGCGCAGACGCCGATCCCTCGCAAGGATGTTCTGCAAAACAACATGGTAGGCTGTACGGTGTACAGTGCACTCGACCTGGTTGATGGTTACTACCAATTGCTCATGAGAGAGAGCGACATCCCGCTGATAGCGGTCAGTACTCCGAGCGGTATGCTCTGGGAGTGGTTGGTGATGCCCCAGGTGCTGTCAAACGCGCCCGCAACGTTCAATCGCCTTATGACTCAGTTGTTCCGGCCCCATCGGGCATACGCGCAGACGCACTTTGACGACATTTTCGTCCATAGTCGTGCTGAGCACGGGAAGTCAGACGTGGAGAACCACATTGACCATTTACGAGCGGTGCTCGGTTGCATGCGCACGAATAAGTTGTATGCCAACTTGGGCAAGTGCGTCTTCGGCGCGGAGGAGACCTTTTCCTCGGGTGCGTCATTGGGAAGCATGGCTTGCGAGCAGATCCTGCCAAAGTCAAGGCCATTGTGGACTGGCCAGTTCCCAAGACCAGAAGGACTTACGCAAGTTGCTAGGCTTAGCCGCTTACTTGCACAAGAACAGCGCGAATTACGCAGAGATGGCTCGGCCATTGTCGGACCTCCTTAAGAAGTATGCACGTTGGTGCTGGAGCGTCGAGCACGACGAAGCCTTCAAGGCGGTGAAGGAGAGCCTTCTGCGAGCTCCGATACTCGCGCTGCCGGACCCGGATCGTCCGTTCAGCGTCGTCTGCGACGCCTCCGATTTCGCAATCGGTTGTGCTTTACTTCAAGCAGACGCCGAAGGGCGTGAACGCGTGATCGCGTTTGAATCTCGCCAACTCAATGCTGCAGAGAAGAACTATCCAGTTCATGACAAAGAGCTACTTGCGATGAAGTACGCTCTAGTCAAGTTCAGGGTACACCTGCTCGGCTCCAGGCCTTTCGTGATCTATACGGATCATGCGTCGTTACGCACTGCGACCCAGTCGCCTCACCTCTCTCAGAGCATGGCAAGATGGATCTCCTTCTTTGCCGAGTACAACTTCGTGGTGAAGTACAAGCCGGGGCGGCTTAATGTGGTGGCCGATGCGCTGTCGCGCAGACCGGACTACGAGTTAGCCCATGTCACGACGGTGACTTCGTCTGTGCTGGACTTGATACGCGATGCGTACGCTCAGGACGACATGTGTGTAGCGCTGCTACGGGCTCTGGGGAGCGAAGAGTTTAAGGACTCGGACAAGGAGTTGTGTGGGCGCTTGCGCGCGAGGCTACATCGATACTCAATCGATAATGGCCTATTGTATATCAGCACAGACTCGGAGGACACTCCTCGTGTGGTCGTTCCTCATGATGAGGACCTCAAGTATCGTATCCTCTATGAGGTACATGATACGCCCGTCGGTGGGCACATAGGTCGTGAGAAGACATATGGCTTGGTGAGCTCGATGTACTGGTGGCCCAAGATGTATAAGTGGGTCGGCACTTACGCACGCACGTGTGAGACGTGTCAATGGACAAAGTCCGTGCCGAATGCGGCGGCACCGTTGGCGAGCTTGCCTGCCCTCACGGGTTGTTGGCAGTCCATCAGTATGGACTTCGTGTTTGGCCTTTCGAAGGACAAGGCGGGCAACACGGGCATCGTGGTCTTTGTGGACCGGTTGAGCAAGATGGCTCACTTAGCGGCGGTGCAGGACACCATCGATGGTGAAGGTACAGCTGTGCTGTTCTTAGACCGCGTCTTTCGCCAACATGGCTTGCCTGAGGCAATTGCCTCGGATCGAGACCCGCGATTCACCGCGAAGTTCTGGACGTCCCTCTTCAGAGTGCTCGGCACTCGTTTGGACATGTCCACAGCGGATCATCCGCAGACCGATGGTCAGACTGAACGCGTGAATCGCGTTGTGGAGGACATCCTTCGAAGCGTATGTGCTGAGGCGCCGAAACGCTGGAGTGAGATGCTCCCACTCGTCGAGTTTGCATTGAACAATGCAGTGCATGCCTCAACAGGCTTCACTCCGTTCTATGTGAACGGCTTAGCGAATCCTCGCGTCCCGCTGACGCCACCACATAGTGGCTCAGGGCTTGACGGGGGAGAAATATCCGAGCGACTGGCTGATGTCAGCTCTGTTGCGGTTCGCAAGTAACTCGATGACTTTGACTCTTTGAGACTGAGCGTCATGCGACAGGTACGCGGCGCTATGGCTGAGAGCCAAGACCTTCAGAAGAGTATGCTGATGCGAAAAGCAGAGGCAATGTGGAAAGGTTTGAGGTCGGGGGCCTAGTTTTATTAAATGCTAAAAACCTACCTACTCACGCAGTGTCTGCCGTCTTCAAGACAAAATTGGGACCTCGGTTCGTGGGACCGTTCAAGGTCGTGGCCAAGAAGGACCTTGCGTATACGCAAAACCTTCCGAAGAAGATGCGTACGTGGAGAAGTGTCATAGGAATTTTCCCCGAAGGACGACTTGCGATCGGGGAGGATCGGTAAATGGCGATCTCAACTGACATGGGCGAGGGAAGGGAGATCCGATGTCCCCCGCGACTGGCTTGAAGCCAGAAGCCGAAGTTCAGGAGTGGACGGCCGCGATCAGACCGCAACCGATCTCAGTCCAGCGTGGCAACTGAAAGCCTCAAGATGTTGGCCAAGGTGTAGGGATCGCGACACCAGAAGTCATGATCTACGGCGGAAGGACAAGATCATGTCAAGATCGTCCCGAAGGTCAAGACGATCGGACTTGCGGGATAAGTCGGAAAAGGGTCAGAAGACGGAGATCAAGGCCCCAGGGACGGAGATCAGCTACGGTTAGTGGAGATCGAGGCGATACTGAAGGACCGGCGATCAAGTTGAAGATCGACGATCAAGTTGAAGATCGGCGATCGAGAGGAAGAGGGTCGACGATCTTTACGAAGATCACCAATCAGGATCGAGATCGCCAACCTAGATTAAGATCGCCGATCAAGACGGAGATCGCCAATCAGGATCAAGATCGCCAGGTAAGGTTAAGATCGCCGATCAAGGCGAAGATCTCCAATCAGAAGCGAGATCGGCGATCAAGGGGCGAAGTTGAAGATCGCGAGATCGTTCGTCCGATCGGGGATGGTGAGAGCCGATCTTATCCGAGGATGGGATATAGGAAGGCGCAAGATGCACGGTGAGATGGGTAGGCAGTAGGTATATATGGATTAATATCAATCAGACCGGAATTTACTTTGAAGTGCACAAGTGGCCTTCTCCGCACTCGAGACGTCTTAAAGACATATTGGCTCGTTACGAAGTGTTTGAAGAAGGCTTCGGTAGAGGTTACTAGCGTCGAAGCGTAATAATCTGGTTAATATATTAGCCGGATTTACCTACACTAGTTCTCCCTACTATAAGTATACAAGTCCCTGATTATCCAGACTTTGGTGCTTGACTGGAGGTCAGATCCGTTCTCAAGACTAAAGATCCCGCTATTGGAAGCGGCAAGCAACCCGGAAAGGAGAGGAAGAACAAGGAACACACTTATATAGGCATTTCGGTGCCTAAATTAGGCAAAAATCCCTAGATCAGGGCCGATCGTCACTAATCAGGCCGTATTTAGGACTTATCAACCGGGAGCAGCGCGGAACTTCTTCGCGCTGCCCCATACATCCCGCGTCCCGCCAGGACCGTCACGTTTTCGCTTATCGGACACCTTCGGATCCCTGAGAGAGCAGATCCAGCCCGCCGACGGGTACATAAGTTAAGACCAAGTCCAGCCGATCACGGATCATCGGGGGACCCCCTCCGTTAGTCGGTGTCTGGGCACAGTGTGTGAGTGGAGATCGGCCTCAATCAGATTTTGGCCGATCCCGCTACACCACAATGGTGCGCGTGCCCGGATCTATTTGGGTCTCCGGATTTCACCGTGAGCCCGATGAAGATGTCCAAGTGAAGCAAGAACCACAGGATGAAGCGTCGGCGGAAGTCGGATCGACAACGACGCCGCTGAATGAAGCGAGATCCGCGGATCAGCAGAGTTTTGGGAGGAGCTCTGCTGAACGAATCAAAGAGGAAAGTCAGGATTACGATCCAGACTTAAAAGAAAAACATCGACCTCCTCCCCAGGTCCCTTCGGGGACCACCGCAGATCGCGATCTGAATTGTGATCTGCATGATTCCGGAGGGAAACCTTCGGGATCTAAAGCTTCCGTCCCGGAAGCACCCAAGCCGGTGATCAAGAAGAAGAAGACGAAGTCCAGCAAGAAAAAGTTGAAGGCAACCGAATCCGACATCGAAGAACAAGGATCGGGCAAGATCGCGCCGGCTTGGAACGCGAATGCGCTGGAACGAGCTTACCATCGGAAGTTCGTTCTGGATTTTCTGGAGTATGATCCGATCTTGAGGCTGTTGAAGATAAAGCCGATCGAGGCGATACATGGAGCCGTGAACACCCCCCCTCGCGACCGTGGACAAGTTAGTCACGGTCAAGAACCTGTTCCAGCTATTGGAAGAAGCGGGACTGGTCGCAGGGGTGTTTGATGCGGACGATCGCTTCGAAGCGGACCTTAACGAGATCAAATCGGCGGCGTCGGAACTGCATCGGTGACTTAGGATTCTGAACGGAGACCAGACGTCGACATCGGAGCTTCAGAGGTCGCCACAAAGCAGCGCAGCCGATCCCCACACCGGATCGTCGCGAAGCGCCTCAGCGGCCTCGGAGCAGGGTTCTGACGACTCGCCAATTCCCCCAACGTATGTCGTTAGGGCCGTTGGGAGCGAAACTGTTAAGATTGCGTCTTAAGAAATCTGCGTCATCTGAGATCACGCGACCTACTCCGGAGATCTTTTCATCTGAAGGAGATCAAGCCAAGCCAGGCCGGCCACAGATCCGGTCAACCGATAACCTGGAAGAATATTTCCAGGCCGCTATGGACCGGTTGCTTGGAGAGCAGAGGGCGATCGTGACCGCATCCGGAAGAAAGAAGCTCCCAACCACCCCGATCAACGTCGGCACCCAGGATGTCGACATGGAATCAGTCGGATCCCCGACACATGAGGCCAACCCTGACGAATACGACCCGGATGATCTTGATTGCCCTGCCCGATCGCCAGCCAGAGCGGCCGTCGCTGTAGCAACCGGAGGAGGATCGGAGTCCGCCCTGATCCAACGAGTAAGGATCTTGGCTATATCGGATCTCAAGGAGCTCATGGGAAAAGACCTGGACGAAGATCGGTCTCAATCGTGGTTGAGCAAGGTCAAGTCGGCGTTCCTACGGGATCAAGCTTCAGAAGAGGAAAAATGCCTGACGTTTGCAGATCTGATGTCGGGGCCGGCCAAGAACTAGTATAGACAGCTGGGTCGCTCGACGCGGAACAAGTGGAGTGATCTGCTCAAGAGATTCCAGACACAGTATTGCAGCCTGGGGGTATCGGTGGCATGGCAATATTACCATGCACGCAAGCGATCGGATGAGTCCCCGTTGGAATATCTCTACCGTTTGAATGTCGCTGCACTACGCGCCAAGTTGAAGATCAAGGATGGAGATCGTAAGGCTCGCTAAGAACACGTTGAATATTTCATCGAGACCTTAGGCGATCAAGAGCTGGCTGATCAGCTTACGTTGCTCCGGATCTCGGACGCAGACGATCTCGAAAAAATGCTCCGAGCCCGCGAGCGAGCCAAGACCCGCCAAAAGCGATCAGCATTCGGATCCAAGTATCACCAGAAAGTTCCGTCGGCGACGGCACCTGCGGCCTAGAGAGCACTTAAGGCCGTGCAAGTTCCCCGAGAAGCTTCGGATCCCGAGACTTCGGAAGGATCGGACGGCTCTGATGGAGAAGGAGACTTGCGACGCGTATGTCTGGCCTCAGCCGAAGGAGATCGGGCCCCTATAGGCGGTGAAACAGGGCGATCTGACCGCCAGTCGCGGGAATCGGCGGCGCTGGTCCGCCCGAGCGTTGATCGGGAGGGATCAGGATCGAGAGATCGAGGTTTCCGTGACCGGTCGCCCGATCGACCTCGATGCTCGCACTGCGGATCGAGAAAGCACAGCGATCTGGGATGTTGGAAGAACCTGACCTGTCAGAAGTGCGGTCGTCGCGGAAATCCGTCGGATCACTGCCTGTTCGTCTCTCGCGGTTGTGGAGAAGTCCGTGAAATGGGCAAATGTCCGATGGAAGAATTTTACAATCTTATCCGTCAGTGGTACGATCCGGCGAAACATGAAGCCCTTCTGCTGGAATCGGTGAAGAAGATGTTAAACGAGGACGCTCGCCGGGTTGGAATCCGGTTCGAGCCGAGTGTTCTACGTTCTGTATATATGCATTTGTGGAGAAGAAGTCGGTAGATCAGTCTAGCGCGCGATCAAACCGATCGGATAATACACATGATCTACACCGACCTGCTTCCTCTACTCCTCGGATCTCAAGTCTGCGTGTGGACGAATACCAGAGCTCGCGAGTGAAGATGACTCTAGATCTCTTGCCAGGTGAAGTCCGAGGATTCTGGAAGCATTACGCTCCAGGGAAATGGTTTCGCCAAGCTAAAGTGACAGGGAAGATCAATAACGATAAGGCGGTCTTGCTACTCGATAGCGGCGTAGAAGTCTCAATACTGGACACCTTCTTTGCTCGTAAGGTGGGATGTCAAGTGAACGAAAGTCAGAAGCAAGAGTGTGTCGGGATCGGGGAGAATGTGTATGTCACAGAAGAATGTACGAAGATCAAGATCACGCGGCAGGATCGTTGGTGTATTACTTTAACATTTGGGTCGGAGATCTGGCAGGACAAGAGGCGATCTTAGGAATGGACTTCATGATAACTGCGGGGATCAGACTGGACGTATCCGAAGGAAAGGTGTCCCTGCCAGACGAGATCAAGATTCAATTACACGGCCGTCGGCCGCTATATAGTAATATAACAACGCTCGAACAGTGTGGATCGGAGAGATTGATCTGATCGATCCGGGAGAAGCAATCGAGTTGCCGATCAAGCTGCGGCCGAGAGCGACTGGGGAGAAGTTGTGGTTGACGCGGAGAAAAATGGGTTCCCACTCTGGTCCATGGGCCAGGAGCGCTTCGATACGTGAGGATCATCAACATCGGAGATCGTGTGCTGAACTTGAGCCCGGCTACCGTAGTTGGAATGTGGCTATCGGCCGATCGGGTTCCCCATAAAGACGGATATGTCAGTGAAGGATCGAGACGGTATCGGGAGTGACAGAAACTGGCTTATCAGGCTACGACTGAGTCCCGTCCAGCTGAAGAACAAATCGCGGATCCGGGACCCCTGGTGGATCACCCCGTCTATCCGACACCGAAGGCGATCTTGAGGCGGATGCCAGCCCTGACTATTAGTACCCAACCGAATCCCCGGGAACTCGACTCAGAAGAAGGACCCGGAAGAAAGTATGCCAAAGTAAAGTCGGAGGAAGGATCGGGCGGGTCAGAGACTGAAGTGAGGCTGGAAGTCGACACATTCGGCCCCGATCTCGAGAGGCCTGAGGACCCTGACCCCCGATCCACGGCGAAGGATGCAGGGATGTATCCCCGAAAAAGCGATCAAGAGGCTGGAAGTCTGAAGGCCGAAGGCGAAATTCGGCCTGAGCTCAAAACGATTGGCGATTCCGACGCGGAATTGGTACAGACCAAGCCGATCAATAAAGAGGAGGTGGAACATCGACCCGGAAAGGGCGGCAAGGAGCTGGACGACGGAGTATATCTGCATGAAGGGAGCGATCTCTTCGCAAAAGATGTGGAGAGCGAGTTGGCAGTGATCCCAGAGGTCGTGACCACGACAGAAGAGGTTAAAGTGGGAGATCTCCATGTCGGAGACCCAAAAGTAAACTCGGCCGAAGAGATCGAAAAGCTGAGAAATCGGATCTGGAACAGGTATCACCTCCTGATCGGGAAAGGGAACGCGTTGCCGCCAGTGGCCAAGGGAGTGTTCGGTGATATCGATGTGCAAGGAGCAAAACCGGTCGTTCAACGGGTTAGGAAGATCACCCCTCGTTTCCGAGAGGAGGTGTCCGATTTGCTCAAAGCGTTTCTCTCCGCACAGAAAATCCGACATTCGACGTCGCCGTGGGCCTCGCCGATCGTGATTGTTGTCAGGAAAAATGGCGTAGATATCCGCCTTTGTATTGATTTCAGGGTGGTGAACGGCCTGACTCGGGTGTACCCGATGCCGCTGATCAGCGATCTACTAGAAGATCTTGACAAGGCGTTGTGATACTGCTCTCTCGACATGGCCAGTGGATTTTGGGTGGTTCGGATGACGGATCGGGCCAGAGCGATCTCGGCGTTCATCACCCCTTTTGGTTTGTTCGAGTGGAATCGGATGCCGTTTGGTCTCAAGAACGCTCCTCAGATCTATCAGCGGTTGGTAGATAGCGCACTGTACGGGTTCACGAAGATATCGCGATCAGGAAGTCAAGACGGACCGTCAGATGTGTTTGAAGATGGAGACTCTGAAGATCCGGGTTCCCCATCCGTGTTAGGCCAGAGATCGTATATCGACGACATTCTGGTGACGGCGGAGTCGTGGGATCAGCTGTGCAACAAGGTAGATCGCCTGCTGGAAGAGTGCGATAAGTGGGACCTGTCGATCAGTGTGGAGAAGAGTTCTTGGGACCTGCGGAAGGTGGATTATCTCGGACATCGAGTGTCGAAAGAAGGATTGGAGGCCAACCCAAAAGATCTGGCGTCACTGACCAATCTGCCATTTCCGAGTTTGTTACGATCTATGCATTCGTTCCTCGGAAGTCTGAACTATTATAGCAGGTTTATCGAGGACTACGCGATCTACGCCGCGATCCTATATGAACTGAGGGAAGTTGACTTCGCGGGACTATGATCGAGAAGCAGGACGGGTCTAGAGGATCGCGCTCAGATGGGGGCCCGAGACCTCGAGGAACTGATTTCGACAGGAAGGGATCTGACTCACACTCCTACGATCTCCACTGACCGGGAGGAAGAGAGATGGGATCGAGCCAGAAGAGCCTTTGAGACTCTCAAACGGAAGATCGCCTAGACGCCGATCTTGCGGCACTTCGATCCCGATCGGCAGCCGACAGTGATCGTATACGCCAGCGATTGGGCGATCTCGGCAGCGTTGACGCAAGAACATGACGGAACCTATTATCCGATCTTATTCGCTAGTCGGACGTTGAAATCGAACGAGCTGAACTATAACGTGGTAGAGAACGAGATCTTGGCGCTGTCGAGAGTGATCGATCTGAACTACAATATGTTGGTCGGCCGGGAGATCAAGGTACTAACGCGGCATTCTACGCTAGCGTGGCCATTCCGATCTTCCGAACGACAGGGGCGGTTAGCTCAATGGGCTGCCCTCCTTTCGCCCTGGGCATTGGAGATAGTGAAGTGTGGCAAGGGCGAGGACGAAATCTTAGGGGCGATCGCTGCCAGTATCAAGTCAAGGTATGTCGTGGATCAGGCGCTAGTGGGGATCGCGCCCATGAAAGAACCCCGGAAGAAGATCCAAGCCCCGATCCCGACAGTGAGAGTTGGGGAGGCGATACTGGTCCTGAGTTTTGACGGCTCAGCCAGAGTAAAGCGAGGTGGGGGTGCGTTTGGAGCGATCCTATGGATGCTCCCAGAGTGGAAGATCTTGAAGGCTAGGTCCGAGTACGTTGAAGATTTGACCGTGAACGAGGCGGAATATCGAGGATTGCTGCTTAGAGGAAAAGTGACGGACTGACGACGGTCGACGGCTCCGCAGAGTCGACGACGAGTAACGAACGAGGGCGGCTGTCGAGGTGCACAGAGTGCCTGACAGACGGCCACTGCGAACTACTGCGAGCATACAGTAGCACGGACGAACGGAGCAAGTAAGACGCGGACAGGAGAGCGCGCGGACGAACAATGCGACGGACTGGTGACTTGACAGGTACTGAGTTCCCGCGTTCGCTGTGTGGCTGTGGTGTAAGGGCAGGCGCCAGAGGCGTACGCTCAAGTGGCTTGAAGTCGTAGCGTGAAATTCGGGCATTCAGGACGTCACGGTGCTTTGAGAGGACGTGTGTGACTCGACGGCGGACGACCTGCTCGACGAGAAGAAATGCGACTGAAAGGTGAACAAGACGACGTAAAGAACCGAGGTTTATTAGTCGACTTAGGTGTGCTAAGAGACTAATAGCAAAAAAGTAGGAACCCGCGAGCTCCGGCACAGAACTCGAGTGGAGTCTCTGTTGGCCAGTAGTAACTGTTATTTTAATGGTGGTGCACACCACGCGGACTAGGGACGCACCGCGCAGCAAGCACACAAACCATACGACTTGCCCAGCGAGCCGGGCAGCGAAAGAGCTCGTTACATGGTGGTCATACAGGGGCCTGCTTCAAGAAACGAGAAGACCCCTGTAAGACACAACGAAGATCAACGAGACGAGGAAATGGCTGCAAGTACGGCCACTGTGACGATGACCAGCAAGAAGGCGCGAAGAGTGAGGAAACCCAGCGAGGCGGAACCCGAAAGCAGCACAGACACTGAATTGTACCGGCCTAAAACTCGGAGCCATGAGGCGCGAAAGCTGCTAGCAGACGCAGCAAGGAATGCACAAACGACAAGGCGTCGGGTGAGTCAACAGCGAATGGTCTTCGCAGACCCGCAGTCAGGGGCAGTCAAACGACGTGTGTCGGCAAGCCAGCAGCGGTCAACCCCGCGGGGCGCTAGATCAGGGCAAGAAGACCAAGGCATGGCCACTAGCCGGACTGGTGCAGACGACAAGAAGTCGAAGAAGTACGGGGAAGGACTCAGTGTCACCAGCGATGACCTGTTGACAATGGCGGCGACGCTGCATCAACTAGCGAAGACAGTGACCGGACTTCAAGCGTCTGCAACCGGTGCACCAACCAAAGGGAAATCTGGACGGCCACGACGTGGGTCGCGTCCCCAAGACCGGCGTGGTGAAGCGACGTCCGGCGAAGAGACGACCGTGCGTACCGCAAATGAGCAGGGTGATGAACACGATGAGTCACGCGATGACGCAGCGATCATTGAGGGCTTTGCGACCAGCCCGGTAACAAGTGGCAACCTCCATGTGGCGGTGATGGCATCAGCCCTTCAGCAACTGACAGCGGTGGTAGCAAGATTGGGACCCGCTTCCGCAGTGGATCAGCCCGTTCACCGCGAGCCACGAGTAGTGAGGCAAGATGGACGGAACGGCCATAGTCATTCGGGCAGTGATGAAGATTCTGACGGACCAGGTAGTGGCGGAAGCAGCGGAGGTATATCCGAACCCAGCTCAGGCAGCGATGGTGACGATGGTGACGGGAGTCCTAGATCCAGCAGCGAGGATGATGGCGGTAGTAGCCACGGCTCGAGCGAGCGAGGAGTCCTCTGGCTCCGGTGACCGGCGAGGCCGAAGAGACTTCCGACGGCGGCATGAACGACAGGAACGGCATCAGCGATGTGGACGACGTGAACGATATGGACGACGTGCTGGGCTAGAAGAACGTGAGAGACTACCGAGGCGCAGAAGTGTAAAAGACTTGGAACTGCCGACCTTCACTCCATCGTCGAGAGTCTCAGTGTCTACGTGGATCGACCGCGTAGATCTAGCACTGAAAGGCGCAGCTGAGTCTGGACGTGGAGAATGGTCCGATCACGCATTGTATTTCATCCTAGGAAACAAACTCATAACTCATGGAAAACGCAGCACGTTGGTGGGTCAACATGGATCGGCGTTTACCGGTGCACAACAAAACGTGGACGAACCTGAAAACGGCGGTGCTACGGCGATATGGCGAGAGACTTGATAAGTCGACCGCCGAATGGAGGGTGAATATGAGGAGGAGGATTCCTGGAGAAAATTAAGCAGATTATACTGCAGCATTACGATATGTAGTTGGATGCAATAAAGTCAGTGAACGGGTATTATTAGCTCAGTTTTACCGAAACCACGATAAGACTACGAAGAAGCTAGTAAAACAGCGGCCGAAGGCGAAGACGCTGAAAGAGGCGGTCGACAAGGCGAACGACATAGACGACCCCATGGACAACGTAGCGAGGGCATGATGAATATAGGCCGGCCGTGGGCTACAGTCCCCAGTCCGTATCTAGTGCCGGTCGGTGAAACGACGGGACAAACCCTGGTGATCCCAGGCATCGGTGGACTAGGTTTACCAGCGGAGTGGAGTGCAACCGGTACGGGAGGCATGGCATCTGGAGATGGTGACCACAGAGCGGTGGCTTTAGCTGAATTCGTGATAATCTATCGTGTTCAGCATGCATTATTCTGCTGATTTAAGGCCTCGTTTTCCAATCAGCTAGACGCCCGAATTCGGGCGTTTGGTTGATTCGCGGGAAGCGGCTACAAAATTGCATTTATCTAAGGATTGGTCTGACGAATACTACGCAACTAAAACAAAGCACCTCTATGCCCAGTCTTGTCGCACATAGGCTTGTGTTTTCCCGCCCACGGGAGCGCAGTAAGCACTAGCGTTTAGACACATAACAGCACTGGAGCTGAGCTGCGTCATCATGGGAGTCGTCCGGCCAGGGTGAGCACACCTTGCTGGAGCGCTTCCAACCCTTGCCAGGACCCTACGTCGCCCCACAACCAGCACTAGTAGTAGCATCGTTTGCTTAGGAGCATGATAATCATCATGTTGTGTCCATGCGCAAGATGTATTAGTGTCTTGACGGTATTAATAGTGTCTTCGAGAGGCGGCGTTTCTCCCAAGGGTGCTTGTTGCGTTCTGTGATCGTTGCCAGCTTTATTTTTTTCTGCCATACATAAAATCTCCCGAAAAACTATACACTTTCATTATTTATCGGTATGAATGCACTACATTTGACAGTTTGTTTTTGCGGATAGCTGATCGCTTAAATCGTGTTCAGCGGCAGAATTAGCTGATGGATGATTCAACTAAACGGTTTAGATTCTGATAAAATTCTATTCAGACGGATTAATAAGCTGATTTACTGAACACACCCTAGAATTACTCCGTCAAGATATCAAGCATAGCACATCGCTGTGGAAGTTCGTGATCTATCCACAGCTCACCAGCAATCCACACTACATGTACAGGAGCGCAAGCTACGGTTTAGATGTCATGCTCGAAATTTCAGAGCATCTTCGTGCGTAGCACGACTTCGTTATTAATAGAAGGTCTGATTTGATTGGTCTCCACACACGCCAAGCGTTGGAAAACCCTATCGTGAGCTTTCTCTGCACTCTTCCCGCGCTCACAGTTGAAATGTGAAGGTCTGATTTAATTGGCTAATCAAACATACTTACTTTTCAGCCGTGATAACCCCTATTGTATCAATCTTGGGTAAGATTCAAATTAGGCAGTCAAGCTCCATACATTTATCAAGTGAAATACAAAATCGATTGCTAGGACCTTGCCGCTTCCAGCTCTTGATGTGCTTCAAAAGACAGAATTAGCGCTTCACAGTATGATCCTAGCGACGCCACGGGGACACAAGCTGTAGAGGGTACCAACAGTCTTATATTAAACGGCGAACAACGAATTTACAACGCTAAATCAATAGTAAGATGACGTATTGTGCACTCCCCGGTGTTTGAAAGTGCTGTAATTAAGGTTGCGAACTCGGCCACGCTTTCACCTGCTGAGTTGGAGGTGCTGGAGCCATTCCGTGCCTCTACGGTGGCCTAACCATGTGATACCGCTCACCTAGTTTCAGGCGCTGACTTCGCGTAGTTCAACGAGGTGTGTCGTCAGCTTATGTATTATTCATTTTGCTCGGTGTCAATCACAAAGCAAAACAACGGCTTATCACATGCTCTATCCCTTTGAGCGCGTAGTTGACCGACGGATAATAGTTTGCCCTCCACAATGAATTGTTCAAGACGTTGAACCTGTACGTACGCAGTAATCCTTTAAAATTAAGTGCATAGAGGGTGACAGAGTTGCCTCCGTAGTTTTTAGCATTTACAGGACTCCTCCAACTCATGCTCTATTGCACTGTGTTAGATTACGAGGTTTTACGAGTTCAAACCCCGCTTGTCAAGCATTGTCCGATACGTCTTAGCAAAATATTCAGGCCTTCGTCGGAGGGACTTGGTTCGACTAAATCTTCGGTTATATCTTGTGTGTTTGGAACAACTATCTGTATTCCCAACAATCTGTATTTGCAGGACGAAAAATATACGATAGTATCATGTAGAGATAAAGAGTGTAAGATTGTGACAGGCCTCTGCCATATGGTCGCCACCGTGTGACCACGGTGGCCAACCAGATCCCATAACGGATTAACCATCCGCCGGGACGGTCTTGAGTGTTGAGGCCGTCTTGGCAGGTAACACGCAAGGTTCAATTTACTACATTCTCCACAGTTCGCTAGTGCAAGCTGGTAACGGGCTTAAGCTGTTACATCTGGTATCACTTTGTAATCCGTCCAACGACCAAGATGAATGACACGTCGACGAGCGACGCGTCCAAGGAAATCAGTACTTCCCTCGAGCATGACAGCTTTTTTCCACCTCCCATCGATTAAGGGGGAGGCGCTCCCTCGCCATGGCGTCCGGTGAAGCCGTCATCCAGACGCTGCTCACCGCCGGCACGGAAGACAACAACACCTGTCCACCCAAGAGTTCATGGCGCGTGAACTTGCTGACCTTCGTCAGCGTGTGTCAACTCCCACGCCGTCCAAGAACAAAACCGACATCGTCAAGCTCGATTCTCGAGTTACAGTGGTGAAGGCGACAACCGCCTCCACTTGAACCGTAGGTTCTGCGAGGCGGACATTGCGATTGAAGCTCGGCAACTGTCTATCGAGCTCGCGCGAACTCTCTTTCGGCATCCAGGTTGACGGGAAAGAGGAAAGAAATCGTTGCCGAAGCCTCCTGCTTCCCGAACATGAAAACGATGAAGGCCGACTTGCGACTCGCGTTCAGGCCGCCTCAAGAAGAGAAGGTTCAGCGGTCGTCTTTCCTGTCGCTGGAGCAGGGACGCATGTCCATGCTCAAGTACACCCAGCGCGCACGACATCTCACATCGTGCATTACGACGCACCCGGTGTGCAAGGCGACCCAGGTCGATGTCTTTGGCTTGGGCATGAACGCTGGATACCAGCGTTTCGACTTGACACGGAAGACTCCGTCTACGCTGAAAGAGGCCTTCTCTGTCGCTCTACGCGAAGACTACAGCGTGAAAGCGTCGCCAGTGTTCGGCGTCTCTCGGGCCCTGGTATCTGATCCGGAACCGGAACCCATGGAGACAGACGCCAATCGGCAGTTGGCTGGTCGTCGCGGGACAACGCCATCCTCTCCGCGACCGCGCTTTTTGTCGCGCGGCTCACAGCCGATGAAATGCTTCCGCTGGCTGGCCACCGCGCGGCAATGTGCCGCGCTTCAGCGCCCGTAGTGGCGAATGCCATGGTCGAGACCGACGTTGTCATTGCTCGCAAAGCAAAATCGGCGACCCGCACCTACTGGTTGAGAAGGGAGTGACGGTTCCCTGGTGACAGAACCGCCTACTAGCAGAACAAGTGCATCTTCTGCGGTCCCGTGATCCCGGTACTCGACAGAAATGTCAGCACGGACACCGTCCGTGCTGACCCGGAGAAGGTCGAGCCGTCTGCACCTGGCCGACGCCTCGTGGCCAGAAACACCTCCGGCAATGGCTGGGCCTCGCAACGTATCTTCATAACTACTCGAAGATCTTTGCATCGACTTCCCGCCCATTGGCGCAAGTACTCAGGACAGACGCCTCGTGGCCGTGGCGTCCGGAGCACCAGGCTGTTTTCGACGCGGAGAAGACCAGCTTATTCACCGCGCCAGTCTTAATGATGTCCGACCCACTCAAAGCCATTCCACGTCGTCTGCGACGCGAGTCAGTTGCGCTTTGCTGCAGCTCAATGATGAAGGACGCGAGCGAATGGTGAGTTACCAGTCGCGTCAGCTTAAGCCGGCGGAGAGAAACTACCTAGTTCACAGCAAGGAGCTTCTTGCTATACGCTCATCAAGTTCCGTGTGTAGAACAGACATTTGCTGTTTACACGGGTCATGCATCGTTGCGGACCACGGCGAAGAACCCTCACATGTCCCAGTGAATGACTCGCTGGTTGTCGCTGTTCTCCGAGTACAACTTCATCGTGCACTACAAGCCGGGTAAAAACAACGTCCTCGCCGACGCTCTCTCGCGTCATCCTGACTACCCCCCCCCCCCCCCCCCCCCGCTCCCCAACGGAGCTGCCACGCTGTTGGAGACAACTAGGACGACGATGAGTACGCCGTCTGTCTTGCAGAAGGAGTCGCTGCAGTGGAGATCGCGGCAACCCGTCCGGTTCGAGAGGCGATAGCCGACGCATATAATCACGTTGAGGCGTGCTCCGAGATGATCAAGTACTTGAGGGCACCGTCGGAATCAGCGCGGCGCCGGTTGACCCCGCGGAGTCGTTCTCGTGTTGACCGATACGCCATGGATGGTGGCTTGATGACATACTGCGTCGACCGTGCGGACACTCCACGTGTCGTCGTCCCACTGGACGATGACATTCGAGCTCGCATCATCCACGAGTTTCACGATAGTCCAAGCGCCATACACCTAGACCACGAGAAGAACTACGCGACGCTCTCTCGGGACTTCTTCAGGTCCCACATGTACAAATGGGTGCGTGAGTGTGTACGCTCCTGTAAAGCGTACCAGCCAGTCAAACCGGCTGCTCCGAGCAAGCTCCACTTCGACCTCTATCCGTCGCCCGCAGCGCGTGGGACTCCATGAGCATGGTTTTTGTCTTTGGGCTACCTCGCGACGTGCAAGGTCGCACTAGTATCATTGTCCTCGTCGACAGGTTCAGCAAGATGGTGCATCTTGCACCAGTTGCCGCTACGATTACCGCAGCGCAGACAGCGGCGCTCTTGGTTGACACTGTTTACCGACACCTCGATCATGTCTGATCGCGATCCCCGCTTCACCGCCGCTTTCTGGTCTGAGCTGTTCGAGTCTCTTGGAACGCGGTTGTTGATGTCCACCGCGGCTTACCCGAAGACGGACGGGCAGACGGAATGCGTCAATCGGGTTCTCGAAGACGTTCTGTGCAGCTACGCAACGTCCTTCACGTCGTGGAGCTCCTTCTTGTCAACGGTCGAATTTGCGCTCAACAACGCTGAGCACGCGTCCGCGGGCATCACGCCCTTCTACGTTGAGCTATGGTCGGCACCCTCGGGTCCCAGTGTACCTTGGTGTCGAGCGCTACGTGTATTCGGCAAGCACTGACGACTCCGTCGATGACGATATTCAGGTCGCAGCTCCCTCCGCGACTCGAGGCATACCATCCAGCTTGAACACTTGCGGTGATGGTGGTGGACGCAAAGCTGTCGGTCGTGAGAGTGCTCACGACGCTTAACAGAGTGACGACTCGTTCAGCGGTGAAGGGTGCAGCGCAAGGAATGCGCACGCGTGCTGCCACGAGACCAGCGGTCCCATTGGCTCCAGCTCTCCAGCTCCAAGTATCGCCGCGAGGGTGAAACCAGCGAATACTGCGAGTTCCACACAACAGCGACGCACCGCTTCGAGAGCGGCACCACGCGCGATCACGAACTGGACGATTGGGAAGCTGATCGACCCTGAACACTAACGTCGACATACCTCTGGCAGTGTGCAGCAGAACACGGATGAACTCACCGCGTCTTCTCTCGCCAGGTCTGGGCTGGTCAAGACTTTGTTCGGGAACGCGAGTCGGTTACTCGCTACGTTCGTGATGCGATCGCGTCGGCTGTCGATCGCCAGAAACACTATGCGGATCTGCGAGGGCGCAATAATCTGGAAAAAAAATTGCCGTAGGAGGTCGTGTTCTATTATCTCCGGCTGGTATTCAACATTTTCTTAGTGACGAATTTGAGCACGAGCCAGCTCGCGCCTCGTTACATTGGTCCGTTCAAGGTGACAAAACTATTGGGAGATGCTTATACTCTGCTACTACCTTCTGCTCTTCGGCTACACCCTACGTTCTACGTGGGCCACCTACGTCGATATCGCCGGGCAGTTATACCCAGCGACGCTGCTCTCACGCGCTTGCTTCCCGATTGTCCCGCGGCGCGCTGCCTCTGGATGTTCTAGGCGGTGATGCAACTCAGCATTCTCCCGCTCGATCCGATCCACGCGTTGGACAAGACGGTCCAGAAGCTGCGCGTTCGCAGCTTCCGCTCGATGAGCACGATCAACATTTCCAGCATGATCATGCTTCCGCTCCTTTCGTGGATCGCGCTGGTAACGCGCGATATATCGTGGAGGCGATCCTCCAGTCCGACGATACTCGCGCAGCTCCACCACAGGGTCGCGGTGCTCACCACCGCGACGGCGGCGTCCCTCCGCATCGTGAATATCGCGTGCGTTGACTGGGTGTTGGAGCCCCGAGCGGTGCTCGTGGCTGACGTTCCGGACTGCGTGACGGCGTATGAGGCAAGCCTCGTACCGGGGGCAGATTCTCTACGTGGCGCCGTGGCGCGGAGACGCATCGCGCCTAGCGGCTTGCTCGCGCGAAGAACCTTGAAGCGCCTTATCGTATGGACTTATCACATCTCGCTCGGTACCGGACAAGCGGCGTCTCGGCACGAATATCCTCCCACTCTCGGGCGTCAGGTCGCGGAAGTCCATATCCGCGACAGCTTGCGCAGCCCTCCAGGTGATACACGAAGCAGAACGTCCGACCTGCTTCCCACGACAACTCACAGACACGCCATGCCAATGCACCAAGCGGTAAGCGTTCGTGTGTCACCTTCCGTCTCTCCATTATTTGTGTGAACCTAGCGCCGGTCTCTGAGTTCCAGCGCTCGACGAAGGCGAGCCATGCTCTGTGAAATGACCTTGCGTTACGGTGCATCCCACCGTGACGGCTTGCTGCGGGTCCCCTCCACCGGTGAAACAAGTCGCACATCGCGCCGTCACACCTCGGGCTCTCGAGGGCGCTGCAGGCGTACGCCGCCCACCGCACAAGGGTATCTTCGTACGAGAGCTGATCCGGGTTTGCCGCCGCGTGCGCTTGCTCCGCGTCCATGTTGTGTTGCTGGTGCTGCTGCCGTCGTCTCCTGTACCTCCGATCTCGGAATGTCGACTGGCGTGCCAGTCGACCAACGGGTTTGGCTGCAAGATTCTTCTTCGTGTGTGTGTCTCATTCGGAGTAGGGATAATGTGGCAGGCTCTGTCACATGGTCGCCACCTTGTGACCACGGTGGTCAATCAGATCCCTTTACGTATTAGCCATTGGCTGGGACGGTCTTGAGTGTCGAGACCGTCTTGGTACTCAACACGCATAGTTCAATTTACTACACTCTTCCCAGTTCGCTAGTGTAAGCTTCGGTAAAGGTCGTATCCTGTTACACATTTTGTCTGATAGAAGTTGAGTAAATGTAGGATGTAATAGTTCTGGAATACATGGTATAGCATTGCCATTGTTAGTTAGAAATTTGAGTGAGCTGTAAATGCTGAGAAGCGAACACTATTTGTAAAATTGCGGTAGGCTGGGTTAATGCGTTAGCCGTCTCTCGTCACATCCATGCACTGCATCCCGTTGGCAAACCGCCGGCAAATTGCGCGTACTCGCAGAGTGTAAACATGACGGCTTGACCGTTAGTAGATATTCGAAGCGACCACAATATACCTCACCTGCAAAGCCAAATGTAAAATAAGGCGTTTGTAATTGAATGATCTATGGGGGAGGGTGTCGCAACGGCAACGTGAGTTTCTGGTTTTATCATTACCGACATGGAAAATTTGTACCAATATTGGCTTTCAAACATCGCGGCACTACTACCGAGCTGCCAATGCAGAGTAGTTGCTATCAAAGCATTCCCGTGCGTTCAGAGCTTGAAATTGTATGTTTCGGAAAAAAAGTAGATATACGTATTCTGTACTTTTTGCTTGCTAGCAAGAGGCCTGCCTATTAATAGGTATGTTTTATCCTACCTACATGTAATAATAGTACTGTATAAGACAGGATAAAGAATGCTCGTTAAAAATGTCCCCCTCTTAGAGAAAAACTCTTTCTTTCTTTTTTTTTGACTAAGTTATTCTTATTGTCGCGTTGTGGCCTCGATAGCATAATACACTAGACCCGATTCGATCCCCGAGAATGTCTGCTCTGAAAACTTGTGCAGCTTGAAGAACTGAAGGTCGTCCACATATCTACGACCGTAGCAATGTTGCCACTGCGGAAATTCAGGCGAGGGCCGATACGAGTCGATCCAATACAAGGCTTTACTAACATTCTTACTGAAGGATAAGAGATGTGTCCAGCTGATCGTGTCCAGAAACTCGTCGGACAATTCACCACCGATTTCGTTCTCGTGGTGGAATCACCAAGTTTCGCGTCAATACATTTTTCTTGGTTGACTTTTGTAACTGTTCGCCTGTTAGATTCTGGCTGCGGCGGAAGGACAGCATATTTCCCTAGACATCGTGTTGCACTATAGTCATGCGGCAGAATGATCCGTTAATGACTCGACCTGCCATTGCGGGTACAGGCTCAATAATTTGGAATGAGCCTCGAGCTTCACCTACGCAAGACGAAACAGGTCTTTGTCTCCGTACACGAGACCTAGTTTCTGAAATTAGTTCGGCTCATGAAATGCGTAGAAGTACACAAGCTCTAGTGGAGCAGCATGATGAGTGCAGTCCATCAGCAATTGGCCGCTCTCTGCTCGAACAGGTCGGAAAAAGCGAGGTCAAGCAGCTCCCATACCATCGACAGAGCGTGTAAATTGAATAGCGTACGTCGAGGGTGCCAGAAATCCGGCCAAAAGATAGCTCCATTGGTTTCGAATTCCATAGACGAGAAAAGGAAGGTCAGATCGCGCACCGGTACGTCGTCCGCATCCTGGAGCAACACGCGGTCGAAGTGACTGTTGTATAGGCGTAAACGTTGGACAGCAATCCTTTAGCACTCTTGTTGTAAATTGAGTGGAGCGATATTTCCCCGACGTAGATAGCAAGTTTCTGTATAGGCGCCAACTGCGTGAAATCCGGGTCGATTTCGTCTATACGAAACCAGATCTCGAAAAGCAGTTTGCACTGAACGACATCACAAAGCACGTGGATGTCAAAGCAGCCACTTGCTAACAGTCTAGGGTGGGCAACCATGACGATTCCGTCGCGAGGGTTCTGCCCATTGCGAGCTCCATTTCGCAGGAGAAACCGGAAGCATGTGCCTTCTACATAACAGCGTAAAAATTAAAGCTAAATCGGCGGGCCTCCGAACACAGAAATTTTTTTTACCTTACTCCGTAGCTCGTACCAGTGCGACCGCATCACTTTGAAACGCTCGCCTGTGCTCTCGTCTTCAACCTTGCAAAACCCGGATGTACCGCCACATTTTATTTCGGCGCAGCTTTTACGATTTTGAGGTTCTCGAGGGCTATCAAGACTGCGATTGCGCGTGGCTCTCCAACTAATGCACCACTACCGCCGATGCAGCGTTTCCGTTGATGGTAATTTTAACGGCCCATGACCGTTACCAAAGCTTACACTAGCGAACTGGGAAGAGTGTAGTAAATTGAACTATGCGTGTTAAGTACCAAGACGGTCTCGACACTCAAGACCGTCCCAGCCAATGGCTAATACGTAAAGGGATCTGATTGACCACCGTGGTCACAAGGTGGCGACCATGTGACAGAGCCTGCCACATTATCCCTACTCCGAATGAGACACACACACGAAGAAGAATCTTGCAGCCAAACCCGTTGGTCGACTGGCACGCCAGTCGACATTCCGAGATCGGAGGTACAGGAGACGACGGCAGCAGCACCAGCAACACAACATGGACGCGGAGCAAGCGCACGCGGCGGCAAACCCGGATCAGCTCTCGTACGAAGATACCCTTGTGCGGTGGGCGGCGTACGCCTGCAGCGCCCTCGAGAGCCCGAGGTGTGACGGCGCGATGTGCGACTTGTTTCACCGGTGGAGGGGACCCGCAGCAAGCCGTCACGGTGGGATGCACCGCAACGCAAGGTCATTTCACAGAGCATGGCTCGCCTTCGTCGAGCGCTGGAACTCAGAGACCGGCGCTAGGTTCACACAAATAATGGAGAGACGGAAGGTGACACACGAACGCTTACCGCTTGGTGCATTGGCATGGCGTGTCTGTGAGTTGTCGTGGGAAGCAGGTCGGACGTTCTGCTTCGTGTATCACCTGGAGGGCTGCGCAAGCTGTCGCGGATATGGACTTCCGCGACCTGACGCCCGAGAGTGGGAGGATATTCGTGCCGAGACGCCGCTTGTCCGGTACCGAGCGAGATGTGATAAGTCCATACGATAAGGCGCTTCAAGGTTCTTCGCGCGAGCAAGCCGCTAGGCGCGATGCGTCTCCGCGCCACGGCGCCACGTAGAGAATCTGCCCCCGGTACGAGGCTTGCCTCATACGCCGTCACGCAGTCCGGAACGTCAGCCACGAGCACCGCTCGGGGCTCCAACACCCAGTCAACGCACGCGATATTCACGATGCGGAGGGACGCCGCCGTCGCGGTGGTGAGCACCGCGACCCTGTGGTGGAGCTGCGCGAGTATCGTCGGACTGGAGGATCGCCTCCACGATATATCGCGCGTTACCAGCGCGATCCACGAAAGGAGCGGAAGCATGATCATGCTGGAAATGTTGATCGTGCTCATCGAGCGGAAGCTGCGAACGCGCAGCTTCTGGACCGTCTTGTCCAACGCGTGGATCGGATCGAGCGGGAGAATGCTGAGTTGCATCACCGCCTAGAACATCCAGAGGCAGCGCGCCGCGGGACAATCGGGAAGCAAGCGCGTGAGAGCAGCGTCGCTGGGTATAACTGCCCGGCGATATCGACGTAGGTGGCCCACGTAGAACGTAGGGTGTAGCCGAAGAGCAGAAGGTAGTAGCAGAGTATAAGCATCTCCCAATAGTTTTGTCACCTTGAACGGACCAATGTAACGAGGCGCGAGCTGGCTCGTGCTCAAATTCGTCACTAAGAAAATGTTGAATACCAGCCGGAGATAATAGAACACGACCTCCTACGGCAATTTTTTTTCCAGATTATTGCGCCCTCGCAGATCCGCATAGTGTTTCTGGCGATCGACAGCCGACGCGATCGCATCACGAACGTAGCGAGTAACCGACTCGCGTTCCCGAACAAAGTCTTGACCAGCCCAGACCTGGCGAGAGAAGACGCGGTGAGTTCATCCGTGTTCTGCTGCACACTGCCAGAGGTATGTCGACGTTAGTGTTCAGGGTCGATCAGCTTCCCAATCGTCCAGTTCGTGATCGCGCGTGGTGCCGCTCTCGAAGCGGTGCGTCGCTGTTGTGTGGAACTCGCAGTATTCGCTGGTTTCACCCTCGCGGCGATACTTGGAGCTGGAGAGCTGGAGCCAATGGGACCGCTGGTCTCGTGGCAGCACGCGTGCGCATTCCTTGCGCTGCACCCTTCACCGCTGAACGAGTCGTCACTCTGTTAAGCGTCGTGAGCACTCTCACGACCGACAGCTTTGCGTCCACCACCATCACCGCAAGTGTTCAAGCTGGATGGTATGCCTCGAGTCGCGGAGGGAGCTGCGACCTGAATATCGTCATCGACGGAGTCGTCAGTGCTTGCCGAATACACGTAGCGCTCGACACCAAGGTACACTGGGACCCGAGGGTGCCGACCATAGCTCAACGTAGAAGGGCGTGATGCCCGCGGACGCGTGCTCAGCGTTGTTGAGCGCAAATTCGACCGTTGACAAGAAGGAGCTCCACGACGTGAAGGACGTTGCGTAGCTGCACAGAACGTCTTCGAGAACCCGATTGACGCATTCCGTCTGCCCGTCCGTCTTCGGGTAAGCCGCGGTGGACATCAACAACCGCGTTCCAAGAGACTCGAACAGCTCAGACCAGAAAGCGGCGGTGAAGCGGGGATCGCGATCAGACATGATCGAGGTGTCGGTAAACAGTGTCAACCAAGAGCGCCGCTGTCTGCGCTGCGGTAATCGTAGCGGCAACTGGTGCAAGATGCACCATCTTGCTGAACCTGTCGACGAGGACAATGATACTAGTGCGACCTTGCACGTCGCGAGGTAGCCCAAAGACAAAAACCATGCTCATGGAGTCCCACGCGCTGC
Organism: Phytophthora tentaculata; assembly: GCA_033557915.1. Taxonomy (NCBI): domain Eukaryota; phylum Oomycota; class Peronosporomycetes; order Peronosporales; family Peronosporaceae; genus Phytophthora; species Phytophthora tentaculata. Next base: position 132,477 of record JAUCEA010000006.1, read on the forward strand.
GGGCGACGGATAGAGGTCGAAGTGGAGCTTGCTCGGAGCAGCCGGTTTGACTGGCTGGTACGCTTTACAGGAGCGTACACACTCACGCACCCATTTGTACATGTGGGACCTGAAGAAGTCCCGAGAGAGCGTCGCGTAGTTCTTCTCGTGGTCTAGGTGTATGGCGCTTGGACTATCGTGAAACTCGTGGATGATGCGAGCTCGAATGTCATCGTCCAGTGGGACGACGACACGTGGAGTGTCCGCACGGTCGACGCAGTATGTCATCAAGCCACCATCCATGGCGTATCGGTCAACACGAGAACGACTCCGCGGGGTCAACCGGCGCCGCGCTGATTCCGACGGTGCCCTCAAGTACTTGATCATCTCGGAGCACGCCTCAACGTGATTATATGCGTCGGCTATCGCCTCTCGAACCGGACGGGTTGCCGCGATCTCCACTGCAGCGACTCCTTCTGCAAGACAGACGGCGTACTCATCGTCGTCCTAGTTGTCTCCAACAGCGTGGCAGCTCCGTTGGGGAGCGGGGGGGGGGGGGGGTAGTCAGGATGACGCGAGAGAGCGTCGGCGAGGACGTTGTTTTTACCCGGCTTGTAGTGCACGATGAAGTTGTACTCGGAGAACAGCGACAACCAGCGAGTCATTCACTGGGACATGTGAGGGTTCTTCGCCGTGGTCCGCAACGATGCATGACCCGTGTAAACAGCAAATGTCTGTTCTACACACGGAACTTGATGAGCGTATAGCAAGAAGCTCCTTGCTGTGAACTAGGTAGTTTCTCTCCGCCGGCTTAAGCTGACGCGACTGGTAACTCACCATTCGCTCGCGTCCTTCATCATTGAGCTGCAGCAAAGCGCAACTGACTCGCGTCGCAGACGACGTGGAATGGCTTTGAGTGGGTCGGACATCATTAAGACTGGCGCGGTGAATAAGCTGGTCTTCTCCGCGTCGAAAACAGCCTGGTGCTCCGGACGCCACGGCCACGAGGCGTCTGTCCTGAGTACTTGCGCCAATGGGCGGGAAGTCGATGCAAAGATCTTCGAGTAGTTATGAAGATACGTTGCGAGGCCCAGCCATTGCCGGAGGTGTTTCTGGCCACGAGGCGTCGGCCAGGTGCAGACGGCTCGACCTTCTCCGGGTCAGCACGGACGGTGTCCGTGCTGACATTTCTGTCGAGTACCGGGATCACGGGACCGCAGAAGATGCACTTGTTCTGCTAGTAGGCGGTTCTGTCACCAGGGAACCGTCACTCCCTTCTCAACCAGTAGGTGCGGGTCGCCGATTTTGCTTTGCGAGCAATGACAACGTCGGTCTCGACCATGGCATTCGCCACTACGGGCGCTGAAGCGCGGCACATTGCCGCGCGGTGGCCAGCCAGCGGAAGCATTTCATCGGCTGTGAGCCGCGCGACAAAAAGCGCGGTCGCGGAGAGGATGGCGTTGTCCCGCGACGACCAGCCAACTGCCGATTGGCGTCTGTCTCCATGGGTTCCGGTTCCGGATCAGATACCAGGGCCCGAGAGACGCCGAACACTGGCGACGCTTTCACGCTGTAGTCTTCGCGTAGAGCGACAGAGAAGGCCTCTTTCAGCGTAGACGGAGTCTTCCGTGTCAAGTCGAAACGCTGGTATCCAGCGTTCATGCCCAAGCCAAAGACATCGACCTGGGTCGCCTTGCACACCGGGTGCGTCGTAATGCACGATGTGAGATGTCGTGCGCGCTGGGTGTACTTGAGCATGGACATGCGTCCCTGCTCCAGCGACAGGAAAGACGACCGCTGAACCTTCTCTTCTTGAGGCGGCCTGAACGCGAGTCGCAAGTCGGCCTTCATCGTTTTCATGTTCGGGAAGCAGGAGGCTTCGGCAACGATTTCTTTCCTCTTTCCCGTCAACCTGGATGCCGAAAGAGAGTTCGCGCGAGCTCGATAGACAGTTGCCGAGCTTCAATCGCAATGTCCGCCTCGCAGAACCTACGGTTCAAGTGGAGGCGGTTGTCGCCTTCACCACTGTAACTCGAGAATCGAGCTTGACGATGTCGGTTTTGTTCTTGGACGGCGTGGGAGTTGACACACGCTGACGAAGGTCAGCAAGTTCACGCGCCATGAACTCTTGGGTGGACAGGTGTTGTTGTCTTCCGTGCCGGCGGTGAGCAGCGTCTGGATGACGGCTTCACCGGACGCCATGGCGAGGGAGCGCCTCCCCCTTAATCGATGGGAGGTGGAAAAAAGCTGTCATGCTCGAGGGAAGTACTGATTTCCTTGGACGCGTCGCTCGTCGACGTGTCATTCATCTTGGTCGTTGGACGGATTACAAAGTGATACCAGATGTAACAGCTTAAGCCCGTTACCAGCTTGCACTAGCGAACTGTGGAGAATGTAGTAAATTGAAGTTAACTGCCAAGACGGTCTCGACACTCAAAAACGTCCATCCAATGGCTAATACGTAAATGGATCTGATTGGCCATCGTGGCCACACCGTGGCGACCATGTGACGGAGGCCTCTCACAGCAATAGTATGGGCTCGGATTACAAATGATCTGTCGCGGGTGTTGCTGTCCAGTAGGACGTCATTAAATTTTACCGCCGCGTGGACGCGAATTATAACGAAAGCCAACTCGAAGAAAATCATAACTTGCAGCCACACCGTCAATTCAATTGGGGGACCTGCCAGCGCGTTGTTGCACATACTTTTTAAGTGAGAAGATACTAGAATGACGCCAGCACCGCGTTTAGCAAACTTTGAAGAACACCAATTGCCTGCTGTATAGCTATCTTGTTAATAATAGTGAGGACAACTAGGGTATCATTTCTATCCGTTGAGCGAACAGAAACACTCAGCCTGGATCACCTCAAGACTCCTGCTACAGATGACAGCAAAGCAACGTATTCTATTACGTTTTAAAACATATGTTGCCTCGTTAACGCTGAAACGGCGCACTTGATCGTTGATGCCATCGTCATTGACGATTCGTACTGATTTTAGACCGCAGGTCGTTCGTCTGATCATCAGATAAACGACCTGCGGATCAGATTCTGATCAGGGATATTACTGTAATAATCTGGAATCCAGATTATCCCTGATCAGATCTGGACAAAAAATTCTAGGAATCCTGGTTCAAATGTTGAGTTTTCCAAGTTATTAGTATATTTCATTGGGGCATACCGAAGAAAACGCAATTGATGGGGACTCCACTGTACGGCACTGTATATGGATATTGACCTTATCGCGTTGACCTCCTTTATTGCAGTAGATGACAACAACAAAAAACACACACAACAAAAGTCAGCATTTTCGGGGGGGGGGAGGGGGGGTTCGAGAAAATGACACATTGTTAGCACATTCAATGACATAATGTGGCCTTTTTACAGGGATTGGTGACACTATTTTGTTATTGTTTTTGAAACTACCATGATTTCTGCCCTTTTTTGCATTTTTTTCGTACATTTTGGAAAATGACAAAACCAATGGAGGTATTGCAACGTTAAACATCCGGCTCTATCTGGCTCTTATTGCAATGTTAAAGACACTTTTGCAAATTATTCGTACTTAATCGGATATAAGGTAAAATCTCATATTCGAGAGGATGGATGTCATAGCATTGCAAATCCTCAAAAATTGAGGTGTTGGCAGGAATTCTATCACCCTGCCTAAACCCAAACCAAAACTTCCTTGGCATTAACCCTAAAGGGCCGAGCGAGTGTTAGCCATGCTTGGTCCTGGGTTTAAGCCAAAACATACCAAAACACACATTTTGACAGCATTTGATTGGGTAAAGATAACATTTAGAAGGCAGATACTGTGTGTTTTTTTTTGTCATCTACGGTACATGTATACTCTGACCTCCTACACTTTTAATATACTTCATACATGTATATACCGGTATATATAAATATATTTTAAATTTAAAAAAAAAGTGCACACCGGCTGTTCCTGCTGGATGCTCGTTGCAAATGTCCAATCTCCTCAATTTATCCCAGGGGAGTGAGTGTCTTGATCACCAAGTTAGTGCGAGCAGGAGCTCTGCAAACTTTTATCATTATAATAAGGCGCGCACGGCGTGCCGATTTCACCGCTCAAAATTCCCCAATACTCCGTTAGCTTTCTATGGATACCATGAGGCTTCGCCGCGAGCCGAAGGGACTGCGCTGGCAACAGGTTATGCTGGGCGTGCTGGTACTCAGTAGTGTGCTATATATCGGATTTATCGTCAGTTGGACACTGCAGAATCCAGGGATGGCAAGTCAACACACCACGCGTACGGAATTGGCGATCAGCCGTGAGATTGAGGTGTATGGTGGCAAGTTGCTTCGAGGCCGTGAGCAACAATCATCGCTCATACCTTCATCGGTGCAGAGCAAGAAGTTATTCAATGGTAAGGCAGCTCAGGATGCCGTCATGGAGTTACCATCTAATTCGTCAAAAGTTCGACATCTAAAGTGTTTGGGCTGGAGAGCAACCGCTGACTGCAGTCCTTATGGGCGTCGTCTACCTCGAAACGACCAAGACTGTAACAGCACGATTCCGGATGGCACACCAGGCTACTGTGAGGTCGAGGACATGGATTCTAGCGAGAGATTTATGGTCATGAAGCGTACATGTGATAAAGGACACAAAGATGCTGTATTTCGGTGTGTTGATGCGCCAGGATTCGCCAACTTCCGAGCCCAAGCGCAGCAAGTAATGGAAAAGGCTTTTGTACCGGGATACACGCTTCCCAACGTGAATGGTATCCACAGTAACCCTTCGCAGGGAATTGTCATGGTGGTTTACCCGAAGCTGGTGGCAAGTGTGTACGCAACAGTTCGAGCACTACGTGAGGTGCTGCATTGCAAACTGCCCATCGAAATCTGGCTGCGGCCGGACGAAATGAAGAAAGTACCAGGAGCTCTGGAACCCCTCTGGGACCTGGAGAGGAACAAGTCTGCGGGGGAAATTACGCTCCAGGCAATCCGCCACCGTCAAGCATTCATGTTTAATTCAAAAATCTTCGCCATCTTCAACAGCAAATTCCAGCAAGTGTTGTTCTTGGATGCAGACAATGTCCCCGTCAAAGACCCCAGCTATTTGTTTAAGACACCCGAGTTTGAGATGACTGGTGCTGTCTTTTGGCCTGACTACTGGCATCCTGGACAAACTATCTTTGCTATCAATAAGACCTCACTTGTTTGGCAGCTGCTCGACACACCATTCGTCGATATGTTTGAACAGGAGAGTGGCCAGCTACTTGTGGATCGAAAGCGGCACGCTGCTCCCCTCGCATTGGTGCTCTTCTATGGGTTTCATTTACCGAATTACTTTAATCGACTCAAACTCGCATGGGGAGACAAGGATTTGTTCCGCTTTGCGTGGCTAAAACTTGGTGCAGATTTCCACATGATCGAAAAGCTTCCTGCCGTAGCAGGAGAGTTGACTGGAGAAGTATTTTGCGGGATGACAATGGCACAGCACGATCCCAGAGGAGACGTAACCTTTTTGCACCGCAATCAACTCAAGCTGACGGGGGAGTCCAAGGTTGAGAACTTTGATCCTCGTCTGAAAAGGGTTTTTGGAAACGCTCAAGGTGCTCAACGTGTTATCAGTGACGATGGATATCCGGATCCTGCGATATGGACCCACTTGGTTTCCTTTCGTGAGGATTCTCCACGGTCCCAGTATATTATCCAGAAACATGGTGTCATGAACAGGTTTACAGGAATGCAAAGATGTTTCGGAGGGCGTGAGCTGCATAGAAACCCGCACTTTTACACGCAGGAATTTACTGACATCAGCTTCGCTAGCTTAGAATCGCATCTGCGTCGATTGGCAGTGATCGGAGCCGAGCTCCAACAGAAGAGAAGAAATTTGTCGACTTAAGATAATTTATGTGTATTGTTGCATGGAAACGAACATCGATTAACAATAAACGTTGGTGCTTCTACTTGTATGTCTCACAATGCTGTAGCGAACCGAGAACACCCATGGCGATACCGAGAAAGTGCAGGCGGCGACGTAGCAAATTCTGGGAGAAATAATCTGGTAAGGGTGTAGCCCCCATTCCGACCATGCACTCGGTGTTGAACTTTTTGCCTGGGTACGCTGCCTTGTTGATCTGTCTTCGCTGTTGACGAGGCGTCATATGCGTTGGAACAGTGTTGAATAAATTGTTCTGCTTAGCCTTCTGGATAAATCCGATGCCTTGAGGGTACGGGTCGATCAGCGCCTTGCCGTTCATGTACAAAATTTCTGCTTCCTTATCGCCAGAACCCTCGACTGGCATGTACTGCAGGATACTACCGCAGAGCGAATCAGGGTGGTTTTTCATGTCTTCATTAGGCATTGAATTCACCACGCTAACTCCCCAAGGCGAGAAAACGTATGGCGCACGTGCCATCTCGAATGCTAACCAGAAAGTCTCCTTATCACCCCACGAATAGGTAAAGCGAAAGCGTTCCTCCGTGATGAACCAAAACAAAATATCCATGACAGTTTTTCCAGCGCGTTCCTTGTCGATCAGCACCATCGACGAATCCATTTCATGCATGGACTTGCCTCGGTAAGCAAATGTATTGAGCACATGCTGTGAAGGAGCGAACCCCTCGGTTACGTTGAATCTGGCGTAGTCAAATTCGCGAAGCAGTTTGTGCACGTACATCTTCCCAGTATCGTTGCCCGTCAGGAATTTCCTGCCGGGGATGACTCGGTCGTAGAAAAACGTGGTGCCAGTCTTCACGTATCCATCAAGGCTGCGCACAATTGCAGGGTCCTTCAAGATGACATCATCGACGTCCAGCAGCATTACATGACGAACATCCGTGTGGTACATCGCAAGAGGCTTAATCCACCAGCTCCGAAACTTTGCCGCCTTTTCTGACGATATGATACCACGAGACGAAAGATCAGAACACACATCTACAAGTTCTACGCGGTTGTCCAGACTAAACAAGAGTTCCACCGATCGATCCGAGAGTTCTTTTCCGCAGTGATACACTTGAATGAGTTCTCGATTTCCAAGACAGCGCAGCTCTCTAATTAGCGATAGGCCCATGTTCAGCATCGCATCGTGTAGGCATACCATGGCAGCGCGCTCACGACTCACGCTCCTGTCGAAAGTCCTCCCACGTCTGTAGAACGATGAGGCCGGATGTGTTGCGGTCGCGACGCTGTCTTCGAAGGCAGCAGTGTCCATTTTCCAGTCTAAATGTGAACGGTTGTACGGAGTGACGCCCAAACTGTTGCTGAGACCGATAGACGCATTATTAACGAGGGTTGTGTTGACGTAGATAGTCGTGGCGAGGATGCTCACCACCGCCACTAACAGCAGCAATGGCCGCTGCGTGGTGGGGGAGCAAGAGCGCTTTGTGGGAAGAGCGCTTTGTGGGACGGAATCGCCTGCTGCCATGTGCGTTTGGTAAATTGCTTTCGTCTTTGAGACGAAGAGGGAAAGCTTTTTCCTAGGAATTTGGTTTCGGACGCCAGATTTCAAATCGTAGTGTAATTCTCACTGTGGTGCTTGACTATCCATTGGGCACTTTCAAGACTACAGATGGAATACCACGCAAGACGCATTAAGAAGATAGTTATGTCACTTATCCGTCTGCATCTACATACACGAGGTGCGCAAAAATTTAACAAGTATAAAATGCAAGTTGCTTTCGCTGTTTTTAATATTTACTTATTATAGTGGTTTTATTTAATAAAATGCTTCTAAAAAAGAATGGATAACATTTTTTGGAATTTTTGAAATGTTTTTGCGATTTCAAATGGGATTGTTCGTGTGCAAAAACGAACATTTGAAAATTTCGCCTTGATCCCCTGAACAAGAATATGGGGCTCATGTAATTAGGCACGGCTTAGCTTTTTCAAAACAACCTTTTTGTTCTCGCTACTTTATTCAAGTAAATACGCAATGCCTTTATATTCACAATTGCTATCCATCCATTTTCATAAAATATAAACCTATACAGGTCAAATACGTCGATATGATTGGAGAGAAATGAGCAAGATCTAGGAGGCAAGCTACAAACGTAACCTGTAGGCACATTTTCTGTGATTTTCACCAGCCGTTTTCCGCATACACAGATTAGCATTAGTTTTGTCGATCCTGAAACTCCCATTGAAAAAGGGCCCGAATTGGCAAAGTTACTGTCCAAAAACCTCTCGATGCTGTCGACGTAAGCGGCTTCTCATGTTTTACAAAGATCATTTTTAGTTTATAAAGGGAAAAATTGGTAAGTTAATAGTCATTATTCTATTATTATTATACTATTTTGAGCAATTACATTATACAACACTGGAGTATGTAATTTACATACTCCAGTGTTGTACATGTGCGAGATTTTTATTATTTAATACATGTTATTTTAATAGCATGTTTGTATTGAAATAATATTCTTGGTTCAATATTTTAATTTTTCAATTTTTAATAAATCATTAAAAATCCAAACAAAAAACAAAAGCCTTCGACACACTTGGTGAGGTTCGCGTCGTCACGATCGCAATACCGAACGCATTTTCGTCCGTTGAGTACAAATAGTCTTTATTATTGTCCGTGTGTAGCAAGGTGGAGGCTGCAGCAGTGTTGCTGCTTTTAATCCATCGTCAAAGGTCTCGGCTGAGTCCCTGGAGAAGGCCCAGCGAGATTTCTATTCCGGACAGCACCAACAACAGATTTGAAACTCGCCCACTTAATACTGAAGAGCTACGCAGGTTTTTCAAATTTATTCAACACCCACTGATACTTCAAACAACCCCAGTCTTTGCTAACCAGGCCCTTATAAATGGCTTTTAAAAACAGATTTTTGATATTACGAAAAGTAAAAAGACAGTTTATTTTGCAATGTTGATTTTCATTTTCCATATACGTGGTATTTTAATACCACGTATATAACTTGTTAAAACAAGTCTAAATGACAAAAAAAATCATAACGCTATAACATCGAGTGCAGGCTTATTTCCCCCGATTTGAGGCAGCCTCGTCACCTTGAGTGTTGAACCACCGAAAACATGAAGTTTCACTTTTAAAAAAAGGTTCCAAAACGAAGTATTACCCTATCTATAAATTTAAATTTGGAGATCTTGTCTGCTATGAGCGGGAACTTACATGTTTTCGAATTCTATGGTAAAACAGTACTTCGAAGTAATTCAGAGTCCAACGGTAGGATTAACACATGATATGTAGCACCCGTTCATGCCGCTATTATTTCTCGTGGCAGTACTGTACTGTACTGTACAACATTTATTTCTGGTACCAGTGGTTCGATAAAGCATAGACATACCTATGGTGTTCTGCAAAGTAGGCTTTTTACATTACATGTTTGCGGTTCAGCTTGTAATACCTAATTCTCACAAATCGTTTGAAAAGTAGTGCCTGTTGCTTATTATAAGGGTAAAGAGAATCAATGTGCCGGAAATGTTCACAAATTTTGCTATAACTTTGCAACCAATTCGAATTTTAAAGCAATGTGGGTATCACCGATTAATTAGGCGTCTTGGCTTGCGATTGATAGTTCATACGCAACACAATAGCTCATATTCACGAAACCACAGGCCTCTAGAAAGTTCACATATTGTGACAAGCTCCATTTTCAAATCGTACCAATTTAACCTTATAGGTGGCACTTCTGAGCCAAAAATTCCTAACACTTGATCTAATGTCGGCATATTCTACAATGTCTTGCAGCTGCACAGCTCTTTGGGCCTCAAAAATCGCATCACTTGAGGCTTTTTTTCGAACCCGCTTTGCCCTGTGTCCTTCTTCACCGTACGTTTACCCTCAGTCTCTTGTGATCGCTGCATTTCAGCGCTGCTTTCTGCTCTTTCTCTGCTTTTTGCCGAACCGCAGAGTTCTTTCGCGCCTCCGCCTTGCGCTGTTTTTCCTCAGCCTTACGTCGGTCAGCTTCTATCTTTTGCCTTGATTTGAGTAATGTCTTTTGTTGCTTAGCTACGTTCTTTGTATGGGCGCGCTCCAGCTTTCTCGTGCTGTCCTCGAACTTCTTAGAAACGGCTTCTTCCTTCTTCATCCTTTTGAGCTCTTGATCACTGCGTTTTTCCTCAATCTTTCGCTGCTCTTCTGCCATACAGTCCTCGTGAGTAAGCAGTCGCTTCCCCTTCAGCTTGATCAGAACATTCGTCGGTGACCTCTCCTTCACCTTCTCTGGTTTTGCGAGATCTCTGTTCACGATTGTGTATGCCCTGAATGCTAAGATGTCGATGCTGTCATTTTTCAGTCGCCGTAGACCTCTCGCATCTATTTTTCTTTTTGACAGGCAATGGATCCTGTACAGCTATATACCGCGCATACTTAGCTCTCAACTTCGTTTCAGACGAGCAGGTGGACATTGGAGAGCGCCTTTTCGCGATCTACTGGGTACAAACCAGTGGATGTCCACGCGTTTAGTATCCCCTGTGGACTCAAAGATTCGTACAGAGCACGTCCGATCACTTCTGAACGGCCATGGCGTGGCAGATTGGCTGCGCTGTGTACAGTAGCCCAGTCGTCTATGGTATCACGCCAAGTGGACTTGAAAGTGCGAAAACACCCCGCATCTAAAGGCTGAAGGATGTGGGTCGTATGAGGAGGAAAGCTGAGCAAATGAACACCATTCTCAATGCACTTGTGTCGGACTGGTAGACCTACGTGGGAGACGTGGTTGTCGAGAATCAGCAATACTGGTCGTGCTGCAGGAATGTATTGCAAGAAGTGGTCGAGCCATTCACCAAACACTCTCGAGTCGATAAACGCATTCTCCGTTACCGTGCCAATACTTCCAGGCGGAGATCCATGCATAAAATCACTCGGTAAATCTTCGCCCTTGAAAATGAATAGGGGTGGTATGACTGCGCCCGTTGCACTCACACACAGCAGCACCGAAGTGTTCTCGCGGTTAGCACCGCGCCGAACTGATACCTCCTTCGCTCCTCTCTCTGCAATAACATTCTTGGGGTTGCCGCCTTGAGGTTCCACTCCTGTCTCGTCACAGTTGTAAACTCGAGAAGGCGGAATGTTGTGCTCTTTGAGTACATCTTCGTATTCGGTGAAAAAGCATTCAATGTCGTCTGACTTCACGGCGTTGACACGAGCGGTGTCAAGGATGCGACCTTTACGAACTGAAAGGCGGTCTGAATGACGAGTCAGAAACTTAGTGACCCACTTGGACGACGGCCCCGATTTACCGAACTGATGTTCACGGCCGTCACTAACGAGATCCATCAAAATGGTTCGTAGTCGTAGGCGGGTAGCTGGAAATCCTTTCCGAGATATGTCTAAGAGACCATCCACAATTCCATCCTCTTCTTCCACTGAGATTGCTGCCTCTCTTTCGGCAGACAATCCAACAAGGGCTCCAGTAAGATAGCGCTTGAGTGTACGTATTGGGACTCCATAAACTCGCTCAGCTGCACTTAGAGAGATGCTTCGCTGTTACTGCCCCCATAGCGCGCTTGAGGTCGACTTCCGTCCATTGCTTGTAAGTCTTCTTCGCCTTCTTGGTTTTCGTGCGTGATGTGTGCCGCATGACAGCCATTGTGAGCTACAGCAAAGTTGTTGAAGGAAGCAGGAGTCTGCCACCACGGAGGTCGAATGAAAAGTGAGCGACTCATGCGGAAGGCAGAGTATTGTGCGGGTAGACGAACACTGCGGCTAGAACGCAGCAAAACGGTGGACGGAGTGCGAGGACGATAAGATCCATCACGTTGAAGAGCCAATATAAGTACTTAAATATACACCAGATGTAGAAGTGGCAAATTGGTTCGTGGGGCACATTGGTTCCCTTTACCCTTAATAAGCAGGCCTCTTGAGAGTAGGTAGTGTATCAAGAGAAAGTACAAAATGCCGATACCTATTTTTTCAAAACGCCTACTGAAGCCCGGAGTCTTTTTTGGCAACGATTGGCTCTCACCCCGCGATACCGACCAAATAATTTTTTTTAGCTCAGCACGCTACGCCAATACCGTACTCGTCCAAACCACACTTAAGTGCCATATCAAGGCTCCCAAAGTATGAAGAAGACCTTGGCCTTCGACCGAAGTGCTGGTGTTGATGTGACGGAGGCGCGGGGTAAGTTCTGCGAGTCATTTTGGAAAGAAACACCCCGGTTGCCGTGGGAAAAAATAAAATCGGGTTACCGGTAGGTCTGGTCTTTTTAGGCCGCGCCCAAAAAATGCGAACATACTAGAAAACAAATTAAATTTGCCGCTAAGTGAGCTACGTTCTCTTCGGCCACGCCATATAGAACTGTTTGCTCTTTGATCGTGTTACATGTATTATATTAAATCATCAATCCATACTATGGATCTGTGAGCCCGTTCGGCGCCTCCTTCACTAGCTGGTGGATGGGTGATCTGTTTCCTAAATTATCGATCGTCTCCATCGACTGGTTTGACTTTATTATCGCCACTGTATTCCTACTTGACATTGCTTTGTATGTTTTGCCGGTGAGAAGAAGAGCGACAAAAAAGAACATGGTCGTTTATTGGCGGACGCTCAGTAATTCTTGGGGCAAACTATAATAGGTCGCTCAAATGCATGCTCTAAACGATAGAAGCGTGTGTTAATCCGTTGTTTTGATATCAGATTGACTATAGGTAAGACTGACCATACAGTAGCCCCGCACTGCTCGCCAAACTACGCGAAACGAGCTTTGGAACCATTTGAGTGGTGCCAGAAGGACGGCCTCTATCATCTTACTGATGATTTATCATGGTAAAGTCGCTGTTGGTCAATATAAACAAAATTGCTGGTAGCTTATGTTCCTGTGGGTCTGCCTAGGACCCACACTGAAGCGCTAGCTCGATGCTTTGAAGTCGATCAAGAGCTCGAAGTGGTCAAGTTTAGCAATCATCAGGGATTTGGATATTGACTTGATAATTGTATGGAACCTGAATGCCTAATTTGAATCTCAAGAGGCCTGATAATAAGCATCGTGTTCAACACGGTGTTGAGCATGAGACCATCATTTAGATGGGGATGCACAACGCCGCGCCAATATTACGTGCATTTGTAAACAAACATCGATGACCAGTGAACCCGAGCCGCACATACTGGCTATGCAGCGACCAATGTTTTAGGAAACAAATGGGAACAGGCTTGAATTTTACAAATCCTATCAAGCCAATGCATGTAGCCAGGTCTTGTCAAAGCTCAAGACTGTCTTGAGTCAGATTCAAAATCTCATCAAGGAAGCCATGGCCGGGAAGGACAGTCGAAGCGCAAGAAAGACCCCCATGCCTTTAACGGCGGTGGCTGAGCGGCGGTACATGAGGTTATTGTTCGGCATCTTGATAGCTAGCACTGCAGTATGGTGTCTGGTAATATTTTGGACAACCAATCATCCAATGGCGCAGCGTTTCTACAAGTCTCATTTGGCTACCGATGCAATAGCATTTCATCTTTCTGCTAACCAGAGCAACACAAGTATCAGATCCAGCACTTCTACTCTGCTGAGGGCCCGTCACGGGCAGGATTCTCGAAGTGGCGAAATATCGGTTAAACCAAGGGCTGCTGAAGGCGCGTTAATGGATCTTCCATCGAGTAGAGCGAGTATACGTCGATTCAAATGTATTGGATGGAGAGCAACAAAGGGATGTAGCTCTGATGGCCTGAGAAACCCACAGAAGGATATGAACTGCAGTAACTCGATCCCAAAACAGACATCAGGTTACTGTGAAGTCGAAGACATTGATACCAGGGAAAGGTTCCGGGTGATGAAGCGTTCGTGCGCAAATACAAAGGGTGGTGCTGTGTTTCGTTGCTCCGACGCACCGGGGTTTGCGAGTTTTCGTGTTGAAGCGCAGCTAGCTGTAGCCCAGGCAAAGAAACCTAGTTTCGCCTTACCGAACATGGGATCTAATTTGTCGATTCCAAGTCAGGGAATTGTCATGGTTGTGTATCCTGCATTGGTAGCAAGCGCGTATGCCGCAATTCGTCTGCTCCGTGACGTGTTGGGTTGCAAACTACCAATCGAGATTTGGTTCTCCCCCGACGAAATGCTGAAAACACCAGGATCACTCTTGCCACTACAGACACTTAATCAGACATCAACTGGCGACTTGATACTACGTGAGATTACGACCAACGGCAAACCCATTCGGTTTGAAGCAAAGATATACGCGATTTACCACAGCAGCTTCGAGCAAGTTCTGTTTCTTGACGCTGATAACGCTCCAGTGAGAGATCCAAGTTTTCTATTCGAGACGCCTGAGTTTGTGAATATGGGTGCGGTGTTCTGGCCAGACTACTGGCATCCGCAGAACACAATGTTTTATATCAACTCTGAATCGCTCGTGTGGCAATTATTGGACATGCCTTTTGTTGATATGTTCGAACAAGAAAGTGGCCAGCTCCTCATCGATCGTCGTCGACATGCAGCCCCACTTCATCTCGTGTCATTCTATGCTTTCCACCAGCCCAACTACTTTCAGCTTCAGCGTCTTGCGTGGGGGGACAAGGATCTGTTTCGCTTCGCGTGGTTGAAACTCGAGGTTCCATTCTTCATGATCCAGACTCCACCCTCTATTGCCGGAACGGTGATCGGTTGGTCATTTTGCGGAATGACAATGGTGCAACATGATACCAATGGCGAGGTGCTTTTCCTGCATAGAAACCAACGCAAGCTGATGGGAAAACTCCATCCTAAACTTGTTAAGGCACTAAACAAAAAACCATCTCTGGTCGGAATCGAAGCTTTACTGGACGATGGCTACCCGGATCCAGAAATCTGGACGCACTTGCTGTCCTTCCGAAACACGTCGGCACGCTCCGAGTATGTTGTGTACGGTGAGACCGGCCCCCCAGGTTTTCCTAAATGGCAACGATGTTATGGTCGACGTGATCTTGATCGGAGTCCACACTTTTACGTTCAGAAGATCGCCGATCTAAGCTTTGGAGGAATAGAGAAACATTTACGGAAATTTGCATTCGAGGCCATGCAAATTCAGTAGCAGAAATGATATTGAATGTTAGAAATGAAAAAAAACACATACCTTTCGTCTTCAGTACAGTCCTACTTGCTCATACGTTTCGCAATGTTGTAGTGAGCCAATAACGTCCATGGCAACTCCGAGGAAATGCAGGCGGCGACGTAAAAGGTCATGTGAGAAGATAGCAGGCAACGGAGTCGACCCCATCCCGGCAAGGCACTCGATGTTGAATTTCTCGTTCGGATGCGCCGTCGTGTTCACTTCTCTGCGGTGCTGACGAGGTGTCATGTGAGTCGGTAGCAAATTGAACAAATTGTTCTGCTTTGCCTTACGAATATAGGCGACACCCTGTGGGTATGGATCGATCAGTGCCTTGCCGTTTACATACAATACCTCCACTGCGTTGGTATCAACAGGCATGAACTGTAGCATACTACCGCAAAGTGCATCGGGATGCCTTCTCATGTCTTCATTCGGCATTGAATCAACCACACTAACACCCCAGGGCGAGAAAGTGTACGGTGCATGCGCCATCTCGAATGCCAGCCAAAACGTCTCCTTATCACCCCACGAGTAATTGAAGCGGAATCGTTCTTCCGTAATAAACCAGAGCATAATATCCATGACGGTTTTTCCTGCACGCGCCTTGTCAATCAATACCATCGACGAATCCATTTCGTGGCAGGATTTGCCTTTATATGCGAACGAGTTGAGTACATGTTTGGATGGAGCAAAGCCGTTGGAAACGTTGAACTTCGCATAGTCAAACTCCCGAAGTAATCTTCGCAGATAATATCTCCCATGATCGTTGCCGTTCAGGAATTTTTTCTTGTGGACGACGCGATCGTAGAAAAAAGTGGTTCCCGTTCTCACATATCCGTCAAGATGGCGAAGAACGGCAGGATCTTTCATGATAACGTCATCTACATCTAGTAGCGTCACGTGGCGAAAGTCTGTGTGGTACATTGCAAGCGGTTTAATCCACCAACTCTGGAATGTAGTGGTCATGTTACTGGAGATTACACCTTGTGATGAAAGATCGGAGCACGCGTCCACAAGTTCAACACGATCATCAAGACTGGATAGCAAATCGACGGACCTCTTCGACAACTCGTCTGCTCCGCAGTGGTAGACCTGAATGAGCTCATGGTTACCGAGGCAGCGCAGCTCCCGAATAAGTGACAGTCCCATATCTAGCACCCCGTCATGCATGCAGACGATAATTCCGCGGTCACGTCTTACGCTTGCATCAAAATTCTGACCGCGCTTGTAAAATTGAGACTCAGGATGCAGGAGATCAACATTAGCTCCAGCTTGAATTCGTAGATTGTACGCCCTCGCCCGAAATTCATCGAAGCTGTCGCTTAGACCGATGGAGGAGCTCCCAATGAGTTTACTGTTGATGTAGATGGTCGTCAGCAAGATACTCGCCATACTCGCAAGCAGTATTAGCGACATTGGCAAGCGCGCCGGTCGACGGACGGACAGCGTCATCGGGGATCTTCAAGTGGGGCTCTTTCGGAAACCGGATACTAACGGAAAGCCAATAAAGAAGAAGTTCTTGATGTAGGCCCCCTCAGAGAGTAACGGACTTCTTTAGCCTAGATCTCATTGGGGGTTATGGGCGCTAAAAAATTTCGATGTCACGTGAAATCGGGTGGATATAAGTACACCTCATTCGAAGATTCACACAAATGTGTAGGCTTTCGATTCGAATAAATTATTTCTGCTGAGCTTGTGTTGCCTGGTTTGCAAACCGCCGTAGGTCTGTCTCGAGACCGGCAAAAGCTTGAGACGCGATAGGTTGGATGGAAAACTGCGGACTCTGCTGTAGTGACCGCCGTCCAAAGCATTTCTGCCTACTGGTAAAATCTAGAGATGTGGTAAAGGCCTGAACGATGTAGTGTTCACGAATCCAATTACCATCAAATGATAGCAAGTGTGTCCATATTACTGGATCTGGGTAGTCATCAACGCGTGTCTTGTTCGTACTGTACTCGGACTCGAGTCCTTCCGGTTCCGAGCTGTACGAATTGGTCTTCCCTGTATCAGTCCCCGTAAGTTTGTGCTTGTTACGGTGAAGAAACAGGATTCCACCTTCTGGATCGTGCTGCACCATCGTCATGCCACAAAATGCAGACTGATTGGTCACCGTTCCAGCCATGGCAGGAGGCGTCTTAATCATGTGAAATGTTGCATTCAACTTGAGCCACGCTAAGCGAAACAAGTCCTTGTCCCCCCATGCGAGTTTATAGTGCACAAAAAAGTTGGGCTCGTGAGTAGCGTAGAAGAACACGAGCTCGAGAGGTGCAGCATGTCGCCGGCGATCCACAACCAACTGACCGCTTTCTTGTTCAAACATATCGACGAACGGCATATCGAGTAGTTCCCAGAGTAGCGATTTCCCGTGTAGCCCAAACATGGTCGAACTTGGGTGCCAAAAGTCAGGCCAGAAAACTGCTCCAGTCTGCAGAAATTCGCCAGAACTGAATAGAAAACTAGGATCTCGAACAGGGACGTTGTCGGCATCGAGAAACAGCACGCGATCAAAGAAACTGTTGTAGATTGCGTAAATCTTCGCAACAAATCGCCTGGCAGCTGGGTCAGTGATCTCGTGAAAAGAAATCTGGCCGCTGGATAAATTCTGTGCGAGAAGATGGAACGGATCAAGTGCTTTAGGGACGTGCTCCATCTCGTCTGGCCGATACCAAATTTCGATTGGTAGAGAGCAGCCTAAAATCTCGCGAAGTGTACGAATGGTGGCGTAGGCGCTTGGGACTAATTTCGGATAGACTACCATGACAATCCCGTCCCGCGGACGGAGATCAGGAGACGATATTGTGGGTACGGCGTAATTCCGACCGGAAGTGTGTTTCATCGCAGCATGAGCCTGGACGTGAAATCGAGCGAAGGCAGGCGCATTGATACATCGAAATGGGACGCGATTCCGAAGTATACTGGAAGGTCGACGCATAACGCGGAAGCGTTCACCCGACTCAGCATCTTCCACTTCACAGTATCCGGATGCATTATTTGGTACAATATCCGCGCAAGGCAAGTCTTTCTCAGGCTCTCGGGGCCCATTCGGACTTTTGTTTCCAGTCTGGCACCATCCGATACACTTTAGCTCGCGCTTCCTCGTCTCACCTCGCGGTAGTATCTTTACTGAGCGAGCATGTAACTCTGCGTCAGCTCGCATTTTTGCCTCTATGGCACGTGGTTCTAGTGGAGAATTTTTTCCCAAAGGTTCCACAATCTCGCCAGCATTTGAGCTTTGCGAACTCGAAGGGGGTGCCAATTCATTCGCAGCATGACCAGGTTCTGGAACAAATCGCATGACTTTCGAGGCTTCGTTAGCGTCGATGCCTCTTAGATCACTCCTTACGGTACTAGATGATAGTTCAACTCCGATTTCAGGTAGGTTTTCCTCCACGGGATGGTTCCAGACATCATTCACCGCGGTGGCAGGTTTTATCGAGCTTGATGCAGAAATATCATCGCTGTATATGTTGATACGAAGTAGTTGCATGTTGTCGTTTTGGCCGATTCCTTGTAGTGATCTTCGGTGAATGATGCCAGGTTGGTCGTGTGGGTGCTGTCGCTGCATAGTTAAGAGGAAGTAGAGCACAGACCCGTAAATGAAAGTACTAAACATGATCAAACGAGTCAGCCATCGCCGCATAGGTAGAAAGCCTCGACGAGCGTCTTGTACAGTTCGTTGCATCACCATAATCACGATAAGAGACAGTAGCCACCAGGGCAAGAGCACGAACTTTCCATACGGTGTGGTGCACGAACCACTAGCATGAAGGAGGAGTTTCACAAACAGTGGGGAGCGCATTATCCCGTGAGCTCGATAAAAAAAGAATTCCTAGCTTTACAGATAATGATGATAATGTTGTTTTTGGCGTGCGAACTATTACTACGTTGTACGAAGTAGCACTTATTGATGAACTATCCTAGTTCGTTTGAAGCAGTACACAGTGCGGAAAGCAGTTTGCTAGTGGCGTTATGGGTTTCTCAGTATTTGCTGGCGCCGATCAGCAGCTTCCATCGCATGTCGACCCAGATCGGGCTCTAAACCCGAAGCTAAAATCTTCAAACTTCTGCATACAAAAATCCGGATTCTTCCCTAACTCTCGCTGACCGTAGCAGTTTTGATCTTTCGAGAACCCCGGAATCGAATTGTACGCCTCAATAATAGACTTAACGCGGTGCGACGTATTCTTGAAAGAGAGCAGGTGAGTCCAAATGACCGGGTCAGGATATCCGTCAGGTACTTGTGCTTCTTGTGTCTTCTCCAGAGTGGCGTCAGTCAATTTTACCTCATCTTGAACCTCTGTAAGCTTTGGTATTTGACGTCCAATAGGATTTTTCCTCGCTTGCTTCTCCGTGGCTCGACGAACTGCTTCGGCCATGTTATCACCGCCGCCGATACGAAGCGCACCAGCTAATTTGTTTGAATTGCGATGAAGAAAAAGCACGTTGCCCTGGGTGTCATGCTGTACCATTGCCATACCGCAAAAACTATCGGTGATAACTTTCCCTGCCAGGGCTGGAGGGTGTCGGATCATGTGGAACGGTGTGAGTTGTTTAAGCCAAGCCAGACGAAACAGATCCTTGTCCCCATGTACGAGTTTCATCCGATCAAAGCTGTCGAAGCGCTGAAAGGCATAGTGCCGCACAAGTTCCAGTCTAGGAGCATGTCTCCGTCTATCCACCAGCAACTGGCCGCTCTCCTGCTCGAACATGTTGGCAAACAGGATGTCCAGAAGCTCCCAGATCAAAGGCTGTGAAAGTTGAAGATCGAGTTCGTCGGATGCCAGAAATCAGGAAAGAATACGGCACCTGTCTCCTGGAATTCCTGTAGCTCAAATAGAAAAGTTGTGTCTCGTACCGGAACATTGTCGGCGTCAAGGAACAGCTCGCGCTCAAAGTGGCTATTGTAGATCGCGTCAACTTTGACTCGAAATCCAGTTGCCGCAAAATCCGCCACACCATGGAAGGAGATCTCCGGCACATTTTATCCATCGCTGTCAGTTCTTACAGTATCTTCATATCTGCTGGGTGGTTCCTCATTTCTCGAGGAATGAACCAAATTTCAACCGGCCGTTTACAACCCACGTCTCGCAATCCAGGGATAGTAGCATACCCACTCACCATCAGCTTGGGATAAATCACCATAACAATGCCATCTCGTGAGTTTGACGTACATTGGGCAATGCGAAACCTGGCTGCAGTGCTTTATTCAGAGCTTCGCTTGCTAGACCTGGAAAATTGGCGAAAGTCGTTGCATCTGAACACCTGAGCACCGCTTCAGGTTTGATGCTGTTGCAAAATCGGCTCTGTGTTTTCCACTTCGCAGTATCCTGACACCCCGTCATGCACGAGTGATCTTGGTCTGGAAGTCGTCGTCCGTTCGGACAGGAGTAACTCGTCGCCTTCCATTCCACTCAACGCAACGAACGTTTTCTAGTTTCAGCCCTGGGATAACTCTTGACCTCCATGAAGTCTATGATCTCACTTGGAGTCTTAGTCTTGTTCCGTTGGCCGACAGTCTTGAATGCTTTTGCAAGCTTGGCCTCTTTCTTTTTACGCATGACACCGTGTCCTTGGGGCGATAGAGTTAGTCTCGGCAATTGTTTTTTCCTCACCAATGGCAGCAACTTGGTCGTCATGGTCCATGACATGGGGCGACCTCCATCACACCGAATTTCTGACCGAACGTTCGACTATTGAGTGGTGTCAATGACACGGTGTCATTCACTTCATACAAAACGGGGCGGCACCGGCCCCCCCCCCCCCCCTCCGAAAATATTGGCTCTTCCCATTTTTTAGTGAAAAAACATCCCGAAATAGCTTAAATTGGGCAGTTTTTAGCCTGATTTTAGCGTGGCCCCCCCTAGATTATTGCCAAAAAATCCTTATTTTTGGCTGTGCCCCCCTCAGATTTCAGGCCTGGCTCCGCCCCTGGTGTCATTGACACAAGACCGGAATCAGACTCGCAAGCAGGCCAACAGCACAATCGACCCGTAGACCGCGCCAACTAATATGACAACGCGTGGCAAACATTTCCATCGAGGAGTGACGGCCATTTGTTGTAAAAATGTCTAGGTTGAACCTCAAGCTCGGGATAGCTTTACGCACCCGACCATGTCCTGAGGACCTCGTCTCATTGGTACAGAAAACTGACTTTTTTCAAAAGTATCACTACATGTACTGGCATTTTTAGGTTTTGAGTAAGGCTCGTCAAAGATTGTGACAGCTGTACCCTTAAATCCAATCTGAGTTCCCGAGCAGCCACAAAAAGAAAACAACCCACAACAGAGATTGTATAAGTAATCACTCTCTTAAAACCGGTTTTTAGTAGTCTTTGAGAGCAAATTAGGCCCTTAATAATGTCTGATAAGAAAAAGCATATTTTTCCTTGTAGATTGCGTCAAAACAAAAATTTGAACTTTTGATTTTTTCTTACCGAGTTATGGTTTTGACGGGCTTATTACGCAGGAACTATTTAGCGGTTTTAGAAGTGGAAGGGCTCAAAATAAAGCCCAAACGCCATAGATTGTCGTAATGCGCATATCTAAAAAAACTCAAATTAGCAATAATGATACTTTTGTAAAAATTGGTCTCATACTATATGAGTCATATACTTCGAAGTACTAAAATTCTTGATATAGTACTGAATTTGGAATGGAAGTACTACACCTCTTGAAATAGTACTGTATTTGGGATCCATACTTTTAAGTATATATCCCAAATTCAGTACTATTTCAAGAAGTTTAGTATATTTTAATATTTAAAAGTATTATAATAAAATAGAGTACAATTTCAAGAATTCAAGAACATTGGTAAACTATTTCTAAAACGGTGCCTTAGGTATCATGATCGTGTGTGACACCCATCGGCTGCACTAGCTTCACTCCGTTTCTCGCCAAATGCAGCAAATTTCACCTATTGCCCGTCGGTGGCTGGCCCGAGTACTCGTCATCAGCATTTTTCTCTATTCATTGCTACTGCTAGCACTATGGAGTGATACACAGCACTTGGGAGAGACCACAAAAGGCGACCTTCACTTGATTCGCGGCGACATCGACACGGAGCCACTACTGGGAGGCAACGGGTCAATTGCGGTCGTCAACTCTAAACAAGCTAACAGTACAAGCACAAGAGCAAGAACCTCATTCGAAACAATGTACAAGACGTCCTTCTTAGACAGTGAAGGACCCTCAACGATGGGGATCCCCAAGTTCACGTGCGTGGGGTGGCGTCAAACGGGAGGGTGCACTCCTGATGGACCTAGAGAACCTGACAACGACGCCAGCTGCAATACGAACATCAAAGCCGGCGCTTCAGGCTATTGCCTGCTGAAGAACGAGGCCACGGGCAAGGAAGTTCAGTCTATGCGTGTCAACTGCTCGTCTTTGCTGGACGAAGTAAGTTTCAACTGTCGCCAAGCAGCAGACTTTGCCCGTGTCGCGCCTCAGATAGATGCGCTGGTCGCAGTTAGGCAGCAGGAGGTGAAGCAGAACGAAGAGATTCAGCTACATCCTACGAACGGCGTGCTGATGGTCATGTACCCCAAACTATTGCCAAGCGTCTACTCGACTGTGAGATTACTACGCACTTACAACTGCTCCCTGCCTGTAGAGTTGTGGTACCTTGAGAATGAAATGGGCACAAATCCACTGAGCGAGTCAGGGATATTGCAGTCGCTGGCGAACGAGTACGGACCGATTTCACTTCGTGGCATTGCTGAGGCTGATGTGGATGGATTCAACACCAAAGTGTACGCATTAGCGCATTCGGAGCTAGACCAGGTGCTATTCCTTGACGCCGATAATTCGCCAGTCAGAGATCCAACGTATCTCTTTACGACACCGGAGTTTGTGGAGAATGGTGCGATTTTCTGGCCGGATTTCTGGCACCCGATGAACACGATCTTTAACATTAATAAGGAGTCGTTGTTGTGGGAGCTAGTGGACACACCGTATGTGGACATGTTCGAGCAAGAAAGCGGTCAATTACTGATTGATCGACGGAGAGCGGAAGTCGCACTGGAAATTGTGCAGTTCTTGGCACTTCGCAAGTCTAATCACTTCGAACGCCTGAAACTGCTCCATGGCGACAAAGATCTCTTCCGTTTGGCATGGCTGAAGACGAATACGTCATTTCACATGATTCAAACTCCTCCTGCTGCTGGTGGTTTGGTTAAAGGCAAACAATTCTGCGGTATGACTATGGTACAGCATGATCCTCAAGGAGAGATTATTTTCCTGCATCATAACGGCAAGAAACTGATAGGTGAAGAGGAGACCAGCAAGACTCGTGTCTGGACGCATCTCCAGTCGTTTGTGTTTCCACTCAACCTTACGTCGGCAAACACGGATGCAGCAGACCGGTACGAGTACATTGTAAATAACTACCATGTCCAAATCTTCGGTGGAGGGATATTCCGAGGTTTTGCGATGTGTTACGGGGACCCCATTATGAAGTCGGAGCACTACAAAACCACGCCGTGGGATGCTCTTCCTTTTAACGACCTCGAAGATAGACTGCACAAGCTTACCCAGGAGGCACACGCTCTAGATAATTTTGTCGAACATCAGTAGACCACGGCTTCCTTGTATTTATTCAATCATATCAAAATGTTTAAGCGTTTCATCTCACGCCACTCGCGGTGGTAAAAAATGTCATTGTGTGATTCATACATTTGGTCGAGTTGATTTGATTGCAGGGCTTCACGCAATTTGTATTGCAGCATCTTTTGTCCTCGCAATATCGATTTCAAGCAATATCATATTTCAAAGAAAAAGCACACACCGTCCATTTTTTGGGGCGCTGCGCGCGCCGAAGACGACTATCGCTCTGCCTAGAAGACAAGCCTTATCGATCAGAGCAATCGACACCTCCGCAACGTTGGTAGTTCGCATCTTGGTATATACTTACGTGCTTTAACCTATGCTGTACTTCGTTTTGAACGAGCGGGTGTAATTTCTCAACACGTTGGTTGCAGAATCTCGAAAGCCTGGACGGTATGCTTGTGCTGCCAAATTGAGCGTTTCTTTTGGTGCTGTTCACGTTGCATATGTGAAGTACGGCGGCGCGTGGCGCACTGTGTCTGCTGAAAATACGCTAATCGCAGGATCATCGCGGAGTTGTAAGCGGCTCGTGGTGTTGCTGAAGACGCACTGCTGCTGGTTGGCTGCGAGCCACCACAAGCGATAACTTAGCTCTACTATACCTTACTTTGTCTAACATTGCTTATATGAGGCCACGGAAAACAAAAAGAGACTAATCAGTATTTTAGAGTTTTCGAGATAATCGCCTTTAAAGTTTGACCAACGGTTTTCGTACATAAGTGAGTTGTGTGAAAAGACGTTTCAAAAAATTGTCTATATTTCAAGGAGGTGTATCACCTTACGACAATATCCCGACAAGGCTGTTTGAGAAGATGGAGTCGGCTAACGATCAGCAAGGTGGCCAGAGGCGTCCAGATGGCGAGACCCAAGTGCGCGGCGCCGATCCCCAAGCGCTTGGGGCGCCTGGTGTGACAAATGCGTTTGGAAGCAGTGTTTTGGCCACAAAAGGCCTTCGCTCAAGACAAGCGACCACGGCCTCGTGCGTGAGGACTCGAGTGCTAGCGAGAGTGACGGTAAAGATGGTTGCGATGGCGGCGATTACTCGTCGGGCTCAGAGGTGTCCGTAGCGAGCGCAAGCGAAGAGTCGATGACGGCAGAAAGCTGTACCAACGATCGCGACGATCCTGAGGATATTGGTATCTATTTGATAGACGCTTCTCTCCAGCAGCAAGCATCCGACATCATGCGCGCTGACATGTGTAAGGCACGGTGCTTAGACGTGAAAGCTCAGGCGTCGGAGTCCTTGTTGTGCTCGTTCTCCCAAATGACGAAGGACGAAAAGAAGACAGGTATCTACACATTACTAGATGTTCGCATGCAGGTGTCCATCGAACGTAAACAAGACCGTGGTAACAGGGAAAAGTTTCGATACTATCTACCGTACGTTGGACATGTGCAAACTCTATTACGGCGCACCTACAACGTGGAAACAACATGTTCAAGAACTACAAACCAGCGCTGACGGAGCTATATAAGAGGTTGGATGGTATCCAACAGTTTCAGATTTTTAGCATGGATTCTGAATCGCCAGGTGTCGTATCCTGTCAGAAAGGTCCCAACACTGAGGTGGTTGCCAAGAATCTGTGCAGAAAAATTGATGGTGTCCTTAAGTCAAAGGCGAAAGTGGTAGTCATGATGGACGAGTACGTGGAGGTGCTAGCTCCGCCTACTCCAAACGCGGAAAAGATCTACCAGATGCACCAGAGTATCCGCCCTTACGTGCCGGAGGAGTTCAAGGATGATGCCATCTATGCTAAACCGAGTTCGCCACAGCGTGCAGATGCAAGGTCAGCCAAGCAAGCTCGCCGCGAGCATCGTGCTGCTATTGCCAACGCAGTAAAGGCAAACCTAGCTCGCAGGGACTGGAGCAGTGATGCTGAGGGAGTAGCAATCACGCTTAATGAGAGGGCGGCCTCAAAGAAGCGGAAGTCAGTGGTACTAGATGAACAGGAGGCCCGTTAGAAGTCACTTGATACCTATGTCCAACATGGGTAACAAATTAAAATGTTACCTATTGACAAATTCCAATTTTTTGAAAATATTTTAAAATATACATCAGGATTTGAAAGTCAGGGCGACAAAAGTTCAGTTTTGAAACGGATAGACTCATCATTGGACAAAATAAAGGATAGCAATGGATTCCTCAGTCGATTTTGGACAAATTAGAATAATTATTTTCTTGCACATTTTTCCCCATTTCGGAAACACTTTTTTTGTTGTGGTCATTTCTCACGAACAACTACCAAAAGGTTTGTGCAATAGCTCAAAAGAATTCCAAAACACGCCTCTTTCGATTGAAATATGCTGCAGTGGATTCGTACTTAGATTCATTAGTCACTTTTTGTTTTCCGTGGCCTCATGTACTTTATTGGCTGCTGTGGCTGGTGCAGGGAGCTTACTTTTGCTATCTGCTTCGCCTCCAGCACCACCATTGCAGCCTGTCGCGGCGCTTTGCCCGGCAATCTCGTGTTGCCTTTCCGTTTACTAAGTCTGCGCAATGCCAACGTTGAGAATTGGAGCCTCAATTGGCTCTGCTGCCTCTGGGAGTGTGAATCAGGTTATAAGCCCAACGCGGACTGGTGCTGCGCAAGAAGAGCTGGATGCCGCTAGTGTGCTTGCTTCTCGACTGGATGAAGCAGCTGCACCAAACTCGACCGTGCATGAAGGTGATCGTGTGCTGCTTGAAGCCGTTGCCCGTTATTTCGACCGTGGACGCACTGAGCGTGTCCCATGACCTGTCCCACTGTCCACTATGAGTGCTCCAATGTCGCTCTCTCTTTTGGCGAATAGTACGCCGACCTTAGTGGAGGGGGCGGAGTCCGCGCCAGCTGCGGATGGTGGACAGACCGCCCACGAGCGGACGGAAGGATTCTCGTCTGGCCTCACAAACGAGAACGAGCCAGCTTCTGAAAGTCGAGCCCTGCTGTACCAGCGCCTCCACGCTCCGCATTCTCGCTTACGGACGTCTTGCTTAACGACCTTCCCGTGTCCCGTCGTGCACATAAGCTACCTGCCATTCAGCTTATGAAACTGACGAAACGCAGTGAGTACCTGGACTGGAAGACAGACGTCAGACTCAACTTCACTATGAATTCTCTCGGAAGCATGACCTTCGGGTCTGAGCGTTTTGATGAAGCTCGAGCGAGCACGGACCTACAGTATCTATCGACATGGGTGGAGCGTAGCCGCAAGGCGTTCACGATGCTTGCGCTATCACTCAGCGTGCAGCTGCGACGGACGCTGGACGTTGAGCGGTTCGAGCCTTGCATGGACGCTCCGTCTCAACTGTGGGCTGAAATTCGTGCCCATTTTGAACAGGGCAACGGAGTAAATCCTACCTATCTGAAGGCCCAAATGTATAACCGCCGGTTGCAAACTAGCGAGAATGTGGATACGTTTGTTTAAGACATGGAGCGCCGTCGTCGCTTACTATTGGACAATGGTGGATCTATGGAGGACTGGGAACTAGCTGACCTTCTACTGTCGAACTCGCTGTTAGTATTCCCCCAGCTTGCCATGGATCACATGCTGTGGCTAGGTGCTCATCACCCCAGGGAGCTAAGCCTTCCGGCTGCTGTGCAGAGGTTGGGGACTGCAGAGCAAAGCCACCAGCTGCTTCGTCAACAAGGAAGTGTTGATACTGGAGGAGGATCGCGCGGATTGCCCGCCCGTCAGGTTCACGGCTTTACTGCACAAGGCCAGGACCAAGGCCGCGTGAATAAGAAGAGGAAGAAAGGTCAAAATCAGCAGCAAGTTGTTCGTAAGTCAATCGAACAGCAATAAGCAGAGTCTGTTTGTGTGAATTGCAAAGCAAAGGGTCATTGGTATGGAGATCCAGAATGTCCAGTGCCGATGACACCAGAACAAGCTGCTGCCCGGTCGAAGCGCACCGTGCCGAAAAGAATATACGCTCATTTGCTGGAGCCGCTCTTGCCAATGACCAATCTGTGGATGAGGAGGATGAACCTGAGTGCAAGCCCCCGGCACCAATCAGTACTGCGTCTGTTGCGTCAACTCCCACGATTGGTCCGCTGCCAGTGGGAGGTCTTTCTACTACTGCTGTCTCTGTTCCGTCGCGGGACCGTCAAGTAGAGCTCGTGCAAGAGCCTAGTGCAACTACTACAATCATTCGCCCGGCTTCGTGCGCTACTACTGCTTCTGTGGTGCAGACGGAGGGTCATACACCGGCATCAATGACATTAATGCAGTCATCTGGTGCGGTTTGTGCTGTGCGATCGGATGAGGTTGTGACGCGTGCTGAGGTTATTGCTGCGGTGGGAGGGAGTATGGTGGAGATGTATTCGATCAACCAGCCCGGCTGGGAAACAATGACAATTGCATTGGCACAAAAGACTTTCGGGAACATTGCTGTTCAGGCTATCCGAGCTAAACGCCACCAGCAAGCTGATGGACCGTGGTCGCCGACGTCGCCACCGTCGTCACCGTTGCCCATACGCCAAGAGCCGCGGCATGTCGGATACCTGCGTGTTGACTATCAAGAAGAGACGCGATTGCAGCAGCGTAGTGAGTCTCGAGGTGGAAACTCCGGAGAATACGGACAACGCGAGAGACCTTCCCAGTGGGTTCCTCCGTCACGTTTTGCTGGTGACTACCGTGGACAACGCAGTCCATCACCGTGGCGTGGGCGTCGCAGTCCGTCACCACGTCGAGCAGGATATGGTGGTGGCTAGAACTGGAGTGCTCGCCGCAGCCCGTCGCCACGCAGGGATGGAAACCAAGGTCGCCCCAGCACAAATTGGCGTGCGCCACACTCAGCTCGACGTGATGATAGCAATGGACCTGGCTACCGTAGTGTGTTTGCTGTGGGGGTTCCTGCTTCGTTGCCCGATAAGCGCGTGGACGAAATTGAGTGGATTTTGGACTCGGGCTCTCAAGTGAACATTTGTATGGAGCTGTCGCTGTTCGTGAAGCGCATGAATGCAAAAAATGTGCCGAACCTGATGTTTGCTAATGGTGCTCGTGAGTAACCTACAGTTCATGGATCTGTGCTGTTTCGAACTATGAATCACAAGTCATCGCAAGTTGAGGATCGCTTGCTGGATGACGTGGTTTTCTCGAAGAAGTCTCCTGTGAATATATTGAGCCAGGGCTGCATACAAGAGCACGGCTTTGAGCTGTCGTACTCTGGTCCCGGACAGGCTACTGCTTGGCTGACGAAGGGAGACACGAAACTACGATTCGACCGGTTCGACAAGATTTACCGCTTACGCATGAAGAAGCCAGACGGCTGCAAAGTCATGGCAGTCGCTACAGCCAAGAATGGTGAGGACCCGACGAAGTTTATTGCATAACAGACTCGGACACCTCAACATGCATGCCATCAAGCAGATTGTGAATGACGGGGTTGACTTGGGTGTTAAGATCAGTGCTACCAAGCTGAGTCTTTATGATTGCGTTGCCTGCTCTTCTGCTAAATCTCGAAGGATGACATATGGTAGGAATCCTGATCGCACTACCGCACCACTTGAGAAGCTGTCTATGGACATCTGCACTGTGAACGAGGAGACAGTCGATGGCAAGACCATGTTCTTGTTTGTTGTGGATGAATTTACGCGCTATGAGTGGGTGTTCCTGTTATCACAAAAGAGCGACGCTGATGCTCTTGTGATGGGTCTAGTACGCGAGCTGAACACGCAGTTTGCACACAAGAATCGCCACGTGCTGATGATACACTCTGACTCTGACCAACGTGGAGAGTTTCTGAGCAATGAGCTGCGGGAATTCTGTGAGCGAGAAGGCATCGAGCAGAAGACAACCAATGTTTATTCGCCTCAAGAAAATGGAATTGTTGAACGGGCCAATGGTGTAGTGATACCATGAATTCGAGCTGCCCTCGAAGATACCGGACTTCCTAATCTGCTATGGGGAGAAGCTCTGCTTCATGTCGTTGAGACGCTTAACCAGCTGCCTACCAAGCCGCTCGGCGCTGCATCGCCATACGAGATGCTGTACGGCAAGAAGCCCAAGCTTTGCCAGCTCCGCACTTGGGGGTGCCTCGTGCAAGTGCGTATCCCAGCTGAATCTCGACCACGCAAGGAGAAACTCAGTCCGTGTACTGCAATGAGTCTGCTCTTAGGCTACAGCGTTTCTACCAAAGGATACAAAGTAATGGAGCTTCAAGAGGGCAAGATCAACACGCACAGAGGATAGAACATGCACTTTCACGAAGCCTACTCTGTGGATACAAGCTATGTGACGAGCTTACTACTCAATGTCTTTCACCATGGCACGCACGATTTGCCAGCAAGAATTCCAGTTGTGCGCATCAAAATGGAGCCCAACTCGTTGCTGACACAACGTAGCGCCCCGTGTGAATCAAGTCAACCAATTGTTATTGTCGATGCGCCTGTTGACGAGAACATTCACGTACAAAAGCCAGGGCCCCGTGAACAACTAGCACCAACCGCGATAGATTCACCGCGCACAGTTCCAGTGACGGCCATGGCCAACATATCGCACCGCAAGCGAAAACGCAAAGCGAAGGGAAAACTCTCCGGTCTCCGCTGACTCCTCGATTGCTGATGAGGAGTTTACGGTGGCTGCGCCATCTGTTGCACCTTGCACTGTTCGGCCACGTCGTGCGAAGAAGCCGAACGTTAGCCTTCGCGACTACGTGGTCAACCACGTGCAATTGCATGTTTCCAAGGTGATCGTGCCAAACACCCACAAGCAAGCACGCGCTAGTCCCTAGTGGGGAGAAAGCTATGCAAGCCGAGCTGCGCTCCCTGCGCGAGCACAAGACGTGGCGATTAGTCCGACGCCAAAACGCAAAAGGACATCGGGTGACTACATGCAGATGGGTTTTCGCTGTTAAGCGCGACGAACGTGGCTTCGTTAAACGCTTCAAGGCTCGCCTGGTAATTCACGGCTTCAAACCAGTTGAGGGCGTGAACTATACGGAGACCTATGCGCCGGTCATTCGCTTTGAAACTATTCGCGCTGCCCTTTATTACGCATTGCAGAGAGGGTGGGCTGTTCTTCAATATGACGTGAAGACAGCTTTCTTGTATGGAGACCTTGAGGAAACTATTTTCATGGAGCAACCCCAAGGCTTCCAGGTGCAAGGTGCAGAATATGTTTGCCGCTTGCTGAAGTCCTTGTACGGACTCAAGCAGGCACCGAATATCTGGAACCGTACCCTTCACGAGAAGCTAATTGCTATCGGCTTTGAGCGCCTGGAATCTGATTATGGCTTGTACGTTAAGCGTGTCGATGGTGAGATCGTGCAATTGCTCACTGTCTACGCTGACGACCTACTGATTATGGGGGAGCCGGCTAACTGTGCAACCAACCACCGCGAGTCAGCTGCAGGAATCGTTTGAGCTGACAACGATTGGACAGGTCAAATATCTGTTGGGAGTGGAAATTCTGACTGATCGCCCGAGGTGCCAAGTCATATTCTCTCAACATCAGTATATTGTCGAGATCTTGAAGCGGTTTAACATGCAAGATTTCAATGGTTGTCGCACGCCTGAAGCAACTTCTGAACTTGTCATCAAGCAACCTGTCAAGAATGAGAAGCTGCCTTATCGCGAGCTGGTTGATGCCCAGCAATACCTAGTCTCCGCGTCGCGACCCGACATTGCTCATGCTGTTCGCACGCTCGATACCCATCTCGCTGACTTTGACCACATAAGGCAAAGCGTGTACTTCGCTATCTACAGAGTACACGAGATTATGGACTGGTGATGGATATCTTGCCGAAGTTGGATGTCTTGGTGTCTGCATACACCAACGCT
Source organism: Phytophthora tentaculata (assembly GCA_033557915.1). Taxonomy (NCBI): domain Eukaryota; phylum Oomycota; class Peronosporomycetes; order Peronosporales; family Peronosporaceae; genus Phytophthora; species Phytophthora tentaculata. Next base: position 163,772 of record JAUCEA010000006.1, read on the forward strand.
GACTATGCAAATGACCCTGTGGATCGCCTAAGCGTGAGTGGTTATATTACGATGTTGGGCGCCAACGTAATGTCCTACGCGTCGCGCAAACAAGCTATCAATGCGCAGTCAACAACCGAAGCTGAATACGTTGCGATGTACGAAGGAGCTAAGGACATTTTGTGGCTTGTTGGATTGTGTGCTGAGCTGAGGTGGAAGCATGAAACGCCGCTATTGCTAGGCGACAACAAAGGAAGTATCTATCTATCTGTGAAACCGGGCAAATATTCAAAGACCAAGCATATTGACAATCGCTACTACGGATATTGCTATTCCGTATAAGGTCGTGCGACTACTTATGTGCTTCAACTTCAAGATTCTCAGGTGATGTGATCTTGCCGTTCGATGCTGTTACGACAGACATTTACCGACAAGATCAAGTGGGAGTGTGAAGTACGGCGGCGCGTGGCGCACTGTGTCTGCTGAAGATACGCTAATCGCAGGATCGTCGCGGAGTTGTAAGCGGCTCGTGGTGTTGCTGAAGACGCACTGCTGCTGGTTGGCTGCGAGCCACCACAAGCGATAGCCTAGCTCTACTATACCTTACTTTGTCTAACATTGCTTATATACTTTCTTGACTGCGGTGGCTGGTGCAGGGAGCTTACTTTTGCTATCTGCTTCGCCTCCAGCGCCATCATTGCATCCTGTCGCGGCACTTTGCCCGGCGATCTCGTGTTGCCCTCCGTTTACTAAGTCTGCGCAATGCCAACGTTGAGAATTGGAGCCTCAGTTGGCTCTGCTGCCTCTGGCAGTGCGACTCAGCATACTGCTTTGATTACGAATAGCTATCCACCTCTACTACTGACAATACGTATAGTATTGCACATTGTTCTGAAATACAGTATTGCAATATCGGCAGCGGCCACAATATGGATTCCAGTTAATTGCACGCCTGCAATACCGTGCTGGAGTGTTCAGAAAAGTATTGCAATCTGGCGATTTTTTTTTTCAGACCTCTACCTACGGATTGTATTCGTCATTTATTTAGTTTTTATCCAGATTGTCGTTGCTCCTCAAATAGACTATCAGACGCCATAAACACAGATGTGAGGGCTCCTAGTGAAGCCGTTATTAGGGCCTGGTCGGGGAATGATCACGGTTTTGACAGTTTCAGATAGACCTAGCCCTAGTCTGAGCTGGTTGGTTGGCAAAGAGATCAGCTTGGTGTTAACTGTGTAGCGCACACTACACACTGCACTATTCGAGAATACCGGTCAAATACATGTAGCAGCACACAGCTCGCGAAGTCTAGTCTGCCCAGCACGAAGGTGTAGAGCGTCAATCGGTCGGCGCAGAGTTTGTCTGCGATCTCGACTGTCGCCACCACGACGGCCAGCACCACAACGAGAACAGCACCACCACGTACGACTGTCTGCTGGACGCCGGTTCCAGTAGCCTCTCCCTCCCACAGTGATGTTTCTCGGCTGCTCACAGAGCTATCGCTGGCGCACAGGTTAGTGCGCGATCTGCTATTTTGTACGGTGGAGAGGAAGCTGCATACTTAGTTCCCCAGCTACACACAGCTAGACAGCCAGAACTGAAGCGTCTGGAACGATGAAGACGTAGAAGAATTTTTCGCCTTCGCTCTTGATTAAGTAGCTACCAAAGCACTCCAAGAAAACAACGAATACAAAGCCCATTAAATAAGTGTGGGCCTCTACTCTGCCTCTTCAACGGGAAAAGTGTTCACAGGCCAGTAGTGTTCTATGATTTATTTTTAGCTACGTGTTGGCTGTAGCCCATCCACGATGTCACTGTTTTGAGTTAATGTCAGTGAAATGCTCGTTTTCAAAGTGAAACTGGTGATTAACTCGTTTCACTTTGGGCGATTTGGAGACGATAAGCTGAGACGATCAGGCTTCCAACTGGGAGCCTTCCATAATCTAGATAAAACGGTTTGATAGCCCCTGGTTTAATCACGCTTTTTATGGTAGGGTTAGGTTTTTTATTGTGTAGAACTCAACAGGTGTCTATTTCGATGTTCGTTTATAGGGCTTCGTTTATAAATCTCCTCACCCGTTTTTCGGAGTTCTACCCGATAGAAACTTACGCAAAGACGGGAGACCACGCAAACTCCAGTATCACCTCGAATACCTCCGTTTCCGTAGTCGCGTCCGAGGCCACGGGTGAATGCGTAGTAAAATGAAGTGAACGACGTGTCTGCGTGGGTATTGATTGACAGCGACGGTTCGGGCTCGACAATCTCCGCAGTAGTTGCATTGGCGGGAACAGAACGAGACTGTGCTGGGAACACAGGGGGGGGGGCGAGGTGTAGAGGGCGATGAGGCAGCTGAGCCAGCCGCCAACCAAACCGACGTAAACACTTGGGTCGCCGGGATCTTTGTCAGAGTGAAGTGTGACAGCGGCTCCGTACGCATTCTGGCGACCTCATCGATGAGTGTTGCACTCATTCGTCGCGGCGTTTTCAATCGCTTACTGGTACGGCAGGCTGTAGTATCAGAAGCCGCAAAAGCCGGCGCAGCTTTTCGACGATTCATCCTAGATGTAGCGCACAACAACGGTAAGACCTTAATATGCATTCACATTGCAGATAAGCACATGGTTGCTATGAACGCACAAGCAGAAACGCAGTAAAGTGCGATACAGGCTGCCAACACGTGATCTTGATCCTGTTAATCATATAATAATATCAGAGAAGAAAACCAAAAGAAAACAATCATCTTCGAACGGTACCTTGAATGGATGGTGGTTGGACGCGCCGCAGCGCGGCGACACCCTTGCGAAGCAAATTTCGAAGTGAGATGCAATCCGCGCGAAAGCCACCAGCATCTTACGAACTTCAATTTCTAACTGATGCTTGCCACATAGAGGTCTTGTTTGGTGTAATACAGAAATTCAGTCATTTTTTTAAATGCGATTGCCAGTTAAGGGGTCATTAAACTCGTTTGATGAATTGTTTGGTCCGACGACGTTTTGATGGGACCAAACAATTCGAGTTTAATGCGGGAGTTTGGTCACATGTTTAATGCTAGGGTTAGGCTATGACCAAACCATTTTATTTAGGTTATGGAAGGCTCCCACTGACCAATCAAACGCGTGGAAAAAATCGTCAAATCGTCAAAGACGATCAAAAACCGAAACGATCGTTCCTGGCCCTTAGGGATGGCTTACCTCGAGTTTGGAGCTGCGAGGCAAGCGAAACTATTGTCACTAGCTTTCGTCACTGCTTTCTACGCGCTCTCACAACTCACCCGGTCTACGGAAAATCGTTCTACAATGACATTTTTTACCACCGCGAGTGGCGTGAGATGAAACGCTTAAACATTTTGATATGATTGAATAAATACAAGGAAGCCGTGGTCTACTGATGTTCGACAAAATTATCTAGAGCGTGTGCCTCCTGGGTAAGCTTGTGCAGTCTATCTTCGAGGTCGTTAAAAGGAAGAGCATCCCACGGCGTGGTTTTGTAGTGCTCCGACTTCATAATGGGGTCCCCGTAACACATCGCAAAACCTCGGAATATATCCTCCACCGAAGATTTGGACATGGTAGTTATTTACAATGTACTCGTACCGGTCTGCTGCATCCGTGTTTGCCGACGTAAGGTTGAGTGGAAACACAAACGACTGGAGATGCGTCCAGACACGAGTCTTGCTGGTCTCCTCTTCACCTATCAGTTTCTTGCCGTTATGATGCAGGAAAATAATCTCTCCTTGAGGATCATGCTGTACCATAGTCATACCGCAGAATTGTTTGCCTTTAACCAAACCACCAGCAGCAGGAGGAGTTTGAATCATGTGAAATGACGTATTCGTCTTCAGCCATGCCAAACGGAAGAGATCTTTGTCGCCATGGAGCAGTTTCAGGCGTTCGAAGTGATTAGGCTTGCGAAGTGCCAAGAACTGCACAATTTCCAGTGCGACTTCCGCTCTCCGTCGATCAATCAGTAATTGACCGCTTTCTTGCTCGAACATGTCCACATACGGTGTGTCCACTAGCTCCCACAACAACGACTCCTTATTAATGTTAAAGATCGTGTTCATCGGGTGCCAGAAATCCGGCCAGAAAATCGCACCATTCTCCACAAACTCCGGTGTCGTAAAGAGATACGTTGGATCTCTGACTGGCGAATTATCGGCGTCAAGGAATAGCACCTGGTCTAGCTCCGAATGCGCTAATGCGTACACTTTGGTGTTGAATCCATCCACATCAGCCTCAGCGACGAGCGATGGTCGAACTCTGTTGCATTTGAAAAGAAGCAGGATGATACCGACACCTAGCGCCCCGGGCTTTACTACATAGAGACTTGATATATTGCAATATTATTCCTAGCTTCTCTAGATCAACGCATGACAATCAAGAGCGAGATACATTGTTACTGTACCGTAACGCAATGGTGATGACATGTATCGACAATCCTGTTTACAATGCTAACTTCACATAACGACAAACTTGATCACACGCTCGGTGACCAACCATGTGGAGCTGTGAGGAAAAAATGGTTTTATTTTTAGTGTTACTGTATGTTTACACTGTTTTAGTACGTACACAGTAAGCGACGGTACCGGTACTCAGTGAGAACCAAAAAACAACAAAAGATGGATCTTGAGAACTTCTCAATAAAAGCTGCCGTTCACTTTTTGACTTGTAGCGTTGAGTGTTTGGTCGCCAAATTGGTGCCAAGCAAGATGCAACCACATAGGACTTGTGTGTTGGCGCTCGTTTGACTACGGGTCTAATATTTGTTGTTTCATAAAATAGCAAGGTGCTTACATTGCTGGAACACACCCACTTTGACTCTGAGCACAAGTTGACTGTGAGCACAACTTGAACGCTACTCTTTATCTTTAAACGCTTTGCCACCGGTACGAGTAAAACGTAAATGGCTATGAAGTTGAGATGCTGAATATCTGGTACTATCTTGCGAATTATTGAACGGATATAGCTCTACTTCTAGTATTTTACGATATGGAATCTGACGTGTTCCCAAAGTTAACTTTTCGTTATGAAACTAGCCTTGTTATTTTGTTATCGACTTGGATAATAGTAATGAAGGAAATGTTATTCCGTATATTCATTCATAATTTAGTCTCGACTCTGTCTTGCAGTTTGGATCTCCGACTCGTTTTGATGTCCTTGAACCACTTGTGCTGCTTGCATTGCAAACTTGCGCAACCGAGTCTCGAGACCACCAAAGCTAAGGTTCGCAAAGGGTTGAAAGAAGAAATGTTCGTTCTTTTCCACCATGTCGGCCACACCATAGCAAGTCTGGCCCTTAGTAAACCCATCAAGACCTGCATGTACATCGATCTTGTAGTGTACTCTCCTGGAAGTATTCCGAAAGGATAGCAGGTGGGTCCAATAGATTGCGTCAGGATAACCATCATCCTCAGGAGCATCCAAGGTAGGTGCTGATGTGACGAAACCATTCCTCAATTCCTCTTCAATCTCCTCCATGGAATGTTTTGTGCGTCCGTCGGGTCGAGTGAGTAGTAACTTCTCCTTTACACGAAGAGCAGCCAGCGTTTTGAGATGAACATACTGGCGCTTGGATTCGCCCACTAGTTTCCGAGAGTTCCGATGCAAAAAGAGCACTTCACCATTTGCATCGTGCTGTACCATTGTCACACCGCAAAATGAGTTGTTAAAAGCCTTGCCAGCAACAGCAGGAGGCGTGTTCATCATGTGGAATGGTGACTTGAGTTTCAGCCACGCCAACCGAAACAAATCCTTATCACCGTGTATCAATTCGAACGTCTTGAAGAAGTTTGGCGAATGGAAAGAGTAAAACTTCACCAATTCCAGCGGAGCGCCATGCCGTTTTCGGTCGATCACCAGCTGTCCGCTCTCCTGTTCGAACATATTTACAAACCGTTGATCAAGTAGTTCCCACAACAGCGATTGGCCATGAACGTTGAAGATCGTGTGTCTCGGATGCCAGAAGTCCGGCCAGAAGAGAGCACCAGTCTCCTTGAACTCTTGAGTCTCGAACAAAAACTTCGGATCTCTCACTGGCACATTGTCCGAATCCAGAAACAAAATCTGGTCGAAATAGCTATGATAAATTGCAAACACCTTGGCACCAAAGCCCGTCGCCTTTTTATCGTCAATGTCATGGAACGTCATATCTCCATTGGACGCTGCAAGTTGTTGTAAAGGTGCCATAGACCCTGGAGCTGACTGCATTTCTTTCGGTCGATACCACAATTCAATCGGCAACGTGCAGTTTAAAATTTCTCTCAACGCTCGAAGCGAAGCGTAGGCACTCGGTACCATCTTCGGGTACACCACCATAACAATCCCCTTGGACCCTACACGTCCCTCCTCCACGTGTGGCAACGCGAAACTGGGCAATAATGCATTGCTCATTGCCTGCTGTGCGATGACCGGGAAATTCACGAAATCCTCAGCGTCAAAGCATCGAAATTGTCCTTCGGACCGCACACTTCGACAATACCGACGCATGACTCGGAATCTCTCCTTGGTCTGTTTGTCTTCCACCTCGCAATAACCAGATTGAGTGTGCTCCACCATCATGTGGCATGGTTTATCCAAATGTGGTAGTCTCGGGCCGTGAGGACTGCAACTGCCGGTGGCTCTAAAGCCGATGCATCGAAGCTCTCGGAGTCGATTCTGACCTCGTGGGAGCATCTTGACGTTGCGTGCGTGCTCCTCTGCTTGAGCAATAGCCTCTGCATCTAATTGGGAATTGGACGACTCTTGGACAGCGTCAAAAGCTTCGTTTGATGACAAGGAGTTGGACGGTGGCGGGGTGCGAGTGTACAGGATGAAGGCCACAAGTCCACAAACGTACAGGACGCCGCAGTAGAGAAGTAGGCGCGGCCAGCGACTGGGTGGTGCATTTTTCGCTGTGCTTGGTCCAATATGGCGAGGCAACGAGGGCGACAAAGCTGAAGCTGAAGCTGCAGCCGCGGAACCCACACGTTGGCGGGTGTTTCCGTCAGCCATTGTACGGTAATACTGTGCCAGACGATCGCTATCAAAACAATGTGGCAGCTGACAATATAACCCTTTTCAAAGCCTTTTCACTTTTAACCAATGATAAGGCTTTGAAAAGGGTTATATTGGATTATTCGCCAATCATACGGAAGTTAATGCAATCTGAGCCTCTTATTTGATTGGGTGGAACTTAGTCCACTGCGCTTTGGTAGTCGCAGCTCCAGAATGGAATGGCGATCTCCCCCGTCCAAAGTCTCATCTCGCCATCCCCGTCGCTCGGCGTCCGTTGTTCGCTGGTTGCTCTACTTGTTAATACTATGTTGCATTTCGTTTACATCGCTGCTGTTGATGTGGTCCAATGACACGCTGTCTCCAGCTCTGCGGTTCACGACTGACCCCAATGACTCTCCATTGATCCAGCTTGAGGAAATCAAGGTGCTCCCAATGGGTGAAATGAAACAACGCACCTTTCGCTGCATTGGCTGGCGAGCCACGTCAAACTGCTCTCCGTTTGGACCTCGAGATCCCGCACGCGACCAACCTTGCAGCCGGACGGTATACAATTCAGATTCGGGATACTGCGAACTGGAGGACACGCAGAGTGGAGAACGTTTCCGAGTCATGCAACGCCATTGCACCAGTCTGTTCCAGGCTGCTCGCTTTCGCTGCCAAGATGCATTGGGTTTTGTGGATTTCCGGGTAAAGGCACGCAAGGCCATTGAAAAAACGCTCGTGCCAGGGTTTGCGCTGCCAAATGTGGTGAAAGGGTCGCAAGGCCCACCAAAGGATGGAATTATTATTGTGGTGTACCCGAAACTTGTTGCGAGTGCCTATGCGCTAATTCGTACGCTTCGTGAAGAACTAAACTGCCGATTACCCATTGAGCTCTGGTATTGCCCGCGGGAACTGTACAGCTTCCCCGGCCCTCTTACTCCGTTGAAGCACCTGGTTGACTCGGACCCTACCATTACGTTCAATAAAATTGACGATGCTCGTGCCATGGGCTTTGGTGCTAAAGTTTTTTCGATCTACAACAGTTTACTGGACCGCGTATTGTTTCTTGATGCGGACAATTTTCCAGTTCGCGATCCTAGCAAGCTTTTTCAAACTCTTGAATTTGAGAGGATGGGCGCCATATTCTGGCCGGATTACTGGCATCCCAAGCGTACAATTTTCAATATCCATGCGAAGTCGATGCTCTGGGAGCTGCTGGACGTCCCTTTCGCCGATATGTTCGAGCAGGAAAGTGGCCAACTCCTGATTGACCGACGGAGGCATGCGGTACCGATGAAGTTGGCGTTCTTCTACATGTTTCACCAGCCCAATTGCTTCACTAAACTCAAAGTAGCGCACGGTGACAAGGATCTCTTCCGGTTCGCGTGGCTTAAGTTGAATGCCTCTTTTCACATGGTACAGACACCGCCTGCTGTGGCAGGGAAGGTCATTAACGACACATTTTGCGGTATGACAATGGTACAATTCGACCTTAAAGGCGACGTGCTCTTCCTCCATCGGAACCAGTTCAAACTCACTGGGAAACTCGCAGGACTCAAGAAGAGAGAAGCTCCTGAGCCCGATGGACTGCCCGACCCGATCATCTGGACACATCTACTTTCTTTCAATAGCTCGTACGATACCGAACACTATACCATCGACACTTACAGGGCTGAGCCAGCCTTCCCGAAATCTCAGAGCTGTTTTGGCAAGCGCACGCTAGGGGAGGACCCGTACTTTATCTCGCAAACTTTCAGTACCCTGAGCTTTGCTCGTTTGGAAAAAACCATTCGTCAATTCGCCGTGGAAGCTGTCTACCTGCTTCCAGCTAGGCACAATGCTGATACAATACGGCAAAGGCGTGCTGGATAATCTGTTAATTCGGCATATAGTACAAATACATTTACTTCGAAGTACTAACTAACGACAAATCCACTAAAGCTGGCTTGCATCGCGAGCGTAGTCCAACAGTGTATCTTCGAGGTGGTACCAGGGAAGTTCATTCCACGGCGTAAGTCGAAAGTGCGTCGAGTTCATAAAGCGGTCTCCGTAGCACATTCGCGTTTTCACGAATTCTTTCCCTCCCTTGAAGATATTCACTTTATAGTTCGTCTTTACAAACTCATAACGCTTCGTGGCGTTGGCAGCCACCGACTTTATTTCTTCTGGGAAGATAAAAGTTTGAAGATGCCCCCATGTGTGATCCCTCGTAAAATCCTCTTCGCCCGATAGCTTCTTGCCGTTGCGGTGAAGGAAAACCACTTCACCCCTGGTATCATGCTGCACCATCGTCATGCCACAATACTGTTTTTCTCTCACCATACCCGCTGCAGCCGGTGGAGTGACGATCATGTGGAAAGGAGTATTCGTCTTGAGCCACGCCAAACGGAAGAGATCCTTATCGCCATACAACAGTCGTAGACGTTCGAAGTGGCGTGGCTCACGCATCGCGAGAAATTGAGCCACGTGCAACGCAACTGCAGCACGTCTACGATCAATCAAAAGCTGGCCGCTCTCCTGCTCGAACATGTCGACAAAAGGCGTGCCAGCAAGCTCCCAGATGAGCGACTCAGCCCTCAAATTGAAAATGGTGTTAGCTGGCGTCCAGAAGTCCGGCCAAAACACCGTCCCCGTCTTCAAAAACTCCGTTGTATCAAACAGATACGTCGGATCCTTTACCGGTGCATTGTCGGCGTCCAAAAACAGTATCTGATCCAGCTCGGAATGTGCCAAAGCGTACACTTTAGACGTGAATCCCACCACCAAATTGTCTGTGATGCCTCTCAGTGTAACCGGCCCGTAGTTCTCTACCAGCGATTGCAGCACACGTGAATAACCCAATGGTGCCGCCCCCATCTCCCTCTCCAAGAACCACATTTCCACTGGGAGCTTGCACCCGTAACCTCTTAATAGTCTGATCGTCGCATGGACACTGTGCAGTAGCTTTGGGTACACAACCATTACAATTCCTCGCGTAGGCTCTGTAATATGCAATGTAGTCTCGGTCCGGTTGCTCGGCACACTTCCTCTGAGCTGCAATTCACCTGCTTCGTCCTTCTGCTGTAACTCTCTTATTTTTGCTGCAATGATTGCGTTTACCTGTGGTGCAACACGGGCAAAGTCCACAGCCTGGCTGCACTTGAACGTTGTTCTATTTCTCAGCGAGTTGCAGCTCATTTTCATAGCCTGAATCTCCGCACCCGTAGCTTCATCTCGAAGCAAACAATAGCCTGACGCTCCAGCTTGAACAGTTCCTCCACAGTTCAAGTCTCTTAGCGATTCTCTTGGTCCGCTGGGCGAGCAGTTGCCAGTATGTCTCCAGCCCACGCACTTGTAGTCCGGGATTTTATGTTTCTTGTGCAGCTCCAGCACCTCTGGCGTCGTTGCTCCTATGCCTCTCGCAAACGTCCGCAGTAGCGCATCTGCTGTGTTACTCTCCACCTCTGGTTCTACTGTGGTTTTACTGTAGATGGCGCTACTCCATCTCGACATCCGTACCCGATTGGCATCGCCTTTATGGAAAACCCACCAAAAGAGCAAACACCCAACGTAGAGCGCAATAGCCAGGTACATGAACATGGGGTTGACGCATCGTGCACGCTGTGAGCGCGGCGAGGAGCTCGGAGAACGACGCATGGACGCCGTTGAGACGGGAATGCGGTATGATACGCAGACAAATGGCTTGGTGTCTTACGGCAATAAACGGGGTAGGGGTATTCAGATACGTTAGGCACATCGGAACAAGCCTCGATATGACAGGATATGAATTTTACAGAGTATTTTAAGTAATGTTGAACGTGTTACACGTTACCAAGTAGTCAACCTACACATTTTTCAACTCCTTATCCTAGGCTAGACTAAGTGCGTATCTGTTGGACGCCGAGGCTTCTGTAGATGAAACTTGATACAAGGAGGCGGTCATTGCGAACCTTGGGTTTCGCATCCTTGCATGATTACCCAGTTGTACCGGTATGGATATCATCCAGAGTTTTTAACCAATCGGAATTCGTGGTGGCACAGTTTGAGGTAAGATAAATAGCTAAGTTTTACGCTAAAACGACGCCATCCAGTTCAACTTGCCTTTTCGCGGTCAGTTTGCACAATATACTCCACTGCAGATGTCGGCAACAGCGCCACCGCCTCATTCGCGTACTGCAACAGTTTTTTCTCCACGTGTGGAAACGGCGTGTCTTCCCACGCAATAGTCTTGTACCCAGGGCCGCCGAAAAATAAATGAATGCTCAAGTAATGGCCATAAATACCCAACCATTATTTATGGCGCAGCTTTTAGCTTTGCGATGCCATAATTTATGTCGTGAGACATTACCCATTATTGCTATTGTAAGTAAAATTGCAAAATACCTCAAATATTTGTGTGCTCCTTACAAACTTTAAGTCATTCAAAGATTCATTTATATCGCATTATTTAGTTGGATCTCAGACACACCATAATTTATTTTTGGGATTTTCAGTGTCAGTCTCATTATTTATGTGACGACATGCCAAAAATAAGTAAAAATATCATAATCGGCGGCCCTGGGTGCTGTCAGCCTCGACTGACCTAGCACCATTGGGTATCTTCGAATTCTGGAGCGCCATTAAAAATATGGACCGAATATTTATGACGCAGCAGGCTGTACGGCATATTCAGATTCTCCGATGGACTGTCGATTTTCTCGTCGACGGCAACATCGGCTTAGAAGTCTCGAACGCGGAGTCGACTTGTGGTGCATGGGGTGAAGGAGCACGGTACCGGAAGCGCTGCAAATGCGTCCAAATCTGCTCATCAGGCTTGCGCTTTGCTCCAAGTCTACCTTTCAGCTTTTTGGCATTGCGGTGAAGGAACAATACCTCTCCATCCGTGTCAAATTGGGCCATCGATATGCCGCAGAATTTCGTTCCGAGCACTGTGCCAGCAATTCCTGGTGGGTTGGCAATCATGTGGAACGGAGTCTTAGTCTCGAGCCATGCAAAGCGGAAAAGGTCCTTGTCACCGTGTGCCAATTTGTACCGAGAAAAAAGGTCGGGGTCGTGGAAAGCGAAGAGGGACAGCATGCGCAGTGCTGCCGTGTTCTTCGTCTTGTCGATCACTAGTCTAGTGTCCTGCTCGAACATTTCCGTGTATGGCAAGTCTAGCAGCTCCCATAGTAAAGAGTCCTCGTTGATGTTGAAAATCGTGTGCGCTGGATGCCAAAACTCCGGCCAGAATATTGCTCCAGTTTGCAAGAACTCTGGAGTTTTGAACAAATAGCTTGGATCTCGGACCGCGACGCTATCCGCATCCAGAAACAATACATGTTCCAACTCTGTGTGCGTGATCGCATACACCTTCGAGTTAAAGCCCGCTACCCTCGCGTCCTTGATGGGATGCAACGTTAGCGGGCCATACTCTTCCTGCAGTTTCTTGGGGATGTCTTCTAGCAGAGAAATCCCGTTTCCAATGTCCATTTCCGACTCGATATACCACAATTCTACTGGGAGCGTACAATTAGCATTTCGCAATGCACGAAGCGACGCGTACACACTCACCAGCAACTTTGGATAAATCACCATCGATATTCCTTCACTGCGACTTGCAGGGACCACCAAACTGTCCTCGTTAGGAGTGATCACTTTCTCGCGTTCAATAGTCGCTGCTAGTTTCGCTACTTCCCACTGAAAATCCACAAAGTCACCGGCATGGCGACAACTGAACGTCACACTGGGGTGCAGCGTATCACACGCTGTGTGCATCACCTGAATCTGCTGTCCTGTATCCTCGTCTTCCATCAAACAATAGCCGCTAATTCCGCCGCGGACAAAACTAAAAACTGATCACAGCCTCGATTCTTGGTTGGCACTTCCGTCGCTTGTAGATCGCATCTATCAGATTGTTTCCAGCCAATGCAGCGCATGTCCGGCGGTCGATCAGCACGCAGTAGTTGCTCCATCCACCCCCTGTCCACTGCAGTACCATCATTATCATTGCCATTTCCTGTTCTCTGTCGTCGTCTCAGCTGCCGTATCAACTGCGGACTCAATCGCACGTCGCCGCCGTTGCCAGAGTCCGAGGCGAATAAGCCGCTTAGACTCACACCCCACACCACGAAGCCCAGTGCGTAAATGCCAATGGTCGAGAAAAGAGCAAACACACCCACACGAGGCGCATTACGCGGAGAATTCGGCGGCGTTCGTGTTGCTGCGTATCGCTTCGCAGCGGGTGCGTAGAGCGGGGATGCCATCCATGAGCCTAAATGCTAAGTGGACTGTCTCTGACGTGGGAGCGACGTACCGTGCAAATACTTTTGTGGATTTGGAGTAAATCACATAAAGGCAACTCTGTGACCATCAATCTGTACCATGATCATTTTGAGCGAGGAACTAATTTGGGGTTCAAACACTCCCGCTGTTAGCGAATTTCCTATTGAGTTTGATATGGAGATGGCAGCTGCATTTGATCTCTCGGAGTCTGACAGGGTGGAATATGCTGGCAAGAAGGCGAGCTTGGGGCTACAGCGCGCCCTGGATGGATCTAAGGCATGGATAGTCACTGAAGTTCGAGATCAACGTAAGTGTGACCACGAGTTGTTGCCTGCTGAGTTGCCTGCCAACATTCGAGAGAAAGTCGCGAGAATTCTTCAGGAACGAGGTGGCAAGGAAAATATACCCGATGAAGTCGTGGACCCCAAAGCACCATGGCACCAGCAACTGGAGCAGCACGTGGCTCGGCTGATGCAGCGAATGCGTTCTCAGCCACTGCAATTCAGACAATTATTGTTGATGGCTGCGTCCGAGCCAAGCGCCGACTGCGTTGTGAACACTAGCGTATCGCGATGCTTCGTGGATGCTCGAAGAGCTTATCGTCGAGTACGTCGAGCTGCGAAGGCGCTGGGTGAAGAGACTTTCTACATGGTCCGAGGGTTTGTGCGTCGTAGCGAGGCAAACGGCGTTCTCCCTCAAGACGCACAGGCAGTGCGCTTAGCGTCTTTGTATAAACTGGAGCTACGGCGGCACGTTACGATCAGTGCGGTGATGGAATGTATTCACCAGGCAGACAGTGCGGTGAACTCGTCGTCTAACAAGGCCCGAAAGACTAACAAACTGCGTTTTTCCATCATCGATAGTACACCACATAAGCGTTCGTTTCTTCGACGGCAGACGAAAAGTGCTCGCGTATCAAGTAGTGATTCTGGGGATCTAGACCCCGCATTGAACCCTCGAGCTGCTAGCGCTCCAGCTGGCGCTGCCGGTCGGAGTGGCGAATCTGAGCCTTCAGACAAGGTCAAATCCGTCCATGCCTTCAAGTTGCAAGCGCTGGAGCGTCTTCTTGCCAAGAGTTGGCAAGGCGGTAAATCTGCCAGTATTGTAGCGTTTCAACCAGTGTCAGTGAGTCCCAGCAGCTTATCGGATGAGACGCTAGCTCAGATTCAAGAGCGCGTGACGGCACTCTTGTACCACCGAAGTCGTGAAAATTACCCGCTATGGGACGAACCCCCACTATCGAGGGAGGAGACAGCTCAACACTTGCGCACATTGATATCAACACTGTTGGCAACACCGCTGCTGCAAGGTTTAACCATCGATCAACTTCTCGAAGTTGCAAGAGCGGCGAGGTGGCAGCATTTAGCTCCTGGAGACAGGTTATGTGTCCGAAACACAGAGATGGATTCGCTCGTCGTTGTAATGGATGGGTCACTCGTGTCTTTTACAGATCCAGAACCCACTGTGTGCCCAATGAGTCCTCTTTCAGTCCCCAGTGTGTCTTACGCGGCCCCTGTTTGTCTTGGAGAGCTAGCGATGGTTCGCAACGCTGAACGTTGGCCACGAACGCTCTTCGCACAGGAAACGGTGGGGGCCAAGGTCTTGACACTTCCAAAACTGACGTTCGAGACACTCTTGCACAGGTTTTTCAATGGAGGAAAAGCTGTTCCGTCTTCTACTGGCAGTCTACTGCAGCCACGAAGACCTTCTTCATCGCCAGCAGTGGTCGCTAAGCGTCTTGCCAGGTCAGTTCGGAACTCTTTGTCTGGACGTCGACCATCAACAGCTGCCCCATTTGCGGCGATGGAGACAAACATCGCTCGATGGCATGAGGTTCGAGACGAAAAACTTCGGGACTACCGAGCAGGTTTAGAGGCTGAGGAGAGAGCAGCGGCGCTTGAAGCTTTTCAAAGAGCGATAGACGAGATATCGTCGGCATCTTCTGAAGAAGACGAGGTTAAATTACCACAGTATTCAGCTTCCTTACGATCTCCACGAAAAGAATCCTGGTCACGGCACGAACATTATCCAACCTATAGTCCGGAGGATGAAATGGAACACTCAAGTGGTCATGACGTGGCTACATGTAACGAGCCACAAGAAGACAGTTCTCCGCTCCAAACGCCTGAAGAACCAGTACCCATGGACTCATCTACTGAGACTGCCGACCAGTTGCGAGAGTATTATCGGGGCCTCAGTGCTCGGCGCTCTATCATGAGAGCACGACTTGCTTCCAGCGCACCTTCCGATCAAATAATTCAGCAAAGCCCAGAACGAAAGACTAGCAACGAAGACTCGAAAGCCGCAACAACGATAGCTGCTACTGCAACCGTATCAGAGTCAACCTGGTGGGTCGACGAGAAGGAAGCTAACAACTGGAATAACTCTTTAGAAAACGATCTCGCCGATGCTGTAGGTAGCGTACCTGACGCTAATTCGCCGTTGCGTAGTCAGCATCGAAGTGACTCATTCTCTTCTCAACTAAATATTCGCCCCGCCTCACCGTCACCGTCAAAAGAAGATCCAGCACATGCTTCACCTTCAAAATCCCCAGTAAAGTCTACAACTGTGCGAAAAGCCAAAGTGAAAAGTAGCAAGGAGGGCGTCTCAAACAATGACAACGACACCTACAGGTCAACCAGTAAAGTGGTCGACATCGTCCCGGAGACAAGTGAATCCGACGAGGACACTTCGCCCAGTTCTCCAACTAAAAACCAAGCGGAAGATGATAGAGCAGCCGCAGTCTCAAGAGCTCGGAGATCTGCGTTGAATACTCTGCTGATCAGGCAGTCGACAGCCACCATGGCGAGGCACAGCAAACTGCTAGACAAGGAGACGGCTCAGCAGGTACTTATCCAGAAACACTTTGTAGATACTTCAGCTGCAACCCCGCCAGGTAGTCGACCCCCGTCTCGGCGACCTCGATCGGGTAATCGCTCAGAATCAACTACCACCGAGTTGAATCAAGGCCACAATAACGCACCACTCCCACTGCGTGCAGATCTTCAGAGACGCATGGACTGCGTTCTAAACGAGCTTCTGTTACCACCCAAGGCCAAACTAGAGTTGGTGCTAAAGTACACACACGCGGGTAACTATGATCAGCTCCCAACTGCTGTACAGCTCTGGGAACGCGTACAAGCAGCGATCACCAAGCGCGAGAGAGTTATGAAGTCGTTGTGGGACTTTGAGATGCTCGCAAGTGACCCTCGTCGTCATTTTCGATCCATTTCAACGCATCGATTACGAGAGGAGAAGGATCGAGACGTTTTTTTCTACAAGCTCAACCAGGTGTCCAACACTTGTTTGGCAGCAATGGACGAGCTATGGCGATGCTGTGGAGATACCGTGTATCTTGGAAATCGATCATATCGTGACAAAATGAAGAAAGACTACACGGAATTGTTGTATGAAGTGGAGCAGGAGCGACTGCAACTTATTTACAACGGCGTTCGGCCGCATGTAGCACCAGCTATTGATGAAAATAATGACGAGAATCCTCGGGATGAAGACGAAAAAGTTTCAGGACGAACACTTATCAAAGTGCGAGTGCCATCTGCAAGAAACTTTGCTCTACGTCGCCCTCTTTACATGAAGGAGGGGAGTTCCCCTAGAGTCTCAGCCAACTTCATATTGGAACACGAGGCAGCTGTCAACATTGACGATAATCGAGAACCAGAAGTTGTGAACAATGACGTACATAATCCTAAGTTTGCTGTCGACGGAGCCAATGCTGACCCATCAAGTATGTGCTTCAGCCTTGCTACTCCTCGTGAATCCATCTTTCTAGAAATCAAGCAAGAGTCGACTCTTCCAGAACAGGAGCATATCAGGAGAGCGTCACGAGTTACAGTCCGAGTTCAACAGCAACGTCAAGCCGAACTTCTCGCATTGAGCAGACATCTTGAGCAACAGCAAGAATCCACACTATCCCAATCCAAAAACTCAACACTAATTATTCGACCACCGGAGAGGACGTTTGTGGCTCCTGTAAAAGACGCCAAGAAGGCAGCAGCTCGATTGAAGCAGCAAGAGGAACGAGAGTCGCTGCGAGATCTGTTTCAACAATTTATGAAGCGTTCTAAAATTTAGATTTAAGGAGATCGAGAAAAGCGAACACGTCCCCCGAACGGCTCGCGACTGTGAGGGTGCGACGCCATAGCGAGTCGACCCAGTTGCATTTCCATAAGCTCGAGATTGTGCTCATACGCCTCCCCTCGACGCGCGAACCAGTCCAAAAAGCGCGTACTTAGCTCCACATGCTCCTTCAGCTTCTCGCAATCCCCTTGCAGGTTCGTAACACTGGACAATAGAGCTTCATGTGCTGTATCGGACACTTTTGTAGCAATTTGCCGACTCAAGCCATTTATGCGAGCGTCTGTTTCAAGTCGTGAAGCCATTTTCTCAAGGGCATCCTGCGATCAACAGAAAATGGATAACCTCCCGCTACTGGTACAACAACACAGGCAAAACGCAGCTACACTAACCTCAAAGTGGCGATATTGCTGTTGAATTTGGTTGGCAAACGCGCCTGCACTCGAGTGGAACTTGGCCGAAAGCGTGCGCAGAGCTGTCTCGCTTGTAGCCGCTGCGGTTTTCGCCTCATCCAAAGCCTGATGCAATTGCTCTGTTGTGTCGTCCAGCCGTCGGATCTGCGGGGCTACAACTTGATGGTGACGATCTTCGACGTGGTCGAGCATTTGTTGAAGGTCGTTCGTGTGTTGCCGTGTCTTTTCCACTTCGATGTGATGAGCTTCGCTCTTCGAGTCGAGGTGAGCAACAGAGCGTTCAATGTGCTCTTGTTGCGTCTGCACGCTCTTTACTTGGGCCGACAGCTGCGTGACCATCGGTCGGAAGCCATGAATCTGTACCAACACGCTATCCAGTCGAGCTGCCTCCGACTGCCAATGCGATGATCAGTGTTAAACCAGGACAGCAGGTTCAATTGTAGTAAATTTTGACGAACCTTGTCCATTTTGGAGGATAACCGCCTATCGACGGTCTCTAACCGCTCGTGCAGCTCGCTCTGTTCAGCTTGTAGACATTGCACCAGTTGCAGAGTGGCGAGCTCACTGCGAAGTTCATTTCCGAGCTGTTCGGAGCTCCTTTTGGCTCTAATCTCAGCGTCGTTGACCTCCTGACACTCTGCTTTGACTTGGAGCTGTCGATTGATTGCTTCAAGTTGCTTCTGAACTGCAATTTGAAATTGTTTCAAAGCGACGACGTCGTTCTCTGTGGTATGTACGCGGGGTTCGAGCGGAGAAACAGCGGTGTTGAGAGCTCCACAGTCCGCTCGTGTTTGGCGCTGCGTGGCCCGCAGAAGCCGCAGATTTTCCTGTAGCTCACGTATCTGAGCGGCCTGTGTGTTGAGTACCGACACAAGACGGTGAATCGGAGCCTCAGCAGCGTGGGCGTCGAAGAGGTCGGTGACCTGCAGCGCGGTAGCCATGGTCGACGCCGTTTGAGGATCTTTCTATGGTCGAAGACAAGGATTTGAAGTGGCTACAATTGGAACATGGCTACAGTTGGAATATGGCTACATGGAGCACCATGTAGTTCCCATCGATCAGTCTCGATTGCGAGAAAACTGTTCTGCAAATGGGATTTCTGTAAACGGGATCACCAACTGGGCATGGTACTGTAACGGCATGTCGGCCCAGCAGGTATTATAGATACTGCGTCGATCTGTATTAAAGTAGATTCTGCTTGGGCATCAGTCTTGGGGCCAAGGCAACGGCTGGCGTTATCGAGCGAAATCACGAGCAAATGGAAACGGAACGAATCACGGAAAGCATAGCTGAAAGTCCAGCTGTGGACTTTGACTTAAAGAACCTGATGCTGCTCGAGGCCCGGGAATCGAACGTCAGCGAAGCTAGGTGTAGACGTAGAGGCCATGATAACCATTGGTGGTGGTGATTTGTGGGCCAGAGGTCAGAGTCTAGACCATATAAATACGAATAATAAGCCTGCGCTCTCTGACAGAGAGTATCTGTAGAGAAGGCCGACTTGTGTTGTAGTGCATGGGGAGCTCACATGCCACGTTGGCCACAATTATATCAGAGCGACTTTCTACGGATCTAGAAAGATCTCCAGTTTGTCCAGCGCTACGTCTAGTCTAGATTCTGACGCCGTTATCCACGCCAGCGACAGCTCTGCATTCGCGGCAAAGCTCCACCGGAAAACGCCCTGTACTAACAATAGCAATCACGCAAGTGCGTTAGTACCTGAGCCGACACCGTAGCCCCTCTGCCGCGTGGCCCTTCTGAGTGGGATACTTTCAGTTTAGACTGTAGCACAATAGCGATCGAATATCCAGACAAGCGCTTCGAACGAAAGTTTGATCGGACAGTCCCGGTTGGGCACAGTTCTGTTTTGGCTGGCCATCGTCCGTCCGATGTGGGGGTGAGTCCAGTGCGACTTTGGCGGTGATTTACTGGAGACTTGGATAGACTAGCCGCTCCGTTATTGGTCGGTGGTGTTGAAGTCACAAGACGATCACAGAGTTGTTCCGGTTTTCACCACTTGGCTTTACAACATCGTTTCCATTTCGGTATAATTTTATAATCGGCCTTACCCAATTTCAGTTTTTAATACTTTAAACACATTTGCCGCATACAAGACATTATGAGAAATAATCAATTCTATATTTCGATAAGGGCAGAATACATGTACAGGTACCAACACCCCTGTGTCACCAGACGCATCCCACAGCTGCGACCACCAGCCGGTTTTAGACCAATCCCGCACATCCGACCTTTCTCTTGCCCTCTTTCTATACTTCTGTATGTTGACTAACTTGAACCATGTTCATGCGCTTTTCGCTGGCGAGCGGACGCGATGCTCAAGACTCATTCCCCAATTCTCCCAGGACAGCGCCCTTCGACGCTTCTGCTGTACAAGTTGTACCACAACACGACACCGTAAGCCTTAGCGATGGTGAATGCTACCCGATCCAAGTGCATGTCCATGGACGTCTCGACCCAAAGCCTTCCGGATCTCACGACGTTGCAAGTCAAAGTTGGCGAGTTGCGCCTCTCAGCCGACGGCACGTGGCTGTACCTGCTCCAAGTCACCTGTGGCCGTGCGCGCTGGCAGGTGGCCAAGCGTTACAGCGAGATACGCGAGCTGTGGCTTGAGCTCAGTAAGTCACTGAGTGACGATGCCGTCCAGAAATCCTGTACCGAACACTGCCACTTCCTCGCGGGCTTTGAACAAGACAAGTTCCCCAAGAAGCACCTGCTGCTCACACAACACAAGCTCGAGGCTCGTGCAAGTGAGCTGGACCAGTTCTTCCTTAAGATGGCAATGCGCCTCAATCTCTGCAACCCGATCGAGCTGCAGACCTGCCGTCTACGCGGTTGTGAATTGCTGACGCTCATCGCAAAGTTCTTTGATGTGGACGCCGAGCAAGCCAAGAACCGCTCCGCGTCGGGCTTCTCGCGCAGTATTTCCCTGCAACGAGAGGTGAGACGTCACGACCAGCATTTCACCAAGAAGCGCCGCGGCAGTATCAGTGTCAGTATGGGCGTGGGGCTCAGTCGTCGGTTCTCATTCGGTTTCCAAGACAGGCATAGCGCTGTGGCAGCTCTGGCTCAGTGAGAAATACCCCGTTATTTTATAGTAGGCTAGATATTTTAGACCCCGACCAAGTTACAGTTGGCCGTCGACTATTTAGCGTGATAACTTAAAACGCGTCTCCATTTATCCAACGTCCCATGTTACTTGGATTTGATTCAGGCGACGCTGGATTTTTATGCGAGATGTGTGTACTACCAGACACATGCGTGTGACTCCAAGCTTGGTAATGGTCACCCGTAATACTACTGCTAAAACACCTGCGTCGCCGTCAAGTCACTCTCCTGCGTCGCATCGGCATGAACATGGGCCATGTCACGGCTCCAGGAAATTAAACATGTTTTAATGCAAATGGGTTCTACGTTTTCAATATGGCTACATGTTCTACGATCTATGGTGTCTCAAGTTGTTGCAGTAGGTGGTTCTGTTCGTCCACCACCAGCGCGTCCACAATGTCGTCCAACAGTTCACCGTTCAGCATTCGCTCGATCCCGAACACCGTCACGTTCACGCGGTGGTCGCTCACGCGACTTTGGGGGAAGTTATAAGTGCGTACGCGCTCCGAGCGGTCTCCTGAGCCCACCTGCGAGTTCCGCATAGTCTGGCGCTCGGCATCGCGTTTCCGACGGATACCGTCAAACACTCGCGCACGCAGGATCTTGAGCGCTTTGGCCTTGTTCTGGTGCTGTGATCGCTCGTCCTGCACGGCCGCCACGATGCCGGTAGGAATGTGTGTAATACGCACAGCACTCTCAGTCGTGTTAACGTGCTGGCCACCAGCTCCTGACGCGCGGTATACATCAATGCGGAGGTCCTTGGGGTCGATCTCCACCTCGACATCCTCGGCTTCAGGCAACACCACCACAGCTACGGCACTCGTGTGGACACGCACGTCGTTCACTGGTACACGTTGTACACGGTGTACACCACTCTCGAATTTCATACGACCGTAGGCCCCACGACCTGTGAGCGAGCATACACACTCCTTGACGCCACCTAAGTCCGTCTCGGAGATACTCATGAGCTCGAATTTCCAGCCCTTGACGAGAGCTACTTTCTGGTACATTTTGAGAATATCTGCAGCGAATAAGCAGGCCTCGTCACCACCGGTGCCAGCGCGGATCTCTAAGATGGAACTTTTATCGTCAGCTTCATCGCGAGGCAGCATGAGTCGAACTACGTCTCCTTCGAGTTTGGTAATGGACTCAAGTAGTTCGCGACGTTCCTCCTCAGCCATGTGACGCAGCTCCAGAGCGTCCGGGTCCTCGCTGTCCACTTGTTCAGCGATCATCTCGTCCAGCTCCTCCACTGCCTTCTGTTGGCTCTGTAGCTCCCGCACTGCCATCACTTTAGGCTCCAGCTCCGCCATCTCAATGGACAAATTGGTGATTTTGTCGGACGAGAAGCTGCCGTCATTGCTGCACCAGCGTCATCGCACGAATGGTTAGACACCCCCATGTATTCAAGGAGCAGTCAGTAGCAATAATAAGCGAGAAGCAGGCACCTACTGCGACAGTTCGTGCGCCAGCTCATCATAGCGGCGTCCCAGCAGGTCCATCTGGTTGAGGATGGCGGCTGGCATCGCAAAACAACGCGTCTGGACCCCATTTCGTTGCCACAATTTAGCTGTAATTGGAACTCGCGTTCGCACAGATCTTTGCGGTCGTAGCGCACCGTCCGCCAGCGCCAGGACGCGCCGCTGTCGTCGTAGCCACTGTAGTCCGGTGGCGAGCATCTTCGTCGCTGTGTGGTGCACACTGCACGTCGTAAATGGTCGCTTTCTCATTGGCTATAATTAAAGTTTATATCTATGGTTGAAGCAGATCACTAAACCTGTAGAATGACACGCAGTTATCGTCTCGGAGACGCTTGGTTCGTCGTGTCTTGCGGCTGGTGGCAGCGCGTAGTGGAGCGTGGCGACACACTCACCGACTCGCGAATTCGTAATGCTGATATTGTGGACGCCAAACGCAGTTGTCGCTGCTGTAGTCGCTCGATCCTGCAGCCTAACCTAATGGAGGACGTAGACTATCGACTTGTCAGCGAGCGAGTGTGGAGTGCGCTATCCCTTGAGTTTGGCTACGACTGGGCTGTACGTCGCGAGGTGGTGACAATGGGGAGACGACTGGGTGTGGACGTATATCCTTCTGGACTAGAGGAGCGTGCTACGGGCCACGGCCACATTCCAAACTCTGAGGCTTCAGCAGCTACAGTGCAGTCACCACCTTCGTCACCCGTACGGGAAGAGTGGACGCCTGAGAAACTGGAGCAGTGGAGATCAGAGCTCAAACTGGAAGAAATTGTGGACGCATTGGACACCGACAGCAGGTGGTACGAAGCGAGGATCGTCGATATCACGGACGCGCGGGTCAAGGTGCACTATCGCGGCTGGAGCGTCAAATGGGATGAGTGGCTGGCCAAAACGTCGCCGAGACTCATGCCAAAACATTCTAAAGTGCCTAATTGGCGTAGATTTGAAGTGAATGACGAGGTACAGGTGGGCGAAGCGCGACCAGGCAAGAAACGGATGCTGTGGCGTGACGGCAAGGTGCTAGCCACGTCCACGTCGCTGCTCGTGCAGATTCAAGTTGACGACGAGGTACGCTGGTTGGACTCAGAGGACGAGCGACTCTGTCCGCCAGGAACGCACCGCACTATCAACCTAAGCGCCAACACTGACGTAGCTTCGATGTCATCGCCAACGAGCGTCACCACAGTGGACAGCAACAGTACTGGGCGACGAAAGCGTCTCAAAACGTCCTCCAGCCATCTCTCGCCGTTCGATGATTGAGTTTAGGCTGGCGAGAGCAATCAACTGTATATATTGCGGACAAATGTGAACATGAGTTTGAACTCGACTACACGTTGAAGTGGATTTCCACCGATTTTCGACCAATCACATGCATAAAAAATTCAAATTCCCAAAAGCTCCAGTCAAGCGACACTGCTCCATGGCAGCACTGGAACCCGATACTGAGGACGCTAGAGGCGACACAAATGTGCCTTGGGCACTGCCAGATTGGGAGGTATACAGTGAAGAGGCCAGCAGCAGCTTCGTAGGCGACTGGAGTGACGTAGAGGCCGACGTGAGTCTGGACACGGCCAGCAGTTTGGCGAGCACTGAGCATCAGCGTGTATACCGTATACAACGATCGAGAGGGGGCTTCCTAGGGGAGAAACGACATGATTTGAGAGAAATACACTCGCTATACACGCGACGTAGACAGGAGGAGAGTTCCCAGGGCGTCTCAAGTGTTCGCAGCAGCGTCAATTGGTTCCAACCGGCACCTTGTGTCTCTCCTCGAGTGCTAGAGGAGAAGCCGCTATCTCCAGTGACCAAACAAGAAAATAAGCAAGTAGAGAACGAGCTTTTGGCCCAGCAGAGTGAGATTAGCGCAGAGCTACAGGCGGTGAGGAGGCAGCTGAGTGACTTCCAGGACAAGTGGAAGAAGACGGTGGAAGCTAAAGCGACAGAGACGGAAAGCTCGGGAGCATCAACAGTGCAGAGTTCGTGGTCTTCTCCAGTTTTTATAAAGCAAAAGAGTATAAGTGTCCAGGAGGCTGCAGCTCAGACAGCGAGAGACGAAAGAGACAGCGCAGTGACACAATGGCTGCTGCTTCTCACCCAAAAACTGGAGACACTGGCAAGGAAATACTCTCATGAGCCCACGCGGAATTTCCAGGCGTCAATGGCGCATCTAGCAGGAGCTTGGGACTCCAGTAATGATAAAGAGGGTTTGACACGAGAAGTTAATAACGAGAGTGGAGTGGCAGAAGACGCGCTGACACTGTCATCGTGGCATGTAGGCCGGGAATTGAAAGCTGCGGTTCCGTTAGCAATAGCTGAACAGTTTTTGGAACTGGAACGTGCCATTGCGTGCTTGAACGTGGCCGTGGAGCAGCACGAACGCAGACAGTCAACCAACTTCGATCGTGCAATACAACAAGTGCAAGGGTTCCACCAGGAGCGGATGCAACGCGTGGTAGATGAATCTCTTGCGGAGCTGAAGCTTGTTCGTGGTAGGTACAAGAAGAAGGAGGCCCTGCTAGAAGAGGAAGTGCGTACTGCGAATAAAGAAGTCGAGCAGTGGAAGCAGACGGCGGCAGAAGCCGAACACCGAAAGAAATTGGATCGAGAGTCGTTGGAATTCCAGATCTCAGCAGCTAAAGAACAGGTACGATATATTTATCCTGGTCCGTGTGAAGTTGATACTGACGCTGGCTATGCTCTGCATGTATTTGTTCCAGCATGATCATATCTGTCGACGATATGAGGATGATTTAGCACAACTGAGGACTCAACTCGAAGTAGTGCGAGCAGAGCGAAAGCAGGTTGTAAGTCAACACAGAGATACCCATGGGGTTATTGCACAGGCAAAAGAAGGAGCAGTTGCGTTGGAGAGACAATGCCAAGCACTGAAGAAGCAACAAGAGCGTGCAAGGGAGCTCCACGACAGAGAGGTACGCGTTCTTCAGGATACTATCCAGCAACTCCGAGAGGGCAAAGGCGACATGGAAACTCGGCACGCCACGGACAAGCAAACTTTGATTGAGACAATTGAAAAGCTGGAGGCATCGCGAACGGATACACAGCGACATGAAGCGCGAGTAAGAGAGGAAATCGAACAAAAGGTGTTTCCTGAAAAACTGGCGAGTCTGGAGAAACAGCATCAGGAAATCATTCGATCAATGGAATTTGAACACAAGCGCCAGCTTTCTATGGTAGCAGCACAACTTGGTGAGACAAAGAGAGCAGCGCCTTCAAGTGTTCGCTCAATTGAGACACAAACAGATTTACCTTCAGTTGAAGAGAGTTTTCTGAAAAATACCCAAGAGGAAGATGGGGAAGCACAAGCACAAATTGAAGGACTTACACGACGTTGTCAGGCTCTGGAGAAGCTGCTCGACAAACACTTTGAGGAGACGTCACTCGCCAGCCAGAGATGCGAATCATGCCACTCAGATGACAGTATCTCAACAAGCAGTGATTTTGGAGGTCATTATCTCAATGCAAGTCGTAGCAGCATCCACAGTGACAGCAGGTTTCGCCCGCGGGTGAGTGGAAAGAGTAGAGCATTGGCTCGAGCTCTTCTCGGTTCTTCACGCGCCTCAGTCAGTAGTGTATCATCAGACAGCAAGGCGTCTCCATTCATGAACGAAACGACAATGGCCACTGATGAGGCCACGTTAGGAGCACAGGAAATGTGGGATTCGGCATCGTTCACGTCCATCGACACGGTAGAAGATTTGTCATCCCAACGCACCACACCACGTCAGAAATTGCGATCTACGCAAGAAATTCTTACACTTGTGCGACAGATCAAGCAAGCAGCAGCTTCACCACTTCATCGCCGTGAGCCTGATCCTGAAGTTAATTGGGGGACGCCGAAACAAAAGTCCACAGTGCCACGACGGTTAATTTATCAGGATGATGTCAAGCCTACAGCACCAAGTTCATCACAAAGTACTGCTGAGGCGAGCTCACTAGCACCAGGAACGTCAATCTTCGATGACCTTCTCTGTTAAAAATTAACGTTGCAACTGCTTCTATAAAGGATATGAGCTGTACATTGGAATGGCTTGTACCTACGCTTGGGATGTAGCAGCACAACTCCAACATACATTTGTAAAACGAACCAAAAGAATTTCT
Organism: Phytophthora tentaculata; assembly: GCA_033557915.1. NCBI lineage: Eukaryota > Oomycota > Peronosporomycetes > Peronosporales > Peronosporaceae > Phytophthora > Phytophthora tentaculata. The sequence continues at coordinate 190,191 of JAUCEA010000006.1, forward strand.
TTTTGCTTTGTTGTCTTCGGCAAGGACAAGTTTGCACCACCAACACTTACGTTTCACACTTGCTGTATGTACTCACGAACACGCATTGAATTCGCTTCCACTTCCCACTGGGGTGTGACACAATGCTTTCAGATCTCTCGCTATGCAGCCTGCATCATGGCATGATGCAGGCAGCCTGCCAGGCTCATGCAGCGGCGCTGGAGCGCCGCATTGTGCCAGATTCGTACCCTCCGCTACATGTATTACTAGAAGCACGAAGGTGGCCATATCATTTGTTACTGGCCTTCACATCTTTCCAGTAAAATTGCAACCAGCTTGTATTCGTTAGAAATCCATTTCATTGATTGGATCGGGTTTAAGTATTTTTCGATGCAAAATGATTCCCATCCGGGGCCCAGAGCCGCTGCAACAGCGCTGTCGGAGCGTGCTGTGCTCCAGCCGTTGCCCGACAACTTGTCGGGTGCGCATTTAGCAAGCAGTGCCAAGCACACATGTAACGCTAATTACATAGTTTTCGGTGATTGATCTTTTTATTTTGAAAGCGACCTTGCGTATCTATTTCACTTTCTTTTTGTGAACAGCACATGTTGCCACCCCAATTAGCAACCGAACGACTCGTCTTACAAATGCCAAGTGAAGACCTTCGATGCAATTCGCAACACGAAGCGATGCCAAGTGAAGACCTTGCGTCTTCCTCGATGCAATTCGCAACATGAAGCGATCTCATCGACGCACACGCAAGGTTATTTCCACGATGAATGTAGAGGCTTAGCCTTTAGGCTACCACATGTATTGAAGAAGCAGCCCTGCATCTGAAGCAAGTTTGCATTTCCAACGTGTATTTTGCCACCCCTGAACTCGCAACTCGCTCAAGTGCGTAAAAACTTTGGTTGATCCCAATCGGCATCATTCACATTATAGCCCAGGAGATATCATCTTGTCTCGACATGTTGCGCTCGCTCTCATCCAAGCAACCAGTCACCAGACTGGCCACACGTGCCTTCTCATCCTCCGTACCGGACTCGCACCTGCTGGTGATCAACGCTGGCAGCTCGTCGCTCAAGTATTCACTATTTGGCTTGGAACCCGAGGGTGTGGGTGCCGCCGTGTTCACGGGTCTCGTGGAGCTGTCTACGCCCAGCAGTAAGAACGGCCGCATCACACACAAGACGTTGGCCGCGGGCAAAAAGGAACAGATCGAATTGCCTCTAGACACGCACCGCACGGCTCTCGAGACTGCTGTGGGCAAGTTCTTCGGATCGGATCTGGAAGGTATCAAGGCCGTGGGCCACCGCGTCGTGCATGGCGGTGAAGCTTTTAGTCGCGCTTCGCTCGTGGATAATCAGGTGATCGAGGCCATCAAGGCCAACATTAAACTGGCCCCTCTGCACAACCCTGGCAACCTGCTGGGCATTGAGGTGGCCACCGAGGTTTTTGGCCCGTGTCCGCAGGTCGTGGTCTTCGACACAGCCTTCCACGCCACTATGCCGCCCAAGGCTTTCACCTACGGCATCCCCCACAAACTCTACGAGGACTTTGGTGTGCGTCGCTACGGTTTCCACGGTACCAGCCACCAGTTCGTGGCCAAGAAGGCTGCTGCTATCCTCGGTAAACCTGTAAAAGAGTGCAACTTTGTCACGTGCCACTTGGGCAATGGCTCCAGTATTGCGGCTATAAGCAAAGGCCGCTGCATTGACACTAGTATGGGTATGACTCCTCTCGAGGGTCTTGTAATGGGTACGCGCTGTGGTGACGTCGACCCTGCGCTCCACGCCTTCCTATGCAAGGAACTTGACATGACCATCCAGGAAGTGGACACTATGCTCAATAAGAAGAGTGGTCTACTCGGTATCTGTGACGAGAGCGATATTCGTGTTATCCAGGACCGCGTGCGCGCTGGCAACGACCCCGCTGCCTCACTGGCATTGGACGTGTTCGCTCACAGGGTCCGTAAATATCTCGGTGCCTACGCACTAGAACTGGGTGGTGACCTGGACGCTGTCATCTTCACGGCCGGCATCGGCGAGAGCTCGGCAATGATCCGTGAGCGTGTGTGTCGCAATCTGGGCTTCCTCGGCATTGAGCTGAACGAGGACAAGAACGCCGTGTCCATGATGGGATCGGGCCCTGTCGAGATCCAGGCTGACAACGCCAAGACCAAGGTTCTGGTTATCAATACCGATGAGGAACGCAGCATCGCCGAGCAGACATATGAGATCGCACTGAAGAACTAGTTGCAAATTATTCTTGAACAGATTTTTTGTCGACAATCTTTTTTCGTTGTAGTTTTTGCCTATGGAGCAAATCGAGCAACAAAGGATGAAAAATATAAAAACATGTTTGTTCCTCACACACACTGTGGGCAATGCTATGAATTATTTTGCCAAACTACAGTTCCGAGACGAGATAGTAGCGCTTGCCATCGTCGTGGCGAAGCTCGAAGCTGTCAGGGCCTTGCGTCTGCTCGTTCTCCAAGCGCTTTTTGGTCTTCTTGCCACCTTCCAAAATATGCTTCTTCTCAAAGAATACGTATCCTTTGCGGTACACAACGTTTGCAGCACCAGAACCAGCACCTCGCTTCATACTCATAAAACTGCGCACACTGTTGGCACTGACATTACCCAGAGCTTTCAGAAATGCTGTCTGGGTTACTATCTTCTCTCCTTGGAACTCGCTGATTTTCTTGCGAATCTCGTCGCAGTCATCGCATACCGGTGGATAACCATTTTCGCTTTCCTCTTCCATTTCAGTCTCCTGAATACGCTTGAGTAGATCCAGTCCATTTCTTGCCTTTTTGGCCTTCTGCTCTCGCTGTTCCGAGGTTTTGCGTTTTTTGTCGGTGGCTTTTTGCTTCCTTTTCTCAATCTTTGCCCTACGGTCACGTCGGTAGAAAAACAACGAAGCTCAATAGTAAGTGGTATTGCCTGCTCCTCTGTCCCGGCCATTAAGGTCCATAAATCGGTAATACCGCCCTGGATTGACTTTGCATTCCTGTAGAAATTCCTTCAGCGTCATTTCCTTAGTACCTAAGAATTCGCGGGTTTTGGCGCGAAGCTGGTTACAATTGTAACGAAGGTTTTGCGAGTCGAACCCATCGTCGCTATACTCCTCGTCACCCATTAGAGCTGGTGCAGGTGTTGTCGGCGAAGGTGGATTAGTCAACGTGGTCCCGTTATCGAAAGTTTGTCCATGAGTTGTCAACGGTGCCGCTGTTGTTTCGCTCATGGAGGTGCTGAAATAGGCGGCAAACTAGAGTTTGTAAATCTACCCGCGCTTTTTACCTCAGAATAATGACAGTTCTGGAATGTATCAATGCACACTGCAGTGTTGCAACAAAGGAGAAGAAATTAAAGGCAAAAAAAGAAAGTATAGTTAACACACATTGCTTACTACGCTTAGCTGAACTACTAGCTACAGTTCCATGACGAGGTAGTAGTGCTTACCATGGTGGACGACGCAGTGGCCGTGGGTCAGCTTTAAAACCCCCAGGGCCCGTCAGCTCCTCGTTCCAAACGCTTCTTGGTCTTCGCGCCAACTTCAATGGTGCGCTTCTTTTCAAAGAAGATATAAGCCTTGCGGTAAGCAAGAGTCTCAGCACCCGACCAGGGACCACGCCTCGTACCCATGAAATAGTGCAAACTGTTGGCACTGATCCGGAGAGCATTCAGAAAAGCTGCTTGAGTTACGAGCACGTGGGTCGTAGTCGGGACGCCGAGACAAAGCGTCGGCGAGAATGTTGTACTTGCCGGGCTTATAGTGGACCACGAAGTTGTACTCAGAGAAGAACGACAGCCAGTGGGCCATCCGCTGGGAGAGATGTGGAATCTTCATAGCTGTCCTCAGCGATGCATGATCGGTGTACACCGCGAAGGTCTTCTCGCCCAACAAGTACGCTCTGAACTTGATCAGAGCGTAGCGCATCGCGAGAAGCTCCTTGTCGTGGACGGGGTAATTGCGTTCCGCGGGCTTCGTGTGTCGGGATTGGTAGCTCACGACGCGTTCGCGGCCTTCATCATCAAATTGCATCAGCGCACAGCCGATGGCTAAGTCGCTCGCGTCGCAGACGACGTGAAAAGGCTTCGAGCCATCCGGGAGCGCGAGGATCGGAGCCTCAGCCAAGCTCTTCTTCACCAAGTCGAAGGCAGCTTGAAGCGCGGGAGTCCATGACCACGTAGCATCTTTCTTCAGCAACGAAGAAAGTGGCTGGATCAGTCTGGCGTAATTTTCGTGTATTTGTGGAAATAATAAGCGAAACCAAGCCACTGACGCAGTTCAGTGGGGCTTTGTGGCGTAGGCCACGCGCAGATCGAGGACACTTTCTCGGGGTCAGCACGGACGCCGTCCTTGCCAACGAAGCAACCGAGCACCGGAATCTCCGGCGCGCAGAATATGCACTTCTTCAAGTTCGCGTACAGCTTGCTCTCGCGCATCACTGGGAAGACTTGCCGCAGGTGTTTCAAGTGAACCTCGAGTGCGCTGAGGGAGCCCTCAGCGCGACTGTGTACGAAGGTATCGTCGAAGTAACTCGGTGCGAAATCACGGAGCGGACGCAGCACATGGGAGACCATGCGATTTTTTGAGCGTGGCGGGGGCATTCTTCAAACCTTGCGGCATGATAAGCCACTCCAAGAGCATTCCGCTGGAAGTACTTACCGCTGTGAGCGGTATGTCGCTCAGCCTCATGAGGATTTGATAGAATCCATCGGTCAAGTCGATGGCGCTGTAGATCTCACTACCCGACATGGCGTCGAGTACCATGTCGTTCCGAGGGATCGGCGTCTGTGCCGGGATGGTAGCGTCGTTCAGCTTGTTGAAGGCATGGACAATGCGCCACCCACCCGTGGCTTTCTTCACGCAGAACGTCGGACTGGAGTGCGGCGATGTGCTCTCGCGCACATGACCCGCCTTGCGGCGGCTCTCAAAGAAGTCGTCAACGGCTTTGACTTGATCTCGCGGCAGTGGCCACTGCCGCGTCACGCAATACTTCGAGACGGGCACGAGTTCGATCTCGTGGCGAATTCCTCGGTCAGCCGGAAGCAAGGCTGGGATCTTGTCCGGAAAGACGTCCTCATATTTGCGTACGGTCTCGTAGACTGTGTTGCCTGATTCGCGTAGCGCTTCTCAGGATTGTGCTGCGAAGCGCTTCTCGCGGGCCGACGTCGGCTCGGCACTCTTTGGGCGCGAGGAGCCGTCATCTTCACTGACAGCGTTCACTTCGAGGGGCGCTGAATCAGCGTCGGTAATGAAGCAGACCTGCTCGAGGACGCCGTCCTTGAGATCGCGGAGGAAGTTCTTCCAGGAGAGACCTGGAAGTCTGGTGATCGACTGTGCCTCTCGAGGGGGGAGGGGGGGGGGGGGGCTTGCAAGTTCGAGCGTTCGTTGGCGGCTGGAAGAACCCCCCACATACTCGAGCTCACAGACCGACTTCGTCGATGGGCCGTCGCTTGGCACAGGCCCTCGACGTGGTTTCAGCCGGCGTCTCTTGGCTTTCTTCTTTCGGCGCCTCGTGCGCGAGCTCGAGGATAAGAAATCGCTCTCGCTGGACGTGATCTCACCCAACCTCTGTAGCGGGAACCCCTAGTCGACCGCGGTATTGTTCAGCGGGAGCGCCAACTGCTCGACCACCGGCTCAATCGGCGGGAGCCCCAGCTCGACCGCTATCTTATTCGTCCGCGGGAGCTCCTGCTCGACCGCCATCTCGTTCATCAGCATGAGCCCCTGCTCGACCGCCGCCTCGCCTCGCTGCGAGGGCTCATCGTGTAATAGCACCGCGCGCAAGCCGTCCAGAGAGGGTCATCGCTCGCTCTGTGCACAACGTGTGTCGTGGAAGACCGGTCCACAACGGTGACGCGAGGCCAATCCTTCTGGGCGATCAGGAGGTGAGTGAACACCTCACTCACGTCATAGTCACTGCGACGTTTGACTGACCGGGCCAACCAGTCAATCTCTGGTAGGTAACGCGACAACCACGGCATACCCAGGATGAAGTCGAACGCGTAGTCCATCTCAATCACGAGGAACTCGACATTGCTTCGGAATCCGTCGAACGTATACGGTAATGTCAGCTCGCGCCGCGTCGCGCGGCGCGACTTCCTATCGGCTAACTTGACAGAAACCTCTCCTTGACCCTTGCGAACAGCGATGTCCGACGGGAGCACCGACAAACTTGACGCGTGGAAAAAGTAGTTGGTCGCTCCTGAATCCAGGAGCGCGCGCAGCGGTCGCCGGGCACCGGCGACGTGGAGGCTGACAATGACCAGTCTCGAGTCACTCGGCGTGGTGGTGGCATTGAAGTGTGCGTGCAGAACGGGAGGGCTAGGAGGTTGAGTTGCCACCAGGGGACCCGGACCAGCTACTAGGGCGCCCCGCACCTACTGGCCCAGACCGTTTTTTGGCTGGTCAGCGGTCGCAGGCTTGGCATTGACATGCGAAAGCACTGGAGCTGGCGCGCGACACTCCGCCGCACGGTGACCGACCTTCCGGCAACGGAAACAGGCTAGAGAACTACCGCTCCGACCTCCATTCCGACGTGACCCATGACGTTGGCGGTTGTTCGACGCATCGACAGCGTCGATCTCCATAGGCTCGGGCGCAGGTTCCCGAGCTTCAGCGGAAAGTGCATGGGTGTATGACGCTGCCACCACGTAGGCCTCGCGCAGCGCGAGGGCGAACGCCTCTTCAAGCGTGGAGGGCTCGGCTCTTGTAAGGCAGTACCGCGTCATGCCTTCGCGCATGCCGAACACGAACACATGGACCTGGGAGGCCATGTCTATAGGCTTGGACACGATACACGACGCAAGGTGACGTGCCTTTGGACGTAGTTCGTGCATGGACGTCGTGCCTTGTCGGAGGGCGACGAAGTCCGCCCGGATACGGGACTCTTTCTGAGGCGGCTCGAACGCGAGCCGAATATCACTCTGGAGGGTGTCCAGAGTGGGGAAAGCGTTGGGGTCGACAACAAACTTGCCGAGGGCCCATTCCTTGGCCTTCCTAGACAGCCGCTAGAGGAGGAAGTTGACCTTCGCTGACGGCGCCTCGACCAACCTCGAGTCGATGGCGATGTCGATCTCGCGAAACCACCGGTACAGCGGAAGTCGATACTCACCGGCACTGGAGTACGTGGACATCTCCAGTGTGATGATGTCAATCTTGGGGTTACGCGAGGGAGTTGACACTCGCCGATTCGCATCGGCGAGCTCGCGCTCCATGAATTCTTGTGCCTCTAGACATTGCTGGTCGGGCACGACCACTTCTCCGGACACCGCCGCGAGGCGGTGGTGAGCTTCCCACTCGATCCGAGTGAGGTGGGGGAAAGCAGCGTGGTCGAGGTCTTGGATCATGTCGAACTTGGTCAAAGGAAGGACTACTAAGTGCTACCAGGTGTAACGAGCCAGGTATTTACTCCGTTACTTGCGTACACTATAGTGTCTAGGAAGCTCGCAATAGAACGACTGAGTCTTAGGTTTGTGAAAATTCAGCTCTGACTTTATTTTAGGACCAGGGCGAAAGCCCTGGCCGCTCAAATACACGTCACTAATTGACTAATAATGGGTCTGGCTCCCCATATATCTGCCAATAGGATGGCAGCAATACAGCGTACGCTAATCGTGTGCTGATGCACCTACTTATGTAAAGAAAGCTATCTAACTATGTAATGGAGGGCCCATTACAATGTCATTCTCCCTTATTCCAGAATTTCAGTGGTTATCGTCTTTAACATGGGAATATGCGTCGAATATTGACACGATACTCGGTGGTTCAAGTGTCATGTATAACGTTTCCGTTGGCGAAGACTGTCTTGATGACGAACGGACTCCTAGACACGGAATCCGTTTTCTTTCTTTCGCGTGCCGGAATACAAAGCAACACGAGATCGCCCACACGGTATAAATGATGTAGACGCTCATGTTCTCTCGTCCATTGTCTTGCGTGATGACCATGAAACGATGTTTTGACAGGAAATTCCAGTTAGCAAAATGCGATTGGCGTGTGATCATATCCTCGCCGAGCAGTAGCTCAGCTGAGGACGCGCGAAGCACTGAATGGTAACTTTCTCGAATCGCGTAAGCTGCATGCCTCCAGCTGGTTGTGCAAATCCGAACGAACGCGCAAGATGTTCATCTTCTCAAGATGCACCCGCTCGCAAATGGCATTTGCCTGGGGATTCTTCGACGTAATTATCTTGCTCTTGATTGCCAATGACCGCAGTAGCACTTGAAATGCATTACCGATTAACTCTGTCCATTGGTCGTGCATTACAAACTTCGGACGCCGATAACGGCAAAGCCAGACGCGCTCAAAGCTGATGGATGTAGCACTTGAAGTTTTTCCTTTGTGGATAATCACCTCCAACCAGCGAAATTGCTGTCTGATTGCTGTCAAACAGTAGTAGTCCTCTGCGGTTGGACCCAATGGGGCGACGTGAACAACGTCAAATGGACGTTCAGTGTTTGAAGCGGGAGTTGGTGGTACATGTCCGTAGCTCTGCTTTCCGCCATGTAGCTTCGCCTTCTTACAGTCTGTGCAGCTTTTCACAAATCTGGCGACGGAAGTCTCCATTCCTGCCACCAGAACGTAGCCATGGACTGATGCTGTTTATCAGCACTGGGATGCAACAAATACTCGTGATAAAGTTCAACCAAGCTATAGCACAAAGGATCAGGCACCACCACGCGTTTGCGGTAATGTAGTAGCACTACACCGAGAACTTGTTGTGCCATGCGTATTACGGCAAACTGCGCTTGTAGAGACGACACCGCGCATCGTCACACATCGGTGAGCTCTCCTCTCCGAGAGCCTTTCCAGCGTGTGTTCCATGCGCACCAAGGCACGAAAACGTTTAATCTAGTCCACTAAAGACTCGCTTCGTGTCTTTCGGATTTCCCATATTCTTCTTGGCTTTTCTCGTTGTATTCAGCTGGTAGAACTACTATAGACGCTATATAGAGTGCACGATTGAACTCCTCATCCATACGCACATCGTCGTCACTGAAGGCGTCGTTCTCGAATACCTCGTGAAGGGTTTTGGAGCAGAATAGTAGCGTTGAGAAACTTGTCTTCAGGGTTCCTGTAGTTGAGGCTAGCGAGCCGCTTGAAGTGGTTGCCCACTCTAGGAATTCCTTTAGGCATCCGTCGGTGAACTTCGGCATCTTCTTCGCCACAACTTCTTCGGTGATGTCTTTCTTCTTGTTCGCAGGGCGTACTGTGACAGAGTACGTAAGATAGCACTCCTTGTCATCTTTCTTGACGGAGTCGCTCAGCTTTGTAGGCTGGCCGGGTGAACCGGGTCGATTGGTTTGGAATGTTTCAAAATGCCGTAACTACTTGAGTCCTTCAAAGTAAAATGCGAACTGCTTCAATGTGGATTATGTAAACCATGGCTTCAGCTAGCTACTACCGAAGCTAGCGAACTACTCATGCAGTACTCTGGGTACGCACCCATCGTCTGCACCCAAGGCCAATATAAGTTTGTTCAAAGTGATTCACACCCATTTAGTGCTGTCGACGTCCGGTGTAACCGCGGTTTTACACCCCGGACGTCCGGGGCCACAAACGACGTCGCGAATCGCGATACACCCGCTCGACACCAACGAATCAGATATTACCACTTATGGAGCAATACGACTGAATGTGTACACTTTATGGCATTAAAGCTATATTTGGCAGTAATGCCCAAACTACGAAGCCAAGCGATCAGATAAGCTCGCGGACCTCTGGATCGCGAACAGCGTGCAACGCTACTTGAACGCGGGTGCTCGAGATTTTCGATGCCGTGTGTTCGATCTTTTTCGCGTTGAAATTTGAAATATCCAGCCCCGAACACAACGACGCCGACCACGAAATGTTATTCCATGTACATGGATGCCCATGTCGTGACACCAAGCAAGCACTCCATCATGATTGGTCACAACTGAGCTTTAAAGACCCAATCAAGTTGAAGGTCATTTTTGAAGTTTGTGAAGCCACATTTAAACCAACTGAGCCATACATTATTGTAACCACTCTAAAGGTACCTGAACACCCTTCGTCCAACACCCTGCGTCCATTTTCACATTTGCTGACCAACACGGCGTCAGTGGCAAAGTCGCCGTCGATCTTGAGGGTATACCGATCTGCGAGCAATAACCACTATGATCATACACCATAGGAGAGACAGCACGGCAACGACAAAGATGAGCGACGCGGTGCTCTTGCTATACTTGCGGTAGGAAGGTCATGAGGACGCCCAAATCAATGTAGATCACAGCAATGCGTAACCAGAAGTCCAACGTTATCTTGGACGTCCGACTCAGGCGACGTCCTGTCAACGTCGTGACTCTTGACGTCGACAGCACTACACCCATGCGCCACTGAGGACAGGCGTTTGTGGCATCAGGGCGCGCACCCGATGTGGCTCTCCCAGGCCTGTGCCGCCGGCCCTGTGGCCCAAGGGCTGTCTTCTTCCCGAAGACTGGTGAGGGACATACACGCTGGATGTGCCCATGTCCGCCGCATCCGTAGCAGCGGATCAAGCTCTCGATTGAGCATAAGTCCATGAGCTCGGGCTCCCTGTTCGCGCCGGTGTCTACGGACTGCGTAACAGCAGGTGCAGGAGCATCATTATGGTTCTGCTCCGTTCCCCGAGAAGTACCAGCCTGCTCGTGGCTGTACTCCTCTTGGAGGGCGATTCGAATCGCCTCCTCCATTGTGGTCGCATGCACGCGGAAAAGCTGCGTGCGTGCAGGACCGACCTTCAGACCGTCCATGAAGGCTGTTGTCTTAATGTCTTCAGACAGTGGATTACCTGCCAGCGATGCCACAAACGTGTGCATATTTTGCACATACACGTGCAGCGCGCGTTCCCCTTGCTTTCAGACGAGAAAGCGCGAGCGCTGGCGGAACTCGTTGTTCGCCGGTAGGAAGGTGGCGCGCAACTGATCACACGTCTCCCTGGTGTATGCCCAGTTCTTGGCACGTCCGCCAAGGTTGGACAGGGCAAAACCCACCCGAAGTAGCTCGTCCGAGATGAGGCCCGCCTTCATAGCGATCTCGACCTCTCCGACCCAGAAGTGCCTTGCCAAGCCTTGTACTCGTCGATCTTGGGGGTCCTTTTCATCTGAAGCGTGCAATGAACGCGGGAAATGGCGTTTCCTGGTGTGATGAGACTCCGCCAAGTATGCAAAGTCAGCAGACCTCTTGATTATGCCGTGTACGGTGGTGGCGTTAAACTGGTTTGAGTGTCTCGATTTGCTCAGTAGCCCAACGGGCGAGTTGATTGTGCGACAGAGAAGGCCCGGCCTTGGCTTCGCGCACAACACGTGCTTTTGAATGAGGGACAGCGTCGTGTTGGCAGTTGGGCGACATTCTATGCTTGATTGAAGGAAAACATTAAAGTAGCGATTTGTATTAGAGGTTCTTCGGGCCAAGATTTGAATCGTGCTCGGTCTGCCATGTCATCCATCCTCAGGGAGGGTAATATCTTTAAAGTTAATTGCTGGTAAGGTGATGGGCACTTGCACTTGCGCAACTATTGCGCGTAAACATAGAAACTTGCAGGTCATCGAAATGTGTGGGTGTCGAAAATGAGGTGCACGACTGAACTTGAGTGTAAACAGTGGTACAGTAAAGTGCTTCAATAAAGAGACCCTGATCTGTTTACAATGATCAAGGTATTCTAGACTGTAAAGGAAAAACGCCATCGTTCAAGACAAAAAAAGCCTTATATTAGGTTAATTCAGGATAACCTCATTTCCGCCTTGCTAATAAGCCCAGAGTGCAGCCAACAATGCTCAATCGATTGAGCTGACAGTTCCTGCCACGCCTGTGCACACCACTCAATGTCCTTTAGCATACCTACCTTATATGGCTTCTCATTACCATTATCCATTTCTTCCAGCGCGTACGACATCTTTTTTGTGAGCACATGGCGCTTCATACAGTACATGATACCTTGGTCTAATGGTTGCAGTTTCGAGGTAGTGTTTGGTTAAAGTTTAGCAACACGAACATTTCACAAAGCAACGGTATCATAACAGTGTGATGAAACGTTGTCCACCAAAAGCAGGATATGCCTATTTTGCTCCTTCATGGACGCATCGAGGTCAATCAACCATGTCTGGAATACCTCCGTCGTCATCAAAGCATTGTGTGTCGATTTGTATTGGACAGTTGGAGGGGTTTTGCTTTAGCCACCGCGGCGTGCCAGACTCAGACTCCCCGATGAAGAGCAAGGGAAGTTTCGCTCTTCCTGTCGCGTTGGTTGACATCGCCAACGAGATACGGGATTTGTCTTGCTTGAGGGAGGAGGCGTTGTTAATGCAGAGGGAACCGCGTCGAACGTTGTTGTAGAATAATCCAGTTTCGTCTATATTAAAAACATTTTTGGTATGGAAAGTTGCCAATGAGATTTCGCAATTGTTGTACCTCACTAGCGGCGGCACTGAGATCTACCCCTCCCGACTCCCCATGTGCGCGCTTCCAGCTGATGCCGTAGCGCTTTTGAAAATGCCGCATCCACGATTTGCCAAGACGGGGAAGGAAGCTCTCTGGGATGCGATCACGTCGCGCGAGCCTCTGTGCCTGGAAAATGACCATGTCACCAGACAGAGAGATCTGGAACATCTCGCACCACAGCACAAACTCGACCAAGGTTTGGTCCAGCTGGAGCTGGAACCGCTGCCGCACCTTCTTCCGGGCCAAGCAATCTGGAGTAATCTGCTTCAGATTGTTGGTCTCCTTTAGGACTCCCGAAATTGCTTGGGGAGAGGGGGGCTTGGGGAGCGCAAACTGGACATGCGCGTAAATAGCGACGACTTTGAGAGTAATCTTTGGTTGTTTGCGACGGAGGTCGTAGAGCTGCATCTCTAGCTGCTTCGTTAGGCGAATGCGTTTGTTAAACGGGCGTTTTCGTTCTGGCGGAGTGGGCATCTGTGTCTTGCTGCGAATTGAGCACTGTGCACGAGCTCGGTGGGGCAACAGGTTCGAAAGGTGCGACGAGTACGGGCACGAAGTGCGCAAAATATTGTGACGTGTTTACAATTCCCCCCCCCCATGTCCCCGGTCAGTGAAAGTCGATTGGTGGATCCGTCGTCTGAGTAATCTGATTGGTGGAACATTAATCTTCTGTGTCTTAAAACAGTACCTAGTTCTTAAAATGGATATACGTATCGTTTTAATAGAATTTTGCGAGTTATTAGTTGTGTCGTGTTCTTTATTGAGTCACTTTATTCTACTTTATTATACTAAACTAACCCTAAACCTAGCTGCCGCGCCTTTAAACTTGTTGACTGTGTACAGGGAAGCAACATCCTGCACATTTACACTTTGTATCGGATTTTACTGGAAGTTGCTTCCTTCGTCTTATGCAACTCGTCAAATTACACGTAAAATTGCCAAAAAGACGTGTAATTTGAGATTCAGTAGGTATGACAAGATGCTATCCTACTACGTAAGCCTTTGCCTACTACAACAACACGATGTTGGACTACGACGAGACCTGATATTACTACAAAATGACTGTTGCGTACGACGGCAAGACTGGAGCTACTGCAACAAGACCAATAACTACTAATTCAAGACGGTTACCTACTAGTTTTTATTATAGAGCCGTAAAGAAAGGTCGAAGAGTCTTTTTACCTTAGTGAATTAACAGATTTGAGCAACACGAGAGCCTGTGTTAGTACGTCATGTCATGCCCACCAACGCTGCATGAACTCATCCAGAACGGCAACAAGAGTGCTTCACACGTGAGGGAACCAGAGACAAACATGATACACGGCGCTCGCTTCAAGCGTTTCGCATAGTTTGTATCCGTGGATACCACTCGCATACGATAGCCCGAGTTGCCGTCTTTCCTAGTGGCGTATAAGGAGAGTGTGCAATCGTCTACGGCTGTCTCTCATCAGATTGCCGAGACGGTATGCGCTGCTGTCGCTAGCTCTTTTTGCGATCATAAGCCCAGCGATAGAACTGGGCTTGATCAGTGACAGGCCCTAATTGGGGACAGTGGGTGAGCTCATGGAACCTCTTCAGCTCAGATTGCGGCGATATAGCGCCTGGAGCAGCTTCAGGCTCCGTCAATTCAGCGCGTGTGTCTGCCAGAAACGTCAAGCGCTAGTATAAAAGCAGGTTAAGTCATTAACACAGTATGCGTACTCGCTAGATTTTTATAAGCCCCTGTGGCGTGCTTCTTCCTCTGTTTTGCCAGGAGATCGGCGGGGTAGTTTGCCCGGTACGTTTGCTGATAGAACGCTTCGTGTTTCGCTCCTTTTTAGGCTTCATACAACTGCTTGCAGAATCTGCGCGAGTATGTTTTCCAGTATTTCTCGCGCAGCTTCGTCGCGCCTGGGTAACTGCTGGTTGATAATAAACTGTCGCCTATTCGCTACAATAATTATCCTGTAGATCTCCTACCCAGATGTTGAAGCAGTATATCAGATTTCCAGCCAACGTGATCTTGATCCGAGTTCTTCAGATTGTTGTATACACATTGCCGCCAATTCCAACCCAATCTTGGATCTGACCTCCGTCTATGTAGCACCCCACCTTACGAGCAAAGGCAGTGTCCAAGTTGGACACTTCGGCGCCACTATCCAGAAGCATGATCGCTTTCTCATTGTTGATCTTGCCAGCGAGTTTAGCTCGACGGAACCATTTCCCAGGATCATGGTATTTCCAGTATCCACGCGATTCGCCCGGGTAAGAGATCTACCTCGCCCACCATTCCTCACCGTCTAACCTCAGCTATCCGGCTTGGCTTAAGTAGGATCTCGCCTTCACCAGGCTTGAACCATTGATCCCGATCTCACTGTGTCGAGAATCCTCTTGCTTCCCCGTGATGGATATTCAAGGGCACATACGTCACAGATCGGTCGAAGTTTTCGGCCTGATACAGACTCGAAATCCCGACGGTAGGTTTCTCGTGCAAATCACATATATCACCGGATAGATCGGGTCGCTTGTTAGCTTGATCTACCGATGTCTTGTTCTTCTCAGTGATTTCGGGTAAGTAGCAACACGACGTCCAAGGCCCGAGAGGAAGAGCGGATCCGGATCCAAAAGGTAAGGCGATCTAGATCCAGGATGGATATTGATCCGGATCCGGGCATGGCGATCGAGGGCGAACTCAAGATCTATGATAGGATAATGACGAGTCCACGTTGGAGAACGTACCTGGTGATGGGCAGAAGTGTGGAGGACATATAGGCGGTAATAGGTGGTCGTTTGGCAGTTGTGAGGATCGTGACTTGAATGGGACTAAATCAGAATTGAATTTGAATTGGAAACAACAAGTGCTCCACGCTCCGCGAAGAAGAGAAACTACATTAGCCGCGCGTCGTGTTAGCAAGTTGAGGGATAAATGTCCTAGTGTTGTTTATTAATATATGGTAATTATACATACCGGATCTAGCCACCTAGTGATCTACCCTCAAGTGCAGATCCCAAATCGACCGGAGTTTATTGCCTGGCCGGGAGATCCTTCAACTCTGAACCACCAAGATCCCGCTATAGGAAGCGGCAAGCAAGTGCAAAGCAGGACCGCAAAGGCAAACACACCCCAATCAAGGCAACCTCTCCGTCAGATCCAGATCCAGGCCGCCAGATCCAAGCTCGAGTAATCGCTTAGGATATGGACTATATCGACAGCAGAGCGGAGAGTTACCGCGCTGCTCTACCCCATCCCCAACGTCTCGCCAAGACGTTCAAGCCTTCACCGCTTGGACCTTCACAAAGTCAATAGAGGAGCAAGATCCAGCCCTTTCGTCGGGTACACAAGGTGAGCAAAGTTCAGTACAAGATTACGGATCATCG
Source organism: Phytophthora tentaculata (assembly GCA_033557915.1). Taxonomy (NCBI): domain Eukaryota; phylum Oomycota; class Peronosporomycetes; order Peronosporales; family Peronosporaceae; genus Phytophthora; species Phytophthora tentaculata. Next base: position 205,980 of record JAUCEA010000006.1, read on the forward strand.
GGGGACCCCCTCCGTTAGTCGGTGTCCGGGCTTAGTGGAAGTTGGATCTAGCAGTCTCGCAAGATTTTGCTGAACCTGCTACACCACAAACGCGTTCTCGAACTGCTTCTGAGAATCTTTAATTAGAGGCTGTTCAAAATCGCACACGATTTCACTTGGCGATAGCTTTTCAGAGGTGTCCCGGAAAATGGGTTCCAAAATGTCCAAACACATATCCCGCGTCTTTCCCAGTATATAACACAAACTAGACGGGGACAATGAGCTCGCTAGCTCTGCCATTTACCATTAAAAGGAAAAAAATTGCGTGAACCCCTGCGGCACACATCGAAACGTACCATCGATGAAGATAGCCACGTTGTGATACATGAGTAATTGCCGCAGCACCGCGATAATTCTCTGAGGCTTGACCGTGGGGTCTGTGCTTGGGCGGGACACGTAAAATTAGAAGAATTTTAATGGCTTCTTTTCTGCCATTGATAGAGGAGGGATTTCTATCATGCCAAGAAGGTGTGAGCCGTCCTACGTACGCGGTAAACTTGGCTACTGACTTAGTCTTCGGTTAAGCCCTTCCGGGCAATGCAGTCAGCAGGAAGGTACTTAGCGCTCACGGCTTGCCAAATTGTGTACCCTGGTTTCGTAAGGTCCATAATGCACAGAGTATCCACCATTTGCTTCATTTTGGACGTGACGTCAAACATGTTCGACACTGCATCCTATGTGGGAACGCACGTATGGTCCTTATCTTGCACCTTTCCACCCGCAGCAAACATCTCGAGCCTCTCCTTGCGCGATGTCCGCCGGTAAACGCTGCAACGAGACATGATTTTCACGGCGGGATCCCAGCCTCTTTTGTATCGGAATCCGTTATGGTAAATACATGTATCTCCACTCCGTCCCTGAGGCTTTGGCGTACGTCTGGTGGATGAAGTTGCCGGAGGCAGCCATTCACGAGGCGAGCGGCCGATAGATTGCCGAGTCATCGCGAGTTTTCTTGCCGGTTAGCTGTGGTTATTCGGTCGCGAGGCGAGTGGCCGATAGATTGCCGAGTCATCGCGCGTTTTCTTGCTGGTTAGCTGTGGTTGTTCGCTCGCGTGTTAGCTTGATAGGAGGAGGCCCGATTGTAGAAAGAGCAGGCCAATTCAGTGCACAGCGCTGGTAGGTTAGCAACGTAGGCAGGCGCCGTAGCTGCCATCATTATGATGCGGTTGGCGCTCCATGGTGACGCCATGAAGTGCTGGAAGGAGTGCAGGCTCATGTTTGGTATCGCGCTACAAGGGCACGGAGTTTAGTCCAACAGCACTCACACGTGTCAACATGCTAGCAAGTTCACTATTAGCTATACGCTCAAGTACGTTCACTGACAACTAGCCCGACCTAAAGTATACCACACTTGATAGTCGACCTCATTTCCGATCCTACGAGTATACGGCCCAAGAAAAAGTCTATCATTTTCTCCAACGCCTGTATGTCATGCATTTTTGCTGTCTTCATGTAATACAGTACCTATCAACGCTACTAAATCCGGAACGGGAGCGTAACTAAATGGAAAGACAAAACCACAAGCTTTCGCTGTTTGAATGTACATTTCTATTCTGTTGAACGTGGCGATGACAACTATGGCACCGTGGTGCTTCATCTCGCGCTTGTTATCTCGGTCAAGAACCCGAGCGTACCGGAATGTTCCGGAATATCTTGTAGTGGCACCACGGTCCTTCATCTGGACGTGCGTAATGTAACCACAGCAAAGAACCCGATCGTACTGTCAGTAGCATTTTAGAAGCAAACGTACTTTAGTACATGAGTCGATTGCGCTTATTCAAGATTATACAAACGTGGAACTCTGCGTGCTTTACAATAGTGTAGATCATTAAGTAGTTGGCTAGTAGGCTGGTCGGCATGTAATGCACCAGGTAGACCACCAGCGACGGGCGTGGCGAGTAGATGATACAGAGCGCCATATATTTGGCCAATGGAGGCAGCCATCTGATCGTTAGAATCGAGTCTTACAAATTTGGGCAGAATTTCGGTTTATTACCTCTGAAGGATGTGCAACACACAAAATACCGGAAATCATTTCTCGAGTGATTGAAATCGGAGCGAAATTTTCAGGAAGACAATGGATCGGTTACTTGGAAAAATATATGCTCGATCGGATACTTTTGCGGTTTGATTGGTTACTTAAGACTAAAAATACTATATTTGAATTTCAAAACGGGTATTTTCGTAATTATATATATTTTACTACGGTAGCTCTGGCTGCAAAGTTCCGTAACCCGAACTACTAGACATGCCAAATGAGGGCTTAGAGAGACCGTTTGCACCCGCAGCGAAGCGGAGGTCGGCGCCTAGCCCGGAGCAAGCGAGAACTTACAATCTAATCCAGACACCAAGCCTGGCCGAGTCAAAGACTTAGCGTTAGGCGCAAGGGGGTGGGGCTGGCCTCGAAGCAGCCCCCCCCCCCCCCCCCCCCGCAGCGCCGTCGCTAGACGAGAGCCAACGAGAGAGTGTCCTATGGGATCTCTGCTCAACCATGTATAGTAGCGTCGATGTTCTAGTGTTTACATTACGCAAAGAAAGTAGTCCACTTCTCGCACCAGTGTTTCATGCGGAAAGGACCAGCCAGAAATGTGTTTCGTCGGCTCGAATTCGTTTGGAGTCGGTCACCTTTGCATGCAGCACTGGCGCTACTAGTGACAAGCGTAACGATGTAAAAGTATCCGATCGAGTATATAGTTTTCAAAGTGTCTGATTTTAAACTCAAAAGTAACCGGTTCTAAATTTCCACCCAAATTTTCTTACGTTACTCTTGGCCCCAGTGCGAAAAACGGTTCCAGTGCAACGTACCCAATTATAATGATGACACATCGCTCTGGACAGATCTCAACAGGATCTTCCGTCTGCGCAGGACGGGTGGCATCGAAAGGGCTCACTTAAAAACCTTAACGAGGTTTTATAAGAGCCTTGTCCAAATAGAAAATCGATCATTTTTTCTTACCTATTTTTTCTCTGAATTAGCCCTAAAAAACGAGGTGTGGAGATCACCTCTTTTTAGAGCGGCAAAAAAAAGGTTTGGCACCTATTTCTTTTGAACGACGACGTGAGAAAGTATGAGACCGGTGCTACACAGTCTCAGAAACCAGAAGTCTTTTAGTAACTCGCCCGTTAGATACTTAGTTGAAGTTTCTATTTCTAACGGAGTCCACTGAGTGCCCCAGCAATTCCCAATCTGCTAAGTGTGGGGCGAGTGCTGTGTTTGGTGTTCGTTCTTCTGTCGCGTCTACTGCCCAGGCATCGTACGCGACCTCTCTAAGTGAACAAGGAGCCGCTCAACCGCTGTTAGGGTTAGGAGCCCAAGATTGGAGTAAACTAGTAGAACTACGTGAACGCTTACGATGTCGTGGACGTCACCTTCGATGTCAGACTTACTTGGGGCTCCGGCGGCGTCTGTGTCGTGGCGGATGATGGCTGTGTCAACTCCGGCAGTGCCGGCAGCGTCTGGGCTGGCAAGTCCAACGTCCTGCAGCCTCCGCACTTGCAGTCTGTCGCTGCGCTGAGCTCGCCGCCTTCAACGCTCGTTCTGACTGGAACTCCGGTGGTGAATGTACCAGCGAGGTTGCACGCTAATGGAGAGCAGCAGCAAGCGATGCCATTACCACCGCCTAGCCTGGCGATAGATGTAAACAAAACCCACCAAAGATGGCGGGAAGCTTTAACCTCTATCGAGCTCAAGTCATGGCATACTTACACCGGTTTTTAACGCTTGGGGTTTGGTCGATGGATCAGTACAGCGTCCGGTTGTGGAGGGTGAATCTCAACAACATTACATGCTGGACTTCTTTGTGAAGGACACATTGCTTCGTGGTGCTCAAGCTGAAGATGCAGATCGTATGTGTGACCTTCCAACTGGCACAGGAATGTGAGAAAACCTGGAAGCACACCATACATAACGTGAATTTCCAATTACGTGTGGGTATTGAAGAAATTCTTCCACGCGATTTATAATCGCGAGAAGACAATGGATTCTTGGCTCCAGGAGATTCACGACACCCGTCGAGCGTTGGCCAACATCGGTCGTGTCATCGATGATGATCTCACTGTGGATGTGATTCTTATGGGAGTAGTGCATACGCACAGTGATGCTGTGCGCCAATTTTCTCGTATCATGACTCCTGGATCCCGGCCTACCTTACAACAAGTCTTGAACACACTGAACTCCGAGACAGAGATGGATGAGATCGTTCGCGATGAGGAAGAAAGCAACGCGAAGATCATGCACGTGGCCAAGAAACAGAAAACTGGTGGCAAATCTAGCAGAAACATTAGCTGGATTAATACCGGTGGAGCACAATCTTGTGGAGCTAAATCCAATGAAGGAGGAGGCAAAACCAAAATTAAAAGTGGTACTGGCAAGCGAAAGAAGGGCAGGTGCTTCTAATGCGATAAAGATGGCCATCATAAAAGTGTGTGTCGTAAACTCAAATTTGATATGAAGCACGGCAACGTAGATGCTGAGAAGACAAAGTGTAGCAGCAATACTGGGGATAATTCAAGAGGTCATGGTGGCAACAGAGGCGGTCCTCCTCAGCCGTCACCATTGGGAATGATCGGTCGTGTTGAAAATGCTTGTGCTGTGGAAAGTACGGGATCTACATTGTCATCGACGTCTGATTCCTCTAATTTGTTAGTGGATATTAGACACCGCAGCCGTTGCACATACTTGTGCAGACCGATCACTCATGATGAAGTTTCCGCACTACATGGAGATGAACACGCCGCATGAATCTTGGACAGGAGAAGTAACAACGGAGCGCTTGGTAGCGGAATTACCTGTATCTTTCCTATCTTCACAAGATAGACGTGGCGAAACTGGATTTGCTTAGTTGCGTTCTTACTGTAGTCCGTAATGTTACTGGGTGCCACGTTAATTTACTGAGCGTTGATGCACTTGAAGAGGAAGGTTGGCAATGCGAGTCGCAGTATCCTCAAGACGGGCTTCCGAGACGATTGCTGTGGAAGGGGCCGACAGCGATAGTGTTTATCAAGAGCCGAGGCAACTATCGCACTCGCGGTTTGTGCACTTCACCTCGAGTTGTTGTGTCATCTATGGCGGGAGGTGAGTCGCTATTTCGGTGGCATCTTCGCTTTGGTCATGTGAATTTCGCAGCGTTGCAGCAACTCCATCGTGATCAGATGGTTACAGGCATGAAAGTCTCTCCGGCTGAACGCACTGTAGATGTAACGGATTGTCTAAGTTGTACACTAGCAAAATCCCGAAGAATGTCGTACAAAAGCTTGTGTCCAAGTCGTTCAATCAGGTGTTGTGAAAAGTTAAAGACCGATGTCTGCCATTATGGTGAAGTTACTGTTGCTGGAAACGTAATGTTTCAGCTTGTGGAAGACGAGTATTCACGATACCTGTGGGGCTTCTTACTCCGCCAGAAGTCACAACGCACAGACAACTAGATGACGTTAATCCTGCAGCTAAAGCAGTGCGAACGACATGTCAGATTTCCGGGATCTGATCAAGGAACCGAATTTGTAAATCAAAAGCTGCAGAAGGTCCTTCGAGACAATGGAGTTCGTCCGCTGTATACAAACATGTATACACCCGAAGAAAACAGTCTCGTCGAAAAGATGGACGGTGTAGTGCTACGATCCGTCCGCGCACTCCTCGTGACCAGTGGACTATCGACAAAACTATGGGGTGAAGCATTCAAGTTGTGGTAACAATACGAAAGTTCTCACCATCCAAAGTCATTCAAGTCCGTACACCTTACGAATTGCTTGAAGGTCGCAAACCTGATGTATCTGACTTACGAGTGTGGGGCTGTGCTGCAACATACTTCATCCCTACACAAAGGCGCAAAGGTCAGCAAGATACAACAGCGAGGGAAGCATTATTTCTATGATACCCTGAGTCAAGTACTGGTACCGTGTCCTGGATCTTGTTACCGGTCGCATTGTGGAGTCACGTGACATAAAGTTTCGCGAGCAGTGGACAGTGGCGGGTTATGTCGATCAGTTGCTTGGGAAGTTCTATGCGAAGAAGTCTGGTGTGGTGCTACCTGTTCCGATCCCGTATGTAAAGCTCCCTGTCCACGACTACACGAGCTCCTGTAGCAGCAATAAAACTGCACTGGCGTTGCATAGCTCCGATGAAGTCGGGCTTATAGATACTCAGGTTGGAGGCGATGTGGAAGAAGGGAAGAGAGCTGAGAGAACGGGGGAGCTTGAGCTAGATGGAAACGGCTCAAGTCCTGCAAAACGCAGACGAACGGGGGAGCTGGCCCAGACCAATGATACTCCAACTAGTTGCTCTACTTCTACAACCCATGTCGATGTACGTGAAGATGACGAGAAATGTACAAAGTCTGCTGGAAAGAAGCGAAAACAGGGTTTGCTCGAAGTCAAACAACGTCGGAAAAGACAAACAAAAGAACCAATACTTACGCTTCGCAGATCGACACCTACACGCCGCCCAAATGTACGGCTCATGGATATTCCCTTGCCAACTACTTCATCTCGACCATGGACAAGTTGCCGAAGTCAGATCGAGCAGCACTTGCAGGTCCAGATGGTGGTAAATGGTGGCAAGCCTTACAAACTGAGTTCTCTGACATACAAGCAAATAACACGTGGATTTTAGTGAACCGTCCGTCGGGTACTAAAGACATGATCAGCCGCTGGGTATTTTTGATTAACGGAATCAAGACGGAGATATTATACGCTACAAAGCTCGACTCACGTTACGTGGGTTTGAACAAGTGTTTGGTTCAGACTACTGGGAAGTGTACTCTCCATTTGTGAGCATGGAGGCAATCCGTGTTTTCATTGTGCTAGCATATTACTATGACTTGGAACTCCGCCAAATCGACTTCACTACAGCATTTCTCAATGGTGAGATGGATGTTGATGTGTATATGGAGCAACCAGAGTTGTTCGACGATGGAACTGGACGAGTGTGCCTGCTGAAAAAGAGCCTGTATGGATTAAAGCAAGCTCCTCTCATCTGGAATGCAACCCTGAAGAAATATCTGGTGAAGCTTGGCTTCAAACCCAGCATAATTGCAGATGGAGTTTACGTCAAGTGGGTTGACGACTCTCCAATCTTCCTCACAGTCTATGTTGATGATGTCGTTGTTGCGGCTAAGCCTGAGAATATCTCGTGACTAATTTCACAGTTGAAGAGTGAATTCAAGCTAAAAGACTTGGGGGAGATCAATCTTTTGCTGGCTATGGATGTGAAAGTGGAGCCGACCCGAGTCACGCTGTCACAAGAGTCGTACATCCGTCATATTGTAGAAAATTATGGCGATCCTAACGCTCGAATTGTACGAACTCCGATGGACTCAAGAGTAACACCCATGAGACCAAGCAAACCCTACGGAGCTGACGTAAATCGAAGTGATCTACTATACAGTCAGATCGCCGGTTCATACAGTATCTGGTGCGCTGTACGCGACCCGATAATGCGAACACGGTTCCTGTTCTTAGCAAGTTTCTTGGCTGTTATACAGTGGAGCATTATGGACTAGCTCAACGCGTTCTGACGTTTTTGTAGGGGACTAGTTCGTATGGATTGGTGCTACCGAACATTTCTACAAAGGGCAAGCTGTCCATCGTCGGCTATGCCGAGGCTGACCTCGGCAATGCTATGGACACTCGTCGTTCTGTTACTGGCCAAGTTGTGACACTTGGTGGATGTGTCGTAGAATAACAAAGTAAGCTACAACGGAGTACAGTCAAAGATACATGCAGTGCTGAGCTCACAGCAGCCAGCTGCTGTGCAGATCGAATCCGATGGCTTCAGAACTTGCTAGCTGAGCTTCAAGTTCTTGTGGAGCTTCCAGCTCTCCTATACACGAACAATGCTGCAGCTGTCCAGGTCATGACGCATTCAAGTGGACACCACAAGATCAAGTGTCTAGACTTGGAGATATACAAGATTATCGACTATGTGGATGCTGGCTACATTGTGGTGAAACACATGCCGTCGAAGGTCATGCCGGCTGACGCTCTAACCAAACCATTGGGTAAGAGCAAGTTCCGGCAGCATCGGAAGCAGCTTGGTGACGAATGCCTGTGCACTCAAGTTCATGAAGACACAAATGAAGAACCAGAACAGCAATCTGATCCAGATGAAGTTCAAACAAGATAAAGAGACTTCAAGTTTCGGGGAAGTATGAGGCCGGTGCTACACAGTCTCAGAAACCAGAAGTCTTTTAGTAACTCGCCCGTTAGATACTTAGTTGAAGTTTCTATTTCTAACGGAGTCCGCTGAGTGTGGAGCTCCAGCAATTCCCAATCTGCTAAGTGTGGGGCGAGTGCTGTGTTTGGTGTTCGTTCTTCTGTCGCGTCTACTGCCCAGGCATCGTACGCGACCTCTCTAAGTGAACAAGGAGCAGCTCGACCGCTGTTAGAAAGGATGCAGAGAAGGAGGAAGTTGCCACCGGAATGCATGGCGTATACGGCGGCGATCTACGTTCGAACGCACCACAGAAAGTACCAGCCAACAGACAGAGCCTACAGTGTAGCAGAATACACTATTCAGCAGCTGCCGTAGCTGTAATACTTGTGAAGCTCGATGCTGTGGCGGTCTTCTTACATGTTAGTGCACACCTGGGCTGGCAGGAGGGAAGCACATGGAGAAAAGGAGCGCATTACGTGTAACCACTGGCACTACAGCACGGGGGCATCCTATTTTACTCGCCCACAAGTTTGAACTCGTTCATATTTTCTCAGCCATTACATATCGTCGCCAAAAGCATGGACCCCAACGCCCTCTATACGTGAAGCTGTGCTTTTAGCACTTTCGTGTGAGCATGGCGATACACTCTCCACTGGATCTCAGCCTGAGTCCTCGCCGTTTGGCTTCCGAGGGATACAACCTATCCGAGGGAATAGTATGAATCTAGGTAGGTTTATCAGAATAAATTGGTCTGGAGCTTGGACATACCAACGAATTACGTGACCTCATTTTTTTCAGAACAGAACAATATCGGCAGCCATAAAATAGATCGGTTTTCTATTTGGACAGCGCTCTAATTGACTTGACTTTGACCAAAAAAACAATCGGTGTCGCACTGGGGTAAACGTTTTTACATGAATGTAACTTGCTAGTCCTGATTGGCTGGTATAATGTAAATAAGATATTCGATTTTGATTGGCTAATAGGTTTTGCATGAGGTTCGTCAGTGAAAGAAGCTGGGAATCCTTCTGAGAATGAAAGTGAGCATTTTGCCAGCTGGCTATCCGGCATAAAATGGACTTAGGGCCGTTCTTAACCGGGATCGCTACCCGTCGAATCGTGAGCGATGCCTGGGATTGCGATCCCGTCGTTCTTAATCGGATCGCGACCTGCCCTTAGAGCCCAAAAGACACAGCTTTATACATGAAAAAGGTTTAATCTAAATGTTGCTATGTGCGCCGTATGCGTATCATTACACGCGTAAAAAATAAAATATTAGGCTGAGAATATTGCATGTCCGCTATAGATTCCTACTACAACCTCTTTGCACGCACCTCCTCGCGAGTGGTGTGCTGGCGCCGCTTTCCTCTGTCTCGCGATCCAGCGATCCCTGAGAGGTCGCGACCCGAGCCTAGGATCGCAATGGTTACTCGGGTTACATAATCGGAATTAAGTGGGTAGGATTTGGCCAATCACAGGCCGATTCTCGGATCGCGATCACGGTTAAGAAGGGCCCATAGAGCATCTCCTTCGCAGCACTGTATCTGGCTCTTCAATGCCACTTTACAGATAATGTGGTAATTTATCCTCCCACCGCATTACGCTATCTCTATCTGTAACTTTATATTCTCTCCAATTTTGGAGACGACTCTTCAAAATGGGCTGTGTCTACAGTTCCATCTTTACATTAAAAGAGTCACTGAAGCGTCGCGAACCTCTGTATCTGGAAATATTTTTATTTGGGCCTCTTCAAAGGGGCATTTGAAGATTCAGATAGCGCGCTAGCGGTGGAGACGCTAAAAAATCGGGGGCTCACCCGATGTAACGATGTACAACCCAAGTGTACCCTAGTTACATGAAGAATGACGTGTCACTCTTCCTGGTACATGGTACCAGAGGCTCGCTGGACCAACCATGGGATATCTACATAGCTTCACTAAAGGTGACTTCTAGTTTGTATAAGAACTCATGCTAAGTTTACCTATAAATACATGTCTTTAATCTACTCTTCTAAGTAGCAAACAGATCCCTTTGAGGCCAGGAACACGTGAACTGACGTTCACTTGGGTAGTAAATACCCTATAGCACGTCTTTTGTGCAAGGTGCTGTGTGACCCCGTCCCCCGTCACACTTGTAGTCAATCCTACGCCTGCGCGAGTAGATTGCACTGCCTGAATCCTCTGTGGTCTCGACGTTTGAGCCACGATGGACCGAAGGGAGTTTCCTCACTTGAACGACTCGCAGCTCGAGTCTGTTCGGAAGATGGGAGGCATCTTTGGGCAAGATGTCCTCCACAGCTTGGCAGCGGCGACGCCTGCCGAGCAACACAAGCGCGTGGCCGCGCTTGAGACCTACGAACGTGGTCTCATCGCGCACGACCGCGGGAGCTTGGAGGCTTCAATGGCCGCATCCCAGGCAACCAGGTCTAAGCCGGTAAGGCTGAAGGTCCCCGCTTTCGAAGGGAAGGAAGGGGAAAACCTTCACTCCCCAACCATCACCGGCTCTCTTGTGCTCAAAATTGATCAGCGCGAAAACCTTCGGCAGAGGCCGAGAAGCCGAGGGTGGCTGTACCGCTTCCAGCAGCGAACCGGCTTGTGGGTTTCTCTGCGCCATGGTGAAGGCGGCATCCTAGATAAAGCGGAGGTGGAGGAGGGAACCAATGCGCTGCAAGTTGCTGTTGCGGGGTACCACCCCCGTAACGATTACAATATGGATGAGAATGCGTTTTTTACCGTAGAACCGACGGGTACTCTCACGACAGACCCAACCGCAAAAGGGGAAAAAGCAGAGCAGCACATACTCATCGTGTGTGTGGCCATTAACGCGGTTGACACTGATCGGCTTCCGTTGCACTTCATTGGAAAGTCAAAAGCGCCACGGACATTAAAGAATTGGGATGTTTTCGCCGAAATTGGAGCAACATATACAAACACTTCCAAAGGCTGGATGAATACGACAAGATACTGCGAGTGGCTTATCGAGCTTGATGAACGAATGACCGCCACATAATTCTCTTGGTTCACAACGTCTCATCACATAACGACGTGCCCGTGGAGCTGACAAACGTTGCAATTTGCAAACTACCTCCTTACACAACGGCTGCACTCCAGTGGACCAAGGAATCATAAAGTCTCTAAAAGGCCAGTACCATAATAAGAAGCAGTAGGCGGAGCTAAACATGCTCTACAGTGGAGTGCCGTATTCACTGGTCGATATTTACACCGTGATACTATGGCTATCGGACGGGTGAACAGGTCTGTCTTCCTCAGCTATTAGAAGCTGCTAGTGCCATCCCCGCATTGTGTCTAAAATGAACATAGGTTTCCTACTGAATTAACGATATAAATTTCAGTGCACATCTGTTTGTGTCCTCCATTTCACATCGTACGAGCTGGCAGACTTGATAACGGTCCACCTTGTCGAAAACGAGGTGCACAACTGTTCATTTTGTCAATGGGAGCGCTACTTCCAACTTCAAAGTGGGAGAAAGTAGGGAGCATTGAGAGCGGAGCATTGGCGCAGAGAAAGTCCAGACAGATGGCGTTACCCCACAGGTTGTGGTCCACAAAATATGAACAACTGCAACGAGAGCTTTCACTGTAATGGAGCGATTCACGCAGCAAGTCTGGGACGTCCAAAATGCACTTTCTCTAGTTCAAAAGAATTAACCTGAAAGAGGGTGGGGAGTACCTCGCATCTTCAGATTTAAAGTCAAACGAGTTTTGGATTATGAAAAAGGACAGCAGTCTAGGATTTAACCGCTTTCAAAAGGCTGCGGGAACCGCTCCAATGTTACCTTTTTTTATAAGCACAAACTAAAATTAAACATGTTGCAAGTAAAATATAAATACCTCACTACCGCGATGGTTAATATCTTCCTCCACTGAATTTGAGGTCGCAAACGTCGTCGCCTTCCGTAACAGACAACTTGTCGTAAATCTCATCGTTGCTGACGTCGTCTCCCCTACACAGAACTCGACGTTGCACAGTTATCTCCCCCTCCACTGAACTCGACGTCGCCCACGTCGTCTCCTACTTGACGTTGCACAAGTAGCCTACCCCTCGACTGAACATGCCGTCTCCAACATCGTTGAGAACAGCTTAACGACAAAAAAGTGAAAAGGCTATATCCTTCTATATATTGACCCTCCACCACATAATGAGTACGCCTCAGCTGAAGCTTCAGAAGCAGTCATTCGTGATTGGATTAAGGCTCATCACTTTAACGTATTACGAAGTCAGCTACGCAGAAATGAAAAGGGTAAGGTTCGGTACCGCTTATTCGAATGCGACCAAGCTGGGAATCCCAAGAACACTAGAAAACTTTTTCCTGACCGCCAACAACCCATGGTGGCCTCTAAACGATCTGGTTGTGGTATGCGCATCAGCATTGTAGCTGTGGATTCTACTGATACATCTGGTCCATGAAAGATCGCCTTCACCAAGGATGGCAGCAAAAGACACAATCATCCGCTTTCATCGGACATTGGAGTTCATGTCGCCCATCGCCAACGTGATAATCGTCGTAGAAAATCTGCAGCTCCAGTTGCAACCGGTCTCATCGACATTCAAGCATGAGCTGGTGTTTCAACGCCAAAATATGCAACATTGGTGCTGTCAGACAAAGAATCATTGATGCTTCCGAGTGAAATTTCAAACATGAAGAAAGCTTCGCGTACAAAGCTTCTGGCAAACCAGACCAGCAACGAGGCTCTGTCCCAACTTCTGGATAATAATAAATTTCACTATACACACGAAATTGATTCCTCATCCAACCGATATTGCTACTTCATGTGGGATCACCCGGACACAACCAAAATAGTCTAGCATTTTATGGATATGCTAGTTATCAACTTTACTAATAACACAAATAAGTACCGGATGCCATTACTGAACGCTATTACACTGACCAGAATGAATACTATCCTGCCAGTAGCTCAGGTCTGGACGCCAGGGGAAGCAGGGCCAGGTTTTCTGTGGACCCTTTAAAAGTTGCAAGATTTCATGGTCGAACAGTCAGTACCTAAGCCTTGGGTAATCGTGACTGATAGGAACCTCGCGTGGACCAACGCTATGGAGACAGTCTTCCCCATGTCCGCAAAGCTTTTGTGCCGGTGGCAACATCCGAAACAACGTTCTTGCGAAAGCAAAAATGACAATAGCTACTGTTGACGATACAACGGTTTCTGCCCAAGAAGCGATGAAAAGAAAGGAGATAAGAGTTGATATTTCCTGGCGAAATATGACGATACCATAGACGCCGACAGTGAGAACGCCGACGATTAGGGCTGTTCTATACTCCGCGAGCTCAGTGTTGGCATGGACAGATATTTGAGAAGGGCCCGATGGCCGCATAAGGCTAAATTCGTTTGGTACTGGACTAATAGACATGCTCTTCGTATATATTATCCCTAAAAACTCAACTTAAAAAATATGTATTTTAAAATACATATTTTTTAAGTTGAGTTTTTAAAAGACATATAACACTGAAGCTATGGCAGTGAAAGCTCTCGTTGAAGTTGTTCATATGCTGTGGTGTTACGTCATCTGACTCGACTTTCTCTGCGCCAATGCTCCGCTCTCAATGCACCTTACTTCTCCCCTTGAAAGTCTATGTGACACGCCTTCATTTCACTTAAATACGACTTCCAAGTTGGAAGTCTATGTGACACGCAGGTATTGGCACTTTCCAAACTACTTAACAGTAACTTGAGCGTGTAAACTTTAAAACTACTATAGTACTCAGTAACTGCATGCACTCTTCTAAACTACTACTAACGTTCTGCTAAAGTACTGTCTACCTACCACTGAGGTCTTAACCCTGTCGCGAAACATTAAATTTAATTATACCATACAAATCCAAGACATCAAGTTCTCCAAGGGCGGGTGGTGCGCCCTTGAACGAAATCACTGTACTGTTTTGGTACAGTCTCTTGTGACAAATCATTGAAGATGATTTGGGGATGCATCCTGATGTAGACATACATGTTGATTAAAGTAAACTTGATGATTTCGAATTGTACTGTTTTCCATTCGTTATAATAGACGGAACAGAACCAGTTGAACGTTTCCAAAAGGCGCACCCAGGCGCCCTTAGAGGACCTGTTCCGGTCCCTTCTTTTGCAAAAACGCTCTAAGGGCGCGCACTAGGCGCCCTTGTGTCACGAAAGGGTTAACGACCACCTAACAGTCCCGCGGCGTGTTCATCTCCATTAGCCACAACTCGCAAAGCGAGTACAGAATGCGCATGCAGTCTCGATAGGATGTAGGCTGGTGATGGTAGTCGTTTCTGGGCCAGTGACTCGCTCAATAAGTCGACATAAGACCGCAGGCCTTATGAGATTGTAGGGAGTGAAACGGCTCGATTGGCTATTGGAGAGTCCTCACTAGGTGTTCTCGCGGAATCTACACGAGGGCGATGAACCAGGTCCCTTACCGTTGTCGATACGGGCGTTGAAAGTTAGCTACCCCTGGTCGACACAGGCAAAATTCTCCAGTAATGGTGAATCTATAAATAATAATAATCACTTCAAGAACAAATCTGATACGTACACATAGCAATCTAGCCTGGATCCAAGAAGTCGTTAATGGAGTCCACCGTGGGTGTCCAGCGCGTGGACATCGCGGTTGCAGACGGATCACGGTCTTCGCAAAGTTTGTGAGTAGAAATGGACCGACTGTGGCAGTAAGAAGGCGGGAAGACTGTGAGCTGAAGCGCAAATTGCGGAACGAGCAAATTAAGGATACGAAAGAAGCAGGTCACACTATATAGACGCCCGTTTGTGCAACCGAGTCTTAAACCCAACATGATAAGGATAACGGCGTGATATAGGCACTTCCAAATATCGGCAGTAGAAACTAGTTCTATAGTAGCGGCCAGTCAAAATACATAGTACTATCGAAGCAGTAGATCGGAATTTCCACAAAGTACTGCTACTGTAGTACTAGTTTGTACAACCCGATCCAATTACTGTCAATCCCTGGTGATACGCCTTCCTGTATTATGGAAGTTCCATTGGAACTGGCCTCTCGGTGAGACTCTCACCGAGAGACGGGAATCGCTAAGGAGGGCCCTGATCGGGAGGGCCCTCGGCGTAAAAAAAAGTTTTGGGGTATTTGTAATGGGTCTAAAAGTAGGACACACCCAATTGACCTCCAAAGGTTAAAGTTGGGTCAGCGACGACCCAAGGTAGAACCGCTAGATCATCGGTGACCCGGGGCGACGCGACGGGTCATTAGTGACCTAAATGAAAAAAGCTCGGTCAAGTGACATAGAAGCGTAATTTGACCCGAACAAGTTGTATTGGGTCATCATTAACTCCGATTTGAGTCATAAACCCATATACTATATTATATAAGCTTTTGCTTTAAAACATCCTCTTACTTTGCATATTCTAAGGCAGAAATTGTCAAAGCTCACGATATGCTACTACGTTGTATAATAGGGGACGAGCTACTTCACTGTTCAAGACTTTCCGGTTAGCGATATGAGCTCGAGATACAACCCGATACGTCATTCAGAGAGGGCGGAGCCTGTGGTGACTACGAAGACGACACTCGAACTTATGGTACACACGCAAATACGTTCGCACTGCATCACCATTCACGGGAGGATATCATACCACCTGCAGACGCGTTCGCTGGTGAAACTACATATGATATTGAGACGTATACTAGTGGCAGTGAGAGAAACCAGGCGAGTAGCTGAAGTGAGGGGGCTGATGGAGCTGCTGATTCAGACGTGAAAATACGAGATCGTGACTACCTGGACAGTTCAATTTGTCACGTGAAGAATCCGAATACATGGCCGACGAATTCGATTCCCCTGACTACAACCTAGATGTTGGCTCTTTATCGTGTAAAGAGCTGTATATGATGTTGACGACTTGGAGTGGATCGATAATGTACTCTTGAGTTTGACTTGCGACCATCAACTGAGACTGTCTAATGAAATGCAATAATTAGCCTAGCGTTGCAATTACGACTACGATACTTTAAGCCCAGACGCCAACTTTTTCGAGAACGCTGGGTATGAAGTAAACATAATCCCATATGCGTGCTTGATCCGACAATGCGGCTTCAAACCCTCCGTCTGAAAGTGGTGTTGGAACGAGGGCTTTCAAACGGAGCTCATCTCGCGAGATCCCTGAGCTGTAGATTTATCAATGTCGCTGAAACGTACGCGAATACTGTCTGATTCTTGTGCGGATTTGGCCTTCTTGATAACCTGATACCCATCTCCCCACAGCAAAATCGGGTGCTAAAACTTGCGATGTGGGAAACATTGAACGTGGGCCAGAAACATTATATTTAGAGATAGACATCACTGTGCAAAATATAGATCGAATCGTTTACAATATTTTCTTCATTTTTGTATTTTGACCCAATTTACAATGAATGAGTCATGTCTAACCCAACTTTACAATTCTAGACCACATGGCCCCACTTTCTTAATTGAGGTCGCTAATTTCCTGTCGTGTCGTCTTCGGGTCGACGATGACCTAGCAATTATACATGTTGCCATCACTGACCCAACTTCACCTTAGAAAGTCAATTGGGTCTGCCCTACTTTTAGGCTCATTACAATACACAAATGCCCTTTTTACGTTAAGTGCCCTCCCGATGAGGACTTCCTTAGCAATTACCCCGAGCGGCCACTCTGGCGCGTATTGAGCGGTAAGAATAAACTGCCAGCGTAATGCTCAACGTGCTTTTCAATAGCATGATTTTACTTCGAGTGGGTGCCTCCTTTGCATGTACTTATAACCCCAATGTAGCTGTGTGCGGTGCTTGGAGAGGAATTTTCATGATCCAGTACTACTGTACTGGTTTCTTCCAAAGCGAGCTCCCAGTATATTATTACTGTCGACAGTACATGTTCAGTTCGTTATGTGAACTTGCTGGTAATGGGTTTTTTGCAATAGAAATCTACAGTCCAGTTTTGTTCTTTCACTACAGCTCGTGTGGCCATGCACCTTGAGTACCTCCAGTGCTCCTTGTCCCCCGACATCGCCGGTTTAGAGTTAAATGGAGATGATTCCTCCATAAAACATTAATTTAAAGGAAAATTCTATTAATGTTGTTTTGCCTCAATTCATCATCTCTAGTGCTAACTGTGAGACTTGAGTCATTAGAAGTACTGGCAGGGCAGAAGCTGTTCGGAGTGTTATTACTGCTTAGTTTATCTGATGGCCGTCATCGTTGGATTGCACTAGCAAGGAAAATCCTAAAATTAGTACAGCGTCACGAACAGCGCGATGTTGTTCGCCAGTACCTCGTTGAGGAGACTGTTGCAGAACGCCACGACTTCCTCGTTCACCTTGCCGATTCCAGCGAGGTGGTAGGCTTTAGCCCCATCTTCTTCATGAGTTGCACGTCCTCCATAGCGGTGGTAGTGATCCACGGCCTTCTCTCCCTTGTCTTCGTCACAACCTTGCCGGGAGTGCGAGAGAGATGCTGTCACCGCGCCCAACTTTAATGATTGCCCCCCCCCCCACACACACACACTTGGTACGAGAGTTACCTTTTTCGGTTTGTCTGCGGGTTTGGTCTACGACCAGGGTCAGGGTATATCACAAATTACTTGCACTAGTCAGACCCCGACCCTAGATCCGGACCATAACAAAACGACAAACCGCCATGGGAGACAACTACATCTACTAATTACAGATGAACCTTCCTTAGCTAATATAGCCCGTAGCACAACTTTTGATCAAGTATAGCAAGTTGATCATGTTAAGGCAGTTGATGTTGTGTACATTCATGAAGTTTAGAGGCTTCAAATCTGGAAATTTATGAAGAAACACTATCGTTGGCCCTGTTTGAAGTGTCAATCGCATGGTCATTTGGTGAAGGAGCACAGCCTGGTGAAGCGAAACGGCTTATCGATGAGCGTCGAGAAGGAAATCGACAGAGCCTGAGAGCCAAGAAAAAACATCTAGGAATCGTGTGGCATCTGCTCGGAGTAGCAGTGGCAACTCGGATCAAGAAGCCTCTCCTGGTGATAAATCCGTTCAGGACCGCGGTACTGTAGATAAAGTGGTGTATGGCTTGACGGTACAAGCTTCTTTGTTGGATTCTGGTGCGGATGCTTCATTTGTTTCTCGGGGATGTGATGTGGTGATTACGCATGTGGCTGGAGCAAAAGTGTTTTTTGTCTGTGACTGGTTCCGTGGATAGTGGCAGTTGCCATTGCATCCAGAATCTCGTGAGATCTTCGCGTTCATAACTCACCGCGGGATGTATACGCCCACTCGGGTGCCGATGGGGGCAACAGACGCCGTGGCGTATTGGCAAAGCGTTGTAGAACAGATATTCGGAGACCTTGTGTATCATGGAGTTCTTGTTTGGCTTGATGATATCCTCGGTTACGCTGAATGTGAAGAACAGTTGATGGATCTGTTGGAAGCAGTACTACAACGTTGCCACGAGTACGGGCTGAAGCAACATTCTGGGAAGTGCAATTTCTTTTTAAAGGAGGTTACGTGGTGTGGAAAAGTCATTTCCGCTGGTGTTACCCATAGTCCTGAAAGAGTACGAGGTCTAGTGGGTATGGCATCTCGTTCTAATGCAGCGGAGCTACAGCAGTTCGTTTGCGCAGCAAATTGGATGCGCACCAGTATTCCTGATTTTGCGCGGGTGACGGCTCCTTTGTATGCAGTCCTCGAACGAGCAATGCAGATCAGTGAGCTCGTACGAAAAACAAACTCTTCAAAGTGCCGATTTCCAGTGTAGGTTGGAGTGTCAAGGAAGAGGAGAGTTTGGCTAATGTCAAAGCGAAACTTTTGGCCATGGTGCCATTAGCACATCCTAAGGCGGATTGGGAAATCGCGTTAATCACATGTGTCAGCTTGGACCACTGGGGGGCTGTGGTGTCACAGTTTCCTCAAGATGAAGACGGCAAACCGCTGTCGGAACAAGAGCACCAGCCATTGGCATTTCTAAGCGGTCATTTCCGTGGTGCATCTCACCGTTGGCCTACTATTGAGGAAGAAGCCTTCGCTTTTGTGGAATCTTGAAAGCGGCTGGAGTATGTGTTGCTACGACCGCGGGGTTTTCGACTTTTCACTGATCATCGAAACCTTGTCTACATTTTCAACCCTTATGCCATCGATGGTACTATGCAGCGCTACCAAGCTGACAAGTTGCAGAGATGGGCGATGGTGTTAACAATTTTCAGGTATGAAATAGAGCATATCCGCGGCGAGGATAACGCCTGGGGTGATCTACTGTCAAGGTGGGGAGCGCCAACTAGTCCGGTTCATGTTGCTCGAATGGGTAGGCTTGCCGTCGTCGATCAAGTGTCTCCTCTGCAAAGTCCTTATTTTGAGTGGTCAAAGTTCGATGAAATTGTACAATTGCAGAAGGAAGCATTGAGATCAACCGTGGTTAGCCATATTGGCTGGGATTTTTCCAGAGGCATTTTCGTTGACGCTCAAAACCGTGTATGGATTCCTGAAGCTGCTGCGGATCTGCAGCAGCGCCTGTGTGTGATTGCACATGCGAGAGCAAGTGGTCATCGTGGGGTCGATGCGTCTCTCAAAGTGCTTCACGACTCGTTCTCATGGTTGACCATCGCTACGGATTTGGCTGATTTTATCGCAGGGTGTTTACATTGCCTGAGCAGACAAGAAAGAAAAGTCCCTCGACCATTTGGGGAGACATTACGAGCTACAAAGCCCAATGAACTTCTTCATTTCGATTTTCTTTCACTGCCACGTAGTGCCAATGGGAGTGCGTATACACAGTTGGATGGGATTGTTTGGTGACTTCACGAGAGCCCCGTTCCCTCAGGGCCTCCCTGACAGAGTTCGATTTCGAAAGCACTTAGGTGGAGAGGACATCCCTCCGTCTTGGTGCTGAAAGACAGTATGAGTGGATATGTGGAACTAGTTGAATGTGAACGTGCAACGTCCGATATCGTCTATCACTCTCTGCTAGATTGGTTCAAGCGGATTGGTGTTTGACGCAACTGGGTGTCCGATCAAGGATCCCACTTTACCAGTGGACTGATCGAAAAATTGTGTTTTCAGCTTGGAGCTCAGCACCACTTGTGACTGCATATTCACTTGGTCGAATGGTTCTGTTGAAGTGGTGAATCGCTTAGTTTTGCGTGCGCTCAAAGCTTTATTAAGTGCCCCCCCCCCCCCCCCCCCGCCCCCAGCTCAGCAAGCGAAGAGAGTGGCGCTAGTGTCCTACTAGAGTATATACCGGACTAACTCTCTGCACACGTATAAAAGTCGATGCTATGTGACCTCAGTCAGACTGAGTCTGTCAAAATAACGTGTGCCTTTCAGAATTCGCCGGCTCGAGGAAAGATGGTGTCGGTGTCACTGTCTTGCGCAAGTATCGGGAAGACAAGCGTGTTCGGTGTGAAGATCGATGATGGCGTCCAGGTGTGGGTGTTGATGGACGCGATCAAGGCGAAGAGCTCAGTGACGATCACATGCGACGTCAAGGACCTGCAGCTCTTCCTGGCGAAGAAGGAGAAAGGCTTTGGGGTGTGGCTGACGGAGAACGACGTGAAGAACGGCGTTAGCGACACGAGTGATTTGGAGCTATTGGACACTGCGGGAGCGCCGCTCCACATGGTTGGCTTATCGAAGGAAGACGTGTGGTTCCGAGTTACGAAGGAAAATATTAAGGCGAAAACGATCCCTGTTCACGTGCTGGTAAAGGTCCCCCCTCCCGAGGAGAATACATTCCCTCCATACGCAGTAATTGCGGCCGCAATGTTTCAACACACTTTCTTGAACGTTCCCAGTACAACGACTTCGAGAACTCAAAAGCTGAGGAAGCGATTGGTGAAGAATTACAAATGTGATTGCGGGAGAAACGAGAACGATGACTCCATGATGTTGTGCATGGTGTTGGGTGTTGCTCTACCGAGCACTGTTGTGATCGCATCACACATTTTCCGACAAGAACACGATTCTCTTAAAGATCACTTTGTGCAAATCGCGGATATTGACGATGTGAGAAATGGATTGCTGTTGTTCAAACCGATCAAAAGCGCCTTCGATGATCTCGACATTTCGGTTCTTGTCGACAAGCGCGATCGGTTCACTCTTAAGCTTTTTAATCCAGACATCAAGGATCATCTGCTCGTGGACTGGTTAACCGAAGAGCAATGGAATGACCTTGGAGGTGGATCCTTACCAACAAATTGGAGGACAAGTACGACTCCAATCTATGCTCCAAATGCGCCGCAGTTCAATGTGCTCACAACATTTAGCGAGTTGGATGGCAAGACACTTCAGTTTCCAACAGGATCAACACTTCGTCCTTTCAGGTGCTGTTTGTATCTTCAAGCGCAGTTGGGCAGGACTAGGGCGATTACCCAGGGATGGGTGCTGGACTATTATAACTTCGATGACTTCTCGTCAGAAGGATTGGCACTGGAAGAGAAAATGAGATTGCTATTTAGTAGAATTGTGAGCACTTCCGGAAGTCCGTCATAGCGATTCATTGCGACATTAGCGTTGCCTATTGTACATCCCAGACCTGTCTAGCGATGCTAGCAACAAAAGAATTGGTCGTAAATGAATTTAGGTTTTCATCTTATTGGTGAAATTAAGGCACTGTTAAGTACAGTAAAACTGTACTTAGTATTGCCAACAGTTCATTGGAGTGTCTTCTCTGTTGGCTAGGCTAGCAACATGTTGGTGCTTCGGTTCATTGCTGCCACAGTCATCGGTTCAGATGGTGGAAGTTGCGTGATACTTTTACTTTTGCTGTATCTCGGTTAAAATTTGACGTGAAAAGCAAAACATCTCTAAAATCGTTTGATATGCATCCTGTTATCTTTCAGTCTACGCTAAATTGTTTATCTACGATCGCCGCGGCTTCTTGTTCTTTGTCTGCTTAGAACCCTTCGCCTGCTTGGCCATGGCCTCCTTCACAATCTGGTCGTAGTCGTCAGCACTGGCAAACATGGACTTCCGCTTGTCACCAGCCTTAGGCGGTGTCTGTTTCTTCCTCTTGGCCTCCAGTTCTTGCAGCTCTTCCTGAAGCACTTCATCGTCGTCATCTGCGCCCATAACGGAGAAGTCAAAGGCATCCTCGTCGTCTTCCTCGTCCCCACCATCTTCCTCCTCATCGTTCTCCTTCTCCTGTTCACTACCGGCAGATTCCTCATCACTCTCTTCAGGAGCAGCAAACTCTGGCATATCTTCATCCTCGCCCTCCAGCGTCGGCTCTTCCTCGCCTTCCGAGTCACTCCAGCCCTCCATATCTGGATCTTCATCATCATGGTTTCCATCCTCCATAATACCTTCAGCCAACTCCTGAGCGTACGCATCGATCTCTTCATCATCTGCATCCTCCTCCATATCAGAGAACGCATCGGCATCCCTGTCATCATTGGTCTTCTTACGGCGGTTGTTAGGATGCTCAGCATCACGTGACGCACGCTCCTTGAAGAACTTGTAGAAGAACTGGTCGCTTGCGTCCACGTTGGCCTCGTCCTCGTGCAACACGGCTTCAGTATTGATCGGCGCGAACGTCCAGTTCTTCGCCTTTGCGCCGTTGTTCCCGCTTGTTTCAGCCACCTTATGACGCGGCTTCTTGTTCACGAACTTCTCGAAGAAAGCGTGCATCGTGAAGTCCACCAGCGGATCTCCCGCGTACTGGATGCCCGTGTCCATGTTATCAAGTAGTTGGCGTGTGAAGCTCTGCACAGAAGGATGGTAATGATACGCCAGCATCTGAAGTTCCCAGGCACACGACGTCTCAGCGCCAGCGAACAGCGGGTTACGTTTGCTAGCGTCGTATCCGCCTTCCTCCTTTGGTTTCTTCGTGGTCGGTTCGTCATCAAAGCTCACGACAGCAGCCTCCTTCTTTGTCTCCTTCTCAGGTTTCCCGAACATTTGGGCCAGTACCTTAGCCGAGCGTTCCTCATCCGTCAGACCATCGGCAAGTGTACTGGAACCCGCCTCTTCTGTAGTGTCCTCATCGTCGTCAGATTCTTCCTTTTCGAGCTTAAATTCCTCCGTTTTCACATCTTCAAAGTGCTCATCGCCAGTGTTGGCAGAGCCAGACTCGGGCTGGTCCAGCAACGTTCGCAATTGAGGCTTCACCTTGAGCAATTCAGACAGCAAGAAGAGCACAGCACACGCGAAAGCTGGTGGCATCACACTGGCCAGTTGCAACAAACGCTTGATGAAGGCGCCGGCACGTGCAGGCGACACATCCGCCTTCATGGCTCGAAAGATCAGGTTCAGGAAAAGCGTGTGCTTGGAAGTCTCGCGCACCTTTGGGTCAATTAGCTTGCCGTACAGTGCAGTGTAGAACCGGTCAGATACCGAGTTGGTGCTGTTCATAACCTGGAATAACAGCATAAGCGCCTGGACGCTGGTACTGTGGTGGGCGCGGTGCACAACCTGGAACAAAGAGTCGATCTCTTCGGTGAAGTTGGCCGCCGTGGCGTTCGCGTACGGGAACGCACGGTTCACACCGACCAACAGCGCACTCAAGAGCTTACGGTCCATGGCTTCTTCAGAGGCCGACGTGGTCTTTTTCTTCTTGTTTTTCTTGGTCTTCTTGCCATCTTTTGCTACTTTAGCAGTCTTGGTCTTCTCGTCATGACGGTGTACTTCTTTTGAGAAGAGTCCAAAGTACACGGAAATCAAGTGACCAGCCAGATCAGTGTCTACTCCATCACCTTCGAGGTAAATCTGGTTCAGGAACAACACGGCGTTGTATTTGGCTCTGTCCGACACTTTTGGCCGCGTGAGCAAACGTTCCACCTCATCCACCACTACGCGCTTCATGGCCGGGTGTTCACGCAGCAATTCTTGCAACATACGATGCAAATAGGCCGCGATTTTGCGGTCTGGGTCGCCAAGTTTGTTTACCAGCATAGCCAATAGCACGGCCTCCTGTTCAGGCTTGGCCTTAAGCAGTGCGTTGGCCGCACGGAGGCATGCGCGCTTGTGGCTGTCCACAGCGTCGTCCATGCCAGCAGCTAACACCCCAGTGAGCTGGGCGTACGCAGTTTTAAGGCAGTGTTCGAAGAACCAAAGCACCAAATGAGCGGGCGAGTTCTGGGCTGCATGCAGCGGGTGCTGGTGGAAGAATCGTAGCTTGGCCTCGTCTGGCAGAAGGTTATTGAGGAAAAGATCCTTGAGAGAGTCCACGGCCATGAGGCTCTCACGTCGGGCCTTCTTACTGGCCATAGTAATGAGCTGGCCGATTCGTACAAGCGAGTGCAGCGGCGAGGCCTGCGACGTCAGCGTGAGCGCGGCCACTCTATCGGCCAATGTACCGGACTTCATCATTGTGGACAAATATTTATCGTCACTTGACATTTTGCCACTCTTTTGCGTCTCGAAACGTGCCACTTCGTTTTCAAGCAGCTGCTGCGCCTGTTGCTTCAGTTGCAGGACCAGCTCATCCGTTGCCTTTAATGGCACGCTATCGTTCTTGTGCTTGAGTTTGGGCTTGATCTTGGGCTCCGCATCGTACCAGACTACGTGCTGCTCGACCAGCAGCGCCACCAGCTGGCTCAGGTTGCCAGGCTCCAGCGCCTTGACCAACTTGTTACTCTTGCCGTCCTTGGCCATGTTGGCAATTGCCACTTTTGAGCCAGCCAATCGATGAAAACCGTGGAATATGATACAATAGCTTCAAAATCGGCTTGTACAGGTACGGGTAGAAAACGACGCCAATCAAAATTGCCACAAGTGAAAAGACAACAAAACATGACGCAACTACTGTCCGTCTCCGAGGCGCCGAACGCGGTGGCTGCCAGTGGGGACGTAACGTTAGCGCAAACCTACAGCTTCATGTCCGCAAGCTCAACGGCCTGTCCTCCGATTTTCAACAACGTCGCGCCAACTTTCGGATCAACTGCCAGCCTCCCGATGTTCAACAGCGCCGTGGGGACCCTGCCAGGTGCATCGGCGTTGGCCACTGCCCGGCCTTCGGTCGTTGAGATTCCTAGTGAAAATGAAAGCGAGGAAGAATTTGACGAAGACAATCCCGAATGGGCCAAGTGGAACTGCAACCAGATTCGCACTAAGATTCGCAACTTCCTGGGCACGAAGGAGATGACGCAGACTGCTTTCCTCAAACAGTGTAACATCAACTCCAACTCTTACTACCGCTTCATGAACCTCAAAGGCCCATACAGCAGCAGTGACAACCAGACCTACGAAGGTGCGGCCATTTTCTTCTATCGCCGTGAAAAGAAGGAGAAGGTGGAGAAA
Organism: Phytophthora tentaculata; assembly: GCA_033557915.1. Classification (NCBI taxonomy): domain Eukaryota; phylum Oomycota; class Peronosporomycetes; order Peronosporales; family Peronosporaceae; genus Phytophthora; species Phytophthora tentaculata. The sequence continues at coordinate 231,375 of JAUCEA010000006.1, forward strand.
GCCAATTCAAGGCTTTATAACCGCAGGACAGAAAGAGCAAGGCCACGGAGGAAAAGGAACAGAAGACCAAGAAGCGCAAGACTGGAGATGACTTGCTGCAGAAGATTCAGGACGTGGAGCTGCCGGATATGGACGAGAACGGCTCCGTGCCCGTTTTCGACGACTGCGATGAAATCCGCAAGAAAATCAACTTTTTCTTGGGAGAAAAGACCGTGACGAAGGCTGCTTTCTTGCGCGCACTGGGTGACATCAACAGTAACAGCTTGCGTAGCTTTATGAACTTGAAGCGTGGCGCTGGATCAAGAGCGGCCAATGTGGTGTACCGCACAGCTTACATTTTCTTCGAGAAGAAGCGCATCTGGTGGCAAGAAGACCAAGAAGCGTCTAGACAACGAGAAAACGCAGGGGCGTCACGGATTCCCACTGCGTCACGACAATGGCATGCGCTGGGTCATCATGCCGAACCGCATGTGATTGCAGTATAAGCAGTCATCGGTCTTGCGTGCTTAACCTGCATGTTTCTGCATAATTAAGTTGTATTTGCGGCAATGCTGTTTTTTGTATCCGCACCAATTTTCATCATTCAAAGCAGTTGAGTGTCCACAAATTCACTTGCATTAAACCGTCCATTAACCGATGCTGTAAACACTCGTCTACAAGTCCAAGTCGATGCTGCTCCGTGCGAGGTTTGCAGCTTCTTGTGCTTGCTGCAGCGCAGTGACCGAGTTGAAGTAGCGCACTAATTGCCGGCGGAGCTTGTGATCCTGTTCACGCAGCTTCGTCCAAGCAGCAGTAGAGACTTCTCCACTCACTCGTTGGTTCAGCACAGCAGATGTCGAGTCCAGCAGCACATCTACAAGATTGTACGGGATCCAGGGAAGCTCCGACTTCGAACTCGATATCTGCGACTGGAGGGTGAACACGGACGTGGTGCTTCCTCCTCCACGCATAGAGGCGTCATCCGGTAGAAGACCTTCCACCAATTGCAAGCCTTCAATCAGCAGACCATGTTTCAGATAGAGTCTCAACAGCTTGGCTGGGTTTCCTGACGTAGGACTTGACAGACGCTTGTTCAGCCATGAAGGCAACGTCAATTTGCGACCTTGTTGTTGCCAAAAGTCCACCACCGTCTCAGCCGCAATCTCGTACTGCTCTAATGATGCAGCATCGGTCAGTAACATCTCAAGCAGTTCCCACAACAAATCACTATCAGCGCGTGAGATGGAGGACGCAGCCGGGTGTTCACTAGCGACACAGTAGCGAGCCAACGACTTCGTTAGTCCCGATAGGCTGGCTGAGCTTCTACCCGCAATATCAGCGGCCATCTCGATTGAACGCACGCCAGCTCTCCGACGTTCAGCCAGCGTCGTGTTTACCTTGTGGCAGCTGCTGTGAACGGCGTCCACCAGCATTGCGATCACTTCATCGCCATCCATCGTACTCAAGAGCACACTCTCCGAATGGCCCAGCGCCTGTAAACGCAACTTCCCGTCCAGTACCGCCAATTCACGTCGCATATCTTCAAGCGTAACAACACTGAGAGAAGGGGGCGACTTGCCTTCGTAAGTGTCCAACGTAGAACGTTTGAGCTCCTCCGTATGCAGTTTCCTCACAACCCAGCGGTTCTCAACAGGCAGCGCTCTTAACGCGTTGCAAGCAGCATTCATAGCGTTGCGCTGAGCCTCGAGAGCAGCCTTGGATGTAGATACAGCCAATCGCAGTCGAAGCGCAAGAGCGTACAGTGACGACGCCGCGTTGGCAGGCTGTTGCTTGCGCATGTAGAAGGTGAACAGCAAGTTGTAGTATCGAACAGCACTAGCATCCAAGCCATCGCCCTGAACAACCGAAGCGTTGGCTGCTTGCCACAGAATGTACTTCTCAACATGCGACTCCAACGACCCCCACTGCAACTCGCAGATAAGCTCCAGATGGCCATAGCGGAACAATTCCTTCACGAGATAATTCACGCACTCGCTCGCTGTACCTTCGGCGTCTGCAGTCTCCGCGCCTAAGGCTGCTGAAAGTTCCGCAGTGTGCATGAGCGCAAGATGCGCGTCTCGGAATAATCGCTCCTCCACGGAATACTTGAACACGTTCACCCAGATAAAAGACTGCGCCGCGAAGCTGTGGCCGCCGTCATGGTGAGCCAAGTGGCTGAGAGCTTGAGAAACTACAGTCCACAGGAAGCTCAGCAACTGGTCGTAATGGCCACGAGGTATGGTCTCCTTCAGCAGCCCCACGACGTCGTAAATGAACTGCTCCAGATCTTTCTCAGACAGCGAATGTCTGTGCTTCCGCTCGACGAAGAAGTTAGACAGACAGATGCTGAAGCAGCGGATCGATTGCTGGAAGCACCACCGAGCATGGTCGCGAGCGTCCTTATCGTCCTGAGCACGCGAAGCAGCCTCTTGACCTTCACACGCTAGACATTCACCGATCGAGCGCACGTACTGGTGCACTTGTTCCGTCTGCTGGGAGCTGGCGGCTTTGCTACTGCCGTGTAGACTAATGTCGCTGAGGTTGCAGCAGAACATAGCACGCAGCAAACGGAACTGCTGTCGCTTCTGTAGGAACCGCACTAGGGACTCATTGGGTTGCGAGACGTACTGCAGGATCTCGCGAGTAAACGTGGCCAGCACGCCGTGGGCTTCTTCACTGCGGACATTGTTACTAGCGCTGGCAAGCTGGAGGACGGAAAGCGCTCGCTTGAAGTTGTCAGAGCGGTTGAGCTTCTTGTTGACGTCCAGCAGGAACATCTGGAGCAGCGGCGGCATGAGCGAACCCGACGAGGTGATAGCAGGATCCGTGTCTGCAATTGGCTGCGTGATGACTTGGCTAGCCACCCACCGACTGAGTCTCCAGCGTTGATACACCGTGATCGATTTAGGCAGGTACACACGCACGATCTTGCTCAGCGTCGCAGAGCTCAGGAAAGCCGGCCGAGTGTCCACCAGATACGCCAGGAAGAGCACGACTCGAAGAGACTGGTTGCACATTTCGTCGATGGTTCGTGAGGCCACTTGGTCGAACGCAAAGCACATGTCATGGCCAGCGAAGAATGCTCGTGTGGTCGAACAGTAATGAGTGGATGCAGTGGCGTCTGCCATGACGAAATCGTCCTTGTCGTCGGCCACTTCTTCTTCAGAATCACACTCTCGTTTAGGTGACGACGGCTTGTAGGCTCCTGCGCCACGCCACAGCTCGAACGGGAACAAGTGCCCCACCAAATCTTTAAAAACTTGGTCTTGGAAGGCCGCATCACCACCCAGAAGCTTGCTGAGCCGTAGGATCGAGCGCATGAGAACCAGCTCAGCGCTGAGAGGTTGGCCAGTGACAGCGGTACTTGCGACGAAGTTCGGGTTCAAGCCGAGACGAACGCAGTGACGCGCCAAGGCCACGAAGGACTCAACCTTCCAATCGGAGGCCACATCAGCGACTTCACGGTGGATGAACGACTGGAAACTCTGACTAGGGAACGCGTCAAACACCGGAAGAACTTCAGCAACCAGGTCGGCCACGCACTCGCCACTTGTGGATCCTTCCTCCACCTGCGGGACAAACGCTGCAGTGATGGATGGAGCAGACGGGAACAGCAACGACACGCGGTTGCGACGCAGCATCACTGGTGCGCCTGGAAGAAGCGCATTCGTCGTCGTAGCGAAGCCGATGGGCACATTCTCGCAGCGCCAGTGCTTGGTGCATAGAGCGATAAGCTCTTTCCAGACTCTGATGCGCAGTATACTTGGGGCTGTTCCACTACGCGCAGCGGCCGCACCAGCCGCATCGACGCATCGGCTGGACACTAGACGGACCAATACATCCTTGTATTTCGGCAGACGATGAGCAAACGGCGACTGGGAGCTAACGCCACCAAGAGCGCCACTCTGTGCCTCCACGATCGCATTAGACAGGTTCTGTTTTGAAAAACGACCAGGTAGCAGTATCCGTTCAGCAAAGAAGTCGTCAATAAGCGTCATAACGCCTTCTTCCTTCAGATCAAACAGCCATTCGCTGTCCTCGACCTCGTACTGCTGCATCTGGACGTCCAGACTGCTGACAAGCTGACCGAGAATACGTCTAGGACCTGTGAGCGCCATCGGGTTCGGGTGGATGTACACTTCGTCGCCATCCAGCGACCGCCACGACGAGAAGAGGAAGTTTTTGTCCACAGCAAAGTCCACCATCTTCAGTCCGCGCTTGGCTTTCAGCTCGGGGGACTGCACTGTGAACACTCTGGCTGTATCCAACGCAAGCTTCTCGCCACCACCAGCATTCGACGCAGCCGAGGACTGCACGTCTCCTCTCAATAGATAAATCTCCGAGGAGTGAGCCGCAATTGTATCCAGATGCACCAACAATCTGCAATTATCCGACTCTGTCGCCGACAGCGCCACCACCTTGGCATGTGTAGCGTACACAGCAACACCGCTCGATCCGTCATCACCATCCAGATCCTCGTCGTTCCAGCCTGCATCCTCGTTATCATCCTCATTCGTTTGAGGAGTCACCAGAGACCGTAGTTGCTGTCGTCCTAGACACGACTGAGAGCCGATACTCCACGCTCTCAGTACACAGTCAGCCGACACTGTCACGACACACACATCCTTCTCGTCCTCCTCTTCCTCTTCTTCAATCTCGAAGCACGTCATGGCCACCACCGCGGCTCCGATCTTTTTCCGCTCGGCGTCTTCCCCATTTCCCTTCAGCTTGGCCGTCGTTGTCCTGATAAGTCCATGCCAGATCCAACTGACCACCGACTCGTCCGAGAACACAAATTCCTGCATCCTTTTCGCGTCACTGGGCAGTCCAAAGTTTACGCCCAATACTCGGCCACTGTCTGTTCCTAGCACTAAATTGTACTCGTTCACCCACAGTGCGACTGTCAGGATTTCGTCACTATCTAGCGTCTGCATCACGTCACAGCGACTGCGTGTGGCCGGTTTGGGCTCGGGAAAAGCCTTGGCGTTGGCCTGGGAGAAGATACTGAGAGCGTTATCCCTCGGTACGGAATAGGTAAACCGGTGAATGGTTCCAGCGTGGGTTACTACGTTGATAGTGACCGCGTCGTCCTCCCAGCTCTCGACGGCAAACACTCCCGTGCTTACAACGGGCGCGGGGAACTCCAAGCGAACGCCATTTTGCTTTAACGTCGCGTTTAAACTCCATTCACGCAGTAAAACCACGTTTTTCAACACACGCCAACACACGAAGCGATCGCGTAAAGTCTCGTTCTGGAAGTAGAAACTACCAGAGCCGCTGCATTCTAGTGCGCGCACTAGAGGGAATAGAAACTAGTTAGAAATGATACAAAACGAAGTGCTCAGGAAGACGCCTACCGCGCGCGAAACTCTTGGGCGGCTGTGAGCGCACGGACGGACTGGAAATGACAAAGTTCGGTAACGAAGAGAGATCGGGCGAGACGCCCTCATCGTCCTCGAAGCACGCGAATTGCGCCTCCTGCAGCAGCGGACGCATGGCGGTACGCTAATAATGTGTATGGAGGAGATGATGTCCCAAATAAGTACGAAATCGTGGGATAAGATCTGATTCTGGTATCTACTTTGGTTCGACCAAAACGGAAGAAAATTGGTCCCGCCTCTACTCGCCTCTAGATCTCGCGCGTCGCTTTTCTATCGAAGCTGCTTTACTCGACTGGATCACCATGATGGATGCGTTGCGCGCGCAGAAGCAGAAGCTGCTGGACCCGGAGAGCGGCCAGCCGACTGCAGGTTCGCCTGGGTCGAATACCAATTTCTGGCTGTGCCCGAGCCTGTCGTACCAGGAGCGTATAATTGGCTGCGTCACGTGCTTCTTGTTGGGCTTCCTGTTGTCGCTGGGCTCGACCTTTCGCCTGGCTAAACTGGTGCACGGTAATCCCGCTCCGTTCGCCATAGCGTACACTATCGGCAACATTTTGTCCATCGGCTGTACGACTTTCTTCGTGGGACCGTGGAAACAGATACAGACCATGTTTCACTCCAAGCGTCGCTACTCGGCCGTGGTTTACGTCGTCTTCATCTTCGTGACGCTGCTGCTGTGCTTCTCGCACCACGTTCACCATCGGTTGTTTTTTGTGCTTATATCGGTGCTCATCCAGTTTATGGCACTCGTCTGGTACACACTTTCGTACGTGCCCTACGGCCGCAGCATCGCCAAGAGCTGCTGCAAACGCGCTCTTGGCTTGGCCTCTGACGACGACGTGTAACTTTGAGTGGCAATGTATTTGAAGCCGCCTAGGTACTGGTGGGTAGGTAGTTCATAAGTCAATGAAAAACAAACAGCGTGGCGAGATGAAACGAGCTTGAATCAACGGCGTCTTATGGGTCTCTGTCGAATTGCTGCTGCGTTAGTCCGTTTTGGCTCTTGTATTTGGCTTCTGCTTCTGCTTACCACCTTCTGTCACCTGCGTGTGCTTGAGGTTGTTGGCCTCGATGATGAACCAGTTAATGGAGACTGTGAGTCCTACTACGAGGAAAAGCAGCACAAACACGTGGAACGAGTCCTCCAGCTCCGTGTAGATGACCGCCAACATCACGAAGAACAACAGCGCCAGCACCACATTCAGAACGATCACGAACTCGCGGCTGCCCGGCCGCAGCACATTCTGCAGCCCGCTCCCCATTGAAAACCCGACAAAGAATTCTGTATCCACCGAAGAAGTCAGGTAACTAATTTTAGGGTGTAGAAACGTTAGAAATGGCAATCAAATAAAAGCTCAGTTCAAAAATTCCCGCCAATCACCAACATGGAGATCTCGAAGTTACTGAACGCAGTCGAGCCCATCGGCACCACTCTCCAGAGTATCCCCCCAATGAACTGGTAGGAGCTGGGAAAGACACTTGAGAACCCTTCATCGCCATCTGAAGCTGACATTCTGGCCATCAATAGCTTTTTATGGCGATCGTACAAGCCTATGGGGATCAAATCAGACGCCACTGTCGAGATGTATGAAGACAAGTCTGATACCAATGAACTCAATGAACCCGAGATGTCCAAGTGGAATTGCAACCAGATCCGAGCCAGGATCCGCAAATTCCTAGCCACCAAGGAGATGACGCAGGCGGTGTTCCTTGACCTCCTCGACATTGAACTGAAAGAATTCCGGGAGTTCATGCGCTTGGCCGATCCGAACGCCGGCGAGGACAACACAACGTACATTGGTGGCACTATATTCTTCGATCGATACGATAAGAGAGAGATAGAAAAGCTGGAGGCTATGAAGCCCAAGGAACGGAAACGCAAAGCAGCGGAACAAAAGGAAGTAAAGACAAAAAGATCGAAAGATGGCGCTGAGTTGCTCAAGAGAATTGAGGAAGTGGAGCTGCCAGATATGGACGAGGATGGCACTTTGCCAGTGTTTGCCGACTGCGACGAGATCCGAAAGAAAATTAGCAGCTTCTTGGCAGAAGGAATGGTGACAAAAGCGGCGTTCCTCCGAGCACTGGGCGATGTGAACAGCAACAGTCTGCGCGGCTTTATGAGTTTGGGGCGAGGTGCCAACTCCGGCGCGTCCAACGTCGTATACCGCACAGCCTACGTGTTCTTCGAGAAGAAGCGGATTTTGGGAGGCAAGGAGAAATCAGTCAAGCGTTTGGCGAACGAGGATTTACAGGGACCTGACGGCTTTCCTTTGGATCATAGCCCGAACTGGCATTTCATCGATAAGGTGTTAAATGGCTATTCACCGCATGAATCATCGTGGTAGTAACAGAAGATCACAAGGTCTAGGCATCAAGAAATAATAAGAAATTCGTCTAGTCAACTCGAGGTCGTAAGCGCGTCCAGACATGTGCAGCTCGTGCATTCACGGTAGCAAGTTAATTATCATCGGGTGGTGATGTAGTTATTAATACCAGGTGTAATTGGAGGAAGATGCAGTGGTGGCCACCGTGTGTGGATCAAATCGCCGTTGAAGTTTATGCCTGGACCACCAGCGATATACCACTGTTGCTGCTACGTGTACAGTGCACAAGTGACGTCAGCTGAACAATGCTCTGAGCCCATCGTGTTTATGCCTGCAAATACTCCTGCAGCCAAAAACAGTTTACTTGTCAAGTTCATCAGCTCTGTGATTTCTTCATTTCCGAATTCGCCGCGTCAATAGCAAGTCCTTTCGTCTCTTCCAATACCTTAAAAAAAATGGCCCACGAACGCCAATTTCCTAAAGATTTTATGTGGGGTGCTGCCACTGCCGCCTACCAGATCGAGGGTGGAGCTCAAGAAGGCGGACGCGGTCCAAGCATCTGGGATGCGTTCTCTCACACGCCTGGCAAGACTTACAAGGACCAAACGGGCGACGTTGCGATCGACCATTTCCACCGCTACAAGGAGGACGTCGCACTCATGAAGCAAATCGGTCTCAAGGGATATCGATTTTCCCTTTCTTGGCCTCGAATCATCCCCGCCGGAGTGGGCAAAGTGAACGAGGAAGGTGTGGACTTCTACAACCGACTGATTGACGAACTTCTGGCGAATGGTATCACCCCGTTCGTGACACTTTACCATTGGGATTTGCCACTGGCACTACAGACGGAGTTTGACGGGTGGCTGGGCAATGGCACCCAAGTGCAAGATGCTTTTGTGAAGTATGCTTGTGTGTGCTTCGAACGCTTCGGTGATCGTGTGAAGAACTGGATCACGCTCAACGAGCCTTGGGTGCACTGTGTCATGGGGCTTGCCATGGGTGTGCACGCCCCAGGACGTAAGCACCATGCACACATTGAACCGTACAAGTGCGGCCACAATTTGCTCATTGCGCACTCGCGCGCTGTCGACGTGTACCGTAAGGACTTCCAGAAGCAGCAAGGAGGACAAATTGGCGCCACGCTGAGCGCGGATTGGCGCCTTCCTGCCCCCACCGATGACCCGGCAGAGATGAAGGCGAACATTGCAGCTGCAGAGCGCTCAATTGCATTCCATCTCGGGTGGTTCGCCGACCCAATCTACAAGGGCGACTACCCACAGATCATGAAGGACAGATTGGGAGATCGCCTACCTAAGTTTTCGGAGGAACAGAAAAAGCTGTTGAAAGGAAGTTCCGACTTCTTCGGGCTTAACAACTATACCTCTGCGTTTGCTAAGCCATCGGACTCGTACAAGGCCAGCGAGTTGCCTCCTAGCGACAACACCGGGTCATTCTTCCTGGACGAAGGCGTGACTTCTTATGAAGACCCGTCGTGGGAACCAACTGCAGCAATGTGGAACTTCGTGACCCCGTGGGGACTCAAGAAGCTTTGTCTTCACATCAGCAAGATGTATCAGCCCAAGAACGGCGTCATCATCACCGAAAATGGATCGTCGTGGCCGGATCAGTCGAAGGATGAAGGCATCAAGGACGTGAAGCGCGTTGATTTCTTCGAGCAGTACCTTACCGGAATCCACGAAGCCATTGCGGAAGGTGCTGATGTTCGTGGATACTTCACGTGGTCGCTTTTCGACAACTACGAGTGGGCTGGAGGGTTCAACATCCGCTTCGGGCTGATCTGGGTGGACTACGAAACTCGGGAACGCACGCTCAAAAATTCTGCGTCATGGTACCACGACACGATCGCCAAAAACAGCTTCCAGTCCAACTACTTCGGTATCAATCTTGTGATCCCGTAACTGCAGCAATTCTAGGCATTGCTATTGTTTTTAGCTTCTCCTATTCTTGTTCATCAAGCTAAAAAAACTCTTCAGAGTCCTTCCACTTGCTTGGGAACTCCGCAACCAGGTAACAGATTCTTTATCTTGCATTTTTGCAGACATGGCAACACCATCACGCGACGGTGGCTTCAGTGATCTAAGCTTCATCTCAGTTGGTGATCCATACGGCCAGAAGAAAGCCAAGGAACGAGGTTTAGGAGGTGACTTAAAGCCGTTCCTGACATGCCCACCGAAGAAGGGCCAGCTCGCTGCTACCTTTGGTCCTGGCTTCCCAAAGTTTGATCCACTTGGCGGTGACTATGCAGAGCAGTACAAGCTCGAAGCTCGGCGTCGACTTGAGAACACGAAAAAAATTGTCAAGCCGAACGGATTCTCGTACTCGAACCCGTCACAGAACCACACGGGGTCGGGTGACTACTACGGCGCATTCGGTAAATACGAGCGCGACGAAGACGATATCAAGAAGGCCATAGAGGAAAACGCAGCACCGAAGCCCAATCCAAAAGACAAACAGTTCGAGAGGAAGAATGTGCTAACAAACCCCGGACGTCGAGGCACATTCGGATACGCTGGCACTTTGATCGGCGGGAATCTTTCTGCCATGGACGCTGACTATGGATCCGAGCGACGAGCAGCTAAAATCATCGAAGACAAGCACAAAGCTGCAATTGGTGATCGCAAACCTTTCAAGTCCACTACGGAAGGAGTCGATTTCTTCGACAGTCACGAGCACGTTGCAGCGTCACGAGTCATGGGCTGGGATGACCAGTGTCTGGCCAAACCGCCAGGTGCACAAGAGCTTATGAACCCCAAGGAACGCGCGGCTGCTCGAGCTCCAACGTACAAGGCGTGGAAGCCCAACCACCCGATCAAGACAGGAGAGGAGGGCACGTTTGACAAGTTCCCGGAGAGGCTACCCGAGCCGTACGACGAAGCCATCGTGAATCGTGCCATGCTGCCCAATCGCCGTAACCCCGTCAAGATAGCGACCAAGGACTTGCCCGTCTCACTGCGCGAACGTAGGGCCTTCAAACCCAGTAGTGGACCGAAGACCAAGCTCACTCGAGGAACTTGTCTGCTAGGTATCTCAAAGCACCACGTTTAAAACGCCCTCTTTAAGTATTTTTCACCCCTAAGTGAGGTCATATCTATTTGTTACCTTAACCGTCCTGGTCTTTCAAGCTTCGGTCTTGGCAGCCACTGCGACAGAGCACAGTCGTGCCACCAGTCCATGGATCTGCAGTAGAGTGGACACTCCATCCGCGATACACATGTGCGTGGCTCCAATAAGCTTGATGAACTCCAACTTGAGCTTCTCGTCGTCCATCGGCAGTGCCTTGCACACTCTGAAGATTGTTCCGATAATATCCAGAGACGAGTATCCGCTCTTCCATAGATCAACTGCTTGTTTCTCGGCTCCGTCTAGTTCACCCTTAGCACAGTGATTCAAGATCTCCCTCACGACAGCCGGATGAGGCTGGTCACAGACCTTGAACACGTTCTCGTCGCTGACAAAGCTGAAGCCACTTGCGGTGGCCTGCAAGTTGTTGAGCGCATTGCGCATATCTCCCTCTGCCGTAAAGATGAGGGCAGCCAGTCCTTCCTCCTTGTATCCGACGTTCTCCTCCTGGCAGACGGTCAGTAGACGACGCAGCAGCATCTCGTCCGGCAGTCTAGTGAAGCGCAGGATGGCACAACGACTCTGAATGGGTTCGATGATCTTGGTCGAGTTATTGCAGGCCAGAGCGAAGCGCGTCGTGGCCGAGAAAATCTCCATAGTGCGGCGTAGAGCCTGCTGGGCTGCAGCTGTCATGGAGTCGGCTTCGTCCAATATGACGATCTTGTGACGTCCCGGAGGAAGCGTCACCTTCTGTTGCGCGAACATCTTGATTTTGCTGCGCACAGTGTCAATACCGCGGTCATCGGACGCATTAAGCTCAAGTACCGCCTGTTTCATGCTGGCACCAAGCAGCTCGCGCGCCAGACACAGAATGCTCGTAGTCTTGCCCGTTCCTGGGGGACCGGAGAGGATCAGATTCGTCATATTTCCAGCCAGAGCCATGGCCTGAAGACTCGCGATCGTGTCGCGGTTGCCCACCACATCCGCCAGCACACGCGGTCGGTACTTCTCCACCCAAGGAGCCTCAAAGTCGTCCGCCATTATTGTTTGGCGAGCGGAAATGTAAATGGTGTGTTGCACATAGTTAATTAATTTATAAGTCATGTAACTCACATCAATTTGGCTATTTTTTGCTATTTTTAGAGCTGACTCAGAATTTGTATGCCTTCTCGCTTCAACTGTACAGTATCCTGCCACTTGAGAAACGGACAGGAGACCATGGTGCGTGCCGGGAAAGGAACGCGCGCTTCTAAGCTGCAACCGCATCAGCGTCGTCGCTTATCTGAGGAGGGCAAGCGTCTTCTGCGTAATGCTTTGGCTGCAGGCAGCGATGGTGGAGAGGACGGATCTATCGACTACAGTATCATCTCGAACTTCGGCGACTCGTCGGTCGAGTCGGAGCTCGAGAGCTCGTTGCAATGGGAGATGCAGCAGCGAGAAGCTGCGAGTGGAGGTGGGAATGGGCGCAAGGGACGTGGCAAGAAGTGGAAGGGTGAGGACGACGTGGAGACTGAGGACGACGACCTGGAAGGAGCTATGGAGGAGCTCACGGAGAAGAGAGACACCACTAAGATCGCTGCGCTTGAGAAGATCCTGACTATGCTACGTGCCGAAGTCATGAGCGACCGAGTGCAGACGTCCAAGCTGACGTTGACGTCGCACGCGCTCGGGTGTCTTAAGAAACGTGCCAAAGAGTCCAGCAGTTTGGCACTTCGAGTACTAAGCATGGTGGCAATCACGCTTGGTGCAGATGAACAGGGGTTCTACGATGACATATTATCGTCTGTACAGAGAATCTTTACAGACAGAGGCGATAGTGCATTGCGTGTGGAGGCTGTATACGCATTGAGCATCACCTGCTTCGTTTGCTGTCCGGACGACGAGCCCAAGTGGGAGTTACTGGAGGTACTGGGTAGTTTCTTGGTGGCCGCAAAGGATGCAGAAGATGACGGTCACAATGAAAATGAGTTCCCTGAGGCGTTAACCATCGCAGTGATGGAGTGCTGGGCATTCCTTGTCAGCTATTTCAGCCCGTCGGCTATGATCGGTAAGGTGTATAACGCACAGTCTATTGTTCATGGACATGTAGCGGCACTGGCAGGTTTTGTTCGCGACGGAACAAATGCTTCAGTTCGAGCCTCTGCGTGTGAGGTACTGGCACTTATCGTGCAGTTCAAGTACATCACTTCCGGTGCCAATGGCTGGACCTACTCACACGAGTCGGCAGGAAGTATCATCAGTGGTCTGGACTCTCGCATCGAAGCTTACATGCGTGAGTCAGGCAAAAGTATCGGCAAGAAGAACCGAAAGGTGCAGCGCTCGATGTTGAAAGAAGTGCTCGAGACGCTGCACACCGGTGAAGGACCCCACAAGGAGCTGCAGGCTGAAGGTGAGACGCTGACAGTGTCCACGTGGAGTCGCTTCTTCCAGGCGCACATGTTTCGTCGTGCTCTCCAGTCTGGTTTCCAGACGCATCTCGTGGAGAACGAGGTGCTGCGTGAAGTGTTCGAAGTTAGCGAGAACGTCAACGCCAAGATCGGATTGAAAGCCACCGTAAAGCGCCGCGCCGAGCGCAAGGCCAAGACAGTGCACAAGCGCAACGACATGTCACGCAAAGATCAGGCACAGAACGCCTTCCTTTACGACGAGTAGCACGTAGTAGCAAGTAGACATCGCCAGTGATGCAGAGCGACAAGAGAGATCACACACAAGTGTGTGCCGGCTACAGCTCCCACTCCAATGGATAGAGTAGGGTTCCATTGATTAACTTGCAGCTTCATAAAGCGAAGCAACAGGGTATCCGAGCCTGAAGTCCACTCTATATACATGAGTGGGTTGATTGCCTACTTGCCGAGTAGCTGACGCAGAGCGTCCTGCTCCTCCTTGGTCTCGGCCGCGAGGATCTGTCGGTTGTCCACAATCTTGAGTAGCTCGCCGGTCTTGGTCACCTGCACGATGAGGTACACGTACTCGTTCTTCTTCATGTCCTTGTTTACCTCAGCGAACACGTAAGCGTGGCCAGAGGGACCCTTGATGTTGTACTTAATGCGAAGACGCGGGGTGCCGTCCTTTGCCTGGAGGTTCACGTGCTCAATGCGGTTGCGGCGACCTTCACGGTGGCCGCCGTGGTCGTGACCGTAGCCGTGAATCGGCAGACCAAGACGCGACGTCACCTGTCAGAAATATCGATAATCCACTTCAAAATACTCTCCAATTTGCTCATCAAAATCTCTGCAACCACGTACGTCGGTGTTCTCCGAGAGGAAGTCCAGCGACTCGCTGAAGAGGCCGTTGGGGCTCATGCGGCTGCGCAACCACCGAAATACGTCAGAATTTCTCTAATATCCTCCATATCTTCAACGCCCACGTACTTGGGCAACAGCTCACGAGCGACGAAGTAGACGCCAACCGCACCCAAACCAATGAGGCCGAGCCAGAAGCCGCCGGTGGCAGTGGCCGTCACCTTCTCATAGGGCGTGAGCACCAGTGCGTCAGGAGCCTTCTGTCCCTCTGGAGTAGCCTGCACAGCAATTACAACAATTGTTTTTAGAACAACTGTCCGCCAGAAGATAATTACGTGATGGATCACCTTGTCAGCGTTCAGACGAGAGCGCGTGGACGTGAAGCTGCGCGTGGAGGCCGCCGGACGGCGAGCCAGCACCTGAACAGCGCGTGAGCGCTGCTGGACCGCCGACTTCTTCGCGGCGAGGACGGCGGGGGCGGACAGGAAGCGCAGCATGTTCGATGAGGCGGACCGATGTGCTGGAGGATCGACCAGTTCAAGAGCTCTGTTTTGATGGTGTCGGTACCAGCGAACAACGAGTGCTGATTGGCAGATAACAAAATGATTTACTGCAAGACAAGAAATTGATTGTACGGTTGTCGATAGGACATACATAAAAATATTCCCCATGGTCAAGTTGACGTTGCTACTAGCACCCGGTGCCGCCGGCAAGAACGAGGCAGGCAGTGCCTGGGAAAACCGAGAGGAGATTCGTAGTGACGGACCAGAGCAGAGCAAAGAAGAAGATGCAGACTACTGCGACACCGCCCCAGAACAACTGTCGGGAACGTCGCTTGAGAGCTTGGGTCTCGCGCTTTTGACGAGGAAGCAATGGCAGCCACGCCATAGACAGCAACTTCATGATATACGCGATCACGAACGTCCATGTGACTTGCCAGCGAACATGCTTTGAGTCGTGGATGATGTCAGCCACGCCCACGTCGAAGAGCGCGTTGACATTCTTGGCGATACACGAGGCGAACGGACTGGACAGGTTGCTCACCGTGGTCAGCAGGCCATAAACAGCAGCTTCGTTACCAAGCTCGGCCAGCTCCACGACAACAAAAGTTGAAACAAGAAAGTTTATAGCTTGCGGGAGTTCCTCCAGGATTGGTGTGCCTAGCCAGAACCACTGACTCCGCAATACATCCCAAATTGTCAGCATCCCCACCATAGCGTCCAAAACAATCACCGACACAGTCGTCCAGGCGATAACGCGATGCCAACTCCATCCAAGGCCAAAACTCTTTGTCACATACAATGCCACGCTGAAAACGACAAGTCCTAGCACGGAAAACAAGCTCTCATTGAGCGGGTGGACGCGAGCCCAGTAACGTTGAATCGGATCGCTCGCCGTGACCGTAAAGCCATCAAAGATACCGCTGAAGAATCGATAAGCCAACACCTGTACCATAGCTGAGTTTTGGATTAAGACCCACAGACCGTGCATGTACTCCCCGAATTGTGGTGCATGATCACCAAGTTCTGGTTCTTGAACCAGCCAAATCGCTGCAGGTATCGCCACAAGACTCAGCAATGAGAATATCAGCATTAATTGACTCATTGAGAGCGACCACGAAAACGAACCTCCATAATCTTCTCCATTCAAGCCGAAACCAACCAACAGTGCTGCCAGAATCATCGCAATACTGCGGACAAGATAAACCGTCGACTGGATATTACCACGTATGTTTTCCGGCTCACGTTGCGCAAATTCCACCACAAGTCCGTCAGATGCCACATCAGCGATCATGTACCCCAAGCTAGCAAGCATCATCAACACTATGTAAAGGGATCCCGAGTCTGGCGCCTGCAGATTCACCCGACCTCGTAGCTCAGCAGGAGACATCTTCGAGAAGTCTTTTCCTCGCAGTGTCGAGTCCATGTAGTACGGAGGTTCTTGTTTCACAAAGACGAGAATAAGCAGCATACTCGAGCAAATGATCCACCCTATGACCATGTACGCACGGCGGCGAGAACGGAAAATGGGGAAACAGTCGGACACAACTCCAATCATGACCTTGAACGACCATGGCAGGGATAGCAGCACACGAGCCGAGAGCGTTTGGTAGCCGTTCATGTGCAAATAATTATTCAGAAGCGGATACACCGTCCGTGGTAGCCCGCCGTATAGCAAACCCACTGCTGCATACTGCACCAGTAGACCAATATGTTTCCAATGGAACAAGTTTGGAACACCACCGGTCCGGAGCGGCAATCCTTCTTCTTCATTGTCATCGATCTTCCGCAAAGGAGTGCCACCAGCAGGTTTGTCCTCGTCGTCCCGGCTTGAGACAGCGGAACCGACGTATGAGAGCCGCTCCAGGCGCTGCACGTCTCGCGCAGTATCCACACCACCGATATCCATCCGCTACCAACTGTCTCCTATGCTTCTGTTGTCGAACTTGACTACCAACGGCTACATCCTCGTCCCATACATACATTTTGACTAGCAACTTCACCAACTATCCTCGAAGACACCATCAAACAACCAGATGACGTATTCACGTGGCGTGGTTGACACATACTCACTTGGAGCTCAGAAGTCGTGTTCCATGAGAGCATTCGTGGTGCGAGCACAACTAAAAAAAACAACGTTGAAAGTGGATTTTCCAAGAATTCGCACTACTGCTGAAAATATTTATTCCGCGCTTGCTGTTTCCAACGCCGTCGCAACATACGTGGACGCGGCCAACACGATGCGTGTTAGACATCCGTTTTGGACTAACGGGCTTTCATAGGCGAAGAAAAGGCTGTAGCAAGCCATTCCCAAACAGATGAAAACGACAATTCGCTGTCCATGAGTAAGTCTTGCGTCTCGTTCTCTTCTACCACATAACACAGTGCGATCAGTTACTACTAATAGCCGGAATCTCATATACACAACGTACGAGTGTTCCGAAAATGACGAATATTTTCCTTTACAAACTCGGGAATGTCGATCAGAATGTGAATGTCACCATCTTCATTATATCCGTCGTCGGGGAACCCAAATGCGCTACTGTCCAGGCAATAGTGATCAACCATTTCGCCATTTTCCTCCATGATGCATTTGATTTGAGCAGGTTCGTGACCTTCTTCCAATTATTTAATAATGAGATCGCTCGCGTTCAGTTGCCGCCCTTCTTCGCGACGTTTTGCGCCAAGTTCTCCGCAGGGAACCAAAAACGGTTCTTTTTCTTAATGATACTGTCTGGTGCTCATCAATGTCGGCACCACAAACTCCCCCGTCGCCAACGATCACGCACGTCAGAGACTTCATTGGAAATTGGAGACAGAGAAGAACTGAGAGAAGAATAACTTGAAGTGAATTTGTCCAAGAATGCTTGCGGTCCTCTCCTGTCCGCATACACCTATCTATTTGCATACCGGTATTTAATACTGAGTCAGTGAAATCCTGCGCATCATTTCTCAAGAAGCCACGACATCAACGCTGGTCGGGTCTCACCCGCTTTCGCCATGGCGTCTATGTGGTCCTCTTTCACCTACGTGTTGCTGCCGCCCGCGGTGGTTCTGTACGTTCCACCCACGCTGCAACCCGCTGTGTTGTCACCAAGACACTAATATGCCCTTAAACTGAATGACAGTCTGCTCTTGATGACCATCCCGTTCCCGGGACTCATGCTCAACCGTGGCATCGTCAAGTTCGGCGACTTCGTATTCAACATCCGTATCGGCACGCTTAGCGTGTTCTCCGTCATTACGTTCGTTTCTTTCGTGGTGCTCGTGGCGCAAACCTACGACCTGCAGAAGCGTTACTCGCTGCCCAGTGATCCGCATATTGAGGCTCACTACTCGGCGGATCTGCAAAAGAAGGCGTCGCGCTGGCGATCCGAGCGCAACTGGTGGATCAGTGCACTCACCTTCACCATCTACTGGTGCGTTTTGCTATGAATTGAATGGTTAAGGACTGGAGTAACTTATGGTGGTGCTGTTTCAGGATGCTGCTGCGCTTCCACGCCATGAAGAAGAAGCTTCTCAAGGCGCAGCACGAGGACTAGGCCAATGATCGTGTAGTTACAGTACCGTGCGCACTTCCATGATTTGAATCCTCTCGGTAAATCCTCGCTTTGCTCATAACGGCGGAGATGCTATAATTCCTCATGGCCCGATAGCGCTGTTGGAGCATTGGAATTTGATCGAGTAAGCTCTTAAAGAGTTACTACCAAAGTAAGAAAGGGTGGTGTTCTCTTTAAGATTTATCACACCTTACCGGTACTGGGTATCTCCAGTAAATGAGTTTGCTAGTTTTGCTCTGATACTTTTGCCATGAGAACCTGGAAAAAATTGCTTCACTAAAAAAAACGCTTTTTTCACTTTAAACCGCAAACACTTTTTGGGCCATGATCAAATTGGACAGAATTTGTTTTATTTACCAGCGAGCAAATGTCCAGCAGCATTCCTACGCTATGGCGGGGGATGGAGATGCTTCCTGCGGGTAGTGAGCTGTTAATTCGTGTTCTGTTATGCCTCGATGCTGTGAGCATTGCGAGACTTCGGCAAGTGGAGAAACGGAGCCGCAGGAGCATCCAGACGCTGTTCTCGACCATCCAAACAATACGCACGCGCCTGGCATTGGGATCGCTGTGCTTCTCTCGTCTACGTGTGCGGTTCCAAGCGTATTACCAAGTACTAGAGACTCAAAATATTCCACGGTCGAGTGATCCTCGTGTGCCTCCCCGTGTGGTCTCCATTTGGAGCGAAAGAGGCCAGGTGCGATGATACCTGCGAGTTAATGAGCGAATATTTGATGGATACTTATGGTGCTGGGTGCTTGTCTTGTAAGCAGGTTGCTGGAGGATCCGTGATATTGACACCTGTAGCGATGCCTGACGTGCACGCAGATGGAGTGACTGTTCGCTTTGCGGCAGATTCCAATGTTGCAGGGAATTGCCCAATGCTCATGAATGTGGTACAACCAAACCGTCGGATTTACACGATGGTCACCGTCAATTTGCTAAGGCATGGTGAAATTGGAGACGAAGAGAATACTACCGGTAGTGGTGATGGATTAATGCTACGCAGTTACTCGTATCTGAAGGAGTTTGGGGAATGGAGGACGCCGACAATACCAGAGAAGCGAAAACTGGCCGCAGCTAGTATTGGAAGTCACCGTGGCCGATTTGACTTGATCTCACAGGACGGCAGTATGTGTTTGGGATTGGAAATACCGTCAGGAACAGATGCACAGACGGGTTATTACTTGGTGAAACAAGCCACAGTGTCGATTCACGTGCAAGAACTTTTGCAGCTTCATTTCAGATCGCTACGACCGATTAAGTCGTTGCCTGAGCCTTCGCAGCGCGAAGCATGCACCATTTCGGTCACATTTCGCTCAATGACAGGGAACCTAGTTGCACGTTGTTGTGTGCCCGGGTTTATTCTGGTCGAACAGCAAGAAGGTGCTGCCACGTCAGCTGAAGACAGTGCAGAACACCACCAATCGAGGCAGCGAACTGGGATCGAGAAGTTTGAGGTTGTAACGTGTCAAGCCAACTGCATCTCTGACGAGAGCATCAAGGTTAAACTGCCTGAGGACCCAGGTTACGCGTGGCTCGAGGTTCGTGGTATCCTCGAAGCTCCGTCATCGCGTCCATCTAGGCTCTACTTTTACGCTGTGGCGCTACATTTCGGCGCCCGGCAAGTGTCGGGACACGGAGACTTGCGAGTAGTGCAGCTCAACTGGCTGCCAGGCTTGCTAGAATCATTCCCCGCACTGGAATCTCGGTGGCGACGATGTCTGAAGGGTAACTTACGTGTGGCCACTTCGTCGAACGGTAGCATGCTGGAAGAACTGACGCTAGTAGCGCAGAGGTTGCCAACATCGCGGCTACAACGATATGCAGCTCGAATCGAGTCGTACACAAGACACGAGTGATAAGCATCTATGTACTAACTAGTAATAGATTGTCTGACGTTGACTGGCGTCGCACGAAATCAGACGAATGCAGCGTCTTGCAAACGAACGGTAAGTTGCGCCCTGTTCGATGTCGTTGAATCAGCGCCATCAAATTTGATTCAAAAGAAGACACATACTACTTCAAGCGCAAGAGGAACCAGCACCTCCTCCAAGCAGAAGCTTTTACGCATCAGTGATGTCAGCGTCATGTTTTACTGCAACATAATGGCACTTTTCGTTGCTGCACCCGAAACAGTCAATTGAAGTCGCGCAAAATTAATATATACCCGGTGTGAAAACTGCATAAATTTGTACTTCGAAGTATGTCTCGAATGAGAATAATCCAATCTGATTTCATCTACTTCGGAGTAAGATAATCCAAACTGCCGCGTACGTTGTCGATACTCATTTCCGCATTTGCGCCATCCAAAACACACGCCTTCAGTCAATTATCGCCACCATGTCGAAGGATTTGAAATTCCCGAAAGATTTCATGTGGGGCACAGCCACCGCCTCGTACCAAGTAGAAGGCGCCGTGAACGAAGGTGGGCGCGGCGACAGCATCTGGGACGCTTTCTCTCGGACGCCTGGCAAGATTGTGAACGGAGACACGGGCGAGAAGGCCGTGGATCACTTCCACCGCTACAAGGAGGACGTGCAACTCATGAAGAAGATGGGACTCAAAGCTTACCGTCTCTCCATCGCCTGGCCGCGGATCATCCCCGCTGGAATCGGCAAGGTGAGCGAGGAAGGCGTCGAGTTCTACAACAATCTCATCAACGAGTTGTTGGCCAACGACATCACGCCGCTCGTGACGCTGTACCATTGGGATCTCCCATTGGCATTGCAAATCGAGTATGACGGCTGGCTGGGTGGCAAGTTCATCCAGGACGCCTTCGTGCAGTACGCTCGCGTGTGCTTCCAGCGATTTGGAGATCGTGTGAAGAACTGGTTGACGCTGAATGAGCCGTGGTGCTCAGCCTTCCTTGGCTATGGCATCGGTGTCCACGCCCCGGGACGCAAGTGTAAGCCGCAGACGGAAGTGTATCTATCGGCTCACAACCTGCTACTGGCCCACGCTCGCGCTGTCGAAGCCTATCGCAACGAGTTCCAAGCTGTGCAGAAAGGTAGAATTGGCATCACGTTGAACTGCGACTGGCGCGAACCGGCACCAACGGATGATCCCGTGCAGAAGGCCAAGAACGAAGAAGCAGCAGAGCGTTCGCTACTCTTCTTCCTGGGCTGGTTTGCCGACCCGGTCTACAAGGGCGACTACCCGCAAGATATGAAAGACCGCTGTGGACTGCGTCTACCCACGTTCACTGAAGACGAGAAGAAGTTGCTGAAGGGCAGCTCGGACTTCTTCGGTCTAAACCACTACGGGACCAGCTACACTGAGCCATCGGCCGAGTACGAGGCCAAGATCGCGCCACCGAACGATGCCACTGGTGGCTACGGACTGGATGAAGGCACGAAGCTGACGTCGGACGACTCCTGGAAACGCACGGACATGGGCTGGAACGCCGTGGGCTGGGGCTTCCAGAAGCTGCTGGTCTGGATCCAGAAGCGCTATGCAGTCCCCAATGGCATTCTTGTAACGGAGAATGGCTGCGCGTGGCCGGATCGCACGAAGGAGGAGGCCCAGAACGACGACTTTCGTGTGGGCTTTTACAAGGAATACCTCACTGGACTGCACAATGCTATTGCGGAAGGCGCAGATGTCCGTGGATACTTCGCGTGGTCTTTCGTCGACAATTATGAGTGGGCCGAGGGCTACACCAAGCGCTTCGGGCTGCACTGGGTCAACTATGAGACCATGGAGCGCACTCCTAAGAAGTCGGCGCTCTGGTACGGCGAAGTCATTCGCAACAACGGGTTCGCAGCTTAGTGAAGCTGCAAGTTGCACTTCCTTGTAGGGAACAGTAAAGCAAACAGGCAGTGCCTATTGTGTCGTAGGAAGTTGGGATTCCCCAACTTGAGAAGCTCCCTGTTGCCCAAGTCGGAAGCGTAGATGTAAAAATTCATTGCGTGGTGAATCTAATTGACAAAAGCTCAACAGCTGCAACAAGAGCTTCAACCTTGACTAAATTGATTATCCAACGATATTGCAATACGCCTGACATCCTTCTTTTTTCTCGATTTTAAACTTGTTTAAACACAAAAAGAGGGACTGATGTTATGAAGGCTCACGATTCTAACGACGTTTATGCTCGCGATGTTTGTGTCAGTGACGTCAGTCGAAGAGCTCATTCACCAATTTCACTTGATCCTCACAAGCTTCACCAACTTTCGAACTTCGCAATGACCAAGGAGATCCGCTTCCCTGATGGCTTCATTTGGGGTGCCGCTACGGCCTCGTACCAGGTTGAGGGTGCAGTGAATGAAGGTAGCCGTGGTGCCAGTATCTGGGACGCGTTCTCGCACACCCAGGCAAGACAATGAACGGCGAGACGGGCGAAGTCGCCATCGACCACTACCACCGCTACAAGGAGGACGTGACGCTCATGAAGAGCATGGGACTCAAAGCTTATCGTATCTCCATTGCATGGCCTCGCATCATTCCGGCCGGTGTGGGTGAGGTGAACGAGGAAGGCGTACAGTTCTACAACAACCTCATCAACGAGCTCCTTGCTAACGGAATTGATCCCATGGCCACACTGTACCATTGGGATCTACCGCTAGCGTTGCAGACGGAGTTCGATGGATTCCTGGGCAGCACATCCAAGAACATTTCGCTCAGTATGCTCGAGTGTGCTTCGAGCGGTTCGGTGACCGTGTCAAGAACTGGATCACGATGAACGAGCCATGGGTGGCCAACTACATGGGCTTCGGCACTGGCATGCTGGCACCTGGACGTAAAGACAACAAGCACTTTGAGCCGTACCTTGCGGGTCACAACATGCTGCTTGCACACGCCCGGGCGGTGGATGTGTACCGGAAGGAGTTCAAGGAGACTCAGGGCGGCCAGATTGGTATCACGTTGAGTGCGGAGTGGAAGGAGCCTGGCCCCACCGACGATCTGGAGCAGAAGAAGAAGAACGTTGCTGCAGCGGAGCGTGCGATGGCGTGGAGCTTCGACTGGTTTGCGAAACCAGTTTTCTTTGGAGACTACCCACAGGTCATGAAAGACCGCTGCAGTGACCAACTGCCGAAGTTCACCGAGGAGCAGAAGAAGCTGCTGAAGGGAAGCTCCGACTTCTTTGGGCTTAACAACTACAGTTCGTGCTACGTTAAGCCGTCCCCAGAGTACGAGGCTGGTAATTCCCCTCCGAACGACAACACTGGTGGTGTCGAGGCTGATGAGGGCGTCACGGGATACCAAGATCCGTCCTGGGTGCAAACTGGAGCTCCGTGGAACTATGTCACGCCTTGGGGACTGAAGAAACTCTGCTTGTACATCCACGGGAAGTATCACCCGAAGAACGGTATCATCATCACGGAGAACGGTTCAGCCTGGCCGGATGTGACGAAGGAGGAGGCGCAACAATACACCCATCGCGAAGATTGCTACCGCCAGTACATCGCCAATGTGCACGAGGCCATCACGGAGGGTGCTGATGTTCGCGGCTACTTCGCGTGGTCTTTCTTCGACAACTACGAGTGGTCTATGGGCTACGGCATTCGCTTCGGCATGGTCTGGGTGGACTACAAGACGCAGGAGCGCGCGCCGAAAACATCAGCGTACTGGTACAAGCAGACCATCGCGGACAACGGGTCCACCATCTAACGTTAGTTTGGACAATCTTGTTAGAATACACTATAATTGGTCAAATATGGAACCAATAGAAAAGCTTCAAAACAACTTACATCTTAAGGATACTTAAAACATGTAAGTGACAACACTTGCCAAAACAGTTCCAATACCGTTGATGACAAAAAAAAAACACGACCAAAAGTCGGCATTTTCGTCGACTTTTTCGAGAAGCATTTTGGTTGCTGGCATGACATTTGAGGTCATTTTTGCGAGGAGTCGGTGACAAAAACAGCACACATTTTAACTTAATCGGACATTTTACTCAAGAAAAAGCACGTTGAGCTCTTAGTGTATTGTTTTTTCGTGTTCTACGGTAAGTCATTGAGCAGCATGGATAACCTATACAACTTGCATTGTTTACAGTTAGTCAGAAAATAGGCGCATGCATATTTCTTAAAACATGCATGCGCCTAATATTAAAATATTAACATACGTAGTAATTATTGAGAGTGCTGACAAAATTTTGGACAGTATCTAATCCAGCCTGCTTTGTTGAGTCTAAAAATGGTCTCCATAGCTCTTAACTATTGAACGAGGGGCCGGAAGAACTACATAAGGCTTGCCTTAACTATAAACCTATTTACTGACGCAAAGACCGACTCTCTGTTTACACCAATGTTTTTTTTCAATTTGAAGCTAGTTCGGCTTTGTTGAAAGAAAATAAAACACTTACCCGGCATGACAAAATATGGCATTTTCGGCATTTCCACATGACAAAATAAAGCAATTTAGTGGGGTGAAAAAAAGTATAATATGACAGCATTTTCGACGATGCCTGTGGGTGTGTTTTATTGTCATCTACGGTACAAACAAAAACGGAATATGGACAGACGGGGGTACTGAAATTGGCAACGAATTCTTAAAAGGATACTGCAAAAAAAGTGGGATTGTGTACCAAAAGTCAAATGTGTAGTCTCAAGAGAAAAATGGGTCTGCTGAGCGAGCTCACCATACAATAATGGGCAAAGTTAGGTGCGCATTAATAGGATCGGGCACGGCTGCTAAATGGTGGCCAGAGGCATTGAAATATATGACAGCGGTGACTAATAAGATACAAACAGCCCGAATTAAGGGTAAAAGTCCATACGAAGCACTATTTGGGACTAAACCAACCGGGGTTGAACTTCACATATTGGGAATTACATGATATGCACATGTACCAATATCTAAACGAACCAATCCGAAGCTGAGCTAGAGTGCAAATTGCTTGGTCTCTCTGAGGACTACTGTGATGTAGGGAATCACTAATTTCTATCTATCGCTAGACACGTAGATAGCCTCTGCACACAACAATACGCCTTCTCCAAGGGTCGGCGAATATTTTGGGCGAATCTGAAGAAA
Organism: Phytophthora tentaculata; assembly: GCA_033557915.1. NCBI lineage: Eukaryota > Oomycota > Peronosporomycetes > Peronosporales > Peronosporaceae > Phytophthora > Phytophthora tentaculata. The sequence goes on from JAUCEA010000006.1 coordinate 256,417, forward strand.
CCAAATCCGACCCAGCACCCTGAGCCGACGCTTCCCTCGATTACCGTTAGCGTAAGTAGGCCTCACACACAAACGTAGCAGGCACGAGCGTCGCCTGTACGTCTATCATCTCTCTCTCTCTTGAACCCCGTGGCACCAACAGCGGAAGGTTGCCTAGTCTCTTTCGACTCTTTTACGGGTGTGCCCGAGATTAACTCAGGCAGTAAGTTGTCAGGAGTATACTTCCAATACTCAAACCACTAAATTCGGGAATACAATACCCGAGTTTCCCTTAATTAGGGAAATAACCAAAACACAGTCCCACTACTAGTCTCTTGGCCTTACCAGAAACGAACGCTCACTTCAGGAAGGTCGCTGTTCGCTGGTAGGCATACTCTGTAAAGCTATTAAATGTAAGGTACTTACCTCGACGCTTGAACACTTGTGTGCTTCAGGGAAAATTTAGCTCTCTATTGTGTAGGCCAAAAGGCCCATACTCTCTTCTAATATTTTGCCCCTATGGTCATCTATATACAAAAATCAAGTAAAATCAGTCCGGACCTTGCCGTGCGTCCAATCGCGACGGCTGCGACCAGTCGATGCCTTCGTCTTGTGTAGTGTACACCATCTTGGCACACCGTCGTCACTGTAGCCATCGCCACTTGCGCCGATTGGTCGGGCCGGTCCCGGCAACCCCTTGAACGGCGACGGCGACGGGTATCGACCCACGCTGCGACGCGGCGCGAATCCCTTCCGAGGCGAATCGCTATATCACACTACAAAGGAAATCGTCTACTCAATAATAAAGGAAAAAGGTACATCAACGCCCGAGATGTAACATTTGAAGCAACACATACTGAGGGGTTGATGTTACGATCGTTTCCGTCCGGGAAAATTGAGGGGAATGAGGAACTAGTCATGGAAATAGGTGAAAAAAGGAAAGAGAAAACGGGAATTTGAGCCAGACTGTGTCGGATACTGAAACAGTGGAAGTGCAGGAACAACGTGTTTCTGTGCCACCTATACCTCGCAGTCGTAGGAAAAGAACTCGAAATTCTCGTCTAAAGTACTATATCTTATCACTTAATGCTGTCACAATTAGCACAAAAGTGATACCGATTCCACGGTCGGTCAAGGAAGCGAGACGAGACCCACACGCCCAACAGTAGGAGACTGCGCTGCAAATTGAGTATCAAGCTCTAGTTGAAAACGGCACTTGGGAAATAGTACCATTGCCAAAAGGAAGAAAAATATTAGGTTGCCATGGGGTATTTGATGTGAAGTATAACCCAGATGGAGTAGTTGAAAGATTTACGGCAAGACTGGTTGTTACACAAACTCACAGCGTTGACTACGATGAGATATTTTCACCGGTGGCGCGGTATCAAACGCTAAGATTACTACTGGCAATAGCAACAATAAAGGATCTTCATGTCCATCAAATGGATGAGTCGACGGCTTTCCTCAACGGATCGCTATTTGAGAATATTTATATGCAACAACCTCATGGGTTTAGGCATGGGGATGCGTCCGGTGTGTTCAAGCTGAAGAAAAGCCTATGTGGAGTCAAACAAGCACCGCGCATATGGCATGCACTCCTCATGCACTCCTCAATAAGTTCTTGGTAAGCATAGGGTTTTGTCGGTGCAAAAGGGAGTTCTGTTTGTACCATCAAAAGTGGGAGGTAAATGGAGTGACGCATATAGTACTTGGTTGCGTCTACGTGGATGATATTACTATCGTATCTAGTAGTATGATATTGGTGAAGGGCCAACTGGCTTCGAGATTTAATATGAAATACCTAGGTGATATCCATATCTTCTGAAAATGGAGATTAAGAGGGATCGAGCAAATAGGATTCTAAGTATGTCCCAACACAAGTACATTATGGACTTACTACAAAAGTTCGATATGACTGCTAGTAACTTAGAACCTACACCACAACCAAAGAGTAGTACGTGAGAAAGAGGAAAAGTTAAGTCAGAAGAAATCTCAGCACAACCATTCGATTACAGAGGTTTAGTGGGGTCACTGATGTGCCTTGTGCGTGGTACACGCCCAGATATAGCAAATGCTGTCAGAGAATTGAGTAAATTTCTGTCATGCTATAATAAGAGCCACTACAAGGCAGCCCAGAGAGTGCTAAAGTTTCTGAAAGGAACGTCGGTGTACGGACTCGTATTTGATGGGGAAAGTAAGGAAGTGATATCTGGTTGTACACAGACGCGAGCTTCGCGAATGCTAACGAAAACCGAAAGTCAGTGACTGGGTATGTAAGTATTATGGCAGATGCATGTATTACTTGGAGAAGCTCAAGACAAAGTACTGTGAGCCTCCATACAGCGCAGGATGAGTTAATAGGTGGAAGTGAAGGTATCAAAGGAAGCGAATGATTATGGGTACTATTAAAGGAATTGGGATTTAAGCAAGCACAGCCGATAAATTGTTGGGGTGATAATAAGGGGGCAATTAGTATCATTAAGGAACCAGCGAATCATACATCTTCAAAACACATTGATATCAAAGGGCTGTATACTCGAGAGATTCATGATGAGGGAAGAATAGTAGTATCATACTGCAACACAAATGATTTGATTGCGGATGCCCTCACAAAGGCACTGCCTCAAACTCAATTTGAGAAACTCAGAAGTCTCATGGATGTAAGGAACCTAAGCCTCCTCTTACCGCAATAGACGTTGAGTCTTTGGACTTTCGTCACTGTATCACAAGATATTTTGAAGCTGAAGAGCCACCATGTGTCAAATCCCAGCCGCCCGGCTCAAGTTGAAGTGCAAAGGTACTCTCAAGTCGAAGTGAAAGAGTAAATCCCAAGTTGAAGTGCACCAAGGATAAGACTTATGCCGACTTATCCAGCAGAATACCATACGACCTTTCGTATTTTTGGGTTATCTATGGATTTTTAAGGTTCTTAATAGTGAACACACTCTTTCCTATCCTGTCTTTGATCGCAACTGACTTGCCTTATCCAAACAATTAAGCTGCGACCTTTCACAAATAGCATGTGACTTTTCGTTGTCGCGACTTTTCGCACATCTGTCGATCCAAAATAGATGGCTCCCAAATTTTGCGGCATCTGAAATTTGAGATATTGCATTACCCATACCTGTTCCCTAATTTCCATTGTTTTGTGACCCAACCAATTTTTCTTTTCCGATTTCCCTATGGTTTCTGCCTCTATACTGCACCTTTACCTTTGTCGCATTTGCTGGTACCAAGTTCCTTCAGCTCATTCACTCTCAAACTTGCGATCAACAATAAAGGTTCGACTTAGCGCCTCTGACCGCTATTAAACCCTTCGGGGGGGGGGGGGGGGGGCTACGACAGTCAAGCAAAACGTCCAAGCTTCGGTCTGCGACACCACCATCCTGAGACTGGGAAGCGCTTCGGCATGTTTCCAACAAGCACGGATGGGGCTTGCCCCTCCCTCCCTAGATGCGGTCAACGGTGCTCTAACTTGGTTTCCACATGCCATCGTGTTCTGTCATAGTATAGTCCATAGCCATTGACTTGTGAGCGCCTGAGAGTTAACCAATATCAAAACGTTACGCCTTATTGTTCCGCTTTAACCTAACTAGATTCCGATCGTGCTGGTGTGCAGACCTGCTCTGGATGCTGCCGATCTCAGTGCTGAGAGATTTTACATGGTGACCAATGCTGGAACAGACACCAATGACGCCATTAAGATGCAGCGGGGTTTGGTGCCGCTCCTATGATGGTGCTGTGGAGAAATCAAGTGATAGGATGTCAAATATCCAATACATTTCTTATCAGTTATTATAAGCTGATGAAACAATGTAAGTATTCACTTCGCGCTTTCGGGGCATAATGATCCACAGCGTAATATGGAAGACTATAAATAGCGAATTGCAGATAGGGTAACAAATACGTGATCGAGTAACATCATATTTCCGTGTTCAGCAACTATACCCACCAGGAAGAATGGCACTACTAAGACACTGAGCAGCGAAGGAGCTACATAAGAGAGCCGATCCCGCATATTGCAGTCCATTGTCAGTCTTGGGTCACGGCAGCGCCGACATGCAAGTTGAGTTACAGCTCGGTTCGTACGTCGTGGTCCGGCTGTCGCGCTGTATTTAGCTGCTACTGGCCTGCAGGACGCTCCATCGTCTTCGCAATGGGTTGATACGAGCGCGAAAGTAAGTAATAGCCAAACAAATGGAGGATACCTTGTCGAAAGAGCTTTCGTTCCACTTAAAAGTCGCGTGCATAATGCGCCACAAAATACACACGCGGCAAAAAACGTTTTTGTCAATGACACGGTCAAAAGAGACACAGCCATTTCGCGCATGGCTTTCTGCTGTTAGCTCGCCGTTTTCATTTTTTTCTTGAGGTCGAACCATGGAGGCCGCACCCTGGTAGCCCTTGTCAAGAAACAGCGCCCATGAACCTTGATACTGTGTCACGCCTTCACCGTTGTCGTCCAGAGAGCTCTCATTGGTTGATTTTGGAGCTGATCCCGGTGCTTCTCGATATTATTGGACAAAACAGTGATGTCCGAGATAGCTTTAGCGCTGGGATTGGTGATAATACAGCTTCGCCATGAGGTCCGACAGAAGGTTCTACATTTAGCCCATACAGCTTGTGTGTACTAGGGAAGTAGCGATGTGCTCCTTTAAAGCGTCCGGAGGGGCGCAGAACCGTCTTAAACTTCACGTCCACAGCGTAGAAAGTAGGAATAGTGTGTAAAGGTACGGGCATCGACTCGATGATCGATAAGGCTAGGCGAAGGCACGAATGCCTTCAGTAACAGCAACCAGCCACTGACGACGATCACGACCATGCGCCCGACAGCGATTCTCCGATCTTCGACTCCTTCGTGGAGCAAGGAGGAAGTGAGGCTATCGTTACTTTGACGAACTTTACTATTAGCGACTTCTTCCTTCTATTAGAGCACGTGGAGGAGGTGTACGTGGGCCATTGGACGTGCGGCAGGGGTCAGAAGAGTGATACGAAGACGACGGGTGCGCTCTTGATAATTCTGTGTGTGCTTAAGCATTATGCTACTTAGCACAAGCATGCCCTCGACTTTGGAATGAAGATACCAACCTTCACGAAGCTGTATCACGCAATCACATCGTCTTCACGAAGCGAGAGGTGTATGTTGGCAGTAGAGCGCATTGGTAGGCAGGAGGGCAGTACACTGAGCTTCAAAACGGAAAGTGATGTAATGGGCGTGCTGCGTCAGGACCGACTGGCACTACTCGTCAAAGCGAGAGCCATTCTTTTTGGCACGAAACTCGTTGTTGGTGCGAGAATGCGAAATGTGGTTGGCGGCGCTGTGAATGAGAGGGCAGGTGCTTATTTGTTGCTTTTTGTAATAATGAATATTCTAGCTTGAAAATTTGAAATTTACACGTACTTACAGTATTGCGTGTTGATCAGAGCATTAAAACAGGCAATGGTCAGTGACAAAGTCACCTTGTATATTGTCTAATATTTTTCAATACATCACCTAGCATTATAGAAAAAACTGCCGCGAAGGCTTTAAAACTGTGAGCTAAACTCTAGTACATTGTAGTAATAATACCAAACAAATTGAAGGCTTTCTTTGCGCAAACTGGCTATGTTGCTAACTTTTGCATGACTTGCATTTCTTAAAAAAGGTGATTTAATCACCGGAACTTCTCTGTTCTAAAAAGGTATTTTTTGCTAATACCATTTGAAAGAGCGAACTCGTACTCGGTAATAAAAAAAGCTTTAAAAAAAAAATGTTGTAATGCTTCAGAGTTGCGCATGTAACTGAACTGCTCTCCGAGTATTTTATTTGGCATCTGATGCGATGTAAATGAAACTAAAGTGCTCGAAGATATTGGACAATACTACGTAGTACATTTTTATTTGCGGCAATCTCTATTATTGCTTCAGGCAAAATGCAATCTTTATTATTGCAAAGCAATTCAATTTTTATCGGTATTAGCGGGATAATACACACTAGAGCCTACGGGCCTAGTAAAAAAAAGAGGCCGTAGCCAACGGCCTCTTTTTTTAGAAGTAATTTTCGAGAACGAAAAATATTCCGGCTAATCAGAATCTACGTGGCCACTTCAACTTATTTTGAAGCCTTACACGCGAGGTGCATACACCTTGCCATCCTTGCCACGTAGCAATCCAATCTCCTGTTTGAGTGCTTCTACTTCTCTTGCCTGTAGCTTCACGAGTCTCACGAGATTGTTGCGCTCCTTCATCTCGCGCTCGGCCAACGCTTCGTCGTCCTCAAGACTGAGCACGCCGTCCCCGCTAGCACTGCCACCGCCCTGATGGCGATTGAGCTCGCGCTCCAGTTCGGCTTGACGCTCGGTGAGTGCAGCGATCTGTGCTAACAAGGCGGTGTTCTGCTCGGTCGCCTGTAGAATGGCGTGCTGAAATTGTGGGTGCGTCTGCTTTGCACGACGCAGGGCTCGCTCGCCTTCGACCTCGCGCAGCTTGACGCGAGTCTGCAGCTCGTCCACGGACGACGCGTCACACGCGCGATCCAGCACCTCCAGGTCCACAAGCTGTCCGAATTTCAGTCGCATGAGCTGCTCGCTGCGGTTCTGAGCTCTTGCAATGGCTTCTTGCTGCTGACGCTTCTCCTTAGCAAGCACGTTCTGCTGCTTGTGAAGGTCTCGGAACTGCTGACGTAGCTGTTTGTTCTCGGTCTGCAGCGACTCGATACGCTCGGATAACGCGGAGAAGGCGCGGGTGGTGAACACGAGGCAGCCGGCAGCTTGAGCGGGCAACGTCCACTTCTGCTGGTTGGGAGACGGAGGCTCAAGACAACGAAGTTGCCGCGTACTGAGCGGCACCACGACGTCCAACTGGTTGAAGCGCGACTGCTTTTCGCTCTGGAACTGCTGCGTATCGTGCTCCGTCGCCGCCAGCTCCTTGTCGATTGCACGTTGCTTGGCAGCCTGACGCTCTCCTGCCTTCCGTAGCTCTTCGGTCGCCTTGTTCAGCTCTGCCATCGCGTCGTCCACGTCCGCGCGCTTCTCACGCAACGCCAGCACCTTCTCGTACAGGGTCAAGTCGCACCCAGTGGGGCATGTGTCCTCTTCTTCCTCGTCATCATCGTCGTCATCTTCGTCGTAGTCCTCGTCTTCATCTTCTTCTTCGTCCTCTTCTTCTTCCTGCTCCTCGCCATCCCTCGCACTGTCAGGCTCTTTGCCGTCTTCCTTTCCACCCGACGCTGGTTTCTTCTTAGCTCGCTTGATCTTGCGCTTAAACAGCTTCTGCAGCGCCGCAAAGCTCGGGTGAGGCGTGGCGCTGGACCCCGTTCCTCCGTTGACAAGAGTAAGGAACTCTGCCTGCACTGCTCTCTCCTGCTTGGCCCATTCATCGAGCTCGCGCTTCTTAATCGCCAGCATGTCTTGTACATCACGCAGCTCGGCCACAATCTGAGCCTTTTCCCCTTTGCTCTTCTCGAGTTTACTGCTCAGCAGGTTCTCCTTGCTCTCGAACGATTCAAGAAGAGATAACTCACTCAAAAGAGTGAACAGCCGGAGTTCCGCTTGTTTGAAGCCCACCTCGAGAGCGAGTTTCTCTCGACGCAGGTGGGCGACAGCAGCGTCAAACGCTGCGATCTCTCGCTGCTGCTTGCGCTCTAGTAGTAGCACTTCTTGGCGCATCAAATATTCGTGAACAACCACGTCATCCTCGTCCATATTTCCTCCATTTAAAGCGCCAGTGTGGGAAGACGAAGTAGTCGAAGCAGTCGCAGTAGCCACCGCAGAGCCGTCGTCCATCTGCAGATATAAATGTCCAATAGTGACGCCTGTAGCAGCCTCAGTTGCTGACGTTCCTTCCAGTGCTCGTGCGACAGCAGCGATGGATCGATCTGATGATTGAGGATGCTTCTCGTTCCCACCTGTGCGTGTCAATGCCAAGTCCGCTTCCCCCGTCTGAGTCTGCACGTGTGATATCACCTTCTTCTCTCGAAGGAAGAGCTCAATATCGGCGTCGCTAACACGCTCCCGCTGCTCCGGCCACTCGCGAAGGTCCACAACTAGCTCTGTGGATGGCGCAGCTGATGTCAATCCACCTACAGCTAACGCGGTTTGGAGCTTGGTGAGTCGTTCCTGGTCGCGGTGCAACTCGTTGATCAACTGCACCTTCAACTCCCGAAGCTCCAGCACTTTGGCGTTGAAGCGCAAGCGTGCAGCATACAGACTCTCTTCGAGCAGCGCCATCTGCCGCAGCTTCTTGACTGCATTGACCCGCTGATGCTCTGGAACCACGTAGTCCGCCGCCGTTTTCAGCTTGTAGTCGCCCATGTTTCGTTGCGCGAAGGCGATAGCAACCACGTCCCTCGGGTCGTCAGCATCTTCGCCCGGTTTGCTACTGTGCCAGCGTGCTAGTCTCTCCTTCCGCTCCGTGCGCAGTCGTTTGCGCGCCTCGAAGCCGTGGACCGACTTGGACCCGCCAGTCTCCTGCACTGCTGACGGACCACCCGATGAACCTATTGCCCCAGTACCACCGACGGCAGGATCGTTGTGACTCATGAGCTTACGCCGCTCGTCCTCTTTTAACGGGAAATCTTCGTCCAACGCTGTATCCTTCTCCATGATATCCAGCACGGACGCTCTTCTTGGTGGACCTGCCTTTGCTCCTGTTGACGACTGCTTCTTGGCAGCGGCGTCAGCAGTGTGGATCTCTGCGAGTCGTTTCTGCAGCGTAGCCGGCATCTTCATCGTACGGAAGGACTGGACGCTCAGTCCACTCTCAAATGCACGCAGCGTCAGCAGCTCTACAGCTAGTGGACCGACGTACGTCTCGCGCATCTTGAGCAGTAAAAGCTCCTCTCTCTCCACTGCAAACGCGAGCTCCTTGCGCACTTCCTCGCAGGCCTCATCGCCCTGTCGAGTCAGCAGATCTCCATAATCCAGATCGATCTCCCACTCCTCCGGATCGACGCGGCTATGGGCTGGCAGTGCCGCGTCTTGCGCTTGGAGTTCTTGGAGTTGAGTTCGCATCGTGCTCAATACGGCACGTGTGGAGTCCTGTTTGCTTAGCGTAGTCATCGCTCGGGCATCAGCCTCACTCTTCAGCTTTGCATCCTCAATCGTATACGCTTCCTTCGAGTTTGCAATATCGTCCACACTTAACTGTAACAAGGCCGTGGCGGGGACTCCAGTTTGTGACTTCGCACCGCCGTCATCTCGGACTGGAGGCGCTGCCTTGGGGAGACCATCGACACTCTTCTCGTCACTCGCAAGACGGATAACACCGAGGAATTCCTCATTGTCCTTAGCAGCAGCAACGCTAGACGACAGCTTGTTCTCGATGTAAGCGGCGTAGGCTTTAGCTCCGTGAAAAGCTGGCAAGGCGCTCAAGTCGGTACTCGCCGCACCTCCGCTGTTACTAGGGTCGTCTTCACCTTTATCCTCCATCGCCTTCTGTTGCATTGTTAGCACTGACTCTTGTTTCTCACGAGCCTGGTCACGTGCGATATCAGCCTCCGCCAGCATACTCTCGTACTTCCCAGCCAGCCTCTTGGCCGCTTCCTCGACTCTGTTGCTGTGTACTCGGCATATGCTGACGTTGCCATCGCTCCCCACTGCGACCACATACGAATCGTCATAGGACATTGCAAGATGCAGTTTATCGTTGCTAGTGGACGCTGCGTAGTCGTGGAATTCACCGCTGATGAACGCGTGAGGTCTCCGAGCGCTTCGAAGCTGAAACTTGCCATTCGACAATCCGCACAGGATGAATCGCTCGGACGATGATAACGCCAGGGATGTAATATGTCCAGCCGACTCCGACGCGAGCTCCTGTAGCGGCATAGAATGGTCGTGCTGAACCACGAAGAGAGTGCCATCTAGTGGTGCTTGGCAGCTGAGATAGATGCGATCCTCGCTGTCCTGCTCCGTCACTGGCGTGTAGAGCGCCGCCAAAGCCTTCGCCCTTCCGTTCGCAGCTTTTACTTCTACTTGGAACTGGATCCGGATTTTTACTTCCGTCTCGGGAGAGCAGATGCTTGGGTATTGACTTTCGAGTATCTCCAGTTCCTTGACAGTCATGAAGCGACTTCGCTGGTGCAGCGTCCACTCCCGAGATGATAAATGGAGCTCAAACGACTCTCGTTCTGCAGATATGGCTTCAGCCTGGAACATGGGATCTTCATCCGATCTCTCAGTGTGTCCTCCAGTATGCCCGTCCAGTTCACCAGATACGAAATATTCAAGTACCTGCCCGTTTGCGAGTGTGACGAGAACTGCCTCGTCATCATCGCGCCAGCAAATGGCAACCACAGATCCTGGCACGCGCTGGAATCCGTAGGGCTCGTACTCTGACTGGTACTTGACATATTTGGATGACTTGATGTTGGGGACGACGTGGAAGAGGAAGAAAGTTCCATCTGCGCTCGCCGACACAAAAGCTGAACCCGAGTGTGAAAACGCCACGCACGTCACACGTTTGCTATGTGGCTTGAATACACTAACGAGTACCCAAGCTCGATGTTCCACATCCATTAGCAGCACACGCACTAAACCGTCATCAAAACCCACAGCTACCTGTCGACTTGCTGGTAAGATATCGTTGATCACCGCAGCGTTGTTCGGTACCCATGCGATGGTCGTGGCAGCTCCCAGTGTCGTGTAGTCACTAGTATCTTGATCTTCAATACATGAAAACTCTGGAAACACAGCCATTAGACAGGTACCGGAGACGTAGTCCCACGCGCGAACACCGCCATCTTCCCCGCAGGTAGCTGCGAGATGTTCGTAAGGCGAGCAAGCGATCCCCGTCGCACGACCCGTGTCGTTGGGCACATAGTCCATCTCGATGTGGTGCTCGTCGTTGTTAATAAGCAGCAATAGATGCACACCACCGACGCCATCCTGCAACAGGTAGCGGCCTGTGTCTTGCTTCACCACAGCACGGATATCCATTTGCGGCATCACCAGCACTTGACGTTTCATAGGGACCAGAGCCACCGTCTCATCGACAGGAACATCAGCGCTGTCGATGGAATCGAAGCTCCAGAAGCGCACGTAGCCATCCTTCCCAGCTGTCACGATATGACCTTCATCTTGGTCGAAATCCACAACGTTGATCGTGCCGGCATGAGGAAGATGACGACGCGACGTCATGATCTCGCACTTGATGAAGTTGCCGTCCCAGAGCAAGAGTACACCACGTTCTGTGCCGCTCAATACTTTTTTGTCGGGCAGAACACAAAACGCTTCGATGTCACTGAGCTCGCTCTTGCCGAACTTGCCGATGTCTCCCTGCAGTTTTAGACCAGTGAATGTGGCTGCCATCTTCCAGAGGCGAATATGCGCAACGCCACTGGTAGCGAGGAAGCCGCTGTCCGTCGGAGCAAAGCGCACACTAAACACGTCTTGTCCGAAGGCTTTGCATCGAAGCACAGTCTGCTCCTCACGCCACTTCCACACGGTTAATAGGAAATCAGGGCCACTCCCCACAGACGCCAGTGTTTCGCCGTCTTTGCTGAATTCCACACTGGCGTAGGCGCGCTCCGTTCCATTCCGTAATACGTGAGATACCGTTAATTCTGGGTTCCGGTAGATGGAGATGTTGGGCTTCACTCCCTTTTCACCCACTGCAAAGAACTGCCGAGACGGATGAACCGCGAGACTACCGATACCGCTACCGCCAAAGCCAAATACATAGCGTCGGCGCTGCACACTCGAGCCAGAAGCTGCCGCTTGTGGACTCATGGTGAGCAGTTGAACTGTGTTACCTGCTGCTGTCAGCAAGACACCGCCATGCACCCCTGCTTGTAGAGGCTCTAAGACATGCAAGATGTGACGTTTGCCCGTGTCGAGTCCACATATGTCAGCGAAGACGAGGTGGTCCCTCGAAATCTCCCAGTTGGACAGTGGACGCACGAGCTGCGAGGTCGCGTAGTCTGGCGCTTCTTGAACATCCTGGGCGGGGTCATTCTGCTCTTGAGCAATCTCTGCAGATGCAGCGTCATCGCCGAGCTCTATTGCGTATTCCATCGGAATCGGTATCAAACGTCGTTTTAGAGAAATGGTCGACCATTCATGTCAAGTCGCTCTACTTTAGTTTGGATATTTATGCCACAAAGAAACAGCTATCGACGCTGCAGATTCACCAAGACGATACATATTGTGGCTGTTGAGTTGACACCACAGGAATTTTGCAGCTTCGAGCGAGCCTAGTCCCGAGGCAGCGCTCAGCACACCGCGCGTCGGACATGCACATGCGCTGCGCTGGACGTTCACGCTCCAAGCGAAAAGTTTGCTACACAAGGTGAAATCGATCGATATGATTGGATGATATTATGCAGATTGAAGTTGTTTGAAATTACCATTTTTTCTTTTGCGATAAATGCTACTGAGGAAGCTGTGTGCTACAAGTCAATTCAGTTGTCTACCAAACTACTAGGAGTGAAGACTACAAAGCTATAAAGGAGTAATAACCATACGCAATTGGGCTAAGTCAGTGAAAGTCGGCATAAAGTACATCATGGAAATGAAGCGTGGTGCCGAATCGCGTCGAACATTCGTTGGAGTGAGTTCACGCGTTTGTAGGCCTCATACGCTTCGCGGAAGCCGTCGCCATAGACTGGTGAGATGTCGTTCTTGAGTTGGTGCATGTAAAACTTTCGCAGTCGGCCCTCGTACGTGCGCTTCTTGGACGCTTTGCGTTCCATCATGTGCTTGTACTTCAAGAACAAGTAGCTCATCAGTTGGCAGATGCCTTCCTCGACCTGATCCAAGCAAAACTCCAAGTCAGATACGAGCAAAAACATCACTATTTCTACGACATAAAGCCTACCTTGGGAGGAATATGGTCAGGGAAATTGTCACTGAGTTTGATGTAGGCGTGCGTGGCTTCGTGTGCCAGAACGGAAGCCGTAAGATCGTACGGCAGTCCATGCAGAATCAGGATCGCGTTTATCGAGCGTTTCTGTTCGCAATAAAACCCAAAGAAACGAGATTTAGCCACGTGCGATGCAGATCGTGCGTTGAAAAGAGGAAACCTTTTGGATGGAGGCCACTCGGGGAACTGCGTTCTTGCCAGATCGGACCATGTGCTGGATTTGGGATACCTCCGAGAGGCAGAGACCACGAGTCACGTGGCCTTCTACAGGTTTATTACCTTTCACCAGGGTTTTATTCTTCTTGTGGGCGTTGCATTGCTCGTTTAGAACAGGAGACTCCACCAGGTAGACTGGGATCTAGAGAGTACAAGTAAATGCAGAGTTACTCAGACCACCACCACTGGAATTATACGACGAGACCAGCTGACAAACCTCGGGTAAATGAATGCCAATGTCCCGCATGTATGCCCACACCTCTTTCACCACATCCTGTGCCTGCAGACACAGCGCGTTATTCTCATGCTATCATTTAGCAAAATACTCCATGCAATACCTCATGGGAGTCAAGGACCAAGTAGTTGCAGCAATCGTGACAGATCTTGCGTCCGTCACTGAGTTTGTGGAACTCTCGTCCTGGAATAGTCGGCTGGTACATGATGTTAATAAATCTTTACATATATCCAGTGTAGTAGCTGTACGAACCTCGACACGCTGGCAACTGCAGCAACGGTCACGGTGTTCATGCTCGGCGCAGTATTTGTGTTCCCCAAATGGCATCACCTGCAAGAACGAAGTGAAGCCATGAGTCGATCAAATCCTCAAACGGTCAGATATCGTTAATCTTCCATCTTACCTTGAACGAGATCTTTTGTGTGCCTGGCTGGTACGGAATGAATCCTTCGCACACATCACAGCTGGAATTGAAGTTGCATACGAATCAGTACGTTTGGCCAGCAATCAGCAGCCGAATGTCACGTACCGCGGGTGGTAGAGCTGCTTGTAGCACTCGTGGTGATAGTATTCTCCGTCCTTGACTTGGAACTTGCTCATCGTAAACTTCCCATTGCATGCAGCGCAACGGAAACAGTCTGGGTGGTAAGCCTTGCCGTCCACATTGATGCGTTGTCCAAATCTGTATCAGCCCAAAACTTAAGTTTGCACAATATTTTTTTTCAAAAATAAAAATATTGTACCCACTTGATTTCTCCCTTGCATCCAGGGCACTTCATGATGTGGATAGCTTCACACGCTGCACAGGTGGGCGCTGCATCGTTCGCGTTGAAGTAAGTGCAGCTAGGACAGTTCCATCCCCCACCCTTCCCATTGGGCTTGGCATTGCCGTTTGTCTTCACATTCGCGTTCTTGCTGCAGTTCTCGTTCTGCACTGGACTGTTGAACTTCCCGTTCGGCACCGGCTTGCCACCTCCCAACGTTCTGGTCGTTGTGGTGGTCTTAGTGATGGGTTTTTGCTTAGGAACACATTCTGGGTGGTAGTTGCCACCATTGACCACTTGGAAGCGACTGGGCAGCGGACGCTTGCAGCCAGTGCAGCAGAAACAGTCTGGATGGTAAGTTTTACCGTTCACATGGAGACGCTTGCCATATCTGCACCAAGAGAATAAAAGGGTGATGAGAAATGCATTGATAATCAAACAAGAGTAAGAGAGCAACGCACTTGATCTCTCCCGTGCACGTGGGGCATTGAAGCACGCGGATGGCCTTGCAGGCTGCGCAGTTGGCGGCCGAGTCGTTGGCGTTCAGGAACGTGCACTGCACGCAGGTCCAGCCCATAATGAGACTTTGGTGACTTGTTCTCCCGCTGGCGAATTGGGAACTGATAGCTGTTTGGGATGATTTGCTATGATAAACTTCGTAATGGAATCAGATCTGACACTGCTGTCACACTATCGAAAAGAATAAGATATGCCGTTCCGAGACATGCGTGTCCTTCCAAAAACTGCCAAGATCAGTCTGGAAAAATGGTGCGTCTTCCGTCAGCCAGAGCGCTGCGTATCACGCACTGCGAGGCTCGTGGGAGTGGATGACGAAGATGAGTGTGTTGTCTAGTACTGACTCATTCGTTTCCGCTGTGAATGGTCGCTTTTTTTGCCGCTTAGAGCTCCTCGGAAGCATCCAAGAACGCCAACGCCAGCTCCGCATCCAGTGCCCCGGCTGGCGGCCCTACGGACGGCCAAGATCTCACTGTTTTCGTGCGTGATCAACTATAAGGAATCAAACACTATTGTTCTAATTTGCGTATGTGATAATGGCTGTGTATTGGTGTTGCTGGGTTGCTGCAACAGGTGCAAAGTCTGCTGGAACAAATGGTGCGTGGCTAGAAGCTGCAGAGTTTGGCCGCTGCAATTGCTGACAGTGGCTCGCCTTATTTTGTGGTATGCTCTCTACAGCAATCGCGATTCGCGCAAATGTCGGACGCCATCATTGGAAGAAATATCCTTTTCACGAATTTCATTCCTGCATCTTGTAGTCTATCGTGATGACCGATGAAGGTTGAGAAGAGTTTGGTTTCCTTGACTATTTGGTGTGCGATATGCTGCTGTGTTGGAAGTGCACTCGACGAAATGGGATCGCGTATCGATGAGCTGGAGAAATCCATTGCAGACCTCATGGAGCAGGTGACAACGCAACAAGAATCAATGCAACAAAATGAGGAATCGTCTAACATTCACTACCGATACGTTCTTGAAACAGACAAACGAAGATGGCAGCGACAAGAGCCAAGAACCTGCAGCAGGCGAAGCAGCAGCCAAGGACAAGGGCGAGAGTGTGTAAGCTGCAACGAAACTTCAACTCATCTCCACGCTCTATCGACCCAACACGCATCTGAATTTGCTTTTGCCATTTGATTTTCTCGTTGCAAACAGTAAATTACTAGTCAGCATCTTCCTACATGTGTCCATCTAATAGATAAAACCTAAAGCGAAAGCAGCAAAATACTAAAAGGCCAACGAGGACACTTGTCGTTGTCTAAAAAGGTCGCTCGCCATCCGTCCGGCTAGCTGCTTAGTCCTTCTTGTCCTTGAACTCGGCGTCATGCACGTTCTCGTCCTTGTTGTCGTCGCTGGCAGCGCCCTCGCCCTGCTGCGACTTGTAGACAGCCTCACCGATCTTCATCGACATCTGCTGCACCTCCTCGAGAGCGGCCTTGATCTCCTCCGTGTTGTCGCCCTCCGCCTTGGTTCGCAGGTCAGCAAGAGCAGCCTTCACCTTCTCCAGAGTCTCAGCGTCGATCTTGTCCTCGTGCTCGCTCAGCGTCTTCTCAGTCGTGTACAGGGTCGAGTCGGCCTCGTTCTTGGCCTCAATCAGCTCCTTACGCTGCTGGTCAGCAGCGGCGTTGGCCTCAGCGTCAGCAACCATCTTCTCGATCTCCGCCTCGGACAGACCGCCGCTCGACTGGATCACAATGTTCTGCTCCTTACCCGTGGCCTTGTCACGAGCACCGACGTTCACGATTCCGTTGGCGTCAATGTCGAAGCTCACCTCGATCTGAGGCACGCCACGAGGGGCAGGCGGGATGCCCACCAGGTCGAAGTTGCCGAGCAGCTTGTTGTCGGCAGCCATCTCACGCTCACCCTGCAGCACCTTGATGCCCACCTGAGTCTGCGAGTCCGCGGCAGTCGAGAACACCTGCGACTTCTTGGTCGGGATGGTCGTGTTGCGCGGGATGAGCTTGGTGAACACACCGCCCAGAGTCTCAATACCCAGAGACAGAGGAGTGACATCCAGCAGCAGAATGTCCTTGACGTCACCACGCAGAACACCGCCCTGGATAGCAGCGCCCATAGCCACCACCTCATCAGGGTTCACTCCCTTCGAGGGCTTCTTGCCGAAGAACTCCTCCACAGTCGTCTGCACCTTGGGCATACGCGACATACCGCCGACCAGAATGACCTCGTTGATCTCGCTCTTGTCCAGACCAGCGTCCTTGACGCACTTCTTGCACGGGCCCATTGTACGCTCGATCAGCTTGCCCACCAACTTCTCAAAGGTGGCACGCGTGATCTTCATGTTCAAGTGCTTGGGGCCCGTAGCGTCGGCCGTGATGAAAGGCAGACTGATGTCCGTCTGGGCCAGACCATCCAGCTCACGCTTGGCCTTCTCAGCAGCCTCACGCAGACGCTGCATGGCCAGATTGTCACCTGACAGGTCGATGCTCGTCTCCTTCTTGAACTCGTCCACGAGGTAACGCAGCAGCTCCTCGTCGAAGTCCTCACCGCCAAGCAGAGTGTCACCGTTGGTGGATTTGACCTCAAACACACCGCCCGAGATCTCCAGGATCGACACATCGAAGGTACCGCCACCCAGGTCGAACACAGCGATCACCTTGCCGTCGGCCTTGTCCATACCGTAGGCCAGAGCAGCAGCCGTGGGCTCGTTGATAATACGGAGCACGTCCAGACCGGCAATCTTACCGGCGTCCTTGGTAGCCTGACGCTGCGAGTCGTTGAAGTAGGCGGGCACCGTCACGACGGCCTGAGTAATGGGCTTGCCCAGGAAACCATCGGCGGTCTCCTTCATCTTGGTCAGCACCATGGAGCCGATCTGCGAGGGCGAGTACTTCTGACCCTTGGCCTCAACCCAGGCGTCCTTGCCGTTGGTGCCCTTAACAATCTTGTACGACACGACCTTCGACACCTCCTGGGTCTCCTTGTCATCGAACTTACGGCCGATCAGACGCTTCACAGCGTAGAAAGTGTTCTCCGGGTTGGTCACAGCCTGGCGCTTAGCGGGCATACCGACAAGGCGCTCGTCGTTGTCCAGGATGGCCACGACCGAGGGCGTTGTACGAGCACCCTCCGAGTTTTCAATCACACGCGCGGTCTTGCCCTCCATGACGGCCACGCACGAGTTGGTCGTACCCAGGTCAATACCGATGACCTCCGAGCCGGCGGCGGCCGAGAACATGCGCTTGGCAGCGGCAGGGGCGGGGTTGCGGGCGGCGAGACGCAGCATTCTTGAGTAATAAGGGGCTGGGATCTGCGGCTGTGAGGAAATGCGCAAATTTGCAATTGAAGCCCGACAAAAACTTGTTTTAGAGGGCCTCGTCAGCCACTCGCTTGGGCCATACGTACTTGAGCTTTGGGTTTCAAACTACTGTCACAGCCCGTAATCCAGAACATTCTGGTTTCAGTTTACAGAGCAAGAATATAAGATAGCAGAGGCATTGACCTCTTTTGATGCTATATTTTGCCATTATAAAACCAGTTTATATAGTAGGTTATCAGATTTTGAATTTACCCACTTTGTTGGATAATGTGTGCCGGACCTTTTCTTGTGGAAGGTCTGTCCGATCTCATCGGAGTCTCGATGGAGACCGAAGCTGCCTTCGAAAATCGGCGGAGGAAGTGCCGCTAGTGCAGCGACATCGCTAAGGCTCCATGGTCGACAATATTATTGAGCAGCGATGAGCTCTCCAATACATTTGGTCCTTCTACATGTTGATTTGGGTTAATTTGTCTTCATGTGTTTACCATGATCTCTTTATTTTGGATCCTTCCAGAACGTCAAGGAAGGAATGATTGTCAGATTATTGAATCGCACTTAAGTGGAGCCTCACCCGCGCAACAGCGGAAGGCCATCAAGGACATTAAGGAAGCACAGAGCAAGCGCAGACATGGTATCGTTGTTCGGCAAGAAGAAGGAGGGTAGGACGCTACGCCCGCGCGTGCGTCGCGCGACTCCTCTCATGGACGTTGGTCTCGCAGTCGTCCTGGGCGCCGTCACGGGTGTGTATATCTTCAAAGACACGCTGCAACGCTGGCAGATCTCCGAGGGAGAGTACGTGGCATCGGAAGTCAGCAAGGCTACTCAGGCAGCTCAGAACGCTCAGGCTTCGACGACAATGGATACCACAAGGAATTAGAGCTGTGGAAGTGGCTTTAATGGCAGGAAAACCAACGCATCAGTTTGGTTTTGCTAGTTGGAGAAAGGTTCCTCAAGACTGAAGGATGTCAGTGGCTTAAGCGATTGTACTGGGCAACTACTTTAGAGAAGTAACGCGTTAACATATAGGCGATAGGCAAGACGGTGTCGTCGTGGTGGTCGTCGACGCTAAAAGCAAATTGCTACTTGTACAGTCCAAGCAATGCTTTGCTGGGGTGCGGTGTCATTTGATGCACTTGACGTGGTGCCCAAAATGAAATTGCATTTTTAGCCAATCAAATAGGTTTTACGTAATTTGGGTTTTTGGCAGGACAAAAGGCCAATATGAGCGACGTCGCGCAGATCTTGGGTCTTGCGGGGCCCAAGTCGGGCGCCAATGGGGCTGCCGCGAATGATTTAGACCAGCTAAAGCCGTCAGGCGCGTCGCCTTCGGTACGCGGAAAGGCGAGCGGCAGCACCAGCAAGCAGAAAAAGCTCACGGGCATGCAGCGCGAGGTGCTCGAACTTCTGGAAAGCAGCCACCGCGCCAGTCACGCGCTATATCAAGGGTTTGGCAAGACAAGTCTCAAACAAAAGTGGCAGGAGCGTAAGAAGTCACCAGCCGTCAAGTGGATCCGTAAGTCCTTCCGGAATCCGGCACGTGCGTCTCTAGCCGGCGAGAACGGAGAGGAAGGTCTAACGCTCAGTCACTGGGGGAAGGCCCACTTGGAGCAGCCCGACTACGTCTTCGCTAGATTTAACGTCAAGAGCGAAGCAACCAGCTACACAGATGAAGAATACGAGGTAGCGCTTGCGCACCATCAAGATCCGATGATGAAGTGGAGTAAAGAGGAGATGGATCTACTGATGAAGCTCTGCCAACGCTTCGATCTGCGGTGAGTTACAACATTCTGTCTACATTGGTAAAAGGCTATCTTATGGAGATACTTGTGCTGCTGTGCGCAGGTGGATCGTGATCTCGGACAAGTACAATGCAAACCCGATTGCTAAAGGAGCGCAAAGGTCTGTGGAAGATATCAAGTACTGCTATTACGAGGTGACGCGATTGCTAGCTGAATACAGAGACAAAAAGGAGCTGGAAAAGAAGGCTCCGTCTGCTTCTGCAGCAGCAATAACCGGACTATCAACCCCCGTTGCAGCTATTACCGAGACTACGAGTACTTCATCGACGCCAATTCCTTCTACACCTTCCTCTGCGTCGGAGCACTACAAATTCAACATCACCTATGAGAAACAACGCAAGAAGCAGCTGGATCTCGCATTTTCTCGCACTCTTGAGGAGGAGAACGAAATCCATCGTCTAAATGATGAGTTGCGTGGTGTGGAGCAGCAACTTAAGAAGGTGGCGGTTAGAGCAGATCTCAAGAAGAAGAAAGAGCTGGCCGATGTGCCATACGAGATCAAGCGCACACTCCCCACTGGTGTTATCCTACGGAGCTCGTTGCTGGCGCTTCCTCAGCAGAAGCATGCGCTGAGTGCCAAGCTGCTGAAGAAGTTGCAGCTTTTGTTAGATGAGATGGGTGTTCCAGCGCGTCCTATGCCTACAAAGCCAGTGTGCGAAACATTCGACAAGCTACGTCAGGACGCTGTGGGATTGCTATCGCTGAGGAAGCACCTCAAGAGTAAGCAGAACGAAGTTCACGCGCTACGGGAACGGTATCACGCGCTCACTGGGCAGGAGTACAAGCCAATCACGACCCCCGTCACTATGTCCGGTAAGGTGCTCGTTCACGCTGTCTGCTCGCGTATTTTATGCTAACTTGTTTCTTCACGTTAACAGAACGACCGGGTGATGCAGCACTGGCTGACGGCGGTGGATCCGGTACTTCGGCTGCGAACTACACCCTTACAGGTGCGTTATGTTACTGTGTTACTTGTTGTTAAGTCCTGCTTATACATGTAACGTGGTCACGTGGTTGCAGGCAAGATGTCGACGCACTCGGAAAAGGCGATCCGTGCAGCCAAGCGACGCAGCTCCAGTGGCCATCCGGGCCTTCCTGCCAAGCGGAACAAGAAAGTGTTGCATTAAGTTCCGAATACCAGTTACCTTCCATTCGAGTTGTGTGAGTTGTGTGACTCTGCTTCTAGCGCACGACAAAAACTGTTGTACAAATGATCGAGCATTGTTCAAAGTATCAACACAGCACTGTTCATCAAGGTCTATCTAGTCTACATCGCTGATGATCATGCGTTCTGTTCTTATGGACAACTTCAGGTGGATGCCCAATATGCAGATTTCTTTTGACTTTTTTTTCATTTTTTTTTTCATGGGGGGCATTTCATCTTTTCTCCTCTTCTCCCTCTTTTCTCAAGCTTCACAAGCTCTTTCATTTTTTTTTCATCACCACCAGGGTATTCGCGCGAACGTGGTCTTGAAAAGCAGCTCGAGGGAGCCTGTCGATTGACCTACCGATCTAGAAGTACGGGTGGAAGCCGCGTCCCCGGCCTCCACGGAATCCTCCGCGGGGCAGTCCACGGCCACGTCCTCGTCCCCGTCCACGGCCGCGACCACCTCGTCCTCCACGGGACATGTTGAATCCACGCACGTTCTGCCGCTTAGGGGTGACCTTGAGCTGTCGGCCGCGGAACATCGTGTCGTTCAGCAGGAGCGCGCTCTCCACGGCGTCGCGAGAGGCGAACTCAATGTACGCGTAGCCCTTGGGCTGGCCCGTGAACTTGTCACACAGGATAGTTACGCGGTTGATGGTACCGCACGACTGGAAAAGAGCCTGAAGCTCTTCCGGAGTGCTGCCGTAGTCTACCTGGCCAATGTAAATGGACGTGTCATCCATCTGTGCCGGCTGTGATTTTGCCGCTCCTGCAGCACCGCCACTCATCTCGTTCAGCGTCGAAGCCGTGTTCTTGCCCATCTGGGACTCCACTTCAGACTGCATCTCGCTCAATTTGGCGGCTTCTTCCTCCATCTCCTTCACTCGGCGCTTCATGTCCTCGATCTCGGCGTCTACAGCCTCAGCAGACTCCTCGGGAGCCGCAGGGATCTCTCCATCCGTCTTAGGGGCCTCCGACTCGCCCACAAGACTCGCTGCCTCCGCCTCCAGCTTGCTCACGTCCACCGCTTCGTCCGCCATCTCTACTTATCTTGCAATTTGTAAGTGGCAGGGACGGCTCGAGCCTGAAAACCTCTGTAAAAGATTTTCATTCCGGTAATGAGGTTACTTGTGTGAATTCCATGTGTTATAGAGGACTCATACATCTCCAAAATGACGATTACACATTTTGACCGATAACTGACTCGGCGGCGAACGAAAAGCACACCATATCAAAGCCCCGGATATAGCGCACGTGAACATATTTTTTATGTTGTCTAGGCACCAGTTAAGCGGGAGCACACTGCGTTTAAACCTGCTGCATTTCGTAGACCGTTAGGTTTTTTGTCGCAGCTCAGTCAATTTTTAGCGATATTACACCCAACTTAAAGGGTGGGAAAATCAGACGATTAGCTACCGGTGTGCGCATACGCGTACGCAGAAACGGGCTGGAAGCGCTACAATTTGGGCTCAAAGAGAGCGAGGTTTATCTCAAAATACCGATGGGTTAGCGAAAGCCACCAGCTTCCATTGGCCAATCAGAAACGACTTCAAATTAACCCTAATATTAACGATTTGGAAGGCGCATTTTATCCGCAGAAGAATGTCTACAGCGGAGTGATATACGGTACTTCATATTAATTATGACGCTGATGATCTAGCGTAGATACGTTGACTATTAGCGCGTTTAAGAGTCCTGTTCAGGGGGTTGTATTCGCAAATGATATAAAGTGATACAGTGATACGGCATGCTACCATCCTTGTATCATGTATTAAGTAATACCGCTCACACCCGCGGATCAGGATTATTGCTCCATTAGCATCTATATACTAATATAGGTTGATCCAGTATTAGATACCGGAAATGTAGAAATATGTTACTGTGGAGGACTGAAATGTACACCTTTGACGCTCACAAGCACACTAAAACGATTCCGCAGTTCCAAGTAACTCTATAGCACTCCAACTAAAGTTCACGGCGATGAAGTTGGTAGCAGCCTCCAAAGTCATGCAGACGTCTGTGTATGAAGTTCACATTGCCCGTAATGATCTGCAAGTACACGACCGGAGTCGGTACTCACTGGGGAAGGTACAATGGTCAGGGATTTATGGAAACGATAATGACCGCAATTTCTGATCAAGCAACACAAATTCGGCTTAGTGACTGCCCGGTATTGCCGTCTTATTCAGGATATACACAGCTTTACCAGAAAACAAAACCTCAGTCTTCGTTGCGAAGAAGCTAGTAATTACGTGTCCGGGTGATGACAGAGGATACTTTGTGCGTGATGAAAGCAATTCGGAGCGAAACAGTAATTTTAACTAAGTGGAGAAGCCTAAATATTGGAATCGGGTGTATTAAATACCTGATGTTGATATTGATACTGCAGTATCAGTGGATTAGGATCATGTGATCCTACCCTCCTCCAAATTTTAGCGTGGAGTAGTATTACCCACACCATCTATTGTTATTATTGCTCCAAAACAAACCCCTGGTCCTGTTGGGGCCAAGGGCTCGTTCTTAGTGAGCTATAGATGACCTAGAAGCACGGTGGAATAAGTGATTAGCATTGCAAGCCATAAAATTAGCTTTCTGTGACAATTGTATCACCGTTGAGTTTTATCCAATAAAGTTAGATTATTCATTTATGTACGACCACTGAAAAACCCCAATCGTCATTTTGGAGTGGGCCAGAGAAGTATTATACTGGAGACAGCCCAATACATGTTAATTTTTTGAACCCGGTAGCTGAAGCCGGTATAGTAGCTGAATAGAAATCGGTAATGGAGTCGGTATTAGCGGGAACGTTCCTAGTCAACATCAATCAATGTCACTGTCGATATCCGTCGATGTTCCAGTGTCAATATCTATCAAAAAGGATTTTTGTAAGAATTATAGCTTTCAATTATCTTTTTTCTCGCGGCCACAAGGCCCAGCAGTTAAAAGAGTGAGCAGGGGACAGCAGCAGGTTCAACGGTTTTGTTTGGAGCAGATGCTGCGGCTGTACAGCAGGTGTAGGAGATGCTGTGTAACGGGGTACAAGCCCCAAGTGTACCCAGGTTACATGAAGAGTAACTAGGTTACTCTTCGGAAGGACTGGTACATGGTACCAGTGGCTCCAGGAGCCAACCATTGGATAATTACATAGCTTCACTATAGGTGACTTATAGTTTGTATTAGCTCAAGCTTAACCTTACCTATAAATACATTCAGTCTTAAGCGTACCTTTAACTGGTTACTTCGTCCCCTCAGACCAGGGACACGTGAGCTGCCGTTCACTTAGAGTTTGTGTACTCTCGGAAGCTCTTACTTCCTCAAGCGCAAGGTGCTGTGTGACCCCGTCACATGCTGACAACATTGCTGTATAAAGAGAAGTAACTGAACGACTGGCATGTTATTAACGGTTTCAAATGCTTGGATTGACAGTTGAGCTACACACGAGGCCGCCCACAAACCAGTCCATTTGATGTTGTGTTTTAGCCGGTTTGCAGCTGACTTTGTTACATGAACACCATGCCAGTTTGGGTAAATTTTTAGCGAAGGCGAGCAAACGAGCCGTTCGCATCGGTTGGCACTCGAGGTGCACTTTCAATTGACGTTTTGTGAGGTCGGCATGAGGGACAACGTGTGGGACGTCGCGTACATCTTGGCGACACCGTATGTAGTCGGAGACGATGACGACGCCGATAGGTTGACGCATATCTGCGTCTTGTACGCGGCGAATGCAGCCAGTCAGCCCAACGCTGCTACTGACTCGTGATAGTGTGGACTTCGACACTGGAGCTATTCGTCTAACGCTAAAGACTACATGGTCGCCGTGCACAGCACACACCCAGTAGGCAAGGTGGAGATGGCGAAGTGCGCCAAGCGGGCTCGGCGCCAAATTGATTCAGCGCTGAGCAATGTCTCTGGATATCTTTCACAACGCATCACGGACATGCCACCCCCTGAGTCGAGGATGGCCAATCGTGGAGCTCTACAGAAATTGTGGAGCCAAACCCAGAAGGACCTCAACGCGCAAATTGTACGCTGGTTGATCAAGGGCGGTAAGTTACTTTGTCTGAGTTAGGTTACAAGATGCACTAACAATATGTATCCGTGAGGATTCAGGCCTGGCGTACAACACGGCTATGACGGACGACTCCCGCAACCTCGTTCATCTACTCACGGGCAACGCGAGCGTAATCATTCTCTCGTCTGGAACTTACTGCAACATGCTCGAAGCTTCCTTCGAGTGGTTTTGTGCCATGACTGCGAAGATGTTGAAGGACGAATTCGAGGTTGCGTTCCGCTTGCCCTTCCTGAACGTGCTGCATGGCGCATGTACTACTCGATGGAAATACCGCAGAACTTCTCAATCCTGGACGTGATCAGTGTCTTCACTTTGCATGACTCATGCGAGCCATTGTACACAGTCACCAGCAGCGCAATACTACAGAAAAACCAATTCAGCGTGATGAAGGAGACCGATGTACCCACCGCACCTTCCTCGCCGCTGCCGCGCAGCTCACCATGCTCGACACGACACCGAGCGCCAAGAAAGTCTCAAAGTTGTTTGAGGACTCTATGCCTACCGACTGTGCAATGCACGTTCTCAACCAATGCCTCTTGTACGGCATGGACATGAGGGAGAATACTGAGACGGTGTAGGTGGTGGAATCCGATACCAACCTGCAGACGAAAGAGCGCAGAGTGTGCACTGTGGGTGGCCCGTTCCCCGAAGGTGTTGCGCTGATTTGAAAGGTCAGAGGCCTAAAAAAACTACTTTAAAACGCCTCAGAGAGTCGACCGTCTTACGAAGGTGCAGCGCTTCTACGGTCTTCCGGAGTTGAGCCCAATGGTGGACTATGATACTCGTGTTGCGTCGTCGGTGATCCTGTTCCAACGGACGATCGTGAGCTTTCCGGCTTTCAGAGCCAATTTCCAAAGCTGCGAGTCATACGACGACCCACAGGTGTTCAACAAGTTCACGAACGTCGACTGGAGACTGCTGGTTGAGATGGAGGCGGCCACGTCGTCCCTGGCTGATCTCGCGCGCATCGAAGTTCAGCGCAGCAACCAAGTTGC
Organism: Phytophthora tentaculata; assembly: GCA_033557915.1. Classification (NCBI taxonomy): domain Eukaryota; phylum Oomycota; class Peronosporomycetes; order Peronosporales; family Peronosporaceae; genus Phytophthora; species Phytophthora tentaculata. The sequence goes on from JAUCEA010000006.1 coordinate 282,254, forward strand.
GTCTGAGCTCATCGTCCTGATGAAGTTTGCCTTCGAACGCCTCGGGACCGACAACTACCAGCTGTACGATTTCGAAGCTCTTCGGATGCCCAAGACCAACGAGCAGTCGCTTCCTCGTTGAGAGGTCCACATCAGCGCCTTCTCCAAAGAAGGCCAAGTCTATGTCAAGAGGGTCAAGGGGCAGATCACCAAGAGGCTGCCGACAGTCACGGCGGAATCGGTGGTGATACTGCTGCTGGACCCACGCACGAAGTTTACGGTGGAGAGCCTGATTTAACCGGTCTTCCAGGAGAAGAGCTCCTCGGGCAGTGATGAGAACATCACGTCGCCGCTTCCAGCTGAGAGCGGCACGGTGGCAATCGACGCTGTCATGGAACAAGACAAAGCCCACCTACGCAACGCACATCGGGAAGTCTTCTGTGTGATGCACACCTCCAAAGCGAGCGCCATTAACAGCACGGATGTGGACATGCCACCGAATCTGGACTTAGTGCCGTCCGTTGAGGACGATCTGGGCATGTGCCCCCCCCCCCCCCCCCCGTAGCCTCGGCTACGAACAGCTTGCCGGTGTCCACCCTTCACGAACAAGCCGGCGAAGTCCTGGACAAGTGGCTGAAGCACACCAGGTAGTGGGTTCGCGACGCCGGCGACCTTGCCCCAGACAGCAAGCTCACCGCAGAGGACTTCACCCGACTGCTCCTCGTAGCCAACGTCAGGACAGAGTGTGCTGGCGTCTACAAAGACTCTTCAAATACGTAGACGTCTGCCAGTGGTACCGTGAGACGGGCTCACCGCTGTTTCCGTTTGTCGCTGCACTTGCTCGGGTTTGGCTCGGACGGAGCCTGTCAAACACTTACCAGGAGCGCGGGTTTTCGACTGGGGCCTTCGCCATGAACTCTCTTCGCGCCAGGACGGACAACCGCCGTGCTAAGATGCAGGTGCTTATGAAGCACAACCGGAGTGAGATCTGTCGGATGGAAGTGGCGAACGTCGACAGTAAAGGGTTTGATAGTGTGGACCACACACAACCTGCTTAGTTGGTCGCAAGCCAGTACTTCGCCAATACTATGGTACTATTACTGCAGTAACTAAGAAGGATTGAATTGAGTTACTGTTACTGCCAGTAATTTATAATGTTTTACTAGAAAGTACTGGCAGTAACGCAAGTTACTGCCAATCCCTGGTTACAAGAGTGTTTTCAGCGTGACATTTATCATCACAAAAACATGTAAAGGCACCCCGCACTACCTACGGATCAGCTTGGCATTCCAACAAGATATTTGTTTTTAAATAAATCAAAAACTTCAAGACGTTTCCTCGCCCAAATCACAATCGTAACGTAACTTACCAATAACGTTAGTTAGAGTTTTAACTATGACACCAGCGTAGCATACTTTTTTAAATTGTGACAAACTTTTTTCATCGGTTCTGTGGTGTAGCGGGATCAACAAAATTTATGAGATTGCTGGATCCGATTTCCCACCAGTACCCAGACACCGACTAACGGAGGGGGTCCTCCGAAGTTCCATGAGCTGCCGAATTTTTCTCACCTTGTGTACCCGTCGGTAGGGCGGGATCTTGCTCCTCTGGTAACTGCACAGGTGTTCAAGGGGCAGAAGCTTGAATGTCTTGGTGAGACGTGGGGATTTGGTGGAGTAGTAGTGGAAGATCTTCACTCTACGTCCGATGTAGGGTCCAGATCACAAGCGAGTCCTTCAAGCTTGTAAGATCTGGCGGTCTTGATCTGCGATCTGACCGTGGAGTCGCCTTGCGGGTGTGTTCCCTTGCCTTAATGTTCCTATTCGTCGTACTTGCCGCTTCCTATAGCGGGATCTTGAGAGTCGAGAAGCGATAGGTATACCCAGCCAAGTAGTAAACCCGGTTAACGTTAGATCTGCACTTGTAGGATAAGTTCACTAGGTGGTATGGCTGAAGTAATCCGGTTTCTTGGGAGCAGGAAGGTACTTGTGAAGTACAATGCAAATTCGGTTCTGGTTTATGTGTATGTCCTATCCTAACATGCATATCTACCGTATCACTGGCCGAACGGCCGTGCTCCACGTCAGTCGCGCCCATCATCTTCTCCACAGCTGCTCTCTTCACTGGATCTCGCGGCGTAACCCCCCCGCCTTTGCCGAATCATATAACTTCAGATCGTAGATCGGAGCATATCGTAGATCGTAGATCACGATCCGGATGTGGCACGCAGATCTCGATCCCACTGTCATTATTTCGGGTAGTGATTGCGCGCCCTCCTCCATACCGCAATATCTCGGAAAACCGCTTCACCACAGCCGCCTCCTGCGCGCAGTCATCATCGCCTAACGGTGCCACTCCGCGCATCCTCCTTTTCTGTCACTTCCGAATTTTTCGCCGGAGCTGCGCGCCACCATACCCTCCAAAGACCCCGGCCGGAGTGGCGATATAACACCCACCAAGCCCTCGGCCTCGGGCCCTACCCAGCCGGACGCAGCTTCGGCCGAGGAGCTAAGTGGCTTCGTGCGTGCCCTCACTTCGCAGGTGGACACCTTGGCCGCCGACCTCGAGGTAGCTCAAACGGCTCGAGACACTGCCCGCCGCGACCGGAACGAAGCCAAACGGAGATTCAGGCAGTCCGAGCAAGATTTCCGAACTGCCGCGCAACGCATCTCCACTCTAGAGTCCGAGATACGGCGTCTCCGCGCCTCCTCCCGCCCCATAGATCGGACAGGAGCTGGCGGGCCTGCAGCAGTCACTTCCGGCCAGGACCTTAACCAGCAGATCCGGGATCAGACAAAGCGGATCCGCGATTTAGAACTTCGCTCTGAGACCCGGGATCGGGAATTGCGTCGCCAGTTGGTAGACCAAGTGTTGGAGACCCGGGATCTAGAGAGGCGTTTAGATTCATCCACGCGTGAGCGGGATGATCCAGCTGGCAAACGGCCACCTTTTCAGCGAGATGCAATTGGCTCGTGCCGAGATCGAAGAGCAACAGACACGGATTGGCGATCTGGAACGAGATCTGGCCAAAGTCGTCTCTCTTCTCGAGAAGTAGCTGACACAAGTTTGCGGCGTCTACGCGAGGAGTTGCGGCTTACGCAAGAGGAGATCGTCATCGCCAAGTACGTGGGGTCTACCCTAGTGTCGTCACTCAATCACGCTTCTGCTTGTTCCGATCTTGAGTCAGATCCCGCTGCCCCAGATCGTGCTGAGCCGGATCCTGCTGTTCCAGATCGCGCTGAGTTGGATCAAGCGCGATCCGAGGTAGATCGCTTAACGGGCGAGCTGAACAGCGTTCGCGAATCCGTGGCCAAATAGTCCGCTGATCGAGACGCTCTCCAGGCAGAACTCGTCACGGTCCAGGCGTAGCGTAGCGAGCTTCAATCTCAGCTCGCCAAGGTGAAATCTGAGCGCGACAGGTCTAGTACCGCCTGGGCCAACGCCGCTCAGGAGCAGACCAAGCTGGAGGCATCCGTCAGGCAGTTGAGTACGTACATACTCATGCAACTTGATCGGTGTATTGTTGAGCTCACCCGGATTGTCCCTCCAGACGAGCAACTGAAGACGTTCCGCCACGACGCCGAGACCTTGCGTAGGGAGGTCGACGAGGCTCGAGCTCGTCACGATCAACTCGTGCAAGATCTCGATCGGACTCACCTACGACGTGATGCGGCTCTAGCTATAGTGGCTACCACGGCCACCTAGCCGATCCGGGTGTCCGGTGCCCCCGAGCTGACGGCGAGGTCGTTGATGCCCATAGCCCCGTCTCATAGGTTTGCCAACTCTGACGAATCCGCCTCGAGCCAGCGCCAAACGCTTCGGCTTCCCCGGTGCCAAGCTCGGATTGCGCGGATTCGTCTTCCGATTCAGCCTCATCCAAACGTCCACGAAGTAGACCTCCTTCCCCGGTGTCTGGATCTCCCCGTCGTCGCAAGCAACCTCGCTCCCTCGATCCGACAGACGAACGTGATCAAGTGGATGAGACTGAGCATGAGCGACCAAGCGAGGATCCGGCGATCTTTTCTCCACACACCGGCCACACTTCCGACTCCGAGGCAGACGACGACAAAAGTGATCAAGACGAGGCTACCGAAGACTCTGAGGACGCCCAGATGGCCAATGAAGCTGTCGAGGAGGAAACTCGGCGTGCGATGTCCAAGTCCAGATCGGAGGCTCGTCGAATCTCCCGCGCTACTCCAACTCGCCACACTTCCGGCGGATCCGGTGCCCCCCCCCGACGAACCTGGCGGATCTGATGGGGAAGCGCCCGAGGCGGATCAAGCTGGATCCGGGGGTGATAACGCTGGACCTGATGCTAGGCGGCTGGATCTGGAGCGGGGGACTCAGGGCCAAGTGCTGGGAAGGCTGGATCAAGAGGGGGAGATGCCCGACCTAACGCGGGATCGGGTGGATCCGGCACTGGGTCAGCCGGATCTACTTCATCTTTCGGAGCACCTGGCCGATCTAACGCGGACCGGGTGGATCCCGTACTGGACCAGCGAGATCTACCTCATCTTCTGGAGCACCTGTTACCCCAGGTCTTGATCTTTTCCGATCGGCTTCTGCAGCTCCCAAAGCGACTAATGCTCCTCTTCCAGAGGCCCCATTCGGCCCGGACACCAGTTTTATACCCGGCCGATCTCGCCCTCGCTTGCTCCTAGCCGAATGGATCTTGCCATGGGCCACCGAGAAGCTTAACCAGGTGGCTATCGCTTCCATGAAAATCGGTGTTCTATTCCCCGATCTACCTTTCGCGGATGGGTGGATCTTCCCCCGGCACGTTACAGACGTGCCGTCAGCAGAATATCGCGACGACCTGGTCGACCAGCCCAATATCGAGGGGTTATGACTGCAACCCCGTGAGATGTACTGTCAGCCGAGCCGGACTCTACGATCAGCTTCCACCCGAATGTCGGAGGCCGCCTCGGGATCTTCGTAGGAGCCTCCCGCCAGTTCAAGATCAAGCATCGGATCGCGTTGTGGGAGGGTACTCATAAGTTCCCTAATACTCGGGCCAAGAGACCCAGCTTGCCATGGCTCGAGGATTTCAACAAGAAGCGTGCCAACCGCCGGAGCCACGCTGGGGCTGTTTGGAAGAAGATCTTGGTGGTCTTCATCTTGGCCGTGAAGGATGGCTGGTGTGACATCGACTTGCTGCTAGATCTGTTCTTCCTCCACCTGCCTAGGCGTTGCGATACCGTGATCTGCTTCCCCGTGTCGATCTCTCGACGCGCTAACTTGGTGGATCCGAACATGCGTCGCCCCGAGCCAACCTCTCTCCTGGGTGCCTTACAGGAGTGTGACACCGCAGACCCGTTGCGGAACCAGTATCGACGCGACCTCACCCGTCATCCTGCTCACCAAATCGCCCGTCTCGTCGGCAAGTTCCACAACGTACGCGTCGCTGGATCTGATGGATCTGCCACCGTCTCTTCGTGATCCGAGCTCCCCACACGTTCAGGATTTCTGGATCACGCTTCAACCATTCGGACCGGGTCCAGCCGCTTCTTTTCCTCGTCAGATCTCAGTCACAGCAGTAACTTGCGACAGCGTAGCATAGGCAGATCTCGTCAACTCACCGTTTAATCTTCGTAATCCACTTACGTTCAGATCCTCTCTTGACATCAATAGAACCGAGATCTAATCGGGACACTGCCCGACGTCTCGGGATCTTAGAGTCTCCGCCTCCAGGTCTGAGCCTCTCCGTCTCGGATCTTGCATATCCTATTCTCGATCTTGCATGTACACATCACTTGAATGCATGAACATCAATGCCCGTCCTCCGATCCACAACCTCCTTGTGAATCCTTCCACATATTCTCTACTAGTGTGACCAACCCACACAAGTAGATCCCCTAGCGCTATTCTTCGTGGGATTACATCACGCCAAACCGATTCCGGTTCGTGTGATCCCGCAAGAACACATGTAGCAATGCTCCACAATTCAGATCTGCCTCATCCACCCAGCTCGGTTCGTCATATCCACGCCAGTGGACTAGGAATTCGCGATAGATCCGACCATATCGAGTTCGCTTGCCCGATCGCATAACTGTGATCTTCTCCACTTCGAACTCATCAGATCCGAGTTCTGGGGTCCAGCTGTCTTCAGGTAGAAGGATCTCGTCGAAATCAACGCGATCCCGTTCATCTACCGTTAGCCAAACCTTGGGCCGATCTGGTACTCCATCACCAGCTTTAGCTTGGACACATGTACGATCGGGAATTGATGGTAGTCAGTTCCACGGATCTCAAGTTTCACCGCATGTTCATCGATCTTGCCCGCTACTCGGAATGGTCCATGCCACAGGTGGACTAATTTGCGAGCGTAGCCCTCCTTTACCCGGTCCAAGTATAACCACACCTGACATCCGGCCAGGATCTGGTGTGGACGAGCCTCATCGTTGTGTCGTTCAGCCCGATCTGCGATCGCCTCCTGTAATCGGCGGCGGACCTGGGATCTGGCTTGCTGGTAGTGCTTCTGGATCTGGTATCTCCACCGTCTCGGATCTCGATCTCGCCTCTTGGTGCTGCCTACGGAAATAGTAGCTTCTAGAGTGGATTTAGGGTCCCACCCGTGTACCAAGTAAGAAGGAGTATCACCTCGGATCCGATCTTGGGCCGTATTGATTGCAAACTTTAGCCGCTCTGCATACTCGTCTCAATCTCGCTGATCGAGATCCTGAACGTACATCTTGAGCGCTCTCGTAATCGTTTGAGCCATGCTTTGGGAGATCCGTTAGCCTGCAGTCGGTATGCCATCGTGGCTCTCTGTCTCTACCCCCAAGATCTTGTTGAACACGCGAAAGAATCCGACATAAAGCCGGGTCACGATCATGTCGGATCATTCAACTGGCACCAAATTGGCAAAAGACACACACTTTACATACGATTCGGCGATAGTCTGGGCCGCTCTGGATGCACTTGCTTTTGCGATCACGTATCCTGTGAACAGATCCACCCAGATCAGCAACTTCGTGTTGCCCTTGTAGGATTTAGGTAATGAATGGATGTGATCCATGGCGATGATCTGGAATGGGTAGGTGGCTTGGACATTTCCTGGCGATTCACCCGAGATCGTAGGCCTACCTTTTCCCGTCTCGAAATCCGCACATTCACAGACATAACGTTGCACACTCTCGTACAGTCCTCTCCAGTGGAACCGATCTCGGATCCACTGATAAGTGCGACCAATACCTTGGTGTCCACCCTCCAAGCTGGCATGGTTGTGATGTAAGATGTCTTGATGTAGAGCTTCCGGCATCGCCAATCGCACCAATCCATCGCGATCTTCATCAGTACGCTGAGTGGGAGGAGAATAGAAGAGCAGATCGTTCAGATCTTCCTCGTAATCGGCAGCAATGAGACTAAAGGATTTAGCCTCTTCTCGACTTAGATCCGACACCCCCCAATCATATATCTCTTCAAACTCGAGATCCACGCCTCCTCGTCTTGCGCCTTCTGGATCCGATCAATCCGGAGCCCTCTCACATATTCTTCTTGCAAGATCCGGCGTGTGGACGCCGCATTGGCTCTAGATCGGGTAGTCATAGCCGTGATCTGCGCGACCTGGCCCTCAGATCGCGTTACGATAACCTCCTCCAATCGGTCTAACGTGACGAGATCTTGGTAGTCGGCTTACTCCTCCACCTCCATCCAGCACTGGCTTTGCAACGCTGCACTAGCTAGACTGTCTGCACTGGCGTTTCAATCCCGCTTGACATGTACCAAACATGATCCGACCACTGTCGTATCCGATTTAGTACCTTTTGCCTCAGCAACGTCAATCCAGGTGCCTTGCAGTCGGATCACTAGGTTCGAATCACCGCAAATCACCAATCTCTTAGGATCGGCCTCGATTAACAGATCCAAGCCTAGCAGCAACCCATGGTATTCAGCTTCGTTAACTGTGAGTCCTTCTGCATACGCCGATCTGGCTTTCACTACCGTCCATTCGGGTAATTTCCACTGGATCGCGCTGTAGGCACCTCCCCCACGCTTTACACGAGCAGATCCTTCGAAACTCACCACATACAGATCTTCGTCGGGTTGTACTGTCGGGACCGGAGTCTGAATCTGGCGTCTGGGTTCCTTCCTAGGCGCGATCCGAGTTAGCACTTCGTCCATCTTGGATCGGGGGTTGATTCTTGCCGCGAGAGTTCCCAGGATCTCGTCTTCTCCCTTCGAGCACTTCACGATCTCCAAAGTTCATGGCGAGCGCAGAGTTGCCCACTGACCCAGGCGTCCTTGGAGACCAGCTGATTTGAAAAGCCAGGCCAACGTAGAGTGTCGGGTCAGGACCCGGATGGATCGCCCCACGAGTAGGTTGTAGTTGAGATCCAAGACTCGCAGGAGTGCGAGGATCTCCTTCTCCACCACACCATAGTTGAGCTCATTAGATTTGAGCGTTCGACTAACGAACGTGACTGGATGGTAGATCCCGTCCTGTTCCTGCACCAAAGCTGCTGAGACGACCCAGGAACTAGCATACACAACTACCGTAGCTTGACGATCCGGATCGAAGTGGCGAAGGACCGGGATCGTCGCGACCTTGTTCTTCAGCTCATTAAACGCCCGGTGAGCTCGGATCCATCGAGATTCGATACCCTCGGGGGGGGGGGGGGGAGCTCTTTGCCCGGATCCGACGGATCCACGTATGGGTCTTTCCAGTCTGGGTCCCGATCTAATTTAATGGTATGGTATGGTATATTGTGTTATTTGCTTGTCAGCGTGAGCTCTAATAACCATTCTTAAACGAGTTGCTGCATCATCTAAGTCGACGTCCTACCTTCAACTCTCATCGACGTTCATCAGCTCTCCTCCATCGTCATTACCTCTCCTTCCTTCCACTTTTTCACGTCACCCTGGATTCGCTCCGATACCCCTCTATATAGGTCATGGTCACAATCCGGTGCCGGTTCGTCTATCACAACACTTGTCCTTGTATCCATTGCATAGTTCGTGACCCAGTCTGCCATCTTGTTGGTCGCCCGATAGTGGTGTATCCATCTGTGCACCATTGCCGTTTAGCCAGTTGTCGAGCGAGCCGGTACCAATGATGTAGGTGATTTGCCTTCGGTGGCTTTTTTTTTGAGCCGCATCGTCCTTAATATCATATCACTATCACCAACAATCTGCACATTCTTCCAGTTCTTGTTTGCTGCATGTTGCAGCAACCTCTGCAATCTGACAAATTCCGCCACATTATTCGTTGTAGTCGCCTGAGCGAGTGAAGTCTGTGGTTAAGCGCCCGTTAAGTTTTGGTAGCTTGGGCTGAGTGATGGATATTGACTCGATCTGACCAGGGTTCGGGGTGAAGCTGGAGTGACCTCGTCCCCAGAGAAGAATGCATCCGGATCACCGCTAGCTAGATCGGATCGTCACCGCGTAGGTCGGATCGGCTTGGGACGGGAGATCGGATGTACGATCCTCCTGAGAATGCCATGGAATCATCACGTACAGGTTAGCTGATTTGTACCCAAGTTTGGTAAAGTACGATTGGACCTTGAAGTACCGGATCGGTAATCATAGGATACGCAAGGTAGTGGGTCTGAAGGACTCAAGTAATAACAGAGTGAATTTTGCCTTGTCAACAACAATTACCTTGGACTTCGATACTGTAGCGGGACATTGCAGTGGCCCATACAGTAATCAAGTTAAAAATACCAAGTACACGTGTCGATCGCCGGAGTTAGCAGCTTGGCGGCCCGACTCTGTTGTCGCTCTCGCCCTCAACTCCCCCGCTATAGGAAGCGGTCAAGCTTCGCAAGTAAAGCTATATCTAACTCTCGTAAAGGAATCCTATACCCCCCAAGTCGATCAAGATCGACGACCTACCTGGCGCGTAGCCTGAACAGCTTCCACGCTACGCCAACCCCCACCGTCCTGCGCATCGCCAAGGCGGAACCAACCGCAGGCCAAGCTTTCCTTCAAGTCCATCAGAGGAGTGTAACCAGCCCCGCCGACGGGTACACAAAGTGAGCCCTCAGCAACCCACGGTTATCGGAGAACCCCCTCCGTTAGTCGGAGGTCTCGGGCACTGTGTGTGTGATCGAATCGCAGCGCGATTTTGCGATACCCACTCCACCACAAGTCGCTGCTATCCAACTTAGCCTACTTGACTTTGTGGCCGGGTCAAATTCTACAATCACACTGCCGCTTCCGCCAGTCCCAGGGATCCCTCTTGAACCCCCATCAAAAAACCGATTCTCGTGCTTAAGAGTGTCGGTGAGTGTGGGTCAGGTGTCATTTGAGTCCCAATTCTCCAACAAATAAACTGGGCTAGTTCGATGTCGTACTTGTTATGTTGCGCTAACGGGTATAACCCATCTAGATGTCGCAGCAACGTATCTTTGATGAGACCCTGAACATTGTGTAGGACAGCCGTGCCCGTTTTTGCTTCGCCAGTGCCGTGCACCCGTTGAACATTCCAACACCATACTCCAGTATGTCTTCATAACGCTGATCGAGAGATTCCACTTATTGCATGGGATTAGGATATCGTCAATATAGGATCTTCGTCCCAGGACTGACGGCGTACCAGGATCTTCAGGTTCGCCCGCTTCAAACGGGTTTTCACTGTCAGAATCTTCACCCGATCTTGGGATGCGGGTGAACCCATATAGCGCATTATCGACCAGGCGTTGATAGATCTGAGGTGCATTTTTCAATCCGATGGGCACTCGATTCCACTCGAAGAGCCCGAACGGGGTGATGAAAGCCGAGATCGCACGAGCCCGATCCGTCATAGTCACCACCCAGAATCCACTTGCAATGTCCACGAACAATACCAGAGTACCTTGTCGAGATCTTCCAACAGGTCGTTAATCAGGGGCATAGGGTAGATCATCAACCTTGTCAGACTATTAACCAGTCGATAATCAATACACAATCGGATATCCACTCCATTCTTCTTGACGATGATCACGATCGGGGATGCCCACGGCGACGTCGAGAAGTTAATGATCTTGGATCGCAACAGTCCTTTTATCAGATCTGACAGCTTTTCACGAAACTGGGGTGCCACCACCCGCACCTTCTGAACGATCGGCTTCGCATCGCCGACATCGATATCGCACCTGACTCCACGCGCTGCCGCTGTACACACTAATGAATGGAGTGAGGGGGAAGGTGAAAGGCGACTTCCGTCTTGACGCTTTGCCCGCTGTTGATGCTCTGGTGGAGCTGGACGAGATGTCCATTACCGAGTTCGGCGAGGCCTTGAAGGCAGGCGAGTTAGCCGAGGTGGTCTTGATAAGACCTGAGGAGGAGTTGAACTCCTCGTCCGTCGCATACGAAGCGATCCTGGAGGGCACCAAGAAGGCGCTGAGCGCGCGGAGTGGACCGGCGACCCTGAAAGATCCTTCGGATCCGTTCTATCCTTTGATTAATGAGTATGGAGACGTGGTCTCAAGGAATCCACCGAAGGATTTGCCTCCGGATCGAGGCGTGCGTCACGAGATCGACCTGGTTCCCGGAACCAAATACTGCGTGACGCGGCAGTCGCCTTTGCTAAAAGAACAGTGTGACGTCGTTGACGCGTTCTTCCGTGCGAAGCACGAGGCAGGGCTGGTGCGTGAGAGCAAGTCTCCGCACTCGACACCCACTTTCTGTGTCAGAAAGCCGAATGGCAAGTGGCGTATTGTGCATGCTTTTAATAAGCTGAATGCGGCCACGATTCCGGCGCAGACGCCAATTCCTCGCAAGGATGTTCTGCAGAACAACATGGTAGGCTGTACGGTGTACAGTGCACTCGACCTGGTCGATGGTTACTACCAATTGCTCATGAGAGAGAGCGACATCCCGCTGACAAGGGTCAGTACTCCGAGCGGTATGCTCTGGGAGTGGTTGGTGATGCCCCAGGGGCTGTCAACCGCGCCGGCAACGTTCAATCGTCTTGTGACTCAGTTGTTCCGGCCCCATCGGGCATACGCGCAGACGTACTTTGGCGACATTTTCGTCCATAGTCGTGCTGAGCACGGGAAGTCAGACGTGGAGAACCACATTGACCATTTACGAGCGGTGCTCGGGTGCATGCGCACGAATAAGTTGTACGCCAACTTGGACAAGTGCGTCTTCGGCGCGGAGGAGACCTTTTTCTCGGGTGCGTCATTTGGAAGTGAGGCTTACGGGCAGATCCTGCCAAAGTCAAGGACATCGTGAAATGGCCAGTTCCCAAGAACCAGAAGGACACACGCAAGTGACTAGGCTTAGCTCTGCCTAGCACCAGCAAGGCTTGTGCCGTTTACAAAGCAAGCAAGCCACGAGCATGCTTTTATGGGAGATTTGGAGAGCCTCCCACGTATTGTCGGACGTGTGGACCGAAACTGGATTTGGTTCAGCTCCGTACGCAGAATGGACTTTACGGGTTTAGGCTCCCCAATGGAACCGGTTGTACTAAGCCGGTATATTGGATCCAAACTGGAGAAAGGGCTGTGGAGGACACAAGGCTGGAGATGCCAAGGCCATCAATTGCTGTACAGAACCAGGGTGCCGCAGAATGAAACGGACCCGTCTCTACTGCAATATACACCACGTGGAGCACAATATCCAAACCACCACGTGATGTGACTATTGCGTCGCAAGAGATAAATTCAAGACTGCTGTGTATGGATTCACCGGTGGGAAGTTGTGTGCAAACTGCAAGCATCGCCACAAAGAGGAGGATCAAGAATTCGAGTACTGGAAGCTCAGTGGATACAAGTGCAAGGGTACTGGGTGCAACAAACCAGCAGCCTTTGGTCCAGAGGGTAGCAGACTGGAATATTGTGCGCATTTCAAGACAGACAACGGGGGATCCGACATGAAAAACGCCTGCTATGTTGTTAGAGTGAGTTTTGACTTCATTGCGAGCAACCAAACTCATTTATTGTTGCAGACCACTTCACACTTTTTTCCCTGTTGTACATGTTCTCCCTGTTACGCACCAACTGAGCAGCCGTAAGATCGCGTCTAACATACTTCAATGTGATATGTCTTTAATAGCGAAATCATCACACAACGGAAGGTCACTTATCATTGTCAGTTCAGGGTCAAGGAAGAACAAAAAAATCAACATAACGCATCCATCAGTTATTTAGCCATATACAACGTATTTCTATCACTTAAAAACGTTCTAAGAAAAACTGCTCTCATACAGAGATGCTTTAATTATTGAGTTTTTTTTATCCATTTTGAGCGAATCCACTTCACTTGGCATATACTCTTCAACATGTTCTCCATTTCGTGACCCCCCCCCCCTGTTGCGAGAACGTATCTATCGCAAGGCCAATGTCAACGTAGTTTATCTTGTTAACATGGCAGTGCTAACAGCACCACCAGCTGTACAACTTGCATTCCTGTTCGGCAACGGTTTGTTAGTGTTCTGCAATTTAATCTAAGTTTTTGGTGGAGTGTATAAGCGCAGAATTAAGTATAGAAAACATTAGCAAAATTAACAACGGAGGCCGCTAAGTGATTTATGAGTTAGTCCTGGTTAACCCTTTTACTCCGGCATTACGGATTCTTCGGAATACAATTTATAGAGGTGAAAATATTCCGAGAAGTCCACAACAGTTTTGGCAAAGAGCAAACTTCGCACATAGGAATTTGTATTGGATAAATTTAAATAAGTCATCTGTAAGGTCTGCATCCTGTGTGACATGATTTTTTGGAAGAGGTTAGGGTTACTGATATTAGAATCCGCGGGCTGCTACGAGCCCTTCATTGCGAGATCTGCGGCCGACCAACCAGACCATCACTCCGACATTCAAGACGGTCATCTTTGAAAAATCATTTCAGCAAATATGACGCGAGCTGACCAAGAAAGGGTGGTCATATCGCAAGTCGACGGGGCTGAGCAACGACCAGAGGTACTTACCACCTGGCGGAGATCTCAAAAGAGTGGAAGGCATGGATTTCTTTGTCGGTATGTGTATTTATGCGAGTTGTATATCGAACTACAGCTAACATTTCGTACTCTTGAGTAGGGAAGACGCTACTGTCGCCAACAGGGCTGGCTTTCCCTCAATTCGCGCCCAGCGCCCAGGATTCTGTCCGATACTGCGCCAATGCATTCCGATACTACACCTACGTCGCACGATACGACGCTACACCGCCGGATACGACGCGTGTTGACGTGCTGACGGTGCATGATCCCCTGGTGACCTATGCTGGTGAGGAGCTACAGGTAACTGAAGTCGCGTCTTCACAGTTCAGTGTGAATTCTGCCGAAGCGAAGGAATCTGCGGAGCCATCCACAGCAGCGACTCCTCGACCAAGGATGCCGCCTGCTCCTACCAAGTCGACTGTTTGGAGTAAACCGCCCCCTGCTGCAAACTTGACTCGTCCGTCTCACTTGACTGAACGTAATGAGCATCCTCTATCCGTAAGCAAGCGGAAGGCAACAACATCTAGCTCAGCTACGAAGCGGCTTCGAACTGGTAGGTATCATCGTGTTACTTGCGTTATCTAATATCTGATACTAATGTTACTGTTACGGAATGTACAATTCCGGCTGTTCCGAATACGAACGCACATGATCCGGAGTCTGCTGTGCAGCCCATTCCGGAAGTTCCGGCAGACATGGGGGATGATCCTGGATTGGCAACTATGGAGATTTCCAACTCGACAACTTGCGCTGCTGAAGAATGAGGGATTACCCTGGATGATTTTGATTCTAATAACAACGGGCCCGCCTATTTGTAGTCACTAGCCGCGACGATATCAACATCGGCGCTAATGACGGGCTGCTCTCACTGGGTTCTGAAACGGATGGTGACGAAGACTCCATACTGTGTGACGAGAATGACGAGTAAGAAGACACGGTTCCGATTACAGTTGTGGGCGACGAAAGCGAGAACGACGAGACGGGCGACGATGATGCGGTGCCGGTGGAGTTTGGCCTGAATGCCGATGACTTGGACCGCCTCCAGGCAACATAATGGGATGTGTTTGACGAGCACAAGCCGCCCAGATTCTTCATGATGCGTCGCCTCTCTACGACTGCCCGTCCGTCCCAACCCGGGCTGCCAAAGCCTCCGCCGAGAACCCACTGGCTATATTTTACTTCTTTTTACCCAAGGAACTCTGGCGGAGGATTGCGACCGAGACGAACAAGTATCGCACTGACAGTATCGACACGGTTGCACAGCAAATGCGAGTACGTGCCCTGCAACGCCGTGAAAAGGTTCCGTCTACAATTGTACTTACCGTCGATGAGTACAAGGCAAAGTTGGCGCGCAAGTCGGCTATACAGCCACACGAGATTGTGCGGTTCATTGGTCTACAAATTGCTTGCACACTGAAGCCACGTCGTGAAAGACTAAGTCGCCATTGGATCACTAAAGTGTTGGGAGCGCTGTCGCGGCACGTTTGGCCAGTTCCTGAGTTGTGATCGTTTCCACGACATCGCACGATATTTTCACTTCCATGATAACGAGTACCAGAGCGATATTAATGACCGGGCATTCAAGATACGCCCCGTCATTCAAGCACTTCAGAAAACTTTTTTCGTGGCTTTCGGCTTGGTGCGCGCATTTCGTTTGACGAAGGTATGGTACCGATTTGCCATCGTCGGAATCCAATGCGCCAATACATGCCAGCGAAACCGAACAAATGGGGTACTAAGTTCTACTTGACGTGCTGTGCTGACATGGCGTACTGCTCAAGGTACGGATGATACCTATTACGGATATCCGTCTTGTGTGACGGGTATCCGTCATATTTGTGATACATACAATCCGTAATGTATTCTGAATGGTCTGTACTATCATTAACTGCTGTTTGTATAGGCTAGAGATTTATTGCGGCAAGGCCAATGAAAACGAAGACTCTGTTGTCCAGAGGGCTGTGGCCAAGAACATTTCTCAAGGGCTTAGAGGGTAGCCGTCCCAGCGACTCGTATGGTCGGGCAACTTCTACACTTCGATTCCGCTTTCGCACTAACTTGTAAGCATGGACCGTTATCACGTTGGGACTATAAGGAAAGCCGCAAAGGCTGGTGTTTGGCTATCGAGTTCAAGCAAAAGAGGCGCCCGAAACGCATGGCGCGAGGAACATGCAGAATGGCTTTATGGAGAGATCACTCGGAGCTCGTCGCACTTACACGGATGGATAATAAGCCGGTACGGTTTCTGGCTACTGGGTGCTCAACGCAGACGACAAAGGTTACGCGGAGAGAGCGAGATGGCTCTGTGTCCGTAGTGCCATGTCCCCAACTTTGCGAGACTACCACGAGTCGATGGGTGGTGTAGACATTCATGATCAGTTGCGCCTACATCGATACTCAATTCAACGATCAATTTCGCATGCGGAAATATTACCGAACTATATTTCTTGGCTTAGTGGACCTAGCTATGGTGAACGCGTTCATCACTCACAAGGTCGTCACGCGTCAACGCGGGAAACGCGTTCCCACGCACGCGGCGTTTCTATGACGACTACATACCGATCTGCTGAATCAAACCAGCGAGGATTTTGCTGCAGACGACGACTTAGAAGCTCTCGTTACCGAACTACTGCCCACGCGCGCGCACACACTTGAGAAAACGGAAGCGATGAACGGCGCTAAGCGTCGTCAGTGACTCTGCAAGGTTTGCTCGGACTACGCTGGTCCGGGCATCCGCAGCTTCGAGACGAGCTACATCTGTGCGGCGTGTTCAAGGGTGAAGCCGGGTCACATTGTGCAACAAGGCTCGCATACTAGATCACGGCAACCCGCTCACCTGTGAAGTGTGGCACCAGACGTGGAAGAACGGTATGGCCATCCCACCCGACATCCAGCACAAGATCAGGTCCGTTAGCAAGCGTAGAATTGAGGTTGATGATAGTGTGGCTGAGGAATGAGAGAGAAGTAAATAAATAGATAGTTTTGCAGAATGACGGTCAATTGTTGTGGGATTGTTACTAGAGGGCGTAGCCGATTTGCAAGGAGATCGCAAATAATAGTGTTTTGGACGGAGTGTGTACAGCAAATCCTACATTGTCAGAATCATATTTCTTCTTCAGACAACGCGGCATGCAAAAGGGCATATAACAGCATGAAATTTACTGATATTCCGGCATACGTTAATTTATATACTAACAATTCCGGAGAATCCGTAATAATCTTCGGAGTAAAAGGGTTAACGGAAGGACCCCTGGTGCAAGAGAGACCGTGAAGCAACTGCATACCATTAAGTAAGCATACTTTAGCAAAAATAACTTACAAATAGTTATCGTGTAATACTACACTGCGCCAACGGCGAAAACATATTCGAAAGGTTTGAGAAGCGAACGTAAAAATTGTTCTAAAAAATAACTAACGCTCCACAGCGATGATAATAAAATCGTCCTAGAAAAAAAACTAAAGCACTTACGCGCCGAACGAAGAACGAAGTTTTATTAAAACAACACTTAGGTTTGTCATAGTTCAAAGCCCTTCTTTCGAAACGAAACGATTTTATTGATTTCGTTTTAAAAATATATTCAACCTTTTATTTAATGTTTCTATTTTAACAAAGTTAAATAAAATACTTAGCATTATATCTAGACTGGAGTGGAGGTGCTCAGTACTATAGATACAATTTAGGGTGAGTCGAACATCTCGAAAATCGTGCTCATGTTTTGTGCTTGCTGATGCTTATGTTATGGTCAAAATCACGCTGATCCTATTTTTCAAACAGGCCACCCCCGGAGGAGGCTTGTTTGGGAGATAAGCACTCATTTCGCCGCAACGTCAACCACGCATAATGCCAAGCCTACCTACTTTTTTAAACATTTTTTCGCTTACTTGACGATTCGTAGAACACAATCGCTGGACGTCGTGAACATGACGTATTTCATGGATTTGATCGATGATGATGATGATTCCTAGAAGCCTATGGCCGGACGTGGGGAACCTGGCGATTTCGTGAGTTTATCGACGTAGAAGCTAGTAGTTCGCCCGAAAGCAGAGGCAACGAAGAGAAAACTCTACCTGCTGGGCTGCGACTTCTCACGTGCCAGCGATTCCAGTGCGACCGCGGTTTACACTGCCGGAGTGACACTCATGAGGCACTATGTGTAACAACATTGACATCATGGACCTGATGGTAAACTGGTTTTGTGCCGTCAATGTGTGGAGTTTCTGCGGAAGCCAGCCGAGGAATTCCCGAACAATGCTCCCGACATTTTGTTCTAGCGCATCAAATACATGTAGTGCGCCGTATTCAACTGTCGGTAACAAAACCAGGACAACAGCGGCCCAAGCGCCAGGCATACTACCGGCGACTTTCCGTGAAGACGAAAGGCGAGAAGTCTGCACTTGCGCGCGTCTTCAAAATCAAAAAGGTTCCACGGAATTACTTGCACAAGAACAGCGCAAACTACCGGAGATGGTCAAGCCAGTACTTCGGCTTTAGCTAGTTTGGCGCACTGCGTGACATCTATGAATCTTCTGTTGCGAATTATGAAGAAGCACATGTCGATGTTCTCGCCAGATAGACAGGTCCGCTGACTAGTGACCATCATCCCCGATACGCCGCA
This sequence comes from Phytophthora tentaculata, assembly GCA_033557915.1. Lineage (NCBI taxonomy): Eukaryota > Oomycota > Peronosporomycetes > Peronosporales > Peronosporaceae > Phytophthora > Phytophthora tentaculata. The sequence goes on from JAUCEA010000006.1 coordinate 300,713, forward strand.
AACGCGCTCAATCTGAGCCGAAGATGCAGGAACCGCAAACATTACCTTTGCTACGCTGGGGAGAAATAAGTACTGATGTTCGTTTTGCATCAATACTGAAGGAGTGACTCAACTTTCCCGTTCGGATAACTTTTCAGCGGATGACTTCATCAGCCCACCGTTCTAGCTCTAGATCGGCGCGGTCTTCGTGAAGTGAGAGCGATGTGATTGGATCTGGTAGTGGAGCATTAGGGCCTACAAGAGCCATCAAGCCTTCATCAAATACGGGAACAGCATATCCGTTGGCCTCGCCTGAGGGAACTGGAAGCCGCCCTTCTTGGTTTTCAGAGATGGGTGCCATTCGTAGCACCATGGACCGAACTTTGTTCGATACAGCTTTTGTCACGAGGTACTACGGACCATTGTTGATAATAGCTGGTCGAGATGTTTGACATTCGGAGTGAGCAGCATTTGCATTTCCCAAACGTACGAGCACGCCTTCATCTCGCTCCTATATGTATATCGTTTGAAGAGGTTTGTGTGGAACGCAGCCTGGAGTAACGCACGAGTCTATGTTACAATGGCGTGCAGCTCTGTTGGATGGAGCAACAACATAAATTCGCGAGTTGAATCATACTTTGGCAAATGCACGCCCACGTCCAGCGTAGTAGAAATCAACTTGAACGCCATGAGCAGGACCTCCACTTGGTTAGGTGACTCACTATGACTTATTTATTGTGTCTTGTGATTGGCATCAAAAGCACAAGAAGCTGCTTAATAAGCGCTGTCATTAGCCACCGGGGACGGATTAGGTGTACGTTTCCGTTTCGTTGCTGTTTTCTCTTGCGCTCTTCGAAAAACAGCTCCAATGCTTCCCAGTGGTCCACGATGCGTTGGAGCACCTTAGTCAGGCCCATGAATCTGTGAGGTTTGTAGTCGACGAGCATTTTTGTTTTACCGAGGTGAAGCAGTTTGACGAGCCGCCCATAAATGTCGCCCATCGAGCTCATCGTCTTCACTTGAAATGTGGTTTGGTTCACCCGCCGAAGCAAATCAAGAACATCGGGGTTCTTAGATTTTTGAACAATTACTTGTCAAATCGAATACAGTCTTCGTTGCAGCGTTTGTCATGTGTGGTACGAGTTATTCCCAATTGAGTTTAAGAACTAAGTACATCATGCGCTTCACGTCGGAGCCGCCATCACTTGTCGGTTCTTATAAACTATCTGTAGTCAAGTTGAAGTCCTCGAATACTCTTAGAATCCACCTGTGAAACGGACCACCAATTCCGCAACCTCTTTCGCCATACATGGGCTGAAAGATACGTGTTCCAAGCAGCATTGAGCACAAGTTAAAGTCTTTGTCAGTGAAATACACCCTCATACCCATAAATTCCGTCCCGATGTTTTCGCCAGCCAAAAATCAACGACCATAGTCAGAGAACACAAATTTTTACCATGTTCTCCAAAATTAATCTTGTCAGGCTGAGTCTCAGCCTTCGCGAGTACCACCCTACCCCCATCTCAATTGCGGTCCACTGGTGTTCCAGAAGCTGTCAAAACCGCTGTTGAGAATTACCAAGCAACCGAAGGGTTTAAGCTTCTACCCCCAAAGAACAATGAGCGATCATTCATCTTCAAGTGGGGTGCTCGTGTGAAGTGCACAATGGAAGGCGTGACAGTGGTGGGGTGGGTTTGTTTGGGAAGCAATTCGTGTCGAGAAGCACCAACCTTCTTACAACTTTACGGTGGTCGATCGTCTCGAGCTACGAAACATTAAAAGAAGTTCACGGAGTATTTTCGGACATGACGATCGTTGAAAAAACGAAAAAGCATAACGGGATGAAGAAGTGACACGAATTATTTCTTGCTGCCTAAACTCGCGAATCTGCTCTGTGTATTAGCCTCTTCTTGCAGACATTGTTGGTAGTGAACAATAACCATTCATTTGGGATATAGTGTCTCGCTGGCGTTGGATAGGAGGCCCATCCACGCTCACCATCTGAGCTAAGGTATGCTGCTGTGCTGCTGCGTGTAGAAGATGCGCTTAGAAGTTGATGTCTCTAGCTGGAAAGCTGGAAACTAGAAGATTGCAAACTGGTAGCCGAGTGCTTGGCAGCCCGCAAACATTGCTTGCGGCTTCTAGTGAAATGTCAAGAGACGCAAGTAGTCAATGAAAAGTTCCCGATTCGACTTCTCGGGGGAACAACGACTAACTGGCACATGCGCCATCGCCTCGAAACGAACACACGAAACCTGAGTTTCCGATGTCGCTTAATACTTCGCGAGGTTTTTCACGGCGAAGTCGGTATATCGATATACCGTGCTCGCGCCTGTTGGCAGGTACAAGATCGAATCCAAAAACGCCAGTACCGTAGTTCGGTTTCGCCAGCTTCGTTACAGGTGTGGTCAGCCCTGAAGCCACCCTATTAAACAAAGCTCTTATGAAATGTCCAAATAGGTAGTGTGTATGATTCAAGTAACGAGCGCCAAGCTTGTTGATGCCGCAAATATGATGCATGCATCTACGGTAAGCAGCAGTACCGTAGATGACAAAAACACGACAAAAGTCGGTCTTTTTGGTTGTTTTTTGAAAAAAATGACACATTGGAACTCTTCCAAAACCGACGCAAATCAAATCATAAATGGCAATATGTGGTCAGTTTGTGTCGAAAAAACGTCACATTTGCATTTTCAACTTTTGTGCCATAATCAATATAAAACACTAATGTGGTCCACATAAGGGATGGTGGCGGTGGTGACGAATCCAGCAGATCCAACGCATTCCACGCTTATGAGCACCGCTTTCTGATACTACTAGGACTGAGCTGCTTGTGCATCCAGCTCCGTAGTCAATTCCTTAAATGGAGTGGTTTATCAAGCATTTAGCTTGTTCAATGTGTGGTCCACATTTGAGCTGTCGCAATTTGTGGAGAAGGATTTCCGTAAAAGAGCCAGTCTTATATCCCACCGCGGTAGCGGTGGTGGGACGATTTGACCACATCACAGAGGGTGCATTACTGTGGACAATGCTCTTCAGTTGACACTGAGATATCTAGCAGGCGGATCAATGCATGATGTTCGGCGAGTTGCCGGTGTGAGAGCAGCTTCCTTCTATCGCAGTGTTTGGATGGTTTTGGACGCTATCAACAGCATCGGAGAGCTGCGCCTGGAGTTTCCGCGCTCGGGAAGCTAGTGCTACTGCATTTCAGACGCTGAATGCTGAAGGCATTTTTGCAGTTTGCGTGGGGTGCGTAGACGGTTGGCTGTGTGCCTTACGCGCGCCCACGCTTGGAAGAGGCCGATGGAGTTAGCCCGTAGCGGTATTATAGCGGTCACCATCGCTGTCATGGCGTGGACGTCCAGGCCTGCGGCGATTACCGCTGCAGGTTTACGTACATCAATGTCTCTCAGCCCGGCAGCTGCAACGACAGCCGAGGGTTTCGCTATTCATGGCGAGATGGCTTCAATGGAGAATGGATTATATCTAATTGGCGATAATGCATATGTGTGCGGAACCCACATGCTTACGCCGTTCACTTGCGCTGAGACTGCGGTTGGTTCTTATGACGCCTACAATTTCTATCTGTCTCAGTTGAGAGTCAGAATTGAGATGTCGTTCGGGCTGCTGATCGCTGGCAGATATTCTCGCGACCACTACTTGCTCCATTACAAAAGGTACCCATGTATAGTGCAGGCAGCTACAATTCGTGCAAAACTGGCGTTATGATGCGTCTCCCATCTACGACATTGTTACAGAATGCATTGGACAAGGTCTTATACGACGTCAAGGCAACTCGCTCGTCTCCCTTTTAGGATATTCACCTACAACATGTACACATGAAACGGAAGCCAACACGTTCTTGAGGCTAGCAATGGTTGATAAGATAAAGCGTAAAAATCTACTACAACGTAAGTAAATCTAGTTGCACTTACTGCGTGTTTTTCAGTCTTACGTGTCCATCGCTTCGACGTTTGTCAGATATTCATCAATCTTAGCTTCAAAATGCTTGACAATTCCTGAACCAAGGCAAGCCTGCTTGGCAGCGCATAGTGAGGTAGTGAATTTTTCGAGTTCAACAAAAATGCGACAGCGCTTTTCATCTTGCTCTTCCAAGATGTGTAAGCGTACCTTCTCCTGAGCCGAGCCGAAACGAGTCTCCAAGAAAGCCATCATCTTCTGGGCGTCGGAGTTTAGCTTTTTTGTCGTGCTGGTAGTAGCTGTAGTGGCGGTAGAGGTCGCCAGGTTTATTGTGGAAACATCAACCAGCGAGTCAACTTGGCAGTCCATTGGCATACTTCCTACGGCAGTGTCGAATGCTTGCAGGCGCTCTAGCAGCCACGCGCTGGTGTAAAAACCATCTAGTTGATCTTGGCAAAAGTCAAAGAAATCACATTCATGCGAACCAGGCTGCGTGGTCCGTGCGTAAGCCGCATCATACTTGGCAGACGTGTCCTTCCACATCTGTCTCAGCTTTTCGCTTCATGTAGCACCACATAACTTGGATCAATTCCGCTAAAACGTCCCTCGTTAGTCACCAACGTGTTATATTCCTGTCGGTCCTGGGCATGTTCGCAGCCACCCCCTTCCAAAAAGCTTTGTGCCCACCCACTGCACACGTGTGGTGTAGCGGGATCAGTAAAATCTTGCGAGACTGTTATATCCAACTTCCGCTAACCCCGGACACCGCCTAAGTGAGGGGTCCACCGATGATCCGCGATCTTGTGCTAAACTTTGCTCAGCTTGTGTACCCGACGAAAGGGCTGGACTTGCTCCTCTAGTGACTTCGTGAAGGTCCAAGTGGCGAAGGTTTGAACGTCTTTTCGAGACGTTGGGGATGGGGTGGAGCAGCGCGGAATCTTCGCTCTGCAGCCGATAAGGTACAGATCATAAGCGATTACTCGAGCTTGGATCTGGCGGCCTGGATCTGGATCCGGCCGTGGGGGTCGCCTAAATGGGGGGGCTTCTACGGTCTTCCTTTATACTTTCTTGCCGCTCCCTAAGCGGGATCTTGGGGTAGTTGAGTTGAGAATTGAAGGATCTCCCGGCCAAGCAATAAACTCCGTTCGATCTGGGATCTGCACTTGAAGGTAGATCACTAGGTGGCTAGATCCGGTAGGCATATTGCAAGATATTAATAATTAACACTAGGACACTTATCCCTAAAATTGCTCACACGGCGCGCGGCTCATGTAGTTCCTATTCTTCGCGGGGCGTGCAGCACTTGTTGCTTCCGATGCAAATTCAACTCTGATTTATGGTTAGTATGGTCCCATCCTAAGTCACGATCCTCACAACTGCCAGATAACCACCTGTCACCGCCTTTATGTCCTTCGCACTACTACCCATCACGAGATACCTTCTTCAACATGGGTTCGCCATCATCCTATCGTGGATCTTGAGATCGCCCTCGATCGCCATGTTGGGGTCCGGGATCTGATATCCGAGATCCAAATCGCCATCCGCCTGGATCCAGATAGCCTTTCCTCTTGGACCCGGATCCGCACCTCTTCCTTGGGCCTCTAGCGTCCTGTTGCTGCTTGATCCTGCACTGCACCCGCTTGGTATTCACCGGGGAGTACGACGTTTGCATCCGTGGTCCCTTGATGCCTGATCGGAGTTCGCCTCTTCTCTCTCACCGGATCTCCAGTGGTCACTCTTCGGAGAAATGACCGGGTCCAATATTGTCACTCAAGTCCTTCTCTCTCCTTTCTCAGAATCCACTTCACCACACCTGCATCTAGCTCCCAGCGCCTGGGTTGTGTACCATTTTACCCAACCGATTCACTAAAGAGCGCATTGAGCAACTAAAAGCTGCAGTGGCGCATCTTGCACGATTGCACGAGATCCTGAGAAAAATGGTCATGCATCGAATTTTCTCGCTCGTCCCGATTGGCTACTTCGCATTCTCGCTTCGAGCGTGCAAGATCCACCAGCACCAGCACGTAGTCGCATTTGTTGTCCATGTTGGAGCCCTTTGAACGAACTTTCACGTGAAAATTCTTGCAAGTCGAGCGAAGGTCCCTGGCCGTGTATGCTGTCAAAAATGCGCGCAAAGTGTCATCCGTATTCTCCTGCTCAGAAGGCTCGATGCGTTTCACGATGGCAGCGACATTCTCCGTTGTAGTCATTGGGGTGGTTGCTAGCAAAGTCAAAAATGAATTGAGGAACAACACAAGAGCCCTATAACCATTCATTGCGACTCTTTGTGCAGCGGGACTGCCGTAGCTTTTGCGTCAAAGAAAGACGTTCGACTCAAAGAGTCCGTAATACAAAGTTCCTTATCCGAAGGAACTTTAACACAGCCCTAAAACCAGGGCGCAGAGTTATTAACTCGAAATAAGTTTTTTGCTTCCAAAACCGAAGTGTTTTTATTTATCTTAATTGCGGCCAAGCCGCTATCTATGTTTAACTATCTATCATAGTTAAACCTAATCAAATGCATAACGTGTGGCCCTCAGCCTATGTACTGATGCTACCGTTAATTATACACATCATGTACTGAGAGCCTGTTAACTCCATGGGTACTCCGTACCCATGTGTGCGCCACACCGTGTAACCCCGTTACACTCTCCCCCAGTAAGGTGAGAACTTACCCGTTCTCGAAACTACCTCAGCGAGGCCACGTCTTGCCAATTCGTCGGAGGTCACTGCGCCTCAACCCTGCGTTCTCTAGCTCCCCGAGATTACGAACACCTTTGCATCTCTGATGTCCAACACCCCCACGGTCCAACACCATCACCGCGTCGCGCCTCAAGCTCCCTCGAGGTATCAGACCATCACGCGCACGCCGTGCCGGCTCCAGGAGCTGCCACACATTGTTCCGTGGCCGGGTATACCGTCGCCGACACGGCACACGCTCAAAGGGCCGCCGACCTGAGGAGCACCAGGCTCTTGACTCGTTCAAGTGGCGGGTATTACCCAAATGGCTCAGTTGTCACGCGCTCGCTTCACAAGCGAGAGGTCGGTGGTTCAAACCCACCAGGGTGCCGCCCTCTCATACCAAGAGTTATACACATGCCTGGACAAGCACAAGGACGACGCCCTTTTAGCTCAATGGTCGAGCGTTGGCTTTGAAAGCCACAGGTCGGTGGTTCAATCCCACCCGGGCACAGCCGTCTCATACCATGAGCAAGAGGCCGTACACGGACAAGCTCACGGGCATTGCCCTCGTAGCTCAATGGTAAAGCGTTGGCGTTGAAAGCCAAAGGTCGGTGGTTCGATCCCGCTGCGGGATACACCACCTTCGCTGTTACTGCGCAATTCCAAACTTAGAGAATGCTCCTCGAGCACGTTCTCCGAAACCAATACGCGTCCATCAGACGCTTGTGCGGTGACCTCGTCCACCACAGCACAAAGCGCATGCTTACTTCGAGACCACGTCCCAAACACCACGAGGCACCCTTGCCTCCTGCTCTTGCTGTGAGCAATCGATCCTCATACTTGAGCTAGCTGCTCCAGCCACTAGTCGGAGCCTGTGCTCAGCTACCGACCTGCAGACACCCCCCACTACTGGCGGGAAGCGCTTGGCGCTTGGCGACGCAGCCGCGAGCCCGTGTGACGCATTGGCAGTGGGTGTGCCAGAACATAGGCGTCAACGACGTCAGGGCAGTCCTCACGGAGGGGTACCTCGAACTCCCATGAGTTCTGTGAATGTGGGCATCCTCTCCACTCCACCAAGTACTGGGAACGACCTCGGCGACGACGCCGCGCCACTAGGCGTTCCACATGATAGTGGGTCTCACCGTGCTCGTCCAGCATAGCTGGAGGAGGCCTTGCCGCAGCTGGACACTCGCGTTGCGAACCAGCACTCGTCGGAAGGGCGTCTGCATCCACACGACGCCTGCGTCCTTGACGCGAACGTCCACGTTCACCGCCAAGCGGCTGATCTCGAGTAGATGTTCCACCTTGTGGACTGGTTGCAATAACCTCACTGGTTTGACAACCAGGTCTCAGGCCTTGAGCCTCAAGACGTTCATCTTCATCAAGCGATTCTTGAACCGGTCTCAGACCTGGGGCGCCACGTTGCTCAGCTGCAACTTCAGCTTGACTTGCTCCTGCATTCCGAGCATCTAACTCCGAGAACTGCGGCTCCGCCACGTGCTGGTGGTCCGATTCTCGTGGTTCCACCTCTTGTTGTCACCCAGCCTCACGTGGTGTCGCCACCTGCTGCCACCCAGCCGCACGCGGCCTAGCCGCTCTCTGCCGATTCAGCGACAGTGACTCGGCGCTCACACGAGCAGGATCCTAGTATGGCTTGGGCAAGCCAACGTAAAACACCGGGTGGGTGCGCATCTTCTTGGGAAGGTTTAGCATGTACGCTAGGCCCTTCCTGGCCACGACCTTGAACGGTCCAATGAACCGTGGTCTTAGCTTCGTCTTGAAGACAGCAGACACTGCATGTGTAGGTAGGTTCTTTGCGTTTAACAACACCAGGTCTCCGACCTCGAGCCGTTCCATATTGCCTTTACTTCTAGCATCAGCATGCTCCTTCGGAAGGTCCTGGCCTGCAGCCATAGCCTCGCGCACCTGTCGCATGACGCTCAGTCTCAAAGAGACAAAGTCATCGACTTGCTTGCGAACCTCAACAGGGCTGACATCAGCCAGCCGCTCGGCTATTCCTCCCCCGTCAAGCCTTGAACCGCGTCAGCGGGGCGCGAGGCTTCACCAAGCCGTTCACATAGAACGGAGTGAAGCCTGTCGAGACATGCACTGCATTGTTCAATGCAAACTAGACGAATGGGAGCATCTAACTCCAGCGTTTCGGCGCCTCAGCGCATACGCTTCGAAGGATGTCCTCCACAACGCGATTCGCGCGTTCAGTCTGACCATGGGTCTGCGGATGGTCCGGTGTGGACATGTCCAAACGAGTGCCGAGCACTCTGAAGAGGGACGTCCAGAACTTCGCGGTAATCACGGGTCTCGATCCGAGACAATTGTCTCAGGCAAGCCATGTTGGCGAAAGACGCAGGCTAAGAACAGCAAACCTGTACCTTCATCATCAATGGTGTCCGGCATCGCCGCTAAGTGAGCCATCTTGCTCAAGCGGTCCACAAAGACCACGATACCCGTGTTGCCTGCCTTATCCTTCGGAAGGCCAAACACGAAGTCCATACTGATGGACTGCCAACATCCCGTGGGGACAGCCAAGCTTGCCAAAGGTGCCGCCGCATTCGGTGCGGACTTCGTCCGTTGACACGTCTCACACGTGCGTACGTAAGTTCTGACCCACTTGTACATCTTGGGACACCAGTACATCGAGCTCACCGAGCCATAGGTCTTCTCACGACCTAAGTGCCCACCGACGGGCGTATCATGTACCTTATAGAGGATACGATACTTGAGGTCCTCGACACGAGGAACGACCACACGAGAAGTGTCCTCTGGGTCTAGTGCTGTAGTACAGCAGGCCGCCATCGATCGTGTATCGATGCAGCCTCGTGCGTAAGCGCCCTGATAACTCCTTGTCCTAGTTCTTGAACTCTTCGCTCCCCAGTGCGCGGAGCAGAGCTACACATATGTCATCATGTGCATACGCAGCGCGTATCAAGTCGGACACCGACGACGTCACCGTTGTGACATGGGCTAACTCGTAGTCCGGCCTGCGCGACAGCGCATCGGCCACTACATTTAGCCGCCCCGGCTTGTATTTCACCTCGAAGTTATACTCGGCAAAGAAGGAAAGCCATCTTGCCATTCTCTGTGAGAGATGAGGCGGCTGAGTCGCAGTGCGTAGCGACGCATGATCCGTAAAGATCACAAAAGGCTTGGAGCCTAGCAGGTGTATCCTGAACTTGACTAGAGCATACTTCATTGCAAGTAGCTCTTTGTCATGAACTGGATAGTTCTTCTCTGCAGCTTTGAGCTGGCGAGACTTAAACGCAATCACGCTTTCACGCCCATCGGCGTCTGCTTGAAGTAAAGGACAACCGATTGCAAAATCGGAGGCGTCGCAGACGACGCTCAACGGACGATCCGGGTCCGGTAGCGCGAGCACCAGCGCTCGTAGGAGACTCTCCTTCACGGCCTGGAAAACTCCGTCGTGCTCGACGCTCCAGCACTAAGGTGCATCCTTCTTAAGGAGATCCGACAATGGCCGAGTCATCTCTGTGTAGTTCGCGCTGTGCTTGTGCAAGTAATTGGCTAAGCCTAGCCACATGCGTAAGTCCTTCTGGTTCTTGGGAGCTGGCCAGTCCATGATGGCCTTGACTTTGGCAGGATCTGCCCTGAAGCCACGCTTCCCAATAACGCACCCGAGAAAAAGGTCTCCTCCGCGCCAAAGACGCACTTGTCCAAGTTGGCGTACAACTTATTCGTGCGCATGCACCCGAGCACCGCTCGTAAATGGTCAATGTGGTTCTCCACGTCTGACTTCCCGTGCTCAGCACGACTATGGACGAAAATGTCGCCAAAGTACGTCTGCGCGTATGCCCGATGGGGCCGGAACAACTGAGTCACAAGACGATTGAACGTTGCCGGCGCGGTTGACAGCCCCTGGGGCATCACCAACCACTCCCAGAGCATACCGCTCGGAGTACTGACCCTTGTCAGCGGGATGTCGCTCTCTCTCATGAGCAATTGGTAGTAACCATCGACCAGGTCGAGTGCACTGTACACCGTACAGCCTACCATGTTGTTCTGCAGAACATCCTTGCGAGGAATTGGCGTCTGCGCCGGAATCGTGGCCGCATTCAGCTTATTAAAAGCATGCACAATACGCCACTTGCCATTCGGCTTTCTGACACAGAAAGTGGGTGTCGAGTGCGGAGACTTGCTCTCACGCACCAGCCCTGCCTCGTGCTTCGCACGGAAGAACGCGTCAACGACGTCACACTGTTCTTTTAGCAAAGGCGACTGCCGCGTCACGCAGTATTTGGTTCCGGGAACCAGGTCGATCTCGTGACGCACGCCTCGATCCGGAGGCAAATCCTTCGGTGGATTCCTTGAGACCACGTCTCCATACTCATTAATCAAAGGATAGAACGGATCCGAAGGATCTTTCAGGGTCGCCGGTCCACTCCGCGCGCTCAGCGCCTTCTTGGTGCCCTCCAGGATCGCTTCGTATGCGACGGACGAGGAGTTCAACTCCTCCTCAGGTCTTATCAAGACCACCTCGGCTAACTCGCCTGCCTTCAAGGCCTCGCCGAACTCGGTAATGGACATCTCGTCCAGCTCCACCAGAGCATCAACAGCGGGCAAAGCGTCTAGGCTGATGTCGCCTTCGACCTTCCCCGTCACTCCATTCATGAGTGTGTACAGCTGCTCACAGCGATCATGTGGAGCCTCACCGCTCGACACGTTGGACAGCTCGTCAGGCGCCGAAAACGTCGCAAACGTCGCAGACGTCACAGACGTCTGCGTCTTCTTCTCCTCTCCCTCCGCGACCGATCCCGGCCGGACGAGGGCGGTGCGGCGACATCTTCGTCACCACCACCGGGTGCAGCAGCACCAACATTCCTCGAAGGAAAAGCAGTGTCGCGCAAGACACTCGGCTCAGAGTCATGCTGTCCATGAACCTCACTTAGTGAACTAGGTGTCACTTTACCAGCATCTTCTGGGCCGCGTCCACGATGCCTCGACTCGCAGTCGACCGCGGCCCTCGGGCCACGCAGCGGCAGGTCATCAACCAGATCCATACCACTGAGTGGATTATGCGCCACTCCGAGCTCGTCCTTGTCAGGACACACAGCAACCTCGTTGCTCACAAGTTCCGACATACTATTTCCAGAACCAGAGCCGCCTCGGCCTCGTGATCGCGCCAATAGCGCTTCTGCTTCCTAGCAGAGGTGGGTTCATGACTCACCAAAGCTCCACTAAGGGCAGGGTGCTACGCACCCTGCGTCTCCGACTTCCAGGCGATCCATGTCTCATGGCGCTCTAGCCATGCCATGCCATTTATGATGCCATAGGTCTAGACCAGACAGCGTTCCACGCTATCAAAGTCTAAAAACTTCACATTAAAGCCAACAGAGACCTTCGACACAGTAACAAGTGTCCCCGTCGCCGGACGGACTGAGATTTCATCTTGCGTTGGCACTTCCAGTGCCTCAGCACACTGCTGACTCCCTTCCAGGAACGACGAGCATAGTTGCCCGAAGCTCCCAAGTCAATCAAGATTCTCCTCGGCTTCGCGAAGCCCTTCACGTTCGCTTGAACGACCAGCAAGCCCGGCTTGCACACATTCTTCTTGTAAGAGAGCCCAGCTCCCTTCCGGACTGAGCCCCGTTGCCCTCTACCTCATCGAGGCACAACAGAACTCAGTTCTTCCCCGGTAAGCCGCCCCGCGCCTACTGGGAGTTGCCGTTTCCCGGCGACGACCCGGAGGGTTGGCTCGCCGAAGCCCGGCGCTTAAGACGCAGGGGGCATTGCGCCCTCAGGTGCTTGGTGCTCCTGCACAAAAAGCATCGGCGGATGCCGGCGAGCCGCTCCGCAGCAAGAAGTCCCGCTACTTCAACTTCAGCATCCCAAGGTCCATCGGTTCCGGACCGCTCGAAGAGCTCGTGCTACCAGCGTACCAACCAGGTCGAGCCGACTTGACGTTGTGTACGGCATTCAATGCCACGTTCACCCCCTCTTCGAAAGAGGTAGGGGAGGTAGGGTGCACACGGAACACTTCCGTTCGGGCTGCGCTCACGCGGAGACCCTCCATGATCACGGTCACCGTGACCAGTTCTGGCATCGGGTCCGCCGCCATCCCGATGCCAGAACTGGCGATCAGAGTTCTCAACTCTTGGACATAGCCCAGTAGCTCCTTCTGACCCTGGTGGGTAGCAAGGAACTTAGACCGAACACGGTACGCCTGGGTAGGCGGTGCGAATACGCGCGACAACTGCTGTTTCAGCTGAGCCAAAGTGGAGAACGAGGTGTCCACAGACGCGCCTCACGTTTTAGCCCACTTTCGGGCGCTACCTTCAAGCTTAGAGATAGCAAGCGCCACGCGCTGTTGCTCATTCTGAAGCAGGGCCGATCTCATGGCCATCACGACCTCACGGGTCCAGAGAAGGAGATTCTCTCCATGCTTCCCTTCAAAGATCTTTACGCTCGGCATTTGCGGCTTCGGTCTCGTAGGCCCGTCATGCTTGACCGATGCAGCTGCCGTCGCGGTGCTCATTTTCTCTTGAACATGCTCCCAGAGCGCGTTCTGAGAACGATTCGAGTCTGGTGGCCACCGCCTCTGGACCTTGCGCGCATAGATGATTCACGCCCTTCGGGTCAAGCAAGGCCATTAGCTTGTTAAGCGCGTCCTGTTGCGCCGGGGGAATAGTCGCGAGACGGGGTGTTCCATCCTTGCAGAGGATACAGTCAACCGTCAGGTGCGGGATTGACTATGAGTGCTACCAAGTGCAGCAGCTTTAGCGTCAGAGAAAGACATTCGACTCAAAGATTCCGTAATAAAAAGTTCCTTATTCGAAGTCCTTGAACACAACCTTAAACACACTCAAGAGTTAATAACTCGAAATAACTCTTTGCTTCCAAAATCCAAAGTGTTTTTATTTATCTTTATTGCGGCCAAGCCGCTATCTATGTTTAACTATCTATCATAGTTACACCTAATCCAATGCATAACGTGTGGCCCCCAGCCTATGTACTGATGCTCCTGTTAATTATATACATCATGTACTGAGAGACTGTTAGCGCTCCAGGTACTCCGTACCCATGTATGCGCCACACCGTGTAACCCCGTTACATTCCTCACCTTAGGATATCACAGCACGATATCATCCCGAAACGTTTTGACAACGCATTTCTGCAACTGTAGCCATGACACAGCTGTCAAGTGGTGATGTTCCGAGAACACATACACCAGGTTGAACAGGAATTCCAACTTCTTCAACTTCTGATCGGTGATCGTGCATGTTGCAGCGTTATGGCCGACAGACTTACAATTACTGTAGTGATATTCACCTCTCCCCACGATACTCGTTATGGATACGCGTGACTCGAAGAGCACATTTATAGATGGAGTGGCGTCATGTTTATCGAAGTGATCGACCGCGTTGAAGGGCGCGCGCCTGGCTCTCGACCGACCAGGTTCTTGCCCCTGCTTTGAAGTCGCTTTTGTCCACGTTGATGGTCTGCAACCCGTACTTTCGAGAGCCTCCTACACATGTGCAGGCAATACGTTGCTGCTGACGGTCGAAATGTCTCCTATAGGTAAATTAATAGCGCATTTGGCGAAAATGTCGTGCATTGTGCGAGCCAGATACGATTGGTGAAAATACCCCAGGACATTGTACAATAGTATTTTACCACGGCTTTGATCTTCCAGACCGTAGAGAACTCCTTGAATGCGTCACATGGTATTTAAAGCTGCTCGGAAACACTGCAATCGTTGCACTTCCCACTAGACATATTTTCTTCATACATTCTCGGGGACGCAGCAACACCACTGCGATCGAACGGGTCGTAGACATAAAAGCAAGGTATCGTGGCCGGCAGTTTCCGCGGAGTGAAACCTGTGAAGATTATACAAATTGGTATCTACTCATTTGAAATTTGTATTGAATCGATACCTGTCTGTACGTCGTAGCACTATGAATCTGATTCATAATCAGATTCATAGACTAAGTCTATGAAACTAAGATAATTAGAAATTCGAAGTACGTAATTAGCCTCAGCTAATGCTATGTGCCGATTCTGCATTGGCGTGAAGGTATTAATAGTATTATCCTGGTAGTGCTTCGTAGAATATATGTAGTGCTTCGTAGAAGCGCTTAGCATTAATTCGACGTAAACTGTTGTGCAATGCCCACCAATCAATTCATGCTTTGTTCAAGTGAAACGTTTTTATATATCTCAAAATTCGCATGTTTTCTTAGAAATCATGTAAATATGGAGTTTTTTTGGTGGAGACAAAACGTCTACTAGGTTACCAATTTCTAGAGCTGAAGTAGAGAGAAGACAGAAGTTGACTTAGTTACTCAAGAAATGGCTTCACTTTAGAATTTTCCATGGAGAGTGAACAGCGTAGATGAAGGAGTTCATCTCAAGAGTGGCAGGTATGATATCACGACAAGCAGCGATGTGTTCGACGCCTCTCGAATATTTTCATATTTTATAGCATCAACAAATATATCGTTTTGATCAGCTGACTACATGCACGTTGGTCGCGCGTGGAGGTGTGCTTTCGATCTGTATCCACACCTATTCCAAAAATAACTAAACGCGCTTTGTTCCGCCATACGAATTCATTTCGACTACAGCTCAGTGCATCAGTGAGTTGGTCTGTGTTTCGATGCGTTTGTATCCATGAGCACTTACCTAATAAATGTTCTCCAGGCTCCATTCACAGTTGAAAAATGGATATTGTAAAAGCAGTTTCTTGCAGATACGAAAACAGATACTTCGGCTGCGCAGCAGGTCCAGGATATGCTTTGAAGGTTAGACTTACTCCTTTAAAAGTTTTTTTGTTTCTTAGGTAACATGTTTGTACCTGTATCCATGGAGAAGTTGTGTTTGCTTTCACTATGTTACTCCGACTAGACAGTTCACACCAAGACCTCAAACAGGTCTTACAGGCAGGGCTCAGACAATTAAATATAAAATTGAACTGGTTTCGCTAAAACACGTAATACGTTACTGCAGTAATGGCGGAGCCAAAAAATAAGTATTGCAATTATTTTAAAGATTAGGTTCCATTCAAATCTGAAATTCTTCTTCGAAGATATTCGGAAAATGGCTTTCATGGACCAACTTCCGAGCTGAGGGTATTTTAAAAGTATTGCTTGGGAGCGACCCTACCAATTTACTAGACATGGGTTCAAATCCCACACCTGTTACGATGCTAGTGGCTGTAACTAGGTCCTTATAGTCCTAGCAAGCCCCCCCCCCCCCCCCCCCCCCCCCGCGCCGCCAATCAAAATGAGCTGGCGACGGCACAAGACAGTCCACCACCGGATATGGGTTTGCACAGGAAAGTATATGACCTCCTATTAACTGTACTCGACTCGAAATCTATTATATTCAATGTAAAGGTTTATCAGGTTCTGGACCTACAGCTGTGTACACCCCTGGGCTGCAGAACGCGAACATTTTATCTGCTCAGTTTCTTGGTCGTCAGGGTTGCTTAATCCCAAGAGAGTGGTAAAGTCCCAGAGCTCACAGTAAGCACGAAGAACACGAGCATCTCGAAGTTTGCTGGTAGCAAACTAGAGTGTGGAGGACTCAGCACCAACTTGCACTGAGAGAAGAGGCGCTCGCACCGATTGCTGGTGGTGGTGGTGGGGGGGAGCCGAAGCAGGGCAGCATACTTGGTCTCTGTAGCGCGGCGTGGTCTTTTTGCCTGGCGCAGTGTTTCCGTCCGCCTTCTTGGGAGCCTCAATCGGGAGAGGAACGGGAAGAGCAAAGCGGGCGACAGCCTCCCCTTCCTCAGCCTTCATGGTTCGGTCCATCAGCAGCTTGACCAGAGCTCTTTCGAAGACTGGAGAATGGACGATTCCTGTCGAAGGATTGAGGTGGTGTGAAGTAGCTGGATACTTCGTTATGACAGCACTAAATAGGAGCCTCATATCGCTTAGCGTACGATCCCCCGATTGGAACTTGACACAGACGCTATCACGAAGTTCCAGCTTGTTGACAAGCTGCACAATCTGGCGGTGTGTACTCGAGCGAGAAAGCAGATCTTCGACCGCAGCTACCATCTTGATGGCATCGCGAATCTTCACGTAGCGAGCGAGCATCTGGTAGGTTGACGACCACCGAGTCGCGTTGGCTTTCAATGTCTTGTAGTCGGTATTCCGAGCAAGCTCGGCTGCGTTGTTAGGGTAGCGCAGTTGGACGCAGAGCGTCTGGACTTGGTCAATGAGCGGCTTATAGGATTTCAGAAATCGGCAGACAGCCAGATTGAAACGATGGCTAGCGCAGCCAACGAGAGGAACCCACAACCGAGTTGCTATGGCTTGGTTTGTCGCACAATTGTCTGCTTCGACGAATAGAATCACTGCGCTGTCCTTCTTTTTGACGTCGAGGATGGCATCGATCAATTCGGCGTGAGCATCGGCGCTTTGGCCGTACTCTACAGGCGAGACCGCGAGTAGCACTTGATGCAGGACTCCATCTTTATCGAAAAGGCCGTAGACGGCGATGAAGTGCAGTGTTCCCGAGGTTCAGCCGTCAAACATGACGCCAAACTTGTCGTCCATATCCACAACGATCCGCTCTCTCACCTTGGCAGCCACGTGGGTATGTGTCGCACCAGAATCTTCGACGAGACTGGCTTAGCCGCAGCCAACGAACGCGTCAGTGGGTCGTCCACCTCACTGAGGGCCTGGTTTCGTGCAATAATCCACTCTATCACTTGAAGATCTCCATCGTGCGTTGGTCAACTAAGCCGTGGGCTTCGAGCGACTAGTCGTGCGAACGTTGGTTCTCCTCGAAGGTCTCATAGTAGCCTGGGTGGCACGCCGCGAGGTGCTGATGAGATTCGAGTAGCCCGATCCAGGGGCCTGCTTGCGGACTCTGTCGCAGTGCTGCAGGAAAACTGGCTGCTACCGCAGTCCGTGTAGAAGAAGCTTGAGATGTCACGTGAACGGGTCATGGTGCTCGGACTTGTCAAAATTAAGAAGGAGCAACCCGAATTGGTGCAAGATGTCTTTGCTTGCTCACGTATGAACCAGTCATTCGAGGCTCGACCACCAGCTTGATGCTGCTACTTTTTACCTGTAAAAAGGTCTGTATTATTATTACGGGGAGAATTGTATATTTTACGGAAAATCTTTCCTTTTCAATAATCCGTTATTCCGTCAATACAATACTACAATTATGAAATTATATATTTTTTCGAGCCCTGCCTATGACCTTATCAACTGCTAGGGAAGTAGTCATGAACTCACGTACTACGGAACTAGAGCTCCGGCTTGTATTTTACTATTTAACCTCGAATTTAGTGACTCTTGTGAATAATTGTTTAGTAAGTGTATTAATCCAAAGTGCGCTATTCACTTTCAAACTAGATGAAGAGGCTACAGATGCAAGTACGGAATTCTAGGATCTATAGAAAATGGGCTAGGTGAAATTCTTATAATCTATAGCCAATGATAAAAGAATGTGAATGTTGCTTGTGTCGGCTAGTGGAGACATCAAAACCCCATCACCCAAATGATGTTGCTTGAAGGAAAGATGATTAATTAAAGATCATCATGAATGACACTAAAGATCTTGCTGCACCATCTTCAATTTGCCACTCCATGACGGAGCATGGGCCAGACTAGCCAAAATGATAGTTTTCTGTCGTCGAATCAATAATATTATTGATATCGCTGCCAGGAACGATCGAATGGAGCTAATATTAATACAGTTCGCGTGATAAAGGTAATTAATGCCGTGCCTTGCACCGGGAAGCTCTGGATTTGAAGTGCTCGAATGGCTGTTGCACTGAGTTAGAGAGGATTACAGTAAGTAGAAAGCGTTTTTTTTTAGCATAGTTAATTGCTAATTCGACCTACGAAAACTTTATGCATGTAATTAACCCAATACTCGCATCAACGCATCTTTTGCGCCTGCTTCGCAGCCGCAGCATCTGCTACAAACAATGAAACACGCCACGGTCGTTTCTAATTTCGAGCAGTGCTACAACAAGCATTGTATAAAACAACACAGAGTTTGCAAGTGGCTTTTTAATATAACTCACCAACTCTGCTGCTTGAGAGCCCGATAGAAGGGGGCAATGGGCATACTTGACGACTTGTGAAACTCAGCTTCGCTTTTCTCCGCTGCCAAAGACGGAGACGTCGCAGTTTTCGCTGGTGCTTGCTGGTGCAAGTCCTTAAACTGCAGAAGTCGCCCAATAGGGCTCAAAAGACGTAATTGTTGCTGGTGTAGAAAATGGGGACGCCAATGGAAACAACGCGAGGATCGGCGACAGTTACGAACATTCGGGGATGACGTACTTCATGGTTTCACAGTGTAGGACGAGAGTGATCGAGAAGGTTTTGGGCTGCTTGCAACTTGGAAAGTGAGGACGCGATGAGGCACGGCGTATTGCCGCAAAACCGCAGTCCACGGCCCGTTGTCGGTCCGGCGAACCGCTCAAGCGGCACTGTCAGGCCGCACACCGGTTTCTTAGCAAAAATTGAAGAGGAACCGGATATTAGCGATACTAGAAATCCACCAATTTGTTGTCGGAAAGGGGCTGCCAGTAATGTGCAATGCACAGTTTCCGGCTCGCCCCCCTGTCCTGTGTAGTATAGCTGAGTAGTGAATGCACTAAATAATTTTTTTAACCAGAGCTTTGGGTTCGATTTACTGTTTGTTTTTATTAGAACACTACATGTACTTCTACTACGTTGACCGGAATACAAGTTCCATCGCTGTGTTGTCGGGACAGCCTTGCAGTAAGTAAACTGATTGCCATGCTCTCAAACGCGCTGGTCTCGCGTGCCGAGCGACGCCCGTAGGGGTGGCTGGAAGTTCCAGCCTGGAACTGGAATCATACGTTTAGTGGAATCAAGTTATCGTATGTAACTCTTAAAAACTGTCAAAGTAAAGCTGCGTCTATAAAAAAAAAAATACGAGCTTATCTCAGTGTTGTTCATTGCATGCTGTTTTTACCTAAAACATATCTCCTACTTCAGATAGATCTCCCTTAGAAAACGGTATAAACAGATGTATTTTATTTAATAAGCAAAATTATGTCTTCTGAAAGTACTCTGATAGGGATATAACCGTCCATCTCAGCTAAGTACGGTAACATTTTCGGACGTCCATGTTATTTTGCGTTATATCTGTCAGTGAAGCTCTTTGAAATTTATTTCAGAGCCTGACATTCGTATAATATAACACCTTAAATTTGAGAAGGGTCCAAACGAACTGACTGTGATACAATTCACTGACTGCCGTGGATGTCAAATCTGTGCTTACCAAAAGGTTCGAGCTCCTGTTCCGACGCATCTGGCAAGCATGTTCACGCATTCGCAATACCTATGTCAAGACAAAGAGAATCGTCTCTAAAAGGTGGACTTGCGCCTTATTAAAGGCACCGTAGGAGATGCGACGAAACAGAGGTTCCGGCAAAGCACAACTTTGGTTATAAGAAATATTAACCTAATATTTGCATTTTCGTGATGTAGTTGTTGAGTCCCGCAAGGATATTGTCTCACTCGCAGCCTTCTGTATGCCAGAGCGGTTGATATGAGCCGGCCTCTGCATTGTCACGTCCGGAACACGGGCTGATCTCGCCTTGCCCCACCTAATCTCGCTAAATATCGTCGAATCCAGTGAGCACTGCAACTTTTCCATGGCCTACCCCAGCAAATTTAAACGAATCGAACCACGCAGATGCTAACTACCCCTATATACTTCCTATCCCAGATTGGAAAGAAGTTGTCAAATTAGAACAGTTACATAACGAAGCACTTCAGGAATAGAATCCTTAATTCGCTATGTTTTTAACGTCATACCCATGAGGGACACCACGGCTGACCGCATGTCTCAGGTCCTCTGTATATTAAACGCTGAAAACGCTGCGAGCAAGCCCACCATAATGGGGCTACGCCCAATTCTTGTCGAAAAACGATTTCAATAGCTCGCTATTAGTATTTGCAACAGTGCCATGGCAAACTGCTATTTCAATATTAGAATAATATTAGAGCTTTTAATATATTACCGACTTATGTGTTCAAAATCGAATTATTATGTCAATCCCTGATTACCGGAATGTTGGGGGAGGCGAACTTGGCTAGGGGGAGGCGAACTTGGCCAGGGGGAGGCGAACTTGGCCAGGGGGAGGCGAACTTAACAAAATCATTGCTTATTATATAGGTTTCGAAACTCACCCCCTTCGTATCTCCAGAGTCTTTTGCGCGAAAACCAAGTACGCTCGTGCCACGCTCTCGCACCTGAAACATACACTAACGTCTCTGGGAGCAGCAAATCGCTGCCTTGGTTACCTCGAAAAAGTTCTGTTTAAAGCCCTCCAAAGCACGATCCGGTAGGCACTTTTAATGCCCCCAATCCCCCCCCTCGCTATGATCTATCTTTTCGATAGTGTCAGCAGAGAAGCTCATCGTGTTGATAACACTTACACGGAGTGCTTGTCGAGATCGCTTACGCGGTCTCGCCGCCCATCTAGGCAAAACAAACGTTGATATAGCGCCCAGCAGTAAAATACTTCGAAGTTTAAAAGCGATCTGTCAAATTGACGAAATAATCCGAGTTACGCTCTGCAACCACGTTCACACTGGTCTAATGACGAAAAAAATTCAACGAAGTATGGTACATTAATTTGGCACCTGCGGCGCTTTCTTCATGTACAGAACATGATGTACTTCGAAGTTAGATAGCGTCAGCGTAGGCAACGCGTTGCCTACGGTTGCCCAACGCTACGATGTGAGTCGCAACTTGCGATTATCATAGTGGGACCGCATCTAACATGGCGTGATTTCCTGGCTGAAGTCTTCAGCCAGGAAATCACAGGTATTGCCCCCACCGAAGGCACCAAATCAAGGTCAGACTAGTTTGATAGGGAGACGCAAAATGAATTTTCAGCCAGGGCGAACAGTGATTCACCGCTCTAACGTTTCATGTACATGCTGTACTACGTGCAGTAGTACGAGGCTACTACTACTGTATCGGTACAGCCCTCACCCAGTTGAAAGTTTCAACTTGAAACCATGCAGCATTCGCGATTATTTTAGTCCGATTGTCTGGTCTACTGTATCATAAGTAAAAATTCAAAAGGCTGTCGATGACAAAAGGCATCGCTCGGATTCCGAGATGGCACCTCCCAGTCGGAAGGGTGCCATGCACTTGATTGATCGCTAATCCGTTGATGTCTTTAAGTTTGTGGTACAATGTACCAATGCCATCATCACATCGACGGTTTTGGGCTGGAGCCCAATATCCCAGGAAGTCATCATGCCCCTGTCTCTACGTTTTAGCTTTTTTCCACTAAGTCACCATAAACGAGACTAGTTTTGGGCACCTCTAATCCACTATTCTGGGCACTGATGATGCCAATCATAGTCGACCAGCTTCAACGTCCGATCGGCAGGCAACATGTACCGCGAATGTCTTTGCAGCACACGTACATGTGCACCTCCATCCAAGTCATTCTGGAATTTTCTGTCTGCCTGCCACAACCAACCCAGCCAGTGTCCAAGGAATCAGTCTGCCATGGATTCGCCGGTCGCCACTCCAGAGCTCAGCTACGAGTCTGGCAAGACGCTGATGGCCAAAGGTCCGCAAGTGTTGCATGACCTCATGGCCACCAAGATCCCGGCCGCAATGGGACGTTCTCTACCGGAGATGGAGGTGCGCTTCAGTAACCTTTCGCTATCCGCCGACATCGTGGTAGCTGACGATCACGCCACCAAGTACGAGCTCCCTACGATCCCGAACGAGCTCAAGAAGACGCTTATGGGCCCCAAGAAACTTACAGTCCGCAAGGAAATCCTTAAGAACGTCAGTGGCCGGTTCACTCCAGGCAAAATCACGCTGCTATTGGGCCAACCAGGTTCTGGCAAGTCGGCGCTTATGAAGATCCTGAGTGGGCGATTTCCCATGAGTAGGAATATCACTATGGAGGGGGACATTTCGTTCAACTCGGTCGCCCACATGGACATCGTGGATCGACTGCCTCAATTCGTGTCGTACGTGAACCAGAGAGACAAACATTTCCCCACGTTGACTGTCAAGGAGACGCTCGAGTTCGCACACACTTTTTGCGGTGGTAAGTTGCTGGAGCAGGGCAAGGGGATGCTCGAGATGGACCAGCACCGCAGCACCGACTCGGAGGCTCTACAAGCCACCAAGAACATCTTCGCACACTACCCAGAGATTGTGATTCAACAGTTGGGACTGCAAATCTGTCAGGACACGGTGGTCGGTGACAACATGTTGCGTGGCGTCTCTGGAGGTGAGCGGAAGCGTGTGACGACTGGCGAGATGGAGTTCGGCATGAAGTACATCTCGCTCATGGACGAGATCAGTACGGGGCTCGACAGTGCGGCCACGTACGATATCATCAACACGCAGCGCAGTGTGGCTCATAGACTGCGCAAGACAGTCGTGATCGCACTGCTGCAACCGTCTCCCGAGGTTTTCTCCCTATTCGACGACGTCATGATCCTGAACGAGGGAGAACTCATGTACCACGGACCGTGCAGCGAGGTGGAGGCTTACTTCGAGACGCTGGGCTTCAAGTGTCCACCCGGACGTGACATCGCCGACTACTTGTTGGATCTGGGCACCAAGCAGCAGTATCCGTACCAGGTCCCTACTCACCCTACCAAACAACCTCGTAGTCCCAGTGAGTTCGCTGACAGCTTCAGTCAATCTCGAATCTACCGCAACACGCTCGCAGCTCTGGAATCTCCGTACGACCAGAAACTGGTCGAGAGTGTCAAAGATATCATCGACCCCATGCCCATGTTCCACCAGTCGGTGTTCGCTAGTGTCTTAGCTCTACAATGGCGTGCTCTATTGATCACATACCGTAACAAGGCCTTCGTTATGGGACGCTTGATGATGGTGCTGATCATGGGCTTACTGTACTGCTCCATCTTCTACGACTTCGACCCGACCCAGATCGCTGTGGTCATGGGCGTCATCTTCGCTACCGTCATGTTCCTGTCCATGGGGCAGGGCTCCATGATCCCCGTGTACATCGCAGGACGCGATGTCTTTTACAAACACCGCCGTGCCAACTTCTTCCGAACGGGATCGTATGTTCTCGCAACTACTGTGAGTCAGATCCCCTTGGCGCTAACCGAGACCATCATCTTCGGCTCCATCGTGTACTGGGTCTGTGGCTTTGCGTCGGATGTCAAGCTCTTCATCATCTTCGAGTTGGTGCTCTTCTTGTCCAATTTGGCCATGGGGATGTGGTTCTTCTTCCTGGCTGGAGCTCTACCCGATGCCAATGTGGTGATGCCTGTGGGTATGTCGTCTATCCTCGTTTTCATTATCTTTGCCGGTTTCATCGTGACTAAGGCTCAGATCCCAGACTACCTCATCTGGGCGCACTGGATCAGTCCAATCGCTTGGGCTCTCAAGGCTTTGGCTATCAACCAATACCGCTCCGATGACTTTGACGTCTGTGTGTACGCTGATGTGGACTACTGCTCCAAGTACAACGGGATGACTATGGGCAGGTACTATTTGGACCTGTTCGGCATGGAAACCGAGAAGAAATTCATCGTCTACGCCTTCATCTACCTCATCGCAGTCTACGTCTTCTTCATGTTCCTCTCGTACTTAGCGATGGAGTACATCCGCTACGAGACCCCAGAGAACGTCGATGTGTCGGTCAAGTCTATTGAGGACGAGAGCTCGTACGTGCTGGCCGAGACCCCCAAGGGCAAGAGTGGGAGCGCAGCTATTGACCTCCCAGTTACGGCTCGAGAGAAGAACTTTGTGCCGGTGACCGTGGCGTTCCAGGACTTGCACTACTTTGTGCCCAACCCGAAGAACCCGAAGGAGCAACTGGAGCTGCTCAAGGGCATCGACGGGTTCGCTGTTCCTGGCTCCATCACGGCGCTCATGGGCTCCACTGGAGCTGGCAAAACCACGCTGATGGACGTGATCGCTGGACGTAAAACTGGCGGCAAGATCACCGGAAAGATCATGTTGAATGGCTACGAGGCGTCCGACTTGGCCATTCGTCGCTGCACCGGGTACTGCGAGCAGATGGACGTGCACTCGGAAGCTGCGACGATCCGTGAAGCCTTGACGTTCAGTTCGTTCCTGCGTCAAGACGCGTCAGTCTCGGACGCCAAGAAGTACGATTCAGTCAACGAATGTATTGAGCTGCTCGGTCTGGAAGACATCGCCGACCAGATTATCCGTGGCAGCTCCGTGGAACAAATGAAGCGCTTGACGATCGGCGTGGAGCTGGCTGCGCAGCCCAGCGTCATTTTCCTGGATGAACCGACCAGTGGCCTGGATGCTCGCTCTGCTAAGATCATTATGGACGGCGTGCGGAAGGTGGCGGACTCTGGACGGACCATTATCTGTACGATCCACCAGCCCTCGGCTGAAGTTTTCTACCTGTTCGACAGACTCTTGTTGCTCCAGCGTGGAGGTCAGACGGCGTTTTACGGAGATTTGGGCGAGAACTGCCGCAATTTGATCGACTACTTTGAGAACATCCCGGGTGTGGCTTCACTGCCAGTGGGATACAACCCGGCGACGTGGATGTTGGAGTGTATTGGCGCCGGTGTGGGCCACGGGACGGAAGACTTGATGGACTTTGTGAGCTACTTCAAGAACAGTCCGTACAACCAGCAACTGAAGACTAATATGGCCAAGGAAGGTATCATGACGCCGTCCCCGGACCTCCCCGAGATGGTCTTTGGCAAGAAACGCGCTGCCAACTCGATGACGCAGGCGCGGTTCGTAATCTGGCGCTTCTTCCAGATGTACTGGCGCACTCCGAGCTACAGTTTGACAAGGATGTACCTGTCCGTCTTCTTGGCGCTGTTGTTTGGCCTGATCTTCGTGACCAACGACGACTACGCTTCGTACTCGGGTCTGAACTCGGGTGTGGGGATGGTATTTATGTCTGGATTCTTCAGCTCCATGGCTGTCTTCCAGAGTGTCATGCCCTTGACGTGCTCTGAGCGCGAGTCGTTCTACCGTGAACGAGCGTCGCAGACCTACAACGCCTTCTGGTACTTCATGGCGTCGACTCTAGCGGAGATCCCGTACTGCTTCGCGAGCTCTCTTATCTTCACAGCCATCTTCTACTACTTCGTGGGCTTCACAGGCTTCGCACCAGCTGTTGTCTTTTGGCTCGCCTCGGCTCTACTGGTGCTCATGTTCGTCTATCTGGGCCAGTTCTTCGCGTACGCCATGCCGTCCGAGGAAGTGGCGCAGATCGTGGGGATCTTGTTCAACTCGTTCTTCATGATGTTTATCGGTTTCAGCCCTCCAGCGTACGCCATTCCGTCGGGCTACACGTGGCTGTACGACATCTGCCCGTTTAAGTTCCCCATCGCCATCCTCGTCGCTTTGGTCTTCGCGGACTGCGATAATGAACCGACCTGGAACGAGACCACGCATGCGTACGAGAGCGTCAACTCGCATCTTGGCTGCCAGCCGATGTTGGATGCTCCGGAGACGGTAGGTCACATCACGATCAAGGGATACACGGAGGAATACTTCGGCATGAAGCACCACCAGATCGCACGTAATTTCGGTATTACGCTCGGTATCATCGTGCTATTCCGTATCTGGGCTGCTCTGGCGCTGCGTTTTATCAACCACCAGAAAAAATAATCCCACGTGTGTTGGCAACGTGTAGATATCTATTTCGTGTGAATACATGTTCAATGCCAATGAACGCAGACTTTTATATGTAGCAAGAATTTGTTTGACAATCCTGTGACCGTAATTAGTCGAATGGTGCGTGACTTTGGTAGAGTAACTCACTTCTGACACTGGGGCATGCATGTCATAATCGCACCGCTCCCAACTCTGGGAAACACAGCGAGAGACTACGAGGTGCAGTTCAAATTCTTTGATAGATATCGCGGGTTTCATGAGCATTTATTAGCCCTGGTAATTTTTAAGTGTGTTTGGGAGCTTTAGCGACTCGGTCACGATTTGGCCCAGGCCAGGCTTTCAAGCATTGTTGTCATTTTAACGAAGCGCCAAAAGTTGTACTATAGTAGTACTGCCAACAATGGCGTTGAAATAGATCACACTATGACACATATCCTCAGCAATGCCACCGCGCGAACGATGCAGTAGACGCAACCACGATATAATGATTTAAGATCGTCCTGCCACGACTCGGTAGCTGAATACGCAGAACCTACACAACGCGGGGCATCTTAGTGAAGATTTTGCGTATCCAGCTACCGATATTGGAGGGAGGTGGTGGCGCGTAGCTCTAGATTATTAAACCATGGCGGCGTCGACTGTGACGGTGGCCGAGCCACTGTAATGTAAACCTGAACAGCTACTGCAAGAGTGGCGATCTTACTATGGTTCGTAGATTTTTTTTCGGGTCGTATACGGGTAGGGACGGGCCAATTGGTCGGCGATTACGATACGTTTCCGATACAAAATGCTTGATAAATCAGAACATGTTACTAATGAGATTTGGCTAATCACACAGGATGGACGACATCACGCAATTCCAGGGGCCCTGAGTCTCGAGCCCTAGGGCAACCTTTTTCAAGACTGTGTGTGGCTGACTTTAGCACCTTTCACCTAGTAGATGCTGTTCGAGCAAAATACAGAAGTGTAATTATGGAGGGTCCGCCTTATCGGAATCAACAAATTGGAGATATTGTTTGAGTGCCTATAAATGTCGAGGTCATCCCTCCTAAGCCCGACTTGTTGGCCCGACCCTACCCGTATACGACCCAAGAAAAAGTCTATCCTAAGATTTAGCCATATAACGTCATCTCCATAGAACGCAGCTCCTCAACACGCTGCTCCACCTTGAGCTTAACGCCTCGTGCTATGCAATGCTAGTCAGCGCGATATGGCTTAGTTTTGTGTTTCACAGTAGAGTTTTCTGTGCGTTTGGCGTCAACAAATTCGTAAGCAGTTTGCTTACTCCCCAAAATAGCAGCGATTTGTATGGAAAAGTCGTCCGGGCTAAAACGAATTCCTGTGCGCACAGACGCACAGAAAACGCAAAAGTTTTCATACGAAAAAGGCGTCAGACGCCAACAAATTCAAGAGAATTGAGTGTTTCTTCGTAAAATAGTGTAGTCACTAGTGACAGTTCTCGTAAAGTTTAGTGAAGACATTGAGTAGCTAGCGTTCACAAAAGCGACACGGTTGTGATTGAACCGACCACAACAACTCTACTATGTAAGAAACAGGTCTAGATGGATACGAAGATCAACAGCCAATTTACAGTTAGTATAGGAGGTCAATCCCCCAATTTATTAGGCTACCCGGAGCACTTGCTCAAGGAGATTACACAGCTCGAGAGCTCTATTTTTTAACGTAATAACGGATTACTTTAACCTGTAAGTACTGGATACAGTGCTTGTAGTACTTGCATTTCTTTTCGTTTCTTATAACTTTCAAGAGCAGTTAACTGTAGCCACAATTCTAAGATGGCATTAAGTGGGAGCGACACTGAGGGTCCGGTACGAGCTCTTTGGTCATGCAGCGTAAAACAAATTTGTTTTTAATATTAGATGATAGCCAAACGATCAAAACGTTTATTTGCTTATGCAGCAAATTCAATAGTGAACTGCACGCGGATTGCGCATTTCTGACTATGATCCAATCAACTTGCGATCACAGGAATGGCTAGTAAGCCGAAAATCTGGCTGGTAAAGGCTGCTGCTGTCAGTGCTAAAAAAATCTTAAATGGTACCATCGCGAATATTTGTCAGGTAATGACTAGACACATTTTGTGAAATCTTCAACTGCAGAAGCTATTATAGCAGGGTAACGTTTTGTATGCCAAACGACTCAACCATTCAGCTCTGGTAAAACGAGCCCACTGTTAAAAAAAATCAACGGTTTCAAGTGGCTAACTCAGGCCAGAAACCGGCAGCTACGGACACAGTCTCTACATGCAGGCTACAGGACAGACGACCTAGGCTAGGTGTAAAGCTCCTGAAATTCGTACGCACAGCTGGACCTATATTACTATCTTAAACTTATAATAATAAAAAAACTTGTTTTACCAGAAAGTAAAAATGAAAAAGTCATGACCTGGTCAGGACCCTGGACCTGGTATCTCGAGATACCGGGCGTCGCTTAGGTAATGACCTAATATCATGCTTCCATTGGTGAAAAGTGGACGCGGGTAAGTGGACTCCAGAACAGCAAAAATAAAGCAAAGCGACCAGTTGGCACTTGTTCGTCGACGACGAATGGTACATGAGTGGAGGCACCTGTAGAGCTGTCTCTAGCAGAGAGAAGGGCCCGATTATCTCGAGAAATACCGCGCTAGGTGCTCGATCCACGGCGCACGATCGTACCGGACTGGTGCACGCGACTTCCAAATGTGTGCGAGAAACCCATTGATGACAAATTGTGACGGCGACACCCAAGAATAACGCATCGACGGGCATAAATGATATCGCTAAAAAGATTATCTGAGGTAGCTCGGTGAAGCAAATGAAGAGTTTGACCGTCGGTGTGGAGTTGCCAGCTCCAAAAATGTGATTTTCCTACATGTTGACTACTGTAGATGCACGGGAGATAAGACTTATGGACGGTGCTCGCAAAGTTGTTGGCCATTTTGCACGATCGACCAGCCGTCGGTCTAAGTGTTCTGCTGTTCGACATTCTTTTACTGCTGAAACGTGGAAGCAATACTGTGTTTTATGGCGACTTAGGATACATTGCTGAAAAAAATCGAGTACGTCGAGAGTATTCCGAGCGTGGCATTGCTTTCACTAGACTACAAACCCACGGCCTGGACGCAGAAGTGTATTGGAGCTGATGTGAATAATCCTGCGGGAAAGCAGACTGACTTAATGGACTACTTTAACGTCCGTTCACTCAGCGAGGCACCGCACAACAACAGTACCAATGCAATTATCACGACGGGTTCCTCATACCTACCACAGATCATCTTTGCTGACCCGTGCGGCCAATTCGGCGACGCAGATGAGTTTTGTCGCGGCCTGATTCGGCCGGATGTACTGGTAGCCCTCCGCGCTTCACGATCCTCACTGCGTTCCTCACACTGCCGTTGGTCTCGTGTTTATCGATGCTGACTACGCGTCGTATACACGTGGGAGTGGTGTTCATGCGCGCTCTCTGATGCTTTTCGCGAGTGGTGATGCCCCATTATTGTGAAGACGCCGACTGACACTGGCGGCGTCGGTGAACCCTCACGGCGACCTCTTCAAAAGCTAAACTACCTTTTAGATGATGTACTGTTGAAAGTGACGATTTTTAGTATTAATATATTCTTGCTGGAGGACATTAAGGTCGTCGCTTTTATCCTTCTTGTGCAATACGAGCCGTGTTAGTATCTCTTTTTTTAACTTCTGTAGTCTAGGTACTACGAGGAACTAAGCTTGCATACACTCAGCCTGCATTGATAATCTAGCTAAAGCAAATTTTCGCCAAAGTAACAGAAAAAAGATCTTTCGATTAGGCCACAACCAATTAATGATTCGGATCAGGACCCATAGAACGGACAGCCTCATTCTCATTAAGTACATTTTTTACTCTAAAAAGAATAGATTGGGCGCTAAACGGATTTTTTTCAACATTGAAAAGAATACAGAAACCGTTTTTGGTACGCTTGTATTAATATTCCCTAGTGATAACGTCTCGGGTGCGTTGAAAAAAATACAGATATTGAGACCACGCACAGACGGAGTACAAAATTGACAAATACATGTTTTTATACATATTATTATTAATTAATAGTAAGTATAGCGCCAATTTTCTGTCCATGAGCATGTATGGGACCACGTATTTGCCTCAAGGAGTGCTTGCGGCTGGAGTCGAAGACACATACACGAGCGGGGGAGCAAGCACAGGATTTCAGGTCAGAACCTTACAACAGTCCGTAACTAGCAGCTCCGTGCAAGGGCAGTATTTCCGGGGAATGGGTTTTGAAAGTGTGGTAGCTTCACTTTATAGTACAGTGTGCACAGCTCAAAAATTCGCTAACCTCCCCCCCTCCCCCCCGATATTTCCAGCTTAAGTCGCCAACAATCTAGTTTGCATAAGACTTCGTTAACTAGGTTTTGACATTTGTAGACGGGGACATAAATTATTAGTAGCTGCTGGTTCCCGACAACGAAACCATATAGAAACTGCACTTAAAAATAAAACCTTATTGTTTTGCTTGCTGGTGTAACTTCAACTGATGTGCGTAACTTGGATTGTTGCATTTGCAAGTGTTCAGCGATGTATTCATGGCAGGCAGGAAGAGATGAAAACACGCCTGAAAAAAATCAGTCCGGACCTGAGTTACGAGCTTTGATTATGACATAAAATATAAGTAGCACCTTGTGAGCGAAGAGGGTGAAGCATTAGTACCTTATAAGCGGTGGATTCCGTTTTGAGTTCTGTGCCGTGGTACGGCCTCGTCAAATTTGGCGAGGTTGTGTAATAACGATAAACCGTGCGCGGGCGGCAGGTTGAACAAAATGGGCGAGTGAGTACGGTTGCTAGGGCGGTTGGAAGCTGCACAAAATTGCTAGTTAATTTTATTTTTTCCTATACGAATTCTGTATCATGGTGATTAGATGATTCCGTTGAACCAAACTATCAACTATTAGTAGTATGGCATCATCCTCCCGGCGATTGGCTCGCCTAGATTGATAAGGGGGCAACGCAAAAAAATGCTTTTTACTTCTTAACAATTTGTGCAACACCATATCAAACCCAAAAGCTTCGTGCGCCTTGGTGGCGAACACTTGCTACTAGAGCGCGATCTTGGATGTTCCGCGCTTTGAGATTGCTGCTTTTGACTATTAGTGCCGCTTCCCGTAGTTATGGAAGCCGGCGCCGGATGTCTTGCTAGCTCTCGTTCGTGTGTTGTGTGACGTTGACTTCGTTGTTCTCGGATGCGATCCTGTATGGCTTGTTGGAGACGGACGTCCGCGCTATCCGTAGCTCGATAAGCTTCATCGTATTCGTTGGTGCACCCACCCAATTGCGTCAATACGTCGTTTAAGACGTGGCTTCCAGGACGCTGCGTGCGACACCGCAGCTGAACCTGGCGCTCAGCACTAACCACCGCTTTAGACGAGTTAATTTCGCTGTCGATAGCATCATTTCGGCCAGCTTCCGCAGCTTCCATGGGAGCCAAAATGCTATATGGCAAATGAAAGGTGTTGGCCACAGTCAGCAGATATACCGAGAAGTTGCGGCATATTTCAATCGGTTTTTAGTGCACAAATCGGATAAAACACTGCGTAATGCACCCAAAAATCTTGCCGGAAAATCCTTTAATATGCCGAAGAGCCGTCCTGATAGGGTCTAAGAGGTTCTTGGATGTTATACAGGTAGATAAAGGGATAACAAACCCGTGCCTTTGTCCCGAGGAAGCGCTGAAATCTCGTATTTGTTTTGTACATATCGACGAAACCAAAAATGGCTGACATCAAAGGTTTTCTTTGCTCTGTTCATGTAGCGAGCGTAGATTTTGTGTACGAAATAGGTCGATTCTGCGTTTGATCTGTCACTTTCACGGTTTAAAGCGGTTTCGTGGTTTCGCAACAAGTAAAACTACACAGATTATCGCAATGTTTACACCTACACGCGCTTTTCCTCTATTCAACGATGCACGTGTTCCCGGGTCTGTCCGCATGTATTGAGTTGGTAGTAACACCTTGTTCAAATTTACTATGATTATATTACTATGATTATAGCAGCAGATGCTGCCTCAAAGTAGTAATAATAATAAAAAACAGACCCGGGTGGTTTCTCCAGACCGGCGATAAGCATACGTCTCTTTATTATGGGTACTTCAGGAATTTCACAAGCTCGACCATTTACTCAATAGCTGGTCGGTAATGATCTGGCATACACGTTTTACGTTGCCCTCCGACGTATAGTGCTTAGATTCGATGTTTAAATGACGTAATATTGTGTGATTCACGATAAACGGTTACAAAATAGTGTCTTCGTAGGTTACGGTAATATTCAATTGGGTGGGTAATCCCCTTCACGCTACTAAATATTCCAGCTAGGTTCTTGCAACCGACTCAGGCCATGAAATTATGTACTCATCATTTGTTCGTATTGACGCACATCCCATCAAAGGTTGATACCAGAGATCGTAAACGGTTAACCGCACCCGTTCAGGTAAGGTTTAACCGTGGCCATCGACGGGTATATTTAACCGAAATTTTGCCCGAGTGGTATTCGGACGGATACGGGTAATGGACCCCATGGATCGGTTGGTTATGGTTGACCGACCTTACTCGAGGACGAGCAATTGTAGGTTTATTTTTGTCCCGTGCTTCCTTCATCAATCGTTTTGCTTAATCATCATTCTTGTAGAAGAAGGGTGCCTGGTAGCTTATTCAGAGCGCAAATAGAACTGAAAAAGCAACCATGTTTAGTTTATTTGCATCTAAACATAAATTGCACTAAATTTTCGTTTAACCGAACGCTAATTTTTGTCAGCCATGGTTGTCCGAACGGTTCATACGGTTAGTTTTGGTCATCCGAAACTTGGTCAGAAGGGCTTTCGGGCGGGTATGGCTAACCGGAAATAAGCGTTTCCGACCTCTGGTTGATACGCACTAGGCTCGCTCGCTATAATACCAGTACTGTAGAGCTATCTGACCACCGGAATAGACTATCAATAACCTTTAGAATCCGATGAACCATAGCGAGCAGTGCGAGACGCTCGACTTCAAGACGCTCATCGGCAATGCCGGCTGTATACCAATACTGTTTGTTGTTACTTTTAATCTCTTTACGAAGATCCGACGCGTACGTTTGACGGCAAGAGACCACGCCGCATCTACAATTAGTTATTAGACGATCTAATAAAAAAATGACCTCGTTGAAAGCTCGACCGAGGACAATAAAAGCACCGACAGTGATGTAATAGACACTACTTCACATGTGTAAAGTCTATAAATTTAATTTCTTAAGTAAATGTTAGGAAATCAAAAGATTTTCAACAGCATGTATTGCAATCACTAGAAATAAATTACATATTGCCAAAAATATAGCTCACGGTCCGCTTCTACATATTCACATTAGATTCATTGCAATCATTGATGTAGTGTGTCATGATGTTGGTTTTTGTCGCAAAGACAGCTTCGGTTTGAAGCACATTTCTAAAGCTGTCCATCCAGATATTCGCATGCTTGAGAATTCAAAATGGCACAACCCTTCCGTGCTACCATGATTGCTTCAAAATGTAACCAAACTCAGCTAGTATATTCACATTAAATTTACTACTAGACGCAGAGAAACGTTGAAGTACATTCACGTTAGCAGCTCTGCTAGACGTAAAAAAGCTAAACTAACAAATCGCTCGGATCATCTTTCTCCGTTGGTGCGTTTACCTTCCGCCATGAGCTAGCAAGGTTGCACGACGCAGCTACAACTCTTCGACAGATCCGACACCTCTACTCGCATCTAGGATGCGCAATGCGAGCAGATTTACCCCAACAGCCGCTCCGCCTACGTCAACGCTCTCTTCGCTTTGCTCCCGCAGTCGTTTCAGCGGCGGGAGTGCTCTCTGGGGGCTGCACCACTACAAGACCTGGTGCCACACACACAAAAGATGCTGGCGTGGCTACGGATTGCACTGAGATAGCAACCCGATGCACTTGCAAACAATCCGCATCCGCGACTGGAGTGCCAGCAGAAATTGCTGGCACCAATACGTAGAATAATTGCGCAGGACCTACAGGAACTTGTTGGGCTGGAGCTCAAACAGCTCGTCCTCCAGTACCTGTGCGACCGTCCGCATCACTTTGGTGAGGGGGATACCTTTTGAGTCGTCGGATATCAAAACTTCAATGTCACTACATGGAGGTAAATCTCCATCGAAATGCCCCCAGGAAGTGAGACTATAAAAAGCACCCCCCCAACCTGTTCCTATATCACAGCAAAAATCCCTGTAAAAAGAGTAAACCCCTCATTAAATTAAAGAAAGGAGTTAATGTTTGATTATTGGGGGGGGGCAAAACTAGTAGCGAAAGAGTTAATACTTTTGGAAGTTCGGCAGGTGCGTTCTGCGTGGAGGTTTTAGATACTTTTCTAGGGTATTTTTGGATGTCATAAGCACGCGCTATCTTGATCACGTTCGCGTCTCAAGCCTTTCGAATACTTCGCGGAGATATTTTCGCTGCTGGTGCAGTGTCGCCCGAACACATAGATTGCCTATACTAACGTGCAGTTAGATTTCATACGACGATGCTTCGAAGCTTCTGGAGAAAATGAGGATGCTAACCATCCTGGAGCGTATGGTTAAATCGTAGCATTTTTATCAAATACTCAACAGAAACCCCAACTTTGCGAGCATCAAGGCCACACACAATCGTCACTCAGGGCCAGTCGCCGTTCGATTGTTTAATTCCGTGCGCTTTTCCGACATCTGACGCGCTCGTGTGTCAATTCGGCGGTCAATTTATTTTATTTTTATTTGTTTTCCCTATGGTGAAAAAATTATTATTAAAAATTCACTCATAAAACTACGATGATCAACAACCAAATTATTGCTCCTTTGGATGAAACTTCGAATAAAGCATTCACAGGTCGTAAGACCTGTGCATGGCTGGCCGTAACACTGTAACTTACAAATACTGGGTGCATCTCGGTACCTACTTACTCAAACTGGGAGCACCATGATACAAACTTTACCAGTAAAGGGTTCTCAAGTTATCTAATTATCTTTACTTTCGTAAAAAGTGTTTAAACTTTTTTTTAAGAAAATGAAGATAATTAGACTTAAACTAAAAAAAGGTTCTTCTTCGGCACCGCTAATGTGCGCGATTCCGGTTTTTTAAGCCGGCACGAAAGCTAACGTTATCAATTCTATTAAAATGCATTGTTCGCTGTACAGACTTACTGTATATATATTGGCCAATTGTGCAACTTAGTTCACAACCAAGGTTCTAATAGGATGATAATAAAATTGATATGTTTCATAGGCTAGTAATTATTACTTGCATTTCAGGTTAGCAGTAGCAGTGGGCGTACATGTACTCTAGAGTTTGGAAAACAGAGTGGGCTGTGGAATAACGTGATGTACATGTACAGGAAAGTACTTGCTTTCAATGGCGCATATTAGCACGCTTTTACTCGCCAGCAGTTTGGTAGCCGGCCGTCGGCGTAAGCTCCACAATCACCAGGACATCACTTGTCGTCGGAGCCGTGGTAGATTCGTATTCAACACGCTACTTTCTCGCTGAGGTGAATAAGCTTACCATTTTTTCTTGTGTGCGCTGGTGGCAACGATGAAGTTATCCAACGTCACGCGGAGCATTACGCCCGCATATGCGTCATAGCGCTCGATGTACAGGTCCCTGATGGCTGTAATAGTACCGAAGACTCCTATACCGACGTAAAACACATTTGAGGCTCATCGCACTGTGTTGTCGTCTTACAGGCCAACGATATGCCGACCATGAGTAGAATAGATCGATAAAGTTGTACAAGGAACCTTACGAGAATTTGATACAACCGCGACAAGCACAGAACCAGCAGCGCCGAGTAGCAGTTCTTACCGAGATAGCGCGTGTGGAACGAAGCGGCGGCTGCACCTTGCTCGGATGCGCCGTGTTGGGCGTGACGGCCTACGCTTTAGCGATGCCGTCCTTGTTTGACCACGGGAACATCTACGGGGTCGATTCTGTTGTGTGTGTTTGCAATGTTGACTTGGTTTTCTATATACCGCTCGCACCCCTCGTTTGCAACCCTGACTTAGTTTCAATATGCGGGGGCTGACTTTCTATTTGTATGCTAGGGTTGCAAAAGTCAGTCGCTTGTGCTACGGTGCATGCAACAAAGGTTGCAAACGGCACCTCAATATATGCGTTGTACAGGCCTCAAATGTGGTTAATACTGGTCATCCAGCCAATCAGAGCTCGCAATCTCCAGAATTTCATCTTGGGTTGCAAATGGACTAACATGTACTGGTACCGGTACCGATGCACTGTACTGACATACTTCTCTTAATGTCGTACAAATGTTAGCCCAGGTTACGCTTACGCAGTACCGTGGAATTAATCCGTTGGGGTTTGTCCATCCCTCATTCTTCAGTATTCCCAGTATAAAACTTTGTTCAGAGCCCTTTTAAAACGAAATGATTGATTTCTTTTTAAGAAATATTCAATTAGTTTAATGTTTCTATTTTAATAAAATTAAATAAAATTCTAAAAGTATTTTTTTATTTTTTTCTCAGAAATACAATTAGATATCATACTTATGAATTATAATATGTTTATCTTGTGTCACAATTACATACAAGGCTTACCTTTAGTACTGCAGTACAAGTTAGTACATGCAATCTAGTTTGGAGTGGAAGTGCTCAGTACTATATATACTTTCTCTGGTATGGAATAAGTGCAACAAACTGTTTTGCACAATTGCAGTTTTTTCTGAAACGGTCGATTACGAGGCGCTGATTGGTGGAATCGACGCGCATTGATCTTCTCTTTCCAGCACTGGTTGAGCTCGAAAAAATCTCTTCAAATGCCCAAGTTATGGCGGAAAGAGTGCTCTCAGCCAGCTCACTTGTGTGCATCTTTAACACCAGACACACGCCATTTCGACACACACGGCGACCTCCTCCGCCACCAACAAGCCAGACTCTCAGCTACTCATAGCAGGGCGTGGCGAAGCGCTGTGCGCTTCGTGCTTTACGTAGCGTAAGGATTGGTCCAGACTTGCTGGTGCTTATACGAGCGTCGGCGCTCTTCAAAGTCGACAATAGCACCATCAGCACCGTCACACGTTTAGGTAACACCCAGCGGAAAGTACAATATTGCACTTATTTCATAATTTAGAGGGAGACGAACATCTCCAAATCGTGCTCATGATTTGTGCTTGCTGATGCTTATGTTTTGGTCAAAATCCTGCGGTCCTATTTCTCAAACAAGCCAAGGCTTGTTTGGGAGATAAACACTTATTTTACCGCAACTTCAACCACGCATATTCTTCTCCCTCCCGGAGGTACTTGCGCATCATCAACTCTGCACCAGTACAAATGTATAATTGAGGAAAATCTATTACGATTTGAGTTCATTTGATGATGTAATGCCTCTAAACCCTAATGAGCTCTATATTAGGTTTTTATATGACCTTTTCTTTCTGTCTAAAATATAGCTATGAATGGTTAGCTGTGTCCGGCTATCGAAATGTATCCTGTATTTCAATTTAAAGTCCTAGTAACAAAATCCCCCCCTCAAATCACTTACCTACTGTACGATAATCTTGCATTTACTGATACGAAACTGAGTCCCCTGTCTTATATCTTGGTCGCAATTGTGCTAATGATTTGTGTTTGGGGGTTATTTGGAATGTTCGACCCCCCCCTAATCTCCGTCTTAGTGTCAGGTTTTGAACTGCTACGTAGTAGCTGCTAGTTAGTGTTCGCTTTGAAGTACTTCGTAGTAAAACTGGCTGACGTGTCACTACGCTGGAGAAGAGACAGTGTTATAATGCCTGTACTACCGGTTCGCTATGTGTAGCGTTCTAATGCCTGTTCTACAGGTTCTCTATGTTACATAGTGGGGCTCTTCTCGGGTGTTTTGAGGTACTTTCATATATCTTCAGCATCGTTGCTTGATCCTTCTTGTTCCGTTTCAGAAACTCCCGCAGGTACTTAACGTTAGAAGTGCTGATATCACGGAATTTTGCCAGCATCTTAGTCTGACTTTCCATTCTCCCAGGCCTCGAAGTATTGTTTCCGCGTGTATTCTTTATCTACACCTTTTCCCAATCAAAATGGCCATTGTTCCAGTCAAAGTGAGGTTTTATTGATAAACAAAAAAGTCTTCGCTTCATTGAAAAATACGAATGTTTCACAAGCTAAGATTTGCCCCTCACCTTGTTCCAATCGAACTCATTTGAGCAGCATGCAGCCACTTTAAGCAGTGGCGCTCCATGCTCCAAATAATGCGTCGAGTAATAACGAACGAGCAAGTGGCCACAGCCTGCTTTATAAAAGCAAACCGCTGCGCAACGTAGGTATCGTACTCGCCGCGAATCAGGAATTCCTCCTTTCTTTTTGCCATGTTCTCCTTCGTGTGAGCCTTCAGCGCGCTCCAGCAACCCTCTATCGGGTTTAGCATAGGGCTGTAAGTGGCAAGACGAAGACTGACAAAGCGACCCACACTGAGAACACCGTCTCGGGCAAGTGCCTCTCGGACTATGACCACTTTATTTGAGGGTTTAAGATCACGAAACTTCTCCGTCCGCATCGCAGCTACAAACAGATCCGCGATAAAGCGTGCAGTTTCCTCCTTAGTCACCGATCCCTCGTGAGTCTTCAGCAGCACGAGGCCGGACCCCGAAGAAACGCCGCCTTGAACGTGAAGATTCTTGCCCTTTGATGCGGGTAGTTGCACAACAGCTCGCTCACCTTCACGAGGCCAACCTTGGCCCCGCGATATATACAGATTGAAGTTCGTTTCGTCTCGAAGACAACCATATCTTCCCTCTTGAAGTGACTTTCAAGATTAACAGCAGAGGTCTTGTGCAGTGCCTTGTTATCTGTGTTGTTCATTGAGGCCTTCTCAATTCGCACTTTTTCGTGTGTACAGCATTCCCTGCAATACCCGGTAAACCGAGGTCCTGCTAACATCGACGCCAAGGTCGGCTTGCAGATGGTCGCGCATAGCCGAGATTGTCTGTAAAAATCTTCGTCTATGTATTCCTCCAGCTTTGCCATGGCCTCGACGGTCATCTTGAACGTCCAGGGCGCACTCCACCTCGCTGACGGGGCTCGCTGAGGATTGCGCGGCGTGCAGTGGTGTAGGGGACGTCGTTGTGCACAGCGGCGAGTTTCCAGTCTTTGCCTGCGTGAAACGCGCGGACAACGCGCTGCTTTGCAGTGCGCGTTCGTGTTGAGTTTGGGCGCGGGTAACAGTAGGTCTCGTTGACATCTTGTTCGGTGCTAAATTGGAAATAAGGTGCTGTAAAGCAATAAGCTGCCCTCCAAAATTCTAGAATTCTGGACCGCTCGTTTGATTGGAACGGGGATGGGCATTTTCTGCTTAATGGAACGTTCTCGTTTATGTGCCTTATGCGAGAACCAAAAAGCGAGGTTTTCATTTTGACTGGAGCAATGATCATTTTAATTGGGGAAAGGTGTAGAACCCCCTACACCTTGCTCAAGGGTTATTTCAGATCGTCTCCATCTAATCGCCAGGCCCTCAGAATCGGTTAATCTTGATGTTGATTCAGCACATCACTAACCGAGTGGATCCTGCAGCTTGTGTGTCGGGATAGCACCGCAGGTGAGTGGACGCAACCAGGAGCATGATCTTATCCATTCGTGGAAGGAAGGCATTTCAGGTAATCAACGAAATTACACACTGAACCTATACCCGCGTTGAGGACCTTACTGTTAAGCTCAGCTTGACTCAAGCTCATTGATGTCTCCTCAACGCGTTTGAGCATTGCAGCAAAACCCAATATCTTCTTCATCCAGTATATGTAGTATCGTAAGGATACTGTATTAACGGTGTACAAATTAGTATATATTACATGTAGTAATGTAATTTGTACTTAACATGTAAAGTACAAGTCTTGAATAATACCGAACAAGTAACTGCACATACCAGATAAAGTAGAGTCAGAGTTGTGTATCGTCTGCATTCAGTAATTTAGTATGGATACTGCATCAACTACTAACTAAATTGTATTAATTCATCATTATTATTATTAGAGGCGTTGCTCTGTCTGGGAGGACAGTTGAGTTTTTGTGTTCGTTATCAAAAACTAAAGTACATTATTGGAGCAATTACTAGTCTTATTTATGAATTTAGAGAAATAGTATTATTAACATGTAAATTAACTTGCAGTTACGGTTGGGACAGATACGCAAGAAATGGATGCCCCAAGTGTAGCCGAGAGAGGCGACGACTGCTTCATGCACATTGCGAAAAGAGACCGCGGCCTGTTGTAGCATGTACAGCCAAGACAAGTGGGTCCAAGCGAAAGCGACAAGAATCGCTACTGGGCCAACTTGCTGAGAGTATTCTAGATAAGGTGGCGCTGACGAGTGACGAGCTGGAGATATTACGATGCTGTAATAAATTATACGATGGGTCCAAAGCTTACGCTAGCTTATTACCACTGCTGCAGATGTCATCCTGATGCCTTTGTCTGGAATATGAGCAGTTTCTAAATGGAGATGCGGTTGAGCGACTGAAAAGCACTGTAGATCGTGCTGTTACTGCAGAAGATGTCTCGCGTTGCCAAAAAGATATTGAATGCAGTGCATCCCAAAATAATACTATTTGGGCATGCAGCTCTTGCTGTGAAATATTATTTGACGAAGAAAATGTTGTCCATGTTTCTATTAGTGAGCTTTCTGAAGCATTTCGAGTTACAAAAAAATAATGAGCGAGAAGAGCGATTTGGCAGGATTCCTGCTGGCATTAGACGAGCACATTTGCAGGTCCTGGAAAGGAGTGATGTTTCGTTTTATATTAATCCAGATCTGGTGTT
Source organism: Phytophthora tentaculata (assembly GCA_033557915.1). Classification (NCBI taxonomy): domain Eukaryota; phylum Oomycota; class Peronosporomycetes; order Peronosporales; family Peronosporaceae; genus Phytophthora; species Phytophthora tentaculata. The sequence continues at coordinate 341,726 of JAUCEA010000006.1, forward strand.
GTGGGAAGATTCGAGTGGAGAAGGTGGTGACACGTTGTTCTGTATAAATTATGCCCTGCAAATCCGAGGAAGATCAAATATAGCATTGCGTCAGGTAATGATTATGGTCGTCGTGGAAATTTGGCGGATTTGAATGATGTCGCTATTAATAGTATCACTCAGGTTTGGTTGTTCAGTATTGGAATCACTATATCTAATCATTTGCACATAGCCACAGCATCTGCTTTCACTCTGATGGACCAACAAAGTGTTCAAGTGTGCTTCCATGCGTTGGCGAAGATTGCCAGCCGCATGTTACGTTTGTTGATCCATATGAGCGGAGGCGGATACTAGCAAATTCGTTTCGTCATTAAACGAGATCCCAGTCGATAAGGGTTATGAATGGTTGGAAGTTCTTTCGCATATATGAGGTGCGCTGTATCAAAGCAGTCTTCATCACCAAATAACTACCAGAGCACAACGTAACAGCGCCAGCAAAGTCTTTATTTATACCCATTGAAGTTTGCAAATACGCTTTGAACTCCATCTCGTTGCGCTGGGACGTCTTTAACGCCTCTTCAACGCTTATTTGAGCAGCTTTTGAAACGAGTAGGTTTTGCGTAGACTCCGCCGAGCAGCATCATGATTTATTTCTATCGGAAGACGGTGTTCTCGTAATATCGTCAGTCCATATCGCATTGCTTCTAGTTCTTTCGCGGTATGGTCTCGGCCGCCTGTGCTATTCTTAAACCATTTCGAGATGCTTCAAGCTCTAGGGACTGCCGGTCCTGACGTGTTTTTGGACGCCATCAGCGGGCTAAAAGAAGCTAAGAGCTCTCTTCCCAACCGAGTCTTGTCATTTTGCAATGCTTCACATTTAGACTAATACGCGGATAAGTTCTTTTGAGGCTGACGTTGTTGGCCCGGATCCACTCTAGCTGTGACGTTGTGCTGAAAAGACTCGCTTGAGTGGCTTTTAAGGAGCACCGTACTGTTTCAGGTCCTTTCGTCAATGTTTCCCTCTCCCTTTCAACATTTTGACGCTCTCGCTCCAGCACTTTTTCAAGGTCTTGTGTTTGGTGTCTGTTCCAAGACTGAATCTGACGATCCCGATTACCCACTAAATCCCGATCCATCTCAGCACTGCGTCTCTTATTGGCTTCGTACTTTTGCTCATCGAAGGATTCGCTTCGGCGCTGTTTGTTCTCCTCTCGCGGGGGGGGGGGGTTACTACCCACTACCCAATGTAATATTTCAATAACCTTGCAGCATTCCATATATTCGAAATGGCAAAGCACCGTGAGGAGCGGCGCTCCGGCATAACGTATCAAAAAAAAGCAAAAAGAGCGTTTCGATTTCCAAGATCTCCGATCTGGACGGCCGACGATCGGCGACCATACAAGAACGTGGACAAAGGAGCCGCAGCCGACTGCATGTGTGTATGCCGTGGTGTACGACACGTTATTGGAGGAGATGGACATGTTGGCCGCGAAGGCGATGGCAGCGATGGTTATAGTGTCGGGCATGCATGCTGCTGCTGACACTAACATGCCAATGCTTCCGAGCCGGTCGACGATCAGCGCGACTGCAGCCAAACTATACCATAGCAGCATCGCCAATCGCACGTTAGGAGTATGCCGGGGAGCACGACGCATCGGCGGAATAACTAGATGTGTTGGCTGTTAAGGCGACGGCGTTACCCAGGTGTGCGGCGGAGTTCAAACGCGTTGCTGCGAGATGCTGCGACGATAATATCGGATGTAGCTACCATGGAGACCTGGCTGAGTGCTACCGATACGACTGGATCCGCTGCAGCAGTGGTCATGGCAACTGCAGCCCGCAGATACGTTCGACGATCGGCTCGACTGCAGCAACCGGACGTAAGTAAGCAATTTGGAGGTGGTTGGCGGCTGAGAGCAACGCCAGGGCAACGGAACGACCGATGATCCTGATACAGGCAGTGACGGCGCAAGCAGACTATAAAGAATGTGCTGAGTGCTATCGGCTCGACTGCGACCGATGCTTCAGAGGCCTTGCGACGTTCCGGCCGGCCGACAAGGACGACTTTCGGCTCTACCATAGCTATCGTACATACACCACCATGTTTAAGGTGGCGTGCGGCGGAGATTAGTAATACTTATGTTCGGTTGGCTAAGTTTTGCGGATCAGCCTAGTATTTCTCAGCCACATATATCCGCTATCTCCAAGAATGGAGATAGCTGACTTGGTGGGACAATGGGGCCCCGAGGAGTAGAATCGAGACCTCGAGGGACCGAATGAAGAAGAAGCATATCCTCCTACGGAGCAGCTCGCGCTTACTTTTGAACTTGAAATATGGAAGTGGACACCATCTGCAAAAAATCCGGGGGGGGGGGACAAGATGCGTATGGGCGTCACACCGAGCTAGGGCTATTCGGACTATTAGATACGGAGAAGCTAAAAGGGCCGGGTGAGCTAGGACAAATAAACTTCTCAAAACCTCATATGACGGTAGCGGAGTTGTACGCTTACATAGGTCTTGAAATGGCATTGAGTGTGGCCCTAGTCACAGATATCCAATCGTATTGGTCCGGCAAAAAGTGTCAAGGCCATCCAGACGTTAAGCCCACGATGAGCAGAAACCGGGTTCAAGTTATTCGTGGGTCTCTCCAGCTCCACACCGTTTAACAGGCCCTCAAACCGACACGGGTACTTTCGGCAAGTCGGATACTGAGACGGCTACTGGACTTCAAGCGAAATCGACAGACGTGGACAGCGTGCTAGAAATCAAAGCGTATGTAGTGGGGAGCGAGTAGGCCTCAGCAAGATGAGAGCTCTCTGCGCCCCAGCCGACCTCTACAGCACTACTAACAAAAAGTTGAACCTCGCCGTTCCTGAAGGGGTCAGTAGCGAAGATGAAATCGGTGTCCGGACTAAACCTTGCACGTTGGCGAGATCGTATATGCCGTTGAAGCCTGACAAAATTGCGGCGAGCTTTTATACAAATGTTAGCTGGCAGTCACTGTATGTACTCGTGTTGTGAGACAATGGTTCTGGAAATACAATGTCTACGACGGCGGTTCAAAGGAATGCACAGCTTTTTCCGACAATACGACACCCAGTTCAAGTGACCCTATCCAGAAATGATGTCAATATTAAATCGGATGCTGCCGCATTCTGGATGGCAATGATCGGGCACCAAACAAAGTTATTTCACTCCGTGTCGGTAGGAGCCTGATTATGAGTGGTAAGTTTTACACATGGCACGAACTAGCAAAGTCGATACTTGCCATAACGGTTGGTGATGTTCGCATGTTGGGGACGTTCGGCGAGGCTGGGTTGGTCGTTTAAGTGAACGTGCTGTCCTAGATGCTATGAACCGTGTTAAGGCCAAACATGGGAGCGGGAGTAGAATATATTCCGCCCAGGTGGGCGGGATATCTCGTAGCCTCGTAGTCAAAGTGCAATTTATATGGTAAAGACAAAGCTGCAGGACTCACGCTGTGTTCACTCTAGCGGAACGACTAATGAGTGCAAGTCACTAAACGTTTAGTTTCAAGTTACATGTACTGTGCTTTTCAAATGAAATGTCGTTCCGTTTTATGGTTTAGATCGAGCATGATCGGCGGATAAAACCAGGCTTAAAACTGAGATGGGGAAAGGCAGACATGGAATTATTTATGTGTCATCGAATTGCGTTTACAAACACGCAAAAAGAGTCGGTTTACAGGATATCGATGATATTTTGTCGGGAAATCGATCTGAGTGGTCGATTTATCTCGTCCCAGCCCGATTGATTAGCCACCCTATCTGGATCGATTTGTCTTTTTTACGGTCCTCGATTTATAAAATGACCACATTTAATTATAAATCGAAGATGAATCTTGTGCTGATGTAAATAGAGCCAACAAAGTTGGCCTATCAACTTAGAGTCGAAAGCGTTGAACGAATCCAGCTCACGTGGTCTACAAAGTAAAACTCGTCGCGCGAAGACAGATGAATTAGCCATCCAAACGGACACGTCTAGTGATTTTGAAAAGAATGAAGTGTTTTTATGAGTCAGTCGCGACAAGGCGAATACTGAACTAAAGTTATTTCATTTCTGTCCGGGGAATCGCCCCATGGCAGCAGAAGCTCTAGCTGAGTCATTTTTGGAGGAGAAGCTGAGTGTGGCAGCAACAGTTCTACTCTTAAAAAGACTCGGTGGTGGTTGCTTGGGGTTTCATGCGTGTGAATCGGAGGGAAAGTCTGCGTTGACTCCTGCAGATTGTCTTGACTATGTATTGGATAAGAAGATGCTAGAGCCTTTTTTGAGTTTGAATTTAAGAATAATGCTGTTATTTTATATGCTTAACAACGTGCGCCGTCACGGACGAACCAATCTATAGATCTAGATAGCGACGCTAGCGAAAACTCAGGCTAGTTTGAATAGAGACAATGAACCCCGGTCTAAAGTATATTTGAACGGTGAAGTTGTTACCGTTTTATGTATTGCCACAAGTTTCACTTTTCAATTTATGGGCTTGTTTTTCGCTTAAACAACTTGCTAAGATCATACCAACTTAAAATAGGGACTTGACGTATATAAATCCATTCAGTCTCAAATTTATCGAGGTGGTATTATTAGGGGCTGTTTCTTTCATTGTTATATGAGTCGTTGTTACCTTGCTGAATATTGTCGCTGATTACTTTTGTTGGCAAACACGGCAGGTCGAGCGGATATTTGAGACACTCGCTTATTTATGTCCGATGCATTCTTTTTCTAACGCGACTTAGAGCTCCACTCCAGCGAGCATGCACGAAGCCCCTACCCATATCCTCATTGAAGCAGACTGCCTTTGTGTTTATGTATTGTACTTTGACTACGAGATCTACGAGATATCCCGCCCACCTGGGCAGAATACCTACTCCCGCTGGGAGCTTGTTGCTGCGGTGGATACCGAAGCAGACTCAGGATGCTCATACTCGAGCACAGACGAACTCCCGCACAACCTTCCCACGTAATACGCGCCAGCCGTCCAGTTTCCGATCGTGCTGGAGTTACTGTGTTCCACGACAAGGAGACAGTGTTTTCTTATGCCAACGATATACCTCCGACGCCATGTGCCAGAGGTTTGGATGAGGATTTTAGTGAAGAGATTGGGTGCTGTCACGGATTGTACACGATATGCCGATGGACTGGGAACGAAGTTATGCACCGGAAAACGTTTATCGCGTCAACCATTGTGGCGATCTACAATCTTGGCATGAACGGCGTTGATCGACTGGACCAGCTCCGTTCAACAAATTCTACTCGGCGGAAGGAGAAACGTCTGTCGGTGTGTCTATTCACATGGCTTCTCAAGGTGAAACAGGTCGTGGTAAAACCTTATGCGTCTTAAACATTACGAGAATTAAAATGAGAAGTGTGTGCTGCGTTGACCGCAGAACTGTGCGCTGTAAGGAATCTCAAAGACGGCCAAAGAAAAAAAACGTCACCATGCGTTGCAGGTGGAAGACACGGCTGATAGTGAAATGCATTTTCTCACTGCATACTGCCATGAAAACTCAAGTGGTAAGCTCGTGTGCCATTTATGCAGTTTACAAGCGTCCAAGTCGCGTTTTAGCTGTACGAAATGTCTCGATAGATTTCACGTTGAGCGTTTCGCTGTATTTCACTTTCGAAACGAGTTCAAAACCCGACGACTAGTGTTGCAAAAGCTCTACAGCCGTTCCGGTTGCTGATAGCGTCAACGCACCTTCAAAGACTCGCCGCCGTCGCCCCAATAACTCGACAACTTTATTAGATAATTTAAGGCTGCCTAACTAGGCAAATAAAGATAATACCAGCAAAACCTATCTTTACCTAGCAACAGGAAACATAACCTTAACCTTAAAAGCAAACACGCCGTCTCCGAGTTCATCGCCATTCTAAACCCATGTGCAGTGCTACTTAACAGTTACTTCTCCTCATTTGATCCATAACATCTTGCAAAATTTGAACCCCGTAGTACCCTGTCAACAGTTACGTGCATATGCACAAATGCTGCCACCATAGCAATCATCGCAGCCCTCGTTGGCGTCCATTTATCCGATATTGCGTCGTTCTTCACGACAAAGACACAGTGTCGATGTATTAACACCTTTGGTAATACTCGTGCGTGCAGCTGTTGTCTCGACTGCGCGGTTCATCGGCATAAGGTCTGCATAGCCAGCAGGCTCAGCATATTATCCATGATAGCCACCTGAGCGACCGCCGTAACAGCTTGCGTATGTCTGCCGTCGACTCGTCTGTGCCGGCCAAAAAGCATCAGCATGGCCTCTGCGGCATCGGACACAGTCGTATGGCAACACTCAGCACATTCTCCATGGTAGCTGCCTCCGTTTTCGCCGCCACAATCTGTGTCTGCAGCATCGGCTGTTGCGTTAAATCCGCCGCCCACCACCTCCAAATTGTTTGCATACGTTCGGTTGCTGCAGTCGAACCGATCGTCTCCCATATCTGCGGGCCAGAATATCGGCATCGGCTCTGCCGCATCGGATGCAGTCGTGTTGACACATTCTCCATGGTAGCCACCTCTGCTACCATCGTCACTGCCTGTGCCTGCTCTACCGCCTTTTGCGCCGATCTCCGCCGTACACCACCTCGAACATGCCCAGGTAGGTCCGGATAATGCAGTCGCACTGGTCGTCGGTTGTACATGCCAGCCCGAGCGTCGTATTGATATTTGTATCATCGGACACAGTCGTGTCGACAGCACTCAGCACATTCCATGGTAGCCACCTCCGCTACCGTCGTCACAGCTTGTGTCTGAATTATCAGGCTGTTGCGTTGTTCTCCGCTGCGCTCCACCCTGACAAGTTTTGGTATGATCGGTTGCTGCAGTTGATCCGATCGACGGATACGGACGACGATCGGCCGGTTCGGCCGGCCGGAGCGTAAGCAAATTATTAGTAGCCTCCAATGCTGTCGCCTCAGCAGCCGCAAACATGCCCACCTTGCTGTCACAGCTGTCATCCACTTAACGACCTATAATATAGGTCGTTGTTTTGTTTGACGTGGTCTCAGAGACCTCGGACATATTATGCCCATCCCCTCCGCCATCCCCTTTGCCAAGTTGGAAAAGGCGAGCCGATTCGCCTTTTAAATAGTTTAGGTGGTGATCATTCGCCTAAACCAGCCGTCATTTCACCTTTTCGCCTTTTTACCCCAACCAATTTGTAGCTATCACGTTAATATTGGGCCGGTGAGTTGACATTAAAATACTGCACCAACAAATTTTGGCTTTGGAAATCATGCTGGTGCTGGTGTGTCGTAGTCGCTCCTTCCATCTTTCCCCGATCTGCGGTACTTGCCGTTGGCCGCGTTTGTCACCGGCACCGCCTCAGGCCACTAGTGAACTACGACTCGATAACGGGCACCATAATTGTAAATTGTTTGCTCGCCATTGGAGCTGCGCTAATATTACTGCTACTCATTTGATTTTTGATTCCCTACGACAATATTGCAAAAAAATAGCTCTCAACATATCACAACAAACGCGAAGATGAATTCCACGTATATGTATTAAGTATTTAGTTTCTGCTAGACCACAGATGTGCCTTCGTTGTTGATGGTGGTGAAAAGTGTCGCAAGTGGCGCCTTCAGAGCGCGAATGTCCATTATCTTATTCTCTTAAGGAAAGTTGACATCATTTGCATCAGGAAACGTAGTTTCGTTGTCCACAGGCATCGCATCGAACTCCCAGTTGTGGTAGGTTGAATCGTCATGAGAAGCATTGAAAGCGCTTTCAAAATCGTCATCTTCGAATACCTCGTCTAAATACTCTTCCCAGCGTGGAATCGTTTCTTCTACACTCACCCCATCTCCAATGTCTTTAATATCACCATTCTAAAACTTCTGTAACAGGAGATTGAGATTGGGGAGTTCCAGATTTGGCGGTTCTAACACGGTGAACGTCTCAGTGGAGTTCGTGCCATGGGTACGAGGGGATCGTCGCACCGGTGAGTGTGACGCAGAAGTAGCTGGCCGTGAAGGACGAAGCGGTGTTCTGGGCTGAGGTGAGCTCGCAGCTTGTGCAATGCGCTGGCTAACATTGTATACATCCGATTTATCCACAATTGGCGGTTGAGTAGGATCTAGTCTTTTTTCCGTCGGGGTAGATGGGGTTGCCTTTCGTTGCAGCTCGCGCATATGCTGAAGGATCCGCTGCGTGTCCTGGGCCTTTGGTGACATCATTTCGTTACGCTTCGCCGTTTGAATCATACCGAGATCACTAAAACAAATCGCTCTGTCGTTGCACGGCGATTGATAGTAGACGAATTGCGTGATCTGGTAGAAGACTTGATGGGCTTTCTTTCTTAGTGTACTGCCAATATTGAATAGCATCAAAGTGAAACTCACTTTCATGGGCTGATGTCAAGTGGTTCGAAATCCATTTCATCAGGCCGCTACGAATACAGCCAAATTCATCCCCAATTAAGCGACGGTAGTAATAAACCGCAAACTTCCCGAGGTGGGTGGTGGAGGCCACTTTAACAGCAGCGTTACTGTCGTCAATGCGCCGATGGCCATCACTCTCAGAGGTAGTGTAGGTTCCTCTCGCGCTACAATTCTGTAATTGCTCCTCAACTTCGGCAACTCGCTTTCTTTCATCCGTGTTTTCAATCAGTTTTCGGACTACTTCTGCAGTTGCAGGATTCTGGAGAAATGGAAGAGGAAAAGCGGCTGTTCGCACTGTATTTATCGATCTTCGACACACTTAATCAGATTTTCTCGACAGGTCGCGCCACCGCGAAACATAGTTAACCCACATTAAATGTCTCGAAAAGAAATCACGACATCGGAAAAATATTCTCGTCGCGTCGCAGCCGGTATGATGCCTCCGACAGCGGTGAAATTACGTGCTCAGCTTCTGAAAGTGCTTCCAAAAAGGAGCTATCATTGAACAACTTCAGCAAGCCCGGAAAATCCTTATGCGCACGATACTTTCAAGTTAGCATTTCAAGCGCCGTGCGAACCCAAAGCAGCGACGCGAATCAAACCTGCATACTGTTCCATCGGGTCTCGCATAGCGTGAAGAGAGCCAACGGCTTATCGTAACACTCCACCATCAGAGCTCTTGCGTGCACTAACCACTTTGAAAAAATTGCATTTAAGCATTTCATCGCAGCAGTTGTTTCTTTAGCAACCTTAGCGAAGGAAGACTTCAGCACAGCCTTCACGATGTTGTTTAAGAACGTGATTATTGGCCAGCGGCGAGCCAAAATGCGCCTGGTCCGCCCGCACAGACCAGCACTGTCAGTGATATTTGCGCCGACAGCAACGAAGAGCCACAAACAATTTATGAAAGCACTCTGACAATACGAAGCCGGCTACACCAGCGCCAGATCAGACGCCGAGGATCATCCCGACTGCGAGAGCTCAAGCAATACACAGCCAGCACCAGCACTATCGATAAGGGCGGCTTCACCAGCGACAACTCCTCGCCGGACAACCACTCCAGCACGAGCACAACGAGAAGGGCGACTTGGATGGCGCCGCCCCCAGTACACACGACACGGGCGGCTCCGACGGAGAACGCCCCAGCAACAAGCCAGCACCAGCACTATCAGCAGGGGTGGCTACGAAGGCGGTGGGGGCTCATAACTGAATCTTTAAAATGAGAAGCAGCCTCATTTTTATTATCATAGAGTTTTACTATTTCTGATATAAAAACCAAGTACACAAGAATCTCAGATTCAATCGGCGCCGAAACGATTTGGCGATTCGGCCGCCCAATCGCCTAAATGTTCAGCCTAAACTGGTTTAGGCGCCTTTTAAAAAGGCTGTAAAGGCAGCCGTTACCACCACCGCGCCAACCCGTTGATATCCCCGGCATACAGTCTCACCGATGACTGTCGCGGCTTCGACAATGCTGCTATGGTATGGTTCTGCTCGATCGTCGGTCGTTTGGATCGGCCGAAACGTCGGCATGCTGCCCATAGCGACCGACGCCGCCGTGTCGGCAGGTGCGTCTTAGGCGTCATCGTTACTGCAGGGATATTGGCCGTAATATCGAGAGCGGTTGTCCTCCTCTCGGCTGCCATCGGTTTCGGCTACCGGGATACGGTTAATCCTGGTGTTTTGTGATGTTTTAGTGTTGCACGACTAATACTTTCCAAATCCTAAACAATCATTAGAGGCTCGAAGGGCTCTGCAACCTCTATAGGTCTGGGAGCATCCAGGGGGGGCTCCCATTTAAGTGATATTAATACTGGGAAAATATTACCAACCAGTCCAGTTAATATTTAAAATATTACTAATCTCTTTCCCAAGGACACAGATGATATTACCAAATATTAGCTTAATCCTAGTTAATAATATTAACTTTATTTTTCGATTTCGCAAACATACTAATTCACCCAATCAAATTTCGCAATATATCGACTAGCCGAAGGCTGACAACGACGCAGATCAGGATAAGGTGCGTGCTGATGGCGCTAAATCATCAGCTCGTAGAGTCATGGCAACTGTCTTTTGTGAGCATTTGCCGAGTCCGCTCCTTTGAACCATCCATGATGGATGACCTATCACTTCATTGAGCGGCAACGCCGGCTGAGTATATGTGATGGATTCTGTTAGTCGCGTGATGAAGACGTACTGTCGGGCGAGGATTGCAGTCTGCAATTTGCAGCTCTATTTGAGTGCGACGAGTGAAATAACCGCAAGATATAGTTGCGGTTAGATGGAGATGTTATAGACGGTCTTATGATGGCTGCGTTTGTGTTTTAACTGTGTGATATTTCTTGTTCAACTAATGCATCAGCCGTACAAATACGGTGGTTTAATTTGAATGCGTAGCTTCGATCACTCTATCATTTTTGCCTTCACATCGTTTTCAAATATTTTTTATTAAAGTCATGGCTATACCGGTCTAGATATCTGTTGTTATTTTAATAACAGCTATTGAAATAGCTGGGAAAATCACAACCGGTAACCGTTCAACTTCCCCTTCTATTGTTTAGCGATTCATACTGTACCTTGTTGGAGTTGTTAATCTAGGATGGCCACAAAAGCCTCCAGTAACATCAGGAGTCTTCTGTTAATACAACCTAATTAAAGGCTATCTGGCCCGCATTGTTAGCTCTACCTAATCTCACATAGCTTGTTCTACCATTAGTTCATTCTCGCCAAGGAGTAGTTAGCTGGACCCAAGCTCACAAGGTGACGTAGGAATATGTAAGACCACCAATAGAGGTTGAGTTTGCTCTCAAATTAATGCAGCATAGTGAAAATGAGCACAAGCAGCGAAACTATTGATCATGGTGCTTACATATACTATAGCGAAGGTGCCAAGAGCGGAACGACACATTCTATGTTTCGGTCTCATAAAGTACTCTCTCTCTCTTTCTCTCGGGATCCAAACTTAACCGTACCTAAGCGGGAAAAAACTATCTTAAACCTCAACCGCAGTACCGTGTCTGTCAGTCCGTCCGTCATTCCGTCCGCGGCTAGGGTTAATAATTGTAACGCTAATACCGGCGTTCTACTGGCTGCCGAGCGCAGCGAAGGCGGCCCAATCGGCCCACCTGGCAACCTTACGGGACCGAAGGGCCCACCCCAGCCACAACTAACCATGCGAGTAGTGCAGCGAGCCCGTGGCGAGCGGAATGAATCCATTTGACACGATATACATTTAACACGATATACTATGCTACATTTAACACGGTATATAAGCATCCATGCTCCCCCGCCGCGAAGCGGCGGCGCTTGGCTAGTCTTCTCTTGCAACCTCAGTAAGTTGTCCGTCCGTCATTCCGTCCGAGGGTAGAGTTAATAAAGCCGACGCTAATACCGGCATTCTACTGGCTGCCGAGCGCAGCGAAGGCGGCCCCAATTGGCTAAAATCCCATTACGTGGTGCACATATTCTATGTGGTATACATTTCGTACTGAAATGCGCCGTTCAAATTTCATTTTGCCCCCATTTTCAAACCGGAAGCCGCGGAGCGACACGTTACGCAAGGTACGCTGCGTGTATGTATGTTAGTTTGCATTAGTAGACACCAGGACCTATATACACAGATAGTCCGAGGTTCCTGGGGCTGCTTAGGGGGTAGCTTATAACTTGCGGGATTTATCCTGCTAGTAGGTAGCCGTGCGAAGGGGATTTAGTCCCAGAGCCCATTGGGTTCTCGGGCTTTATCCCACCGCCCACTCTGCGCGAGAGCACATTATGGCAACCTGGTCCATTGACCGCAAACCCGACAGCGAACCAGTTGAGCCGGTCGTTAATGGTTATTGATGGGCACGCACATTGCGTGCGTGCAAGTTGGAATAATAATTGGTCGGTTATTACCGTAATTGGCTAATTATAATCAACGATTGAGAGATGGAGGCTGTAATAGCCTATCAATAACCCGCCTTTGCAATTCACGGCCGACTTTATGGCACAAGAATATCGCACCTCAAGCTACAGTGCTACCCGGGCCCAACCCTCAATAATTCGACTGCACCATTTGCAATTAAAACCGCTCCGGGCCTCACGGCCCGTGACTGTGGGTAAAGTGGTCGGAGATAACCTTGATGGGAGCAAGCAATTCCGGGTAGCACGCAGACGTCCAAGACACTACTTTATGAAAGCCTGCTGCTACGTGCGGTGTACTTAGACATTGTCTAACGCGTCACGTTTACGTGTTCGCAGAACTATGGCTCGGACAAAACGGAAGAGGACGTGAGAGGAACTCGAGGAGAGTCTGCGCGAGAATGAACGTATTAACGCGACCCCCGCGCAAGAGGATAAAGGTGCACGGGAACGCCGCCAGGACAAACGAAGGCGGAAGGGTTATGACTCGAACAAAGAGTTGAAGGCCCTTAGCGTACAGCAGGATGTCCTAGCAGCTACGGAAGACCGCGTGGTAGTTACTGAAGAGCGAGAGGAGAAGACAGAAGAGTCCAATCCTGCGGCACATCAGCGGCGGTTTGCGGCTGAAGTGGAGGAAGTATATCACGCTGTTGCGGAGAATGTGGCTTTGTTTACTCTGTCTGTCGCTTCACGAGCTCCTGTTCAAGAAGTCCTATAAGTCTCGGCTGCGGATCAGGCTCGCGAAAGACGAGCGAACAGGACGCTATCTCAGGCGGAACGCGAACGCGCACGCGACACACAGAGAGCTCGCACGAGAAGAGCTAATCTGACACTTTCACTGCGTGACCGTGCACGGAAGAAAGACGCGGAGCGAAGCCGGAAGAGCTCGATTGCGTGGGAAAGAACTACAGGCACAACGAGAGCTGAATAGGCTGCAGCAAGTCTCGCACAGGGTTGAGCTGAGTGAGCAAGAACGGGAAGCGGTTCGTGGAGCGAACCGTCAACAGCATGCAGATCGACGAGCGCAATTTTCGGAACTAGAACGGGAAATGGAACGTAAGCAACACCGTCAAGAGGAAGCGGATCGACGAGCTCGGCTGACAGAAGAAGAACACCAGCAGCAACTCGAGCGGGTGCGAGCTAGACGTGAATGTGTCCGCCATGGCCACGCTCTTATTTCTCTCGATGACTTCGATGCGTCCATGATCACGGGTAGCAACGTCGCCGACGGTCGGCACAAGCTGCCGCCTACGACGGCTTGCCCGCTCTGCAACGCTTGGAAGTGGCCGGACGAGTCAGCCATCTCTTGCTGCCTAGGCGGTAGAGTTAAGCTGCCTCCCCTTCACCCAGCTCCAACAAGGTTGCTTCAGCTGTATAGAGACCCCGAATTTCGTCGTCATATCCGCGCGTACAACCAAGCCTTTGCCTTCACGTCGATCGGAGCGTCGTGCTCCAACCGATCGTTTCAAAGCGTACGTCAAGACGAAAGTGTAGCAGGGACACACGGAGTGTACACGTATCGCATTCAAGGCGCCATGGGGGCACTACCTAGGATCTCTACTGCCTCCAATAGAGTGAGAGAGCTGCTTCCAAGTTTGCCCAGATCTACATTGTGGATCCTGACATGCAACGTCGAGCGGAGAGACGTCGAGGTATATTCGCGGATCTGGATCGTGTTGCGCTGTTGGACCTTGAGGAAATGATGGCAGAGCACAACCCATTAGCCAAAAAGTCCCTTGGTTTTGGAGAACAAGTGCGTCAACACAACACAGGTGGTTTAGTCGACTTGGTGTTCCGCCTACACGACAGTTCCGCTCAACCTCGAACGCATAATCGCCCCACAATGTCTGAGGTTGCGGCGACTCTCATTGAGGACGGAAATTTGGCTCAGCCTCGGGATCTACTCCTCCATACACGCGACCGTAGACTACAACGTTTCTTTGAGACCGATGCGGACTACGATCCACTGCAATATCCACTTCTGCTTCCGTATGGAGAGAAGGGCTGGACATATACAGACCAATTCGCGAACGGCGCTGAGTATCGTAACCAGACCAAGATGTCGCTTCGTGAACATGTCGCTTACCGCCTTCACCAGAAAGTAGACGACCAGTCCGCCCTCCACCAAGGGGACGTCTGTTTCAGCAGTGGTGTGTAGATCAGCGCGCGAAATGTGAGCAAGAACAGCTCCGGTGGGTGTGCGAGTGAAGCGCCTGGGAACCAGAGTGCGAAGACGATGTTATATCAGGACATCCCCAAAGAATTCTGTTGGAAAGCGCCGGAGAAAGGACAGCCTAAAAGGTGGGTTCGCCGGAAAAAGTTCTAAGCGGTAATTGGGCGATTGATTCACGTGTCTCCTAGAGATATTGAGCACTTCTATCTTCGGCTTTTGCTCTGCCATCGGAGAGGGCCAACATCCTTTGAAGACTTGAGGACGGTTAACGGGATCGTGCTCTCTACTTTCCAGATTGCCGCGCGTGAGGCCGGCTACTTGGAGAACGACAACGAGTGGGTTTCCTGTCCGCAAGAGGCCGCTGAATTCAAAATGGCGTATCAACTACGACAGCTATTCGTCACCATTCTGGTTTATTCGGGCCCGGCAAACTATCGTGTTCTTTGGGATCAATTCTTCGCTGATATTTCCGGCGACATTGCGCGCAAACATTAGGCGATGATGGGCCCTTTCAGGTCGGGAGTTGTGGATTTTGAAACGCTGATGAGTATTCAAGACCTTCTTCAAGCTAACGGGTATTCAGTCGCTGCCTTTAAGGAGCTACTCCAACTGGGCGCGTTTACCAGATTGGTCCGTGAATCGCTTCGGGAAAACACCTTACTTCAATGTGAGGTTACCGGATACGACGAGTCAGCTTTGGAGGCGATTGTAAGCACAGTAGACCAGCTAAACGACGACCAGCGGGTCGTTTACAACCAGATTATTCAAGCGGTCGAAAATCCTGAGGAGGGCAACAAGTTGTTTTTCGTAGATGGACCAGGAGGTACAGGAAAGTCTACACTGCTTCGAAACATACTAGTCAAAGTCAGACTCTCGGGAAAAATCGGCATTGCGGTGGCGTCCAGTGCTATTGCCTCGCTCTTGCTCATGGGGGGAAGACCAGCGCATTCAACATTCAAGATCCATTTGAAACTGAACGAGAGCTCGATGTGCTCTATCTCGAAGAACACGAATATACAGGAGTTGATCAAGCAAGCAAGCTTGATCATTTGGGACGAAGCACCCATCGCCCATCGGCACGCGTTCGAGGCAGTAGACCGAACACTGCGGGACATACTTGACAATGAAATCGAGCCTTTCGGAGGGAAAGTGTTTGTGCTTTCGGGAGATTTCCGCCAGATTCTCCCTGTCGTGAAAAATGGAACACCCGTCGAAACAATCGCCGCTTGCCTCAAGTCGTCAAGGCTGTGGTCACTTTTTCAGACTTTCCGCCTCGCGGAAAATATGCGGGTGCGATCGGCGGATACTGCAGACACTGCTGAGGAGATGGCAGCGTTCTCCGAGTTCCTCCTTCAGGTTGGGGGGGGGGGGGGACATGAGGTGAACCCTTCCCTAGGAAGGGATTACATTAAGATCCCGCGCGATATGTTGATCGAGAACCCACCGGCGCCCGAGGACGAAGACAAGGACATTCGCCCTGGCGTAATTCCTAGATGCATGGATCGGATCATCGACGAGATGTATGGCGAGATAAACAACCCCGAAATTGCAACCGACGAGTTCTTCGCTAACCGTACGACCTCACGACCACGAACGCTATCGCGCACCGCATCAATGAAGCGGTAACTGACCGTTTATCAGGGCAGGCCCAGGAGTACATGTCTTCTGATTCTGTACACGACGACAGAGACGGCAATTTCTTCGAGTAGAGGTACTTCACTCGATGAATATCAGAGGAATTCCGCCCCCACAAGTTGAAACTCAAGGTAGGAATGCCTATCTTGCGGAACCTGAATCCAGATCTGGGGTTGTGCAACGGAACACGTCTTCGAATCGTTGCTCTCAAGCCGCATGTCATTCACGCCACCATCATGACTGGTGCACGACAAGGGCAACATGTCTTCATTCCCCGCATTGTGTTTATCAGCGATAGTGACATTCGAAGCTTTCCTTTCCAATTGAGACGCAAGCAGTTTCCTATCCAGCTGGCCTGAGCCATGACCGTTAACAAGGCGCAAGGACAAACGGTGCAGTACTTGGGGCTGTATCTTGCTGCTCCTTGCTTCTCGCACGGGCAGCTGTACGTAGCGATGTCGCGAGTGACTTCGAGATCAAGATTCAGGTGATGATCGAGTACCCAAGGATGCAGGATGAAGACGGAGCTTACATACAGAACATTGTCTACAGGCAGATCTTCGATTCGGACTAGGAATTTACAGTTCCATATGCATTTAAATACATTCGGTTCATGTTTAAGAAATACATATCCCCGCCGGAGAGAAGCGAAGGCGGGTGCCTAATTCCATTCCAACTAAAAACTGCCACCTCCGCCGCGAAACGGCGGCGTCCGGTTAGTCTTAAACATCAACTGTAGTATCGTGTCCGTCCGTCACATATAACGCTCAGATTTTTCTAGTATTCTCTTTTTTCTCATTGGCTGCCGAGCGGAGCGAAGGCGGCTCCGATTGGCTAAAAATACAATTTTGCTGCCGAGCGCAGCGAGGCGGCCTAAGCCGGCAGCTGGCGCGATCTTGCGGGCCCGAAGGGCCCGCCCCAGCCACAACTTACCAACCTAACATGCGAGTAGTGCAGCGAGCCCGTGGCGAGCAGAACGGAGGCGCAACGCGGTAAGTGACATGTATGCGCCCCCGTTGCGAAGCGGCGGCGCTCGGCTAATGAAATATCAACTTGTATCTAATATTTCTACCATGACTAAGCTAATTTAGTAAATATTATTTAGTTTCTGATATTTAGAGCTGATATTGATATTTACGAAAAAATAGTACTCTAAATACCAAAAATACTGTCTGATATAGTAGTTAGCATTAACCCCTCCAGGCTGGGACACTTGTCCCGGACAAGACTCCCCCACCTTTATTTTCTTAAACCAAAAACTAAATAAATCGATTTTTTTTTAAAATGTGTCGTGTATACCACATTAAATTATTTTGTCTAGCGTTAGTTTTCCAGATCCAAATCATTCCTAGACCCCGCATCCAAAAATGGCGATGGCAATTGGGATGAAGAGCATCACGGGCGACGCGCACTTCTTCGAGGAGAGCATGAACCTGGAACGCATCCGGAAGCTTCTGGACAACAAGTTGGGCGTCGCGGGTCATAGCGAGAAGCTCGAGGCCATGAAGGCTTTGCTGGCCAGTATCTCCAAGGGCGAAGACGTATCTCCCTTCTTCGCCGATGTCGTGAAGAATGTGATCGTGGCCAGTGTCGAAGTGAAGAAGCTCGTATACATGTACCTGGTTCACTATGCAGACGCCAACGCGCAGTGCCGCGAGCTAGCGCTGCTCAGTATCAACAGCTTCCAGAAGGATCTGGCCGACCCTAATCAGCTCATTAGAGCGCTGGCGTTACGGGTCATGACCAGTATCCGGGTCCGCGACATCGTTCAGATCCAGCTCATCGCTATCCGCAAATGCGCGGCCGACGACTCCGCTTATGTCCGGAAATGCGCCACCAACGCCATTAGTAAGGTGTTTGTATTGGATCCGGAGCAGAAGGACGTTCTGGCTGAGATTATCGGGGAGCTACTCAATGATTCCAGTACAATGGTATTGGGGAGTGCCGTACAGGCGCTTAATGAGGTCTGTCCGGACAGACTGGATCTACTGCATCGTCCGTTTAGGAAACTTTGCCATTTATTGGCAGATATCGACGAGTGGGGGCAAACCGTGACGCTGCATGTGTTGATCCGGTACTGCAGAGAGCAGTTCCAGGCTCCCGTACAGGAGAAGAAGGAGATGTTCCCTAAACGGAAGAGTAAAAAGGGGTTTTATTCTGATGAAGGCAGTGGCTCAGACGACGACGAGAAGCAGAAACTGATGAAGAACCAGAACCAGTCGCCGTTTCTACTTGGAGGCGGCGCGATGCCCTCCGTTGGCTCAGTGTTTCGTAGTGATGCTCTGGCCAGCGGCATTGGAGGCGGAGAAGAGCTGGATGAAGACCATCGACTGCTGCTACGCTCGTCCATCCCGCTGCTCAAGTCGAGGAACAGCGCCGTGGTGCTGGCTGTAGCCACTCTGCACTACTATTGTGGCACTCACAGCATGGCTACATCCACCTTAATTGGCAAGTCGCTCGTGCGGATCATGCGCAACCAACGCGAGATCCAGTATGTCGTGCTGTCGGTCATTTCGTCCATGGCCACGTCTCGTCCAGACATGTTCCGACCCTTTTTGCAAGAGTTTTTCGTCCGTGCGACAGATCCAGCCTACGCACGGAAGCTCAAGCTGGAGATCTTGACGTCGCTGGTCACGAACGACAACGTCAGTATCATTTTACGCGAGTTCCAGGCCTATGTGCGTCATGTGGACAAGTCGTTCGTCACGATGACAGTGCGTGCTCTCGGTCGTGTGGCGGATGCCATGCCGTCTGTAGCCGAGCGCTGCTTGAGCGGCTTGATGCGTCTGGTTCGCTCGTCCAACGACCAGGTTGTCGCTGAGAGTGTGGTGGTGATCCGCCAGCTTCTTCAGCAGCAGGCGATCAAGAAGGATCGTCTTCTAGTCGTCCGCTCTCTGGCTGCTATGATGGTCACTGGACGTGTGACGAGCCCGTCAGCTCGTGCTTCGATCGTGTGGATGCTGGGCGAGTTCAACGACGACGGCAACGGCACGACGTGCGCCGCTGAGTCACTTCGACTGCTCGTCAAGGAATTCTCGGATGAATCGACGGAAGTGCGTCTTCAGTTGCTAAATTTGGCCGTCAAACTCGGACTCCGAGAGCCGCAGAAACGCACGATCCAGCTGCTGCTCCAGTACATGATTGAGCTGTGCAAGTTCGACATCGACTACGACGTCCGTGACCGTGCGCGTTTGGTCCGTGCTG
This sequence comes from Phytophthora tentaculata, assembly GCA_033557915.1. Lineage (NCBI taxonomy): Eukaryota > Oomycota > Peronosporomycetes > Peronosporales > Peronosporaceae > Phytophthora > Phytophthora tentaculata. The sequence continues at coordinate 361,021 of JAUCEA010000006.1, forward strand.
CGCTCTCTGGAGACGCGAGTGTCGTGAACCCGCACAAGTTGTTTGCCAGCAAGAAGCCAGCTCCACTGATTGGATACGACGACGAGGCCAAGACGCGCTTCACGCTTGGATCGCTGTCGAACGTGGTGCGTCACAGCGTCCCTGGATATTTGACGTTGCCCGAGTGGCGATCGACCAAGCCAGATCGCTCGCTGCGTGACGAGTCTTCGTTTGTGGACACGAACCGTAGCAGTTCCTCGCGTCGTGACGCTGATAAGACGACGAAGAAGAAGGAGAGTGGGGGATCCAAGGGCTTTTACAGCGACGAGAGCTCCGGATCAGAGTCCGAATCGGAATCGGAATCGGATTCTGAAAGCGGCTCGGACTACGAATCCGACAGTGGCAGTGACGCTAGTGGCTCACAGTCGGCTTCTTCCAGCTCTGGATCAGAGAGTGAAGCCTCGTCATCGGAAAAAAGCGAGTCCGATGCATCTTCCGAGGACGAAGATCGCTCACGTCGACGTCACAAGAGCAAGACAAAGTCGCCGCCGCAGCCGAAGAAGACGAAGCCGGTTAATGCTTTCGACCCGCTCGATCTCTTGGGCTCTCCCGGCATGGCTCCAGCCAACACTCATTCCATGCAAACATTCACTCTCATGACTGGCTCGACTAGCAATCTTCTGGGTGATCTCATGAGTCTGAGCGTGTCTTCGTCGACGACGCCGCCTCCTCGTCACGAGCTGCTGTCGTCGCTGGCCGGGAACGGACTGGACGTCCACTACGCCTTCCTCCGCCAGCCGTCCACGCACGCTCCTGGCATGAATGTGATCCAACTGTGGCTGGCCAATAACTCGAACGAGCCTATTTCACGCGTCCAAGTCGTCGGCAAGAACCCGCAGCAAGTTGTGTCGTTCTCAGAGCTGCCTGTGTTGTTCCCTGGCGGCTCCACGTCCATGGCCCAGCTTCAAGTTGATTTCCAGGGTCGTGTGGACAATGTTCCGCTTGAGATCATCACGAGCGCAGACAAGTACGACGTGGATCTCTCTCCTGTTGTTGGAGAGCTCTTCGTACCTCAGCAGATGAACCTGGAAGACTTCGAGCGTCGCGTCTCTATGACGGACTCGACGTCACTCCACACCAGCGAGTTCACGCTGCCAGTTCCAGTCCAGATAAACACTGTGGTGCAAGCTGTTCAGAAGCAGTGCAACGTCGCTCAAATCTACGAGATCAACAACATGAATGGCGTGGTGGGCAAGTGCAAGTTTGCAGGTCGATTCCGCAGCGGTGAGGCCAGTGCGGAGCATGTTCTGATCGGGTTGGAAGTCCAGCTTCAGAGCGGTAAGGGACGTCTTCTCGTAGTCATGCGGGACCCTGTACTGGCCCAGCGACTCAGTACGAGCATCAAGCAGGCTCTGCCGCTTCAAGTCGCGTAAGAAATTCTGTTGCGATCGGAGCAGAGAAGAGAATGCAGATTGGATGAAGACAATTCGGTGCGTGTTTTTATCATGATTTTGGTGTGTTTTGATGGCAGGTTATCAGTCCAGGAACATCATGGCAGAGGTGATGATATTGATCACCGCAGTCGTGCCGAACAACGCGGCAAGGAACGAGCCGAGTCCCTTGATGCGATCGAACTCGATGCCTGCTGTGATTTCCAGGACGATGGACGTGTAGTCAACGATAATTTCGACCACGACTTGCAAGAGGAGTTTGTACAGCTAACTCACCTTTCGAGCTGCCACCTCCGACTCGGACATGGACGCGTCTAGTGGTCTCAGTAGCGAATAGTGTGGGTGGTTGCTGTAGAAGAAGAGGATGGACGCTGAACAGCCGATGGCGATGTACTCGGCGTACATATCTGCATTGAGCTCAGCTGTGTGGTACGCTTGTCGTTGATGTCTCCAGAGCTCAAAGCCAATCTGCTTGGTAACAACCGAAGAGCATCTTTGATCTGTCGTTACAGATTGGCGTACAGAGGTACGGGAATGGCGTCCAGGGATCAGAACTTGGACTAGTGGCTTGGGATACTCTTGTACGTAACCTTGTCGACGACGGATACTATAGGTTACGACGAAGGCCTTTACTACACGAACACAAACTTCCAGAATCGCCATACCAAAGATTCCAGCTGCAGCCAAATCGGTGTCTTGCATGCCTAATAGGACGATCCTCGCTTGTGTATCGATCAACACAGTGGGGACTGCAACTAGGATACACATTACGCGAATACTTCAGATTCGTTTCTTGATGACCAAATGTTTCGCACTTTCCTGTAAGACGAGCTTCGCCAATGTGCTGAGTGTCATAAAGCACGCCACAACAATGGAACTTTGTTCTGCTATTCTCAGTTGACTCAAGAGCTGTACGTAGCCTCCAGTTAGAAAAACGGGTAAGCATGAGACGGCACTATTCACGTATCCTCGCCAGAAACTTGGCGATATGTACATGGGGACGATATCTGACGGCATTGGAGAAACTCTGGAGTTCATGAGAAATCCAACCGCGATCTTTACCTTCGCGTGTTTTCTGAAAGTAGATTTTTCGTGCTGTTAGAATCACACTTGTGTTCATGATGTGATTGCAAATAATAATGCAATAAAACTCGAGCTTAAACTTTGAAACACCATCCGATCGAGAACACCACGCGATAAGGTCACCCAAGCCAAACATTAGCATTAACGACGCGATTAGCCAAGGACCTGATCCCCATTCAAGTTCCTTGACACAGTATAGTACAGTTGGTCGCAGTCTTGGCAGACTGATGAAGCGCTGGGTTAACATCGCGAGAACGTGGGCTAGTACAATCGTTATTGAATATAAAACCCCGCACCAAACCACATTTGCAATAATGAGCTCATATCGAGACTGATCTCGAGAAGATTTGGACGAGAAAATGTTTCCAGCTGAATAACACGCATTCGCAGCCCACGCGCACGCTATACTAGCGATAGCATTCCGGATAAGCATACGCTGCAATCGCATGGCTTGAGCCCACGTTCCACGTTGGAGAAGATCTTGGATTGCATGATGCCACAATGAAAGCCTTGAGCTCGATCTAGCCAAAATAGCCGCAGATCCTGATCGACTCGATGACGCCACGGATCGACGCTCGGGCATCGTGCACTAGGCTGAACCTTAGCCAATTCGGCGTAAATCAGCTTCCAAGCGATGAGGACCAGCAAGATGATTTCGTAGGCATGGCCAATAATAATAGCTCTTACGACATCGAAGACGAAGTTAGATAGTCCGTCATCACTGAGCCACTACAGCAGCTAAATAAAGAGCTTGGGTGAATAATATACGATTACAGACTCAAATAAAATGAAGCTGTTTTGATCTCAGCTCTTTCATTAATCAAGATGTCATTACCGGATTAGTATTGGTCGTGTTCAGTGTCACGCTCGTGTAATACTACAAAATAAGAAGTTTTCGATCCGTGCACTAGCTTTTCTTAGGCAAAAGCTAAAAAGTGTGATTTGTTAAAAAAAAAAAAGAGTGTGTGTATAACCCCTATTAGGGGGTTTCAGTTATGCATTTTTTTTGGCCTCATTTCTTGGGATCATCGTTTCCCTGTGGAGGATCCTTTTTTGAAACGATGAGTCCAAGAAATGAGGCCGAAAAAAATGAATAACTGAAACCCCTAATGCATCTTAGGTCAACAATTCATAAGACACAATTTTCCTTAAAAACATTTTTCGAGCCTTTTATTAAGGGCTAATTAATAGAATGTCCACTTCCGGTACATACAGTACATTTTTTATATGATGTTGTCAGCATATTTTTGAGTATTTTAGACAATTCTCTGAAATTGATTTCAGAGCTAAGGGGGATCCGGTTGGTGTTTCAGTTTCCGTAAAATAAAACCCTGGCATTTATACTAAAACAATACTATAAATTTATGAAAAGTAATACACAAATACAGTGAGACAGTACCATGATGGCCATGGACATCTATGCCTATGTTGGATTAATAAACTATACAAACGTTACCTGTGTCGTCGCCCTCGCGCTTAAGTACGCCTATTTTAATGTGGAATGTTGTACGAACTATTCGCGTATATTAATACCTGTCTGCATGGCGGGTAATTGCAGGTGATAAGTTTTCTTAGGTGTCGTTTTGTTCCGGTCACTCACAGTGTGAGAGTACACACTGACTCAGTGTACCCCTACCAACCCTATGCATTTTGTGCAATTTTTGGCAATGTGATCACAAGAAATATCGAATTTCTCAACAGGGATCCATCCACACGATCCTATATTCAGCGTAAAACCATGATAAGGTTCTTGCGCATGCTTTTAAGGGCTATGCCACCCCGATATTGAAATAGCTGTAATTTGATGCGCGTATTAGTTCCTGCAACTTACACACCGGCTTACAGTCAGCTAGCAAGGTACTTACAGTTAGTTAGTGTAAAATTTATTTTATGAACAGCAAAACGCTCACACTAAGTTTGTGGAAGCATTCCAGATATTATGTATACACTTGTTGCATAGATTCTTACACACGCTCGTGTAGGCGAGAACGCTTCAGATGACAGTAAGTTAGTTGGCGGTACGCGCCGCTCGAGTAGTCCATATCGGGGCACCTAGCACTCAGGTTTTCGATGCAGATCTTCCTAAATATCCCAACCGGGAGATGATCTTCTTCAACCTTACAATTTTGGGACGATTGCTCATGCCCCACTTGCTTCTCAGCCAACAAATGCTCAACCTTCACAAACGTTAATAGGTTTTGTCTACCTAAAGGGTAAGGAGTCGTTAACATTGAAAAGGAAAAGGGATCATAAATTTCAGAGCTTCTTCGGACGAAGCACGACTTTGTCGATGTAATGTGAAAATCACTACACATTGCTTAAAGCAAAATCACGGTATAAAGCATTTGAAGTACGATTGGCATCATACAAGCTGTTCGCACGATATATCTGAACACCAGTCGCACAACGACGTCATCATTCTTGGTTGTTACGGATTCACCGCCGCTGCGAGATTGTCCAGTTTGAGTACACAGCTCAATATGGCGTGATCTCGCAGATCTTTTGATTGATGAATAAATTCAGAACAGGTAAACACCAGCCGAGATATTGATATTAAGTACAGCGATGGCGGCGAGAAAAATAGTGAGAAACGCTGCAACGTTCTTGTCCATGGAGAACTCAATCCCTGCCATCATCTCCAATGCAGAGGCAACAAAGTCAACCAACAACTCGACTATCACTTGAACGCCCAACATTTTGAGTTGCGTCGACCGCTCGATAGTTTGTCCACTGTCGTTGAGTTTCCGCAAGAGTGAATAGTGAGGTTGGTCACCGAAGAAAACGAGAACGTAAGCGGAGCAACCGATCGAGATATACTCGGCGTATGTGTCGGCATTAATTCGGCAACGTGGTAGGCTTGAACCCGACCACGCCACAACTCGAACTCTACTCGTGACGGAGTCGGTGACTTCGAGTCCACTCGTGCAGCAATACATTGCTGTGAAGTGGCTTCAGTTGATTTCTGATGCATTCGATTGCGAATCGTTCTTAAGAGGTAATGTGCTTTTCCAACGCGTAAACAGATCTCAAAGAGCGCCATTCCGAACTTTCCAAGTGCCAATAAATTCGTGCTTTGAGTTCCAAGAAGAATTATTCTCGCTTGGGTATCGATTAGAATAGTGGGTAGTGCTACAGCAGCACATATGATTCGGACACTGCGTATGCGTTTCTTGAGAATGTAGCGCTTGATAGTATCTTGAATAGTAAACTTAAAAGCGACGCTTACTATGATAAAACAAGCAATGATCATACTTTTCTGTCCACAATCCGTTGTTGACTCAGCACATGCACAAATATTCCAGCTATAGCTGCAGGCGCTGATTTGGGAACTCCTGGAGATATGCTCTCCTATAGGAACAGCTGTGCTTGAGTTGGGATATTCTAATTGAAGCCGATGCGAGATGTTCTTGTGCAATTGGACCTTGTAGCTTTTTATCAGATTTCTTAGAAGTTCGTTGGGCGCGCACAAGCTGATCTCGGCCTTGAACGCTCTCACGATAGTAGATTTTCTTCGTTGCCAAAGTGATTCCCGTGAAAAATCCGTGAGTGGCCAGCGTATTCATGTAGCAGTCAATTTTGTACTTGAAAAGTGCCGGGTTAGATGTTGTAAGGTATCCAGTCAAGCAGCTCCACAACAGCATTGTTGCTATTGATGTGAAAAAATAAAAGGCCGTCGCACGCGCGAGTTTTCTTAAACAAAACCAGTAAGTTAGTCGTCGATCAGGATAATCAAGAAATTTGAGTGACAGCAACAGTGGAACTTGAGCCAGTAGCGTGATCGTGCAAAATGTGATCGATGCCCAGACTGCGTTAGCGACAACTAATCCTCGTCTTGATTGTTCATGGGAAGGTTTCCCAGAGAAAATATGTCCTTGTGAGTAGCACGCGTTGGCAAGCCATGCACAAGCGACGCTTGCTGTAGCATTCCTCATTACGATCATTTGCGTTCGTAAGGCGCTGGCCCAGTTTGTGCGTTGGAGAGCATCACGAATATATTTGTATCTTGTGGCGATTTTGAACAAGCCTACACGCCTGCCGCCAGTGTCTGTCCAAACGCCTGGTGATACTAAGCTATCGGATGAGCCGTCGTAGCATGGAGCCACTGCTATCCTTGTCATTGCCACCAATTCGTGACAGGGCCGTACCCACACTTAGCCATTTATCCAATAGGATTAGGTCGGTTTCGAGCGATGTGTGATGCAAGCTTATCAGTAAAGTTTTCGGGCATGATCGAGTCTTCTCACAATATTTCACAACCTAAGTTTCTCTTTTGGCTTCCAGATTTGCGCGACAATGGTGAAGCTGACAATCTCAAGTGTGGACGAGGCGTTCCCATCACCATTAACAATGCTAGTTTAACATCGACGAAACCACGGCTGTAGACCGTTTGAACCACGAAATCAAGACGCAAAACGAGGACACTCAGATTCGATCGGTCTTTTGCAGTTTTTCTAGGCAAAGAAACCAACGATGCAGACTCCGTGGCGGTGGGTTTCGTCGAGATGAATCCGTCGTGGCGAATTACTGACGACCAACTCTTCGGCTCATTCATCTGACGAAGCTACCGCAAGTGTCGCCCAAACAACACCGTCTGAATAATTATCGGCCACTTGCGGAGAATGACATCAAGACTGGAGAATATATGACGCTGCCAAAACCTTTGCTGATGCTGTGTACATTGTTTTCGGAGTGACGACTGCTGAAGTCATTCAGGGATTAATTCTAACTAATCTCGTCGGTCGGTGGTCATTTTTGGATTGACTTCTGTTCCGCAGCGTGGTAAGAAACTATTTGGAGATCCAGGTTTACGATGTTCGAATTGAAAGTCCACAACGGTTTGAAAGATTTTCCGGAAGATACAAGTCAACTTTGAATGTGAAATTTTGGTTTGAAGCAGGTATACAGGCGACTGCGTCTTGGGTGAGAAGTTAAGTGCATCGCATTAGGCTAAATTTAATATGAAATGAACTATTTCTTCGGAGCGGGTGGTTTGTTCGACCGATCATCTCATCATTGCATTGTTTTACGACCCACCTTGGATGTAGTGGGGTTGGCGGTGTGCATTTCGCGAGTGCTGTTAGTATGGTGTATTGTATGTTGCAAACTGCAGCTTTCTCTTTTTTCTCTCTCAGCAGTAATACTGCAGTACAGTACTTGTACAAGTTTGGACAGAAGATCATGGCTGATTATGGCAAGTACGTTGCGCCCAATGTCATTTTCACACGTCACAGATACACATCGCATTTTATGTTTCGCACACATTCCGTCCATACAACCCTCAAGTCTAATTTTCGCCCCTCGCACCCATATCCATCTCATTGTCGTATCTATCGCGAAGGGCGGAAGAATCTCCAGACAAACCAAGACCCTCCTCTCGACACTTAAAGCGCCACAATGTTGCTAAACCGCCTCATGTTCTGGCTGATGATAACAGAGGCCATCATCTGTCTGTTGCTGAGCCTCCCGTTCGGCCAATGGATCGCGCACGCCGTCATCACATTCCTAGCAAAGACTCTAAAGGAGACTCCAGCCAACACAGTGGCCACTGTGGTGCTCTCCATAATCTCGCTGCTCTTCATCTGTACGCCCAGCATTAATACCTACATTTGGTGGCTAAATCGTCTCTGTAGCCGACTCTCTAACTGTTTTTTTTCTCTACAGCCGATGTGATGACAGTTTACAAGCACAACTCGTCGGACGAGGTGCTGGGCGATGGCATGCGCATCCGTCTACTCACAGCCCAGCGGGATATGTACATCACAGGCTTCTGCCTCTTCCTGTTCCTGCTGCTACGTCTCGTATACATCACGTTGGCCACTAATCTCCGCTTGGAGAAGAGTCTTGGAGCCATGAAGAAGCAGGCGGAGGGCGCTGCAGCCGGCTACAAGTCGCTATTGGCCGAGAACGAGACGTTCAAGCAGCAGACAGAGAAACTGCATCAGATGTTCGGAGATGAAGAAGGAGAAGAGAAGAAGAAGAAAGTGGACGCTCTAGCCCGATTGGTGCAAGAGAATGCTGATCTGGAGAAGAAGATCGAGACTTTGAACGAGAAGCTGAAAAAAGCGGAAGACCAGGTCACAGCTGTGACTAAACAGGCGGAGGGGCAGAGCTCGGCTTTTATGAAGCTGATGGACGAGAAGAACGAGTCGGACAAGCAGCTCGAGACGGCCAAGACACAGGAAGAAGAGATCAAGAGTCAACGCGACCAGATTGCCAAGCTGACGGAGGAATGTGACTCCTTGAAGACCCAGATCCACGACTACGACTTCATGTTCGCCGAGGCCAAGAAGAAAGCTGAATAAGCAGAAGAGAAATTAACAACAAGAGCAGAGAAGATGCCAACATAGCGAAAGAAAAACGAGATTTGCTGTAATTTTTGTGCTAACTTTCATTTTTTTCGTTTTTTACTGTATGAGAAATTAACGCAAAATTTACAGGAAAATTAAAAAAACTTATTATTTCAAACTTTGATAGTTTTATGCATTGTTGTGCAGATATTGCAAGCGCTCTTGAATAATCTGCAGTCTCGAGCTTGCAGAACTGGAAGTTGATGATGACACTGACGCAGCTGGAGAATTGGGCGCGAGAGGACTGGGTGGGCAGTGAGTGCTCGTCAGTTTGAGTGGAGCAGGGAGAGACTTGCGGGTATGCAGATTGACGGCACTCTGGACATGGATCCGCATAGCCCACGGCTTCCTTGTATCATCTTCGCTGCCTGACGTAATGTCTGTATAGCGTGTAAACACACGAACATGTAGCGCTCGGTTCTGCTTCAATATCGGTATCAGCAGCAACAGGAAAGCGTCCTTGACCTCTGGAGTCATGTCTTCCAGTTCCAGTGTACAGCCTTCAGGAGGAAGTTCCAGGACCCGGTTTGACGACGCTCCTCGAAGTGGCGGGACACCTGGATAAGCTTCCATCCGTGCGAGCCAGCGTCTCACTCCCATCTGCTTAGTGCGATCGCTGGTCCAATTCTGCAGGATGAGTGCTGTCTCTCGAGAAGTGGTAGTAAAAGTGGGTGTGGGCATGAACCCATTTCCACTTTGATCACTATCACCAGCATCACACTCATACCACTGAGCAAGAGCATCCAACACGCGTTTACGGAGAGATTGAACAACTTTTACAGTCACAGGAGCGTCGTTGGATTGGATTCGAGTCTTCAACATGATAGCAAAGCGCACTAATCGCAGCGCAATAACCAGGATCGGCTGGTCCTTCTCGTTGGCTAGTTTTTCTTCAAGACGCTCGCATAACACAGGGAGAGACTCAGCGTGGCTTCCACACAACGCCAGCATTTCGCTTAGAGCGCTGATCAGTGTCTGGAAATGCGGCAGGAATTCATCCAACTCGTTAATCCCCGAGCGTAACAGAGTCCACGACTTGGAAGGAGGAAGTGCGGTGATTTCTGGATCGCTCAGACCGTGGAAAGCCTTCAAAAAGTACGGCGCATCAGCTTGTTTGCTGTGGTCCTCGGCTGATAGTAACTGCGTCTCAAGAGACTCGCACTGGGCTTGAAGCTGGTGTAAACTCTGCGTGTGCTCCCGAGTTTTCTGCCCCATCAATGACTGGCACTTTTGAAGCTCTTCGCTCTTAAATTTACACGTCTGTCGAGCTTCACGGACCTCCTGCTGGAGCGCCTTCTTCTCCATAGCTAAGACCCGAGCCGTCTTCTCATGTTGTGCAGCGACCTGTGAGGTGTGTGCGAGTTTTTCATCGCACATTTTCACGTTTAACTGTAGCTTGGCCTCGGTATCTGCGAGCTGCGTCTGGACTTCAGCCAGGTCGTTTTCCACACCACGCAGAGAACTAGCGTATCGCTCGTGGTTTTGTTCCTGATATAGTAGTTTTTGGGAAGCCTCAGCAAGTTGTTGCTCGTATTTCTTCGCTACTTCAGCCAACTTGGTCTCAGCTGCTGTCAGTTTTGACTGTACGCCGGTAAAATTAAGCTCCAGGTCACGCAGCGTTATCGCCTGTTGCTCCTGGTCTCGCAGCCTTCCCAGAGCCTCTTGAAGCTTTGCGTCTTGCTCCTCCAGCTCGAGATCTCTGCTGGTTTCCAGTGATGCCATCTGTGTTTGCGCTTCCTTCAGCTCATTTTCCAGTTCCTCCACCTTCTTAGTGTATTTTTCTCGAGTTTCTGCTAGTTTTGCTTCATATTGCTTCGTTTCAGTACTTCGCTTGGCCTCAGAGGCTGCAATTTGGGTCTTCAACTCCTCTAACTCTCTCAGCGTCGAGCCATAGCGTTCTTGTATCTCCTCTTGATTTTGGATCTTCTCCTCTTGCAGCCTAAGCGTCTCGTCCTTCTCTTCCAACTGCTGCTGCAAGATATTGCTCGTCTGTGCATGTGTGGCTAACTTCTTCTGCAGTGTTTTGTTTTCCTCCTCCAGTTTCTTCTTGTCCTGCTTTAAAATCTCCACTTGAGTCTCCAAGAACTCGTAGTTCTCGTTTGCTGCCTGTTGCTCCAGCAGCGCATCAGCCGCCTTGCTCTTCTCTGCTTGTAGCTGGTGCTGTGTGTCCTCCAGCGTCGTCTCCAACTCACCCTTTTGCAGTGCAAAAGCTGCTTGTTGGGCCAGCATCGTCTGTGTCTGCTGCTCTACTGTGGCTGTCAGGCTGTGTAGCTTGCTTAGCAGAGCGAGCTTCTCCAGTTCCTCTTCTTCTTGTTGATTATCTTCAACTTCTGGTGTCGCCTCCTTCTTTTGACAATTATTGTGCAATAATTGCATTTCCATTTCCGCCAATCGACTTTCGTATATTGCGGCTAGACGCCATAATTGCGCATTGGCGTCCTCATGTTGCATCTGCTGCGTCTCGCGACTCTTGCGCGTTTGGGCGGCGCTGGGGGGCGGTCCGTGGGTCTGTAGATGCGTCAGCGAGGCCTCCAGTGCTCGCTTGTCGCGGCGGGTCTTCACGAGGTCGGCCCGAAGCAGCTTGAGGGCCGCGTACGCGTCGCGTAGATCCTTCTCCATGGTCAGACTGATTATGAGGTGGAAATCTGTAAAGTGGTTTGAAAATACTTAAAATTTGTATGTATTGAGTTAAAGAGAACTGCATCGTTATATAAAGAGAAACCTGTATATGACGATGAAGTGCTAACCGAAGATACTTTTTGCGCCCAACAAACGGCGCGATTCTCACTGCGACGATCGCAGCCATCTTGGGAACCAAGCTTTGATGTTCTTGCCGATGCATTGTCGCTGGTGAGAGCGCTAGAAGTGTCGTATGAAGCACATATTGAAGCAACATCTTCCACGAGCTCGCTACCCAACATTTTTTTTTATTTTGGGGGTGGATGAGTAAGACTAGTTAGAGATCTTCACCCACCAGCCATGACACTTCCTCTCGGTTATTGAGCGGCATCAAGATGGACCACCATACGCAGCCATTCATAGCAACATCCTATTCGGCGCGTTCGTGTAATCCAGCTGATCGATGAGCTCGGTAGTGATGGCGACCGTCTCACAAGTTGTAAGCACAACCACACACACACACACACACCGCCTGCATATGGTACACATGAGCCTAGATACATACTTCTACGAAAGAAACAACGATCCGATAATCGTTGTCTCCTCTGGCACTGCCAGACTGGCAGAGCGAATTCGGAATCTCTGTTCTGATTGGTCGCCGCTTCAACTTGAGCTATGTTGCACGAATCTTCGCGCAACATGCGTCTCCTCACTGGAGCAACATCCATCAAGTGATCTTCACATACGCCAAGTCCGCGTCCCCTTCCCCAACAGCTCCACTACTAGCAGTAACGTCCCGGCCATGAGCTCCCCGGCGACGTCTCCTCCTTCGCCTGCAGCGCTGCGTCAGATCCCGATCGTGTGTCCGGGCCACTCTCGTCCCCTGGCGGAGTTGCACTACAGTCGTAGTAATCTGCTGATCTCGGCATGTCACGACAAGCTGCCTATGCTGCGGCATGGTGACTCCGGTGACTGGATCGGCACGTTCGAGGGCCACAAGGGCGCAGTGTGGAGCGCCAAACTGGACAACGATGCCGAGTTTGCAGCCACGGGTAGTGCTGACTTCTCGGTCAAGATCTGGGACGCACTCACGGGCGACGTAGTCACGACACTCGAGCACAAGCACGTGGTCAAGAGCGTGGCCTTCACGTCGGACGGCGCACGGTTGTTGACTGCGGGTCACGAGAAGCTTCTCCGGGTTTTTGATGTGCTGGGCGTGAAGGAGCAGTTGCAGACCTACAAGGCTGAGGGCCGTACGGGCATTGTGGTACTGCCGCCGTCGCCGCTCGTTGAGATGCCCACAGCCCAGCAGATCCGCAAGGTTGTTGTGCTCAGCGACCGGCTGGCAGCTACGGGCGAGGTGGACGGCACGGTCACTATTTGGGACTTGGAAGCGTACACGCAGACACGGCAGTTCAAGGTGGATGCAGACGTCATGGATATGGAGGCGTCCAGGGACGGACAGGTGCTCACGGTCGCAGCCGGCAAACAGGTACGCGACCCAGTCATGAGGGAAGTTTTTGCTGTTGGTGACTCACTTCTTGCTACTGTTGTAGGTGTATTTCTACGATGTGAAGAAGGATTTTGCACTGTTGAATTCGTTCCCGATGCCCATTTCGTTCACAGAAGAGGGCGGCGCGTCGCTGCATCCAACGGAGAGCAAGTTTGTGGCCGGCGGCTCAGACACGTGGGTGCGCGTGTTCGACTTTAAGACAGGGGAGCTACTGGAGACGCACAAGGGACACCATGGACCCGTGAGATGTCTGCGCTACTCACCCTCAGGCGACTCATTCGCGACGGGTTCGGAGGACGGCACGATCCGCATCTGGCAGAATGACTCCAAGTCTGCGGCTGCTACGTCTGTTGCGGACACGGCCGCGAGTTCGAGTTAAAAAGAAAGCAACGCGATCTTCTGGTACTGCGTACTCGTGAAGATGCAGAGGTAGATCGTTAGAAGAGATGGTGAGAGCATGTACGAAAACGCAACCAGAAAAAACTGAAAAATAAAGTGTGAAAAACGACTCGTGGTGTGTGTGCATTCTTCGTTTGTCTTGGTCTCCTTTCATCGACACTTACCGTTGCTGGTACCACTGGATAATGTCATGCAACTCAACGAATCCCGTGTTGTCTGGGTCTAATTCCATGACAAGGTCTTCCAGCAACTCAGCAGGACTGCCATCCTCGTATCCGTCCATGCCCAGATCTTCACCCAAGAACTTGCCCAGGTCTTTAGCCTCCATGCGACCTTGACCGTCCACATCGTAGCTCTCGAACAATTGCCGCATGCGTCGGATCTGGTTCTCTACAGCCTTTCGTTGTGACACTTGCGCCGCCTTGTCCTGAAACCATTGCTGCGAGAAAGCCAGCAAGTCCGTGGGGTTCTCCCGAATTACAGCTTTCGTCCAGTCCTTCAACACGTGCGGGAGGTCTGGAGGCACCGCAATTTGTTCCGCCGAGAAGATACGATTCACATCCATCGCTATTTGCCCTTTAGCGATAAAAGCTGGAATAGCACGAAACGACCCTCCAAGTACCTGCCTCTTCAACTTACCCGAGTCCACGCATAGCATCAACTTCTCCAAGTAAAATCTTGTACGAATGTGTTGCCGCCACGAACGCGTCCACGCGCTTGCCAGAGTTTCCTGTTCCAACATTCTTGCCAGCTTCTGCGACCGTAGACTCTAACGAAGCTGACGTATCGGACGCTTTATCAGGATGCAGCTTGAGTGCGAGTTTGCGGTACTGACGCTTAATCTGTTGGGTCGTGGCGTCCCGTGGCAGACCTAACACACCATGAAAGTCGCGGCGTTCCCACATCATTCGGATTCGCTCTGGCTGCCACAACTGCTCGCCATCCAAGCAACTTGAGCCCGACGAACCACTACTCTTAGCAAATGCTGAGCGTACAAGCTTCATGCGAACACGAGCTGCACGGAACAAGTCCTCCTGCTCATTCTTGTCAGACGGCGCCGGACGCCACGTGCGACACTGACCTCGTTGATCCATCGGCCCAAGACCGAAGGCGCCGTCGATGCCGTAGTCAAACGTAGGAAGCGGACCACGTCCATGTGCGTGGCGCGCGAACGTCGGAGGTCCACCATTGCTGCATCCGTGCGCTGAAGCTGGCATAGCCTCTTCACCTTCGTTCGTGGGCACATTAAAGCCACGACGTTGAGCTGCTACGGGGTTGATCTTAAAGCGCCGTTCTCTCCTAGACGGTGGCGCAGTAGCAGTCCCTCTTAGAGTGGCGTTGAGTGAAGCTACGAAACCAGTCGAAGAGTCTGAAGCGCTGGTCGCCGCAGTTGCAGTCACAGAGGCTGAGCTGTCGGAGGCCACTGTAGAGGTCAGCAAGCACGGGCAATGGTCTTCGCAGCAATGGCACTGTGGACAAAAGAATAGCATGCCACAGTGGTAGCCCTCGTTCCCTGCTGACGCGTTGCTCATCCATTTGCAAGCTTCCTTTGACTCGATCATATCCAGCATATGAGCCATGGTTTTCTGCACAGCAGAAAGCCGAGACGAGCAGCACATACGGCATCCACACCTCACACATACGCAATGAAGACAGCAGCCCGAACAACCTGTGCAACGGCGACGCGTATCCCGGCATCCTGAGCATCCCATGCGTAGCGGCGAATTGTCATCGGAAAGCTGGCCTCGACTGTTGCCAATGTTACGCACGGACATCGCTCTAGATGACGACGTCTTTGATCGCGTAGTAGAAATCAAAAGACCGGCACTTGACGCTGCGAGGGCCTTCGCAACGCGAATAGACTCAATTCGCCGACTTCTGTTTCCAGGACTGCTCTTAGAATACGAACTTGCTTTCTTCGACCCATGCGAGTGACGTCGGCCAGATGAAGCATTTCTAGAGGCCTTATCTCTCTTAGAAGCCGACACGGCACGCTTTTCGGTCCGAGCGGATCTTGTTGCTGGACGTGTTGCTGCCTTCTGCGCCGGTATCACGTGGTTATTCTCCGTTTCCTCCACGCCCAGAAATTTTCCAAGCGCCTGCATGCAAGACGCAGCAAGTCCTTCGCATTCTTCGATGAGAGCTTTCTGATCAGTATTCAGTGTAACATCAGACGCCTGATCCCCGCCTCCACTTATATCGCGCAATAGTTGGTCCTTTGCCAGCGTGATTTCATGTCGAAGCTTCTTCATCTCGATGACATCCGGAGGATCCTTCGCAGGATCGAATACGCCAGTCCAATCGATCGCCATCGACATCATATCGCCACCGGTTTCAGAGGTGGGTTCCCCTTCCGGTTGGGTTTTAATACCCTCAGATGGGGCTTTGTCTTCACTCTCTGGGTCCGAAGTTTCTCCCTGCGGTGGTGCAAATTCCTGGTACTTCGTGTAGTATCTAGCCCACTGATGCTTCACAAGCTTCTTTTGAATCGCCACTTGCTTGGCTAATTCGCGCTTCAATGTGTTCGAATGATTCACATGCGTACGCCACGGCCCGGTGCGTCCGAGTTTGTTCAACAAATCTCGCGTGGTCGCTAGCGATTCCTCGAGTTTAGAGCGCGCTTTTTCAACATCCAATGGCGTCATAATATATTTCTTCGCCTCATCGCGCGTAAACGGCCGGTTCTGTACTTCGTCACGCATGCTTGCAGGGGTTAATCGAAGTAGTGCAGCCACTTCATCCTCCCGTGGCATCGGTGAGCGATTGGCATCGCTCTGTACGTCACCGTATGGAGATGATCCGGAGCCTCCAACTCGAGTATTATATCCACTATCAACGGAATTATCGTCGGTGTGATAAAATGGCGATTTTTCTTCTCCTTCTAGACGCTCAGGGTCCACGAAATCGTCCTTGGTTGAATACAAAAGCGCTTCATTGTGCCATATGTACAAAGCGTCTTGAAGACAGGTGAACTTGTCGTATGATCTATCGTCCAATTCGTCAACATCATCCGGATCAAACCACGCGCACGAGTTCTCAGCAAAGAGGAGCCACCATTTATGTAGCTGCAACTTCGTATTCTCCACGATCACATGAGTCGTCACAGATTTCAAGCGATTTACTTGCCCGATGATGTGCTGACGACGTAAAATAACATGATTAGCGTTGTCCGCGTTGGGCTCAGGTCGCTTCTCTTTCAGAGTGGCCACTAAATCCTTCAAAAGTGCATCCAGGTCCCGCATATGTGTCGTAAGTCTCGCCAACAGGTTCCGTAAGAAGTAACTGCTACTTGGACGCACTCGCTGGCCAGTTGTTGTAGTAGATACCACATTTCCAGCCTCAGATTCGCACGTATCAACCTCGTGAAGATATTCTGGCACGTCGTCCTTGCCTTTCCACTGCAACACGTGGTTGACGACCTCAGGACATTGTTCGATGGTTTCACGAACAAGAGAGATTGGAAGCGAGTCGAACAAACTGGACTCAATTGCTGAGGATCGGATCGGACGCAGGATGTACGTGAACAGATCAGACTCCAAAGTCCCCGCATCCAAAACATTTTCATGACTGGCGACTCCCCGGTTACTCCCGATAACTTGTCTCGCCACATAGTGTTTTCCCAGCATGTGAGTCACTAAAGCGAGTGAGTGCAAGGTAACGATTATATCCTGCATTTCGCTCCACCCTTTGTGTCGTGAGGACTCAAACACACCCAGTTCACCAATCAACGGGTTATCGCCAGGTGAAGAGGGAAGAGGTGGCACCAAGTTCCCGAGAGCACGTAGACGTTCAGCACACAACACAAGTTCTTTCCCAAGATCAGCGCGGTCCAGTACATATCGGTGTAATATCTGAAGGTCGTGAGTCGTAAGGAGCCATCTCTCCACGTCATGTGAGTACGAGCTACTGTTTACAAGAGGTTCCAAGTAGAAATACTGACGCTCGCCTGCCAGAAAGCGCAGTAACTTGCAGTCAGTTTCCGATGTATAGTCCTGGATCAAATTAAGATCGCGGGTTAGACCAGGAAGATCCCACGTCGAGCGAAAAGAATCACGACGAGGACTATTTTTCTCCTCGTTATCATCAGCAAGGAACTCCATGGACGCATCGGACGCAGCCTCACGATCATTCGATGCATCCATCAAAACATCTGCATCCTCGCTCGGAAAATCAATCGTATCCGTCCTATCCTCGTCGTGATAAGTAACGTTGTGCACACTCGAATCCTCATCAAGTGATGGCTCCATTGAACCTGACGTGATCATCTTCCCAAAGGCTTTGACTTTGTTCACCAGACGCATTAAGTTGTCGTCTTCCGCTGTATCACTCGTAATCAGCTGAAATCCAGCTAAGCGGGTCTTATTCACATCCGGGCGCTGCGCCTTCAAGGCGCGTACTCGCAAATTGGGAGCAAGCACACGGTCATTCGCTGCTGTACATGCTTCGTGGGCACTACTTAGTCGCTCAATCTCGCGTAAACGTTGTTTTTTCTTGCTAGGTGACGACGTTGACAACGACGCGGTCATCGCACTGCACTGCTGTTTTACCACAAGTTCTACCACTTTTTTGCGGTGCACCATCTCCTCGTACTTGCGACGCAGTAATAAATACTTATCACGCTCCAATAATTCTTGTACACGAGCACGCTTGGCCTCGGCTTCCAAGCGCCGCTGAATCGTTACAGTTCGTGCCAGTCGTATCCGGTACGCCTCCCTTTCATCACGCAGATGCCGTTCTTCTTCTGCTCTCCCCACAGCGTTATTTACAACCATCTCTCTGTCATTTTTGCATTCTTCGTCCTGCTTTTTAGCTGCATGTCGAGATCGTTGGGAGTGATTTTCGTCCACAGTACGTGAATCCTCGCTTCTTCCCCTTTTTGCCACGCTACTTGTCGCACTCCCTCCTTCACGACGACCTGTTCGCAGCAACCATACATTAGAATGAACGCAAGCATAACGACTACTTCGTCAAAGCCTCTTACGTTTAGGATGCCGCTGTGCCATCTGGTCTCGTGGTGCACTTCGACTCCGACTTCGATTCTTGTTCGTAATTGTACCTCCATTCACCTGCAGCATTGTTGCTTCAACTGCCTCTGTTTGCCGTATGCGCTGTGGCTCCTCAGCCGATTGCTCTTTTTCCTCATGTTCACTCCCTGTCTCCAAATGAACCGCCAATTCATGCTCTTCATCTCCTCCCACCTGCTGAACCTGTTCCAAACTTCCCGCGTACTTCCTCAGCTGCTGTTCAGTGCTCTCGACTACCGCCTTTAATAACAGTATACCGTCTTCCACCCGCTTGGCCGTGTTGGCCGAGATCATAAAGGCCATAGAGAACGCCTCGTCCTCATTGGGTTCCATCTTGCGGTAGCTGATGCTGCAGCGCGCACGTGACATAACGTCGTTCAGTTTGTCGCCATTGACGCCAACTACGTGTAGAGCGAGCTGCTGCGGGTCCATCGTCGTCTTGACGTGCACCATACGTCCCACAGGCTTCTTTGTGTTGATCACCATTGATACGGACGGCGTCACGCTCGTTGATATGGGTTTTAGTGGCGCGATTTCACGCGTACTGGGGGCTGGAGCTGCAGATACAGTCGACACTGCAGCCGCGCGCTCATTCCTGGCCGCGTTGGTGCTGTAATTGGCGCGCTGCTTTTTGGCTCCGGACGCACCGGCCACTCGCTTCCTAGACGATTTCTTGCGGCCATTTAACAACGCAGAGGACGCGCCTGTGGAAGAGGATGATCGTCGTGTTGATGAATTGGAGGCGGACGCTGGTGCAGGTGGCGCAGGCGCCTCGCGCACGCCCAGCGACGCGCCCACGGAGATGACGCCCATTGCGGACTTGGTGAGTGAATGTGGGTTGTATGGCGAGAATGCGACCTATCGTTTGGAATTAAAACGGTATATAATCATATTTGGTGTTTTGTCTGCGTTTAGCAGCCATGCTGGCGGTACTGCGATGGTTCGTGCAACTTTCGGACCTCTCATTGCAGTATCTTCGTCCAAAGTGACAACATGAAAGTGGCGACGTGCGCAGCGCCCACGAATATTGCGGTAATTAAGTACTGGGGTAAGGATGATGTGGCACTTAATACACCGATAAATTCTTCGGTCAGCGTGACGCTGCATCAGGACCAGCTGCGCACCACGACCTCTGTGGCTGGAGATTCGATGCTGCAGTCGACGCGGCTATGGCTCAACGGTCAGGAGCAGTCCATTAACAAGCGTGTGGCCGTAGTGCTGCGCGAAATGCAGCAGCTAGCACAGCGCGTGCATGGTGAGAGCAAGTCACAACATCTGCACATTGTGTCTACCAACTCGTTCCCGACGGCGGCTGGACTTGCGTCATCCGCCGCTGGTTACGCGTGTCTGGTAGCAGCCCTCGCCGAGTTCTACTGTATTACCAAGGCCGATGAGGAGTTCCCTGGTCAGCTGTCGGCTATTGCGCGACAGGGCTCCGGATCTGCCTGTAGAAGTTTGGATGGAGGCTTCGTGGCCTGGCAGAAGGGAGAGCGGCCCGACGGACAGGATTCCATCGCTGTTCAGGTCGCAGACGAGCTGCACTGGCCCGGGCTGTGCGCCGTCGTGTGCGTGGTGAACGACACCCAGAAGGACACGAGCAGCACCAACGGCATGCAGACGACTAACGCTACGAGTCCGCTGTTGACGTACCGTGCCAAGCACTTAGTGCCGGAGCGGATGAAGACCATGGAGAAAGCGATCTTGGCCAGAGATTTTGAGGCGTTCGGAAAACTTACAATGCAGGACAGCAACCAGTTCCACGCCACGTGTCTCGACACAACGCCGCCAATCTTCTACCTGAACGACGTGTCTCGTCAGATCATCGGCCTTGTGCACCGCTACAACGAGCAGGCTGGTCGCGTGCAGGCCGCATACACTTTCGACGCCGGTCCGAACGCGGTGATCTTTGTTGAGGAGCAACATGTGCAGGAAGTGGTATCGCTTGTGCATCACTGCTTCCCTAAGTCGTCGAAGATGACCATTAAGTCATCGATGCTCGTCGACCGCTCGCCATCTGGAGGTCTTCTTTCGAGGATGGAGGGCAAGGTTGAGAACGGCAAGGCGTTTAAGCTCCCGCGCATTCCCGATAGTGTTAAAATGATGTACTTGTCTCGCGTCGGAGGAGGCACGCGCGTGCTATCTGCGGACGAAGCACTGGTCGATTCAGTCACAGGTGAACCGCTCCCGTATAGTAAGGAGTCTGCCAAGCCAGAGGTGTGTGGCTGTCCGCTCTTCAAGCCGAGCTCTTGGCTGCCAGAAGAGCCGTTGCTTTGTTATTTGGCTACTGCGATCGCCGCCGCTGCAGCGACTAGCGCCGTGCTGTTGCGAAAGTAACTTCCGGAGATCAGGCAATAGATAGTTAGCAGCAATAAAGTTTCTTTCTGTTACGTTACATTGCTCTTGAGTCCGAGCTGCTTCTGCACCAAGTCAACCAACTCTTCGTCCGTCAAATTAGCAGCCTCTGCCCATGGCGGCGGACGCAGCTTAACCTGCTGCATGCTCTGCATGATGGCAACGCGCTTGTCCTCCTGTAGCGGGACGTCCTCCTTCTGTGCAGAGGCTTCTTCCGTCCTCGTTTCACTTTGAGGGTGTTTTTCAGTGTCCTCTTCACTATCTGCATTGTCTTCAAAATCCGGAGATGCCTCAAGAGCTGCGTCATCGCTATTGCAAGGGGATGAAGGCAAAAGAGCGTAGCTCTCAAAGCCTCCTACTGCGGCGCTCCCCTCACCTTCGCTGTCACTGTCAGCAGATTGCGCATCGTCTGACTGTGGGGGTATTTCTGCAGGCGGTCTGCCCTGCGCTAGGACGGCAGCGTACTCGGCTTCGAGCGATGCGAGCTGGTCTACAGACGCAGTGTCGCCTTGCTCCATGCCAAACTTATCCAACTAATTTGTGTTACAAAATTGTCATCTACAATATGAGAGACATTTTACCGAAAGTATCATTATCGCTAATTTGAGCTATGCGCAATACGATAATCTATGGCGTTTGAGCTTTATTTTGAGCCATTCCACTTCTAAAATCGCTAAATTATAAGCCTGTCAAAAAAATATCTCGGTCAAAAAATTCAAGCTTTCAAATTTTTGTTTTATTGTAATCAACAAAGAAAAATATGTTTTTTCTCTTATCAGACATTATTAAGGGCATAATTTGCTTTTAAAGAGAGTTAAAAAGCAGTTTTAAGAGAGTGAATACTCATTCAATTAGTGACGTCGGCTGTTTTCTTTTTGTGGCTGTTTGGGAAATCAGAATGGATTTGAGGGTACAGCTGTCACAATCTTTGACGAGCCCTAGCTTAAAACCTCAAATTACCAGTAGTGATACTTTTGATAAAATGTCTCATATAATACATATTATGTAGGTACTTAAGTTACACTTTAGCCTACCGGTAAAGTGGGCGAGTGTAACAGATTCAGTGGGTGGGTGGTTTAAAAACTGTGAAATCGGTGTTCCATCCTCTGTCCGGAAATATAGGGCCACATCAAATCAAAAATTCAAACTTAAGACCAAAAAGTAAAATTAGCGTTAGCTGATTGGTGATAAGAAACCTTGTAACCGCCTTTTTGTCGTAGGCATCCAATTAGTATCAATCAGCGGCTCAAAGGAGAGATACAAGAGCTACGCGTAGGCTGGGATAGCTGTCTTTCTTACTCGTCTGGTTCATCCGAAGAAGCTTGAAATTTAACGTAATTGTACGGTCCAGTTGTTTTCAATGAGGGTGGGTGCAGATTTTTCTCGAGTACTAATTGTTCATACCACTAGGGAACGGCGGAGTGAGCGACAACGAGAGATGCGTGTCCTCCGACGTGATTCTGAGGGGTGCTTGGTTTAGATACTGTAAGAGAGCGGGGGAAATTTTTTACCCAACGACTTTCGGTACCCTTAAGCTAGACACCTCAACCAAATCTATTAGCCTTTCGAAGGCATCTCCTGCGCCTGCTTCGCAGCCGCAGCATCTGCAGTGCGGCCTCACTACAAACAGGTGTAGCAATCAATGATGCCCTCAAAGACTGCAAGCCCCGACACTTTAAAGTGATGGGTGCTTCTCTAAGAAAAGTATATATACCGATTCACACAGGCTCAGTAATCGGCTCCAGTGACGGCGCTAGATTCGTAGTCAAATCCTTCAAAAGAGGCTCCAGTAACCGGCCTCAGTTACCGGCTTCTAATTAATACGATCTGAGCTGGGCCAAAGACACCTTCGGCGTAATGCTATCCCAGTATAACTGCATGAATTCACGACTTCCTACAATTATTTTTGACGTAAGTACGATTTTTCGTCTCATCCACACGCACCTAATCGAACAAATACATCTTCCTGGTAGTGCGTACGTACAGCCCAATAGGGATTAATTTGGCCCCATCATTGTGTGGCGCACAAAAAAAGTAGGTATCGATCTCCTACATTTTTCAAATGAATAACGCTGTAAAATTCTCATTTCGCATCTAAAATGAAAAATCACCAACTTTAACAGTTTTACTATAAAATTAAGTAGGGTATCTGAAAATGGAAACAGGATGAAAGTTTAAAACAACCCTTAGAGGCCATTCCATGTTAAGAACTAGGACAAATGAAAGAATTACAGGTACTGGCTCCTGATGGGGATGCCGCCGCCACCAGTAATGAAGTATTCTTACTGGGTGCGATAATTCGCAGTTGTTAGGCTTGTATCCTACGATTCCTAAATACCAAGTTCCCTATGCGACTACTAGTACTCCGACTGCCCTTCTTCAATAGCACATCGAGCACATCACGATGCATTAACAGTGCCCACGCGGTGGCTGCGATGTCATGCGGGCAGTGATGTGTGGCCTTTGAAAATCCAGGGCCACACCAATTTTATTTGGCAGAAATCGCCACATCTAGCTCATCAAATTGCTGGTACTCCCTAGCGCTGTCAGCAACGCTATGAACTCAACGAGCAATTCCTCTCAGATCTCGCTAGCATCTAGCGAAGAAAACATGCAGCTGATGGTGCCCGGGGCAACCACCTACCGTGGTGGCATGCATTCTCCACAATGGCAGGTGAACTTCATCACGTGCATCATACCTGGGTTTTGGGTCTTCATGAATGGCCCCGTGCGATTCCGTCCACTTCCCTCTGGCCTCACACGCTCACATAAACCAGAGTCGTAAGCAGTTTTCGACGTGGATCGGGGACAAGCGACGAGGAGAAAATACATCAAACACGTAGAAATCTGGTCAACACAATAACCCATCTCCCACAATACCCAAGGACAGTGCTGCATTTCGATGCCTTTCTGCTTCCAGCCTGGCTGTGCACTAGCGCCGTCGGGGATGTGATGCAACGCCGTCACTTTCGGTCGGTTGACTGAATGTGGTATGAAGGTTGTGTAGGGGTCGTGTGGAAGTTGCAGTGGTGTGGCGCACACTGTACGTGCGCCACACCACTGCACCCCATATTTGAATCTTCCGTCGCCTGCGTTTCCAGGCAGAGCAGCAGTGGCCGCCGGAGCGTCCCTCGTCCGCACGCCACCAATGCCTGGACTCAGCAGCTCCGAGCTACCCTCGGAAACACTTCACGCTGGAGACACACTTGAGTATTTTTGCCAGGCGTTTGTATTTGGCAACCCAAGTGGCCGCCTCGTCGCGATCGTCAGCAGTGTTGACGCCAGTCAGGGCGTCGAGTACCCGATCGAGCTCGACACTGGCGACCTAATCAGCCCTACGATGATGGTAAAGCTGTTGGCCGATCGCTTCGGTCGTACCAAAAGCCACCAAGTGGCGCAAACTTCGGACGTACACCTTGGTGAGTGGGTCGGTGTCGACCCCAAATCGATCCCTCGTGCTCATTCAAGCACTTCAAGGTGCAGGGACTGCTTCAGTAGAAGCGGTGTACCAGAGACTTCGCAAACTGCGCGAGGAAATAGTCCCGGAGAGCCCACAGTCCGACTGCCTGAGTGAGCCCTCAGCAGCCAGATCCTGAGCCTATGGAGCCCACCCACGTCAGTATGCGCAACTTGACGTCCCCGTCGTCCCAACAAGGTGAGCGCACAAAGCAGGAAAAGGCAAATACGACGTCTATTATCGATATTATTAATATAGTGTCTTCACAAGAAGACGAGAAGGCAATGCCGTGTACTCCGAGTGCTAGTGGCGCGACTTCCGTTAGCGACGACGAGCTGGACGAGGCTGCAGACTATCTGCAGTCAATCCCGACCAGACACGATCGCATTAGAAAACGCCACCAGGCCAAGATCTCGAAAGTGGGATGGCACACGCCCAGATCGAGGAAGCACCGAGTCCAAATGCGCCATCATGCGGAGCGGCTGCCAGATCCACCACGCCCAGACTGTGAAGGCGGTGCACATCAAGAGACTGCTTCGGTCCCCTGAGATTAAGGTCCAGCTCAAGGACCTGCATGCTCGATGGCCAACCTATCCTTCTGTTCCTGCGCAGGAGTCTATCCTACCAATCCAAGAAGTTCCGTGGCCTGCAGAAATCAAGAAAATCACAACATGCAAAAAGAACGGAATTATCTTCCCAGACATTGGCAAGTTTGATCCATGCCAGTGTGCGGTGAACTGCGGCTCGATAACGCGTTTCCGGTGCCACGCGTGCGACCCGACCGCTGCATTCGTAAAGCAGGACTCCCGCGCCAGAGTTAAGGTCATGGTGAAGATGATCAAGGACGTGAAGCCCGGTGCTGTAATCACCGTTCATTACGGTAACGTCCACATATACATACATGCGTTTGATAGACTTTGCGTTGTGCAACAACGTGTACCCGCTGTTCTGCTTCACGACCTGGCGGGGTTGGCCCGTGACGACAGCCGCAAATTCGCTGAGTTCACCGCAGTATTCTCCAACCACATCGCCCACGTCGAGGCTAGTGGTGGTGAAGACGCCGAGACCTACTCGGCCTGTGTCGAATAGTTTGAGCGTCTTGCGTGATCGAGGCGCGTTGCTGCGCAGAGCACCCAGGTTACAATATCTGAGCGTGCAGAACGTGGCGCTGGGTACATTCCTGCACACGTCGAGGAAGCAATCTCCCAATGAACGGTGGTTTAACCTTTTTGTTGCCAAACCTTGTAAAACGTGGCATAATGCCTCGTTTTACAAAATTTGCCCAATCAAAATTCAAGATTTTATTTTGAGCTGATACCGGAACACTTTGCAAAACGATGCATTATGCCACGTTTTACAAAGTATCTCAAAGTTTATATCTGCGATTTCCATAAGTTAACATTTGACTCACCGGAAATGGACCGTAAAACGCGGCATTATGCATCGTTATGCAAAAACGTCTTAGTTAAACTATGTAAATTTTACACTAGGAAATGTATGGGGAACAAAAGGGTTAAGTGTGCGTGCGACGACGGCCGGGCGAGTGCGGTGGAGGGACAGGACAGGGACGAGCACGAGGACGTTGAGAAGGCCAAGGACGACCAGGACAAGTGCGAGTAAGCAGACGCGTAGGCAGCCGTAGCGTACGCTAAGTAAGATGTAGTAGTTGGCATTCAGCTTTGATCTATAACACGATAATTGTTGCCAGTTTTGGGGATACAGTGGATGGACACGCAATTGCAGAAGCAAGACGAGTACGTTGGCGTTAGTGTCGTGCAGCACGGAATTCAAAACTAAACAACATCATGACGTCACAGCCTGGCGATCTCTTTGCCAGCCTGACCGAGGTGAGATTGAGACACAGGAAGACGCAAGCGATATTGAGGAGGTCGGATGCGAGTACCGGCGAAATGAACCTGATGTGACACTTCCTTCAACTATGCACGAGGTGGAGAGTATGACTAACATGAAGTTTGACTCGGTTGCTCAAATCGAGGGCCCTGTGGATCTGTTTCAACACGGTGATGGAGACACAAAAACCAAAATTTGAGAGAAGTATCGTCATCTATTTGAGCACTCGGTATAATCATCGTTCTTTGCGTATATTCCTGTGTACTTCTGGGCTGAAGCTCTTCACCTGATCAACACTGCCATGCGCTACTATGAACGAGACAATCATGCTAGACCATTGTTTACGCTTCACGAGCACATGACATTTTTGGGGTTGCTACAGTACATGGCATTAGTTGACAAGGGAGAATATGCGAACTATTGAGGGGGGGGGGCAAATTGAAAATCGGCTTTTCGGTGGGAGCAGCGTTGGTCTCGATAAGCTGATGCCTTTGGCTAGATTCAATTTGTTGCGGAAGTCGTTCTGTTTTCGAGCGATCAGTCGGCCACCGCAACGTGTGCCTCCTGCAACGAGACAAGCGACACCGGCCGCACAAGAAATTGATGCTGGACACTCAGCTTCCTCAACCAATGCCGAATTCCGACCCCCTCTCATTGCAGATACACAGATTAAGGTTAGTGAAGTGCCAAACAGCAGCAGCGTTGTGCCATCCGAACAGCATATCGAACAGCCTCAAGAAAACGCATTCGGCAGTACCGCGATGACAGGAGTCTCAACTGAAGGATCTACCTCTGGTGAATCCCTGTGTCGTCCGGACTTTGTTTCGCGCATCCGCCCGCTACTGAATATGACTCTGCGTCAAACAAGATGATCCTTTGCAACCCTTTAGAGTTTTCGAGAAAAGCGGCTTTGAAGATCAGTCATCTGAATTCGAACTTAAATAATTTTTTCACAAAAGCGATTTTTTCTGTAATCTCTATTTTTACCGACGTGTATCAACAGAGTAAGGAGTCTGGACGATGACACAAGCCCCACCAACCCGACACTATCTACGACCAGCGCTGTAACCCCAACCGAAGCTCCAGCTCCTAGCAGCCATCCGACAGCTCGCAGCACCCGTCTCCCTCAGACGTGAAGGCAACGTCTAGCGGCAGAATGAGGCGCTCAAGTCGCAGGCTACTGGGTAGTCTCCATGCAGAGCCAGAGCAACAAGAAAACGATGAGTCGGAAGGTAGTGAGTGGGATCCTGACTCTGATGCGGCGAGTAAAGGATCCGCCGGTGACGAGGACGATGAGGAAGCATTAGAAGACTCAGATTCGGGGCCTGCCTCTGCTTGAGAGTTTGCAGTGTATGGAAGCGTCATTTAGAATGATGCGGAGCTTCGTGAGCGAGTGATGAACCTAATCAGGGCCGACAGCAGTGAAGAACAACGTCTTCTTGGCAAGGCTGCTGATCTTAAAACGTTTCTGTGTTCGGTCTCGCAGATGTCAGCACAGGAGAAGAAGCAAAGCGTGTTGACGACTTTAGCAATGCTACTGAAGGTGGACACAGCCGTCCGTCGCCGGGGCTCTGGTGTCCGACAAACATTTGCCTACTATCTACCGCTGGTGGGAAGAGTTTGTCGGGAATCATGATGCAACGTGTATAATGTATCCTCATACTCGAACGGGGGACGACGTCACCCAAGGTCGCCGTAAATGACCGAAACCAATTCGCTAGCCAACGAATGTCAATCTTGCTCGCAATTAAGCTCATGTGGCCGCTGTGCTTCTTGGCCGAGAAGACACCTGATTGTTATTGACGCCGGTAGCGAGTGATTGTAGCCGAATGCAGAAAACAATCGGTGGTTTCGTTCGGAAGCAGTACAGCAATGAGCATTATAGGCTACTACCTGCCTACTTCAGCTCCGTGGTCTTTTCGAGAAATATCTCAAGCAACTGAATCCCCATCCTCCTAACTTTGAGAAAAAGCAGCAGATGTACAACAAAGTGCGCCCCTATGTTCCTCAAGAGTTTGTGACAGACTCTATATACACCGCGCTGACTGACAAGGAGGAGAGGCTTGCAGCCGAAGCGAAAAAGGCTCGTCGAGCGACTGCAGAGTAAAAGAAGAAAGCTACGGCTGCTGCTGAAGCCGCAGAGGCTGCATCAGAGCTGTCTACGGGAACAACAGGCGAGCACACGGACTCAGCCATCTCGACTGCTTGTATCACAGCACAACCCAAATCAAAAAGCCAAAGCGGAAGCGTGCCAGAAAGCCACAATAGGAAGTCGTTTGAGAGGAGTGTCGGGGCAGTTGTTCAAATTGATATTTCTATCCACAATGTCTAAATGATTGGAAAAAATATCAAAATATACCCTAATGACTTCAGACTTTGCTTTGAAATCGCAAATTTTGGACATGATGCCGCTAGCATTTGAGCGTGGGAATAGGCGCAACCGATTCAGCTGCTATATTTAAACCAATATGACCAAATTATTTTTGGCAAAGCTCACTCCCGACGAGGCAACATTTTTTTAACTGCTGTATCTTGGTGAGCATTCAACATTATTGAACACAGAATACATCTAACGAAAGAGGAGATGCTCCTCTTTCCATCCATGTGCGTAAATCGCAATTCGTACTTAGGTTTGAAAGCAACGTTTCGTTTGACGCAGTCTCATATGATGAAAACGACAGGAAACAAGTATGTGGAGTTGGGGAGAAACGTTTCGCTTGACAAAGCAAGTGCGGCATGCAGATCAAAATATGGGAGGAGTCTAATCATGTATAATCCGATGAAGCCCGGAGGAAAGTACCACTTTTGCGTTTACATATTGTGCTGTGCATCTACCTGGATTGCAGCGAGCTTTTGGATCCACTGCGATAGTGATGTGGATGATCACCTCAAACCTAATCACATCGAGTGAGATGCAAGAAGACTTAGCCAGTCTCAAAATCGTTCGAGGGCAGGTGATCGAGGTGGTTCGTCCGCTTTACTACTCCAATCGTGTGATTAATGCTAACAACTACTATATGTCCGTCCAATTGCTTGCTGCACTACAGGCGAGGGACTGTGCGAGGAAACAACGTACACTTTCCGAAACATGTTGCAGTGCAGAAATCGGAGTGTAAGCGAGACACTTATCGTCAGGGCGTGTCTGTGGATCACCAAATGGTAGCGGTGACTTGGTACGACAGTGAACTCGTCAGAATGGTGTCTAACGCTGATAGTTCGACCGCTACAGAGCTTGCACGTCGTGTTGGCAGTTAAATGCAACCTTTCCCAGCCCCGGTTTGCGTTGCACAGTACAACACCCATGCACAGGGCCTAGATCAATTGTGGGCCCGGTTTTTAATATCAGATCGCAATTCCTTTAGAAAAAAATGACATAAGAAATTTGGCTTGGTACTGGTGGATGTAGCGCGAGTGAATGCGTACATGACGAGACGCTTGGTAGTGGTTATGAGCAAGCAGCGTAAAGCCACATCGTGACTTCGTTTCACGACTAGCTGAGGAGCTTCTTTCAGGCAAGTGGATAGATGACCCGAGCGATCGACGTATGTTCTACGCGTCTACTGGCACTGATAGTACTGTGTACAGCGTCGACACATGTGAAGGGTGGGGAATTGGTGGCCGGGTTAATGATACGGTTACCAGCCCACAAAAGCAGTGCATCGCAGTCTCATCAAAGCAACTATTTGCCCACAGCAGAAAAAGTCGACAGTGCGTCGTGTGCCACTGGGAAAATCACCCTGAAACCGTGCTAATGGACCAATGCACGCTCCACTTGGTTTGCCTGTGCCAGACCGTGAACTCTGCAATATCGAAATCATACTATTGCCAAGAAGTATACTGGACTTGCTGGGGAAAATTCCACAAGTTTTACCTTCCACATCAGCTATTTTCCGTCAAAGGACATCTGATGAAGGGCTCAGAGCTTTTCACAATAAAGTTGGAGGACCCTCTTCCACCACGACCGGTGAAAACAAGCCGTGTTGCACGTAATATTCTTTATGAATGAACATTGATACGATTGAATTACATCAAAGCCGCTCCGTTCACATGTATAATTTCACCGGATTGGCCATCCAGCGCACGTTATCTTCAAGCACAGCGTTCAGTTCCCAGCGGCAGCAAAATGTCTTGAGGCATGCACCATTGTGGCGATGGACATACGTCACTAGTAAATGCCGCAACACTTGCTTTCGGCATCAATGCGACTTCGTCCTCTACATACCATTTAGTTGAAGGATTAAATCGGAGATTGTTAGCGTAGACAACCGTAGCAAGTGCAAACGGCTCCAGCATGGATATTTCGACATCCCAAACATCATAGTTATACAGCTGAACACTCCTCAGGCCCGTCCATAGCTCTGCAAAACTACTAATAGTCACCTTGTTGACTTCGACGAGCTCCTTTCAGACATCAATTCCAGTACTGAGGGCAACATCAATCTCTAGATCGACTTGGGTCACCACGTTACCTACTCCACAGCCAATATCGTGAATAATATCTTGACAGTCTATAAGCTTCAACTTTCCGATTGACCTGAGCAAGAAACTGATACCGTCAGGGAGCAATTTACCCGCATTCAAAGCAGGCAAAGCAGCCCGATAAATCATCGAGGTTTTTGTTACGTCCCCAAAAATTGTTTTCACGGCTCATCTTTCGCTGTCAGTGAGGTGCGGTAACTCTAAACTGGCATCGACAATGACGTGACGGAGCCCTGCATCACACCACCAACCATTGTCTGTGAAGTTTTTCCTGTAATTTACAAAACTGCAGCAAATGGTTGAGGCGGCTGTAACTTGCTTGTGATGGACCCGCTTGCTGCTGCAGACAAGCTAGACGGTTGTCTCGAGCTCCACCGATCTGGCACGCGAATACGGTGCACGAGAGAGGATCTGCGGTCGCGACCGACATAACAAAGCATGGTGGGAAATCACAAAAGTTTGTTCCATTCGTTCTTTTGAGTGAGTTGAGCCGCTGCGAGAGTTCCTTGGCCGATCGTTTCCACCGTCGCATCTTTTGTGCTACATGTCCCCAGTTACTGAAGAGCAAGCTGCACCAGTATCCTGTCTTCTTCTTCCAGAAACGTAGTTCGGGGCATCGAGGACGTCTGGAAGTGCCACAAACGAGAAGTGATATCGCCAGAAAGGGTTGCACAATACTAGTATGCATAGGCTCACTATACAATTTGAGTGCAGCTTTGGCGATGGAACTGGGCCATCTTATTAAATACTGAAACAAGATCATAGAGGTCTCACTTGTACTCTACAGCATTTGTAACCGTCTAATCTGCGATTGGTTGTTAATCAAAAGGTACTGAAGTGGCTCCTTTTGTGGGCTATTTGCTCTCAACTGCTGATAGGCAGCCAAAAGGAGGGACTTTGATACGTTTTGGCTCGAAAGGGTTAAACATGAAAAATAATCCTGGCCTCTAACACCTGCCTTTATAAATTACAAACATGGCACAAGCATATTGTAAACAATGTAAAACATGGAGAAGAAACATAGGCAATACATTTACCGTTTCTTAACCCAAGATACGCATCATCGAATGATTTTGGGTGGGTGGGTTACTTTAAAGAAAACGACCCAACGAAAAACAACCTTGATGTAGATATATCAAGGGATTCAACTTTACAGACGTCGACAGCATCGAGAGGTTTTTTTATTGTAACTCTGCCAATTCGGGTCCTATTTCTATGAGAGTTTCAGGATCAAAAGCTTATGCTGATCTGTGTCTGCGGAAAACGGCTGGTAAAAATCACAGAAAATGCGCCTATGGGTTACGTTTGTAGCTTGCCTCCTTGAATATGCTCATTTTTCTCCAATCATATCGGCGTATTTGACGTGTATAGGTTTATAGTTTAGGAAAATAAATGGAATGCATTTATGTGAATATAAAGGTATTGCGTATTTGCTTGAATAAAGTAGCTAGAACATAAAGGTTGTTCTTGAAAAAAACTAGGCCAGTGCTACAGTCCAGGTATCGAGTCCATGTATTTTCCATGTATTCATTCCAGTTATCGTCCTGTCAGTAAAATATTTTAAATTGCTAAACAAATATTACGGGTACATGAAGAGAAATAGGAGTAAATACCTAATGCTGAGACACCTCCCTCAATGCAGGCTGGAAAGAGGGTCATTGCAAGCAACATTGTCTTCATTGAAATTAATGGAAGCAAAGTAGCTAGTATCTGTATCACTTAACGGTATCACGACGACTTCTCTTCTTCACGGAGTGGCAACTCCCTATCCATGCTGATGTCATTCTGCCAACGCTTTGCCTAGGTTCTGGTGACGCCATCGCGTCGGGGCACCCTAAACGATCGCTGTGGTCACTTGCAATTGCTTGTTCTTCTTGCACTGCTTGTTAACGATGGCTAGTCTACTGTACCACGAACAAATATGCTACATATGACTCCTCGGCTGTATAGGCGCTTGTCCTGCCCAGCTCGTTCTGCCGTAGAGCACTGTTCGGGGGCCAATGTTGGTGGTCGAGGTAGGCGATAGAGGCCGCTATGTAGGAGCTTGAACCAGGCTGTGTCGGCTCTTGGTCCTGTTGGTATTGTAGAGTAGAAGAACAACACGAGAGGGAGGGTGCAAAGGGCCTCCTGGGTCTTGGCTTCTGGGGCTTGTGGTGGAAGTGGCGGAACTGGAAGTGAGGTCGCTTTCCTTCCACAAGCACCAAAGCTGCACTGACCCAATATATATTTAGAATGCATCTTTAAGGCCTTATCCTAAGTAGAGCGAGCATAAGACTTAGAGGAAACTCCGACACTCCCCCTTGCTCGCGTCACACACTCGACAGCGAGCACGAACATCGCACCACTGGAGATGACAAACTTCAACGTCGGAACAAGACGATCATCGCCTTTCACCATCTTCTCGAGCCTATCACGGCAATTGAACCCGACCCTCGTGGCTTCAACTATCGCGACAACTTCGCGCGTCACGATCTTCGTGGCTCCATTACTTGATAGCGAACATCAATACCATATAAGCAGAGCAGGATTGATCTTCTTCTGCTTGATCTGCTTCCCCTTACTGCTGTCGGCGACACACGCCAAGCATCTCTCGGAATTGCACGAACTTAACACGTGCAAGGGGCTTCGTAAAGATGTCTGCAGTCAACTGGTCTGTACGGCAACGTCGAACTGCAATAAGTTCTCGCTCGCCAAGATTACGAACGTAGTGATAGCGATTCTCAATGTGTCTGGACCCATTGTGTTTGCCAGGATGTTTTGATAGTGCGATGGCCGCTGTATTATCACACCACAGTGTCGGGACTGCGTATGGCCACTTCAGCTCGTCACAAAGTCCTCGTAACCACATAACATCGCGTGCACCTTCATTCATTGCGACATATTCGGATTCCATCTTACTTTGCGCGTTCAGGCCTTGCTTACGCGAGCCATACGATACAACACTACCATTTAGCATGGTAACTTAGCCGCTCACGGATTGTAGATCTTGCGGGTCGTTGGCGTAGTCTGCGTTCGTATAGGCTTCAAGTCGCACCAGCTCCACTTCTACTGATCCAGTTACTTGCATCATGAGGCCAAAATCCTTAGTCACTTTGAGGTATCGTAAGACTTGTATGGCTTGCGCGTAGTGACTTGCTTCATAGTTGGACATGTATTCTCCAAGTCGACGGACTACATGGGCAATATCAGGTCTCGAGCCTGAAACGAGATACTGCAGGGCCCCCACAATCTCTCGATAGGGTAGTGTGTTTGACTCACTGGTGTCAACTCGTTCTAGAGCAATGTCGCTTGAGCTGCCTTTCGGTGTTGCAACTGCACGACAGTCCTTCATGTGAAACCGACGCAATAGCTCCTCAATATACGCTGTTTGACTGAAGAACACGCTATTGAGCTCCCGATCGACCACCACTTCAACTCCCAACAGATATTTCACAGGTCCACGTGTGACAAGCTCAAAACTGGTAGCTAGTTAAGTTGCGACTTTTTCACACTGATCCTTTGTACTCATCAGAAGCAGGTCATCCACGTAGACCGTTAGAAGCATCGCAATCTCCGCCTTCTTGTGAAGAGCATAGAGACCGTTGTCACTCTCAAGACGAACGAAGCCAAGTGCCACGAGGTGTCGATGTAGTGTTTTATTCCAGACATGTGGGGCTTGTTTAAGTCCGTATAGGGAATTGATCAACCGGCAAATCTTGGTATTCCCCGGCGAATCAGAACCTTGGGGTAGCTCCATAAAGACCTCTTCAGACAAAGCACTATGCAGGAACGCAGTTTTAGCATCATACTGCAGGATCTGCCAGCCCCGTTGTACAGCAAAGTACATCGCAGCACGAATCGTGTCAAACCGGATGACTGGAACAAAGGTATCGTTGTAATTGATCCCAAAACGCTGTTTGAAGTCGTGCACGACCTGTCTTGCCTTGAAGCGCTTACATAGCCCTGCTCATCCTTTTTAACAGCAAACACCCACCGATTTGTGATCACCGTAGACTTTCCTGCTGATCCTAGATCAACCACAATCCAGACCCCGTGGCGGCGCAACGACTCCAGTTCCTCGTGCATCGCAGCCTCCCATTGCTCTGCATACAGCGACCGCATTGCCATTTTGTACGTGGTTGGGATGGGTACTTCTCTGGAATGTAGCCGGACTGCAACTGGAGGGCGCTTAGAAGGCTGCAACTCGCGTAGCCATTTCCTGTTTATACACGGAGTTACGAGATTTACTTCGAAATCATTATAAGCCGAGTTCCGTCGTCGTTTCCTGCCGAATCGAGAAACTTGATGCAGCGATACTGTATCATGTTCACAGGAATTCCATCAGTAGTAACAGTCCGTTCAATTGGCTGCTGCACTGATGTTGGGAGCTCACTGTTGGACGTTTCGTCGATCTCTGGTTGCACGATAGGAGGTACTGGAGCACTAGCGACGGTTTCTAAACTTCCTGTATGCACTAGGATGCTCTCCTTCACCGAGTCTAGCTTCACCACGTCCTCAATTTGCATCAGCATAGGTACAATTGGCGCTCTTGCAGGCAGCCGGTGATCTCCATGACGGTAGCCATTAGCCATAAGCATCGCCACGTACTCACGACCTACTGTGCAATCCTCAGCCCAGACAATGTTATTCCCACGGTGAGTTGAGACTCCCCCTGACTTCAAGTCTAATACCTTGTACCCGTTTGTCGAAGGTGAGTAGCCCACTAGAATAGCCGTCCACATTCGAGATGATAGTTTGTTTTTCTTAGTTCTTGAGCGACTGGCGATGTGATAGTAGCAGAGTGAACCCCAAGTCCGTAGCCAAGACACGTCAGGGCACTCACCAGACAAAACTTCGTGTGGTGTGCGGCCTTGGAGAACTCTTGAGGCTGTCACGTTCAGCGTATGGACCACATGTAGAGCTGCTTCTCCCCACAAACTCTCAGGAAGGTTTGCCATGTGCAGTAGCGACCTAATCTTCGGGAGCAGATGCCATTTTCTTGCGGGGTGTAGCCATTTGTCATAGTAAGTGAGAATCCATGGGAACCACTGACATCGTGAAGGAGACTGTTGTCGAACTCGCCTCCCTGGTCAGAATGAATCACCTCGACCCGCCATTTTTGTTCGTGATATTTCACATGTAGCTGGTTAATGAGTGCGACAATGTGATCTTTTGCTTCACTCTTCTGCCGTAAGAGGTATAACCACTTGTATCGCGAGTACTCGTCAACAACAAGTAAGAAGGACGTGCAGCCATTGATAGTTGACTCATTGACGGTACACACGTGGACTTAAAGCTTTTGCAGCGGCTTCGTCGCGTGATGTCTCCTCTCGCGGTATGTCATCCGAACTGTCTTGCCCTTAATGCATGGGAGACAATCGTGAACACCAGACAGGCTCCTGTCAGCATGTAGTCCACGAGCACGCTGATCCTTGATCATTCTCAGGATTGTATCAGAGCTAGCATGCACGAAACGCTTGTGCCATACCGCTAATGATGGCTTCGTGGTAGAATGCAGTATAGCGTTGCACACAACTTCTGACGACTCCTGCCGTGGCTTTGATGACCAGGGTTCGGAAAATACCATCAACCTTCTTGAACTTGATTGACACTCCAGGCTTTTTCATAAAGCACGCGGACTGGTCATCTGTCATCGACCTGAAATAGCCAAGTTGTAACTGCCTGTAATCTAGGGAGATGAGATTGGCAATCGCTCCAGGAATGTAGTACACGTCTGAGAGAATGCGATGCTCTTGCCGTCCAGTGTACATATTTGGTTACCAGCAACTCCACATCAGCTTTCTGATTTACATTCATCGCAGTGCCGCAGCGCATGACGCGACGCTATCAACAGTCGTGAGCTCCAAAGAAAAACGAAACAAGATAGGTCTCCACAAATATTAACTTGAGCGCCGCTATCAAGGCGCCACTCCATACCACTCAACCCAGTCAAACTTGGCGGCGAATTCGTTGATACCATCAGTGCCAAAGCGCCGGATGTAGCTTGACTCGGCCGAGCTGGCCTTCGCTTATTGCTTTGCTGCCTGTTATGCTGATCCTGTCGGCGCTGGTGATTCTTTTTTTTTTACTCTCGCGATGCCAGTGGCCTAGCTGGTTACAGCTGGAGCACGGACGCCTATCCATACCACTTCGTACAAATCGACGGTGACCTTGGCGACCGGAGAAGCGCCGTCCTGCCATTCTGTTGCCACGTGCGTCACGCTGAGGACTAGGAGAGTGATCATCAAGCAACTGAAGAACTCGATCAACATCTTGGGCTGTTAGGGGGCGGCCATCTGGCTGAAGGGTAGTGGAATTCTGCGACCCTTGGGTACCACGCATAGTTTCCTCTTGTTCTCTCGCCAAGAGTCGCCCACGCACCGTACCAACTTCAAGTACAGAACGTTTCAGACGAGCCGCCACAAGCTCGTTGCTGAGATCCGGGAAAACTTCTATTGCGTTAGTCAATAATAGGCGAGCAAGCTCAGAGTCTTCCAGCGAAAACCCAAGGGTTACCAGATCCTCTTGAAGCTTTATGGTTGAATCAATGTAGTTGTCGACGCGCTCACCTCGAGACAGCTTGCGTGCAAACATTGCGCTCTTGATTAAAACGTCATTCTTCGCCGCACTCCACGCGTTGTATTCCTTCTATATTTCTTGAAATAGAACAACGGGGTCACAGTTTACCAGCAAGCGTCTGTAACGACCGGCGAGTCGTGGTCCCAGCGACCCAGCAATCGTCTCCTCCGCCTTCAACCACCGCAATTCCCGTTGGCGCTCGTGGTGAGTGCTCCAGTGATCCTTTTTCACCTTACTTTCTGTCACTAGCGACCAGAGTTTCTGCACCTTGAGCTTCAACTCGATCATCGTACGCCACAGTTCGTAGCCATCTGCTCCTGTGAGCTTAGGAACTTCGAGGTTGGAGCTGTCCCGCAGCATCATCCTGTCATGCTTGCGTTTGTTGCTCTTTCGCTTGCCACGTGAGCGCTTCTTCTCTCGATCGCTTTCCGAGCTTGAGGAGCTTTCGCTACTCGACTCGGCGAGCTGTCGTCGGACGACGACGATGGCGACTCCACTTCTTCTCCTTTTTCACTACATCCCCTCTCAACGTCCGAGTTGGCCTCTGACAAGTCAGACTCTTGTCCAGAGTCATTGGCTTTGTTCGATCGTGCCGATGATCCACCCCGGCGAGGCGATACGTCGTTTGGGCTCATAACCTGTCGGCTCTTGGTCATGTTGGTATTGTAGAGTAGAAGAACAACACGAGAGGGAGGGTGCAAAGGGCCTCCTGGGTCTTGGCTTCTGGGGCTTGTGGTGGAAGTGGCGGAACTGGAAGTGAGGCCGCTTTCCTTCCACAAGCACCAAAGCTGCACTGACCCAATATATATTTAGAATGTATCCTTAAGGCCTTATCCTAAGTAGAGCGAGCATAAGACTTATAGGAAACTCCGACAGGCTGCTATGTGCCACCGTGCTCCGCGTACGTGTAGACGCTTTCCGGGCGTGCTCGTCCTGCCGCGCTCTTCCACCGACCGTATTTAATAAATAACAGACTGGTTTTATATTTATATATTACGAACGGCTGGTTATATATTATAGATTACAAACCTGGACAATAACTGGACCGATACCTGGACATTATTGGCCATTTGCAACCCAGGTTGTAATTCTGGAAATCAAGAGCCCTGATTGGCTGGCTTTTTTGTATTGACCAGATTTGAGGTCTGTACCACATCCAGAAGTGGGGTATCGTTTGCAACCTGTGTTGCACGCACCGTTGCATGAACGGCCGACTTTTGCAACCGCAGCATACAAATATTAAGTCAGCCCCCCCCTTTAGTAAAATTATGTCAGGGTTGCAAACGCAGGGGTACGAAAGCACTGGCTACAAAGAAATGGGTACGAGATAATTGGATCAAAAACTGGTGAATTCAAATTTGGTTTTGTGGACAACGAATTAGCGTTTGTGGCTAGGGCAATCAATGGCGCATACTATGTACAAAGCAAAACTGCCAAAGAGAGACAACAATTGTGCAATGCGGTCAAAATACAGCCCTGTAAGCCGCTAGTACTACCAGGAATAGGAAAGTTGGGGAGCACATTGCAGGAGTGGCACGTAAAACTCGGTCATCTCAATAAAGACACAGTGATAGCAATGTTGAGTTACGAGATAGTAAACGGAATGCCCAAACTTTGATCGAGTGCGTTACGAAAGGTCCCATTCTTTTGCACAACTTGTGCAGAAATGAAGAAGAGGAGAATGTCCTATCGTAATACCAAGGCTTCCAGAGAAACACAGCTCATCAGTACCATTCACATGGACACAAATGAACCCACGAAAACCATGGGGATATATGGGACTGTAGGTACGATTCAGTATTTCCTGAGTATTATAGATGATAATACTTCGTGGCGGTGGACATATGTCCTACGCAGCAATAAGGAGGTGTTTGATAAGGTCACAGAATTGCTTCTACAACTGGAGCGTGAAGAGAAATTCACCATTCGTAGAATTAGGTCCGATGGAGGCACCGAGTTCGTAAACAGTGCCTTTAAGAACTTCTGTAAGCAGAAAGGAATCAACTTCCAGACATCAAATTCATACAGTCCGGAAGAAAACGGAGCTGCAGAGAGTGACCATCAGAGCAAACTTGATAGAGTTCGTTGCGCATTAAAAGATGCAGAA
Source organism: Phytophthora tentaculata (assembly GCA_033557915.1). Lineage (NCBI taxonomy): Eukaryota > Oomycota > Peronosporomycetes > Peronosporales > Peronosporaceae > Phytophthora > Phytophthora tentaculata. The sequence continues at coordinate 400,240 of JAUCEA010000006.1, forward strand.
ATGGCACACAGATGGTGGCCTGAGGCACTCATGTACATGCCCTATCTACAGGATCGTACACCTATGAGCCGTTTGGGAAATAAGACACCGTACGAAATGGTATACGGTATTCCTCCAAACGTGAGTCAGTTACCGGTTTGGGGCTCCGTGTGCTTTGCACATGTTCTAGCAGCTCTTCGAAAAGACAAAAAGCTATCCGCTAGAGCCATAAAGTGCCGGTTTCTCGGGATATCAGAGGACACCAAAGGATACAGGTTACTGGATGTCTACAATAACAAACATATAATCTCCAGCGATGTCTTGTTTGACACCAACAATGTAGCCTCTTTGGTTCAAAGGGCTTTCGGAAAAGCCGATGCTACTTCCACAATTGAATTTGCAAAGCCAGGGTCACCTGCAGCTGAAGAAACAAAAGCACCCTCCAAGGAGAACACGGAGGAAATTGAAACTGATTCAGTTGCTGCTGGGTCTACTGAGACAGTAGGAGCCATATCATCCCCTCCTCAGACGACTACCACAGCAGAGGGAGCTAAGAGCAAACGCAAACGCGCGGGGCTTGTGGAGGTACCACAGAGCCATGAACCACGCCCACGGCGTGAAGCAAAGAAGCCAAAAAGATATCTAGACTATTAGTGTTTCCAGGCAATGCTAGATAAGAGTATTGCACATGACATACTGGAACACAAAGTTCCGACCCCACGAACACTTAAGGAAGCGTTGAGTGGTCCTCATAGAGAGCAATGGAGAAAAGCTCTTGAGCTAGCGTAACGATTCCCTGATCGAGAATGGAACGTGGAGACTTGTACCTCTGCCACCTGGACGTAAAGCTTTGCCATGTCATTGGGTACTTGTAGTAAAGTATAATGCCGACGGAACAGTTGAGCGGTTCAAAGCACGCCTTGTTGCGCAAGGTAACCACCAAGAATTTGGGATCGACTGTGATGAGGTATATGCCCCAGTAGCACGGTTTGAGTCACTTCGCTTAGTGCTAGCAATTGGAACCATCACTGGACTGTCATATCCATCAAATGGATGTCCACACAGCGTTCTTAAACGGCACTATGGAAGAAAAGCAAACGATCTATAAGAGGCAACCTCACAGTTTTAGGAAACGAGGCCAAGAGTATTTGGTCTCCGAGCTTCTGAAGAGCATCTACGGTCTACAACAAGAATTTGGTATAGAGTCCTTCATACCTTTTTAGTATCAATGGGTTTTGTACGTTGTCACAAATAGTTTTGTATCTACGTGCTAAAAGTGGGGGAAGAATGGCTCATAGTAGTGGTATACGTTGATGACCTAACAATCATGTCACGAGACATTGGTCTTATCAACAGGCTAAAAGCTGAGCTATCAAAACGGTTCAAAATGAAGGATCTTGGTGACATACACTATATCCTAACAATGGAAGTTCATCGCAATAGAGACCAGCGTGTGATGATGATCTCACAGCGAAAGTACATTGCAGAGCTCATCGCAAAGTATAACATGGTCAACAGCTTACCAGTGATGACACCACAAGTACTCTAGAGCCAGAGACAAAGATGAGTGCAGTAGAAATTGCTACTCAACCCTTTGACTACAGAGGGATTGTCGGTTCTTTGCAGTATTTAGTCCGTGGGACACGACCGGACATTGCTAACGCAGTAAGAGAGCTCAGTAAGTTTTTATCTTGCTACAACCGTACACATTGGGATACGGCAAGACGTGTACTCAAATACTCAAAAGGGACGTCGACGTACGGCCTATTACTCGATGGTAAAACGAGTGACGTGACTTATGAAGTGTACACAGACGCAAGCTTCGCGTGTCAACATAAAGAACGTAAATCCGTCACCGGCTATGTTATTAAGATGGCCGGAGCAAGTGTATCATGGTGCAGTAGCAAACAGGGAAGTGTCTCACTCTCTATTGCTGAAGCAGAACTCATCACACTAAGTGAAGGAGCTAAAGAAAGTGAGTGATTGTGGCATCTGCTAGGTGAAATGAGATCTCCGCAACGGGTACCAGTGCAAGTGTGGTGCGACAGCAACGCAGCCATAAGCGTTGTGAAAAACCCAGGAAATCACAAAGCAAATAAACACATTGAAACCCGCTTTCTATTCACGAAAGATCTCGTTGAAATGGGTCGTCTCAAAATAGCATATTGCTCAACTACAGAGATGACAGCAGACACTCTGACATACGCTCTTCCAACAAAACAATTTGTAAAGCTAAGAGAGAAGCTACGAGTTCGAGATCTGATTCTGATTCTGTCCCCTAGTACTTAGTGGGAGTGTTGAGCGGAGAGACAGCAGGAAACCTGCTTACCTCTTTTAAGAGAGAAATAATTGAATGAGAGAACAACATTTCTAAAGTGATATGTACCTGTCATTATCAAGTACGAGGGGACATTCAGTACAGATCACAGATGGTGTGATCTGGGTACATAGTGCGATGACGACAGCAGGCAAAGGAAGGCGATGCCGCCCCGGACGCAGTCCAAAGGCATGCTCACTTCCCAATTTGCCTCAGACTGAGCACATCGTCTAGAAAAGGGCAATTAGGAATAACAGAGTAATACATACGTAGTGAGTCTATCTACAGTATTAAAGGAAAACAACACGAGCAATACATGTAGCAGCTCCATTGGCGTCGATATCAAGTTGGTACTGCTGTGAATGTCATCCAATTCGCACTTTAACTGTGTAGAATAAGCTGCTGTAGCATTAAAGGGTTAATATAGCCAATCAGTTGAAATCATTTGATTATTAACCTATCAGACGTGTGTTGCAGCACAATCGGTCAATATTTATACAATACATGAACTCGATAACTGGACTGTAGTACTTCCGAAAAAACTAAGCCGTGCCTAATAACGTGAACCCAATAATTTTGCTCAGGGGACCAAGGCGGTTCTATACATACCAAAACATATAGGGGGTAGAAAATCACCCTCGATCGTGTCGAGGACTGTTATTACCGGTAATACATCTGCAGCAGTGGGTGGGCTAGTACTTCCGCTGTAGTGAGGCGCTGGGTTGGGCGGTGCTGCAGTAGAGATGATATCAAATCGCATACTTCCTCCGAAATAAACGACGACATCTTCCAAGCGCTCACCACGCGACGAACACCCAGCTGCGAGAAGCCCGTGAAGCTGACCTCGTTCTCGGACGCGCAGCGAACGAGCGGTGAGCCCGTCAGCATGATAAACAGTACAATGCCCAGAGACCACATATCGGCGCAAAGGGGTGAGTAGTCCTCGCCCGCCACGACCTCGGGTGCCATGTAATATGCCTTACCCACTACGTCATTCTTGCACATGCGCTCGGCGTCCGTGGCGAGTCCAAAATCCGAGATCTTGCACACCCCGCCGCGCTGTAACACATTCTCGAGTGACACGTCTCGGTGCGCAATGCCGTTTGCATGCAAGAAGTCCAGGCCTAACGTCACCTCACGGAAAAGCTGCAGCGCCTCACGTTCCGGCACTCGCCCATTAGGTGAGTGTTGCACAAGGTCCCAGAGGTCCCGCTGGGGGCAATACTCCATCACCACGAACCAGGACTCGTTGTGCAGGAATTCCTGGTGAAAGTGCACGATATTTGGATGCGGTGGCAGTGCCAACAATTTGGTGATGGCGCAGCACTCCTGCCACGGGTTGTCGGCGTTCGGGTGCGCCTTGAGTAGGCTAGTGGCCAGCTCGAGAGAGATCTGCTTAACGGCCACGAGCTCGTCGTTTTGGTGCGTGTCTTCGCAAGCGCACACGGCGCCGTAGAGTGCGTCGCTGATCTTGTTCTTCAGTCGGTAACGCTGGCGTATCATGGCTGTTCTGACGGTGCGGATTGACAGAGGTAGTTCGGCGCGACTCAGGACGGTGGGCCGGATCGGTTCTGGTGAATTTGCAAAACTCTTGCAGCTTTGGGCGTTGCAATGCCAGATGAGGAATGAAGCCTCGGCCATCTTCACACAACCATAAACCCGCAGCAAACAATGTTCAGAAAGGGTTGAGCTAAGACACCGTCGAAGCTCGAGTCGGACATGTAACAATTTAAGAAAGAAGTTTATTGCGCGAACGGCCTAAAGATGCGCTCTGAACGCCCCTGAAGATGGTACATTCTGTACAGCTTAAAGTGTGACCTTTACACTTCATGCACAATAAAGTCAAGACGAGCCATGACGCTTTGTGAGTCACATTGTGTTTCACGAGCCTCTTCTTCTGTCATCGAAAGTTTTTCTTCATGAAGAAAGTAAGTGAAACAACATTAGGGATTAAAGTTGAACTTGTTATGTTGCTCGATATGAATTTAGAAAATTCGTCATTTTGACTTCGTACCAATTCGATTACCGGTTCACAATTCGATTGCACCTCGACTGCCAATTTATTCACAGTGTCAGTCGCATGAAGGCAGGCAAACTTTGCCTAGCAAAGGCGTTTGCCTCGTTGCGCGCAAGAAAGAGGAAGCATGTCGTGTGACGGACTTCAGCAAACGCGGCTTGATGATGTGCAAAGTTAATGGGGACGATTTAACATGCAAGGCGAATTGCCTAAGTTGCGATAGACTTACGCTGCGGGCGTTCATAACTAGAAAAGTTCTAGTAGAAATCGATCGATGATCTGGGTGCAACAGCCAGTATCTGGTGCTGGACGCTGTGCGATTGAGTGCTATAATACGAACGGTGGCATCAGGATGTGAACTTCATAATACTGTACAGGTTTAGCCGAGACCGTAGTGACTATCGAAGCATTTCGTCAACTGTGACACTCGTCCTGGCGCATGCGCGCCTTGTTTGAAGCAGCAGATGCTTTGGCCGTATTCATCCACGACAGGCTACAGTACTGTACTCGAGGCGAACGAGCAGCTGGCCGGCGGCCAGCTACATTGTAGCTCTCTTCCTCGCCGTAAGACAACTTGTAGCCTACAATCTACAAGTTGTAGCCTATAAGTTGTCTTACGGCGAGGAAGAGCAGTCGTTCGACGACTTGTTGCCTACAGTATTGGCTTGTTATAATTTAATAACGGAGTTGGTCACTGCCCACTGGGCAGTGGGCATCACCCTTTCCTAGCGCACCTCGTGGCATGAAATACTTTTGTGAGCATTTGACGGAGACGAAGAAGCGTTGCGTGACGCCATCGCCGACCCGACGGCGTCGGGTCTTGCAAGTTTCAACGACATCGGATGCAGTCCTATTCATAGATGTGTTGTTTGCCTTCGGCACTAACGGTAGTAGTGGCGCTGGCGAAGAATTTCCAGCAGACGAACTGTCCGACACGCGCTCAATGTCGGGTGAAAGCCGGTAGAAGGAGCTTGAGCTTCATGCTGAGACAACAATCCGCAAGCGTGAGTGTCGGGCTGGTCGGACGGTATTAAATATGCTCGCTCTCAAGTTCTACGACGGCCATACTAAATGAAGTGCATGCCGCACGTTGACTGTCAACGGTTGACAGCCTCAACTACGCACATTGCTTGTCGTTAATGATTAATACAGCACATGATCCTAACCCATAATTTTACTTCATTTCCTCTACACGTCTGCCGTCGTCGTCGCCTCTAGGAGCTCGAGCAGCTCGATGGATGTCGGTCGCTCGGCCGGGTTCGCACTAAGCAGCTTATCCAACAGCGCAACTGTCTCCGCAGATATCCGCTCTGACAGCCCCCACGAGTCGATGATCTTCGCCACGCCCAGCTCGCAGAAGGCGACAAACGATTTGTTGTCACGCGACGCATTGGACGTGAGCGGCGAACCCGTGAGCATGATGAAGAGCATGATACCGAGCGACCACATGTCGGCCGCAACGGCATCGTACGCCTCCTGGCTGACAACCTCAGGCGCCATGTAGTAGGCCTTGCCCACGGCCTCGCCGCTGCCTCTAAGCGGCGCGTCCGTGCTGAGCCCGAAGTCTCCAATCTTGCACACACCCCGGCAGTAGAAGACGTTCTCGAGTGACAGGTCGCGGTGTGCGATGCCGTGTGCGTGCAGGAACCGCACACCGCGCGCACACTGGTGGAAAAGCTGGAGCGCCTCGTTCTCAGGAAGACGGTTCTTCGGTGAGCGCTCCAATAGGTTCCATAGGTCGCCTCCGGGACAGAACTCCATGACGACGCACCAAGTGTCGTGAGCGTTCAAGAACTCACCGCGGAAGTGCACGACGTTGATGTGCGGTGGCAGTGCCATTAGGCGCGAGATCACTCGGCGCTCGTTCCAGGGGTTGTCCATGTTGGGGTTGAGGCGCAGCGCCGCCAGGGCCCGCGCGAGTGACACTTGCTTAATGGCCACAATATCACCATGCTGTGCGTCCTCGTAGAGCCCCACGGGTCCGTAGAGCGCGTCGCACAGTGGGCGGCGAAGACGAAAGCGCTGGGTGTATAGCGACGGCAGCGGCATTGTTTGGCTGAGTGGGTTTGCTTGAGTGCGCTTGGCTGCCGATTCGGTTGTGAGCGTTCGTGGTTGGACGGAGCCTTCCGGTCAGGAAGTTCCTGTCACTACCATACATGTACTGTAACTGCAGCCAGCATTTGCAGATGCTTCCCAACGTCGTTGGAAATCCTATTGCACGTGTCGGAAATTCGAAGGAAATCGCGATCAGCAATCCAGTTGCTGCAACTCAAGGATGCAGGGTGTACATGTAATGTTAACGCCCCAATGTGACACATCGACCCTCGGAACCGTCAGCGGAAGAGCAGGTGACGATCGGGTACGGCGTTTGGAAACTTTCCAATGGAAAGCTCATCCGGGAGGCTCACTAACTAACTATGAGCGCTCACTCTCAAAACGCTGCGTGTTGCCATTTCAGACTGCCATGCTGGTTTCCCTCGCCTTTGGTACATGTACTGCCTTCATCGTTGGCGTTGGGGCTAACTTGGGGATGACCGCCAAGCGCCCAACGGCTTGCAGTGGCACCGGTCCACGATTCGTAAAACTACTGCTTGGTGACTCGTGTATTTGAAAGTGGCAGACGTCGCATTAGGATTTTGTGGCATGCTCAGCTCCCCACCCGATAAATGTCTTTAACGTGGTGGGCGGCATGACTGAAGGTCCGGAGAGCGCTTACCAAATGATTCGTTCTTCCGGTACCTGGTAGGATGCAGTCCTTCTTCCTTGGTGTTCTCGAAATATGAGTGAACCATCTACCTAGACGGTGACTATTAATACAGCAAGTTGGTCTGGATAAGAACAACTGAGCCTGTAGACTGTAGGTTGAAGCAGACCTACTATCGCCGACAAAGACCATGGCTAGGCTTGATGCCGAACGTCGACTTGCTCTGCTACAACTACATGTACTGAGTACGGCCTACCGCGTCGTTTTGCTGTCTACGGGAGCTGCATGGCTGGGGTGATTTGTGACTTCTTCCATCGATAGTCGAGCCGCGGGGTCGACTTGAAGCATTCCGCCTAACAAGTCCACCGTCGCGGGTGTCATTAGCTCATCCATGTGCCACGCATTGACAACCCGCACGACACCAAAAAAACTCTTGCAGCGCCGTAAAGCCTGCCTCAACCTCCGACGCAATGGTCACGAGCGGCGAGCCGGTCAACAGCACGAAAAGTATTATACCCAGCGACCACGCATCCGCAGCCCGAGGGTCGTAGGCGGACCCCGCGACGACTTCGGGAGCCATGTAGTAAGCTTTGCCGACTCGCTTATGACAGACACGATCTGACTTTGTGCTGAGTCCGAAATCGCAGATCTTGGCCGTGGCGTTGGCTTCATGACCATTGCCGCAGCCCAGCAGCACATTCTCGAGAGACAAAGCACGGTGGGCAATGCCGTTCGAGTGCAGTCACCGCACTCCGCGTACAATCTACAGGAAGAGTGGCAGCACTTCAGCCTCGGGTTGAGTCAACCGTTGAGGGTGCTGCGGAAGACTCTCGAGAGCCTGACACAGGTCGTCGACATCACAGAACTCCATGATCACGAACCAGGTGTCGCCTTGTAAAAATTGGTCGCGAATTTGTAGCACGTAATCATGTGGTTCGAGTTGCTGCAGCGTATTGAGAGTATACCGTTCTGACAACGGGTTGTCGAGCTGGAATGTGCTAGTGAAAGCTTGCCGGACACGGGCGAGAACTTGTTTGACGGCAACGAGGTAGTTGGCATCTAGCGATCACAGCAGAGCCAGATTTCACCGAACAGTGCCTCTTGAAGCTTACGCTGAACTGCGAACCGACTGCGCAGCATACTGGGTGGCTTGTTGGACGATTGGCTTGCCCACCCAGTCAAAAATCTTGCACGCTCAGACGTTGCGCGATGCTATGGCGCAGAAGAATAAGGAAAATTGTGGAGTAAGCTATTACCATCGAAGTTTAAGGGTAACGAGCGTTGCCAGACCAGTGGCTCTTCGATTCTGGTTACTGAATTCTGAACGTGGCTTGGTCGGCGATACGTTGAGCTGGTAACTTATGATTGGTCAACGAGGTTGAAGTGCTCACCATGTCAAGAAATCCTTAACATGACTGAACTATAACCAGTGTTTCAGAATTTGTCGCTAGGGCGATGCCTCGAGACGAAGTATTAGCATAAAGATATCCTTTCGTTTCATGAAGATATCCGTCCGTTACTGGTACGACTCTGAGTGGCAGCACACGTCACTAGAGGATGGGGATTAGATTTCAATTGCGGTAAGCAGAAGCAGTACAATATACGTAACTCACGTGTATTAAAAAAATATATCCTTTCGTTGATTTTGTCTCTGAACAGATCCAGTTGGAGGCTTACTAGGCTTGTACCAGCCGCAGCCATCATCTAAGATTACAGTACGTATTATAATGCTCAAACGCATTAGAGACGACGCCAGCGTGCCGTCACGTTGGCAATATCCTGGATAACTGAATTGAAGATGCAACCAACTTTCGCCGTGGTGGCGGAGGCAGAAAGAGCCAAGGGTAGGACGTCTACTCAAACTGTATCAGGAAGCTATCAACATCGGTTAAATAGACTGCCTCCTATTATTATTAAGATGCAACCATCTCAAAGCATATATCAGTTTAGGTCATGGGCCATGCATGATCAACGTGTGACCAGCTCGCCAGGTCGCATGCTTCCTTCAACATAATCGATGGCATCTTCCACGTGGTGGAGAATTACAGCAAGCCGGCGAAGGCGTGTGCGACGACAGTTTGGTGGTGATTCGGCGCTCAATAATGGGTTGTTGCTGTTAATAGTAATGGCCTGCATCTTCCATCTTCCATCCACTGGAAGTCCTCACAGACAAGCACATACCGGTAGCAGTACAGTACAGATGGCGCTGCAGATCTTTTTGCTAGCTACAGGTACAGTACTCGGGACATCAAACTTTGATGATCAAAGAGCATGAACTCGAGACATCAAGCTGATTCAACGTGCAGACGAACTTCGTGTCACCAACATGTCCAACTCAGTTGGACCAACTGTAGGAGGATGCAAAGCTGTAAAGTTGCCCAGGAAAGTTGCTGCAATCTGACACGCAACGTAAGCTCACTATTGTTCGAACTACGCCAGTTGAGAAAAAAAAAATCGAGGAATCACTCAAATCAAGTCTGTTACTCAATTTGCGGAACAGCTTGGAAGTCAAGTCCCAATTCAATTTCGCCATTCGCAGCCATTCGCGCTTCAAATTTGTTTTGGATCATGACTTACAGCTTTTCCTGACACCCTATTGCACTTGTTCATTCATTAGCTCGAGCAGTTATTTTAACGTTGCTCAGGTCCACCCTCAGACCATGAGCTACAGTGTAACAAGTTAAGTTGTAAATCACGACGAAGCGCGGCGCACAAGTATTTATTTGTGGGCAGCATCCTCCTCTCAGAATAGAAAATATAACTACAGTAAATGCACGCTGCGCTTGTTTCTTTTGCCGTGGTATTGGTCGTCGTGATTCCGACTTTTAATCACGACGACCTATATCAAAATTCAAACTTTGAACCACGACGACCAACAATACCACGGCAAAACAAGAGCGGCGTACGTATGGGCAGCGTCATCTCTTGGAGTTTGAGATTCAAATTACATGTACAGTTCATGTATTTTGAATCATGAGTACATTGTACTAGATTAATTTGACCGCGATCTTTGTCGACGACCTTTGGTGTCCACTGGAGTCCAGTCTGGTCGTGTCTCCCCATCGTTGAAGCTGAACTGTAATACATTGTGTTCAGCTGTGATACAGTCTGTATTGGGGTTCGCAGGCCGATTCAGTTTCTTTTGTTCCCTTGAGTTGCTGCAAGATTCTTGCCAAGAAGCTCTTGATCCCGTTTTCTTCTATTTTCCGCCGTGAAGATCGCCACATCTGCGCCGCCAGCAGATTCATACAGGCAGGCCTTCTTGGCAGGAATGGCTCACAACAGAATTGGCCTCTCAAATTGACAAGTTTCTCGCACCCTATCAACGCTGATGACAGCACTGTTTGCTGAGCGTTTCCACATGCACCGTACACTGAGCGACGCGCTCTACGGACCCGTGGGGCTCTACAAGGACGGACATAGCGACAACAAACTTGTGGCCATCAAGCAGGTGTCGCTCGCACGCGCGGTCGCAGCGCTGCGTTGCAACCCCAATATTGACAACCCCTGGAACGAGCGCCGAGTGATCTCGCGCCTAATGGCACTGCCACCGCACATCAACGTCGTGCACTTCCGCGGTGAGTTCTTGAACGCTCACGACACTTGGTGCGTCGTCATGGAGTTCTGTCCCGGAGGCGACCTATGGAACCTACTGGAGCGCTCACCGAAGAACTGTCTTCCTGAGAACGAGGCGCTCCAGCTTTTCCGCCAGTGTGCGCGCGGTGTGCGGTTCCTGCACGCACACGGCATCGCACACCGCGACCTGTCACTCGAGAACGTCTTCTACTGCCGGGGTGTGTGCAAGATTGGAGACTTCGGGCTCAGCACGGACGCGCCGCTTAGAGGCAGCGGCGAGGCCGTGGGCAAGGCCTACTACATGGCGCCTGAGGTTGTCAGCCAGGAGGCGTACGATGCCGTTGCGGCCGACATGTGGTCGCTCGGTATCATGCTCTTCATCATGCTCACGGGTTCGCCGCTCACGTCCAATGCGTCGCGTGACAACAAATCGTTTGTCGCCTTCTGCGAGCTGGGCGTGGCGAAGATCATCGACTCGTGGGGGCTGTCAGAGCGGATATCTGCGGAGACAGTTGCGCTGTTGAATAAGCTGCTTAGTGTGAACCCGGCCGAGCGACCGACATCCATCGAGCTGCTCGAGCTCCTAGAGGCGACGACGACGGCAGTTGTCCAGGAATAGTAGCAAGTTATACTACAAGCAAAAATATTAATACAGTAGGTGGTAGAATGAACCATGATGATGTCGTACTTTACGACTTCGCACCAGTTTGCAAAAAGCGATAAAGATATGAAAGTCAAAATACATCCTAGCGTCCATTTAATTGTGGCATCCAGTGCCATCAAGTCTGCCTAATGGAATCTCGTCAGCTAGTAGCCGTAAACGCGGGCATAAAACTACGAGCACGCTAAGGTGTCACCGTCGGGCTGTGGCGGACCGCAGCAACTTGCTGCGGCCAGCAATTGATCAGCAAACGATTGCACGAAGCGTCAGCTAAGCCGACCGACGATCTCTAAATCGGTATGCTGCTGCTTGCTCTTGCACTAGCGGCTCTTCATAGCATCACGCAAAAACGTGCTTCGCGGTTTACGAAAAGAACTTCCTCCTTTGCTCGCCAAAGTTGTACACTGGCAACAAGCCAAAAATGACTGACTGCCTTCGTCGCCGCACGGCACTTCTTTGACTTAGCGGGTATTCCTTCTTTCTTGCTCGTCGCAGCACAGGGATAGCCTGTCGTCGGCGAATACTGCTTCCATCCTGTTCACTGTCAATTAGTTTAGGTACTTCTGCGCAACATATTGGTTTTCAGCCGCGCAACTTTGTTTCTTCAACATGTTTTATATATATATCCTGTCTAATCGCATAGCTTCGTACAAAGTAATATCAATCGCCACGGCACAATGTTGCCCTTCCTGCGCCGTGAAAGCGTCGGTGTGCGAACCCCCTTCACCGCCCACCCCCCTCTCAATATCTTCAAGTCTTTATTAACCTGCAGCAGTCACCGCTCAATATCCACCTCTTTTACCCATTGGAACCGCCTCGCATGTCGCTCTCTCACCTCGTTAACACCCGACAAACCGTCGCCAGATCTGCCAACTCTGCATGGGAAGGACCTACTCAGCCTGGTATCCAGAGCGAGAGACTCACATCCTTTGGACTGGTCTGAAGGCGCGGGCGTCGCTGAGGAGACGGACCAATGGGACCTCATGGACCCGCATTACGACCTCACCACAGCCAAACTCAGCAAGCTTTTCTCGCTCTTCCAGCCCAATGGTGAGTTTGCAATAACGGAGATAACATTGCGATTCTTACGAGCACGTTTAAAAATTTCTATTATGTTTGCAGAAGACGGAATGGTGTCGTACGACGGGTTTCGACGTGGTCTACAAGCGATGGGGATTTCGTGCGGGAATGAGAACGAGTTTAAAGCCTTTATTGGCCAGGTAGACGACGATATGAGCGGAGGGATCACGTACGAGGAGTTTCTATATGCAATTCAGGAGATCAAACTTGCACAACTCTTCAGTCCGGACTTTGTGAAGGCTTTGAATCGTGAGTACATGAAGATGTACGGCTCCGATGTCCCAGTTGCAAGACTGGGATCAATCGAGTATTCACCTGATCGAATCCGAAGTGCATATCCGATTGAGGGGGTGGAGAAGTTTTTGTACTCGAAACGACCCAATTGGGCAAGTGTCCGGTGGATCAATGTAGAGGGAACAGATCCGCTGATGATGCGGAGGCTGGCGGTGCGATATCGACTGCATCCGCTTGCAGTGGAGGATACGCTAGACTCCGATCTGGAGCGACCCAAGTACGAGCACTACGACGAGCACTCGTCACTGATCCTTCAGACGATCCACGCACGCGATCTGGAGAAGGCTTTGGAATACCAGAGCATGTATCGCGCTTCGTTGTATGTCCGAGACAACAAGGTCTCGCCTTTCGAAAGCATGAGTAAGGCTGAACTGGAAAAGAGACTTGACGAGTTGGGCATGGGGCGTATCATGGCTCCACCTGAACAACTGAGTCTTTATATCATGGATAATGTGGTGATTAGTGTGCAAGAGTCCCCGAGTACACTGTGGCCGACATTGAAGCAACGATTGCATACGTCTTACTCCAAAGTTCGCCACAGCGGCACGGCTTTCCTCGTTTATTCTATTGTGGACGTGTGCGTGGATGAACTATCGCCTATTGCTCACACTTATGGAGCCAAAGTTGCCATGCTGTCTCGCCTTCTACGTCACGACCCTCGCAACTTTGATGTCGATCGTCTAGCCAAGTGTTCGAAGGAAATCAAGGGACTCAAGTTGCTGTGTAAGCCACTACGTGAAATGATCACGCAGCTCATGGCGTCGAGCGACTTTGAAGGCGAGACGCTGCGGTACTTCCGGGACGTGCAGGATCATGTGACAGTCATCGACGAGACTTGCGACCGCCTTCTGGATCGATGTCACAGTCTCGTGAACGACTTCCACAATGCACGCCATACCCAACAGAATGAAGTAAGCTACACGCTGACACTCGTGGCAACGGTGTTTCTACCGGCGCAGTTCCTCACTGGTCTGTACGGAATGAACTTTGTGAACATGCCCGAGCTGCAGTACGAACACGGATACATTATCTGGTGGGGTGTCGTGTCGACCATCGCCACCGGCACAATTACGTACTTTAAGTTCTACAAGAAATGGCTGTAGATAACGGGAAGTCTAGCGATTCTAGAAAGCTACGAATTGCTACGAATTTGGTATTTGAAATGGATACTGGTGCTTGTCAGCTAGCTTGAAAAGTGCTGGAAACTTATGATATTGGTGTCTACTTACTGTTGTCTCTTCCTTCGACAGCCTAGAAGTGGCTGCTCTGCAGTACAGGAATTCGGTAATTAAGAGCCAACATGGGCTTCAAAATGTTCAGTGAAGTTGCAGGGCGATTCTCTGGTTGGGTACCAATCCAGCATCTTTCCGCTGAACGTCTCAGTAGTAACAGTGGTCACTCCGATACTGCACCCAAACGCCGAAGCGAAATTGTGGGCGTGCACACTGATCTGCTCCCAAGGTTAAGTGTGCAACATCGCAAGACCGTAAAATTCACCGCAAGTCTGTCCGAAAGGCTCCAAAAGTGCCCGCTATGCTTCAATGACATTAATGCGCGTTACATTAGTTCATATCCACTGAACAAGTCGCTGCGTGTGGCCAAGGAAACCCCCACCAACTTTAAGAGTGGATTTGGTGAATCAAGGATATCCCGTTACGTGCCTGGGAAATGCAACGTCCGTGTCAGCCAAATGGTCTTCGATGCTAACCGTTCTCGGAGTCTTTCGTGACGGTTATTACCAAATTCGCCGCCTCGACAAAAAGAACATCACTGCCATGCCACTACCCGACTTCCGGGGACGTTCGCCCAGTCGGCTCGCTTCTGTGAGCAGCATAGGTTCGAGCAGTGTGAACAAGGTGATTCGAAGCACTGCGTCAATGGGTAGCAGCAGATACTTGCAACGTCCGCAGGGCAGCAAGGTGTCGGACAACAGGCGAGTGGTCCGACAGGAGATCATATGCGCTGGAAGTCTCCGTGTTCGCTCGTGCAAGCTTCTGTGGAAGCCAGCAGCTCTCCAACTGGTTGTTACCACTACAAGCAGCTTAGACGAAGACGAAGCACATTTTGATGATTGTTACGACGACTCGGACGACTCGGACGACGATGACATCGATAAGGTGACGACGATGGCTCAGCCAAATGAAACGCTCCACTACTCGCTAGTTTTCTGCCATCGGTCGCTCATGGGCCACGCACGTCGAGAGAAGATCGAGTTGAATAGCACTCGAGACCCTGTCGAGGTCAATTGGGGGGAAGATGGTTTACTGAGCACCCGATTCGAGTTCAGCGTTGTATACGGGAGTGTTGGACATTCTGGTCGACGCCGCACGCTGACCTGTCGCGCTCGAGATGCTAAAGAGTATTTGCAGTGGACAGAGGCTTTACGCATGGCTATGGAATCCCAAAGCAAGAGCAAGAGTTGTAAAGGCATCAATATGAACCGATTCGTTCTTTCGAACACCTTATCGTCTTCGGCAGCTCCGTCGAACTCCCAAGGATCTACCGACTCGCTCATTGACGCAGATGCCGTCGTGGAGCAGCAGCAAATTCTCGAATTTGAAGCTCGAAATGGACCACCCACGCCTACGTCAACCACAGCCGCCACCGCCGCTAAAGCCATAGCACCTCCTGAGGCTAACATCGCTGAAGAATCTGCACTCAAACCTGTCCCTGCAGACATTGCTGCGGTGTATGGAGTTGGTCGAAGACGACAATCCAGCGTTGTGATAAGACCAGCTCCACGACCAGTGGGGACTCGTTTGCAACGACGAAAACCATCCGCTTCCATGGTGCGACGCAGTATTTCTAGATCTACGGTGTCACTACCTCCCCCGCACAGTAGAAGGAAAGAACACACACAACCTCCTTATCTTGAGGTGACAGCAGCTCGCACCAGCAGCGCTGAACGTCCACGAACTCGTGTCCGGAAGATCAGTCTCTCGGAATCTAACCGCAGATCCAAGCGAAATCTGCTGCGCGTCTCACCAACCGGGTCAAAAGAATTGCATGAAGGAGTACCGAGTTCTCCTGTTCCGGTGCTCGGAGCGCTGCCACTATTGCAGTCTCCGTCATCGCTTAACGAGTCCTCTTTGGACTACGTCGATTCGAGTAACGAGAACGCGTATACTGAGACTCCTCGCACAACGGACTATGTAAATTCTCTAGTCAACATTGCAAGTGTTGCATCTGCCAGGCAGCGACAGCAGCTGCTCCTGCGCCAGCGCAAGGAATCCAAGAGCTACATCCTCCCGTTGAAGTCCGAGGAGGTGGAAGATGCGTGGCTCATGTCACGCCGCAGCTCCCTCCTTAACTTGGACGCATGCGACTTCGAGGACATGAAATCTGCCCGTTCCAATAGAAGGCGGGCGCAGAAAGAGTACCTGAAGGCCATGGAGTGCGAGTTATAGGATGTAGCCATGATGTGAGTGTTGGTCAACTTCAATTTCCTCATTATGTTGTGCACACCATCTTTCGTTTGTGTGTCGCCATTTCAGCATGAAGGTAAATGTGTACGTTGCCGTGGAAGGTGGTGGCGCTGCGTGTCGAATCTGCTGGTACATGGGTACATCGGACGCTCAAGTGGAGAAGGCGATACGTGTACAGCTGCGTCTGCCACGAGGCACAGAGTTCCTTTTACGAGACGCTGACGGCGACATGGTGCCCGTGTCCTCGACGCTGCCGAATGGCCAGCACTACAATCTGGTAATACAAGAAGAAGATGGCTACACCACGAGGAGTATCAATACCGGCATTACCAGTATTATTAGACCGATCATGTCGGTCAACGATGATGATGTGGAGACTGCCATGTCACCGCCAAGTCCCAAGAGAAGGAGGCTGGAGTCGGAGGACGACGCTTTTACTCCACCAACGCCTGCGTCTCCGCTCAATGATCCAATTCCAGCCATCACTCCACCGACACGACGTGGTTCCGCTCCAAATCGACCAGTTGCGCCAATCATCGCGCAGTTTGTCGACACCTTCACTCGCCCTATCGCCAACGAGGACAATATGAACTTCATTCCGAACACAGGACCCTTTGCACTCTATGAGCTGTACTGCAAAGTGGTGCAAGACAAAAAGTTCCATCCGAAACGTGAAGATGTCTTCTACAAGATGACGTCCTTGCATTGCAAAGTGGATCGCCAGCGAGTAAACCGGTATTACCAGTGTCCAGTGGAAAATGGAGAAGGCACGATGTTTGTACAGTGCAAACCCCAGGGCAAAGGAGTTTTACTGCGGAGATACCGTAAGTTGGGGGCTGCAGAGGAACTAGAAGACGTGGTGAAGGCGGCACCGTTCGTCTCGTGGCTGGACCTGGACCCGAATGAAGTGGTGGCGATGTACAAGCGCTTCGTGGAAGGCTTCGTTCCGATCACTAAAAGAAACTTCCGAGTGGAATACGGTAATGCGTTTACTCAGCAGGGTCAGCGACGTGAGGAGGATCAAGTACCGACGGTAGGAGGAGTATAAGATTTGCAAGGCGTACAGATTCTTTAGTTTTGATAAGATCCTTGCGGTGTGTGTGTGTCTTTTCTACAATTCATCCTTCTCGTCAGTAGATTCCTTCTCCTCGGTCTCCTTGACCTCGGGTTCAGTCTCAGTGTCGGCATCCTTGGACGAGGTCTCTTCCTCAGCCTTGGAGCCATCCTCTTCGGTGTCGTTCTTGTCGGTCTTGACTGGCTGCGGCTTCGGTCGCTTAGCTAGGATAGCGACGAACTTCTTCACTCCCTGGACCTTCTTAGCCACATCTGCCGACGTCACCACAGGCTTCTCGTGCTTGGGAGCAGCCTTCTGTGACGTCTCCGACTCAGTCAACCACGCCTCCAGCTCGTCGAGCTTCTCCACTACGTCACTGCGCTCCTCGTCCGTCACCTGCGGCTTGCTCGTGCTCCATTCGTTCATGAGTTCACGCGTGCTGAAGGCGTACTCCTGCGCAGTGTTGATAGCGATCGGCAGCTCCTTCATCTCGGCCACACGGAAGAGGATGGCGCTGAGGTCCGAGTCCAACGCGTCCATCTTCTTCTTGTACTCAGCAGCCTCCACCTTGTCGCCGTCGTCGTACAGCCACTCCTCCGTCTCGTCTAGCTTGGTCTGCAGCGCCTCAATCTGCTCCGGCACCGTAACCTGCTTAATGTCGCTCTCCTGGGCGGACAGAGCGTCGTGGGCCTTGTAGATAAAGGTCTCGAGGCTGTTCTTGGCCTCCAAGTCCGCACGACGCTTGTTGTCAGCCTTCTCCATCTCGTTCAGCATCCGCATCGACTCCTTCTTGACAGCCTCGCTCATAGGGAGCACACTCACGCCTTCTTCAGGCTCACGCGTCTCGTGTGCACGCACCACCGTCAGTTTCTCGCGGTGCGTCTTGATCTGCTTCTCCATCCTGGTCTCTGGCTTCTCCTCCACTTCCTCTGTATCGTCAGCCTCGCTACTGTCCGCACTGCTGTCCTCCTTCTTCGTCTTCTTGCTCTTCTTCTCCTTCTTCACAACCACTTCAACTTCAACCACCTCTTCGAGCGTAGCCTCAGCCTTGGCAATCTGAGCAATACCGTTGCTGTCCAGCTCGAATGAGAGCGTCATCTTCGGCTCGCCCAGGTTCTTGTCCGCCATGCGAGCGGCAAACTTCTCAACGCCCGTGATGTTGAACTTGGCGATCTGCACACTCACACCAGCAGGCAGCATCGATGGCTTGTCGTAGCGGAACGTGCAGGACACGTCGTTGGAGTGCGAGAACGACACAGACTTGCGCAGACCAAGACGGTGTGACTCCGAGAAAAGCGCCGCGCGCTTCATCCACTGCTTGGTCTCCACCTCCTCGTCGTTGTTGTTGCTGTCCGTGGGCTC
Source organism: Phytophthora tentaculata (assembly GCA_033557915.1). Classification (NCBI taxonomy): domain Eukaryota; phylum Oomycota; class Peronosporomycetes; order Peronosporales; family Peronosporaceae; genus Phytophthora; species Phytophthora tentaculata. The sequence goes on from JAUCEA010000006.1 coordinate 418,709, forward strand.
GGTAGCCGACAGATCCACCAGACGTACACCGATCGGGTACGACGCAATGTCGGTCATCCCCACTTGACGCACACGGAACGAGTTACTGAGGTTGGCAGCACGGAATGCAGCACCTAGAGCCATCGCCTCGTCACCGTTCAAGTGTACGCCCAGATCCTTGCCGTCGAAGAACTCGGACAGCTGCTGCTGGATCTTGGGCATACGCACACCGCCACCAATGATCTCGATCTCGTCGATGTCCGCGACAGTGAGTCCAGCCTTCTCCAGAGCCACCTCCACAGGCTTCAATGTGCGCTCGAACAAGTCAGACGAAAGCTCTTCGAGCTTGGAGCGAGTCATGGACGTGAAGAAATCAATGTCGTTGTACAGACTCTGCATGACCACAGGGATCTCCTCGTTGGCCGACAACACTGTCTTGGTCTTCTTGGCTTGTGCGCGGATCTTGGCCATCGGACGAGGCACCTTGCGGATATCCTCGCCGATCTTCTCGCTAAACTCCTTGGCCAGGTACTCAGCTAAGCGCAAGTCGAACTTGGCGCCACCCAGAGTCTCATCCCAGGCATTACTGATAGTCTGGAAGGTCGAGATCGTCTTGTTCTTCTTGAATCCGTCGGGTACCACCTGGCTAGAGAACTCGGCGATACTCACCTGCAGTGATGTGGACCCCATGTTGTAGAACAGGATCTTCTTGGGCTTGTCCTCGGGGTCGTAGCTCGCGTGGACTACCAATTGCAGTGCCGCCGCAGTGTTCTCATTGATAAGCGATAACACACGCACTCCGGAGATCTCGGCGGCCTCCAGCATAGCCTGACGCTGCGCCTGCGAGAAGAAAGTAGGCACCGTGAGCACCCAGTCCTTAACAGGCGCCTCGGCGAACGTGTCGGTGATCTGACGCGCGTGGGTAAACACCATGGCCACCAGCTCTTCGGCGTGAAAAGTTTGGTCCTTGCCGTGCTTGAGCGAGATGGTACCACCGCGGGTGGCGTTCTGCACGAGCTCGTATGGGAAATGCTCCTCGTCCAGTAGCGATGAGACCTGTGGGTCGCTCAGTGTGGTGCCAAGCAGGCGACGGATCTGAGAATATGCTGTCTGTGGCCTGCGCACGCCAACGGTGGCAGCATCAGCACCGTACAGGCGCTCATCACCGTCAAAAGCAACCATTGTTTCGGTTTTGCGCTTGCTGTGAACGTTGGTGACGATCTCGAAGGGTGTGCCGGGCTTCACCAGCGCCACCTTGAAGAACTCGCCACCAAAGTCCACGCCGGCCACGATGGCCTCCACCATTGAGGCAGCCAATAGCCCGGCGCCAAGTAGCGACAACAGCAGCAACCTCACCGTCTTCATACTGTCCGAGGAAAGAGTGATGGTCTTGTTACCTCTGGATGCGGAATGCAGAATGCGCCAAGGATATCCGACGGGCGGGAAGAGCAACTAATGCAACGGCGACACGTGGCCCGATGGCATAGTGAGCCCAAGTGAATTCATTTTTAGCCAATAGGAGGAGGTATGCAATGCTGACGTGGCGAGATGGCTACATTTGTGTCAACGAATGTGACAAAAAGATGAGTGCTGCGGTACATGTAAAATAAACATTGATGCAGTTGTCCAAGGGCAAGAATTATTATTGTAACTTGCCTAAAACAGAAAACCTGAGAACTTATAACCCTCCATATATAGTGCGGCTTAGCTTGCGTCAAATTGCAATGAACGTGTTTATGATTTCCTGTAGCCACACATTTATCTGTTAAATTGCATATATATCAGGCGTTACAAAGGCAAATTACTGTAATACCAATTGTTATTAATAAAAGGAAAATCGTGTTTTAAAAAACTAGCAGTATCCGGGAACAAACAAAAGCCAATGAAGATTCTGGCCTTGCTACAGTACTCTTACCATAGCAGCAAAATACATACGACCACTTTCGTAGGTACTGGCATCAAGATTGGTGTCCACTATCTGCTCTCCTTTGTGTTTTGAAGCAACACATCCAATACGGAGGCTTGTGCGTGCAGTTCAGTTGCGTGAAGTGACCGCAAGCGACGAAGTTCTTGTTGCAGTTGTTGCAGCTGGTCTTTAAGGTGTAGACATTCAGTGCAGGGTGAAGGTGGAGACTGATCTTTGCTTAAAGAGAAGCAAGGACTACAGCTCTCTTTCACCTGGTTATCTTGTTCGGCTTCGTCGTCGCTACTATCAGTTAGATGTAGCAGCATTTCAACCGGAATTTGGTGCTCGAGTCGCTGCCGACGAGTTTGTACAGTTGCAAATCGTGCCATGCTACGCTTCTTCTCGTCCTGAAAAGAGCGTAGCCTAGTCTTACAGACGGCCAAGTCGTTTCGAAGCGCGGCTTCGGTACGATGGGCCTTGCGCAGAAGAGCCTCGAGAGTTCGTACCTCATTTGTTCGGCGTTGGACCGAGTCATTTGCGGATGCTAATTCGTGCTTGCATTGCTTCAGCTGCTCTTCCAGCTTGGCTGTCGTGGCTTCTGCAGCTCGTCGCTTCTTGGCAGCTTTGTCCGCTCTGCCCTTTGCCTCCCGGACCTCTTTCCTTTCCGTAGCTTTGAGCTGAATTTCTAACTCGATTTTGTCGTGCTCAAAACGCTGCAATGTAGTCGACAACCGGTTCTTCCAATCGAGTTTTTCCTGTGTGTGAACATTCTTGAGATCGTTCAAGTCGACCTCTATTTTGTGAGATTTCTCGGTCTGCTGCTGCAACGCTGCAGTTTTACGCTTCAACTGTCGCTGGCATTCTCGAAATTGTTGGGTCAACTTGTTGTTCTGCGTCTCAAGAGAATGAGCCCGAGTCTGAAGGACATGCGATCGCGCCTTCAGCTGTGTCAATATCAACTGTGTACGCACAGATTGAGCCTGTGTTTCATCTACTTGCGAGGTCTCTTCTAGCAGCTCAGCTTGCAATCGTGGTAGTTTAGCAGCGTATATTTCGTTCTCAGTCTTGAGTTTCATCATTTTAGCGTTCGACCGCTGTAGGCTAGCATTAGTTAATGAGAGTTGGGTCTTCAAACGAGCATTCCGTCCCGAAAGTTTCTTGTTATCGCTCTCGACCAGCGACAGCTGAAGTTTGAACGTGCGAGTTGCATTTGCCAGTTCACTTTTAGCGACATCAAGTTGTGCTTGAAGAGCAGCAAAACGTGAAGCGATAGTCTTATCCGGGTTATTATCATCATTGCGTGCTCGTCGTCCCCAAGTCGGCTTTTTAGTATTCGTAGAAGTACTTGATATCGGCATTACTTGAGCCAATTCCCTTTTCGCTGGGGGTACATTGCTTTCGTACACGACAGGAAACAAGGCCTCAACGGTATACACAGGCTGCTTTGTAGCCTTTTCGGGTGAGTTGGAGTACGGTGGATCATGTATGCTCGGCTCTTGCAGGCTTTCGTAAGATGTTTTGTCTGGTGTACTTTGTTCAATCGTATCTTCATAGTGGGAGACTTCTGTCCGGCTTGATTCTGCAGGTTCCTCAGACGCAGCAGGTAAAGACACCGAGTCGTCATGTTCGAAATGTACTGTTTTGCCTGCACTTGCTTCACTTGTGTCTCGCATGTTGGTAGAGTTTTTCATTGATGGAGGCACTCTCGGTGTGTGGTGAAAGGCAGAACGATAAGTATCATCATTTTCGAGGTGCCCCGTTTGGCTGAAACTTCGACCATTGTCAGGTTCTTCCTGCTCGAGCGGCATCTCATTTGCTTCGGTCTGTTGGTGATCATCACAATTGGGTAGTTTTGGGCTATCACATGGTGCTATTGCGGTTGGAAACTGAGTCACCGCTCTATCTTCACTCCTATTATCATCCTTTTTACTTGGCACTCCGCTATCGTTCCTGTTACATCGGTACGTTTCTAATGCACCGTCGGCAGGATCATTACCGTCATCTCTCGCTGCGCTAGCGTTATCTTCCTGGCCATAGAACTCCAGTCCCCTTCCTTCACTATGTGCAGGACTTGAAGGAGCTTCACTAACAACAATCCCACCACCACCATCTTCACAACCAGAGTTTTCGTATTCTGCACGTTCAGACTGCAGCGGTGATTTTATGTAGAAAGAGTCGAAAGATAGTGAAGGTAAGGCGAGTGAATTGTCAACTTTACCATCATGATCTTCGGGGTCACTTTCAAAAAGGTCAGCACCGTCATCATCGCTAAGTCCTCGTTCGTCGTCGCTCATGTTTCACCAGTAGCAGAATTGTCTAGGTGTATGATGCGCGTATCAATAGACCAGCGTCCGTCGTAACGACAGCTATGCATCTTCTCATGCGTATTTCAATACAAGCACTCGCATTTAGCTCAAGCTGACGTTGGAGCAGCTCTTGAGTATCTTTGCTTCATGCTAGAGCCCCACGACGTCGTCACAGGCATAAGAACCGTAATAACGTACACGACAGATCAATTCAGACCGTTCAACACAGCAACAAACCTCGATTTCAATTGCTTTAAAGGCCGAGTACAGCCCGTACTGACTCCAATGCTTCCACTGGATTGCACGCCTTCGTCTCTTGGGAATCGCTTGAAGCCAGTGGTACAATAGATCGACCCTCCGGGTTGCCGAGGAAAGCCAGGCACTGAGCATATTGCTTCCACCCTGGCAGCTTGACGAACTCCCACAACTTGGGGTCAATTTCTCCATAGTCATCAACACCAGTAGCTTTACGGCCAGCGACCCAGGGGCAAAAGTGTCGGTGCTGTGAAAGCAGATCAACTGGCTGTGCTACGTCTGTCTTCACACGCTTAGCAGGTGGTTCATTCTCTTCATCTCCACTCTCCTTGGAAGCCTTTTTCCGAGAAGCCCCCCACCGTCGATTGCAGGATCTGCACCATAGCATTTCCACGTCTTTGTCGTCAAATTGCCACCCACACACGATCAGGAACGCAGCGTTAACGACCGCTTCAGAGCTCACGAGAGAGTCTTTTAGCAGTGGAATCTTCACAGACAACTTCGATGCGAACGTTATCGTATCCAGATAAGCTGCAGAGTCTTCATTGCCACCTGCTTCTTTCAATATCTTGGTTGTCACTGCATCTACGGCTTTGATGCCTCTCATGCAATCGTGAAACTCGTCGCTCTTGACCATTCGAGCCGTGACTTCTTCTAATCGATCCATGAACTTCTCGTATACCTGACGTTTAGTCGCGATAGGAAGCTATTACAAAGAATTGCAGTTAGTACAATAAAATCCTGTAGTAGTTGCATGCAATCTTCACTGTACTCACCGTTGTGAAAGCATTCGGCGACGGGTTAGCCCGCCACGGACAGAGCTGAGTGTGTCCAGTAATCAGTTGCTTAGCAAATATCTTGGCAACTTTAAGTGCACCCGCCTCGCTCAACTTGTCCTCGATCTGGAAGCACAAAAACTGCTTGCAGCTGCAGCGAAACGTGTCAGACTCACAACTTTTTCGATCATTTCGTTATATATATTTTGTACCAGACGCAATGCAGCTGGTCGGGACCCGAATTCGCCCACCCATGACGAGCGCACTCTAACGCACTGATCATGTCTGGCTTAGCGAACCATGAAGCGATGGAGAAGCTGCTGACTCGCGATAAGAAGTCCTCGTGCTCCCAGGGGCGACAAAAGGCTGTCGAAACCTCGGATTCAGTCTTCTTTGAGCGAGTAGCGACAATACCTAACACAGACGCAAACAACAGCGGATCCTCTCTCACACGCGCGTCTATCGGCGCCGTGGCATCGTCCCAGGACGCTAGCAGATCCTCAACCAGAGACCCTAGCTCTGCCATAGTTTATTCTCTGAAATTTATTTCAGAGCTAAGGACAAGTGATAAAATTAAAGCGATGTACTGGATGATGATTGGACGCCGCCCAAAACTGGCATAATAGCCGATATGTCAAGGCCTTCAAGACTTGATATGCCTGGCATATCCCGCCGCCCGTCTGGTGAGACGTAAATCCGGTCTCAATAAACTTGTGAGTATTACCAGCTTATGCGCCCTACCCGCGTGCAACTACATATTTTATTTCCTTGACTTGTATTGGAAGGTACCAAAGGTCCTTCCCTTCGACAAGTTCCCTCGCATAACTTTTGACATATATTTGAAATCATCGGCATTTTGTACCTGTGCAACTTTTATATTTTTAGAGATAGCATATGACACCCCCTTATGATAGTTTTGGGCGGCGTCCAATGATCGGATTGGGCATCATAAAACGGCGATCATCTCTTTAATTTAATGACCCCCCCGAGGTCATTAAAATAAAGAGCAGAAAAAGAGGTGATTTGCGGGTTCTGATTGGTCACATTTGGATGATGTGCAAAACCGATCCTGTCGTATGCATCACGATGGTATCGAGTTAATTTTATCACTTGTCTCCCTCGACCCTCTCCTTAGGGGGGGGGGGGGGCAGGATCAGTAAATGGACAGACCAGTCATAAATCACCAAAACTTAATAATATTATCGTTTTTATTATGTTTGAGAGTGAATGGAAAGCGCACGCACATCACAACGAACCAGACAAAAAGGATGGAGACGAGGGCGTCGCTGTGGGGCATCGCGGAGGAGTCGGGGGCCGTCGTTGATGTTGGGCACCACTCCCGAGAAGTACACCAGCGAGAAGGCCGTCGAGGAAAGCGACGCGAAGATACCACGCACGCGAGGTCCGGCCATGAATATAGCCCATGATGCCCAGCCCGTCAGCGCTCAAGCAGAGGCATCCAAGTTGAGCAGGCCGACGCCGAGGAGACCACAGTCAAATAGAACCTCAAGAATACCACAGCGACAAGACTACGCGCGAGGAGTCCACCGACAAGAGACCGCGCCGCTGAGGTGCCGTCGTGGAGTCGAAGGGCGAGGGGACCTCATGTAGGGGACCTTTCAAAATCGTTACCGATATGCCTATCGATATTAATAGATTATTTAACCTCAATGTTACCCCAGCTGCCCTGAGCTTTAAACTCGGGGCAGCTGGGGCGGATTTTCGATGCCTCTAATTGGCTAAGAAGTTGCCCGACTTATCCTGCCCCCGAATGAAACATCCCCTTAGGAGAGGGTAGGGAGGATCAGATAGGTTATGGTTTTCCATGAATTAAAACCTGGTAATTTATTAGCTGTGAGAATGATCAAAACAGAAAGGTTTCTTACAGATATTAAGTGACTCAAAAAATTATCATTTTCATCTTAATAAAACCCTGATAAGTTTATAAATTTCATGCGTGTCGTTCGAACCGTCCACCTCAGCTAAGTACGGTAATTGATTGACCAATATAAACGTGAATGTTGCGTGAAGGGAGTTTGGCCTTTGCAAAAAGGAAGGAGTATTTTGAAAGACTGGGAAGAGGCGGTTCTCCGCAAATCTCAGCTAATCAATCTCTGTTTTCCGATTTGCTCATTCTCCAATATCCGTACGGGGTATAGCGTATACGACACGTATACCGATCCGCCCTTCAGCCACACAAAATCTCCCCCTTCATCAAACGCGCAGCAAGCGGGGTGAAAATGCCGCCGCGGTCGCGCACGGCGCAGAAGCGCCCCTTGTCAGTGGATGACATCGACGGCGATAGCGGGAGTAACGCATCCGACGGCTCCTCAAGTGAGTGGCAGCCGTCGCCAAGCCCGACTCGTGTAGAGACGGTGGACACGACGGGAACCACGACCAGCGCAAGTGAGGAGCCCGGCAAAGTCTGCGTCACCGCTCCTCCGCCGGAGACGCAGTTCCAGTCGTGGGAGGGCTTCGAGAGCTACCTCGCGCGGTATTAAGCACAGTCATTCCAGGTAAACCAACTAAAGAGGGGGGAGAGGGGGGGGGCTGATATATCATATGCTTGCTAACACGATATTATTTTGTTTGTAATGTTCTTCCAGAGCTTTCGGGTGCGGACCAACACTTCGGCGTCTGCGCGAAATGCTAGGATTGATGCTGAGGGCTCGGCAGCGTCCAAGCTTTCTATCAAGTGGGAAAATTACGCGAAGACTTACGTTTGTACTCACTATGGCAAGTATCAGTCGCAAGCTACAAGTAAACGACCTCGTTAGGAGACTCGAGCCTCGGGGTGTTCCGCGCAGGAATGTTCGAATTTGTACCAGTGTAGTGTGTTCATGCACAGACAAGTTACCCCAGACCCAGTCTGGCACAGTCTGTTTATGTATTGACTATCGCTCATTTGGATGCTAACTCAGCACTAATCATTTATGCATGTCTTTTTCAAATAATTTGCTATCAGATGAACGTTTGTATCCAAGAGGCCAACAGGGGGAACCGTGTGTTTGTTCTCAAGATTATCAAGTGTCGGTATGAGCACAACCACACGCTGAACGAGTACGCTTTCAAAAGCCACACTTCAAACCGTGTATCTCTGGATGAGAGTGCTTTGCAGACTGTGGATGAGTTGCGCATGCGAGCTGATACACGAATAATACACATACGCACTTGGCCGTGCGTCCTACAATTATTCGGAGAAGAGCCGTGGAGTGTACATCGTGATGAGTACATGCATGGATGAAGGCGCTCTCGATGAGGTGAGCACGCAATACACTGTTACGAAGCTTAACTAGGCGTGCTCATGTCTTGTTATGAGCACACGTTTGCTACCATGTCGACATGTATTTTTTCTTCGACTAGCGCTCCGGAAAGAGACTGTTGCCCCGACGCAGCTACTGAATCTGCGGTGGCTCTTGTCGGCTGTTAGGTCGTCGATAGAGCTCGAAAATGCAAGCCAAAGCTCTGACGCTCTGAACTCTTTCGCTATTCGTCGAGCGTTGGCTACAGATCCGCGACCATGGGACTCTAACCGCAAGTATCGAGAGGCATTACCTATTGCTAGTGGGATTTGTGACTCCATGGCTAGATTGGGAATGGCGCAATACCGAGAAGCGATGGCGTACCTGAAAAATGTAGCTCACCGGTTCAAGGTCGGAGATTTTTACGTCCCCGCATCGAGTGTTCAGGCGGAGGAGCTACAATCAGAGCCCTCGCGGCCTCCCACGCAGATAGCACGACATGATGCGGAAAGCGCTGACCAAGACTCAGAGGGTGAATCCACGCATGTCGAGTTTGGCAACCAATCTGTCGAGTCTGGCAGTCTGTCTGTCGAGTCTCTCAGTCAATCTGTCCAGCGTGGCAACCAGACGGCAACAGATTTACCAGTTTTCACTGGGACGCTGCAGTCCCCCCCCCCCCCCCCGATCCCGCAGTCGCCCCAAGCAATCCGCAAGAACAAAGAAAGCTGCTCGTCGCAAAAATGTCGAAAGGGTCCGAGATGACTCAAATTTGTACTCATCAAATCAAAGTCTAGAAAATGTACGAGCTGCAGTTCAAGACGACCCCACCTACGAGACATCAGCTGCAATTCTGTCGCAATTTAAGGTGTTCGAGTTCACCAAAAATCTGAGAGCACTGGTTGCACTCAAGAGAGCAAACCTGCCTCCTGCGAAGAAGATCATTCCTGCTAAAGACATCACGCGGATTTTTCGCAAAGATGTTATTGAAAAGTACAGCGCTAAAGTGACAGCTCTCCAGAAGGCGCACAAGGACTCGAAGGGTCAAAATCTAGGTGAGCAAGAATTTGTGGTAGAAGTAATTGGATCGGCACCTACGCTACAGATACACTGGGATTCATGAAAAAATGGCACAGAGCGATGAAGAGCATACAACACGTTACGAAATCAATTTACTGGATTGAAACGATTGATTTCACGTTGGGCATGGCTTAGCGCTTTCAAGTTGATCGCGATCCTGACGCACTTTCAAAGCTCAAGTCAGCCCCGCTTCTGTCGGTGCAGGCCGAAGCACTTGAGCTCGTCGGGAAGTCGCCGCTGGGTGACTCAACCGTCAACACGCTGATGTTAAAGCTATTTGCAGAAAGAGTGGATACCATTGGCGTCGATACCGCCATCGCTGGAAACGTGATGAATGGCTTCTTACCCGCGGAGACTATGACAAACGTGTTTGTTGGTCTGACGGGTGAGAAGATTTTGATTCCAGTCATCTGCGGCAAGAATCATTGGTGCTCGATCATGGTAGACATGGAAGCAAGGAAGTGTTAGTGTGTGGCCCGATGAATTCGAGCTACGGAGCGAAAGTTAGACCCCTCGCTGACAAGGTGGTGACAATGCTGCCGGACTTCGCCCCAAGAAAGTACCGAGTTCGACTTTACATGAGTGAGCTTGTAGTGCAGGTCGATAGCTACAATTGCGGCATGTATATGCTGTTAGCTTTTGAGATATTTGCCGGTGCCGATACCCTGAGCCTGCTCAATAAGAAGGAGCTTCAATATCTACGCTATAGGTACCTATGCATGTGCATTAAAGTCAAACAAGTTGTCCATGTTTTCACATCATATATATGTGTCCGTTCGGTAATTTTCTATCTCTCTATTACTGTGTATGTCCGCCATGCATTTCGCTTTGTACCTTAGCGCACGAAACGTGGACTGACCGATGTCTTGTGAATTCGCGCCACCAAGCCCACCAGAAAATAAGAACATCCGGTTATACGTATACTGGCAAGGACACATCGGATGGTGACATGTCCGGCTTTTCGCTAGTCTGTCACATTCGGGCATGCCAGTCGGATATATTCTTGTAAAATTGTACCGTCTCGTGATACCCAGTCTGTCTAAATAACGAATGCTTTGCAAAAAAACAGAAGTTGACATTTCAGGGTCACTCACCAGCGTTTGTGGACCTGGGATGCTGCTCAAATTAGCGATAAAAGAAATCATCACGAGGAAGTTCTCTAACTACAGTATTCCGATCTCGTCAGTTCAACGCATCGGTGTTTTCTGCTTTGCTTTATCCCGCTGCCCTCGTGCGTTGTAATGCTCACGCTTTTTCTGTGCCTTTGTTTGTCGACTCCTCAACTATTGCAAAATACGATCACAGGCATATGAAAACGATTCATCCAGATTGCTGCAGGTGCACGGCGCAGTAGATGCTTGGAAGGTAGTTTAATCTTGAGAATTTGTTGTATTCTAACTTATAACATACACCATCTAACTCCCGCTTAGACATAGGACAGTTCCAGCACTGATAACCCACCGACGCTTCCAGCAGGCGACTATAGGACTTTGTAGCTCAAGATGCTCGCATTCTACGAGCTCAAGGACTCTGACATACAAGAAGGAGGTGAGTATGAAGGACTCCGAAGGCTAGATTGTGCAGGATGGTCATGACCTACTACTCGTGCGAGTACCAAAAGAAAAACTCACGCCATGAACAAATTACGCTATTTACTGTTGGGCGGAGTTTTCTGGACGGCTGTTGGCTTTTTCAGGACGATAAATATATACAGTGTATGTATTAAGTTTGGAGATGAGACAGAGGCCGTAATTGCCTGGATACATATGCAAACCGCAGACTACTACTACAAGGCAGCGCAGTTGGACTTCCTATTGAATAATATCATGCACGGAATGTCGTGAAAATAGAAGCCGAGTCAAGGTATGTCCTTATACGATACTGTAGAGCCTACATCAAGCTAGCGCAAACAAGAAGAGCTCAGGCTACAAGTAGGAATCCCCTTCATTATCTCCGTTCACTGCTCCCAGCCGCTGTCCAGACTCCAGATCTACAGCCACGTGCATATACCGCGTCTCGTTCATTTTGTTCTCCATCGCATGTAACTTTCGACGCAGATATACGAAGTTGGCAACAAGGACAAGCGAGCAGAGCAGGCTGCCTGAATATACGTAGTGCCTGAGTCAGGCACTTCGTATAAAAATACTGTGCAATTTCTTACGTGAATGTTGGGTAAAATAGTCCTTGCCTTGGCCGAATGCACAACTAGCTAATGGATACTGAATCCGATCAGGAAGCGTTTCGGCCACGATCACTCAGATCTACTGAGGACAAAGTGGCTTCTTTGAAGCAATCTTTTTCACTCATTACGGTCCACAATTATGGAACACTAGCGGGTAGCACTGGGCGCCCTGCGTGGTTTGAGATGAGCCAGGAGGACAGATCTGCGGTACTTAAGAAATGGAAACGCGTTGCGATGAGTGAGGCGTGCTACACGCTTCTTTCAGGGATTTTCGAAGATGATCATTCGATCTTTCCTGTGAGTGGTGGCATTTCGCGGGGATCCCAAAAACGTTCGTGCGGCGAGGGAGCACAAAGCAGCTCTGCGCAGGAAAAAACTACAACGACATACCTCGCTGAAGCCGTGCAAGCCATAATTGGATGGTGCTGTTGAGAGCGTGCGCTCCATCGCAGCCGAAGATCGCGAGCGCTTCATTCAACATCAGAAGGAGGAAAATGAGAGAAATAGAGAGCTTCTTCGAATGCTATTTGGTAAGGATTAGTGAAGGGTTTCCACAGCAGCTAGCTCGACTCGCTTAGCTTCTGCTTCTAACAGAATCAAAAACCGCATCCACCGTAGCAATCTATCTCGCGTCGACTCACCTTTGTTTTCTGTGTCTTCGCTGTATTCATCGTTGATTGTCAGGTAGTTGGCGTCGTAGTATGCGTTACGCTGTCGCTCTCCTCCTCATCCCACACTTCATTTCCATAGTCGACCAAGAAGGTATGTAAAATGCACAACGATCCCACAATAGTAGGAACTGCGTTCAGGTTGGTCCTTGCCATTTCAAGTGGACGTAACAGAATCTCCATCTTCCTTCAGTTTCAAATGCGCACTCCACTGTATACCTCATTCCAGCAAGCTTTTGGTTCAATCGCGCAACGACTACATCTTTTTGTGTTGCTGCTATTTCGTACGTCGTCACAAGATGACGAGAGTTGGCGTATGCACTGTCCGCTAGGCGATAAAAGGAAACACGTTCGCATGAATACCATCCTACTTGCATTGCCTCAGCACCGTCCTCCCCACTTGCCCTACTCAGCAACGTATCTGGCGCCTACCGAGCTCACTGTTGTTGAACACACGGCTGTCGCCAACTGAACCGGGCCAACGAATGTCCACATCGAGAAATCGCCGTCTATTATCCACAGCGGCACTCAAGTTAAGTGAGTTAAGTGAGTAAAAACCTTTTCGGTTAAAGAACTTGTGGCTTTTAGGTACGGCAGGCTGCGTGATCCATCAATTGCTGCTACACAACCTGGAAGTCGATGGCTTTCTTCAAAATGCCCTCGATAGATTGAGCAACTTCACGCGAGAATCGGGAAATGGAATCTAATTTCTCATGCGTGAGGTGGTTGACTCACTAACGGATCTGATAATTCCTGAAGCTGTGCTGCGTCCAATCCCAAACTGGTCGCTCAGTTGTTGTAGCGAGCTGCCGTGACCAGCATAGTAGAGGTACACGCAAAGCCGAATTGCCGGGGAGAGAGGTATGCACCAGTTGGCACGCTTCCGAGTGAGGACAGGCTCGATGATGTTGAGTAGCTTTCAGAACGCTTGGCGTGGCACTCGTAGCGTCTTTCGAAACTCTTCATCACCACTGTGCTCGCTGAGAATTAACTGCCGCTAAGGCCAGCTGCGCGGAATTGTTCTTCTTGTCTGGGCTGGTTGATAGGTTGCTACGCCAAATAATGAGACGGAGCCGATAAAAAGACCAGTTCTTCCAGGAAAACCCCGATATATTTGCTCTTGTTCATGCTGCAGTAAATCTGTAGCATTAACACTTTTCCTATATAAAAACCGAATATACGTTAGGTAAGTTTTGTATATAATACGACAAGATCAGCACATGAATACGTACGAGATACGTTCCTATGCAAATTGAACATAGACTAAACTCAAATACCCCCTGGTCGAGACCGGTTTTTTTTAACGGCATACTCGCCACTCGACAACCTTCCATTTCTAAAGAATCACCGCCGAGGTAATACGCACTCTACATATTCGTGTAATACAATACATATTTGTGTAATACAAACTAACTCACGTACTCTTGCCTTATGCAGCACCGTAACCAACACAAGCGCCGTAGTGATGGCAAGAGCAGTGGCCAGCAGAAAAATCGCCGAGTGCTGTAGGCAGCGTTGCTCTCTGGACGGGCTTACTTACACGGTCCAAGACAAGTAACAGCACTACATATAGCAACTCAACCGTAACCAGAAGGTCCACGACGAAGGGCAAAAGGAAAACAAGGACCATTGATGGCAAGAGAAGGTCTATTAGAAGTATCAAGGGCGGTGCAGTCAGTAGTAGGGATTCGAAGCCGCCACAGGTAGTGCAGCGAACAGCGTTCTCTTCAGCAGCTACATCGACGAACAGCCTTGCGGAGCGACTAAGACTCCCGATCCCAGTCACAGTACGATATGTGAGAAGGCTTACCGCGATTCAAATGGCCAACAGAGCCGCAGTGCTCTCCTCCCTGCCAATATTGGCACCAATAAAAAAAACTTTATTGAGAGTCAATGGTATTGGAGCTATGAAAATTCAGATGAACCTTTAATTTTTGATTTAAATATAAATATTATCTTTTTTTTTAATATTTTAAAAGTTAATCTTATGGATTAATTTTTTTATTGTTGGTTTTAAAAAAATTAAAAATATTAGATTGACACTTGAAAGCACTCGATCACCTACCCATATTAAAGAAGATTAGAACTAACGTCCTATTAAGTATTTAAAAAATTATCAATGGTACACGTCGTATAGTAGGTATTTATAAATTATCCAAAAAATATTTTTTTGAAATTTATTTGATTTTTTGGAACTTTTTTGTGTTTAGTAAAGTTTTTACTTCATAATTTGAGGTTCGTTAAATTTCAATAATTTTTTTTAAAAGATCAACTATTGCTGAATTAACAAAAACTTTAGAAGAAAAACATTAAAAATAAAAATATTTTTTTATTTTTTTATCATATATTTGGGTTTTTTAATAAAAGAGGTATTTAATAGAAATTTAAAAATTAATATTCTATTTTTTTTTAACTGTCATTACACCATTCATCCAGGTCGGAGTTGCTAAAATGAATATAAAAATCGGCTTCTATCTCTTAAAAAATTTCGAAAAGTTTGATTTACCTGAAGCTGATGAATTTTCTGGAATAATTGATAGTTTATCTTTAACTATTTCTGGAATGTTTTTAGGCGCATAGCCTGAAAATATGTTTTACAAATTGTTTTTGAAAACAACAGTGGTCTACAAAATCGTTAAGAAAACACGATTTAAAAAAATACACAAAATAAGGCAAAGCTTGTAAATAATTTTTAAAAGTTCATTTATCAAGTAGATATACAATAATTACTTATTCTGTTTAATGATGGTTTTTTTAATTTTATTTGACTGAGTTCGCGGGGCTTTCTTTCGCGCGTAGCGAGACTCTTTGTCCTACCCGTACCGACCTAAACGCTTGGTGCTGCCAGTCAATACCCTACAAGCTTATGCCTCCCGGGTATCGACGGCAGACATAATCCGACCCTGTGCAGGAAGAGTGTGCACGTCTTGGACTAGGAAAATTCTGCTCTGTGATCTGTTATCCTTTTGGGAGCCCCTTTGGGCTCCTCCTATGATTCCTATACATATACCAAGTGAAATGAAGTCGTTTTGGATCTCGGCCGACCGTTTAACTCAGCGGCTACTTGTCCGGTCCAGAAAAGAAATATCAATTAGATTTTTTTGAAACCTACATAATTTTTATTGAACAAAACTGTTAATGGTCTCTGTGCCGGACACTTGATAAACTAGAGCTCCAACTCCCGTAAAAGAAGACTGCCATTTCACGATGGGCCGGACGAAGGGCACGAGGACACCCCCGAAGCCATGCGCGAGTCCATTGCGCTGTTCCTTGCCGAGCGCTCTCGCAACGGACGGCTAAAGCGTTGAGCAGCCGTTTCTGCTGCAGCCAAGTATGGGTGATGCCGACAGCGGGCTCTTATTAATTTCAAGCAGAAGTACAGCAGCCAGCCAATGACTAGGCGTGGTCGACCGCCTTCCAGCACCACGTCCGCCATCGTGGCTGAGCGCCTTGCACGCATCTCGGCTACTTCCTACCATAACAACTACGGCCGCAATGACTATAAGCTGGGGCACTATAGGAAGCGGCGAGGTCTGGCGCTACATGCGTCGCAGACACCACTAACGTGCGACGCAGCAGCGGTTGAAAGTGGGACAAACCACCTTTTATGTGACCTTCTTCAATTTCTCTAATTTGTAGCAAAGCACTTAGTAAATTGTGGTGAAGTGCTTTTCGCGTAATAAGAAGATGGGAAGTGACAGCTGGACACTATTCGAGATTAATGGCATGGTCGATCCGAGTACAAGGATCTGGATCCGGGGATGACGGATTGGGGCAGAAGCTTTAACGGTTTGGACGGGAGGCGACGAGGCTAACTATGACCCAAGCGAAAGACCGCAAGGGCCGAGATCTGGATATCGTGAGACCCGAGATCCGAGTGAGTAAGATGGATATCTGGGCGATCTAAGCCCGGGACCTGAAACCAAGATCCAGAAATATTCTCGATCGGGGGTATTTCTGATTGGGGGTGGATCCATGATTGGCCACGATATGATGATTGCACCACGGATCGGGGGAAGTCAGGTGTGGATACAGCTGGGGAGATGGACCAAGAAGAGAAAGGACAAGTAGCCAGGTCTGGTAAACGATTTGACGAGTAAAGGGCAGAGGAGATAGAGATCCAGGCTGGTATAGGCTTAACCCTTAAATCAGAGACGAATTTGCATTGAACTTCACAAGTGCCTTCCTGCTCCCAAGAGACCGGATTACTTTGGCCGTACGGGATAATAGAAGGTTGGATATAGTAGATCTAGAGTTGGTTGTGACACCTGGATAATATATTGGTCAGATCATACCACCTAGTGAACTTATCCTACGGGTACAGATCTAAGGTTAACCAGATTTACTACTTGGCTGGGTATACCTATCGCTTCTCGACTCTCAAGATCCCGCTATAGGAAGCGGCAAGTACGGTGAAAAGGAACGTTAAGGCAAGGGAACACACCCGCAAGGCGACCCCACGGTCAGATCGCAGATCAAGACCGCCAGATCTTACAAGCTCGAAGGACTCGCTTGTGATCTGGACCCTACATCGGACGTAGAGTGGAGATCTTCCACTACTAATCCACCAAATCCCCACGTCTCACCAAGACATTCAAGCTTCTACCCCTTGAACACCTCTGCAGTTACCAGAGGAGCAAGATCCCGCCCTACCGACGGGTACACAAGGTGAGAAAAGTTCGGCAGATCACGGATCATCGGGGGACCCCCTCTGTTAGTCGGTGTCTGAGTACTGGTGGGAAGTCGGATCCAGCAATCTCGCAGATTTTGCTGATTCCGCTATACCACTGCGTGCCCGGATCTTCTGGTGACTCGGGATTTCACCGTGAGTCCCAAGAAGATGTTCAAGCGAAGATTGAACCGGGGAATCAAGCGTTGACGGACGTCGGATCGACGTCGACGCCGCTCAGTCAAGCAAGATCCGCTGATCGACAGAGTGCTGGGCGGAACTCTGTCGACGGAAGAGAGATAGATCCGGATCTAGAGGAGAAGCCTCTCTATCCTCCCCAAGTCTCTTCGGGGACTCCTGCGGATTTTGACGCAAGTCAAGATCTGCTAACAAACAACGAAGGGAAAGTGAAGGCAAAACGGTATTCATTTATTGATTCACCTGTTAAGTCAACACCGCACCTGAGATCAAGCCCGCTAGTCAAAGATCAGAAAGAAATGAAGAAGAAGACGAAGACTACGCGGGCGAAGATGGAAGCTCCAGGATCCGAGGAAGAAGCCCGATCCGGATCGAAATCGACCTGGACCACTCGAGATCTGGAGTTTGTATACCGGCACAAGGCACTCCGCGAGTTCCTGCACTGAGATCCCGTCATGAAGATCTTGGAGCTCGAGCAGATCGAGGATCCGAAGACGCCGGTCTTGGCTCCAGTAGAAACGGCGAACAAGCTCACGGCGGTGACGGATCTGCTACGTCTGATCAAGGATGCAGGTATTGTGGCGGGAGCATTCCACGCCGAACCCCTCTGTGATCAGGATCTGAGAGTGATCCAGTCAGCAGCTCAGGATCTCTTCGCTCAAGTCAAGATCATCACCGGCCCACCCAGAGGGTCCAAGATCCGATGGCTTCACCCCAGATCAACCAGACCGCGTCGTCCAACTACGCGTCGGCAGCGGAGGATGGATCCGGCACCTCGTCGGCGCCACGGCGTATGAGCTTAGGACCGTCGGGTGCGTCGATGCTGAAGGTGCGGTCCAAGGCCTACCCGAGGCAGGATCCAGTGTCGCCGAATTCCGATCTGACTGAATCTAACAAGATGCAAGCCAGGTCCACCCCAAGATCAGCTAGCAGATCCCGTGCAAACGGTGCAAAAGAGGTGTCGACATTGCCAGATCAGTTGACGGCGACCACAACGTCAAATGAGTCGACTGGATCGTTGCAGCGCTACTTTCAAGCAGCAATGGGTCGATTCCTTGCCGAGCAAGCCGCGATCACGACACCAGCGGCAACAACAGCACCGGCCAATCCCGGATCACGCGACGTGGAGATGGAATCGGTAGAAGGAGATAGCTCTCACGACGAGTACGACCCGAACGATCTGGACCTTCCTTCATCCGCTCCTGCAGCTGTGGTGACAGCCGGAACAGATGGCTCAACCATGATACAGCGAGTCCGGATCTCAGCAATCTCGGAACTGAAGGAGTTCACTGGCAAGGTTCAAGACGATGATCGAGCGCGAGCATGGATTAGCAAGGTCAAATCGGCACTCATTCGGGATCAAGCATCCGATGCAGAGAAACGTCTGACCTTTGCAGATCTACTGGCAGGACCCGAGAGAAACTGGTATCAACTAGGCAGATCTACCAAGAACAAGTGGCCCGATCTGCCGCGAAGTTTTCAAATCCAGAATTGTGGACTTGGAGTGTGTCGCGAGACAGTACTACCATGCTCGTCGACGATCGGACGAATCGCCACTGGAATACCTTTATCGCCTTAACGTTGCCGGTCTACGTGCAAAGTTGAATATCAAGGATGGGGGATCGAAGGTGCTGCTGGAACATGTGGATCATTTTATTGAGACATTGGGGGGACCTGGATCTCGCCGATCGGCTGACTTTGCTGCGACTACCGGATGCGGATGAGCTCGAATAGGTGCTACGTTCGCTAGACCGCTCTAAACATCGTCAGATGAAGGCAGCAGCGGGATACGGCAAATATCGGTAAAAGGCAAGAGTACCCACAGCTCCAGCGAGACGAGTCCATAAGGTCTAAGCGCCAACTCGGGATCCGAGTCCAATTCGGAGGGATCCGACTCAGACGTAGAAGAATACGGCCGAATCTACCTGGTTACTCCCGAAGATCGAGCGGGTAAGACTGGGGGAGGCCCGAAGAACCACGATCTGGCTTCCAGAGACCGCGGAGTTTGCGAATCTCAGGATCAAGGAGATGGGACAGGGCAGATTCGCTGTCAACAATGCGGATCTAGGGAGCATACAGACGCCGGATGCTGGAGACATCTGATCTGCGAGAAGTGTGGCCGGAAAGGACATCCAGGCGATCACTGCTTCTACGTATGCCGCGGGGCGGTGAGATCCATGACGCTGGAAAATGTCCGATGGAAAAATTCTACAATCAAATCCGCCAGTGGTTCAATCCAGCCAAGCATGGAGGACTGCTACCAGAGGAAGCGGAGAAGATGTTAAACTAGGACGCTCGCCAGGTTGGAATCCGGTACGAGCCGAGCGTTCTAGGTACTGCATTTATGCATTTGTGAACAAGATGTCGCTAGATCAAGATAGCAAGATACGAGATCAAGTCGATAATACACGTGATCTGTATGGGATGCCTGTTGTCAAGATCTCAAGTCTCAATCGAATCAATGAATATGCTAGATCCGAAGTCTCATCGACCTTGGATCTACATCTCGGTGAGACCAGGGGATTTTTGAAGCAGCATGATCAAGATCGATGGTTTACACCCACTGAAGGTGAGATCGTCACTGAACCTCCCAAGATCCGCCGAATCACGGAAGCCCGCGGATCTTAGGTCGGATCTATGGATCTTTTGCCTAGGGAGTCCCGTGGATATTGGAATATCACGCTCCATTGAAAATGGTTTTGACAGGCCAAGGTAGGAGGCAAGATCAACAATGAAAACGCAATCCTGCTTCTGGATAGTGACGCCGAGGTGTCTATATTGAACACCGCCTTTGCTCGTAAGGTAGGGTGCCAGATCGACCGAAGCCAAATCCAAGACTGCGTTGGTATTGGAGAAGGCGTGTACAGAACGAATGGAAGGGCTCGGATTAAGATCACGCTGGTAGGATGCCTAGTGTATTGGTTTGAGATCTGGGTCGGAGATCTAGCCGGCCAAGCCGCGATACCTAGGTATGAACTTCATGGTACCTGCCGGGCTGAGGCTGGATCTGGCAGATAGGACTATGTGTTTCTCCGACGAGATGCGGATCCAGCTTAGTGGACGTTGGCCCTTGTACGGTACTAAGATGAGGATCGTGAGGGCAGATCAAACGACTTGGATCGAGCCTGGAGAAGTGGGAGTTGCCTGAGCGTCTGAAGTGGACAGATCGCGAGAAGCTATGGGTCACACGAGGCGAGAAGTGGGTGCCTATGGTCGTCCAAGGACCTGGCCGATCTCAGTATCTTCAAATCACGGACGTCAGTGATCGGAGGTTGCTGCTAAATCATTATCAGGAAATTGGTCGCTGGCTGCCAGCGGACGGAGTACCGAGGCGCCCAGGATATGTGTCGATTGGATCCCGTCGCTATCGAGAGTGGCAGAATCCGGTCCACGAGGCGACTACCGAGATCAAATCCGAGGCGTCAAGCGAGTTGCAAGAAGAGCCAATCGGATCCCTAGTGGAGAAACCGGGGTATCCCACGCCGCGTATGATACTAAAGAGGGACCGGCCGACCCCCGATTAAGATTGTGGAGGCTGGATCTCATGTCCCGAAGGACGATCGCGACGACCTCATCTGGATCCAGAGCCTGTAGAGTCCAGGTCTCAAATCGCGGAGAAGTACCGCGGTTATTCAGAAGGTTTTCGAATTCAGGGATTACGTCAGCCGAGATGCCCAGATCATCTACGGTGATGGTGACGCTGGTGAAGCAAGAGTCGTCAGGCAGAGATCTGTTTTTGGAAATCTCAGATCCTGAAGCCTTGATGAAGAAGAAGGAATACAAGCGGGTACCAGTGCCACCTATGTCATAATCGGGTGAGCTGAAGCCCGATCCCAATCCATTTCCTGCGGCCGAAAGACCTCCACAAGATAGATCGCCGTTAGATCCAGATCTGCCGCTGAATGTGACAGATCCTGAGGAGACGAAGTATCCGACATGGGAGGACCTGCCAATCTTGCGACTAGAGCAATCGGACGTCGTGAAAGGACAAGAGTCAGATCTGGATCCCGATCCTGGTATGCAGCCGGCCAACGCCGATCGAGATCAAGGTCGAACAGCGAAGTTGGACGAGATGGAGAACGAGCAAATCTGCTATCATGCAGGTGGCGATCTGTATGCGGAAGATATCGGAGATGACATGGCCGTAATTCCTGAAGTGCCAACAAAAAGCATCGGCGGATGCCGGCGAGCCGCTCCGCAGCAAGAAGTTCCGCTACTTCAACTTCAGCATGCCTGAGGTCCATCGGTTCCGGACCGCTCGAAGAGCTCGTGCTACCAGCGTACCAACCAAGTCGAGCCGACTTGACGTTGTGTTTGGCATTCAATGCCACGTTCACCCCCTCTTCAAAAGAAGTAGGGTGCACACGGAACACTTCCGTTCGGGCTGCGCCCACGCGGAGACCCTCCATGAACACGGTCACCGTGACCAGTTCTGGCATCGGGTCCGCCGCAATCTCGGCGATCAGAGTTCTCAACTCTTGGACATAGCTCAGTAGCTCCTTCTCACCCTGGTGGGTAGCAAGGAACTTAGACCGAACACGGTACGCCTGGCTAGGCGGTGCGAATACGCGCGACAACTGCTGTTTCAGCTGAGCCAAAGTGGAATACGAGGTGTCTACAGACGCGCCTCACGTTATAGCCCACTTTCGGGCGCTACCTTCAAGCTTGGAGATAGCAAGCGCCACGCGCTGTTGCTCATTCTGAAGCAGGGCCGATCCCATGGCCATCACGACCTTACGGGTCCAGAGAAGGAGATTCTCTCCATGCTTCCCTTCAAAGATCTTCACGCTCGGCATTTGCGGCTTCGGTCTCGTAGGCCCGTCATGCTTGACCGATGCAGCTGCCGTCGTGGTGCTCATTTTCTCTTGGACATGCTCCAAGAGCGCGTTCTGAGAACGATTCCAGTCTGGTGGCCACCGCCTCTGGACCTTGCGCGCATAGATGATTCACGCCCTTCGGGTCAAGCAAGGACATTAGCTTGTTAAGCGCGTCCTGTTGCGCCGGGGGAATAGTCGCGAGACGGGGTGTTCCATCCTTGCAGAGGATACAGTCAACCGACTCAGGTGCGGGATTGACTACAAGTGCTACCAAGTGCAGCGGGGCTGCCGTAGCTTTTGCATCAGAGAAAGACGTTCGACTCAAAGAGTCCGTAATACAAAGTTCCTTATCCGAAGGAACTTTAACACAGCCCTAAAACCAGGGCGCAGAGTTATTAACTCGAAATAACTTTTTTGCTTCCAAAACCGAAGTGTTTTTATTTATCTTTATTGCGGCCAAGCCGCTATCTATGTTTAACTATCTATCATAGTTAAACCTAATCTAATACATAACGTGTGGCCCTCAGCCTATGTACTGAGGCCACCGTTAATTATACACATCATGTACTGAGAGTCTGTTAACTCCAT
This sequence comes from Phytophthora tentaculata, assembly GCA_033557915.1. Taxonomy (NCBI): domain Eukaryota; phylum Oomycota; class Peronosporomycetes; order Peronosporales; family Peronosporaceae; genus Phytophthora; species Phytophthora tentaculata. Next base: position 441,372 of record JAUCEA010000006.1, read on the forward strand.
GGGTACTCCGTACCCATGTGTGCGCCACACCGTGTAACCCCGTTACACTTTGAGAAATGAAACATTTGTGTAAACTCGTGCCGTGCCACATAATGACCCCGCGGGGCGACAGGGGGTATCACGTCTGAGCTGGGGTGTCTCGCCCCGCAAATGAAAGCTCTGATTGGCCCCGCTTTGCGACCCGTGAGAAATAAGACTGACCCTTACCAAATTACGTATTTTTCACATGTGTGTTGGTTTTGAAAAGAGTTCCATTATGCGCACATTCAATGACAAACTGTGGCATTTTTACATGACATTTTGTGTAATTGTTTTTAAAAAATCCCATGTTTCGGTTCTTTTTCATTTGTTTCGTACATTTTTTCGAAAATGACGAAACATGGCGCCAAAAATACGTCACGTTTTGACAACATGTGATTAGGTAAAGATGACAGCATTTTGAATTCTGTGTGTTTTTTTTTTGTCATCTACGGTATTTGTGAGAAATTTTTTGCCGACTTCTGAGCCAACGTGATAAGTTTTGTTTACGAAGTACGTACAGCCCTTGTGTAGACACTTCCTTAAATATATTACTGCGTTATAGTGTGAATAAAGAGCTTTACAATAAAGCTTAACCAACTTCATAGCGCTGCAAGAACGGAATTTATCGCCTGCTTATTGAACCTTTAATTTTTTAACGGACCGGAAAAGTATACTGCAGAACTTGTGCGCTTGTTTAACGACCAAAACTTTGGAGTGTATAGACAGCAGAATAGCGCTTGCTTGGTCATAACTGCACTGTTTTACCTAACCAGTTCAAAGTGTCCCTGTCTTTTTCGCGTGATCTTCGTCTCGAGCTGCAGTGGAAGCTAGACACGCATCAACGCGGCGCACATCTCATTTTCGTTTGACACTTGTGCCACAAACTGCTCGGCCCTGACGCTTTGCGTCAAACGGATTTTCGATTGATCTGTGACGAGCCCTTGCTGCTTGGGATGCGACAGCAGGCTTCTTAACCAGTCGCAACGCGCGTGTGCTTATGCAGCCGCACAACCGTTTTCGCTTCTCGAAGCGATGGAAGATTGTCATTTAAAAATTTGACTTCATACGAATCGGGCGAAGCACGCTCGTATTTGGTGCGTGTTTTACATACTGTGAAACGCGATGTGATTGAGTTGCATTTACTGATGCTTCGGATATTTTTTCCGCTCATCAGGATGCTGTATGGCTATCTCGCCAAAATCTACTTCCCTGTCTTTCCATACTTTCTCGTCGGGGGCTTTGCTGCTGTCGTTTATCTGGCCACCTACTACCGCTACTCCTACAACCGTGGCTACGTCGTGCGATCAATCGCCACAACTGTTCTTATTATTGCCATCTTGAGTGGCTACGCCATTGTCGGTGGCCTCGGATACACAAATCAATCTCGTCACGGCGTCAGCACTGTGCTCGGTTTTTACGCCGATGTTGCCAGCTTTTGTCTGTACTGTGCACCGATGGAAAAACTGCTCCAGGTTCTCAAGCACAAGACCGCCGTATTCATCAGCTTACCGATGGTACTTGCTGGTTATGCCAACAACATGATCTGGCTGGCGTATGGGTCTCTGATCCAGAACTGGTTCATGATTTCCATCAACATTTTCTTCTTCTCCATGAGCACATTCACGCTCGTGCTGTATCACATCTACGACCCGAAATCATATCCACTCAAGGACGACTGGGACTCAAACACAAACGAGAATTCGGAAGACGACGACGTCCAGCTCCAGATTATTCACGCTGGCAATTCTGACACCGATAACAAGGTCAAGAACCAGCATAGCCCCCAGTACGAAGCAATGTGCTCACCGATTGTACCCCACTAAACTTGTAGAAAAATGCGTAACGTCCCTTACAATTAGCAAAAGGACGAAGTAGAAGGGTGGCTTTACACAATAATACTTCTATAATACTTCCTCCGTATCAAAAAATTATCGACATTTCATAATGATGGTCATTATTAATATTGAGGTTTGTAAGGCACCACCTGTCAGTGTTGAGCGCCTCTACTATTGCTCCTTCATCCTAGCTGCTGGTACCGGGTCATGTTGGCATAATAGTGATCGGACAAGGTTTTACAGCCCTTTCCAAAGACCATGATGTGAGATGCTATCATGTTACTACAAGAAGCTATCTACTTCAGCCTGCCAGTGTCCAGTGCCAGACGTCATTGCCACAGCCCAAGACACTGGCAGCACCAGTACGGACCATCCGATCTACGATACTTCGCGTGTCTATGTTGGTGTTCTGCATCCCGGTGCTCCGTCTGCAGTGTGCTCACGTGCGAGCTACCTGCGGAAGATACCAAGGACTGTATGGAAGACGACATTGGTGGTGGTGAGCAACTGCAACTGCGTTGCAGGTGATGGTGAAACACTTAGCCTTGTTATATGATATATTAGTTTGAGTATGTACTAATCCAACTTTGCGGAACATGGATGTTTGGGTGCTGGGCAGCTCTCGCTCTCACAACTGCTTTTGCTGTGCCGCGCACACATTGAGCGAGAAGCAGCCAGCACCAGAACTCCGTGGTCCTGTCGTGGTACTTTGCCCGGCACCCACGTGTTCAACTTATTCTTCCTAGTGCTCTACGTCTACTGCACTATAAGCATGGCGCCTACTCTTCGTAGTGATAGGAGATCGGAGAGCCCGGTGACGCGCCATGTGTCATCTCAGGTTATGAGCCCAATCAGGGCGCTTCAATCGACTGACGTGGATTCTGGTGTTCAAAACACGAATGAAGAAGTTTCGACGAATCGAAGAGAGGGTTCGCCGCCATTGGCTGAAAGGCTGATTGGCTTGGATGACGCGACATTATCGCAAAACGATGTGGAGTGTCTTATTCGTTCATTGGTCGGATTTTGGTGGTCGACCGTTGCTCCGAGTGTTGCCCGAAGGTATGCAGAATTAGAAGTCCATCGAAGAAACTGAGCCAGTTGAAAATCCGCCCCCTCCGCCGCCACCGCCGTCGAGCCAAGGATCTATCGGCAGTGACCGGAGTGACGCAAGCCGCAGAGAGAGCAGCCTGAACAACATGAACCCTGGTGGTCGGTACGATGACAAGGAGTTGTCCGACCACACCAAGGCGCTTCGCAACTCTGCGAGTATCGAGTTGCCCAAGCTTTACAAGAAGGAGGACTACAAAGCGTGGCGTAGCGAGGTGCCGTTGCACTTTGAGACACGTTCGCTGGATGACATTACGTACGGTGGAGAGCGATATGACGAAGAGGAAGGTCTACATCGCCCCAAGTACCACGAGTGGTTTGCAACGCGAAAGAACAAGGCATTCTCCGCGTTGTCCCTGTCTCTATCGGTGGATCCACGAACTACGTTCAAAATTGACGATATACAAGACAATATGGATGCGGCAGCAATGCTGTATTCAACGATTACCAAGCATTTTGAGGCCGGAGACGGCATCAACCCTGACTACTTGCTGCAGGACTTGGTGACTCGCCGTTTGCAGCCGAACGAGTCCGTCACTGCGTATGTGGAGGACATTGGACGCAAGGTGGCTCTCTTGCGTCATGCAAATGCTGAATTTGAAGAATGGCAACATGCAAGCCTACTTCTATTGAACTGCGTGTTGGTATTTCGTGATCTCGCGCGTGAACACGCTGACTGGATCAACCAACATGATCGGCGTGTCCTAAAACTGGCTGAGGCGTTGCAATGCTTGCGTTCCGCCGAACACCAGTGTGATCAGCTCCAACTGCAGACGAACCGGTCCACAACGCGTACGATGCAAGTTGCACACGTTGGTACTGGTCAAGGACTAGGACACATCCAAGGCCGCATGGACGCGATTCTGGAAAGAAACGCGGGAAGAACCAGCGCAGGAAGACACGAGTCGCAGCTGAGAAGAAGCAGCACACGGCTTGTGATAACTGCAATGGAGATGGTCACTGGTATGCGGAATGCACTGCGCAGACCGGCATGCAGTTGAGACCCGATCTCGCCAAGAAGTTAAAGGACAAGTTGAAGAACAGGAAGCCCCCATCTTCCCTCATCAATTCTGTGCGACGAGTTGAAGTCACCCAGTCCAGTGACGAACAAAGAGGACTATTCTCGGGTCTCTCACTGTGTGCGTCACCCAGACTGGCTGATAGCGATGGAAACGCTGGTTATGCGATGTCGGCTGCATCGACGTCACCCGTGTACTCCGTGACTACGCCTGCGAGCAGTGTGGTTGGAGACGAGAATCTGGCTGGTGATGTGGACACTTCGGTAGTCGAGCTTGAGCCTGCGCGTGCACCTGCAGCGCGCCCGAACGTGCCAACAACACCGCAACAGCTAGAGCTGAAGGCGAGATTTCCTGTTAACCATATGCAAGGTGGTGAACAAGGACATGAAGCTGAACAGGTACGTGTAGTACACCAAGCGGTGCAACCTGCTGTACCAGCGGCTATGCAACGCCAGTGGGAGAGTGGCCAGTCGCTTGGTCCACCTCCTGCGTTGGGAACTGCAATGTACTACTTGGGTCAAGGATTGATGCAGAGCCTGCAAGGTCCTGGATCAGAGCCATGGGGCAATAAAGATGGATCACGAGGGGGTCCACCTGCACCGAGGGATGATCATTGTGGACCTTGTGGTGGGCAACGCGGACATCAAGGACCTGAGCAAGATTACGGGCGTGGATATCAGTCGAGCATGCGTCCCTACGAGCTAGGACGCAGTGGCGTCGGACCTGAATGTGCTGATCTACCACCACTACGAGGACGGAGCCGCTCGCCACCACGATACTTTCAACATGGAAGATCAGCGTGGATGGAGCCGCTCATCTCCCCGTAACTGTCAACGAGGAAGATCACCACAGCGTGGGAGAAGTCGCACACCGAGAGCATCGCCACGTTGGTGTTCACCACCATGTGGTCGCAATTGGTCTCCATCTCGTGGACCTTGAGGAAACCACCAACCCACAAGTCACTATGGCCCCCAGCCGCAAGAGCCGTGGCGTGGTGGATTGCCACCTGCGAGTGGTCCGCCACTGAATGATCAATTTCGTCGTGACGATTACCGACGTCGGAACTTGTCGCCAAGTCGTCGTGGATATTCGCCGCGTCGTTTCGATGGTCGTGGGAATGATGGTGCCTCAGGAGGATGGCAGGTGAATGATGTTGGTCGTGATCAAGGTAGGCAGTCTGACGATGCGGATTGGGTGGAGTGGATCTTAGACTCTGGCTCTCATGCGAATGTCTGTGGAGACTTGTCCCTGTTCACTACCATTCGAGAAGATCGTACCAGTCGGCTTGATTTGCCAACGGCACATCTGAACATGCAACTGTGTGTGGATCTGTTTTGCTATGCATTGTGAACCAGGCGACTGGGGGACTGAAAGAACCTCCTCGAGGACGTGGTCTACACCCCTAATGTCATGGTGAACATCATCAGCCTCGGTCACCTGCAGACGGCTGGGAAGTTCAAGCTGTTATGCTCGGACGATCAGCAGATGGCTTGGCTCTCGAAGCCGGGGACTTCGTTGAAGTTTACCATGAGTGGCAGTATCTACCGATTGAAGGCAGAGCGAGTGTCTGGTGTTATGGTGATGGCAGCACGTAAACAAGACATGGATAGCAGAAAGACGATGGAGTTGCTGCACCAACTGTTCGCTCACATGAGTATGGACGGTGAGAGAGAACTGTCAAGTAAGCTTGATGTGGGAGTTAAGATTAATGCACGAGGTCTGAGCTCCTACGAGTGTGTTGCGTGTGCTGTCAGTAAGGCTAAACGGATGACTCATGCGAGGACTCCTGAGCGAAAGTCTGAACCGCTAGAGAAGTTGATGATGGACATATGCACGATGAACGAACCGACGGAAGGTGGTGCAACTATGTTCCTGCTGATCATTGACGAATCTACGCATTTCAAGTGGGCGTACCTACTCAAACGGAAGAGTGAGGCTATGCTATACATCAAGATCTTGCTACATCAACTACGGACACAGTTCCCGAAGCTCGCTGTTCGGAAACTGCACTCTGATGAGGGTGGTGAGTTTACCAGCAACACGCTGAGAGATTACTGTAACGAGCATGAAATTGTACAACAGTTCACGAACGCTTACGCTCCTCAGAAGAATGGTGTGGTGGAGCGGGCGAATGGCACTGTGCTGCCTCGCATCCGTGCAATGCTGACCGCTACACACCTTCCTAACATGCTGTGGGGAGAGGCGCTTCTACATGTTATCACGACGTTGAACTGGCTACCAACCAAACCGCTGGGTCTGGTATCGCCGTACGAGAAAGTGTACAGAACGTCACCTGATGTGGATGAGCTGCGGACTTAGAGATGCTTGGCACACGTACGTGTCCCTCCCGAGTCCAGACAGAAGAATGAAAAGCTGGAGCCAAGAGCTCGATTATCTCTATTACTTGGTTACAGTCATGATACCAAGGGCTACAAATTGCAGGAACTAAAGACGGCTCAAGTCGTGACCGCAGGAGGGCGAAACACGCGGTTTCATGAGGAGTTTACGAGTGACGGCACTTACGTAAAGCTACTCCTGGAAAATGCATTTCACGATGGTGATCATCAGCTACCTGATAGTGTTCCGGTGGCACGCATCACCAGCATGGAGACGTACCTGCCTGGCTGGGACTCTGATCCTTCGAGTGTGACGAAACAGCTCGAGATAGTGCCGATAGCTGATGACCTGCAGGACAAAGAACATGGATCTAGTGGGGGTGCGAAAGTCGACTCACCTGACGAACAGAGTGTGGGATCGCCAGCTGGTGCCGATACACCAGTTGAAGCTGCTGCGGACGACAAGACGATGGCCCACCTGCAGCACCGAAGTCCCGCAAGGGTCGCAGACGCAAGACGCGAAAGAAATCCGAGACGGTAGACAAGGTGACGACAGGCTTCGAGATTCGAGAGCCTCCTGTTCAACCGTGCCTCAAGCGTCCACGACGGACGCAGATGCCAAACATGCGGCTTCTTGACTATGTGGTGGGCAACGTGATGTCTGTCAGCATGGACATTGAGATACCGACGACCTACAAGCAGGCACGTCGGAGCAAGTACTGGCCTCAGTGGAAGGCAGCGATGCTTGCTGAACTACAGTCGCTGAAAGGACATAAGACATGGAGATTGGTGCCACGTGCGGCAGCCAAAGGCGTCAAGGTGATTACGTGCAGATGGGTATTCGCTGTTAAGCGAGATGAGCGAGGGCGTGTAAAAAGGTACAAAGCTCGTCTCGTGATTCATGGCTTCAAACAACAGCTGGGTGTGAACTCCAACGAGACCTATGCACCGGTAATCCGGTTTGAGACGATTCGTGTCGCCATTTACTACGCAGTGCAACGAGGTAGGAAAGTTCTCCAGTACGATGTAAAGACCGCGTTTCTCTACGGGGACCTGGGCGAACTGATCTTCATGGAGCAACCGCCAGGCTTTCAAACTGGTGGGCCGGCGTTTATTTGCAAGCTCCTGAAGAGCCTCTACGGACTTAAACAAGCCCCAAATGTGTGGAATCGAACTCTACATGCTAAGTTGCTGACACTCGGGTTCGAGCGACTGGAGTCGGACTATGGCTTGTATGCACTGAAGAAGGATGGTGAAGCGATTATGCTCCTGACCGTGTACGTGGACGACCTGTTGCTAATGGGTCGACGTGAGCTGTGTGCTCAAATTGCGGCCGCGCTGCAAGAAACCTTTGAACTCACGACCATGGGAACCGTGAAAACTTGCTGGGCGTGGAGATCCTGATCAATCGACCGAGTCGACAGATCATCTACTGCCAGAAGCAGTATGTGCTTGAAGTGCTTAAGCGCTTTTACGTGGAGACGTACAATGGGTGTACTACGCCTGAGGCGTTGACGCCTTCAAAGGCGGTTGTTCCTGCTACGACCGAATACCAGCCTTACCGAGAATTGTTAGTGCACTTCAGTATCTTGTAAGTGCCTCACGACCTGATATTGCACATGCGGCCAGACATCTCGGAAGGTAGCTGGACAGCTACGACCATACTCACTATGCCCAAGCTAAGCGGGTTTTGCGCTACCTGCAGGCAACTCGTGAGTTTGGTCTGGTGATGGACGTTGCGTCGACGAGTGACTTACGATTGGGTTGCTACTCGGACGCTGATTACGCTAATGATCCCGTTGACCGCCGCAGCATCAGTGGATAGGTGACTACATTGGATGGAAATGTGGTCTCTTACGCGTCGAGGAAACAAGAGATCAATGCTCAGAGTCCATGCGATGCTGAGTATGTTGCAATGGCTGAAGCTACGAAGGACTTGCTGTGGTTTGCAGGGCTCTGCCAAGAACTGGCGTGGAAGCACGCATTGCCAGTACTGCTTGGAGATAACCAGGGAGCCATCTCTCTTACGACTAAGCCCGGCAAGCACAGCAAGCAGAAAGACATTGACAACAAATACCACATGGTGCGGCACAACGTGGAAATGAAGCGAATCACTACGCAACACATCGGAACGGAGGATATGGAGGCGGACATCATGACTAAACAACTTGCGGTTGTCAAGTTCACCCGCTATCGAAGGATGATGAAGGTGCTGCCTATTGTGGCGGAAGGTGATGCGGTTGCTATTGCACATGAGAATGCTGATCCTACGGATGTGTCAACTGCGCTGCATGCTACTCCGGCTGCGTCAACTGCGACGTGTACTACTCCGACTGCGTCAAGTGCGATGCGGTCGACTACGACGAACTAAGACATTACTGACGATGACTTCATGTACTAGTGTGCCCGTGTGCCAGACTGGTTGCACCAGCTCTGTGTGGTTGTACCACAACACAGGCATGTATTCGACTGCGATGGACTACGAACATGTGCGATTCGAGTGGGAGGCTGGACAGTAAGCGGATTGAGGTAGTGGCGGCTATCATTCGACTACTCTCAGTGGTGTGTGTATGGATGGAGCAGTGTGATCGCGTTGATTCGTCACTGCATCACCGAGATCAAGTGGGAGTGTGAGATGCTATCCTGCTACCACAAGAAGCTATCTACTTCAGCCTGCCAGTGTCCAGTGCCAGGCGTCATTGCCACAGCCCAAGACACTGGCAGCGCCAGTACGGCCGATCCGATCTACGATACTTCGCGTGTCTATGTTGGTGTTCTGCATCCCGGTGCTCCGTCTGCAGTGTGCTCACGTGCGAGCTACCTGCGGAAGATACCAAGGACTGTATGGAAGACGACATTGGTGGTGGTGAGCAACTGCAACTGCGTTGCAGGTGATGGTGAAACACTTAGCCTTGTTATATGATATATTAGTTTGAGTATGTACTAATCCAACTTTGCGGAACATGGATGTTTGGGTGCTGGGCAGCTCTCGCTCTCACAACTGCTTTTGCTGTGCCGCGCACACATTGAGCGAGAAGCAGCCAGCACCAGAACTCCGTGGTCCTGTCGTGGTACTTTGCCCGGCACCCACGTGTTCAACTTATTCTTCCTAGTGCTCTACGTCTACTGCACTATAAGCATGGCGCCTACTCTTCGTAGTGATAGGAGATCGGAGAGCCCGGTGACACGCCATGTGTCAACTCACATGACACGTGAGGCCTTCGTTAGTATCGGCCTGTGGCCTCCAAACGAGGGGTCAGGAGCGTCCCCACACCGGTGGAGTCCCCCGCCATAACTTCACAACGGCTGTGCTGGTTAAGCTCATGTAGGGTTACACTGACAGTATAGTTCATCGGCAAGCATTTGCGTGTGGTTTGACGTCCATTAAGGTAAAATTGGAGTGGTGGCAGGTAAACTACTAAGTGAACCCATTTTAGGCGAGCTACCGGAGACCACTGTGCTCTTAGTTTTGGGAATTATTTTGTAAAAAGGGTATTGGCCAATAGCAGAGAGCTAACCTCTCCATTGCGCGCTGATTGTGTACTTGACTGTGTCAAACACTAAGTTTGAATTCAATTGTCGAAATTTTCGATACGGAGGAAGTACGTAGTAGTGTTTTTGTTTTGTCATTTGATCGTTTGCCCACTTTGGGGCAAGCACGAAGAGCAACCCACGACTCAATGCTCAGCTCGTCCTCGTACATTCATGTAAACTCAAACTTCAAGCTGTCTGGCTACCCTGACGAATCCGCTGTCTCTCGTCGTTCGTCGTTCATTTCTCTCACGTCGGCCCATCCCGCCATGTTTATTGGGGGGGTTCTCCACTCGCTCCACTGTCTGCAAGGGCGCAGTCGGCTGCCTTCCTTGGGCAGACGCTCACGTGTCTAGATGCTGTACTCATCTGTCTCGAGAAGAGCTGGCGGTGGCAAGTTCTTAAAACTGTTCTGTTGAAGTGCGAGCTGCTCGAACTGCTTGGCCTCATTGTCCAGTTGAAGCTCCGGTGTGAAGTCGAAGTCCTTAAACAGACGCTTGTCGTCCTTATGTCCGTTCGGGTTGGGACGCTGCACCTGGGCTGCGTTCGGGTCCATCAGGTCGAATCCCCGCTCCATCTCTGAAATCTCCTGGTCCGTGAACGCCTGCGGGAAGTTCGACGTGTCGGGCACTCCAGACGGGTCCTTCTTGATCTTGGGCTGGAACGGAGGCGGCAGCTCCCGCGCTTTGAGTTTCTCCCAGTTAACACCGGCAAAGAACGGGTGGTCGAAGATCTCGCGGTCACCCGTGGGGCCCGATCCCAGTCGCTGTTTCGGGTCGCGGTGCAATAATCTCTGAATGAGATCGCGAGCGTTAGGCGACAAGTACTCTGGGATAACCAAGTGGCCACGCAGAATGTTGTGGAAAAGCTGCTTCTTATCGTTCGTGTAGAATGGCGGTAGACCAGTAAGCAGCTCAAAGAGTAGAGCACCCACCGAGTACCAGTCCAGAGCGAAGCCGTGGCCAGAACGTGACAGCATCTCTGGCGCCAGGTACATGGGAGAGCCACAGAACGTGTTGGCCGACGTGTGGTCCTTGATGCCTTCCTTCGAGATACCAAAGTCCGTCAACAGACAGTGGCCGTCCAAGTCCATGACGACGTTTTCAGGCTTGAGATCACGGAACACGATGTTCTTCGAGTGCAGATGCGACAGAGCCAACGCGATCTCGCCAATGTAAAAGGCTGCTTCGCTCTCCGTGAAGGCCTTCCGTCGAGTAAGCGCCGAGAGCAAGTCGCCACCGCCGCAGTACTCCATGACCAGGAACAGACGGTCCTGCGACTGGAACGCATAGTACAGCGTCACAATGTACGGGTGGTCCGAGCACGCCTGCAGTGCTGCCTTCTCTGTGTGGATGTACTGGGCCTGGTTCTTCTGCACGATCGCCTGCTTGTTGTACGCCTTCAGCGCGTACCACTTGTCGCGGTTCGAGCCCTTACCGCGTACCAGATAAACCTTGGCAAATGCGCCGCGACCAAGCACCTTGACGAACTCGAAATCACGCGGACCCAGAGCGAGATCCTTCTGGTACTTGTTCTTGAACGCCAAGTGGCTAACCTGTGTAGCGTTGCCTTCGCGTGCAGCCATCTCATTGCGCGGCTTCGGTGGCTGCGACGGGTTAGTCGCAGCCAAGTTCGAGCCACTGCCGAGAAGCACGCGAATCGGGTGGCCAATCGGCGACAAGTGCACAGGAAGACTGCCACTCGCGTTGGGGGCGTCGATACGAGCACCACGAGCCACCAAGAGCTTCGCCGTGGGGATATCTCCTGACTCAGCAGCCATGTGGATGGCAGCGTTGCCCTGGTAATCCGTGACGTTCGGATCTGCTCCTGCATCTAGAAGTTCCTTCACACATCTGTTTAAGACATTCAGGATAAGTCAATATAAGATACAGCATAAAACAGGTTAAGCTCCAAAGCACGTACTCGACGTTGCCCGCTTGGACGGCAATGTGCAGCGCCGTGTAGCTGTCGCCCGTACGTGCAGACGGGTCCGCTCCACGTGCCAGAAGCTCCTTCACCGCATTCGGGTGGTTGTTACGGGCAGCCAAGTGCAGCGCCGACGTCTGGTTAATGCCCACGCCGTTCACATCCACGACGTTATCCCGTAGCAACGTGGCAATCAGGTGCCAGTTGCCCACTTCGGCCGCATCAAAAAGCTGAAATTGTTTTTTCTTCACGTCTCGCAGATCCAGAATCATCTGCGGCGCCGTGGACCTCAATTTTCCCGCCCCAACAGCTGGCGCTTCCAGTGATCGTCCTCCATTGGTCTCCAGCTCGTGAATCACTTGATCTTTCATCGTCAATTGCTCTCTCAACGACCGATTCTCTTCCAGTAGCTGCTTGATCACAACATCCTTGGGATCCGACGACTTGTTCGCTCCTCGCACAATCTCGTGGTCTTCCAGCATACTGGGACGCGAATAGTCCGTCTCCATGGAGCTGCCTTGCAACAACGCCCCCATCCCTGCCATAACTCCAGGACCTCCCGAAGCGCCGAGGTTCACAGGCGCTGCGTCGTGGAAACTGCCTCGCATCTGACTCTTCTTAAGTGCGTTAATATGAGCTCGTACAGACTTGACCCAGTCCTCCATCTCTCGGGCCGTACTGGCCTGACAGAACATTTTCTTCGTGGGAGTTACCACCTCGAAACAATTGGCTTTATCGTCGATATTGCTCTTCCTCACGATCGTATCGGGCGTGAGCTCCAGCTCGCCCTTAAGATGGACGATATCCTCCTTCCCAGTGTTGAAGAAGCCGCCGCCCTGCTTATAGTAGGACAGATGGCCCTCGGCTAACACGAAGAAGCGCTCCTTCCAGTTAGCGAACGCGTCCATGCTCGACATGGCGCGCTTAGTGAGGAATCCCGTCTTACTGGACACGAATCCAGACGCGTCGTCTTTGATTGAGTTCATGTGCTGGCCAGGGGTCGTCGCGGGCGATGAGGACAGCGCCGGCTTGCCGAAGCTGATGGTGTTTCGTCCACTATTACCGAAGCTGCCGACGGGACTCATCCCCCCGAAGGCGCTGCCGCTGCCGCTGGAGAGAGCTTCCCCTTGACTATTTCCGCGTCTCCGCGCCTTGTTAAAGCGCTTGCTGATGGCGCCGCCCTGCCCGGGGCTGCGCATGCTGCCGCTGCTCGACATGGTAGAGAGCGGGGCGTACTGCGTTCCTTTTCTTTCGCTTTGCCTTGTCCCCCTTCCCCGGTGTTTTGCTCTGTGCATATTTGAACTGGAGGAGGTACGAGCATGGAGCGGGTGGAATAAATTAGAGATGACAGGGAATATTTCGTTATGGAGATCTTATTGCTTGATTTTCGTAATGGGCGGGTTATGATAGGGTATGCTGGATAGTAGTGTATGTGATCGTAGGATGAATTGGAGATTGTATTCATAATTTTGAGCCACAAAACGTGGATTCTTTTGGGTTGGGTAGGGATTTCGACCAATGGTATGATGGTACTTTGAGATAATCCTCCAATGTTTCTGACCATATGTCGTCTGGATTTCAGTAAGGAGACAGCTTTGCTTCAACTACGCGTCCGTCAGTAATGGCGTTGTGAGGTTACACAACACGATGTATCTTGCAATCTCTGCTTTCTTTTAATTTAATTTAATAGACGAGAGGCTCGAGATCACGCAAGTACATTGCGTAGTGAAACGTTCCATAGTGACACCAACTCGACTGCAAAATGCTCGCCATCCTATCTTACTGCGGTGGTCATCTCATCGCTGGGTTGTTAACTTTTCCAACGTCCGGCCACTCGCAAATTTCCAGCTTGCGGTCGATGACAAAATGCACGTAGATAATGGTCTTTACGCTGACCGGCTTTTTGCCTCTGTTGTGAGAAGCGAACCCTAGGATAAACAGAGGGACGAAGACTGGATTCGATGGCCTTATGGTCTGTAAGTCACAGATAATGCTGTTTGCGTCTCGTAAGCTCATTCCTGTTCGCACGTAAGCGACTCCTTCGTACCGTGGTCTGTCTCCAGCTCAGAAAAAAAAATGTTCATGCATCGAATGGATATATTTATTCTGTTCGAAGTGAGCTGAAGTCACTACTAATAATACTTGTAAAATACAACGCTCGGGTTGTCACTGACAAGCGGACAACCTCTCGTTGAAGAATTGGTACTTCGACCTTCTTGGCAGTCGGGGAATTCTCGGATACTTGGATCACGACGAATTCCTCGTCCTGGTCGTCTTCATTTAGGAAAGTATCTTCCTTAAGTGGGTACTTCTCCGTGTTTTCGTTCTCGTCCACCACCTTCTTGTCCCACCCCTCCTCGAGCGGGTGCGTCTTCGGGTCGAAAATGTGGTACACGACCAGCGTAAACGAGTTCATCGTGAAGAAGATGTTGATCGAAATCATGAACCAGTTCCCCAATAGACTGCCGAATGTCAGCCAGATCATGTTGTTCATGTAGCCGGCCAGCACCATTGGCAGATTGATGAACGCAGCCGACTTGTGTTTCAGCACCATGTACAGCTTCTCCATTGGAGCGCAGTACAGACAGACGCTTGCGAAATCAGCGAAGAACCCCAGTACCGTACTAACTTCATGGCGAGTCTGGTTGGTGACTCCAGAGCCGCCCAAGATCGCATACAAGGTTAAGATGAAGAGGATGGCGACCACCGTGGCGATAGAGCGAACAACGTATCGACGGTTGTCAGAGTAGCGGTAGTAGATTGTGAGATAAATGACAGCAGCAAAGTCTCCCATTAGGAAGCACGAGAACACTGGGAAGTAGATTTTTGCCAAATAACCATACATCATCCTGCAGAAACCAAGTCGAATTTAGTATCACTGCAGTTCTTAGCATGGCACAACCACTGCAAGCGAAGCGTACCAAAGGTGTGAGTTGGCTAGCAGAGCCATCAGTGGGAAGATGGACTGGACTCCGACGCTTCGGGCTTTATGCACTCGATAGATGTTGAGCGACGGGCTACTGAGCATGACGAGGTAGGAACACCCTGCGAGAATACGAAATACTAATACAGCAGTTTCGTGCGACATCGTGATTGCTCTCAAAGCTGCTTGATGGTCGCTCGAGGTGGGAAAATGGAAAGTGAAGATATCGTTCTGCAGCATTGAAGTAAAACGTGACTAAAAAGTCCGAAGACGTCCTCGGGGACTGGTCATGAATGGCACGTGACACGCACCAGCTACTTTCAGCTTTTAGTTGCGTTACTTGTCTATGCAGATGAATATGGATTAAGCTAAAGCGAGTGCAAGAGCTAGGAACGCCATGTCAACTGCGTAGACTTGTTGTACCGGTGCTTGTGTCAGGATAATTGTTACATTTACGAATAATCACTTGTTAAATGGACACCATTCTATTGTCGGGTACTCTCAGTTATGAAGCCTTTCGTGTAAATTTTAAAATTGAGAGTTGTTCGTTTTTGGCCTTGGTCGAGCGAACAATCTAGAAGATCACAAAACGGCATTAACATGAAGAATCACTTTAAGCACCATTCACACTGACGCACCGTCATCTCGAAGCCATTCTTCGCGAGAATAGCCGCAATTTCCTTGGGTTTGTTCTCCACGACGACGACCATGTAGAAAACTCCTTGCGGTGAGAGTAATTCTTTGATTTTGGGCAGCAAACGATCAATAACTTCACGCCCGTGGATCCCACCAGCCCACGCAGCTTCGATTCCTCTGCAAAAAAAACATTTCCATTAGGTACACAACACTCCAACTCCAAGTACCCGTACACTCCACATATACCAGCAACTTACGTCGATCCAACCTCCTCCGACGGAGTCGGCACATACGGCGGATTGAACAGCAACACATCAACTTGTCCCTATGTTAAAGTGTACCAGTCAGCGATACAAACAACATTTTAAGTGTATCAATGCTCGTAGTACAAACTTCTCTTCGTACATATATCCGTGGCTCGTAGCATTGCAGCAAGTCGGTGCGCACGATATCGAAAACTTCAGCCCCGTTGTTCTTTGCCGTGTGCTGCGCAACACCCGCCGCCAATGGATTGATGTCCGTCGCCAGGAATATCGCTCTCTTCCCCAACTTTTGCAATTGCGTTGCCAAGTACACAAACACCGCACCGCTTCCACATCTGCCAACGCAACACAAACAGTATTGAACCAAAATGGACAGCAATAATTGAGTCAATTGCCTCAACGTACCCGATCTCCATGCAAATTGCCGGGTCTAGCGCCACCAATTGAGGCAATTCATCTTGTAGAGCGTCCAGGAACAAGTACGTGTCTTCTGCCGGCTCATACACGTCGCTGTCGTATGCCATGTCGATCTCCGGAAGCTCCGCCATAGTCTCCGCTAAAACTGTTAAGTACGGCCATTTATCGGATGTGTGTACCACATGCAATTGATGATCTTCAAGGGACGCATAGCGTAGTGTGCTACGAAGATGGACTTGACCGTGGACGAAGATGGCTACAATAGCAGCACGGGAAGCGTGGGCGAAGATGCCGAACTGGAATTATCCTGTGCGCTACATGACTTGGCGCTGAGGGTAAAAACCTTCGAGGTCAATATGCAAGGGCGATTTCAACATGGCCTGGAAGATGAGAACGAAGAGGAGATTACAGAAGACATTGACCACTTTGAAGAAGAACCGGGCTCGAATTACTACGGCAGACATCGATTGCATTCGGACTCGGCTTCTCCAAAGCGCAGGAACACTAGAAGAATAAGAAGCGAGTGCAAAACAGCGAAACCGGAACATGAGGAGGACGTTGACGAGATAACCAGTGATGAAGAAGATGGACCCGAGGCGAAGGCAAGACACTACGAATCAGACGAGAATTTGGAAGGTTGGGATTCCCAGGAGGAGAAAGAGGAGCTGTGTGAGCTCAAGCAGAACATCGCCAAGCTGTTGCAAAGCATGCAGGAAGAGGCCAAGGCGCTCGATGATAATCAGACAGACTCCAAAGTTATAGACTAGATACGCAACATAGCGGAGAAACACAAGTCAATGTGAGCAGCCTATTCACCCTCTTCTACGTATTACGCTAAACACATGACTCTGCTCACTTGACAGCGTCCAACAGCCTTTTCCCCAGCACTGCAGCCATCCTATTTCGACTGTAAATACTCCAGGAACCGCTTCTGCAGCTCAAACTCCTGTTCCCGAAGCTCCGTTTCCTTCTGCCGCTGATCCATATCGAACTGAATCTTGCTCTCAATCAGCTCCAGAATTCGCGCTCGGAAGTTCTCACTGCTACTACAAGTAGCATCATGAACATCAGCCACAGCAGACACCTTTCCAGTCATGGCATTCTCCAACTTCCTTCGTTTCTGCGCCAGTGTCGTGGGGGCAGTAGTGGAAGAGTTAAACCCAGCGCCATCATTCTTCGCCCCGACGACTCTCTCCTTCCCGTTGCCGTCCACCACCGCCTGTGCTGCCATCTTGTGGTTCTTCCGAAGAAGCGTCTCGTTGATCTCGCGCAGAATCGTCTCCTTGCGGGCATTCTCCTCCATCGTCCCGTGTTTAAATAGCTTGTCGTGCTTGCCATCTGTGTACATCTTCATCAGCGCCGTCACTCGGTCACTACAGCATTAAAATTTGTACATGTAAGAAAAATATCTATAATTTTACAGTGCGACTATAAATCAATGACTTACCGACACGTGTGCCATGAGAAAGCTCCTGGGTTTTTGAAAACCTGCATGCCGATGGCTTCGGCTACATTCTGCCACATTTGCAGCCTCGTGCCGTGCTTGGCCGTGAAGGGATTGTTGACCTGTAGCGCCTCCAGTAACATCACGTCCATAGTGCCATTAAATTTGGCGTATCTCCCACGCACTACAGGCTTCTGCTGCGTTGTCTGCGTCCTGCCTGCAACAATGAAGTACAAACTACGTTAGAACTCGAGCAATTGCTGCTGCCCTGTAACTAGAATACAAAGTGAATGGAGCAGTGAGGGGCTGACACTATGGGAGTCTCTACGGCACCACACAGACATGCAGCCTACCTTGCTCTACTGGTAAAGTATACAAAATCGTACCGGTGCTGATCCCCTCGTCCGCCATGGCGTATAGCGAACACTCGCAATATATTTACACGCCGGGGCTTCCTCGCGCCGAAATTCTCAAAATGGGGGCTCAGCTTTCTCTACATATCAAGTTTGGCAGGGCTTACTCCAGCAACATTGTTATAAACTTCGAAGTATGTTGCTTGAAGACACGCTTATGTTGCACAGAACGCGCAGACAACTTTCAACTCTGACAAGGTAATGCATTAAACCTAGAGAAACTTGCTATGTTTCGATCCTCTATTTGGTCTCCTCGTCAGGTGCATCGAGCGACTTAAAGGCCATCTCGAGTGCGCCCTCAAACGTGCGATTGCCACCAATGAAGCCGGCGTTGTGCACAAAGGTGCAGCCCTCGATTCCCGAGACACGCGAGAGCTCCTCGTCGCGCAGACCGCGCCAGGCCGGAAGCAGGCCCTTGCGCAGCGCGAAGGAGCCTGGCTCCACGTTGAGCGCCTGCACACGTGTCATGCTGCCAGTAGCGTCGTTGTAGAGTACGAACTTGATCTGACCAGGGATCATGAGTTTCTCCTCTAGGTCGTGCAGGTGCGACTTCCACGGGCAGTACTCGGGGAAGTGCACGATCTCTCCGGACTTGTGCGTCTGGAAGCGGTTGGAAACAGCCTTCTCCACGATCTCGCGAGCGGGCAGCCACGAGTGCACGAGGTCGTGGATGGCATCCGTGAACTCGGTGATAGTCGTGTACATGGCCTGTTGGAACTGCTCGTTGACACGCTTCTCGCTCTGATCCTCGTTCCAGCGCGGGTTCAGGTAACCCACGCGGTTGCTCAGAGTGGTGGACACCTGGTAGTTGTAGGTCAGCTTGGCATCTCCAGCGGCAGTAGCCACCTCGACACCGTTGTCAATGCCGTCAATGTGCTCAATGAAGTTCTTGTACGCCTTCTGGTGCAGAATGTCCAGTGTGGCATCGTCCAGAGTTGTCGGGGCGGCCAAGTGCTGGATGATCTCGCGGCCGAAATGTTTGTAGACCAGGCCAGCACTGGACAGTTTAGTGTCGTGCTGGTCGAAAGTGCCCGTAAAGGTGCGTTGGTGGTGGTCAAAGCGCAGTGCCTCCGGGTCGTAACTGCCTCCCACGTCCACGACAGCCTCGCATTGGGCTAGCTTGGCCTCGTCACGGGTGCGCAATACGTCGTGGGTCGCGAACTTGGGCAGCAGCTTGAGCATCGACACGGCCAGCGCCTCGTCACAGTGGAACGTGCCATTGTGGGTGCCAATGTACTTCTTGGCAGCTCCCTCGACTAGTGACGACGTCACTTGCGCGCTGCGGAAGGCGGCGAAGCACGGGGACGAGGCTACGAAAGCGGCGGCTTTGGTCGGAACGGCCATCGTGGACCCACAGCACCAACGGAACAGAATAACTGGAGTTCAGTATGGAGCTAAATGGTGTGGTGGAGGACCCAATTTTGACACAGATTGAAGTGAATGGACTAAAAGCAGCTTTACTCTATGATTCTGTCTATGATTCTGTCTGTCGAATGGGTCCAGTCTTGGTGAACTTGGCGCAAAAGAAACCCATGGTGTCAAGCTTGGCATTCGCAGGGTCGAAGCGCTGTACGAGAGAGGATTCCTCATCGCTAAGGCCCTGGCCAGGGAGACCGCGGTCACCAATGTGTGCGTCACCCTGAGAAACGAGCGTCAGCGGGTAGTTTTGCAGCGCGTGGTGCACCATCTGCTCGTTTTCCTTCGGGTTGATCGTGCACGTGGAGTACACGAGCGTGCCACCAGGTTTGAGCAGGAACGCCGCAACCCACAGGAAATTCCGCTGCATGTTCGTGTACTCTGCCAGGTTGTCGGCGTCACCAGCGTGCAGCAGCCGAGGACGCAAGCCAAGCGCGGAGCATGGAGGATCTAGAAGGATACGATCAAACGTCTCGGGATAAAACCCCTCTACTTGCAGCAGGCGAGCTTGGCTTGGTGTATTCAGCTTCGCTCGCGCTAGAACCTGCGCCACGCTCGTGAAGTCGCTATTCTGCGGCGCCGCGTCCACCTTTTCTTTAGGAAGCACGGCGTGGGTGGAGTCCATCTTCAGTGGCTCTACACACTCGAGATGCAGATCTTCACAGAGGGTACGTAGTTTCAGAGCTTTCCGCTTTGACCGATCACAAGCCACCAGTGTTCCTTTATTCCTCATCAACGTGGCAACATGCGATGTCTTGCCTCCCGGAGCCGCACACATGTCGAGGATCACGTCGCCCTCTTGCGGGTCCAGCACATGAGCCACCACTGAACATGGCAAATTCTGCACGTAGATCTGTCCAGGTAGCACGCCATTCATGGGCGGTGCGTCGGGACAACCCCTCACCAACTGAGTCACTGCAAGTCCTCGCACAGCACGAAAAATCTCCGTCCTGGCCATCTTGGTCACTCCACGCGCGATCAGCAGCTTGCGACTATTGTGTGTTGCAAAATCGCTGCCTCTTGTGTGGTTGTGGTCCAAATCGACGAACACGTTGACCTCGTCTTCGGCGTTGATGCCCGCACTTGCGCTCATGACTCCACGAGCGAAGATGTCGCTGCCACGCAGCACCGCCTCGCCACAAAGTCGGTCGACCACAATACTCTTCAAATTTGGGTTGTACTCGACAGTAGCTTGTCCGCTGGGCGAGGACGGGATCATCAGAACGTCGGGTAGTGACGCATGGACAAAGGCTTCAATAGGTTGGCGACTGGCATCGAGGGCGGCCAATTGGGCGTTGAATCCATCCAGATGAAGCTTCAGGGCGTGCAGAGCTTCATCTCGCGACAGCTTCAGTGTGTTGACTCGAACGGCGGTGAACGCTGGTCTGTGTAGGGTGGGTTAGTGCTTTGAAGCTTCATATTTTGAATACTATACGTACGGCCGGGCCAGAGCGCGCTTGATATTGGTCCACTGAGGCTCGCCGTACGCAGCCCCGAGCTCCTGCTCCACTTGTTCAGGGAACGACACGGAGAAGGCGTCCAACGTAGTGGCGCCCACAACGCCGGACGTGTCCTCGAGCGGTGCCATGATGTGCAATGAATGGTGGAGTCTATGCAATAGAAAACAGCTCTGTGATTGGTTGAAATGTACGTTAGCTACAGTACCATCTCGTGAATGATGTTCATGAACATGTTGAAGTTGAAGGGAGTGATGGTCACATGAATCCTTCGTCTCTTGCTGAGCTTACTTTCAAACTTACCAGGAACCTAACACGATCTTCTACACATCATGGCCTCCCACGCCCGTGCTTCTTCGGTTTCGAGATTCTCGACGCAACGCATTGCCGCTCCGTACAATGGACGCGGCAATAAGCTCAAAACTCGAGCGAATGCCTCCACTACCTCGAAGCAAATGGCTGTGATCAACTGGGAGAACGTCCTCGTGCCGATGAACTGGCTGGCAGTCCACCTGGGTCTTGGTACCTCACACGCAGCAGTCAAGACGGCTGTCATGCGGTGCCAAAGCTCGTCAGAGCTGTTACAGTCGCTTGCAGCAATCGAAAACCGTATCATGGAGCTGCTGATCGAGACCATAAGAGTGGTGGGCGGGCCTTTGTTTATCGTCAGCGAGTACACTACAATTTATGTGGAGCTGGTGACCAGCCTCTTCTTCCCACGGCTCACAGCGGCCCTACGGAACGCTACTGGCATTTATGTTGTTGGCACACCCGACACGCAGCTGAGTATCATGGAGATGAAGCAGTGGAAGGTAAACTTGCTGCACACTGCCATCCAGGAGCATTTATTTATCGGGATAAGCACCGAGGCTACCATGAACCTGCTAGCGCGATCTGCGACCGGAAGAATTAAGGTAGTAGCGCTGTGTTCAAGTGATGCCGACATGGTGGCGACTTCAGCAATCCGCTTGATCGCACCTAATGCCGTTATTAAACACATCAAAGCCTTTTCCGGCTCGCCTCAAGCGCCAGTCTCGCTGGATGGTTTTTATGCCCAGTTGCAGGGGCTGATGCAGTTTGTAAGGCAAAGTGCAAGCTGACCTGGTGATTGTTTTTAACTCCTTAAATTTGCTTCAAGACTTACTAAGTCTTAGAAAGACTCTTCGTTTCTTGTACCGTATTCCATTGTACCATTACTTAGCATCACAAAGTCTGAAATGTCGTGAGCGCTTAAATAACGCCGCAGTACCTGCTGGAGCATACCAAAAATACTGATACACAGTGCATTGATCAAATCTGAAACTAAGCGTAGTCTTTTAGATTCAGCGTGAACCCACGTCTGCATCATGTCGTGGATATACAGTAATACCTCAGAAACTTTTTTAAAAGTCCCTGAGGTTAAAAAGCAAAATACCGGTAGACGTATCCGGGTTGAAGCTGGTTGACAATGTCCCTGGGATAGTATTGTTAATAACGAAACATACAGTAGGAGGGGCAGTGCAATGAATAGCGATCCGACAAGTTGTCCGCATAATCGATGATACCCTAAAAAACAACTGAAGTCAGAATTAGTCTTAATAGTGTTCATTAGCCTAATACTAACTAGGTTATTAATAATAGATCCCAGGATTTTCTTACAGGAAACAGGTTATGTATTGCTTACAGGCATTGCATTATCAATTCTAAGCTGTTCCGGCAGGGGATAAAGGACTGCTAACATATTTACTTACTACTGCTAATCAGCCTCCTGGATTGTTATTTTGTTGTTGAAGTGCTTGTGAAGTTATATAGTTTTCAAAATTCAACGGAATTTGGACTATGGTTCAGCAAGCGATGTGTAGAGCTGCAGTTTTCGCGTAGTTGCTGCTGCACATTGTTCATGTTCTCTGGATTTTATATCCAGAGTATTCACAGAGGTGCGATTCTGCCTAAAAAAACTCTATACGCTTATTCTACACACTAAGAAAACAGTTGATTTTCAATATTACACACAAACTAAACTGTACTTCTTCTGTCCGGAAATATAGGGCCAGGTCGCACTTAAGTACGTCCGGAAATATAAGGCCACCTAATTTACTTGAAAAATGTATTTGTCCGATTAGGTGCGTGTGGACGAGACGAAAAATCGTACTTATGTCAAAAATAATCGTACCTATGGAGGAAGTGGCGAATTCATGCAGTTATTTATCGCCTTTGAGCTGCTGATTGATAATAATTGGATGCCTACGACAAAAAGACAGCTACAAGGTTTCTGATCACCAATCAGCTTGCGCTAACTTAATTTTTTGGTCTTAAGTTTGAATTTTTGATTTGATGTGGCCCTATATTTCCGGACAGAGGAAGTAGTACTTAATGTAGCTGTTATATCATAGGGACGCCAGGAATTTTTAGCCAAAAGTGCCGCTACTCACTTTCAAACTAGATGAAGAGGCTACAGATGCAATACGGAATTCTAGGATCTATAGAAAATTAGCCAGGTGAAGCTCTTACCGTATAATCTATAGCCGCATGACAATGAAAAAAAAGAAAGTGAATGTTGCTTGTCGGCTAGGGAAGACATCAAACCCCAATCACCCAAATGATGATGCTTGAAGGAAAGATGGTTAATTGAAGATCATAAAAAATCATCATGAATGACACTAAAATTGGTAGGTTGTATAAAAAATCTACTTGCAAACTCTGTGCTGCTTTCTTTAATGCTTGTTGTAGCCTACTGCTCGTAATCGAAATTAGAGGCGACCGTGGCGCGTTTCATTGTTTGTAGCAGGTGCTGCGGCTGCGAAGCAGGCGCAGAAGATGCGTTCATGCGAGTATTGGGTTAATTAGTACCATACAGTTTTTGTTGGTCGAATTAGCAATTAACTATGCTACGCTTTCTACTTACTATAGTCCTCTCTAACTCAGTTCAACACCCGTTCTTGTACTTCAAAATCCAGAGCTTCCCCGTGCAAGGCGCGGCATTAGTCCTACTATTTTGTTAGCACATGTATTAATAACACTTCAGTTTTATATTACTCTACAACTGAACTTCGAAGTACTTCCAATAACAGCTTATTACTGTAGTACTTCGGAGTATTAATAAGTATGTAGTACCGGTACATGTATTATTCGACTACTGTACTTTAACTACGTCGTCTGAGACTTATACTGGGAATGCGAGTACACTTTTTTTGGGGAATTGTCTCTCTGTTGAAACTTGTTGTCCCTGCATGAGACACTGGTTGTTGAATAATCTGGTAGTTCCACTTTCTTTTCTACGTGTTAGCCTGTTGCTAAAAGGTCAAATCAGCCCATTTATCGAGCGAGATATTGTAAAAACTATCTTGTTCAGCCGTAGCGAAGCAAGCGAAAGGATTTCTGATGTCTATACCAACTATCAATTGCCACATCAATAAGACAAGGGTTGCACTACTGGACAATTCGTATCTGGATTCAATGGATAAACTAGCGCTACACAATGACCGGATTTTCCGGTTACCCAAATCAATTTATCAGTTATCCACGGGCAACCGATTATAAAATACGGACGGTCACGGACACCCTAACGCTTTCCAGCCAGGCAAACGGACGGGTACGGGCATCCGCATTCTGGCGTTTGCGACCTCTGGACTAGAGGCAGGGATAGATAAAGGTAGGCATTTTAGATATGGACTGGCCGCTCCCCAGTCCACCGAGGGCCTTGCTCGTCTTATTCGCGGTCAAAAGTTTGCACAGCGCCCCACATGGATATTGTACGTCGTACAATGCGCGGCTGTTTCTTATTTTATCTGTGTTTTGAGAGCAAATGGCCGAGCTTTCGTGCTTCTCGGCAGTGCCTACACAAGCGCCTAGCTGATCTGATGAAACGTGGTCTTCAATTTTGTTTTACTTACTTTTGAAGTACGTAGAAGCTTTATATTTGTAATGAGAAGAGTAGAATAATTCTGCAAGTTCGACCACTGCCAGCGAGAATAGCTGAGATATAATATGGAAAATTGTGCGAATTCGGCCAGGAGCCACTCGATACTGACACCGACAAAACGTTGATCCGTTTTGCAATTATTTTTTTATTCTTTTGATGCAAAAAATGTTGATTCAAGCGTAGACGAATACTTGTGAACACGAAAGATTATTGGAAGCCCAAGAAAGCAGTTTGTGCTGCCGACACAGCTTCTGTGGAATCAGATAGAATAATTTAGGAAATTGGACTGGAAGAAATAATACTTATCTTTTCATAGTAGTGACCTAAGTTTTACACAGTACTACTCATTTGACCTATTTAGAGCATCTCCACCGGTAGTTGAGTAAAATTATGAGCAAATCCTTTCTGGACCAAAAATATAAAATCGAGCAGGAGAGCTTTGCTCGTACGCATACGCACCATCAGAAAGTACAGGGTTTTGCGCAGACTTGATCAAATCATCGTACTTAGCTTTGCTCATACGCATACGCACCATCAGAAAGTACAGGGTTTTGCGCAGACTTGATCAAATCATCGTACTTAACGAAGGTGCGTATGTGTATGAGCAAAGCTCTCCTGCTCGATTTTATATTTTTGGTCCAGAAAGGATTTGCTCATAATTTTACTCAACTACCGGTGGAGATGCTCTTAATAGGTTTCGTAAATGTATAGCTGCATCTGAGTGAGTTACAAGAGTGTTACCAGCGTGGTATTCACCACTTTTGCATCGGAATGTGAAGCATCCCCTGTACTACGAACAGATCAACTTGACATTCCAACAACATTATTCATAAGTAAAATAAATCAATATGCTAGTACTCCAAGGCCCCACTATATAACGTATTTCACCGATAGTTAGAGTTATATCTGCCATGACACCAGCGTAGCATACTTCACTAACTGGTGCCAGACTTTTCTATCGTTTCGAACTCTAAATCTTTCACCAATATAACGTACTCAGCGCTGAGCCACCGACACGACACATCGAAGAATGCTTTATGTCCGTCCGACGTTACAGCACTGCACTAATGTAAATTTGTATTGTACCTGACGCTATTAATATTGTCTGAGCAGTCCTAAGCGGATTCGAATCCGGTTACGGTTAACCGTTTGCGACCTCTGCTCTAGTCTATCAGAACGTAATCTATCAATGATAGATTACGTGAAACGAAAACAAACAACTGAATTTTTTCATCGACAATGCACGAGCTCATCATACGTTTTACAGTTTTAAAAAATCGTTTTTTGAGGTGATACGACTGTTGACCCAGGTTACATTCGAGTACCGTGGAACTAGACTTAAGAGCGGGAATACCGGGATTTTTATCGAGTTTTTGTGCTGTGCACACTGTACAGATTACGCTCCCACTTCTGATATCCGAAAACTCTGCGTCTTACTCAGGATAATAAATTTAATGGGCGACACTTAGTTGACGCGGCGTGCGTCAGATTTTAATAAATGTGAAATTCAAAGTTGACCATCACTCATCCTTTTTTATGGGTACATGGTTCTCACTTAATTGGTTTAAAACCATCACTCATAGTACTAATTGGTCGCGGATATCATGTTTGAGAGGGTATTGAAGTTTAGTGGCATCAGAAGTGGGAGCGGAATCTGTACTAAGTTACCACACGTTCAAAACTATCAAGTTCAATGCAAGCGGCTTCATCATGCGATTAGCCGCAACACCAGTCGACTGTCACTATAAACTACACCGGGTGAATGATACTCAACCCGGATTACGGTTTGTGCTGACAGAGTGCACTTCAGCTGCAACACACTTAAAGTTCGACCACTCTCATTTCTGACAGAATGTTCACACTGGCCTAGAATCTCCACTCCAGCCCACACCTTGAAAATGACTGCGGATGTTTCTTGCGGCGACGAAGTGTGCTGAAGTTTTACGTTGGTCTGGTAACTAGCGTTGCGTAAAATGGATACAGCGTCATTGGCCACGGAAAATATGCTCTCGTATGCCATTCCACCGTGCAGCTTCCATCTAACAAACCCCATAGCCACCACTGAGTCAACAGCAACTGCTGAGAGATATGTCAGCGGCTGTACAAAAGCAGCCGGGAGACTAATTGTTGCGACGGAATTCGAAACATTGCCGCCAGAGGCCAAAGACGGCTGAATGCTGGTAGCCGTATCGTTGATACCCATCGTTATTGCCTCCTCCGACGCTTCGACGCTCTCAGCACGGCACTCTGTCAGTAAATTTTGCGCACTCAGTTGGCTCGACGGTTTTCTCCGTGGCGGGGCTCTCGGCTTCCGCTTTGGCTTTTGAGCAGTGCCTGGCCTGGGCTCCTCCACAGCACCTGCCGCAGTCTGAATAGCATCCGTCGTCGTCTGATCTCCTATCGCTTGCGGAATAACACGCAGCGCGTGTCTCTCCTTGAAGCGGTGTAGCCATCCGTTGCTCAGCTTGAGCTCCGTCTCCGGGATGCCATGCTGCGTCCGAAGCTCCGCGGCGGCGCAAAGTAGCGCTTCGTCCGAGAGAGCCAAGTCGCTGTTGTCACTGACCCTCCGGTTCTCTTTGTAAAAGGCCAGGATGTCCTGCTCCAGAGCTGGGAACTTGACGCGTCTCCCCTTCTTCTTCCGCGCGTTGCCCGCAAAAGTCTCGACTGGATCGTGGTAGATGCGGTAGAGCGTGGCGCGACCCACAGAAACGCCGAAGCGCTCGCGCACCCAGTCCGCCACCGCCAAGAGCTGCAGGTTTGGATGCTCGCTCCAGAACTGCTTGAGCTGCAGCTTCTGCGCGTTGGCAAGAAACGTCCGCTGCTTCTGCTTGGGCGGCATCGTGCTTGTAATAGCTTGACAGGATCAGAATGGGAATCAGATCCTCGACAGTAACATATTAGCTACATGTCCTCTGAATTTTAATCCAGTCCTCCCAGCCGTACTGGTGCCCAGTCCTCAAACATCACTTACCCTGTAGAAAATAACCCTACCTCCGTTAAGGAAATAACGCACTTATGAACCGTTACATAATTCAGTCAAGTTTGATACCCTTGTAAATACGATTAAACTACTTGCACAGGATTGCACATTTTCCCCCCGAACTGGTCATTGCCCAAGCTTCCCCCTCCCGCCAAAGCGATCAACGCAGAAGACACCTCACCAAGCGGCAGAGTGATGTAGAACTAGTCAGGAGAGCGCGGCGAGCTTACAAGAAGATAAACGACCCTCTAAATTAGGGGGGGGGGCAGCTGAGGTGCGTACACTCTGGAAATGGTGTGTTGGTGTGCAGGCATGTACTGACTGGATGTATCCCATTCTCGGTGCTCATGTGATGACAGGTTGCTTGTTATTAGGTCTCCCGGTCGAGAATAGAGCGCGAAGTTGTGCTCTGGTGGCAGAAGGAAATGCTTGCTCAGCGAACCATACGTCGAATGTGTTTTGCCAGCCCCTCGCGCGTAGTTTTGCAAGACGAGTCGTCATTCGCCCAAGTGAGTGATACCCAGCTATTCTATCGTTAGGCGGATCACATACGCCTGCAAATACGTTCATGCTGCATCAATGCAACCTTGGGCGGGGCGTAATGGGGATGTCCTTTCTCATCGACTGTACTCGCCCTCATAAAGACTACTGCCAATAGCCAATTTTGTGCAAGAGGTGTTCGTACAGCGAACCTCTGCACATCTTATACCCCAACAAAGAACGAGGCGGAGCTCTCGAGAATTGTTTTTAGAAATGTGCGATTTTTGCTTAGCGGAGGTAGTCTTTCGGAATTGGAGAACGTGTCAAAACGTATCAGTTATCGCATAGCCTCGAAGATTCTTATACCGGTAAAATGCGCTATGTTGACCCATCCGCTGAAGATTCGGACACATTCCCTTCTATTTCAAATATTGTGCATTCTGGCCAAATTTTCAGACTTGTGTTATTGAGCCAATCTGCACCAAACCAGGTCAATTCGCGTGATTGGAAAAATTGGCATCCCTTACCCTAAGAACATCATGGTGCCGTCCAATTTACAGTACTCCTTCTACCTTTTGCTAGACCCGCCATACTCATGCAGATATTTAGCGACACAGCGTCTTTCGACGTCGTGATCAACGCAAACAGCTTTAAAGCTTCACCACGTTTGGCAGCAAGCGTTTAATTCCAGCATTGCTCGCTCTCCGCGCTGACCACAAGATGCCCAGCCAGTTTGAGCTGCATGGCCATGGGCCACGATGCCACAGAGGCGGTCTTTACCGACCACGTGCCTTCCTGCTTCACAACTAGCCTTTTTAACACTAAATTGGCCTCGCAGCATCCACATGATCTTTGTGCCTTCACAGAGAAGTCCTTCAACACCTCGGCTGACGTTGCGCTGCGAGCAACGTTTTTGACGAGCGGACTAGCTGGAGTCGACGCTGCTGAGTTTGTGGCGGGGTTGCCCGCAAAGAGGCACAGGCTCTGACGAGCGACATGATCTGCTGGAGCCGCGTGGCGTACTCCTTCGCTCAGCGAACGGCAACACGCGCGTCCTTGGTTGCCCTGATGATGTTGTCCTTCTGCTTCCTTCGAGCGGCGCAGAGGGCGGCGTGTGGTACTGCGGAGGACAATGCTCCGTTGCAGGCCTCATATTGCGGGTCATTTGTGCTTGTGCGCCTTCCGGATCGCCTCTTCCAGCTGAGGGTACCCTTGGTCCGCTCTGTCGGCCATGTTGCTCTTCTTCTGCAAGTTGCCGACTGATCTACCGGTAGTGTGTGACACCTCAGTAAGACTCTGTTACTTTATATTATATGCGTTTTTGCAAGTCGGCGAGAGTTGGATGAACCAATCTCGCATGAAAATTTCAAGTAGAACTCACAATAACAATTTATAAATCTACAAGCGAGTTGGCTGCGCCGCAAAGCGGCGCAGCCAACTCGCGCTTTGAAGATTTATTAAGGAACCTATTTGCTGAATCAAGTCCGTAATTAGATGAGGAATTGTCTAAGTGATGTTCAAATTCTTTGGATTTATTCAAAACAGTATAACGTGTGAGTTCAACACGGACTACATAAGAAATATGTTTTCCAGTTTTCAGTAGAATGGGCTTTCTTGCACCTAGTACTCCTCACAGTGCTCGATTCTAAGTAGTTTACTCTATAAATCTTCGGTTTTTATTCCACTACCTAAATTATCGTGGTCGGCACATGACGCCTTGGGTGATACTTCGAAGTAGTTGGTTCCGGGCTATTTTCGGACTATTTTCATTATCTGATGCTGAGTGTAGGAAAGCTAGTGTTGTACGAACAATCATAGTCGTAAGTAGAGCTGTTACGTACATTCATAGGTATTCAATAGATTTCGCCCCAGCCACAATTTACCAACCTAATATGCGAGTAGTGCAGCGAGCCCGTGGCGAGCGGAACAGAGGCGCCAAAATAAGAATGATACTTGGGATTTTGTGTTTTTCACACAACCTACTAATTATCATAAACCTGTTTGCATCTTAAAATATCTTACTATTTACTCATCATTGACATTACTTTTGACGGAGTGAGGGAGAATGGCGGGGCTGGTCATGCATTGCGATCAAGAGGAAGGGGAGTACATGAGGTGGTGAGTGCCTGGGCTTTAGTTTACATGTATGCATTGAACGTGCACAGTGAGAAGACTGTTCTTCCTCCTATCCTGTGGAGCGAGTACCTGTCGGGGGTTCTATTTTAATATTAATATTAAAATAGTACGTCCAGGGCGGTTTCAGCGTTGATACCGTACGAGTTATGATGCACTCAGCCAAGCATGCTGCTTGCTAGAGCCTACGCTACGTATCCTACACCCATACTCTTCTGTTCATACTGATATAGTGTTGCATTGCACGCTAAGGTGGCTAGCTGGCGGCTCCTAGGATGGCATTTCAGCAATTGCCATGATGTCTGTCCCAACATTTTTTCGTTATGTAAATTCTGGTATGACTGCGTTACTTACATGTGAGGAGCTAGCTATTAGGTTTTCGACAATGAGAGATGAGATGAAAGTCCTCAATGCGAAGCTTTTGCAACAAAAACTTTGATGGTGTGCTAAGAGGATGTATTGGAGCTGTGGATGGCTGGTTGTGTAAAATTAAAACACGATGCCTTATTAAGAGAGGCAGGAGTGGCTTCAAGCCGCCGGCACTCTGTCCTCAGTGCGTTGGTTACCCAAGTCTTGTAGGCTGCCATAGCGTCTTCGACGCTAGCGGGCTCTTGCATTGTCGAGACTCCAAGTGGGCTTTTATTATCTCCCACCACTCGTCCCTGTCCCGACGACGCGAACACAGTTTGGGAATGTGAGGTAGCTGGGAGATTGTAGTCCTGTCCACCACTTCCACTA
Source organism: Phytophthora tentaculata (assembly GCA_033557915.1). Taxonomy (NCBI): domain Eukaryota; phylum Oomycota; class Peronosporomycetes; order Peronosporales; family Peronosporaceae; genus Phytophthora; species Phytophthora tentaculata. The sequence continues at coordinate 472,348 of JAUCEA010000006.1, forward strand.
GCCAATAGAAGCGCAGTATTTTCCCGCTCCCAGTGGGAGCAGGAAAATAAGAACGGCCCTTAGGGCTCTACAACTATTAATAAAATGGTCATGACAATGGAAATATGGCGAAAACGCTTCGGTGGTGAGGGCATTTATTGCTTATCCAGGCGAAAGGCAGATCACGGTTTGCCAAGAAATGCACGAAAACACAAAGAAATACTACAAACTTCTGTTCAGCCGTGGAAAGAGCAAGACAAAGATCCCGTGGGTTGATCCGGAGTAAAGAGAGCGAGTCAGCCACGGCTAGCTGGTAGGCATATGCATCAGTACGAGAAGTGCTAGCGGCAACGTGGTTAGGCCTTGGTTACCTACAAAATCATTGTGAAAAACTAGATGGGAATAGTTTAGCTGCTTTGGCGCTCATCAATTGTGCATTTCACTAGTCACTTTTAATTTGAGTCTAGCCGACGACCGACTGCAGCGAGGTGCTCCCCATTTAGAGGGAGGTAGAGGTGGTATAGGGTCTAAGGTTTGGTTGGGGAGGCGGGTGTCAGCGCAGGTAGATCAATGATCTACTGGTACGCTACCTGTGGTTTATGAGCCGTGTGCTTAGCACGCGGGTCTAAACCCAGGCTGAGGCAAGCGAGAGCGCTACCTGCCAAATGAGTGCCGTGTCGTTTTTACTTTTCAACTAGTTACTCTTTTAGTGTTGGCTAGTCACTTGCTTCTCCGGTCCATTAAAGAATTAACCGTTCAGTGAGATGGCGATAAAACCCGTTCTAGCAGCGCAATGAAGTTGGGATCAGCTTTATTGTAAAGCTCTCCATTTGCCCTATAACACAGTATTTTCTTAAACGCACGTTCCCGCTATAAGCGTCGTCACCCTGCCATTTAAGCTATCGCTTTAAGGAGGGCTGAAGTTTTTTTTTGCGCTGTGTCAGCAAAAATAATCGGAATTAGACTTAAAAATACCCTTGAGAAAGAAGAAAAAGAGCCTAATCCAGCGATAAAGCACTAGAAGGAATCCAGTTAATTCCCGTTCCAATCCGCTTCACATATAAATCCTATAGTGTTCAATTTTTATCCAATCGTATACCTCAGAAAAAGGCATTGATCAATAATTTGTGTCGAGCATTCGTAAGACGAGGGAGTTACGGAATATTTAGTCGGTATGATTGGATGAAAATAAGTCGAGTAGTCGTCAAGATGTCAGACTGAGTGATGAGGTCTGTTTTGCCAGGACCTCTTGCAACATATCTAGGCATAGTAGCTTCCCTATCTCACTGTGAGTTGTTTCTATCTCCAGGAATCCCGTTGCCTCAGCTTAGGGTGCTATATTGACATGAATATTGGTGACTGCACGATGGTTGCGAGGTGTATTCTACGATGTAAACCCACCACTGACGAAAATCTTTCTTGTGCAGATCTCCGACAATCCTCTTAAGCCTGCTCGGCGGCGTTATAAAGCTCGGCACTGATCGAATTCTAGCTAATGTACATCTCTATCAATGGCGGGTTTTATAACATAGACTTAGGTAGATCCCAGTCCGTCACCCAGTTGCATGAATGAATTGCCCACTCTAAAATGCTGTTGACTTATCGACGCTTAAGCTACTGCAGTCCTAGTGCCATTAATTTCGCGTCTAGTGACTGCTGTAAGCACGGAAGGCACCCACAACCTCCTAATTAATACCACTTGTTATCTTGCCACTCTTCCCCTGCGACTTATTGCCGCGCCTTCTTGCTCTTACTTATTGCTAGAAGACGGAAGCTTTTACCGTCTCAAAACTTCGCATTGACCTCACTTTTACCCAGCAGCAAAGCTGGTGTTTGATTTACGAAGAAGATATGTTAGAAGGCGAAGTTGCCACTTCACACCCCGCAAAATTCACATTTATAGTCCATACGAAGCCAGTACGCTAGTGTGCAATAGCAACAAACCATATACCGTTGAGCTAATAGTCGTATTCCATGGCCGTAATTGATCTCTATCCGTGCATGTAAGATCACAGTGATGATTTAAACTGATATTCCCCCTAATATTCACGTTAATTCGTTAATAGCTATTATAAACTCGATGCATTTGTCACACTAGACGATGCCTACACAACTAAGGCAACGCACATGTTCAAATTACTGCTGCTTGTTGCCACGGGGGCAAGGAGACGTAGGGAGCGTGCTAGATCTACTAGTCGTCAGGGTGTCGATTTTTACCAATAGAAGACGATTTGCTGGCGTAAGCCCGCCGTGTTACGAATGCTTGTCACATCTCATTGTGTACCAGACCATACTAAAATCAAGATGTTTTCCTTCTCGTCAAAACTTTTGTGAAGAAAAATAGGACATGCGTCTTACGCTGGCTCACAAAAGGGCAGTTTGGTCTTACTAAAGTAGTTGAATCATACATGCGAGTTTTGTTTTAAGCTATGACTTATTTTAAAGTATAAAAACTTAAACTTTAAAGAATAAAAAAGTAACTACCGTCTTACCCCGCACAGAGTGCCCAGGCGTTGTAGCACAGGTATTATCACCTCTCACAAATTATTCGATTATATCACCTAGGTGTTATGCGACGAAAAAATTATAGACCTTTGAAGGTTGATTCAGTGGGTCCTAAAATCTGGCGTAGTGGTTAAGGACTGATCCACCTACGCTGCTAAGCGGAGTTCAAACCTGCCTCTGTGCAGTTCACATCGAGTGTGTAATGTAACAGGTCGTTATTTCCTCGGTGGCTGTGTTGTAAATGTTTTTTTACAAATGTGGCCAAGCATCTATTATAAATTGCATTTTTGACACAAATAGTTTTCTTTTTATAACGAAATTGGGTGTTTATTTATGCAGAAAGTCGATTCAAAACTAAACCAGTAACCCGTCTACCTTGACAGCAAAAAATGACCCACTACGCACAAGCTGGACCACCTTGTCAGGTTCTTCCACAGTGTAGGTAAAACTCGACACCACCTTGCAGTCGTCGCTCACCATCTTCTTGACTTCCTGTGAAGCTTAGAAGCTGAATAGAGCTCAACACATCCAGGGTCCGTGTCTCCGTTTCTTATATCTTCCAAGTAGGTTGTATCAACCAGTCCCTCTATGTCGTCTAGCGTGGCCATGTAGTCAGTGAGATCAGCTATGAAATCATCCCGTGCGGTCCCCAGCCCGAGAATGGGGCAGGAGAAGATACTTGAGCGTTCGTCATCGGGGAGATACCATTCCGGTGCCGAGGGACAGAGTTGCTCTTGGTCATCGGACTGCTGCAGTAGATCCTGGTACAATTCATGCCAGCGGTCCAGATCGAGGTCTGGAGCAAGGATCTCCTGCAGAGGGGCATGCAGCTTTTCCTTGTCGAAAGCCTTTTTGATAACTAGCCCACAAAGCTCGAAGGCCATCTTGATACTGTCCGGACTTTTCGTCGCCATCCAATCGAGCGTCCACTGTCCTACCGCCTTGTAGCTTGGGACCTTTGAGTTGCCAGCTCGGGTCTGCAATGCAGGATCCTCTAGTGCCTTGCCGATGTATTCTTCGTACTTATTCCTATAGTACGCTTGAAAACTGCGGTGAACCGCAGTTTTCATCGTCGAGGGGCTGAAGATGTTGGTTAGGTTGGGTGGAATGATTATCACAAAAATGTTGCATCGCTCTAGTCGTCGTGACTCCATCAGCTTCACGTGACAGGCGCATGAGTCGATCAAGTACAGAATAGGCTCGCGGTATAGCTGCGTCTCCTTCCGTCTACACACAACCTTTTTGGCGTGGTCCAGCAGAATCTCGTCACTTCACATTCCCGTCCGATTGACATCAACAATCACACCATCAGGCACAGTTGGCTTGTTCTTCAACTTAGGGAAGAGAAGGTGCGGAGGGAGAATATTGCCATCAGCAGTGATAGTAAAGGTAGCCGTGAATCTTTTATGGCTTGTTCCGCTCTTGCGTAGCAGGACCTCGCGCAATCCTCGAGTAGCAATGGTGGTCTTGGGCTCTGTTTCGAGGTATCGGGGCACTTGGTCCATGTTCAGGATGTTTCGAGGTTGGATTTTGTGCGTTTCAATGAGATGCTGTACGCGCTGGATAAATTCGAGGCAGGTTTGGGCAGCGTCTGCGGGAAGCTTTTGTGTTGTTGTCTGACGCCTCGACACAAGCTGCTGTCGCTTCTTGAAGCGGGCCAGCCAGCCTGTCGAAGCGTCGAATTTAGGTGCATCAGGACCGCGTAACTTTCGATAACTGTTCTGAGCTTGTAGGCGAATGTAGCCGTCTTTCACGCGCAGGCCCTTGGCGTTCCTATCGAAGACCCAACGGTGTAGACGTTCCTCAGCATCGCCGTGTTTGGGCCCACGGCCTCCTCCACTTAACCGGTGCGCAGTCCTCGTAGCAATATGTCGGTCTTTAGATGCTTGCTGCAATTTTTGGCGGTTCTTCCACCAGTCGCGAAGCGTCCCAGATGCTACTTCGTGCTTACTTCCGAGGGCATAGGCCGGTAACGCCTTCCTCGTGCTCAGTGACTATGGCGAGTTTTTCCTTAATCGTGTAACTTCGGCGTTTCTGCTTGGCCTTGTTGGTGTTCATGGCGGAAAAAAGGAAAATGAGAGCGTTGAAAGAACAATGTAGCGAATTGTCAAAGGTATAGCGTTGAGAATGCTGCCCAGCCGCAATTTACTGGATGGCGTTGCATTTTATACAAGAACCGAGCTTAACACAATAGTGCGCTTGGCGTTATTCCGACTCGCGCTCTAATCGAACTCCGAATGTAAAAATTTAAATTTAGAATATTCGAATAGAGCGCCTGGGCACTCTGTGCTGGGTAAGACGGTAGTTGAAAATTGGTACCAATGCGGATGTAGCAGCGCATTATTAGATAGGTTGCAGCTTCCAGGCCTTTTGTGCCATATACGGCATCAACGCCGGCTCGTCCTGACGCTATGTCCTCCTAAGCTAACGTCAATCGCTTTTAAGCTCACAACACCCTTGGCTGTGGAAAATAAGTTTAACAAAAAAGACGTCCCTTCTTAAGCCTACCGGGGAGATAGCTTTTTGGAGGCCCCGTTCGCGTTATTTTACGGGCATAAACGTTTTTTAATGCAATACTTTCAATCTTACATGTACATACTTGTACCGTATTTATCGTACCGAGTGAGACAAAAATATTAGCCGAAATCAAGTTAAAAATAAAACCTCATAAGGTTTTTTAGAAATCAGTGCTTTCCCCGCCAACGCCACCCACCCTCTACAACGACACGTCCAGCATGCCACATAGGCAGAATAACAAGAATAAAGAGAGTCTCAAGTTTTTTTTTTACACACGTCGCCACTATTGAGCAGAACTAACTACATATTTCATGAATTTCAAGGCGCGACTTCCGAGTTCTTGGCGGTTGAGGTGGCAGCCCTCATCAATGTCACACGCGCTACAATTTATAGGTGGCGAAAGGGCAAGAAAAGGTTTAACGAGGCTGCCAAAGACGCACCAAACAAGTACTTAGCCCCCACGGAGCCGATCAAGCCTCAGTACATACTCTACCCGGAGCTGGAAAGACGGTACAGTGCTGTTTTAAGTCGTTTTACTACTTTGCGGTCTTTTTTAATACGTTTTATTATATAGGTTACTCGAGTGGATCAGGTTAATGCGACAGACTAAGGGCCTATGCGTCACAATGAAGTGCACCATTCTCATGATTGGGAAATTTGATGTCGAGTTCTCGGCATCAAGAACGCATTGTGCTCTCCTGTCATGGACAGTTCGTTTCTTAAAGCGAAACAACCTCGTTGTGCGTCGCAACACTCACAAGGGAACAAAGCGCAGGGCGGACATGCAGGTCAAAATTGCTTTTTTTTTAATCATTTACAAAAAAATTGCCTAACATTATCTTTTTTTTACTAATTTATTATTATAAACTAGGAAATTGCCGACGCGTTCTCTCGAACAATGCATGTTGAAGTCGAAGGTGACGTTTTTTTCGTCGTCTTTTTCTCAGCTAGATCGTTATGGAAGTCTTTTCAACATGGACCAGACGGGAGTTTGCATCGACAACCCTGGCCGACTGACGATTGACGTGTGTGGAGCGAAGCACGTCGACGTAGTCCAAGGAATGGGTGAAAACGGTGCTCGGTGCAGTGTTTTTCTGTGTGCATCCTCATTGGGAAAGAAGCTTCCTGCATTTGTAGTATTTTCTGGTGTGCCTGGTGGGGATGTGTATACGGAGGTGTCCGACCCAAATTAGGGACACCTTAATGTTGTGCACACCACGCATCGGAAGGCGTGGTGCGACCATGCCATAATGATGAAACGGATCGAAGAGGTACTTCAAAGCTATTTTTTTATTTATTAATATTGATATTTATTATTAAATATATTGTTTTTGTGTGTTGCTAATTAAGTTTGTACACCTTCGGCCGACGGATGCCGCATGCTCATGCTAGACAGTTTGCGTATGCACAAAATGGAGAGCGTGAAGCATCATCTCAAGGATACATGCTGTACGAAGGTACAATACGTTCCGCCGGGGATCACTGGACTCAGCCAACCGATGGACGTGAGCGCCATGCGCTCATTCAAGAGCAACATACAGTACGTGGTGCTTTATGGCATATCTGAATTTGAATCATATCTAACCCTCTATATCAATAGGACACTGTATCTTCAATGGCACTGGAACCACGAGTTCTCTAAAAAGGCAATTGAGCGACGTCTGCTGCTCTCCCATATCATCGGTAAGACTGGGAAATGATTGAGGATACAACTATCATTAGCGGGCTCAGTGATGCGAATCATTTCCCAGTTGGCCCTCCTGATATGAACGGTAGATTTAAAACGTTCTTGCTTCCTCCTCCTCAAGATGCTGTGGTCGATAAGTAACTGCATAAATACATACATGGTCAGTTCACATTATAAACTTAAAGAGTTTCCCCAAATCACTAGAAAGGGGGTGTCACCCATGCATATTTAATGTCTCACTTGAGCCGTATGTCTCATTCGATCCGACAAATACGGTATATACTTGTATTTCGTCGTGTTTGAGTTAAAGGTGCTAAATGACGACATCGACCGCGGTTTCGTTTGCAACAGTACCAGTAAATGTACAATCCAGAGCTGTTCCGGGCGAATGCGCGGCGTTGTATAAATACCAATTCCCGGAAATACTGTGCTTGCTCGGTTACTGACTGCTGTAAGGTTCTGACTGAAATCCTGCGTTTGCTCGGTTCTGCACACCTATCGACTGGAAATCCTGTGCTTGCTCCCCAACTCGTGTCTCGTGTCTATCATTTACTAGAATATACTCCTTTCTCCACTTTTCTAGATGCCATAATCCTGGTAGTGCTTCGTACACTCCGCGACAAAACTTTAAGCGCACCCACGTTTCTGGCCACAACTTTTTTTCTAGGAATAGGTGGAAGATGCTATTTAGATATGTTCTTCCAATCACAGAGCTCTATAGCTGACATATGACACGGAGCAAGATTCTGCAGTTTATAGAGTTCTACCGAGTTTTAAGCCAATCAAAACTCAGAATCGCTGTAACTAATTTGTGTTACGTTTTCTTATCCAAACGCGTTGTCGGCTGCTGCTATTTGATTGGCTTGCTAATTGCGCTTGAATTTTTTTTTAAGAAAAATCATTAGGAGCCACGCCAACATGTCTCACTTCGTACGAAGTGTTCCCACACAATATAATGAGGGTGTGTAGAGACTTAATCTTCTGGGCACGCGATGTTTTGGCAGTTCTGTGATTCCATGTGCCAAAATGAGCCCCCGACGCTGAATTCAATTTAGACAAAAAAATTAATATTAAATGCGCACAACATCAGCTAAATGGTTCTCGTCGTTTCGTTTTAGAGGGCCGGAGAGACAAGATTGCTATTAACTCCATATGTTGCTAATAGTTAGATAATAACTAATAACCAACTAATAAATAGGTAATACTGAGAGTGTTAGTTTGCAGCAAGGCTCCAATTAATACTAATAGCTAGCTATTAGCTCGAACTCGAGCAAGATATTAATTAGTACTAGAATAATATGTGATTACTGGAAAAATTCGAGTCGATTATTGAAGATCTTCCTCTATAGATCAACGCAAAATCGGAGGGTCTTGCATAATGGCGAAGCAGCTAGAAGTTCCAGAGTAGCTTGCATGGTACGCAAGCCGTGATCGTCACACGAGCAAGCGGTTCGTCGCATATGCATTCCCAGTTTGTTCCACAGTTCATGAACCGCGGCCTAGTGTGGCCACAATGCGGAGAAATTCTGTCCGAGCTAGTCCTCATTCTTCAAGTTTCCAGCAGCTCAAGTCACCCGCCCCAAGTTCATGAGACGCACAAATTCCGTGCCTTCAGCTCACAGCAACCGACCCGTGCGTGGTTTGCGGCCTCGGCGTTCACCATTTGTGTAGTAACGACCTGTACTACGGGGGTAAGCTGTCTGAGCGCTTTTGCTGTGCTGACTGCGTGTACAAGTGGAAGACTGCAACATCGCCGCCGTCGGAGAGTGAACTGGAGTCTCGCGAGCCACTCAAACGACGAGACGAAGTCCGCCGACGACTTCATCCCGCTACTGCTGGTCCGTCATAACGGCGTGATTTGCTGGAGGGTCGAGGCTGTCTGCGACCACGTCGACCTGCTTCGGTGGTTTCGTGAAGTTGGTAGTTCGCATTTCCCATCTAATGCGGCGCTAGCCCGTATTTGGTTGGCATTCGATGCGTTTCAAGAACGCGTCTACTCTACTGGCGGGATAGTGATGAGTAATCTGCGCACTCGCGCGGATAACAGCCGCGCGGAGATGCAAGTCTGGCTGAAGCAGAACATGAACGAGATTCGGTTCATGGAGGCTGACACCGATGGCAAGGTGACACTTCAGCATCAGACCATTTAGATGGTCGCAAGATTATAGTAGTCGACACTATTAATAGCACACTAATATAGTAATAGTACTATAGTAGTTCATAATCCTGACTTGAGTCTATTAAGGCAGTATTAGTTCTGAATGTGCTAATACGGTGCTACTATATTAGTTTGGCCAAAAACATTCTAATGACAGTCTCTGCTCGTGTCTATCTATCTCCAGCCGCAAGCGATTCTTGCCGCAAATGCGTTGGACCATACATGCTCATACCCAGAAATTTGCACGATACCGGTACTACTAATAATTATAGTATATATATTAATAAATACACGTACATTATCAGCCATTTGCAACCGAGGTTGTATTTCTCAAAATCAGCAGATCTGATTGGCCACTGACGGTAGCTGGCATCAATATTTGCCAGCTCCATGGCCAATACCATGCCAAAACAGATGGTACCTTTTGCAACTTTGGTTGCACGAATAGTGCACTGGAGCGGTTTTGCAACCCATCGCCATACAAAAAGCAAGTAAATTTGATTATTGGGTTGCAAAAGAACAGTGTCCCTACACTGTGCTGCTGCAGCGCTGCTGCCAGCAGTACCAGACAATTATGTATAATACATGTAGCACCAAGCTTCGACGAATGTGCATGCCGTTGCATCAGGTGGAGGAAACGGCACCGAGCTCGAGTTGATGGGTAAATTGAGTGACCTACGACGAAATACTAGATACACTAGCTACCCTGCGCTGAGCATCGCCGTGCCAAGGTGCGGCATTTGTCAACAGCGATGGCAATGGTGCATCACGCCTTTCGTGTCTCGCTAACTCGGTTTTCAAGGGGGTACTGAGCCTTCCTGCACCTATTCGCTGCTGATTTGGATCACACAAAGACTTCTCGTTGTTGCATGGTCCAGAGCATCAACAACGAGAAGGCTTTCTTACACGGTGCATACAAACGACTCACGAGAAAACTTTGGCACAGTGTTACAATCGCCCTGGAGGCACAATAACCTTCTCTATCGACGAAGTATACACTGAAATTGATAATGTGTCTGTGTCGCCGGTCAAGCTGTGGCAATGTCACAGCGAGTCACAAAAGTCACAACTGATACATTTTGTTTTTGCGCACAAACAAGAGAGATACACAATGTATTAACTGCGGTTAGGTGGGTACGCGCAGTATCAGTAAGTAGAGGTCGACTGTTGAGCGTTTGACAAATGAGTGTGAAAACATGTTTTGACATTATGGGAGAGGGGCGAGGAAAGAAAAGTCGCGAGGGGGCGACCTCCTGTGCAGCCATTCATTCCTAATTTTGCCGATGGCAGCAAACGCGTCTCTCGCTATCGAGAACAACACTGCGGCGCAAGGCGCCGTCCAACAAGTTGTGGCGGACAGTCTCAAGCGCCGCGCGCGCAACACTCGTCGCAGCTACGAGCCCAAACAAGGGGAGTGGGTTAGGTGGTGCAACGGCCGTCAGTTTGTTGATGAGGGCAAGATGTTGCATTTTCTCGAAGAGGCGGTGCGTCCACGAGGCTCGCGGCGAAAACAGGACGGGAAGGTCGTTACTCTCTCGGTGGAGGGCCTGGAAGGGTATGTGAAGGCGGTAGTAGACCTCTACAGCACCCAAAAGTCTCTCGGGATTGGTTCCCACCCGCATCCGCGTTGTAAGGCGCTTTCTGGGTACTTGCGCACCCATAAGCGCGAACGAGCAACACGTAGGTGCGAAGAATACGACGACCGCGGCAAAGGTACCGTACAGGACACGTACTCGCTCGCCCAACTACGCAATGTGTCAGCGTACTTCATGGAGCTAAACAACGATCGGGCTCTTCGCGATCGAATGGACATTCTCTTCGGCCACGCGCTTATGGCGCGGGGGGAGACGACGAGGAAGCTTCAGCTACCAGATCTGTTCTCAATGGAGCTTCCCAACGAAGGTCCAACGAAGTGCGTGGCGGCGCTTGCTGTATGAACCAAGGCAAGATGAATCAGTTTGGCCGTATCGAATACGGCGGCTGTATTCGGCACCGCGATGTCATCCTGTGCCCTATTGGAGCTCTGGTCATATACCTGTTTTGGCGGTTCCGTGTAGTCGGGGAGACGTTTCCAGACCTGCGTGTTCGATCATCGTGGTACAACATCCAGCTCATCGATGGCAAGATAAAGGCCCGCGAGATATCGTACAGCGCGCAGGCTAGCGGGCTGAAGAAGGCCCTGAAAGCGCGCGGTGTCACAAGCAAAAAAGTAAGATGTAACTTAATTTAACATGTTATGATGTTAACAGTGTTTAACATCTTACGGATTCACATTTACTCACATACTTTCACATCACATATATTAACACTCTACGTTATTTTTACTTGAAGGTGACACACATTCGCAGAATTAGCTCGTGCGTCATCGCCGAAGCGAATGGCGCATCCGAGGCTAGCATAAGAAGGGGTGGAAGATGGAACAGCGAGAAAATGGAAGGCTGTTATTTGACTACTCTGCCGCGTGAAGTTGTCCGTGCGTTAGCAGGTTTCAATGCAAATGGGGGAGAATTCTTTCTGCCTCGGGCTGAGAGCTGTATACCAGACACGTTGCGAGGAGCAGTGTTTCCATGAATTGACACATTACAGCCGTTTCTTGACAAAGGAGACATTCATGATATAGCAGGGCAAGGATTTTTGCGTCTGCTCGCATATCTACGAGAAGTGGTACTTCAGGACTCTGTGCTCCTCCAGAAAGCTTATCCACAGGATCCAATATGGAAGGACGCTCTATTCACAAGACCAGACTACCAAGTATTTGCTAACCAACAGCTAGCGCGCCTTCAAAAGACATCAGACACGGGAGTAATCCCTACGGTATTGCCGCGCTCCCTATTCTAACCAACGTAGTATAAAGCAACTTCGCAAGCACAGTGCAGCGTCTGACAGCTATTGGAGATTCTCTACATTCTACTCACGCGCTAATCAGCTCGCTTGCCGGTGGACGATTTCAGCTCGTCCTAGCTCCTGACCAGGCAGGACAATCGAACGAGCAGACAGCGCAATTGGACGAACCCGTTCCCTACCATTTTACTCGAGGATTAAAGCCCGTGGTTGAAGTTTGGACAGAGTACACGAAAGGAGTTGCACGTTGTACCCCCGTACAGCAACTCGAGGCGCGTCACAGCGCAAAATGGCGTTCAAGTGATTCTGAACGTCAATATTTCAAACGTCGCAAGGTGTTTTACGATGCAATCAATTTCTTTGCCTCAAGTGAGCACGTTCCCCCAGAAACCATAGTGCAAGTACTGGAGACGAAGCGCAAAAAACATGAGCCTCACGCTTGACGCGTTGAGGAAAAAGCTGAGCGGCAAAGGCGGAGCGACCTCAGTCTTTCAAAGTGCATAGTATTGAACTCAACCTCACATGGAATAACATGGTTTCACAGCGACATTAAATAACACTGTTTAACAATGTGAATAACATTAACCCCTCATTCACCGGGCACATGATGGTAATTGCCGAATCGCAGAACATGTCGGAGCCTCCTTAAAAAAAAACTTGGTCATATTATCGCTAAAGTAAGTACGAAATTTTTCGCAGGTTTATGCTTAAATATTACCCATCTTTGTCGATCACCTCCGACATACCTCCGACATGTTTTGCAATATTAAATAGTTTACTGTTTGTCTTTGTCAGAGGGGGCGACATCCACGATGACGAACGTACGAAATGTGCGGGAACGATGCTCGACGGGGTTCAAGAAATGGCCATAAACACTGCAATCAGCACAGTGCTCACATAATATGTAGTATAGCACGAACGAAAAGTTCATAACTGCGCAAACGAGACATGGCTCGTGAGCTACAACCAGCTGTATAGGAAATAGATTGCTGCATAGATTGGCTGAAAACCTATTAAACTAAATACCCCAGACAACAAGATATTGTAGGTCTGTGTGCGCGGCCCGATGCAACGTGAAAGCCAGACAGAAAAGAATTTGCGCGCGCTCAGAACCCCCCTCTCCTCCATCCACCAAAACTGAGACCATGGTCAACGTCATAGACACTCTGCAAGCCGAGAAAACCTTCCTCCAAGAGCTATTTCTCGAGGCAAATGGCCACATCAGAAGCCTCATCACTCAGCACCACATTGAGAAGATGGGGCTCCTGAATGGCCTGCGAGACTAAACGCGCTAATGGAAATGCACGCTCGTTTGGTGGAGTCGTTAGCGAGTACAGCCACTGACCGCGTTACAAAAGCCCCCCCCCCCCCCCCAAAAAAAAAAAAATAAAATAAAAAAGGTCCATGGATTTGCGCTGACAATTTCCCCTCTAGGCAACCAAGGAGCGCACGAGCTGCGTTTTATCGCCGGTCAGCAGGACTACGTCATACGAAAAAGACGACAAGGACGCCTGCTAACGGTGTCCTATTTGGGTTTACCGAGACGGGAAACCCCATCGATCTGAGACAAAACTTTAAGCGTGAAGCGAACGCTCGTCTTAAGGCCCGAGATGGGCTTTACCTACGCGAGAACCCGGTGCGTGAGTATGTCTAATGTCATTTATTGCCACAATGGGCTAATGACGTGTGATTGCGAAGAGTAGGAAGAGGAAATTCCGGACATGTATTCAGATGCTGTCGCTCCCGCTGGGTCGACCACGAAGTTTTCCCTCTCGAAGAGGTTACGGCACTGCTGACAGATCTGCTCGAAGAGACCAAAGCTAACTTACGCTTGGGTCCAATGTGCTCGGACTTTCAGGATTCCATTTCAATGTATATTTGCACGCAGCGATTTCGCATGACTGCTTGGCCATGAGCCACTAAACGAGCGGTGAAGTTGGAACGACAAATTGAGCGGAAAGTCTTCAAAATTAACCAAGCCCATAATGTGAATCACCATTTGTTTTCTATATCTCAATTTCCGTTTAGTCAAACCTACATATTTATGTATGAAGATCGCTTCGGTTCAAACGCCGAGATGAACACATGCCTAACTTGACCATTGACACCAACTCCGTCTCCTCCTCCCTCGTCTCCACCGCGATCGGCTGCAACAGCGCACTCGACACCAGAGACCGACGTTCGACATGCTCTAATCGATGTACGACACCACCAAAACGAAAGCTCGCGATGACACCTCATCCAACAGTTCCACATTCAACCACACCGCCATGGTCTGATACTTGGTAGTGCGCGGCGCCAGAACCACTTCGATACTCTTCGCCCAGCTCTCGACGCTGAGCTGCAACTCACCAGACATCTGCACATCGCCGAACTCACGCCACCTGCTGCCGCCTTTCACGCGGTGCGACAGCACGAGTCGCTCCTGGGAGGAATTACCATGCTGATGCTCTGTGCAGCCAAACGAGCGCCGCTCAGCAGCGCAGACGTGCGGTCCAAAGCCAATGACACCACCTGCTTCGATACCATCGATTCAGTCTCATTCACGAATACCGTCGTGCGCCGCTTCATAGTCGCGACACCGCCATGAGACCACCAGCGAACGCACCACCTCCATCCTATGCACCGTATTGCACTTGTTGTGGAACACCAGCGCCATATAACCACGAAGTCCATCCAAACACGATGCCACTGGGTACATCAGCAGCAAGCCTGTTGCGGATCCGTACATCGACATCGTCGACAAAGCCGCATTCAATACGCTCGTCGGACTACCACCAGCGCTCGCCTACACGTCGGTCATCACGCCACTTTCGTAATCTTCAACGTCCACGGACCCGTACTCCGACTACATCACTGCACTGTCAAGCGACAGACGGACACGTCCAACTTAACCATTGGCATCAGCTCCGCCTTGTCCTTCCGGCTCTCCACCACGATCGGCTGTAGCAGCACACTCGACACAAAGACCGATGTTCGACATACTCTGGACCAAGTACGACACATCCACAACGACTGCTAGCGACGACAGTTCATCCACCAGTGCGACATTCACCCACATCGCCATTGTCTGAGACGCGGCCGTACGCGGCACCAGAACCACCTCGATACTCTTCGTCCAGCTCACGTCGCCGGATTACAACTCGTTGGACATCCGCCACTTGCCGCCACCCTTCACGCTATGCAACATCACGATTCAGTCACTCTTGGGAAGTTGTCGTTGCTTGCGTGATATATATGCGTGTACTTACAATTATACTGCGTCTTGTTGGCGTTGTGGCTGGTGCTTCTTACCCGTAGGTCGTCTGTACTGAATTCGCTAGTCCACGCTAAAAGGAAATCGACTGCCACATTCCCATTCTTCGTGCCAGATCGAGAAGCACGATTTTCTCGCACCAAACGATTCATGTCTGACAAGTTGGCAAATATATACACTAAACATAAGAGCATCACGTCAGACATCTCATTGTAAAGCTCACTAAACAGAAGCGAGAAACTTACTCTCCATAATGAACTTCAGAACACGCAGCTCACAGCCACTTCGTATTTTTTCCCCCTCTTACCTGCCGGAGCAAGTAAACTGCATACTTTACACGCTCTGTGGGTCTCTAATTTCACCGGTAAAATCTTCGGTTTCCGTAGGAGCGTGAGCAACCAAGTTTCGTTGGCGTCGTGAGTGTTGAGCTGGCCGAGGTGTCGGTGGCTCGTTGTCCTTCGTTGCTGATCATACCAAACAACACGGTTAGTTTGGCAGCGTGCGTGACATCACAAGCGTTATTTGAACTTACCGGTCCAGCCATATCCGATGGCTTGACATCTAAAACGTGGGCATGCAACGTGGTGAGGAAGACCGAGTGCGGCATAGCGCTCCTCCCGAGCCTTGTGTAGTGTGCCGACGAACAACATAAGCATTAACGATGGCCATGTCAAGAAGTCCAAGAAAGAGTCTATAGAAATGCATCACAAATAATTAGTAATACAAGAGTTTGTAGAATTCAGCACGTACGTCTTGTAGTGTTTCTTAAACGTGAAGGCCATTTGGACTGAGTAACGTTGTAGTCTAAGCTGGTCATGAACATCTACTCCACCCATTCTGTGGTGGTAGTCCTTGACCAGCTTAGGGCACGGTACTTCTGTCGGTCCAGCCGCAGCCCACGAGTTCCGTCCTGCAAATTTTCACATATACAATAGTTAGTATACACTTGCATATTTTCAAGTATCTTCTCATCTTGGTTACCTATCGTCAAGTGTTGTGTACTCGCCCCAGCTGCAAGCAGATGTACTGGCTTACTGTCCCACCAGCACAGGCAGACAGTTCTAGCACAGCTTTTGAGCGCGCCAATTTGTAGGTTCCACGCGGAACATTGCTTGGGCGTTTTCTTGCCCTTGTCTTTCAGTGTATTGGGGAAACCGATCCTCCTCGGCTGGATTGTCCGGACAGAATAGATCTTATTCGCCAGTAGTTCCAACGCCAACGCCACCGAGGTATAGAACCTATCTATCACAACAATGTAGTGCGAGCGCCGATCCTTGGGCAAAACCTTTTCCAAATTACGCAGCACGGCTGCAGGTCCAGCCTTATCGTCAATTGTCTGTGGGCCTTGGAGGTGGGCCTTCTTTCCGCAGTAGACCTCCAACCTGGTACAGATATTAATTTGGTTTTTAGCTGAGTGGTGTGCAGCTACGACTCCGTCGTTTAAGCTCATACCTCATACAATATGACGTCCTTGGGCAGCAAGTGACGAACAGCTTTGTTCCCCACTTGTGTGGCTTGTCGCGCATGTAGGTCCGAGTGCCATTAAATCTCGAATACGAAAGTAATATCCCTTCATCGAAGGACAGCACAGGACCCGGTATATACCCTTTCGTGAACGTGCCCTGAAGCGTGTCGACGATCGGGCGTATCATCCACACTCTGTCGCGCTTCGCCAACGGGCTCGAGTTGTCCGAGAAGTGAAGATGACGCATAATCTCGTCGCGGGCAAAGCATCCGAGCCAAGAGCAGACCGAACACTGTTGCAAATTCATGAGGCTGAAACGGATCCATTTTTCGCAACCGGTGCCGTATCTGCTTGAGTGTCTCAATATCTTTTTGTCTTAAACCACGACGCTTGCAAGCCATTTGACGCTCTTTTATTTTCCGTGCCCTGGTCACGACTGTCAGGCCAGCGTATCGGTTGGACTCATCCGCTATCAGCTGCAGCAGCTCCTTTGACAAAAAAACCCAAAAGAGTTCGATCGGAGAGTCAGCATGGCGAAGAGCATCTCGAGTAGGCCCCCATTCGCCTTGGTACAAACCACGGTACTCTTGCTGAGCTGCCGTGCTTGTAGGTACTGTAATAGCAAGAAGTATTAATACATCAGAATACATAAGCGTTCATTGAAAGCTTTTTCTTACCTTCTTCCCATCCTGTTTCTTCCCAGGCTTTGATCTCTTTTTTGTTCTTTGCCAATATCAGCAGTGCGTCGTCGTCGTTTACATCATGCCCCAAATCAGCCATGAATGCAGCGATTGCGTCATCACTCCAGCCTGAGTTGATGTTTACGAACGGCAAACTACCTTCGTCAGAATCAGAGCTCTCGCCTACTGATGGTCCATCTGATTCCATGGCATCGCAGTCACCGTTTTCACCTTCCTGCCACACGTTAACATCGTCATGAATAGCAAGCAGGACGTCTCTTTTGTGTTGCCGTTCGATCTCCCTGCTGCTGGTTTCATCATCTTGAAAACAGTCGTGTTCTCTACCATCATTGTACCAATCTTCCAGTTCCATACCAATGTCTTCAGAATTCGAATCACTATCAAGAAGTGCAGCGCATGAATCTAATAACTTCTCATTTGCCCTTCGATGTGGTATACACATAGCTTCATTCGGCTCCACCACTGTATCAGGCACCAGAGTAGATGTAGCCATCGCCAGTGCCACATTTTCCAATCAAGCTGGAGATGTGTGGCTCATGTATGCTGATGGAGCAGACGATACCAAGACGGATGCCTGTTCACCGGCCGGCGGTGCCACGATTGGCGCCTCGAAACTGCTTGGGATAGCAGCCGCGAAACTGTTCAATGCACGAGAACGACGATTGTGTTTTTAGCCACAGTCTCCCCAGTTGTGACACCTGCCTCGCTTGCTGTACGTGAGCGCTTTTTAGGTTTCCTGGTATTTGTCATCACTGTCATAACGGTTGAGCTAGTTCTGGATGGCTGTGGTAGAGCCGACTCCGCTGCCTCCACTGCACTTGACGTAAAACCCGCCGTTACCGTAGTTGCTGCCCGTGCCGCACAAGAACGAGGCTTGCGTGGCTTCGGAGCAGCCGCCACAGTCGTCGCAGTCGATCCGGTGCTGAATGGCGCTGGTGAAGCCGACGCCGCTGGCTCCACAGCACTTGACGCACCACCCGTAATTACAGTAGTTGGCGTAGTTGCTGCCCGTGCCGCACAAGAACGAGGCTTGCGTGGCTTCGGAGCAGCCGCCACAGTCGTCGCAGTCAAGCCGGCGCTGGGTGTCTCTGGTGGAGCTGACGCCGCTGGCTCCACAGCACTTGACGCACCACCCGTAGTTACAGTAGTTGGCGTAGTTGCCGGACGTCCCGCACGAGAACGAGTAACACTCGCTTTATTAGAGCTGGTGCTGGGTGGGCCCGGGGGCGACGAGACTGTTGCCATCGCATCACTCCACGTAGCCACAGCCGTTTCTCCATTTTCAGGAAGTCCCGCTGTAGAGCGAGTACAAGGCGGCTCCGTCGACATAGGCTCATCATTGGGTGATGGCGTGGTTGGTGGCGTTGTCGCACTTCGAATAGCGATGTTGGAGGACGCACTAACCGCACTCAACGTAGACTGACTCGGCGCCGATGGAGCAGTTGGACCTGTGGTTGGTACCTGGGTCGTTCTTGGAGTAGCGACCTCGACGGGCGCGCAGGCCATCTCAGTGCAAGGCTTCTTGGCTGTCGCTTTACAGGGCCGTTCATGGGGTCCACGAAAAGATCAATGGGAGCCAGTTACTGTCGATAATTAATGACCAGGCTCCTCAGGGATGTGTAAACTAACCCGCTTTACTTATCTCATGTCCTATTTATCGCAAAATCCGCATTTAGATATTTATATGATTTACGAATTCTGGGTCACTCAGTGTGTTTGTAACATCCTAATGTCGGCGGTTCCGACATGTGACGTTTCTGTATGTCGGAGCCTCCGGCATCGGTGAATGAGGGGTTAAATAACACCGGAAATGTTTTGAAATAATTTCAGTTATTGTTCTTAACATCTGTTGCTAAATATAAGCTCTCTCGTGCGCCGTCCCCCCCCCATTGCAAAAGATGGCGCGGACGAAGACACACTCACAGCCGTCGAGGGCCTCGCAGGTTTTTCGCTGTGAGTATCCGCTGCGAGGCGAAGCAACGGGGAAGGAGTGGCTATGCGGTAAGCGCCTCTCATACGGGGGCTTCAGGACGCATATCATAGGTCACCTACAAGGAACAGAAAGTGTGGAAAAAAGAGATGTATGACGTTTATGGATCTAGCGAAGAGCGTACGGACGAAGATCGTCTAGCCAGGATGGAGCGCTGGCTTCGAATCATTGCCGAGAAGGTTGGCGCTTGCCTCGAGGAAGATGATGATAACGACGACGATAGCGCTGGTAGCACGCCTATCAGCGCTACTCCAGCCGAAAGTCCGCCCGCGCCTGTCGAACCTGCTGCCGCCTCGCCACCACAGCCAGCTGTCGACCCGCCGTTCTCCAACGAGCCATCTGCGGAGAGAGAACCAGCTGCCGACTTAGCGCCTGCGAACAAGCCAGCCGTCACCGAGCCAGCCGTCGCCAAGCCGCCCAAGAGTACGCCCATGAGCAAGCGCCGTGTGAGCAAGCGTGGTGCTCCTGTTGTTAAACCGAAGAAGGCAACCAAAAAGCCCCGCCGCTCCACCCGCAACAGCGCGAACCAGAAATAAAACATAGGCACTTTTGCATAATCACATCAAATCACACTGTTTAACAACTGGGACGAATATTTTGATTTGACATAGTTTGACATGATTATGCTAAACTGTACCTAGTTACACTGTACACCTAATATGGTATGCTATGTATCGCTGGCAGATCACAAAGATCTTGCCTTTTGTATTGTAACAGAGGCTGTGACCCATAACAAAAAAAGCTCGACACATCTTCTGTTTGTGTCTTATACCTCCGAAGAGAGTCGAAGCAAATGAAATACTACTCAGGTAACAGGCTAAGAGCTTCTGGTCCTGGGTCTTCGGCAAGTACTTTGTGCTTTAGATATGATAAACTATTTTCCACCAATCAACGTATTGTTGCAAACCTTGTTGCACAAATGACGGGTATTTATACAGTATTGTGCTTTGCAGATTTTTTTTACCTCTATTTTCTCCGTAGCAGCCTTCTTACAGGGTGCATTAGTGCCGACCTTAGAGTGCTATAACAGACTTTTATAATAGCTAAAACCGAATTTTAATTAATCTAATTCTTAGATTAAAACCACACTTATTCTTGCTCATTGAACTACATGCTGTATTCTCTTATAAATGTTTGCGAAAGTGATGCTCGATGCTAAGGCTTTGGCAACGAGAGCGGCACTTTTGCCTTGTGCCCCCACGGGACGTGCTTCACACGCACGAGTTCTCCTTCCTTGGCCGTGAAGAGCACGTAGAACCCATACGGTTTGGGCTTCTGGAGTATCAACGTGTAGGATAAATTTTTCGCTCTCAAGTCATTTAAGCCCGCCAACTCCACATCAGATATGCCTTTGCTGTTTTACTTAACACCGTAATATACTTACGCTGAGGTATGTACTCAAAGCACAGAACAGACTACGTTTTACCATGGTATGTGCAGTAGTGATCAGTACCGATGGATAGCTCGGTTGGGCCACTGCTGATCACGCCTAGTGAGTCGAAAATCGCTGCACAACTCTGAGCTTGAATTAGTTGTTTGTATGTCCACGCTGTTCTCCTTTCGCTATTAAAGACTGTGCTAAGTTATTATATAGCGATTTCTAATTACAGGCGATATTCTGATTTGTAAAACTCTGTTATATTCACATCTGGCACAAAAACGTCGAATATAATCTGGAGATCTCTATATTGCAGCTTTGCCGGGCAGGATGGCATTTCAGAGAGTCTTACATGCATATCCGACTTTTATTGGTCGCAAATCGCAATTACTAATCTGATGTGACAAATCGTAATTTGTGGATAGGCAGGCTGTCGCATAACCGAGTTTTAGCAAAACAGAGAGGTCTAAATTAGACTTTGAGGCTAATTATAACAGTGATTTATTTGCCAGTTTTGCAGAAACACGTGCAAAGCACAATATATATCAATTTCGTACACCTTCAGGGGCTGGTCACGCTGGCTGGTACTGGTTCTCGGTCTGGTACTCAAATTAGGGCTAGGGAAAAAGCGCAGTTTGACTGGCTCGCTTGGATAAGGGGTACGATAAATTTCGTCAATCTGTAACAACCCGAGTACCGGACAGAGGGCCGAGTTTCCACGTTCTGTGAGCAACAGTCCGACAGCCAGTAACTACATTTCCAGTCACCGCGCTTTTGACAATGCCTAGCTCGCCCCAGATAGCCACCCTGGAAGTGAAGACGGTCGCCGCAGCTGTAGCGCTGACGTGTGGGTTGATGCTACATAGAAATACCCCAGTAAATATGCTAACGTTTGAAGCAGCAATTGCATTTGAGTCTATGTTAGATGACAAATGCTACAGCGCTTGGTTTTGCCGTCATTTGCGCTGCTCGCAAGTGACATTTCGGAAACTTTGCAGCGCGCTTCGAGGTGGCTTCTCGCCCAAACCGTTCAAGAAGTACAGCTTTGAAAGAGCTGTAGCCAGTACATTGTTTTATTTAGGATCTAGTGGAGGTTTTAGAGAAAAAGCACATGTATTTGGCGTTTCAAAAGCGTGGTGTATTGTAAATGTTAACATGATTGTTCGTGAACTTGCAGCAATGCGGTCAACGTGCATAAAGTTACCTGAAACGACTGAGAAGTGGGATAGCATTGTCGACGGCTTTCGTCGAGTTCAAGGATTTCCTCGTGTGTTGTGGCGCCATGGATCGAACTCTAATTGCAATCAATCGCCCTCGGGATTTTGAGGGTTGGTACAACCGTAAAGGTAGTCTCACATGTCTGATTGTTATTTCTTTTTAAGCTCCGTAACGTGTATTTTTTGACATTCTTTTGTAGGTTTCCCCTCTGTAAATGTCCAAGCTGTCTGTGATCATCGCAAAAGGTGTATTTCTTTTGACATCGGGGCTGGCTCTTGGACCGATGCAAAGATTTTCCAGCATTTAAACTTCGGTCGCAATATTGAGAGTCTTTTGCCTCGTGTCCATCACGTATGAGCCGATTCTGGGTACGGTGTGGCACCTACAGTTATGACCCCCTTTAGTGTGGGCAATGGAGATTTGCTGACTAAAAGCAGACAACTTTCAGCTTCAAGTTGTCGTCTACTCGAATGGCTGTTAAAAGTGCTTTCGGAATTTTGAAGGAACGATTCAGGATTTTAAAGGGGCCTTTGGATATGCACTCGCCGAATGCTTCGGCTCGCGATATTGTAGCTTGTTTGGTCGTGCACAATTTACTCATCGACCTACAAGATACAGCTCCAATTTTCGAGAACTTAGGTAACCGCGGTTTTGAGTGCGGGGAAGGCGAATTGGAGGAGAAGAACATCGGTTCCATTGATAAGAAACTCAGAGTGAAGCTAGGGGTACAGAAGCAGAATGATATTGCGAAGATGTTTGCAGCCTAAAGTCAACACTAAATCTATATCGAGGCGCCTCCTTTATCCGAAACTAATTGTTGTTACCTCGCTGCAGTGTAGCAATTAGAGCGGCAAGCTGCTGGTTTTGAACTTACATCTACGCCAATTGCGCGTCCTGACACTGTAGCATCTCGCTGATGCGGTAGTTGATAACTGCTACAAGCTGTCGGTCACTGGCAGCGTTTGCTGGTGGTGTGGGTGCAGGCGGCGCCACTGCCACCGCCATAGCCTGGAAGCCCTCAGCGATCGATTGCATCCCGACCTCAAAGCTCTCGCCCATTGTTTTTCGTTTATTTACCACCTCCACCACGTTTTCTCTGTGACTGCTGTGTTGCTTCCTCGTCACTAGATGCATCACCGTCCGATAGAATCGGTGCACCATCAGCTTCGCTATCGGCAAGTGTCTGGGCATTCATTCCAGTTGGTCTGATCATAAATAAAACAATTTCATGTTAAAGACTATATATTAGTTCGCAACAACAGACCCAAACTCTTACCCAGACCAACATTCCTGCATTAAAGCGAGCCATGGTGGCTCAATCACTTCAACTTCTGAGTTTCCCGTCGCTTGAACGTCAGCGTTGTATTCTGCCCACTTTCGTTTGAGCCACTTCAGCTGAGAGGCAGACAATAGTTTTTTAGGCAAAAAAATAATACGTATTTCATTTGTACCTTGTTCTTGCATCGTACGGTCGATATTGGGAGTTTTTGGAGGTCGCTAAGCTCAGTTGCGAGCAGCAACCAGGCCTCTCTGAGAGCAGCGTTGTTCCTAGCCCTGCTAAAGCGCTTCGCATAGGTCGGGTACCGGAGCGTCATCAAGTCGTGAACCATGTCAACAGTTCATCCCAGCACGGTGCTTCCGCTTTAGGCGTGCCGCGCGTCGCACGCTTGGCCTTGCTGCTTGGCTTGACCCTGGCACTGGAGCTCCCATCATCTTGACCAACAGGGGCCGACCCCAAGTTAACAGATGCTTGCAACGTGATGGCGTCACCGCGCGGCGTCGTTGCTGGCGCAACCAAGTGCACTGCATGAGTAGTGACAACATCGGTCGGTGGTGCAGACGTCGCGCCACAATGCGATAGCTGGGGCCAATTGTCTGTGCCTCCGACGAACTGAGCAGCTAAATTTCCACTTGAGGCAGAGGCGAGCGTCAGGCAGTCATTTACCGCGCTGACAGAGTCGTAGTTACGAGGGCTGGCCATGCTGATCTTGGTCTTGAGAAGGAGGAGCTTCTAGAAATGCGTACAACCAGTGGCTTCCAGAACCCGACGGGTACTGGTTTTGTATCCCTACCCCTTTTCGAGATGCTCCAGAACCAGCACTAGCCAGCGCGACCAGCCCCTGAGTGCGTGCTCTCAATATCTGCATTTTTGCAACTCATCCGAGACTTTATCATTATTAATAGACCACTAGGGCATATGAATACAAGCGTAGCCAAAACGGTTGCTGTGTTCTTGCTTTTTCGGCACCGCAAATGTGCGCGATTCTGGGTTATCTTTAGCCGAAAATAAGCTAACGATATCAGTTCCATCAAAATGCATTGTTCACTGTACAGACTTACTGTACTGATGCACTGTAAGAATTCATGCGTTTTTTGCAACGAAACGTGCTACTCAGTTTTGATTGGCTGAAAATGATTGTGTTGAAGTGGCTAGAGCTCTACAATTGCAGACTCTGATGCCCACCTCGATTTCGGTCCTTTCGTAGAGCTACTAAGATGCCAGTTACCGAAAGCTGCCTACCGTATACAGTATAAACTTTGTCAATCGCAGTGTCACTCGTGAAAACACGACCGAGCCAGCTTTGACACGACGTCCCAAAACGCTTTCCTCCGTGAGAATGCGAACTTGTTTGTACCCCGTTCAATGGCTGTGAAGTCCTTCGCTGCTTTTAATTCACCGCACCCGAATTGGTACTCATGCCATAACTCGTACAAATCCTTGGGCCTCTTTGAGAGTGTGGTGTAGCGGTATCAGCCAAATCTGGTTGAGGCCGATCGCCACTCACTCACTGCGCCCAGACACCGACTAACGGAGGTGGCCCCCCGTTGATCCGTGATCAGCAGAACTTGGTCTCACCTTGTGTACCCGTCGGCGGGCTGGATCTGCTCTGTCAGGGATTCGAAGGTGTCCGATCAGTGAAAGTTTAACCGTCCTGGCGGGACGCGGGATGTGTGGGGCAGCGCGGAACTTCTTCGCTCTGCACCCTTGATATAAACCCTAAACAGGGTCCGATTAGGGACGATCGGCCTTGATCTCGGGGTTTATGCCTATTCTAAGCACCGAAATGCCTAAACAAGCGTGTTCCTTGTTCTCCTTCTCCTTTCCGTGTTGCTTGCCGCTTCCAAAAGCGGGATCTTTAGTCTTGAGAACGAATCTGACTTCCAGTCAAGCACCAAACGCTGGATGATCAGGGACTTATGCACTTAGCATAGAGAAAACTTGTGTAGCTAAATTTGGCTAACATTACCCGAGATCTTACACTACGACGCTAGTATCCGCTATCTAAAGTTCCTTTTAGCACATTATACCGGGCCAATATATCTCTAAGACGTCCCGGGCGCGAGGAAGGTCACTTGTGCACTTCAAGTAAATTATGTCCTGATTGATGTCAATACCCATCTCATCGTGCATCCTGCGCCTTCCTATATCCCATCCTCGGATAAGATCGGCTATCACCATCTTCGATCAGGCGACCGATCTCGCGATCTTCAACTTTGCCCCTTGATCGCCGATCTCACTTCTGATTGGTGATCTTCGTCTTGATCGGCGATCTTGATCCAGATCAGCGATCTCCGTAAAGATCGTAGATCTTCTTCCGCTTGATCGCCGATCTTCCACTTGATCTCCGATCCCGCATAGATATCCAATTCTCACCGCTGATCTTGATCTGCGAGGCTTTGATCTCGACTTCTAAGCCTTCATCTGACTCCTAAGCCTTCATCTGCCTCGTCCCGCGAGCTTGATCAGCTTGATCTTTCCCCACGATCTTGGTCCGATCTCGTCCTTCAACCGCAGATCTTGACTTCTAGTGTCTTGATCCCTCTTTCATGCGTCTTCACTGACATCTTGAGGCCTTCAGCTACAGCGTTTGGCCAGGATCGATTGTACCCGATCGCTGCCGTCCACTCTTGATCTTCGACTTCTGGCGTCTGGTCTGCCGCAGGGGGCACCGGATCTCCACTCCCCCACCCCGTGTCGGTTGAGATCGCCGTATTCTGATCTCCCCGATCGTAAGTCGCTCTTTCGGAAAAAATCCGATGGCACTTCACCACAAGAGTGCTTCGGGTAAACGCCGAGTAGTTGATGTCACCGCTGGGCTGTTCTGGACAGTATTTCACACGGCTTCTCTGACGAAAGTTCCCTGGATTACCATTCGTCTTGTATTGCCTGTGTCTTTTGTTGCTCGCGTTAAAATTCATGTCGATGACGCTGAATTTCACTCATCACTTCTGTGTGTGACGTTGTCCAGCAGCAATCTGCGAGTGGAGGGCCTCAAAATCGCCCTCACCTACTGTCGAGCCCACTCTATGTGGTCGCTGAGAACTTGTACTTGAGCTTGATCAGTGCCCTCATTGTTGCCTATAGGGATAAGAGTTAATGGAGAACTGTCACCAGGAACATAAAATTCCTCCCGCTGTACAGGATTAAGATCTGCACTTCCTCCAGCGCTCATGTACACGCTTACAATTTTTTGCTTGAGCTTAATTGGCAGCAGCGCGTACTCGTACGGACCCGATGGTTCAATTGCTGCCCACAGCAGGGTTAGTGCTAAAGTTACCGCAATTGAGTCGCCCATGAGCTGTTGTACTGTCGGTGCAATCTGGTTACAGAGTAGGTCTAGCGTGACGCAACCAATTCAAGTCTTCAATACGTAAAAGCACGGACCGGCAGGCCCTGCTAATGATGCTGCAGTTAATGCGTCGGGATATGGTTGAGTACATCCGACGTAAACATCGATCACGCCCTTGCATGTTCTCCAACGACCCCGCAAATTCACGAAGTCTTTTGAGATGTCACTTCTCGTTGAGTACGTCGCTGTATCCTTACAGAGGCTGTGCGTTCCTTAATTGCCTGACTTCAGCTTCTTGAAGGTTTCGTTATCGATCATATCGGTTAAGTATCGTCGAACATTGCGGTCACCGTCTTTTGGATTGCCGTACAAATACTCTGAACCTGCCACATTCGCTGTTGACTCGATGTACACGGCGAGACTAAGCAGAGCACACATCTTGGGGCCTGTGCTGCAAATTATAAGCTGCTCCGGGGAATCACGCTCTTCCCGTATGCTCTTAGACCACCGCATTTGGAAGAGGAGTGTTGAAGGGTACTGAGTGTTAGGCGAGAAGTTTGTGAACTGCAACTTCATCATGTCATCGATCCGAGCACAGATATGCCATTGAAGACTAAGCACACTGCCCACCATGTATGCTTTATCATTGCGCTCCCAGTGGGCTCGTACTAGTAGGAGTAACTTCAGGAATTCGTCAAACTCCACGGGTCGGCTGGCTTTGGACTCAGATCCCTCGCGCCGGACCTCGAACTTCTTCATCCTCTTGATTAGCTTGTTCACTGCATCAGACCGGGTAGGGTTTCCACGCTCTGTTACAGGATCCCATGCTGAAATCATGCGTGGCATGAACGACGAAATGGCCTTGTTGGTGAGCTCAAGCGTTGTCGACCGGCGATGTATCGGCCTCATTTCATCACTTGGCTCTGGATCTCCGTACGTCTGATTGTTCATCCAACGGCACAAGTCCTCTGGTGTGATACGCAGTAGCGCCTCCGTCGTGGACGTGTGGTCCTTCCTATACGAGACATGGTCCTCATAGGACATGAACTTCACGAGCTCGGGCTTGTAGCGGCTTGTCATGGTCTGGATTCCTTAGAAGTGCTTCTGCGCCCTATCATCGTGGTGCCTTACGTGCTACACCCGTGCAGCTAGGGGTGACTTGATTTTTGTAAACTCGCTCTCTGCAATGCGACCGTCTTGCTTTTTGTATTAGCACTGTTGCATAGCGAGCCAACGTCTGCTATCGAACATGCTACAAAAGTAGCAGATGACACTGTGCACTATTGACACGGCTCCAGCAAGCATTCTGGCTGACGCCATGACATCAGCCAATCAATCTAAAACGTCAACTGTAGTATGGTGTCCGTCCGTCACACTTAACGCTCAGATTTTTCAGCATTCTCATTGGCAGCCGAGCGGAGCGAAGGCGGCTCCGTTTGATTATAAATACAATTTTGCTGCCGAGCGAAGCGAGGCGGCCCAAGACGGCACCTGGTGCGATCTTGCAGGGACGAAGGGCCCGCCCCAGCCACAACTTACCAGCCTAACATACGAGTAGTGCAGCGAGCCTGCGGCGAGCGGAACGGAGGCGCAACACGGTAAGTAACATGCCTGCGCCCCCGCCGCGAAGTGGCGGCGCTCGGTTAGTGTTCAATTATACAACCTCGGTTGCAAATGGCCGGTAATGTACTGATGCACTGTACTGACATACGGATGAGTCCCCGCATGTCGTACGAATGTTAGCCCAGGCTACATGTACGCTTACGCAGTTCTTAAAGTACCGTGGAATTAATCCGTTGGGGCTGTCCATCCTTCATTCTTCGGTATTCCCAGTATTATTCCGGTGTGGGCTATCCATACATACCTCTATGAGGCATTCCGTATAATGGTACATAAAGTGTATTGACTCATGGCGTTCCGCCATGTGCAAGACTACCACAGGAACGGGAAGGTAATGTACGACAATGTACGACTGAAACAGCAAGGTGGACTATCGCGGGAAGCTGTACAAACGAGCGGCGCCACGCGGATGTACTGTGCCAACGCTCTGGTGCTATACAGTTGTGTATTGAGTTAATAGCCTTACTTATCAGAACCCAGAAATCAACGTGTAATACATGTACATTATCAGCCATTTGCAACCGAGGTTGTATTTCTCAAAATCAGCAGATCTGATTGGCCACTGACGGTAGCTGGCATCAATATTTGCCAGCTCCATGGCCAATACCATGCCAAAACAGATGGTACCTTTTGCAACTTTGGTTGCACGAATAGTGCACTGGAGCGGTTTTGCAACCCATTGCCATACAAAAAGCAAGTAAATTTGATTATTGGGTTGCAAAAGAACAGTGTCCCTACACTGTGCTGCTGCAGCGCTGCTGCCAGCAGTACCAGACAATTATGTATAATACATGTAGCACCAAGCTTCGACGAATGTGCATGCCGTTGCATCAGGTGGAGGAAACGGCACCGAGCTCGAGTTGATGGGTAAATTGAGTGACCTACGACGAAATACTAGATACACTAGCTACCCTGCGCTGAGCATCGCCGTGCCAAGGTGCGGCATTTGTCAACAGCGATGGCAATGGTGCATCACGCCTTTCGTGTCTCGCTAACTCGGTTTTCAAGGGGGTACTGAGCCTTCCTGCACCTATTCGCTGCTGATTTGGATCACACAAAGACTTCTCGTTGTTGCATGGTCCAGAGCAGCAACAACGAGAAGGCTTTCTTACACGGTGCATACAAACGACTCACGAGAAAACTTTGGCACAGTGTTACAATCGCCCTGGAGGCACAATAACCTTCTCCATCGACGAAGTATACACTGAAATTGATAGTCTGTCTGTGTCTTATACCTCCGAAGAGAGTCGAAGCAAATGAAATACTACTCATGTAACAGGCTAAGAGCTTCTGGTCCTGGGTCTTCGGCAAGTACTTTGTGCTTTAGATATGATAAACTATTTTCCACCAATCAACGTATTGTTGCAAACCTTGCTGCACTAATGGCGGGTATTTAACAGTATTTGTCTTGCGCACACGTTAATACACTGATAATGACAAAAAACGTGGTGATTTCAACTTATTGCCAAAAGGCGTGGTGATAGGCGTGACTGGAATATTCAAGTTCTGGCTGCTAAGCGCAATCATTTTTATCGCTCCAGGACTTGAGAGATGAGGAGGCCGCTGATGCGTTGTGTACTGCACGTACACGATTAGCCAAGGCTGGTAGTTCTCTTATATTTGTCGTCACAAGGCGTTTGTGTCAGGCAGTGCTGATAATTACCTTAACAATTTTTTATTGCCATAAAGCGAAGTAGCGTGCAGCACCGGCAGCTTCTGAACTACTATCACACACGTCGCCAGTAGCTCTAGAACGCACTACAGGTGCGAATGGCGTTGCGTGAATTGGCCTATTGAATATTTAAGCCACGCCTACCACCATGCCTTTTGGAAATAAGCTGAAATCACCACGTTTTTGTTATTTGCCCCTAATACACGCAGCATCCTGCTGTAGCACCCATGACAATCGTGGCAATTCACATGCGTGTGCTTGTCCCATTTGAGAAAGATACCAGATTTCTAGAACAGTTGACGCTGAGGCAGTATGCGTTCGGGCTGCTGGTGGATTGTGCCGGCTATTCCACTCAGCAATATCAACAGAACTCGCTGCATTGCGGTGGTCGTCAAACGTACTCGAGTGTCCGCAAAGCCTCCTTGGCGAGGGAGGACCTCGGCACATCTGTGACCCAAAAGGCTCGCGATCGCCAGGCCTCTATAATCCAGGTGATTCCCTAGTCCACCTATATTAAGCTTATATAGGGCTGAAAGGCCTCCTACACATAGGGTCGGATAGGATCAAGAGTACATACTGGAAATAGTATATATGTATTGATATGATTACATCATATGCAGACTGCAATCTAACGTTACAGTTGCATGTTTGTACCACAGTATCTAGCTTAGAGCGTGTTCACTACACACCTGGAGACTCCACTGGAGTCTCCAGTGGAGATGGAGATCTTCAAATCGTATAGGATAAAAGCAGAAAGCCATTGGTTAAAATCTAATGCCAACAACAACACAACTCGATATAAAATCAGGATTTCTTCTCTACCTCTTTGAGGTGGAGAAGGGAGCGCTATCTAGAGATCGTCCCGTCCTTGTGCAAAAAGATGTTTGCCGATTTCAAACTGACTTTATTTTGTGAATTGGATAACACAGATAGTTGTTATATTCCCAAAATTGCGTTGAAGTCGGAATTCAGCAGCAAATATGAGAAGTGCTCGATCACTGCGGAAGTAGGAGCATAGCTGTGTGACTGGGAATCATGCAAAGGCTTGAACTAAGGCAAGAATGCTTGCATTTAGAATTTGGTCGGTGATAAAGCATTTAATTGGTTTAAATAGCATAACTGGATCATGCTAATTGGATAAAAAGGTAGCTGGAGATGGAGACACCGCGAACAACGTAGAGATGGAGATTGCCGCAAATCTCCATCTCCAGGTGTGTAGTGAACACGCTCTTAATAGACTCGTCTTACGCCGGTAAGTTAGAGACCTCACGAGTGAATTCACGCTAAGATCAAGATACCAAGATCCGTGCACACTCCATTTCAGCCAGTACATGAAGTCATGTTAATGTTAATGAAGTCATGTATGGCCTTGAAATAACCAAGCGGAATCTCGATATTTCCAATCATTTCTGCGGCTTGCAGATTCTGTATCAAGTACGGTATCCGACAGAGGGAACTCGAGCAGTAAGAGGAAGAGAACGTCCATCAGCAACTTTCGCAACGCCAAGATCTAAATCGCGATTTAACCAAAGATTGCCTCGTGTCAGGACCGCTGAGTCAAGATTCACAAACTCGTTTGTGACGGTTCCACCGAGATTCGGGACTCATACGCTGTAAACATCCCAACAAAACTACGGCATTTGTCGAAGACCGAGGGTCGATATACAGGGCCAACTATCCCCAGAAGAAGCTGTAAATCGGTCGGCGGGTAACGCAAAATTTGTGGCAACCCGCGATACAAAGGCAAGGAGATGCATATATTGCCAATACTGGTGCACCAATTGTCGACAACGAGTTCAAGAGAATTGTGCACGTTTGTCTAGCAACAGAAGGCACATACCGAAGAGCAGATTGGCAGGATTGAGAACGACCACAAAGCTCTCATTGCAGAATTTCGCAAGGACGTCAAACTCATTGAATTCCGATATTCATTCTACTCGCACCCAATAACGGAGAAGTCAGCCTCGACTGTTGCTGTGTTTGGAAACACTACAAAACTGACGTAGTTCGACCTCCTACGATCTCCTAGCCCGACTCAAAATCAGCTACACTATCCGTACAGCTCTGCAATGCCGTTCTCAAAGCTGACGACTCGAAGCACGAGAGCTAAAATATTAAGCATACCAAAATAGATGCCCTCACATCAACCCCTATCTAAAGCAAAATTAACATAGGGTCGGTTAGGGATTTTGGGTCAAAACCCCTAGATTATAGAGGCCTGGCGATCGCGGCTAGACCCCATCGCAAGATTTCCCATTTCGCCTGATGTCCATGCACTGACTCAGTGCCAGTGGCACAGCCACTGAGTTACGAACACCACACATGGCCTCCGACTCTTGGTCCGGTAATCAAGGCGGCACTTTGACATCACCACGCGTTGATTGACAAGGTCTCGACACAGTTTGTTTTTGACTCAGCACTGCTCCGAGTTCCCTCTTTATCATCAAGAGCCAGCAGCAACAACAATTCAGTCATTTTACCGTACCTTAGTTTGCTTTGAGTTTATAGAAACCCTCGCCGCAGCATTACTTCCAACTCACCGGCTGCTTCACCACCGACGGGGCATGCTTACACATTATGCTACAAAAAGCTTGGTTTGTGTCCGTTCCCCAAGAACATCAAAGGATCTGCCTGTCCGTATAAACGAAACCTCTCGACAGTTCGTTGCTGAAGCATCAACAAAGCACGAATTTCTCGCTATCAGCTCCCCTCACTGTGAAGAATTCTAGGTAGACAGCACTTGACAGCAGGATGAAAGTGTCAACAGGTTTCGTTGTGGCTGCCTTGGCTGCGTTGAGTGTCAGCGTTAACGCTCAGTCGGAGAGCACATCTAGCCTCGCATCGGGATCTTCAGACTATAACACGGAACAAACGCTCCCGGTGACGTCCGGCTCAACCGATTCGGCCACACAGACGAGTGATACGTCACTTGAAGGTTTGGATGAGGGCTTGACCACCGATTCGTCAGCCCTCGAAGGCTATTCCACCGAGGGCTCCACGACAGCGTCGTCTGGTGAGACGACCGACCTGCTTCCATCTTCAGGTTCTTCGGAAATGACAGAGACTTCCTCGGCTGCAACGACCGATTCATCCGAGGAGACTACCCCTACCGAGTCGTCGGGGGAAACTACAGACGAATCCGCTGAGACTGAGCAGTCCACGTCCGATGGTAGCTTTACGGACGAACAGAAGTCGATCTGGGTGGAGCGTCACAACTATTTCCGAGTGCAGGCCTTGCCCTGGTCAGCAGGAAACATGCAGCGAATGAACTGGGACGACGACCTGGCAAAGGACGCGGCGGCAGCAGCTGCGAGCTGCGCAGCTAAAACGACCACCGGTCTCAACGTCTACGAGTCTACATCGACCGACCCGTCCACAGTTCTGGAGGAAGCGATCAACGCTTGGGTTGTCGAGCCGGCACTCGAGAACATCGGTAGCGTGGTTCCTCCGGCAAAGGAGGGTGACGCTGTGGGCGCGGGACTCTACAACTCGTACACACAGGTGATCTGGGCTTCAACGACAGGTGTTGGCTGTGCCATGTCCAGTTGCTCCGGCGGATCCATGGTTGCGTGTGAATACTCCCCGGCAGGAAACGACGGCAAGTCGGCATGGTTCGTTCACTACGCTCAGGCTACACAGTGCCCGACCGGTACAACGGCTCAGCTTGGTCTGTGTGTGGTGGAAGGCGATTCGAAGAACGACCTCATCGCGCCGATCCCGGACGGTAAATGGACGTACGAGGTGTACCCGACGTTCGTCGCGGACATTATGTCCACAATCCTGAAGGCAGCAAAGGCGAGAGATACTCCAGGGAACGCGCCTGCATCTACTAGCTCCCCGGACGGATCAGCAATGTACGAGACGTCCCCGGAAGAGTCGAGTTCAGACACCGAACAGACCGCAAGTTCGCTTGAGATGGAGACCTCTATCGATGAAACCAGCTCGTCGACTCTGGGCGGCAGCTGGGGAGTCTCCTCTGGCGAGGATTCGTTGACCGAGTCGTCAGGAGAAACGGCCATGTCCTTGCTCGATGACATCACGTCCACTTCATTGGAAGAGGAGACAGCTTCCGGCTCGTCCACTGATTTGTACAGCGAAACTTCTAGTAGCGAATCCTTGGAGGATACACCTTTGCAGGTCGAGTCTTGCTCTGGATCCTTCACTGGAGCGACTTCGATCTCTGAAGAGACCGCATCTTCAGAACTTGGCGGTGGTTGGGACGTGCCTGCCACTTCGGATTCGTCAGACACGACCTATGATTCTAGCTTAATGACCGAATCGTCGACGCCGGGTGAAAGCTTGGCTTCCTCGGGATCGGAAGAGTTTGATACCAGCTCTTCGTTGCTTGGGGGATCCATGGAGACATCTCCTGATGAGACGAGCTTGAGCTCTGGATCTTTGCCGGATTCGACAACTGAAGACGAGGAACCAGGCACGGTGAAGCCCAGCTCGGCCACCGGATCATATTTCAGGAACCAGGAATCGTCGCCGTCATCGGGATCGGCGACGACCAGCACCAAGCAGGAGGACTCGACTAAACAGGAGGAGGACTCAACTAAACAGGAGGACTCGACTAAGCAGGAGGCGTCTTCGGATGCGGGCCCGACGACTGCAGTCTCGGCCAAGAACGCGTCAGACGCTGCTGTGGCGGCCACCACTGCGATTTCTCCTGCAGGTATCGCCGGTATTATTGTGCTTGGTGTCGTGGCTGTGGCCGCCTTGGCCGTATTCGTCAGCTACCGTAAGAACCAGCAGCGACAGCGGGACATCATGCGCGACGGCGGTATCCAAGTCATTTAAGTCCCAGGCACTTGTCAAAGAAAAGCTCGAGGATCCAATAGAGACCCGAGCCAACGTGATGAAGCGTACACGGTGTGCGTCGTCGTAGGTGAAAGAGAGAGTGAGAGATACAATAGTGCGGCGAGGCCACCAACAGCCAGCATAAAGTCAATCGAATCTGGATTAGTTTTATCTGATCCTCCCGCTTCGCAAAGGGCAAAGCCTCGGCATGATCGATTTTGGGAGCGGTGCGCTTTGCCGACTTGGCAGTGTGAACTTCGCACTGCGAAGGTCAATAAACTTCTCTACTTCGTAAAGATCTTTATCCCGAGAAATAAATCCACACCCACAGTTTGGTACCGTACGGTCGGAAATGACTGCTTTGCTGTTGAGTGGAGAGAGTTCTGGCAACGGATGCCTGCAATTTGGTGCTTACGGCACGAAGATTATTCGACGATTTTGAGAGATATGAAGGCTGTTGTTGTGTCCACGTCTTTCGTGGCGCCATGTCTCCAATACTGGACGCATGAGATATCGGACTTGAGAGTTCAGACGTTCGGTGAGGCGGGGTAACGTTCGGTGCTCGACGTCTTTAGTCGTGCGCTTTCGAGAATGCAGAAGCGTTCCACTGCCATGAATTGCCGATGGCGATCCGGTGGCGACATCAGCCCGTCGTTTATACAGCAGCTTTTTCAAATTGCAACACTGAGCACCGCTTTCCTACTAAATTTTAAGATGGGCTTTATTTAAAATGGCACTACTTAATCAAAATCCGATGAGAACTGTTTGAGCAGCGTATGTAGGAATACGTTTTTAGCAACTTTTGCTGATTTTCACTGTAAAGGCATTGGCAGCTGTAGCGACGGAAGCATCTGTCGGGTAGACCAGGATCTCCATTCAGAGTCAGCGCTGCCCAAGCTTTTGCATCGGTTACCGCCCCACACACACTCCATTTCGACCTTTCTGAGAGAGAACGTCGGACCTGTAGCGTCATTCAAATATGCAGGTGTCAGCGATGCTCTCTTTCCTGACCGTGGCGGTCATGACCGTCCGCGGCGATAGCTTTAGCGCCGAGGACCAGGCTACCTGGATCGACCGTCACAACTACTTCCGAACCACAGGCCTGCCCTGGTCGGCAGGAGATATGCGTCGCATCGGATGGAGCTCCGACCTGGCCACGAGTGCCGCCTCCACGGCCTCCAAGTGCTCGGCCACTTCTGCAGCAGGTGTCAACGTGTACCAGTCCTCATCGGCCAACTCGTCGTCCATTATCGACGAGGCCATTCAACAATGGGTCGTGGAGACGTCTGTGTCGACGCTCAAGACTCTGGCACAGCCTGGCGCTTCCGGGGTTGACGTAGGAGCAGGCACATATAACTCATATTCACAGGTACTCTGGGCCGCGACCACCAGTGTCGGATGTGCCAAGGCCAGTTGCTCGAGCGGTGAACTCGTAGTGTGCGAGTATTCGCCGGCAGGAAACGACGGGTCGTCACCCTGGTACGTCCATGCCGACACAGCCTCGGACTGTCCGTCCGGCACGACAGCTTCACAGGGACTTTGCATCGTCGAGGGTGACGCGGCCAACAACCAAATCGCTGCCATTCCGGCGGGTAAACTAACGTACGAAGTGTATCCAGCGTATGTGGCCAACATCCAGACAGTATTAATTGAGGCGGCACGTGCCTTGGCCAATGGTTCGGGTACGAGCTCGACGGCACAGACAGCAACGAACCCGGTGGAACAGACAGCAGCGAACCCGGCAGAACAGACGGCTACGACCCCCACCGCCACGACTGCACCTGCATCAACGACAGCGCCTACCACGTCGTCATCCAATGAGGACAGCGGTGCTGCTACCAAGACTAGCGGGGACAGTGTTGCTACCAAGACCAGCTCATCGAATGAGGACAGCAGTGCTGCTACCAAGACTGGCTCGTCCAAAAAGACCACCACTTCATCGTCATCGAGCTCTAGCTCAGAGTCCTCTTCCACTGCTACTAAGACCGGCAAGACGACGTCCGACACGTCAAAACAGACCACCACCTCGTCGTCGTCAGACTCCAGCTCGAGCTCTGAATCTTCCACGGCCAATAAGACTGGCAAGACAACACAAACGACGGATTCTACGGAGGACTCGTCGACGAAGCAAACGACGGATTCTACGGAGGACTCGTCAACGAAGCAAACGGACTCGGACGAGTCGGCACCCGGCACGGTAAAGGCGAGCTCCGACACCGGATCAACCTTTACAAATCAGGCCACGTCGAGGACGACGGAATCGTCGACGGAGCAGACTTCAAACACTACACCAGCTACCAATACGCCCAGCACGGCTAACACTGAAAGCACTACCGGGTCAGGTGGTGCGTCTAGTATTAACAACCAGTCGGTTGCTGCTGCCGGCGGAGGAATCTCTGCTGCCGGCATGGCCGGTATGATTGTACTGGCCATCGTCGCTATGGCCGCCTTTGGTGTGGTCATGAGCTACAAGAGGAACCAGAAGCGTCAGCGCGAGATCATGCGCGACGGTGGCATCCGAATCATTTAAGCTAGAGCAGTGGCGTGTCCAGTCAAACGTAAATCGAGTTCGACTTTGCACTCAACCTGTCTTGATGGCTACTTTCGCGTGGAAGAGGAGCACGTCAAACACATGTAGTCAAGGCTGTTGTGGTGCTGTCTTGTCCAGTGCAGTCAATTCAGTTTTGTTCCCATGTTTAGAAATGAGTATTGTGCCAAGCGTTCTTGCTGCTCTGTTGACTGCAGCAATGGCAGCTTCTTCTTGTTCTAACTGACGTCTCTTCTCTGTGGATATTGGTCCATTCTGTCCTGTTGCATCCAGATCAACGGTTAATTAACTTGGGCAGCCCACTGAAAAAAGCTCGTAGCTACAGTGCGCTCACACTATTCGCACGTTCAAGAAACATTAATCGGTGCTCAAGCTTGGCAGATCGATGCATGGCTGGAGAGTTCCAAGTAAAGGAGTACAGTAAGCATCAGCTATACTACAGTATTTTTTTCCGGTTGAGGGCACGTGAAAATGAAAACGTGGATACCATGGTACATGCGAAAAACGTCATCGCTGTTATCTCGTACTGTACCGATTGGAATATCTGTCCTGCAAAACAAGGCTACCGGTGCAGAATTCACTCACTCTTGTGTTCTCCCGCGCATGGGCAAATAAAACATTTGCGCTCGAACAACTTTTACCGGATGCCTTTGAGACTCTCAAATTGAGAGGACACTTGGTGTCGAATCAAACGGGCAAAATACAGTTTGATAGCATCCCAGCTCGGGAATCACGCTGTAAATCGCTCGTATCTTCGAACGCATGGCAGGGTCAGGCATTGCAGAAGTGTCGGAACACTGCCACCGTGGCGATTGGCATATGGCGGCCAAGCACTTTTGCCATGGGTAAATGACAAAAAACGTGATGATTTCCACTTATTGCCGAAAGACGTGGTGGTAGGCGTGGCTTAAATATTCAATAGGCCAATCCACGCAACGCCATTCGCACCTGTAGTGCGCCCTAGAGCTACTGGCAACGTGTGTGATAGTAGTTCAGAAGCTGCCGGTGCTGCACGTGGCTTTGCTTTATGGCAATGAATATTTGTAAGGTAGTTGTCAGCACTGCCTGACACAAACGCCTTGTGACGACAAATATAAGAGAACTGCCAGTCTTGGCTAATGCTGTTCGTGCAATGCACACCGTCTCAGCGGCCTCCTCATCTCTCAAGTCCTGGGGCGCGAAAAGATTGCGCTTAGCCGACAAAATGTGAATATTCCAGCCACGCTTATCACCACGTCTTTTGGCAATAAGTTGAAATCACCACGTTTTTTGTCTTTTTGCCCCTTTTGCCATAGAATTCGTTGATTCGTTTTGGCACCGGGCAACCTCGAGGGATTTGAGGTGCCTAAAAACGGACGGGAAAACACAAGAGGAAGTGTTCGCCATGTGGACAGTCCGTCGAGACGCCCCGAAAGCTTCACTTCCCGTTTTATCGTGCTCGGGCTGTAGGTTTCACCGAGAATTCGAACGCAAAAGTCTCAATAAATTCGCTTTCATGAAGGTATCAGCAATACTTGCCGCCTCGGCTGCAGCCATGGTGACTGTCAATGCCGAAAGCTACAGTGAACCGGACCAGGCCATCTGGATCGACCGCCACAACTACTTTCGCACCACAGGGTTGCCATGGTCTGCCGGCAACATGCGTCGCATTGGATGGGATGCTGACTTGGCCACCAAGGCCGCCTCAACCGCAGCCAAGTGCTCGGCCACCTGCGGAAAAGGTGTAAATGCGTTCCAGTCGTCGTCAACCAACGCGTCGTCGGCCATCGATGAGGCGATTCAAAAGTGGGTGGTGGAAACAGGCGTGTCGACGATTAAGACAATGGCCCAGCCCGGTTCCAGCGGGTTGGACGTGGGTGTAGGCTTCTACAACTCGTACTCGCAGATACTCTGGGCGGAAACAACTAGCGTCGGTTGTGCGACTGCAACCTGCTCAGGAGGAGAGTTGGTGGTGTGTGAGTATTCCCCAGCAGGAAACGACGGTAAGTCTCCTTGGTACAAGCACGCGTCTCAAGCGTCTGAATGCCCAGATGGAACGGTTGCGTCCGGTGGTCTTTGCATCGACGAAAGTAACGATGCCAACAACCCGATCGCGCCCATTCCTGCTGGCAAATACACGTACCAGATATACCCGGCTTTTGTCGCGGATATCCAAACAATTCTACTGAATTATGCGAGAGATATCGCCAACGGCTCCATTCCGCCGGCGACACAGTCAAGCCTCTCAACATCATCTACATCGGCCCCAGAGGCGACAACGGCAAACCCTTCCAAGGAAACTACAAGTTCTTCTGCCTCGAGTAGCGGCAGTTCCTCGTCGGAATCCTCGACGAAACAAGAAACGCCAAAGAAAGCGGCCGACACGAAATTGTCGTCCGAGAACTCGCCTGCGTCACCAGCAGCGCAAGACGATGGCGAGCAGACCCCGGGTACAGTCAAGGCAAGCTCGGAAACTGGTTCGACTTTCCAGAACGAGGATAAAGCACCCGCAGCACAGGCAAGTACATCGGAGGGCACCACCAAGGAAAAGACGGAATCACTGACCACTAGTACCGAGGAGGGAGGGAAAGGTTCGCACAGCATGACTACGCTAGGAATGGTCAGTATGTTCATTCTGGGGATTGGGGCGGTAGCCGGCATCGTCATGTTCGTCCACTATCGAGTGTCGACACAGCGTCAGAACGATATTCTTCTGGATGGCGGTGTCCATCAATAAGCGGACCTGCTTCTCTATTTCAGGCTACTATGAAGTTTTCATATAAGAGTTCGCTCAGTTTAGTAAACTCTCTGGCTTTTAATCCAGAGTTGTTAGGAGGATCCGACTAGGTACCATTATCTGAATGATAGCTCCAGAAGTAAGCTATAAAATCATTTTTATGCTGCAGTCATATCCATTCAGGAAACGATGTTGCCTGTGTCCTCAATACACCTTGCAGCAACATCTCAAATTAGTAGTAATAGCAGTCTAGAAAGCTACTATAGTATACGGCAATATCGCTTCATAAACTATTATAGAATTTATTATTAGCTTAAGAATGGAAAGTGATGTATTATTTCACGGATAAGCTCCCGAATTGTTACGCAGACGATCTCATATCACTTAATTGTGAAAAGTAGAGTTAACCTTATTTATTTAGGATGAGACACAACAAGAAAATCCTTGGTATAAATGAATCTAAACTTCATAAAATGTGGGAACGGCCTTACAAATGAGGAAACGTCTGAGTAAAGCCTTGCTTTGTCGGAATACTGAGTAAAACATTCATATTGTTATCCCAATAGGACGGGTAGTGCAAAGTCTGATTGCTGGTTAATGTTGTGACACATGTAGCACATTTGCTCGATCGCGCGCTTGGTGTGAAGGTACAGTATTGATATTTAGTTCCATAGACTGTGTCTCGTGCCCATGC
Source organism: Phytophthora tentaculata (assembly GCA_033557915.1). Classification (NCBI taxonomy): domain Eukaryota; phylum Oomycota; class Peronosporomycetes; order Peronosporales; family Peronosporaceae; genus Phytophthora; species Phytophthora tentaculata. Next base: position 512,664 of record JAUCEA010000006.1, read on the forward strand.
CTACGAAGAACACAACAAACTCTTGAATTATTGTCATAACAGTCGCTAGCATAGTTTCGGGTGTCGTCAAATTAAGCGTTGATGCTAATAGTTGGATATCATGCGGTCGACATATCTTGGGTCTTCAAGAAAACTATAGACGAGCTTAAACGCCTGTAGATCTTCGCCGGTTGCGGGATACTACATGTAATGTTTAAAATAGTAAGCCCCCTATATAATATTACTCTCAGAATAAGCTAACAGGTATTAGTATATTTTTCTCTTTAAAACTTAATGTACTACTAAATAGCGATACCGTCGTCTACGATCTTTGAAAGATGCAACTACGTGTTCCATTCATACGAGGATGATACATGTAGGTGAATGTAATGCTGGTCGTATTACTAGAGCGGGTTATTATTAATTGCATTCTTGCAATTTTGAAGCGAAGAATCATTCGAGCGGTTGGCTGTTCAAACACAATGGGTGAATTGCCACATCCTAGTATCCTATCTGACGGATCGCCAAGACGTGATTGACTTCGTCTGATTCTGGAACTCTGGTTTATTGGCATTTTAGGGTACCGTTATTGCGGGATATATACTTTTTTTAAATATTAAACAAAGAAATAGAGTAAGTTTCAATATATATTATAGAGAAATGCTTTACTCTGAACAGATGAGATCTCTCTCGTAATTACGGGAGTGAACATACTGGACTGCACATCCCTTATGTCCCTGAAATTGAGCGATGATCAATGACGAGTGGTCGTCTGCGAGTTTGCGAGCAATTTTCAGAATAAAACTGTTAGTTATTAAAGTTATTAACGTTTAAAGTAATCATCCCGTAATATCACTCCTGTATCAAAAGGCAGACTATGGCAACACCTGGGAATATCGGAAAATCGTGTAAACAAGAATCGCTGTTGCTTGCCGATATTAGCAGTTTCATAAATGCGGGTGCTACGTAATTTTGCTGAACTCTGTGACTACTCAGTAAAGTTTTAACTTCTGAATACTTTTTGATTTGCAGGGGCGTTTTACTGAGCATTGAGTAAGTATCAGTTAATGAAACCCCCTATCTTTGTCTACTGCAGAATGCCAAAAAAAGAAGAGTGCAATCTGCCGAGGTTTGTTTTGTGCAATAACACGTAGCTCTCCAAAATTGTCATGTGCAGTAAAGTGTCCCTATTCTGTGCTTTAATCTTGTACTTCGAAGTAGCTATCTGCGTTTGTATGGCTTCGTGAAGAATATGGCGGGTCATTTTTTTAATAGAGCATGATAACCAACTATTAGCATCAACGCTCAATTTTGACGACACCCGAAACTATGCTAGCGACTGTTATGACAATAATTCAAGAGTTTGTTGTGTTCTTCGTAGGCATGGGCACGAGACACAGTCTATGGAACTAAATATCAATACTGTACCTTCACACCAAGCGCGCGATCGAGCAAATGTGCTACATGTGTCACAACATTAACCAGCAATCAGACTTTGCACTACCCGTCCTATTGGGATAACAATATGAATGTTTTACTCAGTATTCCGACAAAGCAAGGCTTTACTCAGACGTTTCCTCATTTGTAAGGCCGTTCCCACATTTTATGAAGTTTAGATTCATTTATACCAAGGATTTTCTTGTTGTGTCTCATCCTAAATAAATAAGGTTAACTCTACTTTTCACAATTAAGTGATATGAGATCGTCTGCGTAACAATTCGGGAGCTTATCCGTGAAATAATACATCACTTTCCATTCTTAAGCTAATAATAAATTCTATAATAGTTTATGAAGCGATATTGCCGTATACTATAGTAGCTTTCTAGACTGCTATTACTACTAATTTGAGATGTTGCTGCAAGGTGTATTGAGGACACAGGCAACATCGTTTCCTGAATGGATATGACTGCAGCATAAAAATGATTTTATAGCTTACTTCTGGAGCTATCATTCAGATAATGGTACCTCCGAGTCGGATCCTCCTAACAACTCTGGATTAAAATCCAGAGAACAATGCCGTGCTTTGTACGGGGAAGCTCTGGATTTGTGTAGGAATCCATGCTTCTACCAATCACTACTCACGCAAAGAATCAGAATCTGTTGCCTAATTGCTTTTTGAAAAATATAATGCCATTTTAGTGCGAGCCGTAAAACAAATTTATACAATTATTTATAAATTTGTTTTTCGGCACGTATAAATTTATACAATTATTAATAAATTTGTTTTTCGGCTCGCATAAATATTCTAAAATGGCACTATATTTTTTAAAATGCAATTAGGCTACATATTCTAATTCTTAGCGTGAGTAGTAGTGATTGGTAGAAGCATGGATTCCTACACAAATCCAGAGCTTCCCCGTGCGAAGCACCGTGCTTGAACAATGCCGTGACGGCATTGTTCAACTGTTGTTTGCCTTACGTTCAGCATCCTACCTCAACGAGTTTTTTTTTTAAAAAATGCTTCATGTTGAAGTATTTCGTACTTAATGAGTACTTCGAAGTACACAAAGCTCAAACGACTTGCCCATTTCTTAGACTTCGCTATGTCATGCGGGTTCACCCCAGACCTGGCCAGGATGCTGGAGCAAATGGCCGTGGAGAAGGAGCATCACGCCATTGAGGCCCAACAGGGTTTAGCGGAGACGGAGCAAAACGTGGCCCGGGCCAAGTCTAAGCTGGCCGAAGTAGAGGACAAACACCATAAACAACAGCTAGAAAATGGCTACGATTGGACCCGAACGTACGAGAAGTGGGACGCGTGGGAAGACCCCGAAGAGCTTGCAAGACAGGAGCAAGAGGCTCGAGAACGCAGCGAGCGAGCGGCCAAGGCTCAAATGGGCTGCAACCATGACCACTCGGCCGTAAGAAACCATACCCAAAATGTGGCAATTATTTATGGCATAACTTCATTATTTGTGGATTTTACCTAAATGTTTAGGAGCAAAAGCTGATGGACATGACGACTCAGGAGAAACTGGCAGCTTGTGACGAATTCCGAGTACTGGGCAACCTCTTTTTCAAGCACGGCCAGTACCAGAGAGCTGCGTTCCATTACCACAAAGCACTCGTGTACTTCGAGTACGTGTTCACTGATACCGACGAAGAGGAAGCCCAGGCCGATGCATTAAAGATCAAGCTACTGCTTAACTTTGCTGCTTGTCGGCTGAAGACAATGCATCTGGACGATGCAGTGCACCACGCTAACCAGGCGCTAGAAATTGACCCGAAAAATGTCAAGGCGCTCTACCGTCGAGCGCAGGCGTACAGACTGAAGGACGAATTCGATCTTGCACAGAAGGATATCGATCGTGCAATTGAGCTTTCGACAACTGAGGAAGCTAAGCAGTCGGCAGATTCACTTTTGATGCAAGAAAAGAAGAAACTCCAGGCTAAAATGTTCGCGTACAAATTACGGACGAAGCAGGTGTCGGCCGCCATGTTTGGCACTGGTGACAAGACCAAACCACCAGAACGTTACGTACCGGGCCTTCGTGCTCCAGACGCTAACCCTTTGACACTCAACTTGTTGAAGAGCTCACGTTCAGCTTCAACGTTGACAAGTGATGAGTTTCCGTGTTTGGACACTTGGCAGCCGTCAACTCGCGGTCTTGGTGAACTACAGACATTAATATCGAGTCTCGAGAGCCCATAAAGAAAAGGAAAACGAAATGAGAATTGTATTCTATAGGTTGTACTATCGCAAGTAAGAGACCTTTATCTCTAAAGTCGCGAGGATGATTTTCTAGTCCTCAAACTTGAATGAGTTGGAAGCCATGCTGATGGCGCCGCACATGTACGTCGAGCGCTTGAGTTTGTTCTTGCCCTTGGTGAAGTCCTTACCGCGAGTTTTGAGCAGCTTGTTGTTGGCCTTGACGCCTACACCGTCGACGCCGAAAGTGCCTTCGTAACTGTTGTCACGCAGAGTATCGTCCACGATTTTCTGCGACCAGTACTCGCCATCCACGCGCTGGAATGGGGTGCCTGCGGCCTTGGTATTTGTGGCCACCTTCTCGATCTTCTTGGGTTGCCACTCCAAAGCGGCCTTAGCGGCCTGGTCACGACGCGCAGCTTCTTTCTTCTGAGCCTCCTCATCCTCGGACGAGTCCGAATCGGAATCTGAAGAATCTGAAGACGAACTGTCATCCGAGCTGGATTCAGCGTCACGTTTCGCCTTCTTGCTGTTTTTCTCGGCAGCAGGAGCTTCAGCCTTACGTTTGTTAGACTTGGGCTTCTCCTCATCCGAAGAGTCCGAGTCGGACGAATCCGAAGAAACATCCGAGTCACTCTCCTCAGCCTTGGCCTTCTTCTTGTCTGCAGTGGCCGCCTTCTTGGCCGGTTTCTCCTCTACCTCATCCGACGAATCGTCCGAGTCGGATGAGTCATCCGAGCTGGATTCCTCCTTCTTGACAACAGCCTTCTTCGCAGCAGGCTTCTCCTCTTCGGACTCGCAATCCGAGTCTGAGTCCGAGCTAGAAGACTCTTCCTTCTTGGCCACCGTCTTTTTGGCCGGCTTTTCCTCTTCCGACTCATCGTCCGAGTCCGAATCAGAGCTGGAGGAAGATTGCTCCTTCTTGACCTCAGCAGCCTTTGCCTTTGCCTTCGGTTTTTCCTTCTCCGACGATTCCGATTCCTCACTTCTGGATGTGACCTTCTTGGCCGACGTCTTCTTATCGTCCGACGACTCGGAACTGTCACTGAAGCTGCTGCTCTTGGCCTTTTTCTTCTGCGGCCTCTTGGCCGCGTCCACCACTGACGTGGCCGGCACCTTGGCCTTCTTCATGTTGTGCGTCAGGTAGAAATTGTATACGTCCAGCAGGTCGTGCTCGCTCTTGAAGGCCTTGGGCTGAAGCTTGGCCTCCTTGGCCAGCGCGGCCGCCGACTTCTTGAGCCCGGCGCTGGTCAGCAGCGCATGCACAAGTGGGTAAACGTCGCTGGCCACCACCATGTCGGGGTGAGCAATGCGGAAGGTGTCGGTATGAGGAATGACCTCTGGCTGCAGATTCGCATCGGCCAACGCCAATCAATGGCCGGCGTCAAAACCTGTGGAATGTATTTGCGACAGCATGTATTATATGATACAGGTTTACCAAGTTGAAGCGAGATTAATTTAAATACCTTCTTTTTTAAAAAATGGTCTCTGTGCTTCCACGAGTGAATTCTGGAATGCCGTCCAAGAGCGTGAAAGTGCCTTCTCCACTAAAGGCGTCCGCAATCCAACCTACCAACGAGGTCTTCCTAGTACCAGGGCGTCCACCCCGTCGTATTAGCGATGCATCAATGTTCAGTTCTTCAACCATATTCGCAAGCTGGCGGAGCCAGTTTCATCAATTATCGCGTAGCTCCGTGTGGATGAGAGCTTTGAAGATGCAAGCGCTGGTTGTGCGGAATGCGGCCGAGAGTATTGCGTGCGCGTGGATCCCTGTCCTGATTGCCTTTGCCGTCGCCGCCATCGTCTTGAAACTCTCTGTTCAAGAGCTAGCTAAGCACTACGTATTCAAGAACAGAGTTCGCAGTGCGCGTATCATGTGTCTACTCATCGGCACCCCCACGGTATTGATTGACACCCAAACGAGAATAATTGTATTGGGAACAAACAGTACAAATACTGCAACAATGGGCACGCTGATTATGGCGATAATTGAAATCTGTCTAAGAGCAGGGAATACGGATTCGACGTCGCCGGGCTCGAATAACAATTGACCATTTACAGAAGCCAGCAACGGTCGAGAGTTCTATCTCTCCTAACGTTTCAATTGCCTCTCGCCCATCGATGACGGCAGGATCAAACGACTTCGAAGTATGGCGCTGTCAGATGCAAGCATTTCATACAGCCGAGCTGAACGCTGATATGTGTGCTGAGTATTGCGATCGGCTGTTCTGGAGCAATCCTCTTCTTCTATGGCAACCATCCTTACTATTCAATGCTGAGGCAATCCGAAAACTTGGAGAGAGCTGGATCCGAAATCATGGTCTGGCGTTTAAACCAATTGGAAATGTTAGGGCTGCAAGTTGGAGTCGAGTTATTGTGGACTACGTGTCCATTGTGCTGGAGATAATATTTGGAATTGAGTTTGATCATGTTAAAACGCTGAGCTCATTTCTAGCGGCCATGTTCATGATCACAGCCGTGACCAACATCAATATTTCGATTTGTGTTTATTTAAGCTAAATTGAAGAAGTTATCTCTTTACAAAATGGCAGCACTGTCAATTGACGGATACGCGATTTGTTCGATTTGATCACCCTCCATTGAACTAACATGTAAAGTTGAACAGTACTACAGCATCTGCTGGGGCCGAGTTCAAACTTGTGTACTATATCGCTCCCTGCCATGGTTGAGATAAGTTTCACCGTTAAAAACACTTTTAGTTGCTCTTCTATTTATCTCTGTGACGATCTAGCTCGGAGTTACTTAAAAGAATAAGTGAGGCAACTCAAAACGAAATGATAAACTCTAAAAAGAAATTGAGTTAGTGAGTGCATTTGAAAGAGCTCGTCGCGATCTTTCGATGCATGTGCCTGTTGACGTTCAAATTTCTATTACATATGAAAACAAAGCCGTGCTGGCGCTCTGGATTTGTGAACATAAGTTACTCTTTCCGTACCAACCGTTTAACCCCTCTAGCCCCGCGCCCTGTATTCTACAGGATAAGAAATCAGGCCATTTTGCCCTATAGAAATAATAAGTCACTCGATACAAACTTCAAGTGACACTGCGATTATAAAGTTTCAGAATCATGTTGCTAACCTCAGGGCAATAATTCACGGCCAGAAATTTCGAGAAAATTGCGCGTGGCGGTTTCCCGCCCATTTGCGAATTGGACGGATCGAGCGCATGGGCAAGCGCAAGCACATCGGAAAGCTGACCTGGTCGCAGCCGTGGTCCAAGCTCAAGAAGCTCGGGTGGCGTTTGGAGAAGCCAAGGGGGCTCGCCGACGAGAACCGATACTTCACAACCGCTAGCTGAGAGAAGAAGGCAAGCGCTGTCCACCTTGTGGACTATTTTGAAGGTGCAGACGAAGTCTGGCGGCATCTTCCCGTCGAAGGTATGCGAATTTATTTACATGTGATATCAGAAACTAACGCTAGATCTGTTCCAGTGCTCTATGACGCCGAGTTTCCTGCCAAACGATCTACCCTGACTCCCGTTGCACCGTTGGAGACGACGCCGGCCGCCACGTCTCCTGTTGAACCACCCATACAACCGCTGATCTACGGCTTGCAGAGACACCGGTCAAAGCACCAGCGAAACGTCTGACAAAGGTGCCGGCGCAGCGCGCGGCAAAGTCGCCTTCCAAGAATCTGATTAAGTCGCCGGCGAACGTACTCGCAAAAGCCCCGACCAAGAGTCGCCATACCCCTAAAAAGAAGCCCGCAAGAAAGGCTACAGACACGGTTTCAGCTCTCCCTTCTATCCCGCCTACTAGCCCGCGCATTTAAGTACGATGTGTGAACCACATATAATATGTACACCACATTAAATGGATTTAGCCAATTGGGGCCGCCTTCGCTGCGCTCGGCAGCCAGTAGGACGCCTGTATTTGCGTCCTCCCTTATATAAACCCTACCCCGTGACGGACAGACGGACAGACGCACACCGCACCCCGGTTGAGGTTTAAGTTGCTTCGGAGAAACTTTATATTTAACTAGATCGTCTACGGGAATACATGTACTAGCATTTTTCTTCAAATAACACTTTCCCATTGTTTATTAATGACCCCAGCCCGCCGCGCGTGGAACGTTGATCTACCGCAGCCTTGTGGTGGCGCATCGATCCCGAAGTGATGCGAGGTGGTAAGCAAAGAAAAACATTGCTGAGACGTCATCGGAGTATAAATGGGTTCTTAAAAAAAAGTCGTGCCCTGAAGAAGAAGCTCTAAAATTTCAAATTTGACGAACGATGTTTTTTAATTTTAATACTACAAAGTATGAAGTTCGAAACAAAGCCAGAATTAATGCATTTAATTTAACCATCATTAAAAAAGTATTCACCTTTTTCTCACGCAAAGTGGCGTTGAAACTAAAAATCGCGACGAAGGAATCTTTCGTGTCCCGCGGCAGCCATCCTGCCAGAAGTCAAATACGGTCGACTGGCGACAATAAGCGATACGCCGTGGGGGTGACGGGCTTGGATGGCGCGAGGTGACTGTAGGGTACACTGCATACTGTACCGGCTGATATTGCGATCGTCGTGAGGACGGGTGTCGGTAGGTACGGCAGAGCTTCGATGAGGAAGATGGAGGCGGGTTGACGCCTATGTCAAGGAAGGATGTCGTCTCTCATGTGCATGGTAGTGTGCTAAAGGATGGTTGTCATTCTTCGGAACGCTTCGCCGCCGCTGGCGACGAAGTCGAGGTAGTCACTTTCCAATTGGCACGGTCCATAGCAGAACGCTTAACAACAAGTTTTCGTTTTACTACTACCGCTTGGCACCTCCCTTCCGTTCGCGAAAGCTTACCGCACTGCGGCCGGTGCGGCGCGGCCGTCCGCCCTCTAAGGCAGAGGGGCTACTACGATCGGGTTGTCGTCGCTTGGGCGACAGCTATTGGCTCCGGGCCACAAACATCTCAACATCCCTGGTTCGGGACATTCGGAGCAAAAAATACGAACATTAAATGGCTGTCCCTGTGGTAATAGAGACCTAAAGTGTTCAACCCAATAACCCGCTACTATTCGCGAGGACAACACCATATTGTACCGTGTTTGACCTGACATTTACTGTATGCCCATTGTGCGTCTCTTTCACATTTTTATTATAATAGTACTATATGTGTATTTTATCAAAACATTTTCCCGCAAAATTTAAATTGCGGAAAAAATCTTTCATTAAAAGAAATTAAAAAAATGAAAATTTAATATGTAATAATATATTAGGATGAGAGATATATCAAACTAGATCACTATCGTCATTGCGTAGTCACGTTTCTGTTCACCTAGCGTGAGCACCGAACCTCTTGAACATTTAGGCCAACCCATCGGCTAATCGCGATCTGGTCTCTTTACACAGGGTCGATCTCTCCACTCTGATGCTAGTTCTTGCTATCGTAGCTTGTTGTCTCCTATATTCTGGTGACGGGGGTTAATACGATCGCGACAGAGCATGCGTTATGCGAATGTATTGCCTGAATTTATGGTTATTAGATAGAAAGAGACCTTCCTTACAACAAGAAAGTCTGACATCATGGTTTACCAGACTGTTCGACATTTTGTCAACAATCGGCTCACAACAAAATGTTAGCCGAATGTTGAACGAGATAACAAAAAGCGAATTACGCAGTACCGTGAAATTAATCCGGTGATAGCTGTCCATACCTAAAGGTATTCCCAGTATAACTCGTTTAGATTTTCTGGACATTTTGAACTTACATTTTTACATATTGATCTTACAATTTGCCATTTTGAAGTTGAAACACCAGCCAATAAAATCGATGATTCCTGTGGAGAAATTATGAAGCGTAACTTCATGGTGAACTGCTTTCATTTTTGGTTGTATGGCATTTGGGCGTAGCACTATCTACCGCACCCCCACCACTCTCCGCGCCATCATCGATGTTAATGGCCAGTGGCAATCTAAACTTAGATTTTGACAAATTGAACTTACAATTTGCCATTTTGAAGTTGAAAAGGTGTAGTTATTTCACTACCCAACCAGCAATTCATGCCCTCAAGTAGATCATTTTAGCGCCAAGTCAAAAACGGTCTTAGTATACAGTTTACACTGCGGGAAGTGTAGTATCGAGCAATACATATGGTCACGTAGGGTAGCCGAAGAACCTGTGGTGGGTGTTTCGCAACCCCCAGAAATGATTATCACGGGCGACGCAGTTTAGACGATCAATTCTCGATAATGAGAATATATCTTTTGTAGAAGGATGCATGGTCCACAATCGAAACGTTAAGGACCTCACAGCAGCCAGGGAGGGCTATCTCACAAAAAAACGAGAAGCTCCAGGTACCTACACATGCATTTCTGCGGTTCCATTAGCTCGAGAATTGTATCGAGGCGTCAGAGGATGGTCTACTTTGTACTGGGCTGTTAGTTACTAGAGGGCGCTGTTGACGAACTCAACATCGTCGTCGCTCTGCAGAATCTTTGGCTCCCCGAAGCACGAAAAGAGGCACGTCACTTCATTACTTGCTTTCGTTCGCAGCGGACGCAGCAACACGAATCTCGTACACACGTTGCCCAGTACCAAATAAAATCGCGCTCGTGCACGGTCCTTGCCCCAAGTCGATGCACACGTGGTCGAATTGGTTCTCGACGTGAATTGAAGAAAGTTGGGTTAAATCCGTGGTGGTAGATATTGAATCGCAGGCACTGGACACAAGTATTACATACCCCTTACAATCTCGACGTAAGGTAGGCCAGAAGGCACGACGTTTTTCCACATTATTTTCCACAATGATATCCGTAGCAAAGTGCCCTTGAGCATGATCCGCCGAGACGATGCGCAGTTGTTCTTCGAGATCTTCGACCAGGCGCAGTCCTCGTAGCTCCCGGAGAGCATCTTTAGGGGAGATACTGGCGAGCTGTTGCACTGAAATTGGGGGTCGCGTTGTGTGTGTAGTGACCGTAGTCGGATAAAGGCGGCTCAGAGCGTCTGGAAGTACATTCTGAATATCAGGACATCGAAATCATACACAGTAATGGTCTCGAAATTCCGAAGAAGGGTCGCATGGGGTCGCTCCTGCTTGACCATGTAAACGACCGCCTGGTGGTCGGTAATAAGCGTGAAAAACAGACCCAACAATATGTTGTGGCACTTTCTCATGCCGTAAATGATAGCAAATAGTTCGAGCCGAGTCGCCGGATAATTGCGTTGACCAATAGACGAGAAGCAAACTAATAGTCGAAATAAGCCTGCCTTCGAGCACTGACCACAAAACAGCGCCAACACCCACGTTGCAAGCGAGGATGGTGTCGGCACGCTTCACACGCTGAGCGCAAGTCGTCTTCAGCTCCTCGATCTTCCGGTGTTTTGCAGCCACTACGCGAGCGACGCGACCTACCTCCTCTTGAGCGGCCTTGTGAGACTTGGCGAACTCCAAGAGCTCAGCGGCAACCTGAGCACCCCGTTTCTTTGCCGCAGCGGTGTCGGAGCGGGCTTGTGACAACTGGACCCCCAACGCGAGCAGGTGTTTCGAACCGTTGGGTGGAGTTACACAACCAGGCCCCAGCGACCTCGTCGCGGTCAAATGTACCTCCAGGTTGTCGACGCGATCTTGGGACTCTAGGACAGTCTCGTCGTAGCGCAGCTGCAGATCGTGATATCGGAGGCGACAGACCTCTATCTCTCTCGAATTGTCCAGACGCTCCTGCAACGCGGTAAGGCAGTCTGCGAGCTCACCGCGCGCGCCCTCCAACTAGTGGCGCACGAGATCGTACTTGTGCTGGCAAAAGAGTACGAAAGGGGACGCTGCGCCCGCCTCATCGGCCAGCTGACGGTCCAAGCCGGCCGCTCGAGCACGGGAAGTTAGGTATGCGCGCTGCAGAACCACGTGGCTATCGCGCAACTCCTGCAACTCCTAGGCCTGATCAACGGACAACTGGGGCATATTTAGGGAAGCGCGCACATCCGACAGGCGAACTTCGCGCCTCGCCACGTCCGCAGTGGGGACAACCACAGGAGGCTGCTCCGGCAAGGGCACACGAGAATTCCGCCTGCGGTGAGGTCCACTGTGGATGCCTCGCTGGGAGGTCGTGGCGCCCGAGAACGGCCAGGAGAGCGGGATCCATCGGCGAAGGCCGAGCCCAATCTGCAAGACACCAACGCGAGGAAGATGAGAGGAAGGGAGGAAGTCAAGTGATGGCGCGTGAACGTACCAGAAGAGAAAATGCTGAGGCGACGAGGGGATGCCGATGTGCGGGCGACTTAAAGCTTGTGTGTGGGCCTCGACAGTCGTGCTGTCGAAACTCACACAGGGGACGATTGTGATGAAGCGCCCGTTAAGTTTTGACAGCTTGGGCTGAGTGATGGATATTGACTCGATCTGACCAAGCGGGTTCGGGATGAAGCTGGAGGTCACCGTCCCAGAAACGGATGCGATTGGATCGCCGCTGACTAGATCGAATCGTCATCGCGTGGATCGGATCGGCTTGGGACTGGAGATCGGATGTACGATCCACCTGAGAATGCCCTGGAATCATCGTGTACGGGTCAACTGATTTGTACCCAAGTTCGGTAAAGTACGATTGGAACTTGAAGGACCAGATCGGTAATCATAGGATACGCAATGTAGTGGGTTGAAAGGACCTTAAGCAATAACAGAGTGAATTTTGCCTTGTCAACAACAAGTACCTTGAACATCGATATTGTAGCGGAACATTGCAGTGGCCCATATAGTAATCAAGTTAAAACTGCCAAGTACACCTGTCGATCGCCGGACTTTTTAGCAGCTTGGCCGGCCCGACTGTTGTCGCTCTCGCCCTCAACTCCCCCGCTATAGGAAACTGTCAAGCCTCGCAAGAAAATGTATATCTACCCTATGTAAAGGAACTCCACACCCGAAGTCGATCAAGTTCGACGACCTACCTGGCGCGTAGCCTGAAGCGTTCCACGCTACGCCAAGCTCAAGCCAGCGGTTTCGCTGTCACACCTCCCGGATTCTGAGTCGCGGACTGGATCGTCGCAGCATTCGCAATATGCGTCCACAGGCCTCGATGGCAGACTCGGACAGCTCGGGAAGAGTCTAGCGCATGCCGCTTGGCGACTCAGGAGCTGCAATGATGCAGGCCAGATCGCATCGTGCGGCGCGCGAGGCCCAAGCCGGGTGTACCCGCGACAACCAGCAAATCGGGCGACAATCCGGATAAGCTGCAGACGTTCTTCAACTCGGCGATGGAGCGCTTCCTGAAAGAGCAGCGCGCCGCACAGGTGACGCCAACCGCAGCACCGATAGCAGCGACCGAACAGCAGAGTGTCGACATGGAGTCGGTTGGCTCGGATCACGGTGAGTACGGTTCAGCGTGCACGTCCGGCTCACTGGCCTCGAAAGCATCCACCATGCCTGACTGGTCGCCGCCGTCTGGGATCCGAAGATAGCCATACCGCCCGTTGGCCAGAAGCCGCTGATAGCTCTGCGGCGCGTTCTTCAGCCCAAAAGGCATACGCAGCCATTCGAAGAGGCCAAACCGCGTGATGAACGCCGACACCAGGCGCGCCTGCTTGGTCATTTCCACGACCCATAAACCACTCGCCATATCCAGCGAGCAGTACCAGATCACTTGTCCAGGCCTTCGAGCAGATCGTTGAACAGCGGCATGGGGTACACCATGAGACGCGTCAGACTGTTCACGATGCGGTAATCGATGCAGAACCTGATGTCGACCCCATTCCTTTTGGTAATCACCTCATCGGTTTATGTGTCCGCAGGCTGCGGTGCAGCCTAGTCCGGGCGCCATTTACAAATTCGTAGTGAGGGAGGGGTGGTAATGGAGAGCAAGGCCGGAAATAGAAAACGGCAAGCAACCGAATCTCCATATTCTACAGACTAGGAAGCCGAACTAGATTGTCTGAAGAATTTGGATAAGGTACGGCAGAGCGAGTCGGCAATGTGGAACCAGAATCGCTGCCGCTATGTTCGTGAACAGTTGAATTTGGGCAATGTTTCTAGTGTGCTCGTGGATTTGGAGAAGAATGACATACCTGATGATACCCCAAAGGACTTCAGTTCTGCGGCTGCGACCTGGCGCCCCTGTGGCAAGCGACCTTACACCACTTGCGGAAACCAAGCGCTGTTCAAGCCACGTCCGTGCAGTACGGTGTGCTGTAGCGGTAGAGGAGAATGTGGTGGATGCTGATGGTGAAGATTTAGCGGATCTGCTCGTGAAGTTGAGCAAGGAGAGTGAAAAGAAGTTGAATCGGGTGCACCAGCGATGTTGTAGGGCAATACACCAAAGGGATCGAGAGGTGGGGCACGACCAACCGGCGACGACACTCCACGAAAGTTTTGATCATAAACCTAGCTGCATAGAGCGGTAAGACTGTATAAGCCCCTTCAGAAAGCCCTCGGCGCTCAAGGACTAGGCGAGTGTAATGCGACCGGTTGACACTTCGTGCTACCTCGCGAAGATGAACGTTAGTCTCACTGTAGAGAAGAGACATATCCGTCAAGAACTTTTGGATATGTATCAAGTCCCAGATCACTTGATTGCTTTAGATGGCATAATGATATCCTCTCGTGTAATGCACACTTTTGTTGATGAACCTGGCTCATTGCGGGCGTGGATTTCAGTTTGTAAAAAATGCGACCACTCAATTCAAAGAAAAAGTTTGTCTAAGTTTTTTGTGGGGCTGTTTTCAACGTATTTAGGCAAGATGACAATACCTGAATGGTTAATCGTTCAGCTTGCAAATGTTGGCACCACGACACGCGTCATGCGAGGGGCCTTCATAAGCACGACTCCGAGCCGCCCGTCGGCTTCGATCTCAAAGCTGAGGCACAGATCCACCCCCTCCCGAATGTCCCAAGGTGTGTCGTCCATCAGAGCCCTGACATTATCTTGCTAACAAGACCTTCAAGGTACTTATTGGCCGCGGGCCGGGGACCTTTAGTGCGGCTTAGAAAGTTCCACTTGGGACGAAATGGCAGTGCCTGGAATAACAGAGCCAGCCTATGTACACTATGCGCTTCAAACATTTTTAAAGCCTGTTCATGGTCCTCCCATATAAAAACTAGGCATACATGTAGTCATCTATCATCATTTTTTGGCTAGGATATTATCTTCATTTTCATTTAAAGTGAGGTGCATTGATGTCACCTACCTAAGACTAACGAAATCCTATGTGGAAATTATTTTAGGCGAACCAATTTCTCGGGGGGAAAACTCTGTATCAACTCGAAGGCAAGCTAATTGTACAAATGGATTGCCTAAAACCCGACTGATGCGTCTATTTGATTAATTAGAGCAGTGGGAGTAAATATGTCGGCCTTCAAAGTCCGACCGGTCTACTTTAACCCGCCTTACGGTTTATGCTGGCAATGACTTTAACGAGACTGTATTGTTTAAACAACACTCACGTTCAACGGTATAAAACACGGTTGTACACCAGATATTTCTGGTAGTGCTTTGTAGGAGCGCTTAGCAGCCCAACAAGGATTAATTCGATGATAGCCGTTGTGTATCGCACACCAATTCACTACATACTTTGTTCAAGTGAAATATTTTATATATCTCATAAACCACATGTTATCTTAGAATTCATGCAAATATGGAGATATTTTTCGGTGGAGACAGAACATCTCCACCGGGGTATCAATTTCTAAAGTTGAGGTAAAGAGAAGACATAAGTTGACTTAGTGACTTGTCAAGAAATGACTCCACTTTGAACTTTCAACGGAGAACAGTATAGATGAAGAATTTCATCTCAACCAGTTAGGTATCAACTAACTTATTTATGCAAAGGTTCGGGTTCGTGTGCGTTGGGGGGGGGGGCTTCGCACGACCAAATAAAAACGAAAAAGACATGACCTGGTCAGGACCTTGGACCTGGTATCCCGAGATACTAGACATTTTTAGACTGATATCTGCGGATATCACCACTTAGGTCATGACCTAAATTCTACGCTTTCAGCGGTAAAAAGTGGTTGGTAGATTTAGAACTTTGAAAGTCCACTTTCCGAGCGCTTAGTTAATCTCCAAAAAGGCGGATGTATTGGCAGCCAAGGACGAAGAGCGCAATGTGCTACAGCACCATCTCCAGTGTGACGTCATAGTACCTTACGGCACGGGAGATTCTTCAAGTACAGCTCTTTGAGTTAGCACCTGTCGCCGGAATTTAGTATTTTGCGGAGTTGCTCCATGAGAGAGAGTGAGGCTGAGTGTGCGACAGGCATAAGATAAACTTGCGTGAAATGCTAAAAAAAAATAGTGTGGACCCTATTGTCGCAATTTCTGCCAGTGCTGGCGAGCTTGACTTTTCCATCGAGTAATCAGTCAAGAGAAACCGTTAACCCAACTACCACCGACATGGAGGACCCACCGTCGCCATGCCGCGATCGGATGACCTGAAGAATGTCTCGAGGATAACAAATTGGAGGTGCGTGTATTCATACTGACTGGCTAAATGCTAGATAAGAAAACTAACCGACGTGTGAAGTGAAGGTGAGCTCACTACCCGAACACGAGCTCGTGTTCTTTCAAAACGACAATAATCCAATGTCGATGATTGTCGTGTTTGATAATGGCAAATACATCGTATTCTGCAAGGTCCCGTACGTGCAGCAACTGTACCGGTCGGCTGCCTCGGCAAGGATGAATGCTACATGCTGGGTTCGTACCGAGGTGCCATCTCTGGACGCCGGCGCTATCACCCTGCTGCGGAATCCTTATGGCAGCTATTACGGACGATAGAAATATGTACGACTGTTACATCGCTTTGTGATACCCGTCAGTTCGGAAGTGGTTCTCGGTGATATGCCAAACAGCCGAGGTGAAGGTGGTGTCGTGGCACGACTCGTGGGACTTGCGTGGGCAAGATCAAGATGTTCTGCTGGAGATTGGCATATACGGTTGGCAAGTTCGGGTGCGTGCACACGGAGACGGGTGCAACGAATGGTATGTGGCTCTGAATGGTGCCGAAGCCCTTCACGAGCCTGTCGGTGTTTGATATATGGTGCGGGGCTGTGGCGGTCACGAAGGATGATGGTGCTAACACCGTGAAGTCGTCCGACACGGGAGGTGATTCGATGAGCTCCACCATGCACGTCTCAGTGATTGCTGTGTCAAGGCCAGAACTGATGCCACGAGTGCCTCCTTCCATAAGTTGTAGAAGACGACGCATTCCAGCATTTGCATACAATGCTATATTGTGGTACTTTCTTTATGCCTGAGGATATTAGGGTCAATAAAGGTTTCAAGATCATTTTGTCGACCGAGATTGCTTTAGAGTGGGTCCAAAATAATCTAGCTAAAACCAATTGTTGATTACCACCACAAAATCGATATTTAGATTAGGTCACAAACCTAATAATTAATCGGTTCAGGACCCATAGAGCGGGCAGGCTGATACTACATCGTGTGGTCATCGGGCTATTAATACGTTGGTCGCGCGACGTCAATCATAGCCACACCAATAGTATTTTGTCTAATATTTTGTCTACTTAAAACTGTGAGATTTGTGTGTACACAAATCCTTTTTTCCGCAGAACGTAGAAGGGAGCATTTAGCCGAGAAAGAACGGTACTGTGATTATTCCTGAGGTTTTTCCTCTTGTAGGATTTTATTCCGAAGGCGAATCTGGCAGGAACCATTGGCTGGTAGTGATAGAGGTAGAAATAGCGAGCGCTTCGTTCATTTCGAGTTTTGAGTTCAAGTACTTAAGCATCTGAGTCCAAGTACTCAAGCACATCCGTGCGCAGCTCGCACCGAAACCAGCTCGGTGTCCACAACACGCTCAGCCCAAGTACCCGCGGTCCCAGAAGAATCAGCCAACGTGGAAATTAAGCTATCTCACCAACCCGGGCCGCCTCGACTGGCCCAACAAGTGGCCTTCAGTGAGGCTGGCCTCATCAATTAATGCGCGCATTGCCCCAGATGAATTCTGGCCGATTGATGTGGAAATGCGAATAGAGTTATTTAGCAGCAATACGAAGCCGCTGCGACTCCAGTCCAATGTATCGGGTGAGTTGTTCTTTGTTTCAATGTGTTGAAATTGCTGACTGTGTTGAAGCGCCCGTTAAGTTTTGACAAGCCCAGAGCTGAGTGATGGATATCGACTCGATCTGACCATGCGGGTTCGGGGTAAAGCAAGAACGGGGCGTCCCATAAGATAACGTGATACATCAGATCGGATTGCAGCTGATTGGATCAGATCGGCTTGGTACGAGGGATCGGATACGCTATCCACCCGGAGAAGCTTTTGATCCGCCTCATTCGGATTGAC
Organism: Phytophthora tentaculata; assembly: GCA_033557915.1. Taxonomy (NCBI): domain Eukaryota; phylum Oomycota; class Peronosporomycetes; order Peronosporales; family Peronosporaceae; genus Phytophthora; species Phytophthora tentaculata. The sequence continues at coordinate 530,528 of JAUCEA010000006.1, forward strand.
TGATTTGTACTCATGTCAGGTAAAGTACGATAGCCTCGAAGGGCCAGTTTGGCAATCATAGGATACGCAAGGTAGTGGACCGAAAAAACTTTAAGCATTAACACAGTGAATTTTGCCTTGTCAACAACAAGTACCTTGGACTTCGATAATGTAGCGGGAAATTGCAGTGGCCCATATAGTAATCAAGTTAAAACTGCCAAGTACACCTGTCGATCGCCGGAGTTAGAAGTTTGGCCGACCCGACTGTCCTCGCTCTCGCCCTCAACTCCCCCCGCTAAAGGAAGCGGTCAAGCCTCGCAAGAAAATATATATCTACTCTACGTAAAGGAACCCCACACCCGAAGTCGATCAAGATCGACGACCTACCTGGCGCGTAGCCTGAAGAATTCCACGCTACGTCAACACCCACCGTCCTGCGCCTCGCCAAGGCGGAACCAACCGTTGGCCAAGCTTCCTTTTAAGTCCACCAGAGGAGTGTAACCAGCCCCGCCAACAGGTACACAAGGTGAGCCCTCAGCAACCCCATGGTTATCGGAGTACCCCCTTCGTTAGTCGGAAGTCCGGGGCACTGTGTGTGAGATCGGATCGCAACGCGATTTTGCGATGCCCACTCCACCACAATGGTGCGCGTGTCCGGATCTTCTGGTGACTCGAGATGTCACCGTGAGTCCCAAGAAGAGGAGGAAGTGCCAATCAAGTTGGAACCAGGGACGGAGGCGTCATCGGGAATTGTTGAATGAAGCAGGATCAGCAGATCGACAGAGTCCTGGGAGGAGCTCTGCCGACTGAAACGAAGAAAAAGGGAGATCTTCTTGAAGAAATACCTCAACCTCCTCCCCATGCCACCTCTGGAGGCACCGCGGATCGCGATGCGAATCGTAATCCGCCTAATGAGGAACTAAGGGTGAAAACAGAAGGAACCTCATCAACCCCCGCTCTGCCAACCCAGAAGACCGCGAAGAAGAAGAGTCTATGACCTCACGGAAGAAGTTCAAGGCCCAGCAGACTCTGACTCAGACAGCCGTGACGAGATCGCTGCGACTTAGTCCGACAGTCAGCTGAAGGAAGCGTACAAGCGGAACGTGCTTCAGTCGTTCCTGACCAAGAACTCAGTGATGAAAAAGTTCGTGCAGCCGCAGGTGCCTAGATAGCTAACGGGACCAATGGCACCACTACCAGTCACAGCGAACAAGCTGGATGCGGTGAAGGCTTTGCTGCGTCTGCTGCGATCAGCCGGAATCACACCAGGTGACTTCGATGCGAAGGCCTCTTCAATCTGAACCTGGAGATGCTGCACATCGCGCTGTCGGAGCTCCTCGAAAACCTGAGGGTGTTGGTTGCTGAGTCGGCTCAAGTCAAGGCCGAGCGCAAGCCAGCGGTTTCGCTGTCAAGCCTCCCGTGTTCTATGTCGCGGACTGGATCGTCACAGCATTTGCAATATGCGTCCGCGGCCTCGATGGCTGACTCGGACAGCTCTGGAGGAGTCGAGCGCATGCCGCTTGGTCCCTCAGGAGCCGCGATACTGCAGGCCAGATCGGGCCGTGCGGCGAGCGTGAGGCCCAAGGCGGGTGTACCCGCGACAACCAGCAGATCGGGCGACAATCCGGACAAGCTGCAGACTTTCTTCAACTCAGCGATGGAGCGCTTCCTGAACGAGCAGCACGCCGCACAGGAAACGCCTACCGCAGCACCGGTAGCAGCGACCGAACGGCAGGATGTCGACATGGAGTCGGTTGTCTTGGAGCACGGTGAATACGATCCAGACGATCTGGACTTCACTGTTATCCGTCAAGCGACGGTGGCTACAACTGCTGCAGCTGCCGGAGCGCCAGCGATCACTCCACGCACCCGTACCTCCGCGATGTCGAAGCTCAAGGGGTTCTCTGGGAAGGACGACGACGAAGACCGTGCGCGAGCTTGGATCAGCAAGGTAAAGTCGGCCTTCATCCGCGATCAGGCTCCGGACGACGAGAAGTGTCTGTTGCTTGGCGGCTTGTTCACTGGATCGGCGCGCAACTGGTACCGGCAGCTCAGCCGAGCTACGCGAAGCGACTGGAAGGAACTTTTGCGCGGATTCCAAGTGCAATTTTGCGGGCTCGGGGTATCTGTCGCGAGACAATACTACCATGCGAGGAAGCGCGCCGACGAAACACCGCTGGGATACCTCCACCATCTGAGTGTCGCTTGACTGAGGGCGAAGCTGCGTGTGAGGAACGGCCCGCCGGACGTCCGCCGCGAGCATGTGGAGCACTTCATCGAGACACTGGACGATCGCGAGCTGGCCGATCAGCTCGCGTTGCTACGAATCTCTGACGCGGACGCTCTGGAAGACGTCTTGAGGGCGCGGCAGCGTTCGAAGAACCGTCAAGGACGAGCCCACTTCGGATCGAGCAAGTATCGGCAAAAGGCATCCACTTCTGTTGCCACGAAGTCAGCTCCAACACGCAAGGTTGAAGCCGTTAAGGCCACGGGCTGCGACAGTGACTCTGGTCTCAGTGGCTCGGAGTCAGACGGCGATCTACGCCTGGTGTACTTCGCTGCGGCTGAAGGAGAGGCTCAGTCCCAGACGCCGTGACAGCAGGAACCAGATCGAGCCACGCTGGGCGAAACACCGCCACCATGAGACCACGATCCAGGACATCGCCGACCGCATGGACGTGACGCTACACGCACTGCGGCTCGCATCGTCACGACGATGTCATTGCTGGAAGCGGCTGACGTGTCAACACTGTGGCAAGAAGGGCCACCCGTCGGATCGCTGCCTCTTCCTATGCCGTGGGTACGGCGAGATCCACGACGTCGGCAAGTGCTACATGGAGGAGTTTTACAACTTGATCCGTCAGTGGTACAACCCAGCTAAGCATGCTGGCGTGTTGCCGGAAAGCGCCGCGAGGATGTTAAACTATGACGCTCGCCTGGCTGGGAGCCAGGACGAGCCGAGCGTTCCAAGCTCTGCATCTACGCATACGTCGAAATGAGATCTGAAGTTAGTGAACGGAAGAACACGATTGACAAAACATATGACCTTCATGGAAAACATATCGGTGTTGTTGCAAGTCTTCGGAAGCCTGATGAGTTCGCGATAGTTGACAACGTCATGGCGCTCGATCTACTGCCAGGGGAGATGCGCACATACTAGAAATATCACGTACCCAGTAAGTGGTTCAAGCAAGTCAAGACTGGGGGCAAGATCAATAACGAAAAAGCGGACTTACAATGAGCTTCCGGCGCCGAGGTGTCAATCCTGGACGCCACCTTTGATCGTAACGCTGGGTACTACATGGATGAAAGTCAACGTCAAGAGTGTGTTGGTATTATAGAAGACGAGTACGTGACAAAGGGACATACCAAGATCAAGTTCACCGTGGCCGGAGCGCTGGTGTACCTCTTCGACGTGTGGGTTGGCGATGCCAGGCCAGGACGCGATCTTCGGCATGGATTTCATGGTACCGGCGGGGACTCGCTTGGACTTGGCCGACGGGACACTCTGCTTGCCCGACGAGGTCCGCATCCAGCTGTCCGGACGACGCCCCCTATATGGCGAACACGTTCGCGCAGTTGGCTTGGACGGGCTTGAGGTGATAGACGCGGGCCAGAGCATCGAGGTGCCGTTGCGATCACTCGGGGAGAACATTTGATTCCCACTGTGGTTGACGGGCCTGGACGGAGGCGGTACTTGAAGATCACCAACGTCAGTGACCGGACGAGGTGCCTACCCGCTCATACTCAGCTAGGAATGTGGTTGTTAGGAGATCGTGTACCAAGACGTCAAGGGTTTTGTTACCGTGGGATCGCGTTGATACACCGAGTGGCAGAATCTGGTACTGCAGGCTACCACGGACGCGACGAACGAGGAAGAAGGTCTGATCGCGGAGTCAACGGAGCCGATGGTCGTCCGCCCGAAGAATGACGCTCCGACAGGCATCCTGAAACGGTCCACAGGTCGAGCGATCGTCAGCATTCAGGTTGCGAGGACGCCCGAACTCATCGACGAGGAAGTATCTGGAGCGCAGGCCGTGCGAACGCATGCGCCAGAAGACCGGATCGACGTGCTGGCAGCGGCTGACGACGAGGTCACCACAAGCACACTCGAATATGAACAGATCGTGCAAAACAGCAAAACTGGAAGCGGGGTTGACGGATCGACTGAAGATCGAGTAGGCCTGAGCACGGAGGTGGCCGGGGCCGATCCGATCGGGGATCAGGCGGAAATGCAGCCGGTCGCAGATGAATCGATCCTGCCTGTCGCAGATTGAACGCTGGAGGACGAACAAGTCTGCATCAGTGAAGGAGGCGAACTCTTCGCCGAGGACGTGGACGCACAAATGGCGATTTTGCCGGAAGTAGACGACGACGCCCGAGGATGTGAAGCTTGGAGACATTCAGATCGAGCACGAAGGCTGGAGCACGCCGGAGGGTGAAGCGCGGCTGAGGAAGGTCATCTGGAGCCGACAATATCTTCTACTCGGAAAAGGGAACGCTCTGCTGCCAGCCGCGCGAGGCGTCTACTGCGATATCGATACTGGGGACGCCAAGCGGTGGATCAGCGCGTGCGTCGAGTCGCGCCCCAATTCCGTGGTCACCGATTCATCCACCAACTTGCCCCCTCTCGGCGAATCAGGGCTAGCCACGCGAGGACCAGGGCCTGAATTCAACCGCGTCCTCGCTCCTGGTAATGCAGTGACACTGCTATCACTAGAGGGTGACTGGAATCGTGGACGTAGCGTCCCCGCAGCGCCTGTACGAAAGGTACACAAAGCTGTTAACATAATAACACTTAACCGTAAAGCTCTTTCTTTACGTAGCACCTCTATCCGGTTGTTGTCCAGTACTCGCTGCCTCGAATTGTTGTTTGAAATAGTGTCGCCGACTAAGTTGGTCCGCAGTAACGGCACTAGAAAGGGCTAATAGCTCCTGCCGATAGTGTGTATCTGCTGTGTCTGATTCGGTACGAGCATTCTTGTCTTCAGCCACGGCGCGACGTGCCGTCGCCACAGCATTCATAACGGCTGGGCTCCCTGTATCGTTGTGAAAGCTTATGTCGTGAAACTGTCAAATTGCTGTCTAATCCGCTGTAGCTGTTTCATTTTCAGCATTGACGGCTTCCCCCCACTCAACTCATGCGGCTTCCATGACCGGATGACTTCTGTAAAGTGAGATAATTGGCCCCTTTAGATCACATCAAATCGATACCAACCGCAAACAGCAAAAGGTACTGAACTTTTTTTTTGTATTTATAAAAAAACTGGAATTTAAATATCTCCACACTTTTCTTCAAAGTCTCGCCGTGACTCTTGGATTTGGCCTTAGATTTGGATCCTGGCTCGAAATTGTCCTTAGGATCCTCCTCCTCCTCGCTTTCCTCGGAGCTGCTGAAGAGGCCACTCGACGCTAGTGCCCCTTTACCCTTGCCTTTGGATTTGGAGACTGGGGATTGAGAACGAGCCGGATCGGCTTCAACCGGATCCGGATCCACGTTGTCGTCAGCACCTCCGTCATCGTCGATTTCGCCAGATGAAGGATATGCTGGAATAGCATCCCTACCACCGCTTAACTTTGGAGAGAGTGGGCGCTGCTGCTTCGGCGGACGCTGAGGGCTTGAACCGGGAGATGATCTGGTTCGGAGACGCTTGGACGAGGCCGGATCGGGATGTGGTTCCGTCGAATCGGAGATCATAGCCGGAGACCCAGAACTTGGAGCAGAGATCATATCAAAACGTAAGGTCCCAGTGGATTTAGCCGCCACAGGTGCGCCGAGGATAGACCCGAGGCAGCTGAAGCGGAATTGCTGGATGCTGCACGGAGGATCAGGTTTGACTGGGAAGAGGCGTCACCGACCTCGTTATGAGGACACCCTATATAGCAACGGCCGCGAGATCTACCGCCAGATCAGGCGCGCCCTGTACTTGAATCGGCTCTGTGGCGGCAGCAGCAACCTGCACCAATCGGAGTAGAGCTACAGCCCGTTGGTGATAAATCCGGTTGTGGTCTCGAATTAACACGTCATGACGCTTCTGGATCTCGGTAAACCGCTCTTGTAACTGGGCACAGGCCTTCTAAGCTGCTTTGAGCTGGTCATCTACAACAGCAAGGCGAGTGAATTTGAGATCCAAAACATCGAGATGAAGATGGAGGTACATACTTAGCTTGCGGACCGAGACTTCCAGTTCGGTATGCTGACGAGTGACGCTTCCCCATGAGAGGATCGCCTTATCACGTACGGTCTCAGCAACTTTGATCTGATCCCGCACAACTTCAGTTCATCAACTACCTCGGTGTGCTCGCGTCGCGCCAGATCGCGCTCGGCAGCCATCTCGGAGGCTGAATCTCGAATCTCCTGAAGTTCTTCGGTCAAGCGGGTAACCTCGGATTGGCCTGGCGCCAACCTGGATCTGGCCTGTGTGGGCCCTGAAAATTTAGGATCGGATGGTGTTGAGATGGGATTGGGGCGCGGGGAGTTGCAGTACACGGATCCATGGAACGATCCGTCACCGATAGCGTCCAAGTAGCCACGATTTCTTCCTGTGTCGCGCATAATTCGTCGCGGATCCGCTTTAGGCTCCCTTCGGACGCTTGGTTGGTGGAAATAGCAGTATCCAGATCCCTCTCTAAGTCGTGGATTCGCGATTGGAGTGTCACGATCTCGGATCTCGCAGTCTCGACCTCACAGAAGAGATGTTCGTTGCTGTCCCGGAGCTGATTTCGTTGATCCGAGTTTCGCTGCAGACGTCGCTCCAGATCTCGCCTGCCCAGGGCCTTATCTGCCAAGTTGACGGCATAGATCCCGACTCTGTGAATCTCCACGATGCTCTCAACCTTGGATCTCCATAGCTTGGTCCTGGAACCGCTGCCGGAGAGCCAGGATCAGGGCGTCGGATGTCCCAACCCCCGCCAGATTGGCGCAAATTTTGTCGAGCCATGTCACGTTCCTGACGAACGCTATTCCGGGCAGTTGTTGGGGCATTGAGATCGGCGGTTAACGTGTGCACCTGATGGGAAAGAGCTCGAACGAAGATGTGGAGGTCTTGAGCTGAAGTAGGCGGTGGCGAAGGCGGATCCGGAGATGTCGGCGCGCTGCGTGCGTCGTACTGCGTCCTCGACCGGCGCGCTTGGGTGGAGCCATGACGTATGCGCCGGAGGATTCAACAAGGAAACTGATAACTGAACGGGCGCGCACAGTGACACCGTTGAGCGGCGACAACTGAGCGCAGGGTGCGGCTGTGGAGAAGTGTTTTTTAAGAAATGAGAAGACGAGAAGTGACAGTTGGACACAATTCTGGATTAATTATATGGTCGATCCGAGTACGATGATCTGGATCTAGGGATTATGGACAGAAGCTATAACAATTTGGAGGGGAGGGGGGGGGGGACGAGGCCAGCTAGGATCTAAGTGGAAGATCGCAAGATCCGAGGCTGGATATCGTGGGATCCGAGTGAGTGAGTGAGTGAGTGAGTGAGTGAGTGAGTGAGTGAGTGAGTGAGTATGTGAGTGAGTGAGTGAGTGTGTGAGTGAGTGTGTGAGTGAGTGAGTGAGTGTGTGAGTGAGTGAGTGTGTGAGTGAGTGAGTGAGTGAGTGAGTGAGTGAGTGGAAGATCTGGGCGATCTAGGCCCGAGATCTGAGATGGTGTGTACCCATGATCCAGAAATATTCCTGCTCTGGGGGTATTCCTATTCGAAAGTAAATCAATGTTCCGCCACGATACGATGATTGCGCGCGGATCTATGGAGTCTGGTGCTGATACAGCTCTGGAGATGGACCAAGGAGAGAAGGGACAAGTAGCCAGGCCTGGCAAGTGATTTAGTGAGTAAAGGACAGAGGGGATAAAGATCCAGGCTGGTGTAGACTTAACTTTAATTTAGACCTCAATTTGCATTGTGTTACACAAGTGCTTTCTTGCCCTCGATAATCGGAGCTACATTGGCCATACGAGTTCGGTGAGGGTTGGGAATAGCAGATCTAGTGTTGGTAGTGATAACTGGATAATGGATTGGCCAGATCCTACCACCTAGTACCGTATAAGTCGGCTCCAGTGCGACACCAATTTTTGGTCAAAATTAAGTCAGTATTAAAACCTCATTAAGGTTTTAGTAATGAGCCTTTCGATGCCACCCGTCCCGCACAGACGGGGGATCCTGTTTTATAGATCTGTTCTGAACAATGTGTCACCATTATATTTGGATACGTCGCACTGGAACCGTTTGTCGCACTGGGGCCGACTTTTACGGTAAGCTATCCTTTACACGTGCAGATCCGTTAGGCTAACCGGGTTTACAACTTGGCCGAGTATACCGAAGAGGCGCTCAACTTTCAAGATCCCGCTATAGGAAGCGGCAAGTACGACAAAAATAAACTTTAAGGCAAGGGAACACACCCGCAAGGCAAACCTACGGTCGGACCGCAGATCAAGACCGCCAGATCGTACAAGCTCGAAGGATTCGGTTGTGATCTGGACCCTACATCGGACGTAGAGTGAAGATCTTCCACTACTACTCCAACCCATCCCCGCGTATCGCCAAGACACTCAAGCTTCCACCCCATTTACATATCTGCAGTTACCAGAGGAGCAAGCTCCCGCCCTTCCGCACAAGGTGAGGAAAGTGCAGCAGATCATGGGTCTTCGGGGGACCCCCTCCGTTAGTCGGTGTCTGGGTACTGGTGGGAAGTCGACCCAGCATTGCCGCAGATTTTGCTGATCCCGCCACACCAATATGACAAAATTAGGTTGAGGTCTACACTGATGCCAATTTCGCCTCGGAAGGAAAGGATATGACATCGGTAACTGAATTTACCTTGTTTTGCTATGGACAACTAGTATCGTCGAGATGCTGGAAACAAGACACTCTTGTTGGAAAGTACTTGTGAGGCCACTTTATTTCAGCAAATACAAAGGGAAGGTAAGGAAGAAGAGCGCTGAAGGGCGAGTCGTTGAGATGAGGAACGGCTTGTTGGCGAGGTTGAAAAACCAAAAGTGAGTTTGAGATTGAGTTGGTTACAGCTAACAACTTCTACTCGTCTCTCTCTATGAATCCTACTCTCAAAGCCTCCTATCCCATCCTGCATCCCTGATGCTGTGGCCGAACGTGCCACAAGAGTCGTAAGATTACACACAACGTAAAGTCGTACGATTATGCTAGTAGAGTCGTACGATTTTACGCAACACGCGGGTCGTACGATTCTGCAACACTCGGGTCGTACGATCCTGCTTGCACCATCTCCCACACGCAGTATCCAGTGAACTCAAGCGTGCGACATCACACCAATCAACACTCTCCCTTGATGGTGCGCGCATCGCGAGCACTACGCTCACATGCCGAGACCCTCGACGAACTCGTCGTGCTTGTCGCGCGCCAACGCCTTCGTCATCCCGTCGGCATATATTCCAGTCGAATGGTCGCGCGCTCGATCTTTTCGCGTAGGAAGTGGAACTTGATATCGATGTGCTTCGTGCGCGTGTGATAGACCGGGTTCTTGGCTAGTGCGATGCATCCCTGGTTATCTTGGTAAATCAGCGTAGCTCCTTGGTCTTCGTATCCCATGTCCTTCAGTAGCAGACGCAGCCAAACTGCTTCTTGAGTCGCGCTGTACAAGCTCATGAACTCCGCATCCGTACTAGAGGTCACCACTGTCGGTTGTCGCTTGGACTTCCACGAAATCGCACTGCCGTTCAGAAAGAACACGTAACCGGTAGTCAAGCGCCGCGTGTCCAAGTCGCCAGCCCAATTAGCATCCACATAGCCGAAGAGCTCTCCCTTGATCGCACCGTTGAAGATAATGCCCATGGCCTGCGTAGTCTTGAGATACTTCAAAATCCGCTTGGTAGCTACCCAGTGTGACTTGTCGTAACGCTCGCAGAACTTGACCACTTCTCCCACTGCATGCGCGATGTCGGGGCGCGTGCAATTCGCCAGATACATCAGAGCACCCACCAATTCGCGGTACGGATACTTCGCCACGAACGCTTCCTCTTCGGACGGCTTCACCAATTTCGAGTTGGTGGCTGCAGGTGTGTACACTGCCTTGCACTTGGCCACACCAAATTTTTCAGCGAGTCGTTTGATGTAGCTCCGCTGGTTCATGACGATGATCATCTCGTCGCGCTTACGATGTATCTCGATGCCGATGCAGTACTTCAGCTCGCCCAACTCTTTGATGCTGAACTCGAGCTTCAATCCGTTCTTGATCGCCTCGATGTGCGCCTTCGTCTTGCTAAAGAGCATGAGATCGCCAACGTAGATCACGACGATACTGTATTCGCTGCTGGATCGGCGAATGTAGACACAAGGGTCGGCATCGGAGCGCTTGAAACCTTGACCAACTAGGTGCTAGCTCAACTTGCTGTTCGACTGACGCGCCCCTTGCTTCGTACCGCGCCTGGCTGAGTAAGCAAGTCTTCGTGGAGTTGGCTTGGTCTTCAAAGCCATCCGGTTAATCCAAGTAGAGTTCCTCTTCGACGTCACCATAAAGAAACGCAGTGTCGACATTCACATTTTCAGCTTCCATATCCTCCTCGGCAGCAGTTGCAGTTACCGTGTTGATAGATTCCTTGCGAGCAACAGGAGCGAACGTCTCCGTGTAGTCAATGCCGGGTCGCTGCGTGAATCCCTTAGCCACAAGTCGAGCCTTGAACTTCACGATCTTTCCGCTCGGGTCACGTTTGACGCGAAATACCCACTTGCAACCGATGGCCTTCTTATCAGACGGCATGTCCACTAAAGTTCAAGTTCGATGATCATCCAACGACTTCATCTTGCTTTCCATTGCGCGAAGGCACTCGTCCTTGTACTTACTGTTCATGACTTCTTCGTAGGTCACTGCACGCTCGCCATCGTCGTCCTCAGTGTGCAGACAGTAGAGTAAGTCGTATTCAGCCTCGTAGTTGTCCAGATTAAACTGCCCACGCCCCAGGTTCAAAAAGTCTTGCTCATAACGCATCACGCATCTTCTCTTGCGCTCTGGGCGAACCATCCACTCCTCTTCGCGTCTCTGCCTGGTGTACTTGATCCACGCGTCGGCACTGAGTGCGAAGGCCCGCTATGTTCGTCCCGGGTGTCTTCTTGTTGTGGTCGTGTTGGTGGTGTGTGGAAACCTTCATCAACACAAGGCTGCTCAATGGCGTCGTCAGCGCCGTTGTCTTCACCTATAACATCGAGAACCCCCTCACGGGCTTCCTTGGGTGCCATCGCGACAGGAGCTTCAGCGAACGTCACACTTCTCGAAATGACAATTGATCCATCTCTAACGGTCAGAAGTTGGTTGGTACGCCTTTTGCTGCTTCGCGTATCCCAGCAACGCACACTTCACACCCGAGTCGTCCAGATTCTTGCGCTTCTGCTTGGTTACGCGAGCATAGCACTCGGTACCGAATACTCGCATGTGATCAAGACGTGGTTTCCGCTTGAACACTATCTCGAATGGACTCGAGTGTTGGTTGGCAGTGTTTGGTAGCACATTCCGGGTGTCCGCTGCCGTCATGATTGCTTCCCACCAGTATGACTTGCCAAGGCTACTCTCCTTGAGCATGCGGCGAGTCATCTCGACCAAGGTTCGGTTCATCCGCTCCGCCATGCCATTTTGCTGCGGGTTGTACGGCACCGTAAACTCCTGCTTGATCAGCTTGTCGTTGCAAAGCGCCTCCATCGCAGAGTTGCAATACTCCCCGCCGTTGTCGCTTCGAAGCACCTTGACCGTCAGACCCGTTGCAGTCCTGGTTTCCGTCAGAAACTTCTTGAACGCCTCGCATACCTCGCTCTTCTTACGCATCAGGTAGATCGTCACGTAGCGGCTCTTCATCATGATGAAAGTTACGATGTACTTGTACCCCGACTTCGATGCAGGTGTGATGGTACCCAGCCCATCAGAGCACACAGTCGTGTCAACGCGTGCGCTCTCCCTAGCTTCTAACTCTTCTTTCGTTGAGCTGAAAGGCCTGCGTGCCTGCTTGGCAGTGACACAAATGCCGCACACAACGCCATCCTCAGCCGGAGATCCATGAAGAAGTCCGTCTTTGATCATGGTGTTCAGCGTACTAAACGATGCATGTCCAAACCGCCGATGCCATAGGTCGATGTCTTTCTCGATTGCGTGGCACTCGTCCGTGTTCAGCTACATCAACTAGCCTTGCTTTCTCCCAGTAGCCGCAGCTTCGTTGCCGCGCTTCACGACGCACTTCTCGCTGTCGATGGTCACTGTCATCCCACGTGCCGTAGCTGCAGTCAGCGAGAACAAGTTCTTACTCAAGTCTTGGACGTGGAGAGTGTTCTCTAAGCGGGCTTCGACCCACCGCCCAGTCCACACTTGCAAAACCACCGTTCTGTAACCGAGAATCTTCAAGTCCGCTTTACTCTTGGCGCTCAAAACGCTACGGCCATTTGTAACAGCCTTATACTCGCTGAAGGCACCACGCGTCGTGCACATGTGCGCGGACACTCCGCAGTCCATCACACAGCTCTCGCCCGCAAAACCTTCGGTTACATTGAAAGCGACGTTGGACTGATCTTGAACTTTGCCCTGCAAATTTGAGTCCGCCGTGCAGTCTCTTGCGTAATGGCCTAATTTGCCACACTTGTAGCAAGCGCCAGCAGGTCCCTTCTTGCGCCCGCCGCGCTGGTTCTTCTTCTTGAACTGCTGTTGCCTTTACCGGCAAGGAGCGCAGTCACCTCTTCGGCGCGCGTCGTGTCCTTTTGACGCACTTCCTCTGCGATCAGCTTGCTCACGAGGTCAGCCAAACTGAACGTTGACACTGACATGCGAAACGCTTGCACCAAGCTATCATAGCTTGCAGGTAGACTCCGCAACATCGTCGCGCAGACGTCTTCTTCACTTGGCCCACAATCTGCCTTCTTCATCTTCATCACCAGCTTCTCCAGCTCCATCACGTGCTCCTTGATAGACGACGCGGCGTACTTGAGCGATAAGAACTGCTCCTTGAGGCGAAGCCGATTCGCCAGTCTTGCGTGCGGTGGAAACTCTCCAGCTTCTCCCACGCATTCTTCCCGGTAGTTGCGCCGATCACGTGCATCAACTATGTGTACTTGAGGTCCAGCACAATAGCCGCATGCGCTTGCTGCTCCTTCGTCGCAGTAACGTTCTCGGCACCGGAGACCGCGTCCCAAAACCCCTTGGACATCAATTACATCCTCATCTTGTAGCTCCACAGCGCGTAGTTGGAACCGTCGAAGGCTTCGACCTTGAACTTGGAGTCTTCGTTATTTGGGCTCATAACCAAAAGGAAGGTAAGGAAGAAGAGCGCTGAAGGGCGAGTCGTTGAGATGAGGAACGGCTCGTTGGCGAGGTTGAAAACCAAAAGTGAGTTTGAGATTGAGTTGGTTACAGCTAGCGACTTCTACTTGTCTCTCTCTACGAATCCTACTCTCAAAGCCTCCTATCACATCCTGCATCCCTGATGCTGTGGCCTAACGTGCCACAAGAGTCGTAAGATTACACACAACGTAAAGTCGTACGATTATGCTAGTAGAGTCATACGATTTTACACACAACACGCGGGCCGTACAATCCTGCTTGCACCATCTCCCATACGCAGCATCCAGTGAACGCAAGCGTGCGACATCACACCAATCAACAAATACTGGGAGGCGTGAAGCGGTTTGGCTAGAGCAACTAGTGGATGGGCTAGGCTTGGACAGGGATCCCATGACGCTGTATTGCGACTCAAGCAGTGCTCGTGAGTTAATAAAGCGTGCTGGGAAGCATCGCAGAACCAAGCAGCTCAACATCAGTGACACGAGTATGTCATACAGCGGGGGTGTAAAACTTGAGCTCTTTGCATCGAAAGCGAACGTATCCGACATGATGGCGAAACCACTTCCGATAGAAGCGTTACAAGTACACAGGGAAATTATGTGACTTCGTACCATGAGCTTGAGCATGATGGCAACCCACGCTACTACTGCACCACTGAAGAGTGAGGAGCAGAATGTTCGGGATGAGAACAGCTCCGAAGCTAACGCGTCATTGGCTGTAAAACCCAGCAAGTAAAAAGGACCGTCCAGGAGTCCCAGTTCTGATTAAGAAAAGAGTCCGAGACAAATGGACACCGATGCGTTTCTGAATGTCACTCAGGTGGCATAATGATTTGGCAGCTTTGCGACTGGAGGAGAGTGAAGGCCAAATCCACTGACGTGAGCTAATAGGAAGAGGTAGTGTGAGGGGCATGAGAAGCAGGTTTCTAATGGTGTTGGTCTGTGTATACATTATCGCTGCAATGCAGACACCGACGATTGACGCCCTCAAATTGAAGTCGAGAAGAGAGTAAGAGCAAGTGGTCGACCTCAACGAGGGATTACTAATGCCGTGCCTTGCACGAGGAAGCTCTGAATTTTGAAGTAAGCTTACGAGAACGGGTGTTGAACTGAGTAAGAGAGGAATATAGTACGTGGAAAGCGTAGCAAGGTCAATTGATAATTCGACCTTCCCGCCAAATGTATCTTATTAATTAACTCAATAACCGACAGACAGACAGACAGCCATTTATTGTTTAAGATGTATTCGGAAGTTCACGACCTTTTTACCATATGCGCATTTTATTTATAACTTTACAATCACAGTTCAATTTGGCCACGGTCTGGTCGAGTACATTGGCAACAACAGCAATGGCATCGAATTGAAGAATAGAGTACGCGCAAATGGTTAATCTGACCAGATCGCATGCTTCAGTCGGCATCACGGCAATGCGGAATGTCAGAAAGCGATTGAGCTTCTGGGGTCCTGATGCCCCGATGCAAGGCGATGGTCTGGATGTATCAGCAGTGGCATGGTAGTTATTAAGAACGATAGCATTCCAGACTTCCTAGTGGCGCGACAGCTCCGTTGCAAGTAGTCTAGAGTCGCTCCCGCAGTGTGGTCGCTCCATTGGTGCACCCCAAAGGGCATATTTTTGAAGGGTCCGTGAGTAGTCATTTTGAAAAAGTAGGAATAGGTGTTTTGTACTTTTCTTGGCCCACTGCCTACTCTCAAGAGGCCTGGATACACTTGATATACACTAGCCGACTGCCGCCGCTTCGCGACGGAGGTGCCATGGTTTGTTGGAGAATGGGTGTTCCCAGATCGAAGGGCTTCGTGGTACCGCATGCATCGTATTTACCGCGTGCTTCGAGGTTCCGTGTAAGTTCGTGGATCCAACATTTTCGTGGTATTACGTGTATCGCGTGTATCGTCCGCTTCGAGGTTTTGTGTAAGTTTGTGGATCCAAGTGCGTCGTGGTTATACGTGCTCCGCACACTTTCGTGTTCTGGCGGGCGTCGCCCGCGTCTCCGTCGCTGCGTGCTCTGTTTCGACTCGTGCGTCTCAATGATGCCGCTGGTCTCACGGCGCGGCTCCGTCGTCCGTGACTACGCGTTATACCATACTATCGTGCTCCGTGGTTCAATGATTTCCGTCCGTACTCCCTTATGGCTACTTGCACTCCCGTCGTGTCGTTGTCACTTCCGTAGTCCATAGTCCACATTCGTTTAGTGCCTCCCAAGGTTGCGCGTTCTTCCGTAGTTTCGTGTCGTTGGTATCGCGCTACGTGGCTCGCTACTTTTCCGCCCATGTTCTACCGTGGCCACGTGTACCCTCGTTGTGTTGTGCTCCCCTGGTCATCCATGGTCCATGACTTCTTGGCTTAGTCCATCCCGTGGTTTCGCATTCTCCCGTGGTGTCGAGTCCTTCCATGGCTTCGCGCCCTTCATGGTTTCGTGTCCATCCGTGCTTCGTTTCTATCCTATGTAACCCCTCCAAGTGTGCTTAATGTGTGCCACATACCATGCTGGTAAGTTCCCACCGTATTGTAAGGTTCGCGCACTAAGTTCGCTAGTACAAAATCCAATAGAAAAGCGTTTATGTTTAGCCAATCAGCACTTACGCTGATTACGGGGCTGCTTGATGCGCAGACTAGGCTTCCAGCGACGACGGCGGCGGCGACCGCGCTTCGCTGGCGAGGGTCTTGGGGCGGTTCTGGCGCTGGTGCAAATGGGCGGTGCCAGAACGCCTGGTTGTATGGGCCAGAGGCACACGCAATGCATCGGCGGGTGCCTGCTCCAGCCTCGCCCAGTGCGAATGCATTTCCATGCTAAGTGGTTAAAGACATGACAGGATTTCGCAATACCCAAATATCGCACCGTGTTGGGTGTGCATTAAAGCGATTCGTAGTTTATTCAATATAACTGATTAATCTGATAAAACCGTTTTCTATGTGTTTTGGAAGGCGCCCACTTTAAAAGTGTATTTACTAATTTTAAAAATATTTTAATTAAATCAGGGATTCTATTTTATTCAAAAATATTAAGATGTTAAACTTTGCCGATCCGGTCCAAGTTTTTTCTTAATTGACCAGCTGTTCTTTTTATTTTAGCAACAAATAGTAAAATGACAATTATAACAAAAATCCGGTCCAAATTCTCTTGACAGCTTCTAACAATTTCCCTATGTGAGCAGTGGCGTTGCCTAGAAATGCAAACTAACACACATACACGCAACGTGTCGCTCCGCGGCTTCCGGTTAGAAAATGAGGACAAAATGAAATATGAACCGCGCATTTAAGTACGATGTGTGAACCACATATAATATGTACACCACATTAAATGGATTTAGCCAATTGGGGCCGCCTTCGCTGCGCTCGGCAGCCAGTAGGACGCCTGTATTTGCGTCCTCCCTTATATAAACCCTACCCCGTGACGGACAGACGGACAGACGCACACCGCACCCCGGTTGAGGTTTAAGTTGCTTCGGAGAAACTTTATATTTAACTAGATCGTCTACGGGAATACATGTACTAGCATTTTTCTTCAAATAACACTTTCCCATTGTTTATTAATGACCCCAGCCCGCCGCGCGTGGAACGTTGATCTACCGCAGCCTTGTGGTGGCGCATCGATCCCGAAGTGATGCGAGGTGGTAAGCAAAGAAAAACATTGCTGAGATGTCATCGGAGTATAAATGGGTTCTTAAAAAAAAGTCGTGCCCTGAAGAAGAAGCTCTAAAATTTCAAATTTGACGAACGATGTTTTTTAATTTTAATACTACAAAGTATGAAGTTCGAAACAAAGCCAGAATTAATGCATTTAATTTAACCATCATTAAAAAAGTATTCACCTTTTTCTCACGCAAAGTGGCGTTGAAACTAAAAATCGCGACGAAGGAATCTTTCGTGTCCCGCGGCAGCCATCCTGCCAGAAGTCAAATACGGTCGACTGGCGACAATAAGCGATACGCCGTGGGGGTGACGGGCTTGGATGGCGCGAGGTGACTGTAGGGTACACTGCATACTGTACCGGCTGATATTGCGATCGTCGTGAGGACGGGTGTCGGTAGGTACGGCAGAGCTTCGATGAGGAAGATGGAGGCGGGTTGACGCCTATGTCAAGGAAGGATGTCGTCTCTCATGTGCATGGTAGTGTGCTAAAGGATGGTTGTCATTCTTCGGAACGCTTCGCCGCCGCTGGCGACGAAGTCGAGGTAGTCACTTTCCAATTGGCACGGTCCATAGCAGAACGCTTAACAACAAGTTTTCGTTTTACTACTACCGCTTGGCACCTCCCTTCCGTTCGCGAAAGCTTACCGCACTGCGGCCGGTGCGGCGCGGCCGTCCGCCCTCCAAGGCAGAGGGGCTACTACGATCGGGTTGTCGTCGCTTGGGCGACAGCTATTGGCTCCGGGCCACAAACATCTCAACATCCCTGGTTCGGGACATTCGGAGCAAAAAATACGAACATTAAATGGCTGTCCCTGTGGTAATAGAGACCTAAAGTGTTCAACCCAATAACCCGCTACTATTCGCGAGGACAACACCATATTGTACCGTGTTTGACCTGACATTTACTGTATGCCCATTGTGCGTCTCTTTCACATTTTTATTATAATAGTACTATATGTGTATTTTATCAAAACATTTTCCCGCAAAATTTAAATTGCGGAAAAAGTCTTTCATTAAAAGAAATTAAAAAAATGAAAATTTAATATGTAATAATATATTAGGATGAGAGATATATCAAACTAGATCACTATCGTCATTGCGTAGTCACGTTTCTGTTCACCTAGCGTGAGCACCGAACCTCTTGAACATTTAGGCCAACCCATCGGCTAATCGCGATCTGGTCTCTTTACACAGGGTCGATCTCTCCACTCTGATGCTAGTTCTTGCTATCGTAGCTTGTTGTCTCCTATATTCTGGCGACGGGGGTTAATACGATCGCGACAGAGCATGCGTTATGCGAATGTATTGCCTGAATTTATGGTTATTAGATAGAAAGAGACCTTCCTTGCAACAAGAAAGTCTGACATCATGGTTTACCAGACTGTTCGACATTTTGCCAACAATCGGCTCACAACAAAATGTTAGCCGAATGTTGAACGAGATAACAAAAAGCGAATTACGCAGTACCGTGAAATTAATCCGGTGATAGCTGTCCATACCTAAAGGTATTCCCAGTATAACTCGTTTAGATTTTCTGGACATTTTGAACTTACATTT
This sequence comes from Phytophthora tentaculata, assembly GCA_033557915.1. Classification (NCBI taxonomy): domain Eukaryota; phylum Oomycota; class Peronosporomycetes; order Peronosporales; family Peronosporaceae; genus Phytophthora; species Phytophthora tentaculata. The sequence goes on from JAUCEA010000006.1 coordinate 548,998, forward strand.
TTACATATTGATCTTACAATTTGCCATTTTGAAGTTGAAACACCAGCCAATAAAATCGATGATTCCTGTGGAGAAATTATGAAGCGTAACTTCATGGTGAACTGCTTTCATTTTTGGTTGTATGGCATTTGGGCGTAGCACTATCTACCGCACCCCCACCACTCTCCGCGCCATCATCGATGTTAATGGCCAGTGGCAATCTAAACTTAGATTTTGACAAATTGAACTTACAATTTGCCATTTTGAAGTTGAAAAGGTGTAGTTATTTCACTACCCAACCAGCAATTCATGCCCTCAAGTAGATCATTTTAGCGCCAAGTCAAAAACGGTCTTAGTATACAGTTTACACTGCGGGAAGTGTAGTATCGAGCAATACATATGGTCACGTAGGGTAGCCGAAGAACCTGTGGTGGGTGTTTCGCAACCCCCAGAAATGATTATCACGGGCGACGCAGTTTAGACGATCAATTCTCGATAATGAGAATATATCTTTTGTAGAAGGATGCATGGTCCACAATCGAAACGTTAAGGACCTCACAGCAGCCAGGGAGGGCTATCTCACAAAAAAACGAGAAGCTCCAGGTACCTACACATGCATTTCTGCGGTTCCATTAGCTCGAGAATTGTATCGAGGCGTCAGAGGATGGTCTACTTTGTACTGGGCTGTTAGTTACTAGAGGGCGCTGTTGACGAACTCAACATCGTCGTCGCTCTGCAGAATCTTTGGCACCCCGAAGCACGAAAAGAGGCACGTCACTTCATTACTTGCTTTCGTTCGCAGCGGACGCAGCAACACGAATCTCGTACACACGTTGCCCAGTACCAAATAAAATCGCGCTCGTGCACGGTCCTTGCCCCAAGTCGATGCACACGTGGTCGAATTGGTTCTCGACGTGAATTGAAGAAAGTTGGGTTAAATCCGTGGTGGTAGATATTGAATCGCAGGCACTGGACACAAGTATTACATACCCCTTACAATCTCGACGTAAGGTAGGCCAGAAGGCACGGCGTTTTTCCACATTATTTTCCACAATGATATCCGTAGCAAAGTGCCCTTGAGCATGATCCGCCGAGACGATGCGCAGTTGTTCTTCGAGATCTTCGACCAGGCGCAGTCCTCGTAGCTCCCGGAGAGCATCTTTAGGGGAGATACTGGCGAGCTGTTGCACTGAAATTGGGGGTCGCGTTGTGTGTGTAGTGACCGTAGTCGGATAAAGGCGGCTCAGAGCGTCTGGAAGTACATTCTGAATATCAGGACATCGAAATCATACACAGTAATGGTCTCGAAATTCCGAAGAAGGGTCGCATGGGGTCGCTCCTGCTTGACCATGTAAACGACCGCCTGGTGGTCGGTAATAAGCGTGAAAAACAGACCCAACAATATGTTGTGGCACTTTCTCATGCCGTAAATGATAGCAAATAGTTCGAGCCGAGTCGCCGGATAATTGCGTTGACCAATAGACGAGAAGCAAACTAATAGTCGAAATAAGCCTGCCTTCGAGCACTGACCACAAAACAGCGCCAACACCCACGTTGCAAGCGAGGATGGTGTCGGCACGCTTCACACGCTGAGCGCAAGTCGTCTTCAGCTCCTCGATCTTCCGGTGTTTTGCAGCCACTACGCGAGCGACGCGACCTACCTCCTCTTGAGCGGCCTTGTGAGACTTGGCGAACTCCAAGAGCTCAGCGGCAACCTGAGCACCCCGTTTCTTTGCCGCAGCGGTGTCGGAGCGGGCTTGTGACAACTGGACCCCCAACGCGAGCAGGTGTTTCGAACCGTTGGGTGGAGTCACACAACCAGGCCCCAGCGACCTCGTCGCGGTCAAATGTACCTCCAGGTTGTCGACGCGATCTTGGGACTCTAGGACAGTCTCGTCGTAGCGCAGCTGCAGATCGTGATATCGGAGGCGACAGGCCTCTATCTCTCTCGAATTGTCCAGACGCTCCTGCAACGCGGTAAGGCAGTCTGCGAGCTCACCGCGCGCGCCCTCCAACTAGTGGCGCACGAGATCGTACTTGTGCTGGCAAAAGAGTACGAAAGGGGACGCTGCGCCCGCCTCATCGGCCAGCTGACGGTCCAAGCCGGCCGCTCGAGCACGGGAAGTTAGGTATGCGCGCTGCAGAACCACGTGGCTATCGCGCAACTCCTGCAACTCCTAGGCCTGATCAACGGACAACTGGGGCATATTTAGGGAAGCGCGCACATCCGACAGGCGAACTTCGCGCCTCGCCACGTCCGCAGTGGGGACAACCACAGGAGGCTGCTCCGGCGAGGGCACACGAGAATTCCGCCTGCGGTGAGGTCCACTGTGGATGCCTCGCTGGGAGGTCGTGGCGCCCGAGAACGGCCAGGAGAGCGGGATCCATCGGCGAAGGCCGAGCCCAATCTGCAAGACACCAACGCGAGGAAGATGAGAGGAAGGGAGGAAGTCAAGTGATGGCGCGTGAACGTACCAGAAGAGAAAATGCTGAGGCGACGAGGGGATGCCGATGTGCGGGCGACTTAAAGCTTGTGTGTGGGCCTCGACAGTCGTGCTGTCGAAACTCACACAGGGGACGATTGTGATGAAGCGCCCGTTAAGTTTTGACAGCTTGGGCTGAGTGATGGATATTGACTCGATCTGACCAAGCGGGTTCGGGATGAAGCTGGAGGTCACCGTCCCAGAAACGGATGCGATTGGATCGCCGCTGACTAGATCGAATCGTCATCGCGTGGATCGGATCGGCTTGGGACTGGAGATCGGATGTACGATCCACCTGAGAATGCCCTGGAATCATCGTGTACGGGTCAACTGATTTGTACCCAAGTTCGGTAAAGTACGATTGGAACTTGAAGGACCAGATCGGTAATCGTAGGATACGCAATGTAGTGGGTTGAAAGGACCTTAAGCAATAACAGAGTGAATTTTGCCTTGTCAACAACAAGTACCTTGAACATCGATATTGTAGCGGAACATTGCAGTGGCCCATATAGTAATCAAGTTAAAACTGCCAAGTACACCTGTCGATCGCCGGAGTTAGAAGTTTGGCCGACCCGACTGTCCTCGCTCTCGCCCTCAACTCCTCCCGCTAAAGGAAGCGGTCAAGCCTCGCAAGAATAATCTATCTACTCTACGTAAAGGAACCCCACACCCCAAGTCGATCAAGATCGACGACCTACCTGGCGCGTAGCCTGAAGAATTCCACGCTACGTCAACACCCACCGTCCTGCGCCTCGCCAAGGCGGAACCAACCGTAGGCCAAGCTTCCCTTTAAGTCCACCAGAGGAGTGTAACCAGCCCCGCCGACAGGTACACAAGGTGAGCCCTCAGCAACCCCATGGTTATCGGAGTACCCCCTCCGCCAGTCGGCAGTCCGGGGCACTGTGTGTGAGATCGGATCGCAACGCGATTTTGCGATACCCACTCCACCACACTCTACAAATGCATACCCAGCTCGACCGGGTTTACTACTTAGCCGGGTGATCCCTCTCTTCTCAACTCTCAAGATCCCGCTATAGGAAGCAGCAAGTACGACACAAAGGATCCCAAGAAAAGCAAACACAACCGTAAGGTAACCCCAAGGTAGCATAAGGATTTGGCAGCAAGGACTTGCGACTGAGTGAAGGCCAAATCCACTCATGTGAGCTAATAGGTAAAGGTAGTTTGAGTGGCATGAGAAGCAGGTTTCTAATGGTGTTGGTCTGTGTATACAGTTTGACTGCGATGCGACTGTTGACGACCCCAAATTGAAGTCGAGAAGAGAGTAAGAGCAAGTGACCGACCTCATCGAGGGATTATGAGAAAGGGGTTTGACAGTTTGTATGGAATTTTCTTGGACTCAAGTACAAGGCAGAGAGACAGAAGAAGAATATATATCTGATAACCACCACGCAAAAATGTATCTCGAGGCGTTCACGACTGTTATCTCCGCAAACTACTAGTGCTACCTAAGACTCCTCAAAGTCTTTAAATAAGCTTAATAGCGAGCTCCAGTAACAATCCAGGCGGCAACTCTACGCTTTACCTCGCCAGTGTCGTCTGATCTTGGTCCATTCCAACTCTAAGCGGGCGGAACAAGTACGCCGGTGCATTATCATGTTTTGTGTATGTCATTTTACATAAATCCCAGCAAGAAGGCAGATTTAAAAAATAATATTGCAAATTTGCCAATAGGTTTCTATTGTACAGGCGGGAATTCATGATACCAAGAAGTAGGCACCGATATGGAGGTAAAAAATTGGAAAAGCTATATCGAAAGCTAAAATCGCCCGTAGATTCAGAAACTGAGGCCCGTTATGCCCAATTCGTAGCGGTTTTTGCGTTAAAGAAGCGGAAGTGGAGCATTCCCCACCTGAGACAGGTTCAGCGACTAATGCTGCATCATATCTGCTGTAACCGTGGTCTTTCATTGGCCCAGACGACTAAACACATGTAAACTCTAATACCAATCCCGCCAGGATTCTCCCCAACCTTAATCATTTAACAGAAATGTTATAATAATTTATACAGTTGTTTTTCATAAGGATAGACGGAGTTGATACCAATCCTCTTCGATTTGATTCAGTTATACACTATTTGGTCACGAGGGGAAAACCAGCCACGATGCGACCAACCCACTTTAGCTGCTCGAATACTACCGCGGTTTAAGCAATGGATATTTCGGTAAATACATAGCTAAAACGCTAGGCTTTCGAATGAGGGTCTTCTCGGTTAATTCTAACAAAAACTCGCTTCACAATAGTCGTTTTAGCTTTTGGTATCATCAAATTCTGCCAATACAATACCTCTTGGCCTCATAGTAACTGAAAAAAAAAAAGCGGAGCTATGCACAGGTTTTTTTTAATTCACGTTTGAAGCCGAACAGACATATTTACTACACCGATCTTAACCCTTTCGCGGGATGTGGGATAAACTATACTATACAAAGTTAAAACACTTATTTGTAAAAGGAAGCCTGAGGCTCCCTTTTATCAAACTACGGTACTGTTGCAAATCTTCTCTGGGAATGTGTATTCGCGCCTAATTAAATTTTTCTGTTATTTTATGATAATTCCGCCGTGGCTATTTTCAGGATGCTCTAAAAGGGAGCACCATGCTCCCTTTTAAGGGGTATTTTCTCGCACTTTATGGAGAGAGGAGGATAAGGCAGCATTGTGCTACCTTTTACCGCGAAAGGGTTAAAAAATGCTTGAGTATTTACAGCTTTACACATGTTTATGAAAACTTGATAGTACATCATGAAAGTACTGAAGGAGTTGTGCTAGCTGTAACTGACACTAATATACCTCACTGTGAAAAGGGAGAAGTACAACACCGTTTATACTGTAGTATGGCATGATAAGTGACGAATTTTGTTAGCCAACAATGGCTTCACCCTCTATTTCTCAGATTGCCTATTTCAAGCACTGATCGCTCTAAACTTCGCATGTGAGCCACCACAGCTCCATGCCTAGTCTTCTTTTAGCATGACTGCGAGAACTTTGTCGTAAAAGTTCTTGTCGATTTCTCCATCTTGTAGTAATTTGTCAAGCTTAGCTTTGCGCACAGTCTTACCCTTCATCTCTAAAACGTCGGCAATATGCTTTTCGTGCTTGTCCGCGTTCGCGTTGATGCGTGCCCAGCTTAGCAACTTTTCAAGTTTTTTACCTCGCTCTTCACCAAACCCATCTTCTCGGTCAGTAACGCGGAGGAACCTCTTCCGGGAGTCACTGCTCGTCATAGCATCGGTCGACAAGAGCTGAGACTCATCGGCATTCGTGAACGCTGAAGCGACGCTGCAGCGAGCTAAGACCGCGGCCACAAGCGCAACGTAGAATATACTGCGCATGATTCTGGTGCGGGGTTCTGCTAGAAGGAGATGTCTTGTGGTCTTGAAGGCGAAAGGTGTTGTGATCGCCGATTATCTTCGGTCATCCAAGTCTGCTGGCCAACCGTGCGGATTCACATCGATAAAGCCCATCCCAAACATACGGCAGCATGTTGCTGTAGTTGATCCTCCATCTATGATTGTGTTGCGCACAACCCCAATCCGCTAAATCACTTGATTACACTATTTCGCACGTAGGTACGACTTCGGGCTTATTTGGTAGCTTTTGTTGGATTAGAAATTAGACAAGGATTTCACAATACATGCACATCTCCCAAAAACTGATTAGCTCGGGAGACGCAGTTTAGCCGATCAATTATCATTAGTGGGAATTTATCATTTTGTAGAAAGATTTGCGGTCCACACTCATGGAACACTGAGAGGTTATTTAATTGATTTTTGTTCTGCCGTTTGTCCTTTTATAGCCAAGTCTTCCCTGGGTTAAGGCAGACTTTGACAGGTTCTGAAACTTTCACAAACATTTTCTATTACATTTTAAATCCACCCGCGAAAACGAGGTTCGCTTTACGTTTTCCGACGACACCGTCATCAAAGTGGCCACTCACTCCGAGTGCAAAATCATCTGCAAGCAATGAAGCTCAGTATGTGGATAATGAGGACGATGTTCTTTGCGGATCTCACAACAGAGGCCGACTTTTCAACGAAAGTTTATTTCACCAGTTGATGTCAGAACGTGATGACACCAGTACTAGAGGTTTAACCTTTTTAAACACAACCAGAAGAAAATCATGCATGCCAAACAGCGGTCTTAAGTATGACAGTCGTAGAAAAAAAGTAGGAGATATCAGTTATGGTAGGGAATATCACGATGTTTACGATTACCAAGTGTGCCAAATCGGGAGATCCCAAAATCTTGATTTTTCATCATTTTCCACGCCACATTTATTTAAAAGAGAATCATTTTGGGAGTTGCGCGTGTAAGTTGATATAATTATTAGTGAAGAGCAACCGCACATCACAGCGGTCACGCTACATCGTCAAAAGGAAGTAATTTGGTGATAGGAGAAACTTTTTAACGCGTTTAGGTTTGTGGGGGAGGTTACATGTCCGCTAAGGGTGACGCCCTTCCAGCGCTTGTTGTGGTCCTGGCTATAAGAGCCATCTGGGCTCTCTTCGGATGATCCCGGCCAATGAAACCGGTCTGTCTTGGCCGGCCGCTCAGATGTGCACGGATGCGAAACTCAAGGTTCGCAATCGACCGCCTCCTTGTAAAGGTGAAGATCAAGTTTCATCTCAAGAAGCCTCGGCGTCCAACAGATACGCACTTAGTCTAGCCTAGGATAAAGAGTTGAAATAGTGTAGGTTGACTACTTGGTAACGCGTAACACTTTCAACATTATTACATGTCCGCCGAAACACCTGCGGTGGCACAATATATGTGATAAGGTATTAATAGTTATTTCACTGCCCAACCAGCAATTTATGCCTTCAAAAATATCAAGTTTTAGCGCCAAGTCAAACACGGTCTGAATTAAGATACAGTCTTTTAAAACAACTGCTGGAACAGTTGTATCGAATGGTCACGTAGCGTTACTAAACAAAGAACATGTGGTGGGTATTGCGCAACCCCAATAATTAATTATCACGTGTAATTAGTTTAGTTTTATACTTGCGGGGAAGTACCAGGTATTTCGAAGTATGATGTAAAGCACTTATCAGATACTTCAAGTATACAGTACATCATTAAATGTCCCATCGTTATCAAATCAAATGATGCTTATCCCAGATTAGCGATTATTTATTGCGTAAGCTAAAGGCACTGATTATTATGTTTACTTTGAAGAGCAGTACCGGCCCTTCATTTTTATCCATTTTTCCATAGATAAGCCGTTCAAGAATTCGTAAGTCATTGTACATGCGTCTAATTACTGTGTTGTACATAGTGCTGTAAGCGTAGGAGCTCCAACTGCGATCAACGAACAAATACTGAAACTTGCTCTCCTAGTTTACAACCGTGCACCAACTGAACGATACTGAATACCAACTGTGTCTATACTTTATTCTATATAAACTGGAGGACAACAACGGGTCGTTTGCTGAAGAATCAGGTCCAAAGTAGTTGGTCGATTTGGAGCTGAGTTCTTAGTATAAAAACAATTAGACTGGAACAGGATGCGCCGACGCGTCTGACGTTCAGCGTAAAGCTACGACGAGAGCGATTCGCCGTCATTACTGCACATTTAAGTTCGACAGCACGACAGGCAGTTGAATGTGCTACTACTGTATCGCATATTTACATACGGCTTTTCAGAAAGGCATGTGTTGCTGCACCCGACTGGGAATGTTCGTCAATACAAAAAAAAACAAGATAGTATTTTCAATCCCAAGATAAGGGGGACGGGTGTCACTTGCATCTTTAGGATTTGCTCAGCTGCGCGTCGCAAATGCAGTCGCTGAGCGTCGCGAATGCAGTCGCTGCGCTCCTGCGATTAAAAGATTCTCTCACCTGGAGAGTGCAGTGCTCGGCTCGCTGCGGAGGTCGGCGCTGGGCCCGCCTCCGCAAATACCGCGCGGCCCTGCTTCGCGGTAACCCGGCGCGGGTTTGCTGCGGCTACGCGACCTCGCATCCGCTCGCCTCAGTTGGTCTTCTCCGTTTCCACGCGAATTCACCCCCTATCCCGGTCTGGGTTTCTAATCACTCTCTTTCAGAAAACTGGTATTCTTGAAAATACCATATTGCTGCTCTAAAGTACGATTGTTCTCCGCCTCCCGTTTCCGCATTTTCGATTTTAGCGCGCTCGGAATAACGTCGGTGGATAGAGGCTACTCTAAGCGATTGAGCGGTGACAGCCCCGGTAGGATCAGCAGGGTGGCGAGAACAAGTGCGAAAGTGTGTAGGAGCGTCGGTGTCGCCGCGACTATGTTTTTTTTTCCGTAAACACCATGTTGCTGTAGGTTTTGGCGTATATGCACGTTTACCGGTAGCAGCAATTGTCTCTCTGAGGTGTTTTAATATTTACTGTTAGTCGTTCAATCGCTAAGCAAGTGATGATGACGCGAGTTCGCGTTTCATTCGTTCATTGTCGTGGTTTTGCTTTTAAGTAGTACCGCTGTAGAATTAGTGGAAGGAATGAGTGAATGCAAGGAGAGTTACTACTAGTAGTAGATGAAAATGCGTTGTCAATTCAGGCTAGCATTGACTTATTAAGTTCCTCGTCACGGGCTACGACCACTTGTACTACATGCAATGTTGGCAGTGAGCGGGTGCGAGGAGCGTAGCCATAGCAAACCCGCGCCGGGAGCCCGCGAAGCAGGGCCGCGCGGTATTAGCGGAGGCGGGACCAGTGTTGAGCTCCCCAGCGAACGGACCCGTTATACTGCCCAGTACATTGTTTTTCTACTGCGTGGGTCTGGGGTTGCAACCCCCAGGATACTAGGAATCGTTGCACTGTAGTAAAGTGCTAAACTTTTGACCATAGCGACTCAGCAAAGTTGATCACTTCCCTGTAGGGTGTGCACACTTCATTTCGTAGAGACTTCATCTCACAAATCTAAAAACGAATAAATGCGCCGCATGCTATTAATAAATGCGCTCTTGCTATTTACACTAACGCGATATATCGCTTAAATGTGCATTTACCAGTTAAATGATCCTCATGCCCACGACTTCAACTCACAACCATCACTCTGTTATCTTCTCCCTCAGCCAACTGCTGCATGCAGTTCCTTCATTTTACTCTTGATCTCAGTATAGTCATATAGTTACATCCAAAGTGATCATCTTGCTCAACCGTTGATGTCTTGTCGCACACAGCAACCAACGTGCACGCCACGTAGCAGCTCAAGCAAGATTCCAACGGTTTGTATCTCGTAGACAGTGGGCACATGACTTTCGCCCTTGTCGCGTTTCGAAGCATTCCGACGTTCTGTACGTCGTACAAGTACTGAAGACGAAAAGCAATCGAGTATTATAAGCTAAGTTAGTGGAATAGCTATATGTACAGGTATTATAACTTGTACCCTCAAGACGAGAGCTCTGATGTCTCCTCAGCCGGGTGCCGGGTGTGGACTCTGTAGGGACGGACCGAGGTGATGACGCCGAGGTCGCTTTTATCAGCGCGAAAGCACTACCTGCAAATCCTCAAGGCAGATCGTCGTTGGATCAAATCAAGCTGGGGACTTCAAGATGTCGGTGATACCATTTTAAACATGAAATGTAAGAGCAGCTGTACCCGTAGTGAAACCGCATAAAGTAATTAGCTGAAGTGAATAGCAATTTCGATGCATATGGCAACATAGAAAATCCCAAAAATATTCACTACGACATTTCAACTACCGGTGTACTGATACGCATAGAGTCCAATCTAAAATAGAATAAGCACCGAATTCAGTTTTCTCTCTCATTTCCAGGAGCCCTTCACGTCATGCATGCCGGCATTATCGCATCTATCCTCGTGCATGCGTCATCGACGTCGCCGCAAGCATGCGCAAGGGCGCCGATGCCCACGACGGACGCGTAAAGCAAATATAAAGAGCGATTTCAAAGCTGAATACGCGCGTTTCGTCAAGTTCTATCTGTGTGAAACCCACTCTACACAGACTTTCGTATGAGCAAAACACGTTTTCTAAAGCTTGTGGATGATCTCTGCCGCTACGGCGCCGCATACAATGGAGTGCTGTATAACGTAGTAAAGCTGGTCACCAATTGCACAGTTCTCGTTGGGGGCTGCTCGGGGCTCGTGGGTAGTGTGCGGAAGAATATGTGTGAGAGAGCTCCAGAGACGGCTTGACACGAGGGGACGCTGATCTCTTCTCAAGCGTCTCCAGGCAGACTTGTGCAAAATGATTATTCCCTACAGAGCGTCTGTCCAGTTTGAATAGTAAATACAGAGCCTATAATCACTTCAGCTTGGCCGTAGGACATCTGAACCCAATGTCGTGTGACTTCATCGTTACTTTTGATGCCTATCACTACACCGATAAAGTTCGAAAGTGTCAATACTATTGACACTTTAAAAATACACTACCCTTTTCACTACCGGTACAGTTGCTCTAAGGACGAGGAGCTACTTTACAGTTTCAAAGGAAACATTTATAAAGTACAAGGTTACGTGTACCGGTACGGAGTTCGTGTTAATACTGAATGTGTAGCAACTTGCTCCAAAATGTTTGTTGAAGCGAATCATCCAGAATGTCGAGTGTTGAGGACTTAGTTAGCACTACAGTAGAATGAACTCATGTTCCAATTTGCACAACTTAATACAAGTCTACATCGAGCAACGTGTCCTACTTTCAGGTTATGAGCCCAAAGATACTGGGGCAGAACGACATCCTCAGAGAGGACATCAATTTCTTTGGGAATTCAACGCGCGCATCAATGATGACGCTAATGCTGCCAGCATGTACTTCGATAATCAAAGGCGTGACTACTACAAGAGTTGGATGGAATGCGTCGAAGGAGACTTCGCGCAAAAGCAAAGTGTAACGGGGTTACACGGTGTGTTGCACACATGGGTACGAGGTACCCGGAGAGCTAACAGACTCTCAGTACATGATTTCTAGAATTAACGGTGGTCTCAGTACATAGGTTGGGGGCCACACGTTGTGCATATGATTAGGTTTAACTATGGTAGATAATTAAACGTAGATATTTCGAGTTAATAACTTTGTGCCCTGGTTTTAGTGCTGTGTTAAAGTTCCTTCGGATAAGGAAGTTTGTATTACGGACTCTTTGAGTCGAACGCCTTCCTCTGACGCTAAAGCTACGGCAGCCCCGCTGCACTTGGTAGCACTTGTAGTCAATCCCGCACCTGAGTCGGTTGACTGTATCCTTTACGAGGATGGAACACCCAGTGTTCGCGAATTTGCCCCCGGCGCAGCAAGACGCGCTTAACAAGCTCATGTCCTTGCTTGGCCCGGAGGGCGTGGTCCATCTTGCGTCGCAAGGTCCAGAGGCGGTGAACGCCAGACTGGAATCGTTCTCCCGTTATGAGAATGCGCTCTTGGAGCATGTCCAAGAGAAGATGAGTGCTGCAACGGTAGCTGCATCGGTCAAGCACGACGGGCCTACAAGACCCAAGCGGCTAATGTTGAGCATGAAGACCTTCGAAAGGAAGAATGGAGAGAAGCTCCTTCTCTGGACCCGTGAGGTCGAGATGGCCATGGGATCGGCCTTGCTTCAGAATGAGCAACAGCGCGTGGCGCTTGCTATCTCCAAGCTTGGAGGTCGCACCCGTGAGTGGGCTTTAACGTCTGGTACGTCTGTGGACGTCGCGTTCCCCACTTAGGCTCAACTGAAACAGCAGTTGTCGCGCGTATGCGCCCCGCCCAACCAGGCGTACCGTGTTCGGTTGAAATTCCTTGCTACCCGACAGGGCAAGAAGGAGTTACTGGACTACGTCCAGGAGTTGCGAACTATGATCGCCGTGGTGGCGGTGGACCCTCTGCCAGAACTGGTCACGGTGACCGTATTCATGGAGGGACTCCGCGTGGGCGCGGCCCGAACGGAAGTGTTCCGTGTACACCCTTCCTCTTTCGAAGAGTCGGTGAACGTGGCATTGAATGCCGAACACAACTTTAAGTCGGCCCGACCGGGCTGATACGCGAGCAGCGCAGGCTTTTCGAGCGGTCTGGAACCGATGAACATCAGCTATGCTGAAGATGAAGTAGCTGAAGCTCTTGCTGCGGAGCAGCTCGCCGGCATTCGCCGATGCTTTTTGTGCAGGAGCACCAAGCATCTGAGAGAGCAATGCTCTCTGGGCTCCAAGCGCCAGGCTTCGGCGAGCCAACCTCCGGGTCATCGCCGGGAAACGGCAACTCCCAGTAGGCGCGGGGCGGCCTACTGGGGAAAAACTGAGTTCTGTTGTGCCTCAAAGAGGTAGAGGGCAACGGGGCTCAGCACCGAAGAGAGATGGGCTCTCTTACAAGATGAGTGTGTGCAAGCCGGGCTTGCTGGTCGTTCAAGCGATCGTGAAGGGCTTCGTGAAGCCGTGGAGAGTCTTGATTGACTCGGGAGCTTCGGGCGACTAATCTCGTCGCTCCAACCTGGAAAGGAGTCAGCTGTACGCTGAGGCACTGGAAGCTCCAACGCGAGATGAAATCTCAGTCCGTCTGGCGACGGGGACACTTGTTACTGTGTCGAAGGTCTCGGTTGACCTTAATGTGAAGTTCTTAGACATCGATAGCGTGGAACGCTGTCTGGTCTTGGACCTAGATTCGAGGTATGACCTCATCCTTGGCATGGCATGGCTCGAGCGCCATGAGCCATGGATCGACTGGAAGTCGAAGTCGCTGGGTGCTACGCACCCTGCTCCTAGTGGAGCTTTGGTGAGTCATGAACCCACCGCTGTTAGGAAACAGAAGCGCTATTGGCGCGAGAACGAGTCCGAGGCGGCCGTGGTTCTGGACATTGGTATGTCGGAACTTGTTAGCAACGAGGTTGCTGTCTGTCCTGGTACGGACGAGCGTGGAGTGGCGCGTAATCCACTGTGTGATATGGATCTGGTCGATGACCTACCGCTGCGTGGCCCGAGGGCCGCGGTCGACTGCGAGTCGAGGCATCGCTCGAAATAACTCTTTTGCTTCCAAAACCGAAGTGTTTTATTTATCTTTATTGCGGCCAAGCCGCTATCTATGTTTTAACTATCTACCATAGTTAAACCTTATCATCTGCACAACGTGTGGCCCCCAACTTATGTACTGAGACCACCGTTAATTCTAGAAATCATGTACTGAGAGTCTTTTAACTATCCGGGTACCTCGTACCCATGTGTGCGCCACACCGTGTAACCCCGTTACACTCTCCCCCACCAAGATGAGAACTCTCCGGTTCTCGAACCTTCCTCAGCGAGGTCTTGTCTTGTCAAGACGTTAGAGGTCATCTCCTGTCATCTTCTGCGTTCGCAGCTCACCGAGCTCATTAACGCTTTCGCATCGTGGATGCCGAACACGCCGCCGCCGGCCTAAGGCCCGAGAACCTTCACGCCCCGCGCTAAACGTCGCTCAGCGTCAGCTCCTAGAGCTTCCTCCTTCCTCTCTGTTACAGAGTTTCACCGCGAACACCACCGCCGCCACACCTCACGCTCCATGAGCCGACAGTCATAGGCCCAAGAGACGAGCTCATCCGAGCAGCGCACGCCGCGCAAAGCAAACGAGCTTTTGTTCGAAGAGATCGAGGTAGGCCAGCTCGACCAGGATGACCCCATGGGTAGTGAGGCGTACTCAAACCCCGCCTCCCCAAGGTCTCACATTAGTGCTCCGCGGTCGCCACCTCGGCGAGAGCTTCGCACGCCAAATCCGTTCCCAGATCGTGTCAATCCTGTGCGCGCTCTGCGCGATGCGCCTCCGCTACCGTCTCGGTATGACGAGGATGATCGCTATGATCCAAACGTCATTACCAATGACTTGGACGAGGCCCAAGGCCGATAGATGTCCGAGGAGCAGCGCTCGCAAGCGTCGTATCGACCTGTGGCTCGGCCACTGACGCATGCCACGCGCCGCGACTACGGCTTTCAGCCACGAGATCCTACCGAGACGGTCCGCCGTGCTGCGCAACAGCTCTTGGACACGTACGTGTGTGGGCCTGCGGCCGCTACTGCTGGCGAGCAAGTTCAGAGACACCATCTCCGTGAGCGCATTCTGACTCCACAAGTCACAACTCCCCAGGAGTACCGAGAGCGCCTACGGCTGCAGCTGCACCAGCAGTCAGTGCCTGCCATGCGCACAGTTCCTGTGGTCCTTTATCAAGGAGAGACGATGGCTGCGTATGACGCACAATTTGCAAACTGGGTTGAGCACTCTCGACGGCTCCCCAGCTATGATGCTCTTCGAGCTAGTTTCTCCGAAACTGATGTTCGTCTTGAGCGACGTCTGCGCCTGGTCTTCGGAAAGTCGAAGGCGCGACGCCACGTTCCAGGACCCCGTCCACAATACTACGAGACCATCCGATCTCCTGCTCCCGCTGCGAGCGCCCCTCCTACTTATGAGCAGGTTGCTCCAGCCACCGATCAGCGCCTGAGCTCGGCTGCAAATCTGTCTCCTTCCCACTCTAGTGGGAAGCGCTCAGTGCCTGGCGACGCCGTCGCACGTCGGGGTGGCGCTTCGGCATCGGATGTACCCGATTATAAGAGTCCACGACATCTGGGCAGTCTTGCCGAAGGGGGACCTCAAACGCCCACGAGTTTTTCGAATGAGGATAACCCCGCCACATTACAAGATACTGGGTTTGACCCTGGCGTCGGCGCCGCGCCACAAGGCGTTCCACGTGATAGTGGAGCTCGCCGTGTTCGTCGAGCAGAGCTGGAGGAGGTCGAGCCTCAGCTGGACCCTCGCGTCGCGACTCAGAGTGACTTGTTTGCGCTGGATCAGCGCGTAAGTTCCCTGGACCAGTATCTTCGAGATACAACTGGCTTCCTGAACCGTCTTGCAGATAATCTCGACGAGACCCACCGTCGTGTGGACTGGTTCGAGCAACCTTAGTCGGTTCAAAACCGGGTCGTGGACTGGAGCGTCAAGTCGCTCAGCTGCAAGGTCAGCTCGACTTGTTGCTGCATCTTCAGCAGCTTGCTTCTCGTCATATAGCCCCGCCACCCGTCGCTGCTGCCCAACCTTCGGGAGTGGCTCAGCCACCTGCCGGGTCGGCGCCAACGTCGTCGCGCTCACCTGAGCAGGGTCCTGATATGGCTTGAGTAAGCCGACGTAGAAGACCGGATGCGTACGCATCTTCTTCGGAAGGTTTTGCGTATACACAAGGCCCTTCTTGGCCACGACCTTGAACGGTCCCACGAACTGAGGTCTCAATTCTGTCTTGAAGACGGCAGACACTGCGTGAGTAGGTAGGTTTTTAGCATTTAATAAAACTAGGTCCCCGACCTCAAACCTTTCCACATTGCCTCTGCTTTTCGCATCAGCATACTTCTTCTGAAGGTCTTGGCTCTCAGCCATAGCGAGGCGTACCTGTCGCATGACGCTCAGTCTCAACGAGACAAAGCCATCGACTTGCTTGCGAACCGCAACCGGGCTGACATCAGCCACCCACTCGGCTATTCCTCCCCCGCCAAGCCCTGAGCCACTACGTGGCGGCGTCAACGGGACGCGAGGATTCACCAAGCCGTTCACATAGAACGGAGTGAAGCCTGTCGAGGCATCCACTGAATTGTTCAATGCACACTTGACGAGTGGGAGCATCTCACTCCAGCGTTTCGGCGCCCCAGCGCATACGCTTCGAAGGATGTCCCCCACAACGCGATTCACGCGTTCAGTCTGACCATCGGTCTGCGGATGATCCGCTGTGGACATGTCCAAACGAGTGCCGATCACTCTGAAGTGGGACGTCCAGAACTTCGCGGTGAATCGCGGGTCTCGATCCGAGACAATTGCCTCAGGCAAGCCATGATGGCGAAAGACGCGGTCTAAGAACAACAAAGTTGTACCTTCACCATCGATGGTGTCCGGCACCGCCGCTAAGCGAGCTATCTTGCTCAATCGGTCACCAAAGACCACGATACCCGTGTTGCGCGCCTTATCCTTCGGAAAACCAAACACGAAGTCCATACTGATGGACCGCCAACATCCCGTTGGGACAGGCAAGCTCGCCAACGGTGCCGCCGCATTCGGCGCGGACTTTGTCCGTTGACACGTCTCACACGTGCGTACGTAAGTGCCAACCCACTTATACATCTTGGGCCACCAGTACATCGAGCTCACCGAACCAAGGTAAGGTCTTCTCACGACCTAAGTGCCCACCGACGGGCGCATCATGTACCACATAGAGGATACGATACTTGAGGTCCTCATCATGAGGAATGACCACACGAGGAGTGTCTTCCGAGTCTGTGCTGTAATACAGCAGACCATTATCGATGAAGTATCGATGTAGCCTCGCGCGTAAGCGCCCTGACAACTCCTTGTCCGAGTCCTGAAGCTCTTCGCTCCCCAGAGCCTGTAGCAGCGCTACACACATGCCGTCCTGAGCGTACGCATCGCGTATCAAGCCCGGCACCGACGAAGTCACCGTCGTGATATGGGCTAACTCGTAGTCCGGCCTGCGCGATAGCGCATCGGCCACCACATTAAGCCGCCCCGGCTTGTACTTCACCTCGAAGTCGTACTCGGCAAAGCAGGAGAGCCATCGTGCCATTCTCTGAGTGAGGTGAGGCGACTGGGTCACAGTGCGTAACGACGCATGATCCGTATAGATCACGAAAGGCTTGGAGCCGAGCAGGTGAACTTGACTAGAGCGTACTTCATCGCAAGTAGCTCTTTGTCATGATCTGGATAGTTCTTCTCTGCAGCTTTGAGCTGGCGAGATTCAAACGCGATCACGCGTTCACGCCCTTCGGCGTTTGCTTGTAGTAAAGCACAACCGATTGCAAAATCGGAAGCGTCGCAGACGATGCTGGACGGTCGATCCCGGTCCGGCAGCGCGAGTATCGAAGCTCGCAGAAGGCTCTCCTTCCCAGCCTTGAAGCCTTCGTCGTGCTCGACGTTCCGGCACCAAGGTGCATCCTTCTTGAGGAGGTCCGACAATGGCCGAGCCATCTCTGCGTAATTCGCGCTGTACTTGTGCAAGTAATTGGCTAAGCCTAGCCACTTGCGTTAGTCCTTCTGGTTCTTGGGAACAGGCCAGTCCACAATGACCTTGACTTTGGCAGGATCTGCCCGCAAGCCATGCTTCCCAATGAAGCACCCGAGGAAAGGTATCTCCTCCGCGCCGAAGACGCACTTGTCCAAGTTGGCATGCAACTTATTCGTGCGCATGCACTCGAGCACCGCTCGTAAATGGTCAATGTGGTTCTCCACATCTGACTTCCCGTGCTCAGCACGACTATGGACGAAGATGTCGTCAAAGTACGTCTGTGCGTAAGCCCGATGGGGCCGGAACAACTGCGTCACAAAACGATTGAACGTTGCTGGCGCGTTCGACAGCCCCTGGGTCATCACCAGCCACTCCCAGAGCATCCCGCTCGGAGTACTGACCGCTGTCAGCGGGATGTCGCTCTCTTTCATGAGCAATTGGTAGTAAACATCTACCAAGTCGTGTGCACTGTACAACGTCAGCCTACCATGTTGTTCTGCAGAACCTTTTTGCGAGGAATCGGCGTCTGCGCCGGAATGGTGGCCGTATTCAGCTTATTGAAAGCATGCACGATACGCCACTTGCCATTCGTCTTTCTGACACAGAAATGGGTGTCGAGCGCGGAGACTTGCTCTCACGAACCAGCCCTGCCTCGTGCTTCGCACGGAAGAACGCGTCAACGACGTCACACTGTTCCTTTGGCAAGGGCCACTGCCTCTTCGCGCAGTATTTGGTTCCTGGAACCAGGTCAATCTCATGACGCACGCCTCGATCCGAAGGCAAACCCACCGAAGGGTTCATAGAGACCACGTCTCCGTACTCCTTAATCAAAAGATAGAACGGATCCGACGGGTTATTCAGGATCTCCGATCCACTCTGCGCGCTTAGCGCCTTCTTGGTGTCCTCCAGGACCGCGTCGTCCACGACAGAAGAGGAGTTCAACTCCTGCTCAGGTCTTATCAAGACCACTTCGGCTGACTCGCCCGCCTTCAAGGCCTCGCCGAACTCGGTAACGGACAACTCGTCCAGCTCTACCAGAGCATCAACAGCGGGCAAAGCGTCAAGACTGATGTCGCCTTCGACCTCCCCCGTCACTCCATTCATGAGTGTGTACAGCTGCTCGCAGCGATCACGTAGAGCTTCACCGCTCGCCACGTTGGACACCTCGTCCGACGCCGAAGACGTCGCAGACGTCAAAGACGTCACAGACGCTCTGCGTCTGCTTCTCTTCTCCCTCTGCGATCGAGCCCGGCCGGACGAGGGCGGTGCGGCGACATCTTCGTCACCACCACCGGGTGTAGCAGCACCAACACTCCTCGAAGGGGAAGCCGTGTCTCGCAAGACACTCGGCTCAGAGCCATGCGGCCCATGACCCTCACACAGTGAATTAGGTGTCACTTCACCAGCATCCTATGGGCCGCGCCCAGTGCTTGACTTTGCAACCGCCAGCACTGCTTGCCGCGTCGTTAGCTCCCGGAGCTGACGCACTATCATCACCTCGACGACTTTCGGCGGAGCTACCCCTCGATGTTGACATCGAGTTTGTGTCGACTCCCGGAGTCGACACGTCCTTGTCACCTCTGCGCCTTTCGGCGGAGCCATCCGTGATTTTAAACCATCACGGCCGTGTCGCCCCCGGAGCTGACACGCCGACATCACGACTCGGAGCGTTCTCAGTTAGGCTGCTACAAGATTGCCCTTGCTGCTACCGAAGCTGTTCCTCGAAGCTATTCGATCATCAGCTGCTGGAAGCTGGAGAGAAGCAGTCTGCGCCGAGATTCGCTCGCACGTGAGAAACCCCACTTGGGACCTCGGGCGCAGACCACCTGGAGTGAAAGTAATTGGGTGCAAGTGGGTTTTTGCACTCAAACGCGACGAACTTGGCGACGGGGTGCGCTTCAAAGCGCGTCTAGAAGCGCGAGGATATCTACAGACCTTCGAAATAGACTATACTGAGACGTACTCTCCGGTCGCCATACTAAACACTGTACGTGTGTTCCTTGCTTTGTGCTGTTCTTGGGGCTAGACGATCGAGCAATACGACATTGAAACCGCTTTCTAGAGCGGAGACCTGGCTGAAGTAGCTTACATGGCTCTACCACCGGGAATCAAGTCGACCGAAGGGATGGTATGTCATTGGCGTCACAGTTTATACTCAAACAAGCTATTTATGCTTGGTGCAAGAAGATCCTCGAGGTGTTTCTCGATGTGGGCTTTCGACAGCGGGACTGACCTTTTCTTGCTTGTGAAGGAGAACGGCAGATGGAACTGTCTTCTTGTTCTCTATGTGGACGACCTCTTGGTCGGTTGCAAGAATGGAGAGATAGCGGGAGAGATTATGCAAAACTTCGCTGAGAATTTTACTGTCTGACGCATAGGGATGTGCGATTCATTCTGGATATTCAAGCACACTGTGGTCGCAGCACCGGAACAATCCACCTTAGTCAAGGACAATTTATTTAGCGCATGATTACCAAGCTCGACCAGAGCGAGGCCTAACCGGTATTGTAGCGATTCAATTTTTTTAAGTACCCAACGTGTTTTTCGGCCTCTAAAGCTCGAGCCGCAGTTCAGCTGCAATTGCTCGATATACAGTTGCAGGTTGGCCACTCAAGTCGAGGCTGTTAGAAGCTTCGACAGATTCCACCACATGTAGTAGCGATGTATCTCGGCCAGGAACAATTGCAGCGAGGAAGCCACTTAGACATTGGATTTGATCTGCTGAGAGCTCTGGTACAGCATCGCATAGATCGCGGTGCAGTCAGTGCATGTCGCTAACGAACCATGCGCCAGGAGGAATCGCACTTAGCTTTGCCTTTTTCTGATTTTTACCCCGACGCAAGCCTACGTCAAGTTGATCTTGGTGTTGGGGAGTGTGCGCTATACATGGGGACGTCGCCGTCGATAATGTCAACGAGGACAAGGTGGAAAACATAGACATCCACACGCGCATTCCACAAGGCATGGAGATCACCAACGAGGTAAAAACGAACTGGGCGTGGAAACAATGACAATCTCGTTCTCGAGCCCAATAAGGCGCTGTATGGGCGGGCTCAAGCAAGCGGGAAGGCTGTGGAACAAACTCGTACATGCAAAGTTGATTGATGTCGGGTTCAAGCATGGTTGGCGGATATGTGCGTGCATTACAGAAGTGACAAGAACGAGACTTGGGTAGTAAGTTTGTGCAGGGGCGATTTCTCGTCTCGGACACGGACCAGGCCGCTGTCGACAATTTTTTTGAGGTTCTGGATGTAATGGACCTTGGGGAAACGCACAAGTTCCTGGGCATAAGGGCCACGGACAACGAAGTGGAGAGGTACGACCAGAGATTGACATTTAATTCCGTTCAATCGGCTCCCACGAGTTCTCGGAGTGGGTATAACCCCTCCACTTCACAAAGGAGCTGGCGCTTACCGCGAAACCACCGCTCCTGAAGAACCCGCTCCACGAGGTAGCGGACTTCTCGGTTCCGGTCAAGCAGGGGCGGAGGTGCCCTTGTACGAGTACAAGTACAAGGCGCCTCCGGGGCGCTCTTCTCGCCCAGGTGCCCCACCTGCAGGTCCATCACAGAGACCCGAAGCGGACCGTCTTCTTCAACGAGTCCTTGTGCTTGAGATCGCACTTAGCCTAAGGACTGGTGGTGATGCTGCTGCCCAGACCGAGAACCGAGGGGTCCTTGGTCGACTTCAGGACCATCTGGACCGGTTGAACCGGGAGGTAGCAGATCTCCATGCGCGGGTCGACCGCCGGGCCATCTAGTCCGATCTGGAGCGTCCTTCCGCTTGGTCCGACGTGTTGAGTACGCACAACAGCGTCCGGAGCCGCCTTTGGCGCACTCCCAGCCGTACACGAATGGTGCGTAACCGGCGTATGCACCTGGGGTCCAACTGTACCCACCCCCGGCGTACGATCTCGATCGCAGCCTTGCTGTCCAGCGGGAGCCTTGGGCGCACGCTCCTGCGCGCCCGTCGACGTTTGAGGCCGCTCCTCACTTCGAGGAGCTGGACCAAGGTGGGTCTGCGAGTCAGCAACCCCCTGCGGATCATACAGCCGAGCTGAACGCTGATATGTATGCTGAGTATTGCGATCGGCTGTTCTGGAGCAATCCTCTTCTTCTATGGCAACCATCCTTACTATTCAATGCTGAGGCAATCCGAAAACTTGGAGAGAGCTGGATCCGAAATCATGGTCTGGCGTTTAAACCAATTGGAAATGTTAGGGCTGCAAGTTGGAGTCGAGTTATTGTGGACTACGTGTCCATTGTGCTGGAGATAATATTTGGAATTGAGTTTGATCATGTTAAAACGCTGAGCTCATTTCTAGCGGCCATGTTCATGATCACAGCCGTGACCAACATCAATATTTCGATTTGTGTTTATTTAAGCTAAATTGAAGAAGTTATCTCTTTACAAAATGGCAGCACTGTCAATTGACGGATACGCGATTTGTTCGATTTGATCACCCTCCATTGAACTAACATGTAAAGTTGAACAGTACTACAGCATCTGCTGGGGCCGAGTTCAAACTTGTGTACTATATCGCTCCCTGCCATGGTTGAGATAAGTTTCACCGTTAAAAACACTTTTAGTTGCTCTTCTATTTATCTCTGTGACGATCTAGCTCGGAGTTACTTAAAAGAATAAGTGAGGCAACTCAAAACGAAATGATAAACTCTAAAAAGAAATTGAGTTAGTGAGTGCATTTGAAAGAGCTCGTCGCGATCTTTCGATGCATGTGCCTGTTGACGTTCAAATTTCTATTACATATGAAAACAAAGCCGTGCTGGCGCTCTGGATTTGTGAACATAAGTTACTCTTTCCGTACCAACCGTTTAACCCCTCTAGCCCCGCGCCCTGTATTCTACAGGATAAGAAATCAGGCCATTTTGCCCTATAGAAATAATAAGTCACTCGATACAAACTTCAAGTGACACTGCGATTATAAAGTTTCAGAATCATGTTGCTAACCTCAGGGCAATAATTCACGGCCAGAAATTTCGAGAAAATTGCGCGTGGCGGTTTCCCGCCCATTTGCGAATTGGACGGATCGAGCGCATGGGCAAGCGCAAGCACATCGGAAAGCTGACCTGGTCGCAGCCGTGGTCCAAGCTCAAGAAGCTCGGGTGGCGTTTGGAGAAGCCAAGGGGGCTCGCCGACGAGAACCGATACTTCACAACCGCTAGCTGAGAGAAGAAGGCAAGCGCTGTCCACCTTGTGGACTATTTTGAAGGTGCAGACGAAGTCTGGCGGCATCTTCCCGTCGAAGGTATGCGAATTTATTTACATGTGATATCAGAAACTAACGCTAGATCTGTTCCAGTGCTCTATGACGCCGAGTTTCCTGCCAAACGATCTACCCTGACTCCCGTTGCACCGTTGGAGACGACGCCGGCCGCCACGTCTCCTGTTGAACCACCCATACAACCGCTGATCTACGGCTTGCAGAGACACCGGTCAAAGCACCAGCGAAACGTCTGACAAAGGTGCCGGCGCAGCGCGCGGCAAAGTCGCCTTCCAAGAATCTGATTAAGTCGCCGGCGAACGTACCCGCAAAAGCCCCGACCAAGAGTCGCCATACCCCTAAAAAGAAGCCCGCAAGAAAGGCTACAGACACGGTTTCAGCTCTCCCTTCTATCCCGCCTACTAGGACCCAACCAACACTGCAGGTGCGAGTAGCACCAGAGGCGGTAGATTTATCGGACGGGAATGATCGGATGGACTCGGGCGATGAGGATGAGTTCTTCGTGGACGACGAAGAGGGGAGTGACGTAGAGGCGGCTAGTGAAGATTCAGCTAGTGACGCAGAGTCCACCACCGATGAAGAAGATGCTATGGATCTTTCGGCAGGAACACCGTTCGACCGCATGTCCAAGGAGCAACTAAGTCAAAACGCAACGAGAGGATGGAAGGTGTTCCTCGGAGATAAAAGTAAGTTCAAACGTGAATTCTACAGGATAATCTTGTGTCTTTCCTGTCATTATCTTGTATTTACAATTAATAATTTCAATTGTGTTTATATAGGCAACACGCTTCGATTACCGGTAGCCGACCGGACCAATTGCACCGCAGCTTCAACTCACCTGGCATGCGCTCTTGCAGGAAGCCTCGAGGGGCTATTCTTCTTATTCCTACCGAAAGATAGCTATCGCCGCAGAGTCAAATCGATACCAGCGCCAACTTCGGAGCCAAGCAGCCGAAGAAGGCTGAAAGAGAAGCGGCCGCAGTACAAGATGAAGACACTACAACAAGTTATGAAGGAGCTCAACTCGTTCAAACCTATCAAGCCTCATGAGCTCGCTCACTTCGTTGGCCTGCTCTGCGCAAGGACTCTGTGCCCCCACAAGGAAAAACTAGCAAAGCATGGGTCGGTCGACGCTCAAGGTGCCGTCCCAAAGGGCACGTTCGGAAGGAATATGCCGCGAAAGCGGTTCGAAGAGATCGTGCGGTTTTTACATTTCAGCGACAATAGTTCTGCGGACGCTAAGAAGTTCAAAACTTGGAAGATCAAGCCTGTAACGGATACGATCAATTAGACGTTCAAGCTCGGCATGACGGTAGGGCAGCGGATCGACTTCGACGAAGGGATGATCCCCAATGAGGAGCAAGTTCAATCCTATGCGCCAGTACCTCAGAGGCAAGCCGCATCCATGGGGTACGAAGTGCTTTCTGACGTGTGATGCAGATAGCGGCTATTGCTTCAGGTACGAAGATTTCACTCTGTATGATACAGGATAAAGTCTCACTCGTTATGTGTCTTACCCTGTTCAGGGCCGAGATCCATCAAGGTAAACATAGTAGGGACAGCGTGGACCTGAACCAAGGACCCAATGCTGTCATTCGCAATATCGACGAAGTCCTTGGTGGACTACCAAAGAAGCGGGTCGTCATCACTGACCGCTTCTATTCGAGTGTACTGCTGTCTTCAATACTGCTGCAGCGAGGACTGTACCATGTCGGCACAATCCAGGCGAACAGACGCGGGTACTGCAGGACAATTCCCTACAAGCACGCAAAGCGACCCAAAGCGATGGAGAGAGGATTGTATCACATCGCGCAGTCAAAGGTAGAACCCAGCATGATCGCTGTATCGTGGATGGACAATCGTCCGGTGCACTTCATTGCCATTGGCTGCACACTCAGGCGGAGATACTGCAGCGTCGAGCCGGCGCTACCGTTGGGGACGTACCAGCTCCTCAGCTCATCAAGGACTACCAGGATGGCATGGGAGGAGCCGACATACACGACCAATTGCGCTTGCAGAGATATTCAGATCAGGTATATGTTCAAAAATGTGTATTATCCTGTATTATACACTGCAATTGTTCTGTACTTACCGTGATATCCTGTATACTACAGAGTGCTAAGAAAATGAAGAAGTATTACCACACTTTCTTCCTCGGTCAAGTCGATATGGCTCTTGTCAACGCATATATAATCTATCGGCACGTTCACGCTGGTCGAGTCAGGAAAAGTTTCACCTACCCATGCTGAGTTCATGAGGCTCATGCATATGACGTTGCTCGATGGAGGCCCGGCAGATTTCGAAGGCGATCTTTCAGTAGAAGCTCTCTGGCACACCTGTCCCCACTCCGGCATTACCAAGGTACACGCTACCAGCACGTCACGCACCGAAGCAAGTTGATGTGTTCCGGAAGACTAAAGGCAAGAACGGCAAATAATCGGAAAAGCGTCGACAATACGGATGCAAAGTTTGCTCGCTACTTCGCCGTGGCAAGAATCCATGGGAGACAACATTTTATTGTGTGGAGTGCTCGGAAGCAATAGCCCGCGGCTTACCTGACGACAGCACTAATGCCAAGGGGAAGATTTATCTCTGTCTAAAGGTGCGCCAGCATGACCCTAATGGACCGGTGCATTCGGCAACATGCAGCCAAATTTGGCATGACCTTTGGCGAACCGGATCGAGCATTCCGCCGGGTTTGAAGACGATTCGAGTGCGTGCACCTAGGTACTGTGTACGTCGTGGAGCTTGCGAGGGCGATCAGGAAGAGAGTAGCGAGAGCTCTGCAGAGGAGATGGGTAGCGCTACTGACAATGATGTAGTGCAGACTGCGTGCATCTAGGTACACAATCAATAGACACAACGAATATCATTCCTAAAGTCACTCGTTAGAATGAATGATTTTGTTTAAATTCCAATAATAATCACTATGAGTCCATCTCCGTTTTTGCCTGATACAGGATATCGAACTCTAAAACTCTGGGGTCTAATCTGTACTATACAGTGTAGATAGTGGTGAAGGATTGAGAAGTGAAAAAAAACTCCGCAAGTAGTAAACGCAAGATAAAATGTTATCCTGTAGAATACAGGGTAACTTTTTTGCCCTAAATCACGGGGCTAGAGGGGTTAAATACACATTAACTCTTTCGCGGCAAAAGGGCGCGGAAGTCGCCCTTTTAGTGGTTTGTGCAAAGAATAGTAAGAATCAGCCTCTTAAAGGGCGCATTTAGCGCCCTTTTACAGAAGTTCAACTGATCCCGGACTGTCTTTTGGGTCATAGCATTTACAGTACAATTCGTAATCATCAAAGCATACTTTAATCTAGTCAAATTCATGTAGCATATTGCATGACCATGGTATCGTAAATGATTTGTTACAAGAGATAATTCAAAACGAGTGCCGTGATTTCGTAAAAGGGCGAGAAATGCCCCCTTTTAGATATAAATGACTTCTACTTGTATACTATAGGTTATATAAGATGCACGTGAAAGGGTTAAGTTAATCTGTTAAACATTAACTAATACAGCCTGTAAGACAACTTTTGATCAAGAACCCCAGCAGGAACCTGGGCCTTAGGCCCTGGTTCAAATAAGTTGATCATGCTAAGGTGGTTGGTGTGGTACCCATATATAACTTTTGTGGAAATTAAACTTTTGTTTCAAATCGAGTATTTTTTTTGGAAAAAATGCATGACATACTGACCAAGATTTCATTGCGACCCTTTCATAGACTTTGTTGGCACGTGAGCTCTGCTCCAACATGCTATTTATTGTAGCATCGTTTTTTTTTATCAAATTGTATCGAGTTTATATTAGACAGTAGTATCAAGGGTCCATACAAAAAGCAATTCTACCAGCCTGGATTATGATATACGAGCTCATCTTAGACAGGTTCACCTGTAAGTGAGCTTTTAGCTCAATAATCTAATATTGATTACGTACCGGAATTTACGGTATTTTGCAACCGATCGATTTTTTGCAACCGGTAGTACGTAAGTAGTTTGTAGCACCACCAAAATTAACCAATCTGGCATCAAAACAGTGTCCCAGTCAAAGCGCGCCTTTTCTTACAACATTGTGAGCAAACGGACAATTTAAAATGGATATTAGTGTCTTGTGCGAGATTTTACGCCTTCCGCCGTTTTTACGGTCTTGACTTGAAAAGTACTTTTTACACCGGTTGCAAAAAGCCGTAAACTCCGGTACACTACATGTATAGTGCAAAATAATATTCACATAAATATAACTTACACATGTAATATTTTGATGAATTTTAACGTATTTGGTAATCTGAGTTAATGTTTTGCGTCTTCGGTTTGCCGACATTTTGATCTTTTGCGGCTCAATCTGTTTGCACTCAACATCAGCCCGCTGACGGAGTAGTAAACCAGCGGCTACGGGTTTTTGTCGAGGACTATACCTACAGCATCCCATCATTTAAAATGAATTTTCTAAGCAACAGTCACGGGCAATGTCGTGCGGTCGAGTGAGAGTGCTGGTAGAAGTTGAAGCTGTAGAGAGTGTAGGTCTTGTAAGGATGCGGTAGGTGTTGTGGTCGAGGTGCCGGGTAGAAGGTGTAATTAATAATGAATACTATGCTGCCCTAACGTGCATGTCTTCTTTGGCTCTCTAGTAGAGCACAAGGCTTCTTACTGTTTCTGCATATTTCTGTTTCTCGTTCGTGCCTATGTTGTCTACCCTGCTTCTTTTTCTCTGTTTTTATGGCACTTGCATTTTTATCTACCTAAATGTAGGTTCACTGCAACTACATGCATTCATCAATGCAGCAGTTTCATTAACATTCAGCCTCTGGCTCGTGCTCTCTAGCTTGCATGCTCACAGGCCAGAGGCAGTTATGAAATCTACCCCGGGTTGACTTCGGCTTGGCGGCGAATTAAACCCATCCAGGAGTTGACGCCAATGCGAAACGTGTTTGATGTTAGCATCGCGTTCCCAGGTTGCCTCATGTTACGGTAACTCATGCCACTTGACGAGCCATTCGCGCTTCTTGCGTCTGGTCAGACATGCTAGTAGCTTCTCAATGATATAGAGCTCTTCACCCGTCTCATCATCCAAGATCATCGGCACTGCCTTCGGAATCGGGCGGTTTGAAAATGCCGTCGTGTTCGTCAGGTAGTGCGACAACATTTCGACGTTGAACGTGGGATTCAGGCGCTGCATCGCTCGCGGAAGAATCAGCTTCGCCACGTTGTCGTTCACCATGCGCTCGATTACGAAAGGTCCAACCTTCTTAGCCGCTACCCTCGCTTTCTTCAGTTCCGTATTTATTGTCTTCATCGGTAAGTTCTTCGTGTCGAGCAGCACCAAGTCGTCTTGTTTGAAAACAAATTGTCTGCTTTTGCGATCGTGGTGCTCCTTCTGTCGTTCTTGACCTTCTTGCAAATTCTTCTGCGTTTGTTCTACGATCGCTTGCCTTTCTCTGGCAAACTTCTTCTCGTACTCTGCTAGAGTTACGTCGTGTTCAGCTTGTAGCAGGTCCTTGATATCTTCTGCCACGATATTATACACCTCGCGTCCTGTGTCTACTTCGAACGGAGTTTTCTTCGTTGACGTGATCACCAGAGTGGAGTGTGCAAACTCTATTGTTCCGAGATACTTCACCCAACCATCGCCATGATACGACGCCATACACCGTAGTGCATCCTCGAACACTAGATTCTGACGCTCTGTCTGACGTCTGCTTGAGATCGATGCGCCGTAGTCATGCTCAATTTGAGACCCAGCAGTCTCGTCAATGGCTTCCAGAATCCGAGACGAACTTGGAGTCACGGTCACTGACGATAATCTTCGGTAACCCGTGATGCCTCACCACAGCCTCAAATAAGACATTCGCTGTGCCATTGGCATCTTCCGTCGAATACGTCGGTGCGTATTTCGCTCGCTTGGGCAGCTTGTCCACTGCGATGAATGTAGCATCATACCCTTCAGATGCTGGTAAGCCCGAAATGAAGCCCACCGATACTACATCCCAGCATTCCTCTGGAGTTGGTATCGGCATAAGTATTTCTTCTTCTGGATACTGGACTTCCACCGTGCAAATATCTCGCGTGTGCGCACATACTCGCGTATATCTTGGTCCATCGTCGGCCAATAGTACCATTGCGCTGCTTTCATTTACGTACGGCGACTTCCGGGATGAGCGGACGTCGGTCCATCATGAAATTCGACGATGGCATTTGTACGTAGATTCTTCGACTTCGGCCCACATAGTCAATACACCGTATGATCTTTCTTCTGCTTGAAGAACAAGATACCATTATGCTTGACTAACTTTTCCTTTCCGACCCCTTAGACCACTGTTGCTTGAATGCAGGATCTGTCGCGTATCCGCGTTGAAATTTTTTCTTCGTCTCCGGAGCCAAGTGCGGGCTCACGAAATGATAATCGACGCTGTTGACTTGCTGTTGCGGAACGGCAATCGGACGACTCTGCCCCCGCAAGTCGACATCGTCGAGTATCAGGTGATACCTGAGTCGCAAGGCTCCATAACATTGCCGATCGAACTCGATGGTCGTTGATGTGCGCGGCATCTTCCCACAATCCGCATTGCAGTCGCGTACTTCATACGTCACATCGGGAAGGGGCGGTTCCTTATCTTCATCCGCGTCCTTCGCGCGCGTGGTGGTCGTGATAGAGCATCTGCCACCACATCTGCCTTGCTTCTGACGTGATATAGTGTAAACTCAAATTGTGAAAAATGCGTCAAGAAGCGAGCCATCTGGGGATATTCTCGCGGGTGATGCAACATCCACAAATACGCTGAGTTATCCGTCTACACGTCGAATGGGCGACCATGCAGATAGTGCCTCCACTTCTCGGTTGTGACCTTGATTGCCAGTAATTCTTTCTTGTGGGTGGGCCATCCACGTTCATGCACATCCAACTTCTTCGAGTAGAAAGCGATGGGGTGATCCGACCCGTCATACTTCTGCAAAGCACACCAGCAATACAAGATCTGACGCGTCCGTTGTCACAATGAACGGTCGGTCAAAATCTGGTAGTGTAAGCGTACGTGCCTGCTGAAGAGCTAGCTTGAGATGCAAGTAGCCTTCTTCCGCAGCCTTGGTCCAGTTCCACGGAGACGTTGCTTTCGCCAGCTCTCGCAACGGTCGGGCAAGATCGGCAAAGTCCTACGATAGTATCCGGCTAAAAAAAACCCTAGGAAACAATTCCTTCCTATTCGTCGGGGTTGGGTACTTAACAATTGCCTCCGTCATTCTTGGGTCAACACTTATTCCTGCCTGCAACACCATGTGTTCTAGGAATGCCACTTCTGACTAGCCGAATGAACACTTCGACAAGTGCGCATACAGCTTTTCACGGGGCAGTACTTCACAGACTGCACGCAAGTGCTCCACATGTTCCTCCATGCTCTTCGAGAAAATGCAAATGTCATCGAGATGAATGACAACAAAAGCAAACTTGTCGAAACGCGTGTGCATCGGCCGTGGCCAAGTTCCAGGCATGCCAGCTACTCCCATCGGCGCAACACACCACTGGTACGTCTCGTTGTGTGTGCGAAATGCAGTGTAGGGTCGGCTTGACTTCACCACCATCATCTGATTATATCCTTGCGCAGGATCGATCAGTGTGTAAACGATACAACCCACCATTCGATCGAACAACTCCTCAATGAATGGCACAGGAATCTTTGCGATAACATTCACAGCGGTAGTCGAACACCTAACGTAACGGTATCTTCGTATTGCCGCTACGTAATCACCCAGCTCGCCTGGGCATCTTCCCGGTAGCTGGACCCTTCTTCAGAAAATTGCGAAGATGTTTGATACTCAAGGCGAGTTCGACACTTCGATTCAATCTTTTCGCAACTTGTCCTTGACAAATTCCTCGAAGACATCCTGTTCCATTTTTGACATTTGGAACGGTGCTTTGATATTTGGTTGCGCTACTTTCTTCATCGTCAACTCGGAGTTGACTTTTCGTACTGGAGGTATTCCATCGGTAACTGTTTAAGGAACACACCCTTGAATTCCTGAGCCACAACCTTACGAATTGGCTCTGGTACTGACTCCAGGTCAGGAACAAACTGTATCTTACCCTGATGCACTTGCTCATACTCATCTGCGTTCACCGCTCGTTTGAACGTAGGACCATCGACGTCTGTAAACTGCATTTTCTCGGGCAGTACTATCTCTTGCGACTGCCAGTTCACTTGAGGGTTGTAGCCTTCGAACCACGGTTTCCCAAAAATGACGCCGTGCGATTCTGGTAACTTTCATTCGATGAACTCCATCGTCGGATAATAATTAATTGTCCAAGCTCACCGGAGCTTTTACGTGTCTGACATCCGTTGCCGGAGTAAACGTACCATCAAAGCGCTGCGATTGTGAAGGTCTCGATAAAAGCACTGCACTTTCCAGTCTAGGCTTTATCGTGTTCGCGCTCGCACCTGTGTCCAACAGAATTCGGACATCTTTCCCATTGATGCGACCTTTCTTGATGAAGAGACTGCTATTTCTTCCGGATTTAACTGCGTGGACCATCATGGTCTCGGCTGTTGCTGACGTTGTGCATGTTCCTTCTAACGCAAAGTCTTGCTCAGACTGCATCGCATGCCGTACCTCATTCTGCTCTGGCGTCATTCCGCACACACCAGGCTCGCCTTCTGAATGTTCATCGAGCAATTCAGGCACGCCTAACGTTCTTCCAATTCTCGTAGATCATCCGCAAACTTCTGGATGTCTACCGCGTTCATCGTAACCCGATCCATGACAAAAGTATCTTCTTCGCCATCATCCTCGCGAACCATGTTCATTCGCGTGATACCCCGTCCATGCGCATTGCCAGAGTTACTGTACCTCGGTGCGCTACGTCTCGCTGCTGCGCCTGCTGGGGCTGCATCGGACACTGTCTAGCCCGATGAGCAGAATCCCCACACCTGAAACATAAGTTTCGGCGTAAACACTCATCCGTGGATGACACCCTGACAGATGTCGATCTCCATCGGCACAGGTCCATCATTATTGCTCCTCGATTGTCTGTTGCCGTACGATCGGTACCTTCGTCTGTCGCGCGCTCCCTCTTAGCGTCCTCAATGCGAGTGAGGCCGATCATAGTCAAGCGACACTGTAATAGCCTCGGTCAGCGCTGCACATCTGCGATACTGGACTTTTCTCGGATACTTGACGGTAAGTCACGTAAGAAGAACATGATCTTGTCCAGTTCGCTCATGTCCTCGACTTTAGCAATCAAGTGCCTGAGCTTGCCAATAAAATCAGGCAAGTCCTTGCAATGACGTTCCTTCAAGTCGTTCATCTGGCCCCGAAGACGTTTTTGCATATATGGCGGATAGAATTCCTCCAGTTGCTCAAAGAAGTCTTCCACACTCTTCACATTGCCCTTCTTGAAGATGTACCACTGCGCTGCACATCCTTGAGCGATCCTACCAATGCTGCCAAGATGCGTCCTCTCAACTTACTATCCTTCAAGTATATGACCTTTGCTAAAAAGTATTGCTCCACCTGCTCCCGGTATAACTGGAGCGATTCCTTGAGCGTCCCCCGTAGCTGGCCAATTTTATCACATCCAGTTTAAGCTCGGACAGCTGCCTTGACTTGCGCAGCTCGTCGATAAGCTCGGTTTGTCTTTCCATCATGCTATGCATCAGCTGGGCCGGGTCTACCATGCTTGAGAGCTTGAAACGTGATACCGGTAGGAGCATTACCTACTAAGTCACTGACTAAAAAACGTAAGAGAGAAAACCTGTTAAGGGAAGTAACCTAAGATATGACTGCCGTATGCGTTTGGGCAGGTCATATCGCTTGGGAATATCCGTGCTTGAAGTTCCCGTTGAAGTTGCTACTGAACCACCAGAACAGCTTGGCTATTGCCGTCTAAGTTCTAAGCAACTTACAAAAGCAAGTGCTTGTGCCAAAATCGAACGGGCGCTTCACCACAATCGTCCCCTGTGTGAGTTCCGACAGCGCAACTGTCGTGGTCCACACACAAACTTCCAGTCGCCCGCGCATCGGTATCTCCTCGTCGCCTCCGCATGTTCCCCTCTGGTGCGTTCACATGCCATCACTCGTCTTCCTCGCCTCCCCTCATCTTCCTCGCGTTGGTGCCTTTCAGGTCAGGCTCAGCCTTCGCCCGATGGATCCCACTCTCCTCTCCGTCATCGGGCTCCACGAGTCCCCAGCGAGGCATCCACGGTAGACCTCGCTGCTGGCGAATTTTCTCCTGTGCCCGCGCCGGAGCAGCCGCCCCCTGTGGTTGTCCCTACTGCGGACGTGGCGGGACGGGAAGTCCGCCTGGCGGATGTGCGTGCTTCTCTAAATGCGCTCCAACTGTCTGTCGATCAGGCCGAGGAGCTGCAGGAGTTGCGCGAGAGCCATGTGGTCTTGCAGCGCGCATACCTAACCCCCCGTGCTCGAGCGGCCGACTTGGACCGTCAGCTGACCGACGTGGCGGACGCAGCGTCTCCCTTCGTACTCTTCTGCCAGCACAATTATGATCTCGTGCGCCACCATTTGGAAAGCGCGCGCGGTGAGCTCGCAGACTGCCTTAACGCGCTGCAGGAGCGCCTGGACAGCTCAAGAGAGATAGAGGCCTGCCGCCTCCGGTATCACAATCTGCAGCTGCCCTACGACGAGGCGGTCCGAGAGTTCCACGATCGCGTCGACAACCTGGAAGCACAGTTGGCCGAGGCGAGGTCCCTGGGACCTAGTTGCGTGACTTCATCCGATGTTTCGAAACATCTGCTCGCGTTGGAGGTACAGTTATCACAAGCCCGCTCCGACACCGCTGCGGCAAAGAAACGGGGTGCTCATGTCGCTGCTGAGCTCTTGGAGTCCGCAAGTCCCACAAGGCCGCTCAAGAGGAGGTAGACCGCCTCACTCGCGTAGTGGCTGCTAAAAACCGGAAGATCGAGGAGCTGAAGACGACTTGCGCTCACCATGTGAAGCGTGCCGACACCATCCTCGCGGCTCGCGTGACCGAGTGTCATAATATAGAAGCTGTGATCTCTCTCCTGAGGCAGGAGGTCACGGCTGCGCCGAGAAAAGCTCAGCAGACTAGTTAACAGCGCGATCAGGCGCGGGCTGAGTTGGATTCCACCGGTAAGTGCTCTTTCCGTAAGTTGAGTTTGCAGGTCGCTATCTTCGTGCTGACTCCATTACTTTACAGGCTCGCACATAACTTCGGTTCGGAACCAGATCGCGCGTCTCGAGAAACGCCTCGCCGAAGTGGGGTTTTCAGAATCGGTGCGTAAGAGGTATGCGGCCAAGGTGGCCGCTCTCACGACCGATCGCGACAATTTACGGCGCCAGCTGGACCAGCGTGTGACTGAGGTAGGCGTACTTCGTGCCGAACGTGATCAGGCACGTGATCGGCTCGCCGGTATTGCGTCGTTGATTACCCCTGGCGCTCCCACTAGTAGCGCGCCATCCCGGCTCGACCTGTGAGTCGCAAACATCGCCGGTCTCCCAGCCATTCACCGCGTCGACCTCATCGCCCTCGAAATGCCCTCGGGCGGCCAATCGTGCGCCGTCTACTCGAGCTTCGTCTCGTCGCTCGATCGGTATCTTATCCGCCGCCGCGGCTTTATGTAATCAGGCTCGAAACTCCCATCTTCTTCTCACGTCCCTTCGGACAGCGAGTATGATGAATTCTTCGCCGCCTTGTCTCAGTCCCGATCTACTCACCGCCGATCCAGCGTTGCTTCGTCATCCGCGGACAGTCGCTCTTCTCGTGGATCCAACCTTTCTCGGGCCTCTAGCGACGCAGCGGCGCATGTTCAAGGGCGATCGTCTTCTGCTCAGGATCGCTGGCGACGGCACTTCCAGCTGTTCCGGGGGTTCCGATGGCAGCAGCGAGGAAGAATCTGACAGATCTGCTGGCAGCCAGGCGCCTCGCGAGCCTCTTGAGCCGCTATCTGACGCGGCGTGGGTCGCTTTGCCTCCCCCACGAGTGGTTCGGGGAGAGTGGATTCCTAGCTACCGTAGCAGGAGTTCTCGTTAGGGTCACGTCGTATTCCCGTGGCTCATCGCCGAAATCCATCATACCTGCATCGTGGAGATGGATCATGATCTTCTTTTCCGTCACTTTTCCAAGCCTCTCGAGTGGCTGTTTCCCGCCCGGGGTCGTGTTCCTTCCGCCCAGGACTGGGATGAAGATCTGGTCACTGAAGCCAGTGTGCGGCGCCTAAAGGCCGCGCGACCCTGGGAGGTGCTCGCGAACCGGCCTCGCCCGCACACCTTCCGGTTGGCAGGTTGGTTTGTGTTCATCGTAAATATTTACTCTTCCTACGAGACCGAGTATCTCCGCGTGTACTGGGATTCGACTAATGCTTTTCCGATCAGCATTGCCAGTGCAGATCGATTCGCTATCTCGCCATGTGTATACCCACCGCAAACAGCGTCGATCCTGAGCCGGTGCACAATGGAAGACGTCCCTCCAGCAAGTGTTAATTGGCATGTTGAGCGGCCACTGCGATCTTGATCTGCTGTTGGACCCTTTCTTTCTCCACTTCCCACGTCATGGTGAAGCTGGGGCGTGGTACCCCGGCTCGGAACCTCATGGCATCCCCTTCGATCTGATCGAAGCCTTAGCTGTCACGGATCGTGCCGACCGGTGGCGCAATCACTACCGTGACGACCTCGCTGCTCACCCTGCACGCCAAATTCCCCATCTAGTTGGCAAATTCACCGCTTCAGCTTAAAATCGCGTTGTTCTCCCACGATCTCCATCATGCTTTCCTGTCGATTCATTACTCAGTGCGTACATGTCAGCAGCACGTAGTTCTGCTTAGTCATATTGAAGCTTGTTGTAATCAATCGATCGTTGTTGCTCCACAACTGGCGCCTCGCGTTCTTCGTATCGCTAGCCGCACCATAAGGACAATTCACCGAGAGGCGCTATCACTTTGGGCGTGAGGCGATCGATCGTACCTGATCACACAGCGTTGTCGACGTGACGTCCACAGTGAACCCATGTCCCGTCTGATCGGATCGATCAATTTCCTTCCAGTATCATCCAGTCCATGACACGAACGACGGCGCAGGCCGACCTGGCTTGGATGCCCACCGCCTTGAATAGACGATGTTGATCATCACCATACGTTGTATTTCTTCCACATTAACTTCAAGTCTTTATTTCGGTCGTTCGCCTTGGTTTTATTGGGTCCGTTCTGAGCTCAACGTGAGAGGCAGGTGCCCCTAGCTCAGGTTTAGCTCCGTCCTGACCGGATCAAGAAGATGGTGCCCCTTGATCCAAACATGCATCACATGCACTTCCTCCTCCTTGAAACCTGTAACCACCCTGCAGGTCCTTCTTCCTCTCGCTTCTCCACACTGGCCAGCCCACCATGAATGTTCCACCGCTCACTCCACGTGTGACCGAAGCGGTTGCGACCAGTCCGTCCGCGCTCGAAGTCTCTTAACAGTGCTCTACAGTTTGGATCGGCTTCGCCGATCAATGAGGGCTCAGCATAGCCCTTCCAGTATATCAGGAATTCACGTAAGGTCCGCCCATAGCGCGTTCGTTGCCCTCGTCGTACGTCAGCGATCCGATCGACCTCGAACTCATCTTCGTCCCACTCACACCCCCAACTGTCTTCAGGTAGCAGGCTCTCGCCGAAGTCTACGCGATCTGCCTGGTCGTTCGCCAGCGGAGTGGTCGGACGGTCCGGATACGTCTGAACCAGCTTCAGCTTCGTCACATGCACGATCGGGAATAGTCGATAATCGTTGCCCGCGGTTTCTAGACTTGCCGCATGTCGATCAATCATCTCCGCGACTCTGAAGGTCCCGTGCCACATATGTGCTAGCTTCCTAGCATAGCCTTCCTTGACACGATCCAGATACAGCCACACCTGGTCACCGGCCTTGATTTCATGAGGACGCACACTCTTGTTGTGTTGATCTGCTCTCGCCGTGATCGCCTCGCGCAGTGCTTCATTGACGTGTTCTTGGGCCTGCTGATACTGTCGCTGGATGTTATAGCGTCATCGACACGGCTCCGAGTCCCGGCGTCGAGTGTTGCTGAGCGGAAGTGTCGCCTCCAGGGTGGACCTTGCGTCCCATCCCTGGATCAAGTAGAACGGTGTCTCTCCGCGAATGCGGTCACGCGCCGTGTTGAGTGCGAACGTCAAACGTTCCGCGTACTCATCCCAGTCCTTCTGATGTACGTCTGCGACGTACATCTTCAACGATCTGGTCAGCGCCTGCACCATCCGTTCAGCCATTCCATTGGCTTGAGGACGGTACTCCATAGTGGCACGCTGTCGCTGTCCCACGATGCGATTGAATGCGCGGAAGAAGTCAGACATAAAGCCTGGCTCCCGATCGTGCCGGATGACTTCACTCGCACCGAATCGGCGGAAGACACATTCTTTGTAGTTCTCGCCGATCATCTGCGCAGTTCTCGACGCACTTGCCTTGGCCACCACATAGCCCGTTAACAGGTCAACCCAGATGAGCAGCTCGGTGTTGCCCTTGTGCGACTTCGGCGGAGACGGGATGTTGTCCCTCGCGATGTACTGAAATAGATACGTCGTCTGCATGTTTCCTGGTGACTCTGCTTGAAGTGTCGGACGTCCCTTCCCTGTCTCGCAATCTACGCATTGTCCCACGTAGCGTTGCACACTCCTAAACAAGCCGCGCCAATGGAAGCGCGGTAGCACTCGCTGGTACGTCCTTCCGATTTCTTGGTGTCCGCCTTCCAGACTTGTGTGGTAATGATGAAGCTCGTCGTGTTGCAGGTCTTCCGGCACTACCAGCCTCGCAACGTGGTCGCGGTCGGCCTCGCTCCTTACTGTACGTGGGCAGTAGAAGAGTAGCCCGTTCTCGTCGGCTTCGTACTCGTCGGCGATCTTGCTGCAGGTGCGCGCCTCTCAGCACTCAGCTTCTCCAGATTGCCACACATGTACGCCTTAAGATCCCCGATGTACTTCTCTTCGTCATGTGCTTACCGGATTCGATCTGTTCTCATGCGCTGTAAGATTTCCGACTCCAGAACTTCTGGAGAGCTTGTCAGACGCGTCCGCGATCGCGTCGCAGCCGCTACGCGCACTGTCGATGC
Source organism: Phytophthora tentaculata (assembly GCA_033557915.1). Classification (NCBI taxonomy): domain Eukaryota; phylum Oomycota; class Peronosporomycetes; order Peronosporales; family Peronosporaceae; genus Phytophthora; species Phytophthora tentaculata. Next base: position 586,681 of record JAUCEA010000006.1, read on the forward strand.
CTTGTCCTTCGGGAGCAGCAGCTCTGGCAGTCGATAGAGGACAGTCAGGTCCTCTCGATCGGCCTCCGAGGTAATCACGGGGCCCACTTGCTGATGTAGCCCGTTGCTTGCTAACCGATCTGCGCTTTGATTCCGCTTCCGTTTGACATGCAGGAATTCGTGAGAGGGCCATGACCTCAGTCGATCCAGCGGCAGAAGCGCTAAATCGAGCGCCTTTTTTTTGAACTCGATCTCACCGCGTATCTGTCGAATCACCAGGTTGGAGTCGCCGCAGACGATCAGATGCCCCCTGCCCAGGCTGGACAGTAAGTCGAACGCCAGCAGTAACCCGTGGTACTCTGCTTCGTTTACCGTGAGGTCCGGCAAGTACTTCGACTCTCCTGCGACCACGATCCACTCAGGTAACTTCCATACAATAGCGTTGCATGCTCGTCCGCCGCGTTTGACGCGCGCCGATCCATCGAAACTCACGACTATTATCCCCGCCACCAAAATTGGACAAACTTTGCACTAAAATTAAGATAAAATACCGTTACAAAACATATATCGATATTTAGATATATAAGGTTCTGAGTCCGAATCTGAGGCCCGTTTTTGAAAATTCAAAGTCCTTCCCCTTCGTTTTGGCTGCTGAAAAGACCCACTATTTATTGCATAATTCTTTGCAGTTGAGAGACAGCCACGTACGACATTTCCATCGCATCTATTGGCTTAAACGGGATAGAAGACGGAGATTACCAATCCTTTTGGATGAATTACGATAAATGACGCCCATCACGTACTATATCACCGTGGTTAACTTAATACAGCTGATGTTACAATTCCTTTAATATCGCATAGGCTTGTCAATTCGTGACAAGGACCCGCCTTCATTGTATTGCGGTTTCCCTGTAGCACCTTATACATCTGCTGCACGACTACTGCAATGTTATTATTGATAAGTAACATCAACACCATCAGGATCACCGTTCAGCGAGGGACTCGACCCATAGCTCTCATTCCAGGGACCCGTTTAAGCTACAAAAACGCACTATAGGAGGCCAACATAGTATTGAATATACTGGTGTAGTTTGAACGCTTGATGTTGGGTTAATCCAAACTTACGATCGGTACAATTTGTGAATACTGTAAACCGGACAGCTTTTCTTGATGGAGACAATATATTACGGTCCCAATTTAGCCAAGTCCAGTGCCACTCAGTACGCACTGCATGTCTGAGCAGTTTGTTTAAACACTGATCTGTCTTAGGAGGGTAGGCACTTCGATATCGCTCAACATGTTGGCGAGTTATGGTCAAACACATTTGAGTCACTTGACATTTTTATTTTTGTCCAACCCTTTTTTGACCGGGATATTAACAACCCCTCGCTTTGCTCAACTGTAGGCGGGGTTGCGGCGACATATTGGCGTGGCTGTTTACTCGGAGAGATCAACGACAGGATTGAGTCCACGTTTTCCCGTGGGGTAATGCTGACTGCGATCGCGCCCAGGATTTCATCTTCTCCTCATGTGCACTTGACGATCTCCAGCGTCCACGATGCGAGCAATGCTGCCCAGTTGCCCAGTCGGCCCTGCAGGCCCGACGATCGCACCAGCCACACCAGCGTGGAATGTCGCGTCAGCACCTTGATCGATCTCGTGACCAGTGTGGTGTAACAAACATCCAGTATCCGGAGAAGAGCCAAAATCTCTTTCTCAATGGTACCGTAGTTCAACTCATTGGTCTTCAACGTGCGACTGGTGAACGTTACTGGCATGTACGTGCCGTCCTGTTCCTGCATCAAGGACGCAGAGATCGCCCAGTCACTCGCGTAGACGACGATAACCGGCGTCCGATCTGGGTCGAAGTGTTTGAGTACTGACGCGTCTGCGAACTTGTTCTTCAGCATCTCGAACGCCACTCGGGCTCGATCCCACTTGTCCGTTTCGCCCGCCGAGGCAATCTGCTTCTCGTCCCCAGCAACTCGGTCGGGCTTCTGGTCCATCTCGTGAAAATCCACTTCTCGCAGCTCGGACAAGATCGACGCGTAGATCGCGAAGTCCTCGATGAACCTATTATAGTAGCTGAGGCTACCGAGGCAAGCCTGCAACGATCGCAGTGTGCGCGGGCTCCAGATTCTTCGGGTGGGCTTCGAGGCCGTCCGCTGACACACGATGTCCCAGGTAATCTACCTTGCGGCAGCCCCATGATCTCTTCACCACGCTGATCGACAAGTTCCAACGGTCACATGCGTCCAGCAGTCGATCTACTTTGTCGCAGAGGGCGATCCCGGATTCAGCGGTCACCAGAATGTCGTCGATGTACGAGCGACGTCCCAGCTCAGGTGGTTCAGAGTGCACGTCCGACTCACAGGCCTCGAAAGCATCCGCCACGCCTGACTGGTCGCCGCCGTCTGGGGTCCGAAGATAGCCATACAGTGCATTGTCCAGGAGCCGCTGATAGATCTGCAGCGCGTTCTTCAGCCCAAAGCGCATACGCAGCCATTCGAAGAGACCAAACGGAGTGATGAACGCCGACACCAGGCGCGCCCGCTCGGTCATTTTAACGACCCAGAAACCGCTCGCCATATCCAGCGAGCAGTACCAGATCACTTGTCCAGGCCTTCGAGCAGATCGTTGATCAGCGGCATGGGCTACACCATGAGACGCGTCAGGCTGTTCACGACGCGGTTGTCAATGCAGAGCCTGATGTCGACCCCATTCTTCTTGATAATCACCACGATCGGCGACGCCCACGGGGAGTTGGACACCCTGATAATCTTGGCAGACCCTTGATCAAGTCGGACAGCTTACCACGGAATTGGAGCGCGCTCGACGGACGCGCTGAGACACCGGCTTGGTGTCCCCAGTATCGATACCGCAGTAGACGCCTCGCGCGGCTGGCGGCAGAGCGTTCCCTTTTCCGAGTAGAAGATGTCGTTAGCTCCAGATGATCCCCCTCAGCTGCGCTTCATCCTCCTGCGTACTCCAGCATTCGTGCTCGATCTGGATGTCTTCAAGCTTCACATCCTCGGGCGTCGTCGTCACTTCCGGCAAGATCGCTATCTGCAGGCACTCATGTGGCTACTGTTGCAACAGGTCGTCGGGTCTCCGGTCTCGATTTTTTCTGCTCGAATCAGCAGAAGAATTTATTTCTGGTCATCTTGGAATGGTTTTTGGAGAAATGTGTGGTAATGTGCTGATCCATGTTCGCAATAGTAGCGGTGGTGGCATGATTAAAGCACAATTGGAGAATGTGGAATATGCTCCACATGGATAAACTAACCTCCTGAGTTTGGGTCGAATCGAAAGGGATGGGTTGTTAGTATTACGAACCCGCTCGACAAAGCAGTGCGAATGATCTTCTTATCTCGTGGGAATGGCCGGCCCGAATTTCGTCGTCGGGGAGCTCACTACTGGTTGGGGACTATTAACTATGATGCAGAAGACGGAGCGATGCTAGCGGTAAATGCTGACGCTAGTCCCCTAATGACGCGGTACGAGCGGCTCGGGCACTTGAATGTTGCTGTTATCAAGCACATGGAGGTGAATGCTGTAGTCAAAGGCATGCTATTCCTCCTGAACTGTTCAAGAAGATGTTTGTTTGATTAAGGTGCATATCCGCTGGGCAAAGGCGCCGCTCATATAAGGCAAGTGCTGTAGTTTTGTCTGGACGAGTGCGAAACAGGGTGCTGACAAAATATTGTTTTTGCGATTGTCCAGTGCAAATTCGATCGTTTTGTCCTTTGTTTTGTCCGAACGAGTTGAAATGCTCTAAGCGGAAATTGACTTGGTGACTTGTCAAGAAATGGCTGCACTTTTAACTTCCCGTGGATAGAGAATAGTATCTGAAGAAAATCATCTGAGTGGGGTGAGCTACCGTTAGGATTTGGCAGCCTGGACTGAGTGATGGATATTGACTCGATCTGGCCAAGCGGGTTCGGGGTGAAGCTGGAAGGACCGCGTCCCAGAAAGGAATGCGATCGGATTAGAGCTAACCAGATTGGATCGACGCTGCGTGGATCGGATCGGGTTGGGACTGGAGATCGGATGTACGACCCACCTGAGAATGTCTTGGAATCAGCGTGTACAGGTCAATTGATTTGTACCCAAGTTCGGTAAAGCACGATTGGACCTCGAAGTACCGGATAGGTAATCATAGGATACGCAATGTAGTGGGCCAAAAAGTCTTTAAGTATTAACAGAGTGAATTTTGCCTTGTCAACAACAAGTACCTTGGACTTCGATACTGTAGCGGGAAATTGCAGTGGCCCATACAGTAATGAAGCTATAACTACCATATACACGTGTCGATCGCCGGACTTTTTAGCAGCTTGGCCGGCCCGACTGTTGTCGCTCTCGCCCTCAACTCCCCCGCTATAGGAAACTGTCAAGCCTCGCAAGAAAATGTATATCTACCCTACGTAAAGGAACTCCACACCCGAAGTCGATCAAGTTCGACGACCTACCTGGCGCGTAGCCTGAAGCGTTCCACGCTACGCCAAGCTCAAGCCAGCGGTTTCGCTGTCACACCTCCCGGATTCTGAGTCGCGGACTGGATCGTCGCAGCATTCGCAATATGCGTCCGCGGCCTCGATGGCTGACTCGGACAGCTCGGGAAGAGTCTAGCGCATGCCGCTTGGCGACTCAGGAGCTGCAATGATGCAGGCCAGATCGCATCGTGCGGCGCGCGAGGCCCAAGCCGGGTGTACCCGCGACAACCAGCAAATCGGGCGACAATCCGGATAAGCTGCAGACGTTCTTCAACTCGGCGATGGAGCGCTTCCTGAAAGAGCAGCGCGCCGCACAGGTGACGCCAACCGCAGCACCGATAGCAGCGACCGAACAGCAGAGTGTCGACATGGAGTCGGTTGGCTCGGATCACGGTGAGTACGGTTCAGCGTGCACGTCCGGCTCACTGGCCTCGAAAGCATCCACCATGCCTGACTGATCGCCGCCGTCTGGGATCCGAAGATAGCCATACCGCCCGTTGGCCAGAAGCCGCTGATAGCTCTGCGGCGCGTTCTTCAGCCCAAAAGGCATACGCAGCCATTCGAAGAGGCCAAACCGCGTGATGAACGCCGACACCAGGCGCGCCTGCTTGGTCATTTCCACGACCCATAAACCACTCGCCATATCCAGCGAGCAGTACCAGATCACTTGTCCAGGCCTTCGAGCAGATCGTTGAACAGCGGCATGGGGTACACCATGAGACGCGTCAGACTGTTCACGATGCGGTAATCGATGCAGAACCTGATGTCGACCCCATTCCTTTTGGTAATCACCTCATCGGTTTATGTGTCCGCAGGCTGCGGTGCAGCCTAGTCCGGGCGCCATTTACAAATTCGTAGTGAGGGAGGGGTGGTAATGGAGAGCAAGGCCGGAAATAGAAAACGGCAAGCAACCGAATCTCCATATTCTACAGACTAGGAAGCCGAACTAGATTGTCTGAAGAATTTGGATAAGGTACGGCAGAGCGAGTCGGCAATGTGGAACCAGAATCGCTGCCGCTATGTTCGTGAACAGTTGAATTTGGGCAATGTTTCTAGTGTGCTCGTGGATTTGGAGAAGAATGACATACCTGATGATACCCCAAAGGACTTCAGTTCTGCGGCTGCGACCTGGCGCCCCTGTGGCAAGCGACCTTACACCACTTGCGGAAACCAAGCGCTGTTCAAGCCACGTCCGTGCAGTACGGTGTGCTGTAGCGGTAGAGGAGAATGTGGTGGATGCTGATGGTGAAGATTTAGCGGATCTGCTCGTGAAGTTGAGCAAGGAGAGTGAAAAGAAGTTGAATCGGGTGCACCAGCGATGTTGTAGGGCAATACACCAAAGGGATCGAGAGGTGGGGCACGACCAACCGGCGACGACACTCCACGAAAGTTTTGATCATAAACCTAGCTGCATAGAGCGGTAAGACTGTATAAGCCCCTTCAGAAAGCCCTCGGCGCTCAAGGACTAGGCGAGTGTAATGCGACCGGTTGACACTTCGTGCTACCTCGCGAAGATGAACGTTAGTCTCACTGTAGAGAAGAGACATATCCGTCAAGAACTTTTGGATATGTATCAAGTCCCAGATCACTTGATTGCTTTAGATGGCATAATGATATCCTCTCGTGTAATGCACACTTTTGTTGATGAACCTGGCTCATTGCGGGCGTGGATTTCAGTTTGTAAAAAATGCGACCACTCAATTCAAAGAAAAAGTTTGTCTAAGTTTTTTGTGGGGCTGTTTTCAACGTATTTAGGCAAGATGACAATACCTGAATGGTTAATCGTTCAGCTTGCAAATGTTGGCACCACGACACGCGTCATGCGAGGGGCCTTCATAAGCACGACTCCGAGCCGCCCGTCGGCTTTGATCTCAAAGCTGAGGCACAGATCCACCCCCTCCCGAATGTCCCAAGGTGTGTCGTCCATCAGAGCCCTGACATTATCTTGCTAACAAGACCTTCAAGGTACTTATTGGCCGCGGGCCGGGGACCTTTAGTGCGGCTTAGAAAGTTCCACTTGGGACGAAATGGCAGTGCCTGGAATAACAGAGCCAGCCTATGTACACTATGCGCTTCAAACATTTTTAAAGCCTGTTCATGGTCCTCCCATATAAAAACTAGGCATACATGTAGTCATCTATCATCATTTTTTGGCTAGGATATTATCTTCATTTTCATTTAAAGTGAGGTGCATTGATGTCACCTACCTAAGACTAACGAAATCCTATGTGGAAATTATTTTAGGCGAACCAATTTCTCGGGGGGAAAACTCTGTACCAACTCGAAGGCAAGCTAATTGTACAAATGGATTGCCTAAAACCCGACTGATGCGTCTATTTGATTAATTAGAGCAGTGGGAGTAAATATGTCGGCCATCAAAGTCCGACCGGTCTACTTTAACCCGCCTTACGGTTTATGCTGGCAATGACTTTAACGAGACTGTATTGTTTAAACAACACTCACGTTCAACGGTATAAAACACGGTTGTACACCAGATATTTCTGGTAGTGCTTTGTAGGAGCGCTTAGCAGCCCAACAAGGATTAATTCGATGATAGCCGTTGTGTATCGCACACCAATTCACTACATACTTTGTTCAAGTGAAATATTTTATATATCTCATAAACCACATGTTATCTTAGAATTCATGCAAATATGGAGATATTTTTCGGTGGAGACAGAACATCTCCACCGGGGTATCAATTTCTAAAGCTGAGGTAAAGAGAAGACATAAGTTGACTTAGTGACTTGTCAAGAAATGACTCCACTTTGAACTTTCAACGGAGAACAGTATAGATGAAGAATTTCATCTCAACCAGTTAGGTATCAACTAACTTATTTATGCAAAGGTTCGGGTTCGTGTGCGTTGGAGGGGGGGGGGGCTTCGCACGACCAAATAAAAACGAAAAAGACATGACCTGGTCAGGACCTTGGACCTGGTATCCCGAGATACTAGACATTTTTAGACTGATATCTGCGGATATCACCACTTAGGTCATGACCTAAATTCTACGCTTTCAGCGGTAAAAAGTGGTTGGTAGATTTAGAACTTTGAAAGTCCACTTTCCGAGCGCTTAGTTAATCTCCAAAAAGGCGGATGTATTGGCAGCCAAGGACGAAGAGCGCAATGTGCTACAGCACCATCTCCAGTGTGACGTCATAGTACCTTACGGCACGGGAGATTCTTCAAGTACAGCTCTTTGAGTTAGCACCTGTCGCCGGAATTTAGTATTTTGCGGAGTTGCTCCATGAGAGAGAGTGAGGCTGAGTGTGCGACAGGCATAAGATAAACTTGCGTGAAATGCTAAAAAAAATAGTGTGGACCCTATTGTCGCAATTTCTGCCAGTGCTGGCGAGCTTGACTTTTCCATCGAGTAATCAGTCAAGAGAAACCGTTAACCCAACTACCACCGACATGGAGGACCCACCGTCGCCATGCCGCGATCGGATGACCTGAAGAATGTCTCGAGGATAACAAATTGGAGGTGCGTGTATTCATACTGACTGGCTAAATGCTAGATAAGAAAACTAACCGACGTGTGAAGTGAAGGTGAGCTCACTACCCGAACACGAGCTCGTGTTCTTTCAAAACGACAATAATCCAATGTCGATGATTGTCGTGTTTGATAATGGCAAATACATCGTATTCTGCAAGGTCCCGTACGTGCAGCAACTGTACCGGTCGGCTGCCTCGGCAAGGATGAATGCTACATGCTGGGTTCGTACCGAGGTGCCATCTCTGGACGCCGGCGCTATCACCCTGCTGCGGAATCCTTATGGCAGCTATTACGGACGATAGAAATATGTACGACTGTTACATCGCTTTGTGATACCCGTCAGTTCGGAAGTGGTTCTCGGTGATATGCCAAACAGCCGAGGTGAAGGTGGTGTCGTGGCACGACTCGTGGGACTTGCGTGGGCAAGATCAAGATGTTCTGCTGGAGATAGGCATATACGGTTGGCAAGTTCGGGTGCGTGCACACGGAGACGGGTGCAATGAATGGTATGTGGCTCTGAATGGTGCCGAAGCCCTTCACGAGCCTGTCGGTGTTTGATATATGGTGCGGGGCTGTGGCGGTCACGAAGGATGATGGTGCTAACACCGTGAAGTCGTCCGACACGGGAGGTGATTCGATGAGCTCCACCATGCACGTCTCAGTGATTGCTGTGTCAAGGCCAGAACTGATGCCACGAGTGCCTCCTTCCATAAGTTGTAGAAGACGACGCATTCCAGCATTTGCATACAATGCTATATTGTGGTACTTTCTTTATGCCTGAGGATATTAGGGTCAATAAAGGTTTCAAGATCATTTTGTCGACCGAGATTGCTTTAGAGTGGGTCCAAAATAATCTAGCTAAAACCAATTGTTGATTACCACCACAAAATCGATATTTAGATTAGGTCACAAACCTAATAATTAATCGGTTCAGGACCCATAGAGCGGGCAGGCTGATACTACATCGTGTGGTCATCGGGCTATTAATACGTTGGTCGCGCGACGTCAATCATAGCCACACCAATAGTATTTTGTCTAATATTTTGTCTACTTAAAACTGTGAGATTTGTGTGTACACAAATCCTTTTTTCCGCAGAACGTAGAAGGGAGCATTTAGCCGAGAAAGAACGGTACTGTGATTATTCCTGAGGTTTTTCCTCTTGTAGGATTTTATTCCGAAGGCGAATCTGGCAGGAACCATTGGCTGGTAGTGATAGAGGTAGAAATAGCGAGCGCTTCGTTCATTTCGAGTTTTGAGTTCAAGTACTTAAGCATCTGAGTCCAAGTACTCAAGCACATCCGTGCGCAGCTCGCACCGAAACCAGCTCGGTGTCCACAACACGCTCAGCCCAAGTACCCGCGGTCCCGGAAGAATCAGCCAACGTGGAAATTAAGCTATCTCACCAACCCGGGCCGCCTCGACTGGCCCAACAAGTGGCCTTCAGTGAGGCTGGCCTCATCAATTAATGCGCGCATTGCCCCAGATGAATTCTGGCCGATTGATGTGGAAATGCGAATAGAGTTATTTAGCAGCAATACGAAGCCGCTGCGACTCCAGTCCAATGTATCGGGTGAGTTGTTCTTTGTTTCAATGTGTTGAAATTGCTGACTGTGTTGAAGCGCCCGTTAAGTTTTGACAAGCCCAGAGCTGAGTGATGGATATCGACTCGATCTGACCATGCGGGTTCGGGGTAAAGCAAGAACGGGGCGTCCCATAAGATAACGTGATACATCAGATCGGATTGCAGCTGATTGGATCAGATCGGCTTGGTACGAGGGATCGGATACGCTATCCACCCGGAGAAGCTTTTGATCCGCCTCATTCGGATTGACTGATTTGTACTCATGTCAGGTAAAGTACGATAGCCTCGAAGGGCCAGTTTGGCAATCATAGGATACGCAAGGTAGTGGACCGAAAAAACTTTAAGCATTAACACAGTGAATTTTGCCTTGTCAACAACAAGTACCTTGGACTTCGATAATGTAGCGGGAAATTGCAGTGGCCCATATAGTAATCAAGTTAAAACTGCCAAGTACACCTGTCGATCGCCGGAGTTAGAAGTTTGGCCGACCCGACTGTCCTCGCTCTCGCCCTCAACTCCCCCCACTAAAGGAAGCGGTCAAGCCTCGCAAGAAAATATATATCTACTCTACGTAAAGGAACCCCACACCCGAAGTCGATCAAGATCGACGACCTACCTGGCGCGTAGCCTGAAGAATTCCACGCTACGTCAACACCCACCGTCCTGCGCCTCGCCAAGGCGGAACCAACCGTTGGCCAAGGTTCCCTTTAAGTCCACCAGAGGAGTGTAACCAGCCCCGCCGACAGGTACACAAGGTGAGCCCTCAGCAACCCCATGGTTATCGGAGTACCCCCTTCGTTAGTCGGAAGTCCGGGGCACTGTGTGTGAGATCGGATCGCAACGCGATTTTGCGATGCCCACTCCACCACAATGGTGCGCGTGTCCGGATCTTCTGGTGACTCGAGATGTCACCGTGAGTCCCAAGAAGAAGAGGAAGTGCCAATCAAGTTGGAACCAGGGACGGAGGCGTCATCGGGAATTGTTGAATGAAGCAGGATCAGCAGATCGACAGAGTCCTGGGAGGAGCTCTGCCGACTGAAACGAAGAAAAAGGGAGATCTTCTTGAAGAAATACCTCAACCTCCTCCCCATGCCTCCTCTGGAGGCACCGCGGATCGCGATGCGAATCGTAATCCGCCTAATGAGGAACTAAGGGTGAAAACAGAAGGAACCTCATCAACCCCCGCTCTGCCAACCCAGAAGACCGCGAAGAAGAAGAGTCTATGACCTCACGGAAGAAGTTCAAGGCCCAGCAGACTCTGACTCAGACAGCCGTGACGAGATCGCTGCGACTTAGTCCGACAGTCAGCTGGAGGAAGCGTACAAGCGGAACGTGCTTCAGTCGTTCCTGACCAAGAACTCAGTGATGAAAAAGTTCGTGCAGCCGCAGGTGCCTAGATAGCTAACGGGACCAATGGCACCACTACCAGTCACAGCGAACAAGCTGGATGCGGTGAAGGCTTTGCTGCGTCTGCTGCGATCAGCCGGAATCACACCAGGTGACTTCGATGCGAAGGCCTCTTCAATCTGAACCTGGAGATGCTGCACATCGCGCTGTCGGAGCTCCTCGAAAACCTGAGGGTGTTGGTTGCTGAGTCGGCTCAAGTCAAGGCCGAGCGCAAGCCAGCGGTTTCGCTGTCAAGCCTCCCGTGTTCTATGTCGCGGACTGGATCGTCACAGCATTTGCAATATGCGTCCGCGGCCTCGATGGCTGACTCGGACAGCTCTGGAGGAGTCGAGCGCATGCTGCTTGGTCCCTCAGGAGCCGCGATACTGCAGGCCAGATCGGGCCGTGCGGCGAGCGTGAGGCCCAAGGCGGGTGTACCCGCGACAACCAGCAGATCGGGCGACAATCCGGACAAGCTGCAGACTTTCTTCAACTCAGCGATGGAGCGCTTCCTGAACGAGCAGCACGCCGCACAGGAAACGCCTACCGCAGCACCGGTAGCAGCGACCGAACGGCAGGATGTCGACATGGAGTCGGTTGTCTTGGAGCACGGTGAATACGATCCAGACGATCTGGACTTCACTGTTATCCGTCAAGCGACGGTGGCTACAACTGCTGCAGCTGCCGGAGCGCCAGCGATCACTCCACGCACCCGTACCTCCGCGATGTCGAAGCTCAAGGGGTTCTCTGGGAAGGACGACGACGAAGACCGTGCGCGAGCTTGGATCAGCAAGGTAAAGTCGGCCTTCAACCGCGATCAGGCTCCGGACGACGAGAAGTGTCTGTTGCTTGGCGGCTTGTTCACTGGATCGGCGCGCAACTGGTACCGGCAGCTCAGCCGAGCTACGCGAAGCGACTGGAAGGAACTTTTGCGCGGATTCCAAGTGCAATTTTGCGGGCTCGGGGTATCTGTCGCGAGACAATACTACCATGCGAGGAAGCGCGCCGACGAAACACCGCTGGGATACCTCCATCATCTGAGTGTCGCTTGACTGAGGGCGAAGCTGCGTGTGAGGAACGGCCCGCCGGACGTCCGCCGCGAGCATGTGGAGCACTTCATCGAGACACTGGACGATCGCTGGCCGATCAGCTCGCGTTGCTACGAATCTCTGACGCGGACGCTCTGGAAGACGTCTTGAGGGCGCGGCAGCGTTCGAAGAACCGTCAAGGACGAGCCCACTTCGGATCGAGCAAGTATCGGCAAAAGGCATCCACTTCTGTTGCCACGAAGTCAGCTCCAACACGCAAGGTTGAAGCCGTTAAGGCCACGGGCTGCGACAGTGACTCTGGTCTCAGTGGCTCGGAGTCAGACGGCGATCTACGCCTGGTGTACTTCGCTGCGGCTGAAGGAGAGGCTCAGTCCCAGACGCTGTGACAGCAGGAACCAGATCGAGCCACGCTGGGCGAAACACCGCCACCATGAGACCACGATCCAGGACATCGCCGACCGCATGGACGTGACGCTACACGCACTGCGGCTCGCATCGTCACGACGATGTCATTGCTGGAAGCGGCTGACGTGTCAACACTGTGGCAAGAAGGGCCACCCGTCGGATCGCTGCCTCTTCCTATGCCGTGGGTACGGCGAGATCCACGACGTCGGCAAGTGGGGTACATGGAGGAGTTTTACAACTTGATCTGTCAGTGGTACAACCCAGCTAAGCATGCTGGCGTGTTGCCGGAAAGCGCCGCGAGGATGTTAAACTATGACGCTCGCCTGGCTGGGAGCCAGGACGAGCCGAGCGTTCCAAGCTCTGCATCTACGCATACGTCGAAATGAGATCTGAAGTTAGTGAACGGAAGAACACGATTGACAAAACATATGACCTTCATGGAAAACATATCGGTGTTGTTGCAAGTCTTCGGAAGCCTGATGAGTTCGCGATAGTTGACAACGTCATGGCGCTCGATCTACTGCCAGGGGAGATGCGCACATACTAGAAATATCACGTACCCAGTAAGTGGTTCAAGCAAGTCAAGACTGGGGGCAAGATCAATAACGAAAAAGCGGACTTACAATGAGCTTCCGGCGCCGAGGTGTCAATCCTGGACGCCACCTTTGATCGTAACGCTGGGTACTACATGGATGAAAGTCAACGTCAAGAGTGTGTTGGTATTATAGAAGACGAGTACGTGACCAAGGGACATACCAAGATCAAGTTCACCGTGGCCGGAGCGCTGGTGTACCTCTTCGACGTGTGGGTTGGCGATGCCAGGCCAGGACGCGATCTTCGGCATGGATTTCATGGTACCGGCGGGGACTCGCTTGGACTTGGCCGACGGGACACTCTGCTTGCCCGACGAGGTCCGCATCCAGCTGTCCGGACGACGCCCCCTATATGGCGAACACGTTCGCGCAGTTGGCTTGGACGGGCTTGAGGTGATAGACGCGGGCCAGAGCATCGAGGTGCCGTTGCGATCACTCGGGGAGAACATTTGATTCCCACTGTGGTTGACGGGCCTGGACGGAGGCGGTACTTGAAGATCACCAACGTCAGTGACCGGACGAGGTGCCTACCCGCTCATACTCAGGTAGGAATGTGGTTGTTAGGAGATCGTGTACCAAGACGTCAAGGGTTTTGTTACCGTGGGATCGCGTTGATACACCGAGTGGCAGAATCTGGTACTGCAGGCTACCACGGACGCGACGAACGAGGAAGAAGGTCTGATCGCGGAGTCAACGGAGCCGATGGTCGTCCGCCCGAAGAATGACGCTCCGACAGGCATCCTGAAACGGTCCAGAGGTCGAGCGATCGTCAGCATTCAGGTTGCGAGGACGCCCGAACTCATCGACGAGGAAGTATCTGGAGCGCAGGCCGTGCGAACGCATGCGCCAGAAGACCGGATCGACGTGCTGGCAGCGGCTGACGACGAGGTCACCACAAGCACACTCGAATATGAACAGATCGTGCAAAACAGCAAAACTGGAAGCGGGGTTGACGGATCGACTGAAGATCGAGTAGGCCTGAGCACGGAGGTGGCCGGGGCCGATCCGATCGGAGATCAGGCGGAAGTGCAGCCGGTCGCAGATGAATCGATCCTGCCTGTCGCAGATTGAACGCTGGAGGACGAACAAGTCTGCATCAGTGAAGGAGGCGAACTCTTCGCCGAGGACGTGGACGCACAAATGGCGATTTTGCCGGAAGTAGACGACGACGCCCGAGGATGTGAAGCTTGGAGACATTCAGATCGAGCACGAAGGCTGGAGCACGCCGGAGGGTGAAGCGCGGCTGAGGAAGGTCATCTGGAGCCGACAATATCTTCTACTCGGAAAAGGGAACGCTCTGCTGCCAGCCGCGCGAGGCGTCTACTGCGATATCGATACTGGGGACGCCAAGCGGTGGATCAGCGCGTGCGTCGAGTCGCGCCCCAATTCCGTGGTCACCGATTCATCCACCAACTTGCCCCCTCTCGGCGAATCAGGGCTAGCCACGCGAGGACCAGGGCCTGAATTCAACCGCGTCCTCGCTCCTGGTAATGCAGTGACACTGCTATCACTAGAGGGTGACTGGAATCGTGGACGTAGCGTCCCCGCAGCGCCTGTACGAAAGGTACACAAAGCTGTTAACATAATAACACTTAACCGTAAAGCTCTTTCTTTACGTAGCACCTCTATCCGGTTGTTGTCCAGTACTCGCTGCCTCGAATTGTTGTTTGAAATAGTGTCGCCGACTAAGTTGGTCCGCAGTAACGGCACTAGAAAGGGCTAATAGCTCCTGCCGATAGTGTGTATCTGCTGTGTCTGATTCGGTACGAGCATTCTTGTCTTCAGCCACGGCGCGACGTGCCGTCGCCACAGCATTCATAACGGCTGGGCTCCCTGTATCGTTGTGAAAGCTTATGTCGTGAAACTGTCAAATTGCTGTCTAATCCGCTGTAGCTGTTTCATTTTCAGCATTGACGGCTTCCCCCCACTCAACTCATGCGGCTTCCATGACCGGATGACTTCTGTAAAGTGAGATAATTGGACCCTTTAGATCACATCAAATCGATACCAACCACAAACAGCAAAAGGTACTGAACTTTTTTTTTGTATTTATAAAAAAACTGGAATTTAAATATCTCCACACTTTTCTTCAAAGTCTCGCCGTGACTCTTGGATTTGGCCTTAGATTTGGATCCTGGCTCGAAAATGTCCTTAGGATCCTCCTCCTCCTCGCTTTCCTCGGAGCTGCTGAAGAGGCCACTCGACGCTAGTGCCTCTTTACCCTTGCCTTTGGATTTGGAGACTGGGGATTGAGAACGAGCCGGATCGGCTTCAACCGGATCCGGATCCACGTTGTCGTCAGCACCTCCGTCATCGTCGATTTCGCCAGATGAAGGATATGCTGGAATAGCATCCCTACCACCGCTTAACTTTGGAGAGAGTGGGCGCTGCTGCTTCGGCGGACGCTGAGGGCTTGAACCGGGAGATGATCTGGTTCGGAGACGCTTGGACGAGGCCGGATCGGGATGTGGTTCCGTCGAATCGGAGATCATAGCCGGAGACCCAGAACTTGGAGCAGAGATCATATCAAAACGTAAGGTCCCAGTGGATTTAGCCGCCACAGGTGGCGCCGAGGATAGACCCGAGGCAGCTGAAGCGGAATTGCTGGATGCTGCACGGAGGATCAGGTTTGACTGGGAAGAGGCGTCACCGACCTCGTTATGAGGACACCCTATATAGCAACGGCCGCGAGATCTACCGCCAGATCAGGCGCGCCCTGTACTTGAATCGGCTCTGTGGCGGCAGCAGCAACCTGCACCAATCGGAGTAGAGCTACAGCCCGTTGGTGATAAATCCGGTTGTGGTCTCGAATTAACACGTCATGACGCTTCTGGATCTCGGTAAACCGCTCTTGTAACTGGGCACAGGCCTTCTAAGCTGCTTTGAGCTGGTCATCTACAACAGCAAGGCGAGTGAATTTGAGATCCAAAACATCGAGATGAAGATGGAGGTACATACTTAGCTTGCGGACCGAGACTTCCAGTTCGGTATGCTGACGAGTGACGCTTCCCCATGAGAGGATCGCCTTATCACGTACGGTCTCAACAACTTTGATCTGATCCCGCACAACTTCAGTTCATCAACTACCTCGGTGTGCTCGC
This sequence comes from Phytophthora tentaculata, assembly GCA_033557915.1. Lineage (NCBI taxonomy): Eukaryota > Oomycota > Peronosporomycetes > Peronosporales > Peronosporaceae > Phytophthora > Phytophthora tentaculata. The sequence goes on from JAUCEA010000006.1 coordinate 602,766, forward strand.
GTCGCGCCAGATCGCGCTCGGCAGCCATCTCGGAGGCTGAATCTCGAATCTCCTGAAGTTCTTCGGTCAAGCGGGTAACCTCGGATTGGCCTGGCGCCAACCTGGATCTGGCCTGTGTGGGCCCTGAAAATTTAGGATCGGATGGTGTTGAGATGGGATTGGGGCGCGGGGAGTTGCAGTACACGGATCCATGGAACGATCCGTCACCGATAGCGTCCAAGTAGCCACGATTTCTTCCTGTGTCGCGCATAATTCGTCGCGGATCCGCTTTAGGCTCCCTTCGGACGCTTGGTTGGTGGAAATAGCAGTATCCAGATCCCTCTCTAAGTCGTGGATTCGCGATTGGAGTGTCACGATCTCGGATCTCGCAGTCTCGACCTCACAGAAGAGATGTTCGTTGCTGTCCCGGAGCTGATTTCGTTGATCCGAGTTTCGCTGCAGACGTCGCTCCAGATCTCGCCTGCCCAGGGCCTTATCTGCCAAGTTGACGGCATAGATCCCGACTCTGTGAATCTCCACGATGCTCTCAACCTTGGATCTCCATAGCTTGGTCCTGGAACCGCTGCCGGAGAGCCAGGATCAGGGCGTCGGATGTCCCAACCCCCGCCAGATTGGCGCAAATTTTGTCGAGCCATGTCACGTTCCTGACGAACGCTATTCCGGGCAGTTGTTGGGGCATTGAGATCGGCGGTTAACGTGTGCACCTGATGGGAAAGAGCTCGAACGAAGATGTGGAGGTCTTGAGCTGAAGTAGGCGGTGGCGAAGGCGGATCCGGAGATGTCGGCGCGCTGCGTGCGTCGTACTGCGTCCTCGACCGGCGCGCTTGGGTGGAGCCATGACGTATGCGCCGGAGGATTCAACAAGGAAACTGATAACTGAACGGGCGCGCACAGTGACACCGTTGAGCGGCGACAACTGAGCGCAGGGTGCGGCTGTGGAGAAGTGTTTTTTAAGAAATGAGAAGACGAGAAGTGACAGTTGGACACAATTCTGGATTAATTATATGGTCGATCCGAGTACGATGATCTGGATCTAGGGATTATGGACAGAAGCTATAACAATTTGGAGGGGAGGGGGGGGGGACGAGGCCAGCTAGGATCTAAGTGGAAGATCGCAAGATCCGAGGCTGGATATCGTGGGATCCGAGTGAGTGAGTGAGTGAGTGAGTGAGTGAGTGAGTGTGTGAGTGAGTGAGTGTGTGAGTGAGTGAGTGAGTGAGTGAGTGAGTGTGTGAGTGAGTGAGTGTGTGAGTGAGTGAGTGAGTGAGTGAGTGTGTGAGTGAGTGAGTGAGTGTGTGAGTGAGTGTGTGAGTGAGTGAGTGTGTGAGTGAGTGAGTGAGTATGTGAGTGAGTGAGTGAGTGTGTGAGTGAGTGTGTGAGTGAGTGAGTGAGTGAGTGAGTGTGTGAGTGAGTGAGTGAGTGAGTGAGTGAGTGGAAGATCTGGGTGATCTAGGCCCGAGATCTGAGATGGTGTGTACCCATGATCCGGAAATATTCCTGCTCTGGGGGTATTCCTATTCGAAAGTAAATCAATGTTCCGCCACGATACGATGATTGCGCGCGGATCTATGGAGTCTGGTGCTGATACAGCTCTGGAGATGGACCAAGGAGAGAAGGGACAAGTAGCCAGGCCTGGCAAGTGATTTAGTGAGTAAAGGACAGAGGGGATAAAGATCCAGGCTGGTGTAGACTTAACTTTAATTTAGACCTCAATTTGCATTGTGTTACACAAGTGCTTTCTTGCCCTCGATAATCGGAGCTACATTGGCCATACGAGTTCGGTGAGGGTTGGGAATAGCAGATCTAGTGTTGGTAGTGATAACTGGATAATGGATTGGCCAGATCCTACCACCTAGTACCGTATAAGTCGGCTCCAGTGCGACACCAATTTTTGGTCAAAATTAAGTCAGTATTAAAACCTCATTAAGGTTTTAGTAATGAGCCTTTCGATGCCACCCGTCCCGCACAGACGGGGGATCCTGTTTTAGAGATCTGTTCTGAACAATGTGTCACCATTATATTTGGATACGTCGCACTGGAACCGTTTGTCGCACTGGGGCCGACTTTTACGGTAAGCTATCCTTTACACGTGCAGATCCGTTAGGCTAACCGGGTTTACAACTTGGCCGAGTATACCGAAGAGGCGCTCAACTTTCAAGATCCCGCTATAGGAAGCGGCAAGTACGACAAAAATAAACTTTAAGGCAAGGGAACACACCCGCAAGGCAAACCTACGGTCGGACCGCAGATCAAGACCGCCAGATCGTACAAGCTCGAAGGATTCGGTTGTGATCTGGACCCTACATCGGACGTAGAGTGAAGATCTTCCACTACTACTCCAACCCATCCCCGCGTATCGCCAAGACACTCAAGCTTCCACCCCATTTACATATCTGCAGTTACCAGAGGAGCAAGCTCCCGCCCTTCCGCACAAGGTGAGGAAAGTGCAGCAGATCATGGGTCTTCGGGGGACCCCCTCCGTTAGTCGGTGTCTGGGTACTGGTGGGAAGTCGAACCCAGCATTGCCGCAGATTTTGCTGATCCCGCCACACCAATATGACAAAATTAGGTTGAGGTCTACACTGATGCCAATTTCGCCTCGGAAGGAAAGGATATGACATCGGTAACTGAATTTACCTTGTTTTGCTATGGACAACTAGTATCGTCGAGATGCTGGAAACAAGACACTCTTGTTGGAAAGTACTTGTGAGGCCACTTTATTTCAGCAAATACAAAGGGAAGGTAAGGAAGAAGAGCGCTGAAGGGCGAGTCGTTGAGATGAGGAACGGCTTGTTGGCGAGGTTGAAAAACCAAAAGTGAGTTTGAGATTGAGTTGGTTACAGCTAACAACTTCTACTCGTCTCTCTCTACGAATCCAACTCTCAAAGCCTCCTATCCCATCCTGCATCCCTGATGCTGTGGCCGAACGTGCCACAAGAGTCGTAAGATTACGCACAACGTAAAGTCGTACGATTATGCTAGTAGAGTCGTACGATTTTACGCAACACGCGGGTCGTACGATTCTGCAACACTCGGGTCGTACGATCCTGCTTGCACCATCTCCCACACGCAGTATCCAGTGAACTCAAGCGTGCGACATCACACCAATCAACACTCTCCCTTGATGGTGCGCGCATCGCGAGCACTACGCTCACATGCCGAGACCCTCGACGAACTCGTCGTGCTTGTCGCGCGCCAACGCCTTCGTCATCCCGTCGGCATATTCCAGTCGAATGGTCGCGCGCTCGATCTTTTCGCGTAGGAAGTGGAACTTGATATCGATGTGCTTCGTGCGCGTGTGATAGACCGGGTTCTTGGCTAGTGCGATGCATCCCTGGTTATCTTGGTAAATCAGCGTAGCTCCTTGGTCTTCGTATCCCATGTCCTTCAGTAGCAGACGCAGCCAAACTGCTTCTTGAGTCGCGCTGTACAAGCTCATGAACTCCGCATCCGTACTAGAGGTCACCACTGTCGGTTGTCGCTTGGACTTCCACGAAATCGCACTGCCGTTCAGAAAGAACACGTAACCGGTAGTCAAGCGCCGCGTGTCCAAGTCGCCAGCCCAATTAGCATCCACATAGCCGAAGAGCTCTCCCTTGATCGCACCGTTGAAGATAATGCCCATGGCCTGCGTAGTCTTGAGATACTTCAAAATCCGCTTGGTAGCTACCCAGTGTGACTTGTCGTAACGCTCGCAGAACTTGACCACTTCTCCCACTGCATGCGCGATGTCGGGGCGCGTGCAATTCGCCAGATACATCAGAGCACCCACCAATTCGCGGTACGGATACTTCGCCACGAACGCTTCCTCTTCGGACGGCTTCACCAATTTCGAGTTGGTGGCTGCAGGTGTGTACACTGCCTTGCACTTGGCCACACCAAATTTTTCAGCGAGTCGTTTGATGTAGCTCCGCTGGTTCATGACGATGATCATCTCGTCGCGCTTACGATGTATCTCGATGCCGATGCAGTACTTCAGCTCGCCCAACTCTTTGATGCTGAACTCGAGCTTCAATCCGTTCTTGATCGCCTCGATGTGCGCCTTCGTCTTGCTAAAGAGCATGAGATCGCCAACGTAGATCACGACGATACTGTATTCGCTGCTGGATCGGCGAATGTAGACACAAGGGTCGGCATCGGAGCGCTTGAAACCTTGACCAACTAGGTGCTAGCTCAACTTGCTGTTCGACTGACGCGCCCCTTGCTTCGTACCGCGCCTGGCTGAGTAAGCAAGTCTTCGTGGAGTTGGCTTGGTCTTCAAAGCCATCCGGTTAATCCAAGTAGAGTTCCTCTTCGACGTCACCATAAAGAAACGCAGTGTCGACATTCACATTTTCAGCTTCCATATCCTCCTCGGCAGCAGTTGCAGTTACCGTGTTGATAGATTCCTTGCGAGCAACAGGAGCGAACGTCTCCGTGTAGTCAATGCCGGGTCGCTGCGTGAATCCCTTAGCCACAAGTCGAGCCTTGAACTTCACGATCTTTCCGCTCGGGTCACGTTTGACGCGAAATACCCACTTGCAACCGATGGCCTTCTTATCAGACGGCATGTCCACTAAAGTTCAAGTTCGATGATCATCCAACGACTTCATCTTGCTTTCCATTGCGCGAAGGCACTCGTCCTTGTACTTACTGTTCATGACTTCTTCGTAGGTCACTGCACGCTCGCCATCGTCGTCCTCAGTGTGCAGACAGTAGAGTAAGTCGTATTCAGCCTCGTAGTTGTCCAGATTAAACTGCCCACGCCCCAGGTTCAAAAAGTCTTGCTCATAACGCATCACGCATCTTCTCTTGCGCTCTGGGCGAACCATCCACTCCTCTTCGCGTCTCTGCCTGGTGTACTTGATCCACGCGTCGGCACTGAGTGCGAAGGCCCGCTATGTTCGTCCCGGGTGTCTTCTTGTTGTGGTCGTGTTGGTGGTGTGTGGAAACCTTCATCAACACAAGGCTGCTCAATGGCGTCGTCAGCGCCGTTGTCTTCACCTATAACATCGAGAACCCCCTCACGGGCTTCCTTGGGTGCCATCGCGACAGGAGCTTCAGCGAACGTCACACTTCTCGAAATGACAATTGATCCATCTCTAACGTTCAGAAGTTGGTACGCCTTTTGCTGCTTCGCGTATCCCAGCAACGCACACTTCACACCCGAGTCGTCCAGATTCTTGCGCTTCTGCTTGGTTACGCGAGCATAGCACTCGGTACCGAATACTCGCATGTGATCAAGACGTGGTTTCCGCTTGAACACTATCTCGAATGGACTCGAGTGTTGGTTGGCAGTGTTTGGTAGCACATTCCGGGTGTCCGCTGCCGTCATGATTGCTTCGCACCAGTATGACTTGCCAAGGCTACTCTCCTTGAGCATGCGGCGAGTCATCTCGACCAAGGTTCGGTTCATCCGCTCCGCCATGCCATTTTGCTGCGGGTTGTACGGCACCGTAAACTCCTGCTTGATCAGCTTGTCGTTGCAAAGCGCCTCCATCGCAGAGTTGCAATACTCCCCGCCGTTGTCGCTTCGAAGCACCTTGACCGTCAGACCCGTTGCAGTCCTGGTTTCCGTCAGAAACTTCTTGAACGCCTCGCATACCTCGCTCTTCTTACGCATCAGGTAGATCGTCACGTAGCGGCTCTTCATCATGATGAAAGTTACGATGTACTTGTACCCCGACTTCGATGCAGGTGTGATGGTACCCAGCCCATCAGAGCACACAGTCGTGTCAACGCGTGCGCTCTCCCTAGCTTCTAACTCTTCTTTCGTTGAGCTGAAAGGCCTGCGTGCCTGCTTGGCAGTGACACAAATGCCGCACACAACGCCATCCTCAGCCGGAGATCCATGAAGAAGTCCGTCTTTGATCATGGTGTTCAGCGTACTAAACGATGCATGTCCAAACCGCCGATGCCATAGGTCGATGTCTTTCTCGATTGCGTGGCACTCGTCCGTGTTCAGCTACATCAACTAGCCTTGCTTTCTCCCAGTAGCCGCAGCTTCGTTGCCGCGCTTCACGACGCACTTCTCGCTGTCGATGGTCACTGTCATCCCACGTGCCGTAGCTGCAGTCAGCGAGAACAAGTTCTTACTCAAGTCTTGGACGTGGAGAGTGTTCTCTAAGCGGGCTTCGACCCACCGCCCAGTCCACACTTGCAAAACCACCGTTCTGTAACCGAGAATCTTCAAGTCCGCTTTACTCTTGGCGCTCAAAACGCTACGGCCATTTGTAACAGCCTTATACTCGCTGAAGGCACCACGCGTCGTGCACATGTGCGCGGACACTCCGCAGTCCATCACACAGCTCTCGCCCGCAAAACCTTCGGTTACATTGAAAGCGACGTTGGACTGATCTTGAACTTTGCCCTGCAAATTTGAGTCCGCCGTGCAGTCTCTTGCGTAATGGCCTAATTTGCCACACTTGTAGCAAGCGCCAGCAGGTCCCTTCTTGCGCCCGCCGCGCTGGTTCTTCTTCTTGAACTGCTGTTGCCTTTACCGGCAAGGAGCGCAGTCACCTCTTCGGCGCGCGTCGTGTCCTTTTGACGCACTTCCTCTGCGATCAGCTTGCTCACGAGGTCAGCCAAACTGAACGTTGACACTGACATGCGAAACGCTTGCACCAAGCTATCATAGCTTGCAGGTAGACTCCGCAACATCGTCGCGCAGACGTCTTCTTCACTTGGCCCACAATCTGCCTTCTTCATCTTCATCACCAGCTTCTCCAGCTCCATCACGTGCTCCTTGATAGACGACGCGGCGTACTTGAGCGATGAGAACTGCTCCTTGAGCCGAAGCCGATTCGCCAGTCTTGCGTGCGGTGGAAACTCTCCAGCTTCTCCCACGCATTCTTCCCGGTAGTTGCGCCGATCACGTGCATCAACTATGAGTACTTGAGGTCCAGCACAATAGCCGCATGCGCTTGCTGCTCCTTCGTCGCAGTAACGTTCTCGGCACCGGAGACCGCGTCCCAAAACCCCTTGGACATCAATTACATCCTCATCTTGTAGCTCCACAGCGCGTAGTTGGAACCGTCGAAGGCTTCGACCTTGAACTTGGAGTCTTCGTTATTTGGGCTCATAACCAAAAGGAAGGTAAGGAAGAAGAGCGCTGAAGGGCGAGTCGTTGAGATGAGGAACGGCTCGTTGGCGAGGTTGAAAACCAAAAGTGAGTTTGAGATTGAGTTGGTTACAGCTAGCGACTTCTACTTGTCTCTCTCTACGAATCCTACTCTCAAAGCCTCCTATCACATCCTGCATCCCTGATGCTGTGGCCTAACGTGCCACAAGAGTCGTAAGATTACACACAACGTAAAGTCGTACGATTATGCTAGTAGAGTCATACGATTTTACACACAACACGCGGGCCGTACAATCCTGCTTGCACCATCTCCCATACGCAGCATCCAGTGAACGCAAGCGTACGACATCACACCAATCAACAAATACTGGGAGGCGTGAAGCGGTTTGGCTAGAGCAACTAGTGGATGGGCTAGGCTTGGACAGGGATCCCACGACGCTGTATTGCGACTCAAGCAGTGCTCGTGAGTTAATAAAGCGTGCTGGGAAGCATCGCAGAACCAAGCAGCTCAACATCAGTGACACGAGTATGTCATACAGCGGGGGTGTAAAACTTGAGCTCTTTGCATCGAAAGCGAACGTATCCGACATGATGGCGAAACCACTTCCGATGGAAGCGTTACAAGTACACAGGGAAATTATGTGACTTCGTACCATGAGCTTGAGCATGATGGCAACCCACGCTACTACTGCACCACTGAAGAGTGAGGAGCAGAATGTTCGGGATGAGAACAGCTCCGAAGCTAACGCGTCATTGGCTGTAAAACCCAGCAAGTAAAAAGGACCGTCCAGGAGTCCCAGTTCTGATTAAGAAAAGAGTCCGAGACAAATGGACACCGATGCGTTTCTGAATGTCACTCAGGTGGCATAATGATTTGGCAGCTTTGCGACTGGAGGAGAGTGAAGGCCAAATCCACTGACGTGAGCTAATAGGAAGAGGTAGTGTGAGGGGCATGAGAAGCAGGTTTCTAATGGTGTTGGTCTGTGTATACCTTATCGCTGCAATGCAGACACCGACGATTGACGCCCTCAAATTGAAGTCGAGAAGAGAGTAAGAGCAAGTGGTCGACCTCAACGAGGGATTACTAATGCCGTGCCTTGCACGAGGAAGCTCTGGATTTTGAAGTAAGCTTACGAGAACGGGTGTTGAACTGAGTAAGAGAGGAATATAGTACGTGGAAAGCGTAGCAAGGTCAATTGATAATTCGACCTTCCCGCCAAATGTATCTTATTAATTAACTCAATAACCGACAGACAGACAGACAGCCATTTATTGTTTAAGATGTATTCGGAAGTTCACGACCTTTTTACCATATGCGCATTTTATTTATAACTTTACAATCACAGTTCAATTTGGCCACGGTCTGGTCGAGTACATTGGCAACAACAGCAATGGCATCGAATTGAAGAATAGAGTACGCGCAAATGGTTAATCTGACCAGATCGCATGCTTCAGTCGGCATCACGGCAATGTGGAATGTCAGAAAGCGATTGAGCTTCTGGGGTCCTGATGCCCCGATGCAAGGCGATGGTCTGGATGTATCAGCAGTGGCATGGTAGTTATTAAGAACGATAGCATACCAGACTTCCTAGTGGCGCGACAGCTCCGTTGCAAGTAGTCTAGAGTCGCTCCCGCAGTGTGGTCGCTCCATTGGTGCACCCCAAAGGGCATATTTTTGAAGGGTCCGTGAGTAGTCATTTTGAAAAAGTAGGAATAGGTGTTTTGTACTTTTCTTGGCCCACTGCCGACTCTCAAGAGGCCTGGATACACTTGATATACACTAGCCGACTGCCGCCGCTTCGCGACGGAGGTGCCATGGTTTGTTGGAGAATGGGTGTTCCCAGATCGAAGGGCTTCGTGGTACCGCATGCATCGTATTTACCGCGTGCTTCGAGGTTCCGTGTAAGTTCGTGGATCCAACATTTTCGTGGTATTACGTGTATCGCGTGTATCGTCCGCTTCGAGGTTTTGTGTAAGTTTGTGGATCCAAGTGCGTCGTGGTTATACGTGCTCCGCACACTTTCGTGTTCTGGCGGGCGTCGCCCGCGTCTCCGTCGCTGCGTGCTCTGTTTCGACTCGTGCGTCTCAATGATGCCGCTGGTCTCACGGCGCGGCTCCGTCGTCCGTGACTACGCGTTATACCATACTATCGTGCTCCGTGGTTCAATGGTTTCCGTCCGTACTCCCTTATGGCTACTTGCACTCCCGTCGTGTCGTTGTCACTTCCGTAGTCCATAGTCCACATTCGTTTAGTGCCTCCCAAGGTTGCGCGTTCTTCCGTAGTTTCGTGTCGTTGGTATCGCGCTACGTGGCTCGCTACTTTTCCGCCCATGTTCTACCGTGGCCACGTGTAACCCCGTTGTGTTGTGCTCCCCTGGTCATCCGTGGTCCATGACTTCTTGGCTTAGTCCATCCCGTGGTTTCGCATTCTCCCGTGGTGTCGAGTCCTTCCATGGCTTCGCGCCCTTCATGGTTTCGTGTCCATTCGTGCTTCGTTTCTATCCTATGTAACCCCTCCAAGTGTGCTTAATGTGTGCCACATACCATGCTGGTAAGTTCCCACCGTATTGTAAGGTTCGCGCACTAAGTTCGCTAGTACAAAATCCAATAGAAAAGCGTTTATGTTTAGCCAATCAGCACTTACGCTGATTACGGGGCTGCTTGATGCGCAGACTAGGCTTCCAGCGACGACGGCGGCGGCGACCGCGCTTCGCTGGCGAGGGTCTTGGGGCGGTTCTGGCGCTGGTGCAAATGGGCGGTGCCAGAACGCCTGGTTGTATGGGCCAGAGGCACACGCAATGCATCGGCGGGTGCCTGCTCCAGCCTCGCCCAGTGCGAATGCATTTCCATGCTAAGTGGTTAAAGACATGACAGGATTTCGCAATACCCAAATATCGCACCGTGTTGGGTGTGCATTAAAGCGATTCGTAGTTTATTCAATATAACTGATTAATCTGATAAAACCGTTTTCTATGTGTTTTGGAAGGCGCCCACTTTAAAAGTGTATTTACTAATTTTAAAAATATTTTAATTAAATCAGGGATTCTATTTTATTCAAAAATATTAAGATGTTAAACTTTGCCGATCCGGTCCAAGTTTTTTCTTAATTGACCAGCTGTTCTTTTTATTTTAGCAACAAATAGTAAAATGACAATTATAACAAAAATCCGGTCCAAATTCTCTTGACAGCTTCTAACAATTTCCCTATGTGAGCAGTGGCGTTGCCTAGAAATGCAAACTAACACACATACACGCAACGTGTCGCTCCGCGGCTTCCGGTTAGAAAATGAGGACAAAATGAAATATGAACCGCGCATTTAAGTACGATGTGTGAACCACATATAATATGTACACCACATTAAATGGATTTAGCCAATTGGGGCCGCCTTCGCTGCGCTCGGCAGCCAGTAGGACGCCTGTATTTGCGTCCTCCCTTATATAAACCCTACCCCGTGACGGACAGACGGACAGACGCACACCGCACCCCGGTTGAGGTTTAAGTTGCTTCGGAGAAACTTTATATTTAACTAGATCGTCTACGGGAATACATGTACTAGCATTTTCTTCAAATAACACTTTCCCATTGTTTATTAATGACCCCAGCCCGCCGCGCGTGGAACGTTGATCTACCGCAGCCTTGTGGTGGCGCATCGATCCCGAAGTGATGCGAGGTGGTAAGCAAAGAAAAACATTGCTGAGACGTCATCGGAGTATAAATGGGTTCTTAAAAAAAAGTCGTGCCCTGAAGAAGAAGCTCTAAAATTTCAAATTTGACGAACGATGTTTTTTAATTTTAATACTACAAAGTATGAAGTTCGAAACAAAGCCAGAATTAATGCATTTAATTTAACCATCATTAAAAAAGTATTCACCTTTTTCTCACGCAAAGTGGCGTTGAAACTAAAAATCGCGACGAAGGAATCTTTCGTGTCCCGCGGCAGCCATCCTGCCAGAAGTCAAATACGGTCGACTGGCGACAATAAGCGATACGCCGTGGGGGTGACGGGCTTGGATGGCGCGAGGTGACTGTAGGGTACACTGCATACTGTACCGGCTGATATTGCGATCGTCGTGAGGACGGGTGTCGGTAGGTACGGCAGAGCTTCGATGAGGAAGATGGAGGCGGGTTGACGCCTATGTCAAGGAAGGATGTCGTCTCTCATGTGCATGGTAGTGTGCTAAAGGATGGTTGTCATTCTTCGGAACGCTTCGCCGCCGCTGGCGACGAAGTCGAGGTAGTCACTTTCCAATTGGCACGGTCCATAGCAGAACGCTTAACAACAAGTTTTCGTTTTACTACTACCGCTTGGCACCTCCCTTCCGTTCGCGAAAGCTTACCGCACTGCGGCCGGTGCGGCGCGGCCGTCCGCCCTCCAAGGCAGAGGGGCTACTACGATCGGGTTGTCGTCGCTTGGGCGACAGCTATTGGCTCCGGGCCACAAACATCTCAACATCCCTGGTTCGGGACATTCGGAGCAAAAAATACGAACATTAAATGGCTGTCCCTGTGGTAATAGAGACCTAAAGTGTTCAACCCAATAACCCGCTACTATTCGCGAGGACAACACCATATTGTACCGTGTTTGACCTGACATTTACTGTATGCCCATTGTGCGTCTCTTTCACATTTTTATTATAATAGTACTATATGTGTATTTTATCAAAACATTTTCCCGCAAAATTTAAATTGCGGAAAAAGTCTTTCATTAAAAGAAATTAAAAAAATGAAAATTTAATATGTAATAATATATTAGGATGAGAGATATATCAAACTAGATCACTATCGTCATTGCGTAGTCACGTTTCTGTTCACCTAGCGTGAGCACCGAACCTCTTGAACATTTAGGCCAACCCATCGGCTAATCGCGATCTGGTCTCTTTACACAGGGTCGATCTCTCCACTCTGATGCTAGTTCTTGCTATCGTAGCTTGTTGTCTCCTATATTCTGGCGACGGGGGTTAATACGATCGCGACAGAGCATGCGTTATGCGAATGTGTTGCCTGAATTTATGGTTATTAGATAGAAAGAGACCTTCCTTGCAACAAGAAAGTCTGACATCATGGTTTACCAGACTGTTCGACATTTTGTCAACAATCGGCTCACAACAAAATGTTAGCCGAATGTTGAGCGAGATAACAAAAAGCGAATTACGCAGTACCGTGAAATTAATCCGGTGATAGCTGTCCATACCTAAAGGTATTCCCAGTATAACTCGTTTAGATTTTCTGGACATTTTGAACTTACATTTTTACATATTGATCTTACAATTTGCCATTTTGAAGTTGAAACACCAGCCAATAAAATCGATGATTCCTGTGGAGAAATTATGAAGCGTAACTTCATGGTGAACTGCTTTCATTTTTGGTTGTATGGCATTTGGGCGTAGCACTATCTACCGCACCCCCACCACTCTCCGCGCCATCATCGATGTTAATGGCCAGTGGCAATCTAAACTTAGATTTTGACAAATTGAACTTACAATTTGCCATTTTGAAGTTGAAAAGGTGTAGTTATTTCACTACCCAACCAGCAATTCATGCCCTCAAGTAGATCATTTTAGCGCCAAGTCAAAAACGGTCTTAGTATACAGTTTACACTGCGGGAAGTGTAGTATCGAGCAATACATATGGTCACGTAGGGTAGCCGAAGAACCTGTGGTGGGTGTTTCGCAACCCCCAGAAATGATTATCACGGGCGACGCAGTTTAGACGATCAATTCTCGATAATGAGAATATATCTTTTGTAGAAGGATGCATGGTCCACAATCGAAACGTTAAGGACCTCACAGCAGCCAGGGAGGGCTATCTCACAAAAAAACGAGAAGCTCCAGGTACCCTACACATGCATTTCTGCGGTTCCATTAGCTCGAGAATTGTATCGAGGCGTCAGAGGATGGTCTACTTTGTACTGGGCTGTTAGTTACTAGAGGGCGCTGTTGACGAACTCAACATCGTCGTCGCTCTGCAGAATCTTTGGCACCCCGAAGCACGAAAAGAGGCACGTCACTTCATTACTTGCTTTCGTTCGCAGCGGACGCAGCAACACGAATCTCGTACACACGTTGCCCAGTACCAAATAAAATCGCGCTCGTGCACGGTCCTTGCCCCAAGTCGATGCACACGTGGTCGAATTGGTTCTCGACGTGAATTGAAGAAAGTTGGGTTAAATCCGTGGTGGTAGATATTGAATCGCAGGCACTGGACACAAGTATTACATACCCCTTACAATCTCGACGTAAGGTAGGCCAGAAGGCACGGCGTTTTTCCACATTATTTTCCACAATGATATCCGTAGCTAAGTGCCCTTGAGCATGATCCGCCGAGACGATGCGCAGTTGTTCTTCGAGATCTTCGACCAGGCGCAGTCCTCGTAGCTCCCGGAGAGCATCTTTAGGGGAGATACTGGCGAGCTGTTGCACTGAAATTGGGGGTCGCGTTGTGTGTGTAGTGACCGTAGTCGGATAAAGGCGGCTCAGAGCGTCTGGAAGTACATTCTGAATATCAGGACATCGAAATCATACACAGTAATGGTCTCGAAATTCCGAAGAAGGGTCGCATGGGGTCGCTCCTGCTTGACCATGTAAACGACCGCCTGGTGGTCGGTAATAAGCGTGAAAAACAGACCCAACAATATGTTGTGGCACTTTCTCATGCCGTAAATGATAGCAAATAGTTCGAGCCGAGTCGCCGGATAATTGCGTTGACCAATAGACGAGAAGCAAACTAATAGTCGAAATAAGCCTGCCTTCGAGCACTGACCACAAAACAGCGCCAACACCCACGTTGCAAGCGAGGATGGTGTCGGCACGCTTCACACGCTGAGCGCAAGTCGTCTTCAGCTCCTCGATCTTCCGGTGTTTTGCAGCCACTACGCGAGCGACGCGACCTACCTCCTCTTGAGCGGCCTTGTGAGACTTGGCGAACTCCAAGAGCTCAGCGGCAACCTGAGCACCCCGTTTCTTTGCCGCAGCGGTGTCGGAGCGGGCTTGTGACAACTGGACCCCCAACGCGAGCAGGTGTTTCGAACCGTTGGGTGGAGTCACACAACCAGGCCCCAGCGACCTCGTCGCGGTCAAATGTACCTCCAGGTTGTCGACGCGATCTTGGGACTCTAGGACAGTCTCGTCGTAGCGCAGCTGCAGATCGTGATATCGGAGGCGACAGGCCTCTATCTCTCTCGAATTGTCCAGACGCTCCTGCAACGCGGTAAGGCAGTCTGCGAGCTCACCGCGCGCGCCCTCCAACTAGTGGCGCACGAGATCGTACTTGTGCTGGCAAAAGAGTACGAAAGGGGACGCTGCGCCCGCCTCATCGGCCAGCTGACGGTCCAAGCCGGCCGCTCGAGCACGGGAAGTTAGGTATGCGCGCTGCAGAACCACGTGGCTATCGCGCAACTCCTGCAACTCCTAGGCCTGATCAACGGACAACTGGGGCATATTTAGGGAAGCGCGCACATCCGACAGGCGAACTTCGCGCCTCGCCACGTCCGCAGTGGGGACAACCACAGGAGGCTGCTCCGGCGAGGGCACACGAGAATTCCGCCTGCGGTGAGGTCCACTGTGGATGCCTCGCTGGGAGGTCGTGGCGCCCGAGAACGGCCAGGAGAGCGGGATCCATCGGCGAAGGCCGAGCCCAATCTGCAAGACACCAACGCGAGGAAGATGAGAGGAAGGGAGGAAGTCAAGTGATGGCGCGTGAACGTACCAGAAGAGAAAATGCTGAGGCGACGAGGGGATGCCGATGTGCGGGCGACTTAAAGCTTGTGTGTGGGCCTCGACAGTCGTGCTGTCGAAACTCACACAGGGGACGATTGTGATGAAGCGCCCGTTAAGTTTTGACAGCTTGGGCTGAGTGATGGATATTGACTCGATCTGACCAAGCGGGTTCGGGATGAAGCTGGAGGTCACCGTCCCAGAAACGGATGCGATTGGATCGCCGCTGACTAGATCGAATCGTCATCGCGTGGATCGGATCGGCTTGGGACTGGAGATCGGATGTACGATCCACCTGAGAATGCCCTGGAATCATCGTGTACGGGTCAACTGATTTGTACCCAAGTTCGGTAAAGTACGATTGGAACTTGAAGGACCAGATCGGTAATCATAGGATACGCAATGTAGTGGGTTGAAAGGACCTTAAGCAATAACAGAGTGAATTTTGCCTTGTCAACAACAAGTACCTTGAACATCGATATTGTAGCGGAACATTGCAGTGGCCCATATAGTAATCAAGTTAAAACTGCCAAGTACACCTGTCGATCGCCGGAGTTAGAAGTTTGGCCGACCCGACTGTCCTCGCTCTCGCCCTCAACTCCTCCCGCTAAAGGAAGCGGTCAAGCCTCGCAAGAATAATCTATCTACTCTACGTAAAGGAACCCCACACCCCAAGTCGATCAAGATCGACGACCTACCTGGCGCGTAGCCTGAAGAATTCCACGCTACGTCAACACCCACCGTCCTGCGCCTCGCCAAGGCGGAACCAACCGTAGGCCAAGCTTCCCTTTAAGTCCACCAGAGGAGTGTAACCAGCCCCGCCGACAGGTACACAAGGTGAGCCCTCAGCAACCCCATGGTTATCGGAGTACCCCCTCCGCCAGTCGGCAGTCCGGGGCACTGTGTGTGAGATCGGATCGCAACGCGATTTTGCGATACCCACTCCACCACACTCTACAAATGCATACCCAGCTCGACCGGGTTTACTACTTAGCCGGGTGATCCCTCTCTTCTCAACTCTCAAGATCCCGCTATAGGAAGCAGCAAGTACGACACAAAGGATCCCAAGAAAAGCAAACACAACCGTAAGGTAACCCCAAGGTAGCATAAGGATTTGGCAGCAAGGACTTGCGACTGAGTGAAGGCCAAATCCACTCATGTGAGCTAATAGGTAAAGGTAGTTTGAGTGGCATGAGAAGCAGGTTTCTAATGGTGTTGGTCTGTGTATACAGTTTGACTGCGATGCGACTGTTGACGACCCCAAATTGAAGTCGAGAAGAGAGTAAGAGCAAGTGACCGACCTCATCGAGGGATTATGAGAAAGGGGTTTGACAGTTTGTATGGAATTTTCTTGGACTCAAGTACAAGGCAGAGAGACAGAAGAAGAATATATATCTGATAACCACCACGCAAAAATGTATCTCGAGGCGTTCACGACTGTTATCTCCGCAAACTACTAGTGCTACCTAAGACTCCTCAAAGTCTTTAAATAAGCTTAATAGCGAGCTCCAGTAACAATCCAGGCGGCAACTCTACGCTTTACCTCGCCAGTGTCGTCTGATCTTGGTCCATTCCAACTCTAAGCGGGCGGAACAAGTACGCCGGTGCATTATCATGTTTTGTATATGTCATTTTACATAAATCCCAGCAAGAAGGCAGATTTAAAAAATAATATTGCAAATTTGCCAATAGGTTTCTATTGTACAGGCGGGAATTCATGATACCAAGAAGTAGGCACCGATATGGAGGTAAAAAATTGGAAAAGCTATATCGAAAGCTAAAATCGCCCGTAGATTCAGAAACTGAGGCCCGTTATGCCCAATTCGTAGCGGTTTTTGCGTTAAAGAAGCGGAAGTGGAGCATTCCCCACCTGAGACAGGTTCAGCGACTAATGCTGCATCATATCTGCTGTAACCGTGGTCTTTCATTGGCCCAGACGACTAAACACATGTAAACTCTAATACCAATCCCGCCAGGATTCTCCCCAACCTTAATCATTTAACAGAAATGTTATAATAATTTATACAGTTGTTTTTCATAAGGATAGACGGAGTTGATACCAATCCTCTTCGATTTGATTCAGTTATACACTATTTGGTCACGAGGGGAAAACCAGCCACGATGCGACCAACCCACTTTAGCTGCTCGAATACTACCGCGGTTTAAGCAATGGATATTTCGGTAAATACATAGCTAAAACGCTAGGCTTTCGAATGAGGGTCTTCTCGGTTAATTCTAACAAAAACTCGCTTCACAATAGTCGTTTTAGCTTTTGGTATCATCAAATTCTGCCAATACAATACCTCTTGGCCTCATAGTAACTGAAAAAAAAAAAGCGGAGCTATGCACAGGTTTTTTTTAATTCACGTTTGAAGCCGAACAGACATATTTACTACACCGATCTTAACCCTTTCGCGGGATGTGGGATAAACTATACTATACAAAGTTAAAACACTTATTTGTAAAAGGAAGCCTGAGGCTCCCTTTTATCAAACTACGGTACTGTTGCAAATCTTCTCTGGGAATGTGTATTCGCGCCTAATTAAATTTTTCTGTTATTTTATGATAATTCCGCCGTGGCTATTTTCAGGATGCTCTAAAAGGGAGCACCATGCTCCCTTTTAAGGGGTATTTTCTCGCACTTTATGGAGAGAGGAGGATAAGGCAGCATTGTGCTACCTTTTACCGCGAAAGGGTTAACAAAAAATGCTTGAGTATTTACAGCTTTACACATGTTTATGAAAACTTGATAGTACATCATGAAAGTACTGAAGGAGTTGTGCTAGCTGTAACTGACACTAATATACCTCACTGTGAAAAGGGAGAAGTACAACACCGTTTATACTGTAGTATGGCATGATAAGTGACGAATTTTGTTAGCCAACAATGGCTTCACCCTCTATTTCTCAGATTGCCT
The DNA here is from genome assembly GCA_033557915.1 of Phytophthora tentaculata. NCBI lineage: Eukaryota > Oomycota > Peronosporomycetes > Peronosporales > Peronosporaceae > Phytophthora > Phytophthora tentaculata. Next base: position 620,456 of record JAUCEA010000006.1, read on the forward strand.
ATTTCAAGCACTGATCGCTCTAAACTTCGCATGTGAGCCACCACAGCTCCATGCCTAGTCTTCTTTTAGCATGACTGCGAGAACTTTGTCGTAAAAGTTCTTGTCGATTTCTCCATCTTGTAGTAATTTGTCAAGCTTAGCTTTGCGCACAGTCTTACCCTTCATCTCTAAAACGTCGGCAATATGCTTTTCGTGCTTGTCCGCGTTCGCGTTGATGCGTGCCCAGCTTAGCAACTTTTCAAGTTTTTTACCTCGCTCTTCACCAAACCCATCTTCTCGGTCAGTAACGCGGAGGAACCTCTTCCGGGAGTCACTGCTCGTCATAGCATCGGTCGACAAGAGCTGAGACTCATCGGCATTCGTGAACGCTGAAGCGACGCTGCAGCGAGCTAAGACCGCGGCCACAAGCGCAACGTAGAATATACTGCGCATGATTCTGGTGCGGGGTTCTGCTAGAAGGAGATGTCTTGTGGTCTTGAAGGCGAAAGGTGTTGTGATCGCCGATTATCTTCGGTCATCCAAGTCTGCTGGCCAACCGTGCGGATTCACATCGATAAAGCCCATCCCAAACATACGGCAGCATGTTGCTGTAGTTGATCCTCCATCTATGATTGTGTTGCGCACAACCCCAATCCGCTAAATCACTTGATTACACTATTTCGCACGTAGGTACGACTTCGGGCTTATTTGGTAGCTTTTGTTGGATTAGAAATTAGACAAGGATTTCACAATACATGCACATCTCCCAAAAACTGATTAGCTCGGGAGACGCAGTTTAGCCGATCAATTATCATTAGTGGGAATTTATCATTTTGTAGAAAGATTTGCGGTCCACACTCATGGAACACTGAGAGGTTATTTAATTGATTTTTGTTCTGCCGTTTGTCCTTTTATAGCCAAGTCTTCCCTGGGTTAAGGCAGACTTTGACAGGTTCTGAAACTTTCACAAACATTTTCTATTACATTTTAAATCCACCCGCGAAAACGAGGTTCGCTTTACGTTTTCCGACGACACCGTCATCAAAGTGGCCACTCACTCCGAGTGCAGAATCATCTGCAAGCAATGAAGCTCAGTATGTGGATAATGAGGACGATGTTCTTTGCGGATCTCACAACAGAGGCCGACTTTTCAACGAAAGTTTATTTCACCAGTTGATGTCAGAACGTGATGACACCAGTACTAGAGGTTTAACCTTTTTAAACACAACCAGAAGAAAATCATGCATGCCAAACAGCGGTCTTAAGTATGACAGTCGTGAAAAAAAGTAGGAGATATCAGTTATGGTAGGGAATATCACGATGTTTACGATTACCAAGTGTGCCAAATCGGGAGATCCCAAAATCTTGATTTTTCATCATTTTCCACGCCACATTTATTTAAAAGAGAATCATTTTGGGAGTTGCGCGTGTAAGTTGATATAATTATTAGTGAAGAGCAACCGCACATCACTGCGGTCACGCTACATCGTCAAAAGGAAGTAATTTGGTGATAGGAGAAACTTTTTAACGCGTTTAGGTTTGTGGGGGAGGTTACATGTCCGCTAAGGGTGACGCCCTTCCAGCGCTTGTTGTGGTCCTGGCTATAAGAGCCATCTGGGCTCTCTTCGGATGATCCCGGCCAATGAAACCGGTCTGTCTTGGCCGGCCGCTCAGATGTGCACGGATGCGAAACTCAAGGTTCGCAATCGACCGCCTCCTTGTAAAGGTGAAGATCAAGTTTCATCTCAAGAAGCCTCGGCGTCCAACAGATACGCACTTAGTCTAGCCTAGAATAAAGAGTTGAAATAGTGTAGGTTGACTACTTGGTAACGCGTAACACTTTCAACATTATTACATGTCCGCCGAAACACCTGCGGTGGCACAATATATGTGATAAGGTATTAATATTTATTTCACTGCCCAACCAGCAATTTATGCCTTCAAAAATATCAAGTTTTAGCGCCAAGTCAAACACGGTCTGAATTGAGATACAGTCTTTTAAAACAATTGCTGGAACAGTTGTTTCGAATGGTCACGTAGCCTTACTAAACAAAGAACATGTGGTGGGTATTGCGCAACCCCCATAAATGATTATCACGTGTAATTAGTTTAGTTTTATACTTGCGGGGAAGTTCCAGGTATTTCGAAGTATGATGTAAAGCACTTATCAGATACTTCAAGTATACAGTACATCATTAAATGTCCCATCGTTATTAAATCAAATGATGCTTATCCCAGATTAGCGATTATTTATTGCGTAAGCTAAAGGCACTGATTATTATGTTTACTTTGAAGAGCAGTACCGGCCCTTCATTTTTATCCATTTTTCCACAGATAAGCCGTTCAAGAATTCGTAAGTCATTGTACATGCGTCTAATTACTGGGCTGTACATAGTGCTGTAAACGTAGGAGCTCCAACTGCGATCAACGAACAAATACTGAAACTTGCTCTCCTAGTTTACAACCGTGCACCAACTAATCGATACTGAATACCAACTGTGTCCATAATTTATTCTATATAAACTGGAGGACAGCAACGGGCCGATTGCTGAAGAATCAGGTCCAAAGTAGTTGGTCGATTTGGAGCTGAGTTCTTAGTATAAAAACAATTAAACTGGAACAGGATGCGTCGACGCGTCTGACGTTCAGCGTAAAGCTACGACGAGAGCGATTCGCCGTCATTACTGCACATTTAAGTTCGACAGCACGACAGGCAGTTAAATGTGCTACTACTGTACCGCATATTTACCTACGCCTTTTCAGAAAGGCATGTGTTGCTGCACCCGACTGGGAATGTTCGTCAATACAAAAAAAACCAAGATAGTATTTTCAATCCCAAGATAAGGGGACTTGAATCTTTAGGATTTGCTCCGCTGCGCGTTGCAAATGCAGTCGCGCGCTCCTGCGATTAAAAGATTCTCTCACCTGGAGAGTGCAGTGCTCGGCTCGCTGCGGAGGTCGGCGCTGGGCCCGCCTCCGCAAATACCGCGCGGCCCTGCTTCGCGGTAACCCGGCGCGGGTTTGCTGCGGCTACGCGACCTCGCATCCGCTCGCCTCAGTTGGTCTTCTCCGTTTCCACGCGAATTCACCCCCTATCCCGGTCTGGGTTTCTAATCACTCTCTTTCAGAAAACTGGTATTCTTGAAAATACCATATTGCTGCTCTAAAAAAAAAAAAGTACGATTGTTCTCCGCCTCCCGTTTCCGCATTTTCGATTTTAGCGCGCTCGGAATAACGTCGGTGGATAGAGGCTACTCTAAGCGATTAAGCGGTGACAGCCCCGGTAGGATCAGCAGGGTAGCGAGAACAAGTGCGAAAGTGTGTAGGAGCGTCGGTGTCGCTGCGACTATGTTTTTTTTTCGTAAACACCATGTTGCTGTAGGTTTTGGCGTATATGCACGTTTACCGGTAGCAGCAATTGTCTCTCTGAGGTGTTTTAATATTTACTGTTAGTCGTTCAATCGCCAAGCAAGTGATGATGACGCGAGTTCGCGTTTCATTCGTTCATTGTCGTGGTTTTGCTTTTAAGTAGTACCGCTGTAGAATTAGTGGAAGGAATGAGTGAATGCAAGGAGAGTTACTACTAGTAGTAGATGAAAATGCGTTGTCAATTCATGCTAGCATCGACTTATTAAGTTCCTCGTCACGGGCTACGACCACTTGTACTACATGCAATGTTGGCAGTGAGCGGGTGCGAGGAGCGTAGCCATAGCAACCCGCGCCAGGAGCCCGCGAAGCAGGGCCGCGCGGTATTAGCGGAGGCGGGACCAGTGTTGAGCTCCCCAGCGAACGGACCCGTTATACTGCCCAGTACATTGTTTTTCTACTGCGTGGGTCTGGGGTTGCAACCCCCAGGATACTAGGAATCGTTGCACTGTAGTAAAGTGCTAAACTTTTGACCATAGCGACTCAGCAAAGTTGATCACTTCCCTGTAGGGTGTGCACACTTCATTTCGTAGAAACTTCATCTCACAAATCTAAAAACGAATAAATGCGCCGCATGCTATTAATAAATGCGCTCTTGCTATTTACACTAACGCGATATATCGCTTAAATGTGCATTTACCAGTTAAATGTGCGCTACCAGCTGTCGTGCTGTCGAGGTGAAATGTGATGTAACGAGAGTCAGAGCGATTGCATTCGGCGATGTTTATTACAGGCACTCCAGCCCTTCGCACAATTACGAACAAATCGCCTATCAACAATTACAATGAAATCGTGTCAAGCAGAAAGGTTTCTTAGCCTTCGTCCTGGTAAAAACTCCCTTTATATGTACTTGAAAGACTATTTATTTGGCACCAGAACAGCTGCCGGCAAGCAAAAGTTCACCATCAGTAGGCTGCCAGTTGGCCTCGAACTAACTGTTGTCCCAACCGTTTCAGTTCGTATCGCCTTTCCCAACCGTTTCATTTCGTATCGCCTTTCTCCCTACGTTTACAGCACTAGTACAACTTGTACAGTACCATCGGAACTTGTTGTGGGATGATTACTTGTACATTGTAAAATCGCCAATTAGCATCAACCGTACGAGCGTCTGTACACAGAGTCGGCGAAAATACCTATCTCCATCTTCCAAGCCTAGGTAGGTACTTTGGGCGACCCTCAAATAGGTACTCAAATTATTATTGTATCAGTTTGAGGCCAGATTCAAATTAGGCATCCAATATCCTTACAATTATCAAGTCAAAAGTACATATCACTGGTGATTGCTAATACAACTTCCAGCTCTTGATCAACTTCAAAAGGTCGAATGCTTCAGTGTTGATCCTAGTCGAAGCCACAAGGCCATAAGCTACCAGCAGTATTTTCTATCGCTCAACAGCAACTTTATTATGATAAACGATCAGTAAGATGATAGAGGCTGTCCTTCTGACACCGCTTAACTAGTCTCCAACTCTTGTTTCGCGTAGTTTGACGAGATATGGTCAGTCTTTACCTTTAGTCAATCTGACAGCAAAGCAACGGATTAACACACGCTCGATCGTTTAGAGCATGTATTTCATCGGTCTATTATAGCTCGCCTCAAATATTGCTAAGCTTCCGACACGTTGAACCCATATCATACCCAATAAACTTCGAAAAATAAACACATAAAGGTAAAGAGTGATGCGATCTTCGCACACAACATATTGCAGATTCCTCCAAGTACATGCTCCGTTGCACTGCGAGAGATTACGAAGCCTTACGAGTCCAAACCCCATTTGAAAAGTGCTTATCAAACATGGTTTGATACACTCAGCTAGCTATCGAAGCCTCCGTCGGAGACGGTTGCGTTTGTCGTAAGCCGAGTTTAGATGGTGGATTTTCGAGCATGGTTTGTACCTACAGGCACATAGTGCTGTATCTTGTTAAGAAAGAAAGCCAACACGTTCAACCTGATAAAAATGGTATAAAGCGTAGACTTTATCGCAGCGCCCGGGCCAGGTAATATATTCCAGAGACCAGGTGCCAACATTCATATTGTTAGTTTAGAATCGTGAGTGAGTTGTAAGGCTAAAACCTGGCAACTATTTGCAAAGACATGCAAGCTCGCTGCGCCGCAAAGCAGCGCAGCCAACTCCCTTTACCCCAGTGCAGCTTTCCAACGTGCGATGGCAAACTCTTCCGTAGTAAGCATAGGCGTTGAATTTATCGCGGACGGGAAGAACCTAAAGTCTAGCAGTTAGTGTGTTATCCCACTAACCTCTCCCTTGTAATATTAAATACCAAAAAAATACATAAATGTACTATTCTGAGATCCGTTGCAAAATACAGTCCGATCAAGTCAAGCAATTCAACTCGTTCACCTCACTACTGTCTTGCTCTCTACATCGCCCTCAGCACGCTCCGAAATGCATTAAATCTGCTACCAGTATTACCAGTCCATTTACGATACCTCTCATAGTCGTCAGAATCAAGGTTTACACCTTCATCCGCTGCTTCACATGGAATTTATACAAATATCGTTTGCCTTCCACCGGGCTTAGTGGCTTATCGGCCACGTCCTTGTAGCTACCGGTTATATGGTACAGAAGGTTGTGGCACCCCGTCATAGGAATATCCTTAGCTAGGAATGGAATGTGCTGTGACTACAGATTGGCTGAATGAAAAGCGTAAGTTTTCCGAAAATAGCACTTCTTCTATCTCAGAAAACCTACGCATTTACTCATTTAAGATAAACTTTTCAGCGAATCAAAAGTGCGGGAAAGCGCAACACGACAGACGGACAGACAGCAGACAGACAGAGAGAGAGAGAGAGAGAGAGAGAGAGAGAGAGAGAGAGAGAGAGAGAGAGAGAGAGAGAGAGAGAGAGACAGACAGACAGACAGACAGACAGACAGACAGACAGACAGACAGACAGCCATTTATTGTTTAAGATGCATTCGGAAGTTCACGACCTTTTTACCATATGCGCATTTTATTTATAACTTTACAATCACAGTTCAATTTGGCCACGGTCTGGTCGAGTACATTGGCAACAACAGCAATGGCATCGAATTGAAGAATAGAGTACGCGCAAATGGTTAATCTGACCAGATCGCATGCTTCAGTCGGCATCACGGCAATGTGGAATGTCAGAAAGCGATTGAGCTTCTGGGGTCCTGATGCCCCGATGCAAGGCGATGGTCTGGATGTATCAGCAGTGGCATGGTAGTTATTAAGAACGATAGCATTCCAGACTTCCTAGTGGCGCGACAGCTCCGTTGCAAGTAGTCTAGAATCACTTCCGCAGTGTGGTCGCTCCATTGGTGCACCCCAAAGGGCATATTTTAAAGGGTCCGTAAGTAGTCATTTTGAAAAAGTAGGAATAGGTGTTTTGTACTTTTCTTGGCCCACTGCCTACTCTCAAGAGGCCTGGATACACTTGTTATACACTAGCCGGCTGCCGCCGCTTCGCGACGGAGGTGCCATGGTTTGTTGGAGAATGGGTGTTCCCAAATCGAAGGGCTTCGTGGTACCGCAGGCAGCGTATTTACCGCGTGCTTCGAGGCTCCGTGGATCAAGCATTTTCGTGGTATTACGTGTATCGCGTGTATCGTCCGCTTCGAGGTTTTGTGTAAGTTTGTGGATCCAAGTGCGTCGTGGTTATACGTGCTCCGCACACTTTCGTGTTCTGGCGGGCGTCGCCCGCGTCTCCGTCGCTGCGTGCTCTGTTTCGACTCGTGCGTCTCAATGATGCCGCTGGTCTCACGGCGCGGCTCCGTCGTCCGTGACTACGCGTTATACCATACTATCGTGCTCCGTGGTTCAATGGTTTCCGTCCGTACTCCCTTATGGCTACTTGCACTCCCGTCGTGTCGTTGTCACTTCCGTAGTCCATAGTCCACATTCGTTTAGTGCCTCCCAAGGTTGCGCGTTCTTCCGTAGTTTCGTGTCGTTGGTATCGCGCTACGTGGCTCGCTACTTTTCCGCCCATGTTCTACCGTGGCCACGTGTACCCCCGTTGTGTTGTGCTCCCCTGGTCATCCGTGGTCCATGACTTCTTGGCTTAGTCCATCCCGTGGTTTCGCATTCTCCCGTGGTGTCGAGTCCTTCCATGGCTTCGCGCCCTTCATGGTTTCGTGTCCATTCGTGCTTCGTTTCTATCCTATGTAACCCCTCCAAGTGTGCTTAATGTGTGCCACATACCATGCTGGTAAGTTCCCACCGTATTGTAAGGTTCGCGCACTAAGTTCGCTAGTACAAAATCCAATAGAAAAGCGTTTATGTTTAGCCAATCAGCACTTACGCTGATTACGGGGCTGCTTGATGCGCAGACTAGGCTTCCAGCGACGACGGCGGCGGCGACCGCGCTTCGCTGGCGAGGGTCTTGGGGCGGTTCTGGCGCTGGTGCAAATGGGCGGTGCCAGAACGCCTGGTTGTATGGGCCAGAGGCACACGCAATGCATCGGCGGGTGCCTGCTCCAGCCTCGCCCAGTGCGAATGCATTTCCATGCTAAGTGGTTAAAGACATGACAGGATTTCGCAATACCCAAATATCGCACCGTGTTGGGTGTGCATTAAAGCGATTCGTAGTTTATTCAATATAACTGATTAATCTGATAAAACCGTTTTCTATGTGTTTTGGAAGGCGCCCACTTTAAAAGTGTATTTACTAATTTTAAAAATATTTTAATTAAATCAGGGATTCTATTTTATTCAAAAATATTAAGATGTTAAACTTTGCCGATCCGGTCCAAGTTTTTTCTTAATTGACCAGCTGTTCTTTTTATTTTAGCAACAAATAGTAAAATGACAATTATAACAAAAATCCGGTCCAAATTCTCTTGACAGCTTCTAACAATTTCCCTATGTGAGCAGTGGCGTTGCCTAGAAATGCAAACTAACACACATACACGCAACGTGTCGCTCCGCGGCTTCCGGTTAGAAAATGAGGACAAAATGAAATATGAACCGCGCATTTAAGTACGATGTGTGAACCACATATAATATGTACGCCACATTAAACGGATTTTAGCCAATTGGGGCCGCCTTCGCTGCGCTCGGCAGCCAGTAGGACGCCTGTATTTGCGTCCTCCCTTATATAAACCCTACCCGTGACGGACAGACGGACAGACGCACACCGCACCCCGGTTGAGGTTTAAGTTGCTTCGGAGAAACTTTATATTTAACTAGATCGTCTACGGGAATACATGTACTAGCATTTTTCTTCAAATAACACTTTCCCATTGTTTATTAATGACCCCAGCCCGCCGCGCGTGGAACGTTGATCTACCGCAGCCTTGTGGTGGCGCATCGATCCCGAAGTGATGCGAGGTGGTAAGCAAAGAAAAACATTGCTGAGACGTCATCGGAGTATAAATGGGTTCTTAAAAAAAAGTCGTGCCCTGAAGAAGAAGCTCTAAAATTTCAAATTTGACGAACGATGTTTTTTAATTTTAATACTACAAAGTATGAAGTTCGAAACAAAGCCAGAATTAATGCATTTAATTTAACCATCATTAAAAAAGTATTCACCTTTTTCTCACGCAAAGTGGCGTTGAAACTAAAAATCGCGACGAAGGAATCTTTCGTGTCCCGCGGCAGCCATCCTGCCAGAAGTCAAATACGGTCGACTGGCGACAATAAGCGATACGCCGTGGGGGTGACGGGCTTGGATGGCGCGAGGTGACTGTAGGGTACACTGCATACTGTACCGGCTGATATGGCGATCGTCGTGAGGTCGGGTGTCGGTAGGTACGGCAGAGCTTCGATGAGGAAGATGGAGGCGGGTTGACGCCTATGTCAAGGAAGGATGTCGTCTCTCATGTGCATGGTAGTGTGCTAAAGGATGGTTGTCATTCTTCGGAACGCTTCACCGCCGCTGGCGACGAAGTCGAGGTAGTCACTTTCCAATTGGCACGGTCCATAGCAGAACGCTTAACAACAAGTTTTCGTTTTACTACTACCGCTTGGCACCTCCCTTCCGTTCGCGAAAGCTTACCGCACTGCGGCCGGTGCGGCGCGGCCGTCCGCCCTCCAAGGCAGAGGGGCTACTACGATCGGGTTGTCGTCGCTTGGGCGACAGCTATTGGCTCCGGGCCACAAACATCTCAACATCCCTGGTTCGGGACATTCGGAGCAAAAAATACGAACATTAAATGGCTGTCCCTGTGGTAATAGAGACCTAAAGTGTTCAACCCAATAACCCGCTACTATTCGCGAGGACAACACCATATTGTACCGTGTTTGACCTGACATTTACTGTATGCCCATTGTGCGTCTCTTTCACATTTTTATTATAATAGTACTATATGTGTATTTTATCAAAACATTTTCCCGCAAAATTTAAATTGCGGAAAAAAATGTTTCATTAAAAGAAATTAAAAAATGAAAATTTAATATGTAATAATATATTAGGATGAGAGATATATCAAACTAGATCACTATCGTCATTGCGTAGTCACGTTTCTGTTCACCTAGCGTGAGCACCGAACCTCTTGAACATTTAGGCCAACCCATCGGCTAATCGCGATCTGGTCTCTTTACACAGGGTCGATCTCTCCACTCTGATGCTAGTTCTTGCTATCGTAGCTTGTTGTCTCCTATATTCTGGTGACGGGGGTTAATACGGTCGCGACAGAGCATGCGTTATGCGAATGTGTTGCCTGAATTTATGGTTATTAGATAGAAAGAGACCTTCCTTGCAACAAGAAAGTCTGACATCATGGTTTACCAGACTGTTCGACATTTTGTCAACAATCGGCTCACAACAAAATGTTAGCCGAATGTTGAGCGAGATAACAAAAAGCGAATTACGCAGTACCGTGAAATTAATCCGGTGATAGCTGTCCATACCTAAAGGTATTCCCAGTATAACTCGTTTAGATTTTCTGGACATTTTGAACTTACATTTTTACATATTGATCTTACAATTTGCCATTTTGAAGTTGAAACACCAGCCAATAAAATCGATGATTCCTGTGGAGAAAATATGAAGCGTAACTTCATGGTGAACTGCTTTCATTTTTGGTTGTATGGCATTTGGGCGTAGCACTATCTACCGCACCCCCACCACTCTCCGCGCCATCATCGATGTTAATGGCCAGTGGCAATCTAAACTTAGATTTTGACAAATTGAACTTACAATTTGCCATTTTGAAGTTGAAAAGGTGTTGTTATTTCACTACCCAACCAGCAATTCATGCCCTCAAGTAGATCATTTTAGCGCCAAGTCAAAAACGGTCTTAGTATACAGTTTACACTGCGGGAAGTGTAGTATCGAGCAATACATAAGGTCACGTAGGGTAGCTGAACAACCTGTGGTGGGTGTTTCGCAACCCCCAGAAATGATTATCACGGGCGACGCAGTTTAGACGATCAATTCTCGACAATGGGAATATATCTTTTGTAGAAGGATGCATGGTCCACAATCGAAACGTTAAGGCCCTCACAGCAGCCAGGGAGGGCTATCTCACAAAAAAACGAGAAGCTCCAGGTACCTACACATGCATTTCTGCGGTTCCATTAGCTCGAGAATTGTATCGAGGCGTCAGAGGATGGTCTACTTTGTACTGGGCTGTTAGTTACTAGAGGGCGCTGTTGACGAACTCAACATCAGAGAAATATCATGAGTTTTATTGATGCGGTACTTCTCCAAGCTGGCTCAAGTTATTTCAGACCTTGTACCAGCTTGGAGAAGTACGCTCAAGTCACCAATATGGCCAGTATCCAATTCCTATCGTTCCGAATTTGCTTTTTTCTTTTTCAACTTCAAATACCGTAAAGCTAAGTCATTTTGATCAATATGCTACTACCGAAGAAGACCAATATAATTTACCACCGAAACTAGTTTAAAAAGTGTAAGTTGTAAAAAAAAGTTTTCTGGACTCAGAACCTTAACGCCGGGAAAAACTATGGAGTACGAGGTTACGGAGTACGAGGACTCAAAAAATGGGTGCGAGCCCAAAATAAGTAATATTGCGGATTCTCAACTATATCTATACGTTACATTATAACGAATAAATCTCCTCGGGCTTGTGAGCACTGAAGGCAAACATTGAAATAGCGGCACCTCGCTGGCAGGTCGTGGATGCGGAGGGCAAAATGCTTGCTGCCTATGTGTAACCATACCAAATGAGGATCGGAGTCGGTGTAGCATTTACTACACGACCTCTACGATGGTGGATATCTAACTAGAGACTATGCTAGCTCGAAACTCTTCACTCCTCGTAGCTTCATTTCATAAATCCCCATTATTACTTTACAGCAGTTGATTTTTCAAAGGTGACTAGGATTGCTAGACGAATACGCGAGAGTTCTGTTTTCGCGTTACTCTTAAAAGCGTACTACATCAAGAGATTCAAGAGCAGTGAGGCTCTTACTAAGATCAAAAATACGAAGTGGACATAGCCCCGAAATCTAAGACATACAGCTTTATCCAAAGGGCGAACCGAGTTGACCAAACGCAATTTCGCTCAGTACACAGCTAAGTATCAGAGTGAGGTTTAGATGATGCGAAATGTTGAATTCTTAAAATGAAATGACATGGAAGGTTGCTTCTATTTGTTAACTTGTAGGTGTTTAAATATTCTAAAGAAGCCGTGTTGTGTTTGGACAAGTGGCTCGTTTTTCCGTATTAGTTCCGCTTTACGAATACTTGGTGTTGCACTCGTTCCTTCTTCATCGACTGATGCACACCCCTCCTTTAATTTCTCAAGCGCGCCATGCCTTCGCGGCGCGGCTTTTTCTCCAACCCAACTTGATCACCGCGGTCATAACGCTGGGGTGATTTCCGAGAAAATGAGTTTGTGACACCAATTGACTGACCGCATTATTAATAGAACGGTATTTTCGATGCGCATACAACAAACACACAGCTCACACGACTCGTGTACGATAGGGGCTTTAAAATGGGAATACTAGTATTACATGTAAACCCCTCGGTTCCATTAAATAATAAGGCAATTTCACATATCAATTGATACCGTCATGTTACTTGAAAATCTCAAGCTGAAATGAAATAAAGACATTACATTAACTTTCTGTCATTGTTGCTGCTCTTAAAAATAAAACTCGTTCGGTGTCGGGAAATATGTTTACAAGAGTATTGACTTGTACTTATTTTACATAGCACGGACAAGAAAACGGAAATTTATCCAGTATGTTCGTTTATTTGTCTGAATAAAAAACATGAGCAGCCTACAGAGTTAACAATCTGAATGATGCAACATTTTGCTCCCACCGCAGAGGAACTTGAGCCCACTGCACCACGAGATGATCAGCATGCGCTTTACTTTCGCATGGAACCCACTGGTCGTAAACAACATCAACAGTATCGCCGTCTACCTCCGTTATTGTGATGGCTGCCCAGCCTTCCTTGGCCCATTTGGCGGAGGTGGCCAAGTCATAAAAATTTGGCCGGGTTGTTGTCAAGTCGATGGTATGCATGCTCAGTCCGAGCTTCTTCCTTCCGTCTGGTAGTTCCCACTGCGCCACTCGATTCAGAAAGATGTACCGATAGTTTGTCAGTCCCGGGATGTCGTGTCCCATGACGCAGATCTCGGGGCTAATCTCCTGCAGGACGTGAGTAGAAACCTTGGGAAACTGAGTGAAGCTCCATCCAACTGATGTCACAATCAATGGACGCAGTTTGTCACTTAACTCAAACGAAAGCCTAGCGGCGGTGGCAATTGAGCATTTTACACGCTTAGTGAATTGAGCGCGAGTCGACCGAACCGATGTGAATTGATCGCTTTGTTCCCGGTACACATTTCACCTAAGAATTGTCCCTACGAAGGATACTGGAGGCATTGCCATTATAAATGCTTGGTCGAGTGGGTTCGGAATGGTATTTACTTCGTCAATCGGAAGCGGGTGATAGTCGAAAGCCAGTACGCCATTATGACCACCTATCCCATCATCGTTTAGCGTCGATAAGTTCTCCTCATTACTCAGAAGGCGGCCCACACGGACTACTTCCTTCCGGAAGGCTTCGTGACGCTGAAAGTCGATACAAAAAGCAACATTTTCCTTGCACAGCGCCTCCTTCGCGATGATCAGCTCAGCCACTGACCTGACCATTTATTGACCGCTGAAGTAAACCCAAAGGGTTTCCTGTGATAATTCATCCTGCAAGGCTGTCATGCAATGCGCCATCACACGCTCCAGTCGCTTGTGTTCGTTCTTCAAGAGTTCAAACTGCTCTTTCTTCTTGAGACGGAATTTCACCATTTTAACTCGATGATTGGCGAGGTTCTGCTGTCGCGTAACGACCCGCTTCTTGGTCTTTCCGTTGCGTGCTAAACTAGCCTCGCCCTTCGCTGAGCCTACCGTACGGCCTCCGTTCGTCATCACTCGCTTGTGCGTTGTTGGTCTTTTTTCAAAGTGTCGTTATCCCTGTGGCTACCAAATGACGTGAGCTTTGGTGAAGTCAGTGGTGCTCCTTGTAAGCGTGAGTAAATCTGAACCAAGTCACAGACCGACGCGATCGTTGGCAACATCACCATATGTGTTTACTTGATATCATCGATGTGTTGGCTTGGTGTGGTGTTTATTTTAATTGGTGTCAAATGACGCAAGCCTGAGCTCTACAGTATTAATACCCTTGCCAGCGTGACTAAACTTGTTTACATGTTTAATTTACTACATGTAGTTAGTGCTGTAAAAAACATACGGTCACCAACTGGTACCTTCCCGCTCTTAGACGTCGCATGTCGTCCACAAGAAAGAGATGTCCATCGTCGCCATGACTCCTCTTTTAGTAATACAAGTAGCTGGCAGATTACAGACACGTGGATTAAAGGTTGTCAGGGCACCAAACTCATCGAGCTCTCACCGGCTACGTACTTGATGAGACCAATTCTCGGCCCAGGCAGCGTTCCGAGTGTGAGGCTTGCGCCACTCGAATCTCGCCCATAGCTAGCGCTCGTTAATTGTGCATACATGGTTGCGGACGATGGTAGTTCGTTTTCGCTCTCTCCCTATCCTAGATAACAGTTAACTATCAGCTGAAGTGACTGAGAAGCTGTTGGTTGGAGTATTTAAAACCGGTTAATTGAACTAGAAAAATATTGGTTTAGTGAGGCTCTCCAAAATAGCTGCCGTGAAACAAAAGTTCTTCGCCTAGTTGACGTCCAACTAACAGGTGCCCCAACAGTTTTTGTTCGTTTCGCCTTTCTCCCTAAGTTTACAGCACTACCGGTACATGATGTATATAGCACGTCATCTTTGGCTACAGAGTGTACAAGTACATATCGCGGGCACGCAATCTTCGATTACAAAATGGACAGGGAACGATCGTTTCGGTTTTTGATCGTCTTTGACGATTTGACGATTTTTTTCCACGGGTTTGATTGGTCAGTTGGAAGCCTGATCGTATCAGCTTATCGTCTCCAAATCGCCCAAAGTGAAACGAGTTAATCGCCAGTTTCGCTTTGAAAACGAGCGTTTCACTGACATTAACTCAAAACAGTGACATCGTGGATGGGCCACAGCCAACGCGTAGCTAAAAATAAATCATGGAACACTACTGACCTGTGAACACTTTCCCCGTTGAAGAGACAGAGTAGAGGCCCACACTTATTTAATGGGCTTTGTATTCGTTGTTTTCTTGGAGTGCTTTGGTAGCTACTTAATCAAGAGCGAAGGCGAAAAATTCTTCTGCGTCTTCATCGTTCCAGACGCTTCAGTTCTGGCTGCCTAAGGCTGTGTGTAGCTGGGGAACTAAGTATGTAGCTTCCTCTCCACCGTACAAAATAGCAGATGGCGCACTCACCTGTGCGCCAGCGACAGCTCTGTGAGCAGCCGAGAAACATCACTATCAGGGAGGGAGAGACTGCTGGAACCGGTGTCCAGCAGACAGTCGTACGTGGTGGTGCTGTTCTCGTTTTGATGCTGGGCGTCGTGGTGGCGACAGGCGAGATCGCAGACAAACTCTGCGCCGACCGATTGACGTTCTATGACTTCGTGCTGGGCAGACTAGACTTCGCGAGCTGGGTGCTACATGTATAATATTTGACCGGTATTCTCGAATAGTGCAGAGTGTGTAGTAAGCGCTACACAGTTAACACCAAGCCGATCTCGGTGCCAACCAACCAGACTTGATCGGATCAGACTAGGGCTAGGTCCATCTGAAACTGTCAAAACCCAAACGATCATTCCCGACCACGCCCTAATGATGACCGATTATTTTTACTTGTTGAGCTAGAAAGTGTCATCATTTAAAGCGTGGTTACTGTAACGGGGTACAGGCCAATGTACCCAAGTTACATGGAAGAGTGACTGGTCACTCTTTGGAAGGACTGGTACATTGTACCAGAGGACCTAGGAGCCAATCATTGGATAACTACATAGGTTCATTATAGGAAACTTATAGTTTGTATCAAAACTCAAGCTAAGCCTTCCTGTAACTATATTCAGTCTAAAACTTACCTTTAACTGGTTACTTCGCTCCCTTTGACAAGGGACCTGTGGACTGCCATTAACTTAGAGTTTGTATACTCTTGGAAGCCACCTTCCTCAAGCGCAAGGTGTCGTGTGGCGTCCCGTCGCACTGAAAGCACTAGTAGTCAATCCACGCCAACGCGGGTAATCTACCTGAACCTCTGATGTTTTGTCATTATGGACCGGAACAACTTACCCTCACCTGAACGACTCGCAGCTCGAGTCTGTTCGGAAGATGGCAGGAATCTTCGGGATGGAGACCCTGTAGAGCCTGGTGGCGTCACCAGCGGCCGAGCAGGTCGAACGTGTCAAAGAGTTTCACACTTATGAGCAAGGGCTCATCACGCATGTGCGGGGAAACCTGCAGGCTCCGTCGGCAGAAGTGAAGCTGCTACACCAGAAGCCATTACGGTGAAGCCGTGCGAATGGAAGCAGTGTGAGAACCTTCACTTCTGGGCTCGAGAAGTAGAGCTCGCTATGGACGCGTCTCTTATCTCGACCGAGTAACTCCGCGTTGCTTTCACGCTCTCCAGCCTTAGCGTTCGTGCTAAGAGTTGGGCATACACGGGGTAGGCGACTTCGCCTGGGTGCTTCACATCCTGACCTCAGCTGTGCGAACAGCTTCGAGCCGCGTTCCTCCCGGCGAACTGCAAGTACCGCAGCGCTCGCGCTTCCTCTTATGCAAACAAGGAAAGCGTGAACTGGACGAGTACATCCAAAGAGAGGTGGGAGCTCGCGGCATCCCTAGTGGGCAACCCACTCAATCACCACACCAAGGTGACGGTGTTCATAGACGGCCTTCGAGTGGGCCCTGCGCGCACTCAGCTGTTCCGGGTGCAGTTAAGCACCCTCGAATAGGCGATCCAAGTCGCCCTTCAAGAAGAGTAAAGCCATCGCCAGGCGCGTACACCGGCCTCAGCGTGGCCTGGGAATTCATCGCTGAATCTCAGCCGGGCAAGCCTCAGCGGACCAGTCCCCAAGGAACTCGGTTCCGCCGAACAGCACGATATTCGATGTTTCGGCTGCGGGAAGCTGGGCCACTGCAAGCGAGACTGCCACGCGGAGAGACACCGCAGGTGGTTCAGCCCCAAGCCTGTTCTGAAGGGTCGCTGGCAGAAGCCACGATCCCGAGGCCAGGGGAACACCGGAAACCAGTAGGGGCGGGGCGCCCTACTGGGGAAGATCTAAGTCTTCGTGAGCGGTACGCAGGTGGCGCGTACCACGGGGACTTAGCCCCTGAGAGTCTACGCACTCTCGAATTGGCGAAGGGCAGCGATGGGTTGCTTGTAGTGCACGGACGTGGACGGGGATACGATCATCCCTTTAGAATCTTGATCGACTCTGGGGCGTCGAAGAACTTCGCACGCCGCCGGATGGTTGCTCGTAATAGCAACAAGTTGGTCGATGCTTTGAGGGAAAGCAAAGGCAACGGGGCCGAGTCAGTGCGACTGGTCATCGGAAACACGGTAACCGTTCCCAACATCCAAATAGATCTGGCTGTTAAGTTCGAAGACTTCGACAGCCTCGAACAGTTTACTGTTCTCGACATGGATCCATACGATTTGATCCTGGGCATGCCCTGGCTCGAGAAACACGAGCCGTGGATCGACTGGCGAGGCAAGGCCATTGGTGCCAGCCGCCCTGCAGTGACCGACAGAGCATTGGTGAGTCATGTTACCACCTCTGTCAGGACCTGGGGCGCCCGCAAGGGCCGCCAAGGTACCGATTCATCCGGCGGATACTTGGGAGTCGTCGGCGTATATGACGACTCCGAGGGAGCTTCGAAGGTAGCGACGCAGACAAACGTCGGCCAAGTGGGTAACATAGGTCCACAGACGGTCGCCCAGACCTTAACTGAGGAGGTAGGCGCGGGAAGCGCCTTCTGTGTGGGTAACATAGTTCCACACGAGGCCTCGAGTGCCTCAGATGTCCGGATCACGACATCCCCAGACGTGGGTAACGAAGTACCACGTCACGGTCGCCGTTGACGACGCCGCCGCCGCAAGTCAAGTCTGAACCATGTTCAGACTGGAGTCGTGCACAACGGCTCGGAGTCCAGGGCCCAGGTTC
This sequence comes from Phytophthora tentaculata, assembly GCA_033557915.1. Lineage (NCBI taxonomy): Eukaryota > Oomycota > Peronosporomycetes > Peronosporales > Peronosporaceae > Phytophthora > Phytophthora tentaculata. The sequence goes on from JAUCEA010000006.1 coordinate 638,348, forward strand.
CTTCGACACTGTCGGTGGAAGAGTGTTATCACATCTTCGATGGCGAGACCGGTTTACCCGTCATGGCATCTGGTGTCCACTTGGAACCGTTGCCAGAGGTTGCAGAGATACTGAACCTCGAGGAAATGACGGCAGAGTCTTTCCTAGCCAACCTCAAGGCTGGAGAGATTACCGAGGTGGTACTCATCAAACAAGAGGCCACGCCGGAAGAGTTAAACTCCTCCTCTGTTTTGGACGAATCCGTCCTCGAGAAGTTGAGTAAGCAAAGTTCTCTAGGACCCCAAGGATCCGGTGTATTCTTTGGTGACGGAGTATGCGGACGTGGTGACAAAAAATCCACCCAATTTCCACCTGATCGAGGAGTACGATACAAAATTTATCTCGTGCCTAGCAAGGAAATCTCATGCCTGGCACATAGTACAGTGTCACGAGACAGTGAAAGACTTCCAAAATTTTCCTAAAGCAAGTACCAAGCCCAAATTTAGGCTAGGCAATATACATATTTTTGGTCCGATTTAGTCCCAGCTTGGTCTCGGATATGACACCAAAAATAGACCAAGCGCTCGCAACGTTATACTCTCCGTACAGCAACAGAGGAAGCGCTAAGAACACTGTTGGCGGTAGAAGGGCGATCTAGGTGGTGTGGATGTATGTGGCAGGGCCATTCAGAGGGGCCCAGGCCCGCATCCTACATTACGTACGCAGCTCTTGACCCAGATTAGAATTTATATGGTGGTGCTCGCACTTAACACTGAAGGTGGGGTTTACCCTTCTAATCAAATTACTTGGTCCAAACGAAGCGAATCGGTTCGTGAGACGTAGTTTGGATCTGACCAACGTTTGGTACCAGTTTAGTACGCGCATGGTCTACCAGATGGGAGTGGTTTGTCCATGTGTTTGGGCGATTTTTGTAAGTCTTTCAGTGGTCTCTCCCTCTCGAGCTGTGCGAGGTCATTGACGCGTTCTTTCCGCGAAAGCGAAGGCGAGCATAGTGCGGAGTCGAAGTCCCCGCACTCGACGTCGAGTTTCTGCGTTCGGAAGCCGAACAGGAAGTGGCGTCTGGTTAACGCTACGCAAAGCATCACCGAGCCAACAAAAGCGTCTGTTCCATCAACGACGGATACAAGTCAGGCTACAGCGATTGTGTTTGCCTCGCTCCCCAAAAGAAACGGCCTGTCCAGAAAAGCAGGAAAGAAGGATGAGTCCAAGAAAGAGATGCAGGAGGCGAGGCGGATCATGACGTGTATACGCGAAGGAAAGAGAGCTCGGGCTGTAAAACTATCACACATGGAAATCTTGAGGGGGGCCCTACACAAAACGCACTACCATGCCCATTGTAGACAAGCTCCAGCTCCCTAAATTTGAGATCCAAGGTGTATTGGTGGTTCGCAGGTACAATATCGGTCAACCACTTCCTGTCGTCAAGGCGATTCCACAAGCAGACCGGATTAGGCACGGTATTCGCGCTATTGAGGAGACAGGCAATCTGTGATATACTCGCGAAATGGGATGATTACGATGCGTAACGTACGAACAATTGAAGCTGATGGAAGATGTGGTGAGAGCGAAGAATAACTGCAAGCTGGCACAGGTAATGATCGATTGAGTCGAGAAAGTGGAATTCAAGGTAGACGACATCGTGGCACCGTTCGTTGACTTGCAAGACATTACGAAGGTACGTATCTGGTCGTTTAAAGAAGATACACAAAACTAACGCCAAAATTAACCGGAGTGCCTACATTACCAGGTAGAGCACAAGGAAGCAGTCGAGGACCTTAACCTGGGGAAGTCGGCAGACACCCCCAAATCGGTTGCGAGTTCCTGGATTTCAGAGAGAACGTTTGGTTACACACCGGGTCAATCATCGGAGCGCTGTTCATGTTGCGTGAAACGTACGAATGCATTGGAATCATCAATCCCAGATTCCTGGCTTTTAAACCAAGGAACAGAGAATCCGATCGCCAAGTCTTACGGACCGTCTGAAGCCGGGGTCAAGAGGGTGATTAGTACGGTCAACCTAGGTAACCACTGGGACGCTTTTCTTGTTGATCTCAACACAAAGAGATGTTTTCTGTTTGACCAAATGCAGCTGAAAAGTAACATCAGCACGTTGAAAAACGCAGCGCGTACAATAGTAGAGGAAATGTTCGACATGACGGACCAGCTTAAGTTCGGCTTCATCACTGGATGCAAGCAGAAGGACAGTTCGTCCTGTTGACTATGGTGGCTGGTTGTGCTACTGTTCGGAGCTATGCCAGAAAAATGGAACGACTACTGGAGCGATTCCCTGTACGACGCAGTCGATTACCGGCGCATGCGCTATTTGCACAAGGTTATTTGTCCTTAAGCCAATTTCAGTACAGCCAACCTTGACGAAGATGACAAAGAGATGACTACAGCCAATTGCTAGAAGCTGCAGATAGGAAGTTGACCATGCATGTCATTGCTCTTTCTTTTTTTGTGTTACACACAAACAAAACCAAAAATAAATAGTAAATGTGGGACTTAGAGTTTTTTTTTTGCTTGACGAGTCCTTGCATGGTGTCCAGCACTACTCGATATTTCTGAAAAATAATGCAAGATATAAAACCCATAATTAAATTTCATATGATCTACAAATTCTCCGTACGCATGTGTTGCCCAGACACTATTTGATTTGCTACTCGTTAGGTACGTTGGGCTGCGTCTGGACCTTTCGGGGACCGGATGCGGCCTGGCGGTCGGGCTGCTCTTGTTGTGCCAGAGAGAAAGGTGGTTGGCTTTCGGGCTGACTGCTGTTTCCTTAGTGCGTTGAACAACCGGCTCAGAACTATTGCGGACAAGGGGAATCCGACTGTTTAATTAAAACAAAGCATTGTGATGGCCGGAGACGGTGTTGACACAATGTGATTTCTGCCCAGTGCTCTGAATGTCAAAGTGAAGAGATTCAACCAAGCGCGGGTAAACGGCGGGAGTAACTATGACTCTCTTAAGGTAGCCAAATGCCTCGGTAAAAAACTTACCTTCGTAATTACCTGTCTGTCATTACGTAATGGATACCCGCTCAACCATGAACGAGAACGTACCCACCTCTTACCGTCCCCACCCACATAAGAGCCTCTATTTTACCTATCCATTTTCTGTGGGACTAGCACGATCCGTGCGGTTTCCTGGACGAGTAAATATTACAAGCCCATAACAAAAGCATAAAAAATCCACATAGATCCATAATGTGTCCACAACAACCAGCGACAACAGCTGCCTCTCAGGCACATAGCCGCGCACGTCAGGCTGACCCATCGCCAATACAGTACCCATCGCTAGACCAGCCCGCCATTGGTCATTCCCAACCGTCTGCCACAAGCAGGGTTCTGTAGTAGTGGGATTTTTTTGGTTTTAGTACTAAGACTAAAACGGTTTTTTCTTCTTTGGAATATTATTTTAACACTACTAATTTGACCAGCAACGATTTAGTACTAACGAATAATATCACTACTATTAGTACTAAAACGGACCTTCACTCACCACAGTTCGCGCTTGCACGATTCCATCCAATCTACCTGGCTCACCCGTTTTGTCTATAAGGAATTAGACACGTGTGCGCATGCGTGCGCTCCCAGCACTACTTACCAGGTTCCGCAAGCTGATGTATCACGTCCCATACGGATCTGTCGTGCTATAATAGGTGAGGCAAAGTGGATAATTGACGCTGGTATGGACAGTGTATTGGGTTTGCGGTACTAGTCAATCTACTCGGTGTTTTCTTTGATTCGTTCCCATTACCAATGCTACAGAACCTGCTATAGTTTGCGTTAAAAATTTTGATTTAGGTACGGTATGCAACGTTTATAAATAGATAGCTCTGCATTACTACATAATTTGTTGCTGCCGATGTTGTGTACCTGCCTGCCACAAATACGTCTCCTCTAAGTCCCCTTCGGCCGTGCCACTCTTCATCACTGTAATCGAGCGATGAAAATTGGAGAATGAGGCGAAGTAACAGGAAAGAACAAGTGAATCACCGCGCCAAAAAACATGAAAGGGCTTCCGTAAATTAGTAGTGAACTTAGTACTAAATACATGAAATTTAGTACACTTTTTAGTTTAGTACTACTGAAGCCCCATCATGAGAATATGTTTAGTACTGATAGTACTACTAAACTATTAGTACTAACGATACTAAATTGGTGACTACTACAAAACCCTGGCCACAAGGGCTCGTTCACACATAGCATCAGCATCCAGCTCGCCGTTCTCGTCCTACCGCGCTCACCTCGACACCCTGAAGACACGCTAGCATTGCGGTCGACATTGCCCTAGCGCCCTGCTCTCACTGACGCTCCACTTCGTTGCCACCACGGAATTGATAGTATCTATTTACTTTAAGTAATAATTCAGTAAATATTAATTGCGAATGAATAAGTATTCAATATTAGTTGTATTAGTTTGGGAAATAGCCGAGATTAATACAATTATGCGTGTATTTGCTCACGATTGAACAAAATATTCATATTTGACTACTATCGGACTACTATATAGAATTTGAGGTGGATACAGAAGCCTAATGCCCCACCATTGATTCCTCCTACCTTGCCTTTAGCCTGTAGCAGCATGATTTAATTTGCTCCGAGCTCATTTTCAATTTTCCAGTCCAACACCGAGCCACAAGCTCGTCGATGACCTCATGAAGTGTGCAAACTCCAACTTCTCCTTCCAGGACCTGACGACGGCCGACGCTTGCTGCGTCTGGAGCCGTGATGTTCACCGTTTGTGCAGCGAGGATGTGAATGACGCGGGCACCCTGGCTGAGCGACTCGGCTGTACCTCCAGCTTGGATCAGCGGAAGATTGCGCATCTCCTCCTCCACGTAGGCTAAAAACGATATGGCATTGTCAAGCTATATACCGCTTTCTTCTGACTTCCAAATGTCCCAAAATTCATTCTCTTAAGCAACTGTATTACCTGACCTCACCACTGTTCACAGATTCCGCAATGAATTTACATATTAACGATAGTGAGCACTACTTTTCAGGACTCGTCTGTAGTTGACGCGCTCGGAATACCTACACACGTGCCCATTTCCGACATTCGAATGCATTAGCTAGCTCTATTACCGCTTATTAATACTTCTGAATATTATTACTACAACTATATTATAATTGATTTTGAGAATGATAGTATTAGCGATCATGTCAGTAATATTGTACTACTGTATTACTTTTGAAGAAAATCGTTCTACTATCAATCCCTGGTTGCCACACTTGCAAGTTGCAAGTTGCAACACCCCCCCCCCCCCCCCCCCCCTCTTACGCGCGCACGTGCTCTCCTCCAACCACTGCTGACGAGTCAACCTGCAGTAATTATGGGCAACGAACAATTAGCGAAATTCTGGAATGAAGGATACGTTATTAGCAGCATCGATCTTCCTGAGGATACTTTGAATGACGTGCTAGAACAAATTAAACCGCTAAGGTTTGAGCCTATATTTGGCGATGTCTACGACGACACAGAGGAAGGAGGTCCAAACAGACAACAAGCCCCATAATGAACATTGGCGCGGCAATGGAGAAGCTCCACGCTGCGGTTAAGGGTATAATCGAGGGCACAGAGGAGGAATGGGAATTAAAACCAACGTCATGGAACGCTTTGAAGTCACTCCCAGGTAGGACCTCATAAAGATTTTCCGACGTTCGAGACTGCTAAAGCGTTATTAAAAAAGAACTGCATCCAAGATTCGATCACCGAGGCGTCCATGCCTGGCACACGATTCATTGTCTTCCCCCGCCGTTTGAGTAGTCTTGTCGATAGGGATGGTGCAAAGGTTCTAGGGTGAGGCAAGGGGGAGATTTTGATTTTTCGTGGAGACCTGGTTCATGCTGGAGCAAATTTTGACGAAGAGAACATCTGTGTTCATTGCTATGTATTGGTCAAAGGGATCGAGCAGAAGGAAGATACCACGGAGGCTGCTGCATTTGCTAGCTATCTGTGCGAGACGTGCCTTTTTGTAATTTAAGACGTCATTTGGCAAACCACATCCGAACAGTAAGAAACACGACAGCAGCGACGAAGAAGAACAATAAGAACAGGAAGAACAAAATGAAGGGACTTATAACGATAGAAGGAGCTCGATGTGAGAACTGTGGTAAATTCTATCCGGCTATAAACTCATACTATCATCGCAGGGGACGTGCAAGACTCAAAAGAAAACGGGCTGAAGAAAGTCGTCTTCAAGAGAGTAGATATGTGATTTAGAGTAATAAACTTCGAGATCGTAGCTGCTGAACAACACTTGATATTGAAAACTTTTCGTACTGCACTGTCCAGTTGTGCTGATCCACACTGTCACATGACACTGATACACACTGTCATGTGACACTACGCATATATATGCGCGCGGGTACACGTTCCAGCATTATGTGAAGTATAAGAGTGCTATACTATTGAGAGAGCCGGCCCGTTCAGAATTGGTCGTCCTCGAAGTGGTTGTTGAGCTGCAACTGCATCGGCAATTTCGTCAGAAGACCTCGTTTTCTTTTTCATTGGCTTCGATTGAACAAGGAGCGACGTGGGGACTGTCGGAACCGTAGCGCGTGAACAACGCAAAGTACAAGTGCACGCACCCGGCATGCTTGAAGTAGTACTTACGAGGGCACGAACGCTCGCGGACATTGACGGCCCAGCCAGCTTCACGTTGTCCTTCACGCTCCAATCTGGCATGATTGACTCCCATTTGCGCGTATATCTCTATGACTTCGTTCGCTGTCTCACGTAGATTCAAGGAGTAGGTCGCACTCTCACAAGCACGTAGTCGCACACAGCGGGATCGATATCGGAGCAAGACAGCGGCGGCATCTCCTCAATCAGCTTCGATCTTCTGAGTTTTGTTGCCCGCCGTCGTATTTTGGGTGTGGATTTGGGTTGTTCTGCAAATACGGCATCATATATGCTCTCATGCTTACAGCAGCGGCCAAACTGGGAAAGAAGTAAGTCCATCTTCATGCGCATGTTGGGTGTGTAGACCTTACTGATGATGGCGTTCAATGTTTCGACAGCATTATTTGTTGTAGCACATCCGGATGGCGTACGGAAGCACTGCCATTTGTCAAAACTACCAGTCAACCACTGATGCCAAAAGTATTGTCCAAACTCAGCCACATCAGGGTCCGCTATCCAATGACGTACAGTCACGGTTTTGCGAGCGTGAAACTGGGACTCGAAAGTGGCGTAGTGCATATCGTATACACCCGCGGATACAATAGCCAGCTTAGCAGGCGATAAGTTGATCCCGTGCTCATACAACTTCGTTATCATGTGCCAAAAATACATGAGATATTCCACTTTGCTATCGTGAAAGGCTATCATTGCGGCATTGGATTGGGCAGCATCAGCATCTCCCAAGATGTATCGCAGCACTAGTGACTTCATCGCTACCTTGAAGTAGATACTCTTCAGAGATACAAACATTGTGGAGTACTGATACTCAGTACGCTGCGAGGACACGAATACTTCAACAAGACGAAACACTGTTGCCTTGTCAAACAAATGAATTGTAACCCACCTGGCTCACTTTGAAACTGCATCAACATGAAAGATAAACGTATCCGGATCGCGGTCAAGACGCCTCAGCAGTGATTTTGTTGTGTAGCCCACGAAAAATTCGTCGCCGTCGGTCCCTTCTCCAAGCATCCGCCTGCCGTCCGCATGCATTTTGACTGAGAAAGAATGGCGTCGACCTCCGTCTCAGTTCCATTGTATGCTTTGGCCCAGATCATGTTCTCTACCTCTTTTATGTCATCGCTATTGTTCATGTTTGTCAATAGGAAACAAAATTTCGCAGCTTGTCCAGTGCAGGATCCAAGCTTCATTTCCATCAACAATTCTGTTCCGAATTCGCACAGGCTTGACAAAACCACGAGCCAGAGAGCGGCGGGCCATATCGTTATCTTTCTCACTTAACTTGCCACTTGGCAGGTCGGCACATGTGAATATATGCCGTCCAACCTAACAATGTCGACGATACCGCGGTGGAGGCAGTTTAATACCTTGGCTTGCTAGGTACACATGCGGTCATCTTCACTAGCTTTAGTGCACTTTGGAGACACGCACTTTAGAATACGGTATCGCATTGTGTAGGGGTCATCTCTCAAACACATTGAGCACCCCACGATGTTACTGTCGATAACTTTAAGTTATTGTTTTGGGATCTGAACCCGTCAACTGCGACTTTAGCTTCTTCGGCGGACAAGTGCTTATTGAGCACGGCCCACTGAAGCACGCGTGGCACCCCGCCTGTCTGACCATTTCAACATCAATTTTGAGCATCAGGAGCGGAGCAAGCATATAAGGAGGGCACAGAGCAACCAGTCGATTCAGGTGAATGCATAACCACTCTCTTGATGCGCACATCGGGGACGCAGGGCTGCCGATGACTTCTTTCCGACTGGCTACTGTACTGTGCTGGGTAACGTGGTTGGTTGCGCGCCTGATTGACCTTTAGATAGTGCTTCTGCATCGAAGATGGTCTACTATGCGTTTATGGGCAGGTCCTGCTTTTGATACACTATTCCTGGTTTTTGTGGGCGATTCACAGGCTCTATGGAATAACCCCGCCTTACGTGTATTTGTCTTGCATCTTGTGGATTTTCCCATCTTGGTAGACTGTTCATAGAACTATCACTGGTTTTGACTTGCTCTCTTTCCTGGACGACTCGGCTGAGTGACAAATCAGGAGGCACGACGTATTGTTCAAAATTATGTACCGCATAGAACAGAAGCGATCGCGCAATCAGCGATTGACGAAGATGCTCGCTGTCACTGCGAGCATCTTGACGCATTTGACGAGGTATTGACCGGCGAGTAGGGACTCTAGCGGTTAGCCCAAACTAATCCATTTTGCCGGCTGTGATGGCTTCGTTTACCGATCAAATACAGTTCTCTTTTAATAGTATGCTATCAAATAGAGTGCCGAACCTGTCTTACGAGGGCTCTCTATAACAATGGTGGATCGCATACTAATTAGTATTCTACGTTAGATCTTGAAAGCTACTTGTGTCGGCAAGGGATGACATCAAAACCCGGAGAGGGTTAATTGAAGGTTCTCGTGAATGGCACTAAAGTTGTGGGTTATACGGAGAATGTGGGCTGGTAGCACATTCACCAGATTTCCTTTGTACGAGTTTCTGCAATATAAGAGGGCATACAAGGTTAGTTCAGTCGAATATGTTGGTGGTGACGTTGGTGCATTGGAATGCGACAATTTCAATGGATGCGGCGGTACTTAAGTATTTGCAGCTTTCTGAGTGCTCACTTATGATCGCGAGGACGCTAGTAATGGACGTTAGGAGAAATAAAAAAAAGACGACGATGGAGAGCCCATTGGATTTGGATCGTGTTGGATGCTTTAATTGTAGGAAAAGACCTTGTGGTGCGGAGACCCCAACCCTCTTAGAAGGCTAATCATTAGGCTGACCAATGAAATTACAACAGCGAGTCAATACTCTGTGTTTGGCCAATGTTATCACGTTACGGGTAGGTGCTTGCATTTCAACTTATTTCCGGTATTGTCCGGAATCGTCGTGTCTTCATAAATAAATGACAATACAAACCGCGTGCATTAGGGGCGCTTACTCGATAAGTGCAGATTGGGCCGGACGAAACGCTGCAATTTGAAGGTGACGGCGCTGAAAAGCGTGGAAGTCAACACGCTCATAGCATTTAATAACAAGACGACGGCACTTCTTGACACACCTAGAAGCAGTGGTTAATATCACCGGCGTTTTTGACGACAACATTGATATTGATCGTCAATGATTATCTTTGCTGCCCTTATGCTCTGAGCACACCAGGGAGTCGCCAAGCTGCATTCAACTCACGAATGAGCAGTGTTCGCGAAGCAGTAGAATGCGGATTCTGTCGAGTTAAGATATTGTGGTCCTTTGTTAATTGGGACAAGAAGATGAGAGTGCGGCAAACTCCAGTTGGAAAGCTTTTCATGATAGCTGCCTTGCTGACCAATTGTCACACGTGTATACAGCCGCTAGGAAACTAAATTTTGATGTATTTTAGTATGAAACCGCCATCACTAGAACTTTATCTCGCTAGCTAACTTACACAGATGATAAAACAAGTTTTAATATTATTTTCCCATTGCAATTTGCAAAAGCTTAAGCATAAACTCTTGGTTCGAGCGGTCACGATGCTTCTCAGCTTCTTCGCGACGTGCGTCTCTATCGTGTTCAGCAGCCATGCGTTTCTTTTCAAATTCCCGGCTTTTTGACCGCTTCTTCCCTCTCAAACTGCAGTCGCTCTCGCAAATAGTCGTACTTGGCAGTAGTATCCCCGATAGAGCGCTCAATAGCTAATGCAATTCCGTCAGTGACAGCTTCAAGCTTCTCACGCTTGCTGGCCTTCTGGACACGACCAGATCCAGAAGTTGCATCTCGCTTCTGGCTTGATGCCGTTGCTTGAACAGTGTCGGGGCAGCTAGCCTTATTGCTACTTGCGTGCTCGTTCGATGCTCTGGTTACAACAGCCCCGATGTCACCACCACCTCCTTGTTCATCTGGTTCGTCGTCGTCCAACTCGTCCATGCCCAGCCTCCGCATCAACATTCCCGACGGCTCAATGCCTGATTCCTTGCTCTTTCCTTGGCTCTTTCTTCCTCAGCCATCTCCTTCCAGTTGTCCATACGGTTCACTATATCTTGCAGCAGAACGTCGCGGTCATGGTACTTCTCCGTAGTACCCGAGGCCCGCACCGAAGCCCACTGTGCCTCGCGGAACATACGCACTAGTCGATCAAAGCGTGTACGTAGAGCTCGGCCATTCTTCTTTAAAAATCCCTCGACAGCACGGCACTTCTCTGCTATTATCTCAAACGCCTTCATGATTCCATTTGCCGTGCCCACGGCAGGCTCCCATGGCCTTACTAAGCTTGCACAGCGCAGCAGAATGAGATCGTCAGTTACTGTGAAGTTCTTACGTACACAGGGCGATATGACTGCGTGCATGGCAGGCGGCTCCGGTGCCTGAGTCCCCGTGTCAGCACCACTTCTTCTGCTGTCATCGCCGTTAAATGCTAACTTGTCAAACCGAAGTGCTCAGTGGCCCTTCGAAACGAACATTTGGTTGGCGCGCGTACTCCTTTCAGATTGCATAAAAAACGCACCGTTCTGAAACTCAAACTAAAATCAACTGAGCTTCGAAAGTTCTCTATTGACCCTGTTTAGCTAAGACAGGGGCCTGAAACCTGAAAAAAAATCAGGCTTTCCTTTCGGCCGCGTGTTTAACAAAATTTATGTCGGAAACGTCTGTTGATTTGACATTCTTTCCGTCAATAGATTCTCAGAGGAACTTCTTCACAATAGAATGCGCCAAACCTAAGGCAGTAGGAAGTCCAGACACCTCCACGCCCCCCCCCCCTCCCACCTCTCCCAGCACCAGGCACCATATTGCTACTAGGTCTTATTCCTTACCTCAACAAAGTCGTGCTACGCCCGAAGAAGCTCTGAAACTTATGATCCCTTTTCCTTTTCAATGTTTTAACGATTCCCTACCCTTTAGGTAGACAAAACCTATTAACGTTTGTGAAGGTTAGGATTTCTCGACAAAATTGTGACAGTTGAGTGACGTATCTCCTGCGCCTGCTTCGCAGCCGCAACATCTGCATAGCAATTTCATTTTACTACAGTAACTGCATACAAGTACTTCATAAATGCTACAGCGCGCGCTGGGCACCCCTTGCGGTTTAATTTCGGCGTTTTTAGCACTTAAACTCTATTGATATTTTGTATTTGAGGACGACTTGCGCCCATTATTGCGCTAGTGACAAAAGTCTATGCGCATATGTGCAATTAGCTTTCTTCTAGGTTATATAGGCCAAGCGGCACACCAAAAATTCGCGGCTTGTTCCGCTCTTGAGCGTGGTGGCCTTTGTCTGAGAAGCAAGTCCAACGGTCCCAAGGTTGTACGGTTGGATAGATCTGCATCAAAAACATGAGTGCTACTAATAGGTGCCCCGATTTGAAATACTCCAACGGTGCGTACCGCCTACTAACTTACTGTCATCTGAAGCGTTCTCGCCTACACGAGCGCGGGTAAGATTCTAGGCAACAAGTGTATACATAATAGGAACACACTTAGTGTGTACGCTCACATTGTGAGTGACAGGAACAAAGCGACACCTAAGAAAACTTATCACCTACATTTACGCGCCATTCAGACAGGTATTAATTTACGAGAATAGTTCGTGCAACATTCCATATTAAAGTAGGCGTACTTAAGCGCGAGGGCGACGACACAGGTAACATTTGTATAGTTTATTAATCCAACACAGGCATAGATTTCCATGACCATCATGGTACTGTCTCACTGTATTTGTGTATTAATTTCCATGAATTTATAGAGAGTTTTTAGTATCAATTCCCGGGTTATTATTTTACGGAAATTGAAACACCAACCGGATCCTCCCTTAGCTCTGAAATAAATTTCAGAGAATATGAACCCTTCGTGTGTGTACTGTTTAGCGCATATGAGCAGCAAGAATCCTGTTTCCTGCCTATGTATTATGCTACTTCTGGAGGTGATGAGATCCCCTAACTCCTCGTCAAGCCGAGTAACCAACTTGCTTGAACAACAGTACAAACTGGAAGTGGATGCAATTATTTCAGAATTTAGCCCCCGGGATCGTGCGTGGATCGCTAAGGAGCGAAGCAGCCACTGGTCTGCCATACTGTTCTCTTCTAGGTTGTACTTCGATAGCAGCATGAAGGATCTTTTTCGCATGGATAGTGGCAGCATTGCTGCGCTCTTTACGCCGTATGCCACGGTATGGTGCGAGCTAGAGAAGCACCGGATGCAGTTGCGCCACCAACGCGCCTAGCTGTGTTCCTGTATGTATGTGCGCATGGATCAACTTCACGTGTGACGGCCGACCGCTATAGAATCGGCCTTGCTACTGTGGCTGGCATTGTGAAGGACGTAGCTGCAGCCGTGTGGCGTCTATTGCATGGATTAGTGGCGTTTCCTTCCTTTCGTCTGTGTGCCTCACATTTCGCTAGCGAGTGCGGAATCCCACACATTGTGGGATGCATTGATGGCTCTCACATTCCTTTTGTAAAACCAAATGAAAACGGAACCATGTACTATAACAGGAAGTGTTGGTGCAGTATTGTTCTGCAATCGGTGGTTGACTGGAGAGGTAGATTCTGTGGTCTGGATTGCAAATGGCCCGGACGAGTTGGAGATAGTCAAACCGTCGCTGGAACGAATTTAGTTCTCAGGCAGCTCCATTCATGCCTGGGAAAATGGCATTGAAGCGAGGATTCCTTGGAACCTTTAGTGCCTTCTTACCGCGGTTTCAGGGGAAATCAACCCATGCTAAACGCAATTTTCCTGAAACCCGTAAAAATACCACTATTTTGTCCGGGTTTCAGGTTTAACAGTACCATTCTGAGGTATTCCCAGTATAATACCTTTTAACCCTTTTATCTCCCAAAACCACACCGAAATTCACAAAATGGTTCGTGGATCAGATGAAGAAGCACAATACGTTGGCATCGACTGGTCCAGCAGTCTTTTCGAGTCGCGGAACTACATATGGTCCTAAAAAGGGTAACTGATATGAGTGAGCGAAATATGCTATTACAGTAATGCTAAACCCTAACCATGTTGCTCAATATTAACAGAAAGCGCCATGCCACTCACTATACATTGCAGAAAAAATTCAAATCAAAACTGAAGGCCACTTTTAAATTCATCTCGTTTACAGGCGATTCCGGGCTGGAGTCTCCGGCAATCGTGAAGGAGCGGCGGTCTGCTACTACTTCTGTTATTAAGGCAAAAAAAGACCCTGCTTCACACGGAAAACCTCTGGGTCAAACGTTAAAACAGTCTTGAAGAGAGAAAAAGCATTTTTACATTGTCAGGTTCATGTGGCATTTGGGTCTTGAGGGCTACCCATTTCATGTAAATGGCCACAAACGCGTTGCCAAGCAAGCGCAAAGCTACGGAGTTTGAAGCTTTTAGCGCGCTGTGAAACTTGTGCAGCCGTTCCCCCACATTTCACCCCATTGGTTCCGCCACTTGATGAACGTCCTGAAGGCCTTGTAGTTCTGGTGGCCGATCCACTTCGTTTCTGACTTTAGCTTTGCCAATCCAAGCGTATTGGCAACGCTCTAGTTTGAATCATCTGCCACGGCCCACTTCAGTTTGGTAGCTCGTTCCAAAATATGCATACGGCAGCTTTTTGCCATAGGTATGTTCGAGTTTCATCCGCTGGAACTTGACGAGGGTTCTCCCGTTTTGGTGAAGCATAGCTTTTTCGGTCGGCATGGTGGTGTAACAGGTCGGCGTCACAGCCTGCGAGAGGTCCGTTAGTGGCGCCCGAACCTTCAACAGAACCGCAGCTGGTACACTGCCCACTTCAACGGACACCGACCATGATGAACGGTCGAGTATCGAGCTCTCTCTGGAATCTGCTGGGAAGAGAGCAAGCCAGGGGGAGCTCGAAAGAGACGAGTGTTGAGAAGGAGGCGGACGAAGAGAGCGAGAACGCGGTGGACGGTGACACGACCCCCGACGGAACTACAAGTTGACGAAGAAAACCGACGGAGGGCCAGGCGACGGTGATCACGAAGAACGTCGAGGTGGAGCAGACCTCGGTGGCACTACACGTTGACGAAGAAAGCCACCGGTGGCCTGTGAAGCAGCGGTACTACACGAACGAGTAGCCGGAGCCGTAAGGTTAAGTGTGTGAAGCCGAAGGTCGCGATTGAGGGTTGCACTGGAGTGGACGTACTACACAGTAGCTGAAGAGACGAGAAACGAGACGAGAGAGGGAAGACGAGACGACGAGAGCAACAACATCTTCGTCTAGTAGTTGGCAGTCGTAGGCTGGCTAAAGAGGAAGGTAATAGCAAAAAGTAGGGACCGAGTGTTCCGGCACAGGACTGGAAATTAAGTCCTGTCGGCCAGTGAGTGTTGTTCGTGATTGACCAGTGGTGTATCAACTACGAACCCGAGGCAAACAGCGCAGCAAGCACAGACAACTATACGATTGCCCAGCGAGCCGGGCAGACCAAAGTAAGCTCGTTACAGTGCCTAGACCTTGTTTTCCAGCAACAGTCGACGCGCTTTCTCTACTATTGAGCCAAAACGTCAACCACTTTTTCGTTTCTGCCTTGTCACGTATAAACCCAGCAAAGTTTATAACATCTGTTCGTCGTCAGCGACATCCTCCTCCTTGGATGTCCCGAGGAATCGACTTTCTTGGCCCATGTCCCGAACGACACCATTCGTGACGACATCTTCCTTGACTGGGGACGTTGACAACGATAAAGCATTGCTGCATCCGAGTAGAGTCATCGCGACCACAATGAGAGAGAGGCAAAGATGCATTCTTGGTGAAATGCGCAAGTCCCAGTAAATTGCGAGATGAACCGTTCCCTGCGAGATCTGGCTACATCGTGGTACTCCACCCAGATAACCTCTAGCGATTTTCACTTCGCTGGTGCCGATCTCATTTGATTCCCAAGGCTGTTTAGCTAGCCACATGTAGACCACGGCTCAACAACGGCACACTACATTGGGCACAAAATGATCCCCAGCCGTAAGGGCACGCACCAAGGGTTAAGTTCGACTTCGTAACTAATGAGAGTAGTATTATATACGTACGATTTTGGAAGAATAGATATGAATCGCGATCAGTTTAACGAGTTAGACGCTCATAGGTGCTGGAAACAAAAGAGCTACGGTACCACAAGTGGTTGCAACAACTAGGTTATCAACAACGGACTCGTCGAATGAGGACAAATGACATTATTTTTAAAGTCCTTAGCATACATCCACTTGGACGCTGTCATTTTGCGTAGACCTAAAACTTGAGTATTCGGGAATTCCGAGATTACTACAATCACTGACACGCCAATCAGTGATGCGTCACAGATTTAGATCCATTTCAATTCGAGCTAACTTATTTTATCGCCTTAGAAAAACCAGCAGCAGATCGAGATAAAACATCCTACTCTATTGTTTGAACACAGCAACGGTCACTGAGCACGCCAATCTCATCACGCAACGAGCTAATATTGCGTCATAATCCTACCCCGATATGCATTTGGATTTGCCCTTATGAAATGCCATATCCAAGTCACTCGATGAAAGCTCGGTTAAGTCGAGAGCCAAACAGCAGCCAAACCCTCTCGAGGCGCTGGTAACAAGCACCGCCGACGCATGGGAACGAAGAAGCTCGAAAAGTTAGTGGAGCCATGCTGAGAAAACGTAGCCATGTTATTATAGCACTTCAACTTGCAAACTGCAAACTGTTCTTCTACTGGGATTTCGCATTTGATCAAGGACGTTTTCGTAGCCATGTTGATCACTTTAACTAGAAGACAGCAAATTGTTCTTCTGGTGGGATTTCCACTTGCCGAGCAGCATCAGACGCTTTTTCACATCCATAGAGATCTTCACTGCGTCAGGTAAAGTGACCATTTCGGACTCTTCTCCAACTTGTTCAGCTGATCTCGTTTTGTTCGCCTTTTTCTGACGAAGTCGCTTCATGACTGGACTCGTCGATCTTCGTACCTCATTCTCCGAGTCGCTACCTCCGTTGATTTCATGTGGTTCTGCTCCGATTCTAGCAGGTAAAATCATCTGATGGTCGTGGCGTCTAGCGATAGGCTTAGCAGCATCTTGCCAGGCCAAGGCGTACGTCTGCCAGTAGAAAAAGACGGCACTTTTTAGGCGCTGCGAGCGGTAAACTACGGCGTTTTCTAGTTGCTGCTGTTTTCGCTGTCGCTCACGAGTCCATCGCAACCAGTAGATCAACAAGTTCTTGGCGATGGTACGCTCTCGCTTAAGTAACGCCACTCCACAGCGACGTCTACGGTCCACGACGCGCTTCCACGACTGGAGCACGATTTGCTGCACGTGATTGTTAGCCACCGACTGGAGCTTCACAATACACGAGAGCAGCACAAAGTGACGTTCGCGTTGTTTCTTCGCAGCCATTTGCCACGCTTGTAAATTTTGACGAAGCAATGTAGCCATCTCGTGCTCTGCAGCCTGTTCCAGCTGCTCATCTCGTCGTAGCTGACTCGCCAGTACTACGTGGTTCCAGTACCGCCAAACGTGCTGTAACAAACGCTTCTGTGCGTGCATGAAAGCGAGTCGTTTACCTTGTCGTCTATTGACAAATTGATGGATTCGAAGGAAAACTTTCCCAGTGGTTTGCATGTCCTTCTTATTCATGAAAGACTCACAAAGTTCCCGCCAATACTGATGCTTCACTGTAACTTTTCGCCAAGCCACAAGCCTCTTCTTCGCCTTTGAACGTAGTAAAAACTCGTCAAAGCGTATGGCTACATTGTACTTCACCGCTGAATGCCACAACTGAATGTGTTTTCGCATCACAAAGCGTTGATAGAGACGACGCAGACGTCGCGCTCGACTGAAATCTCGCCAACGATTCACCGTTCGGTGGACACGAAAGATACACAGCTGTGTATGTGCAGTTTCAGCTGGTTCACGGGCGTGAATCGCACGTTGGGTATGATGTAGCCATCTCTTCAAACTTGTACCCATGTGGAAAATGGCTACTTTCTGCAATGTCATTTCTTTCGCAACTCGATTCTTCACGTATTGTCTCCATCGACTCCACACTTGATGACGTTGCTGCTCCACACTCTTGGATCGAAAACTAGTCACCACAATTTGCTGCCATTTACGCGTATTTTTCCATATTTTCCACAAAATAAAGTACCGTCGAGTCTTGTTCTTACGAGCTACCGTAAGATAACACGCCACTTCCTTTTGTCGCTGACTCCACCTTCTCCACTGGTCGATAACTTCAGGAAGTAAAGTATCATAATGTCGATTCCCAAAGTATTCCAGTACTAATCGATCCCACTTCGACCGCTGGTGGTGATCTCGTAAGTTTCGTACTGCGCGACGCAAGTAAAATATCCTCATTTTTGCATCAACTCGTTGACTTTCTCGACGCGTTTCTCTTATTATCTGGCGATAATCGTGACTCCATAGCAACCAGAACTTGGTGAGTAAGCGAGCTCTATAATACACGTCCAGACTCTTGTGCAGATGTCGAGACTCCCCCACGTGGAACCTCCACGCGTGCCAATGTTTCTTGAGCTGTCGTCGCTCTCGTCTCGCCATCTCTGTGGCCACTAAAACCCACAACTCTCGTTCACGAAGTCGGTCCTTTTGCAGCTGTTTCACGCGGGCCACCAGCTCAGCCCACGCACGGAAAATGGTGCGACTAGAAGCTGCTCGCCGCTGATTCGTCGCCTTGAGAATGATGACGCGATTGCGGCGTTGCTGATCAGTAAATCGTTGCCAGAAGTTAAAGAAAAACTGCTGTTGACGCATCCGATAGAAGAGCTGAGCATGGAAAATCTGTCTCCACCGATGCCAAGCTTGAGGCAGATCCCAAGTCAATTGGAAGCGCTGTAGAATGCGAGCTTTCTGGGCTAGTACGTGGCCTAAAGTAACGAGGTTTTGGTCATCGGTTAGGGTCGAATTAGGGTCACACTCTAATCCATCTCTAACCGTAATAGTGTCTTCATGTTCAAGAGTAAGAGATCGAGTCTCAAGTGAAGTAGTTATTGGATCTGCGACTACCAAGAGCAGAGTTGCCAGTCGTTTACGGTGTACGGTAAACCGCTGCCATAACATAAATCGGAAGCGCAGGTGGTTCCCCACTGCCACACTAACCAGTAACTTTCGACAGTGAGCGTTGGTTTTACTCCGTTGTTTCCACGAGTTAAACACCACTCCAAAAAGGTGTAGCCACTGTCTTCTAGCGGATTTTACTCGGAATTCCTGGATTCTTAGCGTTGCAGCGACGGCTTTACGCCACGACAGGAAGTTCGACTCCACTAACCGTAACTCGTTAGCGCCGATCATACGCTCTATCTTGCAAAGTACCACGTATTGTTTCCAATGCTTCAACACATGCGCCGATGTTTTCGCGGTATAAAACCCTTGCGCTAACCTGTTACGTTGCACCTTATCGACAACCACTTTCCATGTCTGGAACATCCAACGAGAACACAATTGCGTTCGAATCGCCAAAGATTGTGACACTTTTAAGCGTAACATTTTACGTCTAGAGGCGAACGAAAACCAAGCGCGAAAGCTTTTCCTCTGAGTCGAATGCTTCATCATATTCAAGTAGTGAGCAAGTTTCTGGCGTTGGCGGATCTGGTGTTGGGCCACCGCTTTCCACGCGTTAAAGTAGCGAGTGTTTAAACGTTGAAACCAGAACGTTGAAACACGAATATCAGCATGTTTTTTCCACTTTTGCTGCGAAGTGAAAGCCTGAAAGGCTCGAAAAGCTTTAAACTGGAGCTGCAAGTGCATGTGTATCAGCGCATTTCTCATGCGTGTCTTAACCACACGAGAGTGAGCGACGTGTTTTAACCAATACACCCAAATCCGCTTCACTAAACGAGTTTCAGCAAATGCCGCGGACATTACCACCATCGTTTTCTCCAGTTTCTGCGTCCCAATAAACTGCTTCCAGCTCGCCATAACTCGACGCTGTGTACTCTTCAATACTCGGGCTTGAATCTGTTCCTGAAACCCTTGAAGAACCTTTCGAGACTCTCGCGAACGAACCCACGCAGTCCAGTAACGGTGCAGTATTCGCCGCTTACAGGACCTTGAGATAAAGAGCAACTTACGCCATGCATACCATAATTTCAGCATTACAGCCGTCCGTAATCTACTCGTTACGGTATTCTCGCTTTCTCGAAGTGTTTTACTGTGATTTTTGTGGTCGTTCAGGGCGTTGAAACATCGATACGCAGTCTGCATTCGCCACCGAGCCACGAGTTTACCACAAACAGCACGAAAATGTTGCCTCTCCTTGCTCGATTGACGCCAATAAGCCAATGTTTTCTTTAGTCGACGACTTTGGTACTGAATATCAGCACATAACAGCATTTCGTGGCGTTGTTTTTCGACGTTATGGGCGATAACCAGCGCGTTCCAAGCCTTTCGAAGAAATAGATTCTTCCAGCATAGCGTCGCGGTTAGAGTTTTATCTTTTAGCTGACGTTTATTCTGGATAAACTCTATCCAGCCACGCCATGCTGCAGGGAGAAGCTTGTTCTGGAGATACCGTAAGGTTAGAGTGCGTGTTTTCCGTGATAATGTAGCCATTTTTCTCCATCGGGAAAATAATATTGACGCTTGATTGCCAGATATTGTCGATCTGAAAAGTTGCACTTTATGACGGATATTTTGCAGATATTTTTGCTCTTGAACCAGATTTCGCAGTGCTTTAACTCCTTTCTGCATACGACCGAAACGTAAGAAGGACGAAGCTTGGTATCGAAGTTTGGTACTCTTTTCGACGTACAAGTGCCAAGCTGTAACGACTCGAGAGGCAGCTTTTACGTCGCCTTTTGCAGATAATATCTGTAAGATAGATTTCAGATTTTTCGTCTGTTTACTCCAGGAATGCCAAGCTCGGAATGACGAGCAGAGAAGAAGAACTTGGAGTCTCTCGGTGTTGATCTGGAGCTGTCGACGATGGAAGATGATACCGGAAACGCTGGTTTTCCACTCCATGAAGCTCTGTTTTGTCAACTTTTGCTCGTACACAACACGCGCAATGGTTTGTTGGATTCTTTTGGTTTTCTCAATCGCTGCGAGTTGTCGCCATTCATTAAGCAAAGCAGCGAGAAGACGGAGGCGTGACGAGTGGTAAAGCTCTAGAATCTGCTCGCGTCGTACACGAAGATGCCTCACTGCGTCTCTCCATGTCTTGAACGAACGTCGATACACTTGTTTAGCGTGAAATTGGCCAATTTTTAGCGTTAGAGATCTCTTACTGATCGAGGCGACTCTAAATGCCTTCCAGAGTTTCCACACGCGCTTTAACTTTGACGAAATGTTCATCTGACGGATCTGTCGCTGCTTGCTTTGCTGCTGACAGAAGCGCTTCCAGTTATTGAAGTACCTAGCGCATTGCGTCTTGAGCCACCACTCCATCGCCTCTAGGGTGTGAACTCTAAACTGCTTCTGTTTAAGAGTTACGGTGTTCCAATGCTCAAACACTCGCGTAACTTGAATACTCCGCCAGCGACGTAACATTCCAGACAACCTAGTGCGATCAAGACAACTATCCCGGTCCTCCATATTAGATATTCGCTCTCTAAGTTGCGGAATCGAAGCCTGTTGGCTCTGCTTTTTAAGGTGAAAATCCATCCACGCACTCCACGACACTCTAAGCAATCTCTTAGAGCACCCTAACCGTCGCAGCTCTTCACACGCCGTAATGACCGCCATTCGTTGCTGTATCTTTCTAGCCAGCCATTCCTTCAAATAGGCCTCGTGTACACGTTGAATTTGTTTCGTCTGAGCTCGCTCCTTGCTTTTAATCCGATAAAAGCGTTGAAACCCAAGGATAAAAACCATTCGCATCAGCTCAGTATCTCGTTTAAGACCAAACTTTTTCACTGCAAGCGACAGAATCGTAAGCTCTTTCCAGCGTCGAATGCGCTGCCGAAGGTCCGAGATAATCTGGTTTTCTGTCACTTTACCGCTTAGAGCCTTCACACTGCGAAAAATCCGGGCTTTTGCACGCCAGTTGCTCCAAATTCTTCGCAGTAAAGAGCGCTTAACTCTGTCATCCGCCTGCAGAGCGCACAGTCGAGATCTTTGTCGGAAAACAGCAACGCGTCTCCACTGTTTCATAACATTTTGGAGTAAATACTCACGTTTCGCACCAAGTTTCGTCTTGATAAAACGACGAAAATGAGCGTAGCGTTTCCAACGAGTAAAAGCGATTCGCCTCGCATCTTCCATCCACAACAAGGCGAAACGTTGTTGGATATCTTGCAGTTGTTGGATTTTCTGCTGGATTCTCTCTTTCCACGCTGTAAATACCCGAGATAGCGTTAGAAATCGCATCTTGGCCAAAAATCTGCGACTGGATTGACGCAATTTCACGTGATGATTCCACGTGTTAAAAGCTCGTCGCGATGTGTTCTGACGCCACATTTCAGCACAATTTCGAGCCAATCGATCGCATCGAGACGTCGCTCTCCACTCCTTCAACACGCGGTGGCTGGTGCGTCGTTGGTCGAAATTTAAAGCGCAAATCTGGTCTCGTTTTGTCTTGTTTTGGAGCGATTTAAACCGCTTCCAAGCGATGAAACTTCTGGATATAAACTGGTTTTTCCACTTCGCAACGGCATATTTGGTCTGGCGCTGGGTAACAGCATACGAAATCCAGGTTTTGAACGCTCGACTCTCGCTTTGATGGCACCAAAATCCACGTGCGCGAAGAATCAGCTCCTGTTTGTGTTTCTTTCTGGATAAAAATCTCCTCCAGGCGTTAAAATACAGCGGCAACACGCAGAAATAGCGAAACACGGCAGCTTTCTGCTTTAAAGTTTTCGTGAAAATCTGTCGAGCCGCAAAAATCTTCCAGTTCATAAAGTGATTTTGTAGTCGACAAGTTGTCGAAACTTTAACAGCACGTGCAAATTTGTGTTTCAGCAGTTTCCGCACTTGGACAAACTGTTTCCATCTCTGGATTTCCCTTCGTACTCGAAGATTCTTCATTTCGACTACCCAAGTTGCGTTCTGAATCCGACTATTGCGTGTCTGAGCGATAAAATCTTTCCATCTTGAAAAAATAGCGACTCTTAGGTGGCCAGATTTCATTGTAACGACGCACGTATGGGCTGTTCTGAGCCGTTTGTTTAAACGCGAATTGTGTTGAAACTTTTGAATCGTACGCGCCATCTTTAGAGCGTCAAGTCGACGTCTTGCTGTCTCCAATTGTCTCGTTATCTTCTCCTTATTTCGGGAAAAAGCTGCCAACGCAGTGAAAATCCGCTGCATTGCCCGCGTGCGATACCGAGATTGAACGAGTTTAGTCTTAGATTTTTTGTTCTTGCGCTTTTGAGTAAAATCCAATAAGCGTTTAAACACACTCAAAAGCAGATTTTGACGCCACAGTGCGAGAGATTTTACCACCAGATCCCGACTCTTACGCTGCTTCAAACGAAGAAGATTCCATCTCTGAAGTGCTCGCTTGACTTTGCGACACAATAGTTTGTCTTGTATCTCAATTATCCGAAGATCTCGAGCTGCAGACGCACGGATTTTCTTTCTCCACGCGCTAAAATGAGTCTCCAGGACT
The DNA here is from genome assembly GCA_033557915.1 of Phytophthora tentaculata. Lineage (NCBI taxonomy): Eukaryota > Oomycota > Peronosporomycetes > Peronosporales > Peronosporaceae > Phytophthora > Phytophthora tentaculata. The sequence goes on from JAUCEA010000006.1 coordinate 661,502, forward strand.
CTCTGCTTTGACATTAGCAACGTGCTTTGAAGCAATCGACGATGCCGCCTACGAATGGACCACGTCGTCTTCCAACAGCGGAAACTGGCGTAACGTTGTCGATTTTGCCACCTCAAGGCAACGTCAGATAATCTTCGTTGCTGTCCTCGTTTAACTTCAAGCGCGCGTCTCCAAGTTCTCCATCGAGTGGATAGTATCCGTTGTTGATCCATTTGTCGAATTATTTCAGATTTTCGTGTTTGCAGGTGCTTGGATGTGAGGAGATTTTTCCATTGTTGGAAGCACGTCTTGACGTGGATATTATCCATCGTCTCCGCAATTTTAAGTGCTCGCTCGCAACACAGTCTGGATATTAGCACAAACTGCTTCCATAAGCAAAAGCTATTGGATTTTCTATGGTTATGTAGCTGGAGGTCCGCTAGTCGAGCGCCAGTCCTCAGCCAGAATATCCGTCTCCATTTCTCCCATGTCGACTGTATCGCATTGCGCCGTTGGATTTTATATTGTAGCTTTTCTCCACGAAGACGACACGTCCGTTTTCGAAGGTAATGGGCGTGCCAAGCTGACAGGAAAATCCGCTTTACTTGCGTCGATTTCTTCGTTCTAAAACTCTCGGCTGCTTGATTTTTGTCTCGTTGAGAATGTAGATTTTCTACCAGCACATTCCAGTGGATTTTTAGATAATAGAGTTTGTGACGCTCCTGAAAATCCAAAAGCGCACACTTAAGATCTGCCTTCGCTGCTGTAAACTGCTTCCAACGAGAGAAAATCTGAGCCAGAAGATGCAGCGAATATGCAGAATCCAAGTACCGAGTCGCACCTCGAGTGCCCGTGCTTTTTCTCCAGTGAATCCAGATATTTCTACGTCTTAAGTGACCAACACGAGCGACTAATTCTTCCTCAATATGTGAAGATTCTTCGAAATGTTTCTTCCACACTGCAAAGTAAAGAGGAATCTGTTTACTCGCACGAGCTTGCGTCACGTCGGATAAAATCTGCGCTGTCGTCACTTGCCTCTCCGTCCAATTCGCCCACACTGCGAAGCTTCGATTGAGATGTCGGCGTCGAGAGAACCGAAGAAAGCGCTTTTCTCGCTCTCGAAAGTTTTTTATCTCATCTGCAGCCACCTTCCAAAGGCGAAAAAAACGGATTTCTTGTCGACGACGTGCAGATTCTTCCCACAACGTCAATCTCGTTCGTGCGGTCTGGTTCCGTGAAATATTAGCGCGTAGTTTATTCCACGAGTTGCTGAGTGACCGCAGTCTGCGCTGGTAAGAACAAATACAAAGCAGCGCTCGAGAGGCTTGTTCTCGTTCTTTTCCACGCTTCCAACGCGAAAAAATCCTTTGCTTACGAGCTGTTTGAAACCGATTTCTGTCCTCTCGCTTGGATTCGACCACAACTTGCCAGGATTTAAACACAGTCCGCTTTAGATGATGTGCGTGATGTCGTTTCGCTTTATGTTGCTGGTTTTTAATCCAAAAGACGTGTCTCCAGTGGTTTAAACACAGTCTCAAGCTCGAGCGACAGTGACGTTGGAAAATCCATAGGGCTCGATCAGTTGAGCACTTTTTGGTCTCCGTAAACAATCTCCAGCTTTGAATACACTGAAACGCTGTCTCCAGTACAGAAGAGCGCTGCTTGATCATCATACGAACTCGAAAGGATTTAATCTTCTGCGCATCCTGGTGCCACGAGGACAGCAGCGTCTTCATCTGCCAGATCCAGATTCTTTTCGCGGATTTTTTCAGAGTTTTCAAGTCGACTGCAATTCTCCGTAAAATACACAGAGGAAGCGCTCGCGGACTCTCGGTCGCGTGGAAATGGATCTTTTCAGGCAAAGACATCGTGACCCAGTTGAAAATCGCGTGAGTACACCACGTCAAGATCAGGAGCTTGTGAGATTGCAGATTTTGGATTTTACTCTGAATTACAAGCTGTTTTACAGCATGAATACCCTGCCACCGCTCCATCGACGTCGTGATCAACTGATGTTGGTGATTATCCGCATTTCGTGGCTTGTCACTAAGGGGGATTCTTTGAATCGGAGAGTCGAGTGACAACATGTCGCTGAATCGATCATGTTGGCGCTGGTCTTTATAAACAAATCCAGATTTTAACGCAGATTTTTTGTCTGGAGTCGGAGAACCCGATACAAATGACGCTTGACGAACATCATCGTGCTTTTCCGTGATCTTGTGTCTTCTTTGAACTTCAGAATCCAAGGTTTCAGCTGCATGGCGATGCCCCGAGCACAGGCGTTTGACTCTCGGTTGAGTGCCCAAATCCAAGTTGAGAATCTTCTTTCGCCAATCTCGCTCTGGATTAATTGAGAGCGAGAGCAGATATCGATGGAAAACTGCGTCGTCAGGCGGGCCAATGCCGTAGCGCTCGAAGACCAAGTAGGAAGCTTGGATTAACTCGATGAGAGAGATTGGCTCAGATTCTTCCTCAGAAGCCGACCGCTTGGAGGCTCGAGTACGTTCAGCAAGCACGAAAATCTGCAAGAGCAGATTGCACACCATTTCACGACGAGACTGGTCTCTGGGTTTTACGTCATGAGCACGAGAACCTTCCGCAACATGCGTCTGCTTCATCCTTTTTCTAGCTGGTTCTGGGACTTGAAGAGACTGCAGTTTCTCGTCTGAGACCCAAGCGGCGGTCGTTTCAACAATGGGGATTTACGCCTTGAACTATCCACACCTTATGGTTTTGGTAACAATCCTCTCTTCTAGCACAGATAGACAGCACTTGAGATGCTGATGTTGAGGACAGCGACGGTCATGAACATGACTCCAAGGAAGGTGCTGGATTTTTTGATTCGGTCAAAATCCACGCCTATCGATATTTCCAGCACGACGCAAACGTAGTCGACAAGGATCTCGATGATGAATTGGAATCCGAGCATCCCTACCTGGTTAAATCTCCATCTCGCGAGGTCCATATCGGATAATCCATTATCTGTTCGAGCTGAAGAGCTGGATAAAAGGGGACCGACGAACCAGAAAACTATCGACTGGGAACAGCCGATGGCGATGTACTCGGCGTACATGTCTGCAGTGATCTCTGCACTGTGGTAGGAGAGAACTCGTTGTTTCCACGATTCAAATTTCAGTTTCAGCGACAGTGAAGACAGATTTTTGTCAGATTTTTCAAGTTTGGAAGCTTTTTCGTAAAATTTCAGCTCCGGAGCTCTAGCGCGACGACGAATTGTCCACAGTACGAAAACGGCTTTCGCAGCGCGTTTACAGATCTCTGCTATGGCCATTCCAGACACCAGAATGCTATTTGTTTGGGTTCCCAGTATAACAATTCGAGTCTAAGTGTCAATCAGCACAATAGGAACTCCTACGAGGACGCACATAGTGCGGATACTGCGGATTTTCTTCTGGATAAGATAAACTCTCGCACCTTCTTGAAGAGCGAGCTTTAATCCGATTCCAAATACCGTGAAGCCCATAATTACAGCTGTTCCTCGATCTGTTGACTTTCAAATCTCAATTCCCGCCAAGATACGAAAATGTGAAAATTCAATTTTTTTAAGCTCCCTTTGTCGTTTATCGGCTAATCTGTGGTAAAATTTCGTGGCGAATCCGAATATTCCATTGATTTCAACCATTAGCCGTGAAAGATATTCAAAAACACAATGTGGATTAAGTTAGCATGTAATTTTTGCCACAAATAAAAACAAAATGGTACTTGGAATTGAGAGTAGAGGACAATGCGAACGAGGCTTGTAGTTGATGTGAGTCGATGAATGGAAATTTGAAAGTGATATTGATTGAGTTAAGTGCCAGCAGCTTCCTACCTCCAACATGCACGGCGTCTACTTTCCCTCCTGTAGAGCACTAGAAAAATGTATACTAACTATGCGGGTCCTGTATGAAACGGGAAGGCCAAATGTCACGATTACCTTCCCGTTACACATCACATGACAGTCCAACTTGAAGACATCGTACAATAAAAAATCCAATATCTATTTTTTTATTTAATCAGAATCCAGGATACCAAATGATCCGCCAATCAGGTTGCACCATTCACGTAACTTTAACTGCAACACCCTCCAGCCACGCGTATGCCGTGTGCCCGGCGGTAGGTATCCAGCGAGGTAGACAGCGAAGTGCAACCACAACATCCCCCCTCAATTCGATGTCTCGAGCTTGGTTCCGACGTTGCTGCGATCCATCAAGTAGCGCAGCGTCTTGGCCGATTAAACCCTTCGTAAGGAAATCAGCAAGCTGGTTCTTAGTGTCCACATACTCCAGCTCAACTTCACCATTCGAAACCTTCTCGCGAATAAAATGGTACTGCTTTGAAATATTTGCTGTTCTTTGGATATTTATATCCAGAGTTTAAGGTGCGATCGAAAACCGTCGAGGACACTGCAAAAGCACATATTTGTGGTCATATGTGTAATTAAGCAAAACCTAGTTCTACTTATATATATTCGAAAATGACGCATAACCTAATAAACGGTAACATTGTATCGTGAAAATGGCGAATGTTTACCCAGTCGGCCTAGAACAATATACAAGCGACCTTACGTGGATGTTGATCCAGCATACACTCAAGTAACCAGGACGGCGTCGGCGACGCATAACCTAGCAAGGAAACGGCTGCATGTACATGGGAGGGTTCGACAACTTGACGTAGCAAATCGAAGTTCGACGACAGATCGGCTACTGTATGCAATCTTTCGACAGTATGACTGTACGTGAATATTTGGAGACGATTGCAGGTAGTTGAGTTTCACTGGTATACCTCGGGCTCACAACGTGGGTAGATTCAGCAAGTACTGGAGAAATTTTACCTGATGGAGCCATTGAGTGCCTTCCAAAACTGTCCTAAATCTTTTTTATCGAAAACTTTTAATGACTGATTTGTGCTCCGCAACAGGTTTCCATATGTATAGATTGTATTCGTTTAGAAATGCGAGAAACCAGAACTGGAAAAATTAATGAAAAAGAGTCGACATTTAAAGATTATGTGGGTCCGCATCCTTTCTAAGATGCAACTTGATCGTTTCGTCTTCAGTCATATTCCGAACTCCCCCCACCCCACCCAGCAGCGAGCCCACCATCCTAAGATGCCGGACGAAAGCATTGCGCTGGTCTGGTAAATGATGTCCCGTAAAACTAGAGAAGAGGCTGCGTATCAGAAGAGCTTCCGGAGCCGTCTGCGTCAAGAGATCCGCCGCTACGAATGGGACCGCATGGTACGCATGCGGCACTACATAACGCTAAACTGTCTCAAGGATCCCGAGATGGCGTCCTGGATGGACACCTGCCACCGGGGCGCAGACAGGAACTTCCTAACAACAACGAGTCTTACTCGGTAAGCAAGCACAGTAACTCGTACTTTCAAACAAAGTTCTGCTAAAACGTCACATTCAACCTGCTGCTTGTTACAGAGCCTCTTTTTGCAGCTTCTAGACAGATTGGTTCCGTTTTACACTATTCCTACTTTTCGTAGACGAGGAGGCCGCCCTAGAAAGCTCCAGAACCATCACCAGGTTCTGGGACTTGTGCTAGCTTTCAACGTAGGCTCAATGCAAGGCTCAATGCAGAGATCCTCGCTATGTAAAGAGTTTGGCATTCCACCCTCGACACTAGCGAGGGTACTTAACGACGCTGAGGACGCGCTTTCTCAAGCTGTAAGGAACTTTAGCCCAGCTCGGATCATTTGACCTAGTCTGGAGCGCCAGAAGGCGTTATCTGTCTTGGTAGCGCAGAGAGAGCCCCTTCTCCAATTCACATGGGGGTTTCTGGATGGAAAGAATTATCGGGTGTGTTGTTTTTTAGTTTACCTTTATTTAACCATATTTAATAAGTTAGCTAGACGCGGCTTATTGTAGTTATCAGGTCCAGGAACCTCCTAGACCAGATGACCAAAACACACACTACAACGGTTGGCTTCACCAGGTTATCGTCACCGGGACGTTGTGCTTCGGAGCTGATGGGCTCGTCGTGTGGTAGAAGCACAACTGTCCCGGGGGATGGAACGATGGTGATACCAGCCTTGGGTTCCGGCGCTTGCTGATGGACATGGTTCTAAATCCTGACCCCCGCTATGGGGTGGTTGCCGTTAGCGCTTTTCCCTGCAGTGCAGAAATGACGGAGAGGATCTTAACACCGTTGAAGGACGGCGACCTCGCGAGGCTCGTTCCGTCGGTGCGAGAAGCGGATAATGGTTTATCGGGAGCAATAACTTTTGCCCGCCAGGCTGCGGAATGAGGAATGGGGAATGGGCGTTGTTTAAAAAGTATACAAGCGTCTACTACTGCCTCTGCCCTACGACAAAGAGAAGAGACGTCAACGCCTTGAAAACCTGTTTCGTATGTCGAATTATCGAGTTCGAACAGTAGGAATAAGTCAAATTCGTACCACGCACTTCCATTACCGAGAAGATAACTCTGAAAATAAAACATGTATTGAATTGGTTGTTGTGCGACTACCACCTAGCTTCCACCAGTGTTATCTCGTTTTAGAGAGGCTATAAGCATCACCATCTACTCGTGGCGTTGTCGAGCCTCTTCTCTGTCTTGAGCCAACCTCTCTTCGTAACGAGCTCTGGCTTCTTCCAGTTCCTCTTGACGTCTGAACTCTTGAGCTGCAATCTCTTCACGTCGCACGCGGTCTCTTTCCTCACGTTCGACTCTTTCACAGGCAAGACATTCTTCTCTGTCTTTACGGCGGCGTCTATCTTCTTCTTCGGAGCGTCGGTTTGTTTCTTCCCCTAGGAAGATAAGAAGACTTATAAGATAATTCTGAGCAGCCGCGTTTTGTTTCTTGTTTTCTGTCGCCTCCTTTTCCATGTTATCCATTCTTTTCCTCGCCCTCACTCGCCTAGTCGCCGTATACGTCGCTCCATTTGACGCACCGGCAGAGTTTGCTCGTTTGGCTTTCGAACCGGAGTTCAAGCTATCCAGGTCGCCAAGGTTGTCTCGCACGATGCGAAGATCCTGCCCTCCAAGACAATTACTTGCCAAATGTTTGTTGGTGCGAGCCTCCACTTCGGCGTCTTCCTGGGGTCTTATTGGTCTCTCGTTTGGACACGCCCCTCTGGACCTACTCGTTACGAGCTGACGCTCGAAGATGGCGTCCGGAGGCGATCTGCAGGTCTGGGCGCGGCAGAACTGCCGCTACTAGAAGTACGAGAGAGCGTAGTACTATGGGAAGGTGTTGAGTTTTTTTTTTTTACCAGTGTCCACACGTGCCACTCGTTCCTCTTCTTCGTTGGCGTCCGCTGACTAGAGGTCGTCTGCAAGGGCGACGACGAAGATGCCCTGACTAGTAATCACAGAGCCGAGCTTACCAGCCTGATTGGTTTGAGCCGCCTCCTCTGCATCTTGATGCACCTCGTTCAAGCCAGGTTGAGCTGGTGTCCCGTTCTCACAGAGGGGGCCGCCCACCGTCGTGGCGTTCGCTGACTGATTCAGCTCCTCCTGGCCACCGAACTCCGACTCACACCGGGGGCCGAGGAGGTCGGGGTTGTGAATGCGTCATGTGATGCAATTCTCTACGCTGTCTCAATGCATGCAACAGCAGATGCTGCACTGAGTTCGATTGCTCGTTTGGAGCAGAGTGTGGCAACTCTCTTCAGGAGAGTAAGGCTCTCGTCATCAGCAGAAATTCCAAGACAGGAATGCGTGGTCTCATTGCGACCGCCGCTATCCCGGCTGGCGAGGTCGTAGGTCAGTAGTTTGGTGAGCTCAAGCTCATCGAGGGGCCCAGTAACTTCGAGAGCTCCAATCAAGGCTACACTATGCGGCTCAAGACAAAGACTAAACTCAACAGGCATGTTGGTATCGATGCTGGAGAGGTGGGGGGGGGGACTCCGCCCCATGAATCATTCCTGCAATCCTAGTTGCGGATTCCACTAAGTTCAAGTCGGCAGTAATAGCCGGTGACCTCTTGTCCAGGAAAATGCGTCCCGGCTAGTCACAGCCACGACGGTCAACCTGCCGCCGACTTGAACGCCGTGGATACAATTAGGGTGACAAACTTTGGTTTATCTGTCGCTGTGGCTAGCATGGATGCCGGCATCGCGACCTACAACACTTGCGCGACCACGACACGATGTCTATTAACCCTTAGCTCGAAATCACAAGGAACCAGAGTGAATCTTGCGTATAGTGTGTCTAATACAACTTTATTTCGAAAAAAATCTTTGTACCTTGAAAATCGAACATGTTTGCACCTCTCTTGCTGTCCTTAGTTCACTCTTATCTAGATCTCGCATCTCCTTCGTCTGTCTTCTGAAATCTTCGTTGTCAAAAGAGTCACCAGCGAGGAGAGGAAAGCCAAGACAGTCATGGTGGGGGTAAGATCGTATTTATATTGTATTCGAATTCATTCTACTGAGATAAGTTTCCATCATAGATTGTTTGTGTCCCTATAAGAGGGGAAGGCGGCAAGGATATCAAAATTACGGTATACCGGAGCAAATCTTGTTGTGTACAATCGTTGACAAGTGCACACCAACGGGGCGAAACGTGGGAAGCCGCGGCGAGAGATTCCAAATCGCAACGAGCTCGCACTTGGGTTGACAGGGACTACGACTCCCTTCGCCGGAAGTTCCGTAGTCTCTATGCAAAACCGAAGCCTTCAGGAAATCCAGGAGACGAGGTTCCTGAGAGACTGAAGCCGGTGCTCATGGCACACGAGATTTAGTTCGCAATCGAGGCAAAGGGTGGAGCCGTGACATTTCACGATGGAGCAGACAACGGAAAAGACGACGCTCAGCTCCGTCAAGATGTAGATGTAGCAATCAGCGGTCAAAGCCCCACAGATTTGGATTCTTCACCAGAACCTGCACAAAACAACGACGGTACACGTGGACACGCCCACAAGCACGGAGTCGAGTCTCTTCAACCCCTTATCCTCACGTTGAAGTCCTCGACTAGAGGCAACGACGCGGCCAGTGATGACATCTTTGAGGCGGGTCATACTATGAGCATCAAGCACGCATTTAAGAACGATAAGTTATTAATGAACACGACTTCAAAAAAAACGATCATTAAGATACGTAGTGTGAAAAGAGATTGACATACACAAGTGTGGTGCTTATGTGAGCGAGCTCAAGCACTCCGTCTGCGTAGTTGATGGCGAATCTTCAAATGAAGACGCCAGGCAAACTGCGGGCGCGCGATCCCCCGCCCACGGCGTTTGAAGATCGCACACTACCTCAATTTCAAACCAAATCTAACATAACGGTGCTGTTTGATAACATACTGAAATCCAGTTTAATTTTAATGAGTTGTTAAAAACGTGTGCGTGATAAAAGCTCATTACACGAGTTTTTGATGAGACCAAAAAGTGGTCTCATCAAAGAAAACGGTTTCTATCACTGCGTTTAAGGACCGGTTTAATGACAAGGGTTTGGGGTGATAAAACGGCTTTAGTTCAGTTTTGGAAGGCACTCATTGACGAAACAACTCCTAAGAGTTATTCATTCCAAATAAAAACACTTTGCGAGACCGATACAGAGCTTTAAGAAACCCAGTTGTCGATTCGGTAACTGGAGTTGAATATATTTGTTTATACTGTACTAGCAGAAAGTGTGTTGAGGGCAAAAGTGTTCAACTGGCGGTGTGACCTCATCCCAGCACTGGTCACAATTGTCCAAATATCCAGAGCTTCCCGGGCGAAGCACGGCATTAGCCCGTAAATTTGTTTTCGTGCATGTTCCTTCACGCCAGCAAGCAGGTTTTGTATCAAGTTGTGCTGGTGCGAAATTGCTGCGGCGCAGTGAGCTCGCTTGTGAAACGAAAAGCAGTACGGGATAGCGACCCCTTGCTTATTGCTGAAGGAGATCTTTCTTACTATAATAACAAAAACTATATTACGTTGGCGAAGTGTCCCCAGCCATGGATGTAACGGGGCCCGGAGACAAGACGAACGCTTTACCAAGACGGTAGCAGGCGCTTGCCGAATAGGTAGGAGACGGATGAGGCCGACGGCCGGGTGGTCTTGTAATAAGGAAGAAATAAAACTTGTATAGTTGGATTTGTATGAGACGAGCAGAAAAGTGGTAAGGCAGTATACGTGGACTTCGTTCGAGCGTGCTTAAGTCAAGATCGGTGAGTGTTCCTCTCGCACACTTTGCAGGGGCGATATCGGTGAATCACTACAACCGCTGTATTCCACTCACGTGATGATATGCACGACTGTCCAGATCCGCCGAGAACGACGGATATTAGAACCGGGGAGAATGTCACGTGTCGTGGAATAACAGCGTTGTTTCAGCCCTCCTAGGCTGAGAAGGGTGTGGTCTACGCGAGACCACTGTGAAGATGACGCGAGAGAAGTACCGCGGAGATGGGATCCTGCGCTTCTTACTTGAAGAGGACGGGTGCCGGGCGCGGTGATGAGCCCTGGGGAAGGAGAAGTGGGAGGGTTGTCGCCCGTAATGAGGACGGAAGTCGCACATTGTACGCCAAGGTATGTTGGCGGGTGTGGCATGCTTATGAGAGCTTCGGGTCAGCAGCCGCGATCTCTTTCAGTCTAGTCACTTTTCATTTTGCTACAGCCTACGCAAGACAAACAAAAACACGCGTTATCTTCACTTGAATTTATCTGTTCGCAATGCCACTACAGCCACTCTTCCACAGTTCCACCCAACGCCAGTACGTCAATCAATGTAGTCAATACCATGGAAAAGTTCGTGTATCGGTAAATTTATCTCGAGCAGGGGGCACCCTTCGCCAGAACGCCTTAAAGTAACCGTCTTCCTATGCTTGACCCAAAACACTGCACCAACACGCTAGTCCAACTCGACTGACTCGTACTTCCCCATGTATTATGCTTGTCTCTACTGGGGCGCTTGAAATAAATCCTAAGACGGCATCCATGATTGTATCAGCGTTCTCCACACAACCGCTACCCGCTACGATGGGGACTCGAAACGCCTTGTGCAAAGAACCTTCCTTCCCGAGGATCTCGACGTCTGATACGGTGTTATCCAAGCCTTTTTCATACTCAGGTGGCCCGCCGTACACGACGCTAGCGCCATGTACCATATCCCTCCCGAAGCTCACTTCAACAGGTTTACATTCATCGTGGTGCATGCTAACGTCCTTCGCGTTGTTACCTTCCCGAACACCACGCAGCTGCCAATGTAAACTACTTGTGTCATCAAAGTCGGATAGCACGACCACACAATCGCACTGATCAGTTAAGCCGCCGCGCTCCAACACATCAATTGCAGACACAGCACCAGACGTCACCGCTGAATGGCTACCTTCGTCCATGCTAGTAAACCCATTGTATCCTATTATTTCATGACCAATCGCCACGGACGTGCGAAAGGCATCGTCAAAGACTGGGCACACTTCAGTACAGACCAACGGTTGACACTGGACGACATTGCCGATGGTACCTTCATAAATACCCAGTGGCTTCTCACTGGCGCCGCTTCACATACTTTCACTGCAGCACATAGTGTTCATGTCCTTGGCCGGCTTAACCGGCGCGTCCAGCATCTGAACGCCCTTATGAAGTTTACCCATCGAATCGGCGCGCGACAACAGTGAATAGTTCGCCGCTTTCAACCGCTTATCGCCAAACTCTGCCACAGTCAACTCAGCCCACTGACCAAACTCGTCCGATCTAGCATCACCAACTAGAGCATCTTCTATAGCAGCGAATAGTAAATAATCCGCAATATCTTGGACATCAATACCAATAACCCCACTGGCATCGCTTGATCAGCTCACCAAACCTTCTTGGCCACTGTCACTATTGTGTGCGGCTGCGGGCTCTCGATTCCTCTCGATCTGGGGTTGACTAGTACAGCGGAATGCTTCAAGACTCGCAACTGATTCCCGTTCCGAAGTGTAATTCACCATACACTGTTGGCTCTTTGCTGTACATTGACTAACCATTCGAGGCACCGCTCCAAGCCCTACTGCTGGACTTTGAGCGTTCCTAATAATAATACCACCGCACAGTATATCCTCGTTTACCAGGACTGACGCTCCTTGATATACGTGACCACATCCGTACCGCGTACCTGCATTGGTGTTCCCGATCTTAGACAACCCTCCCCGTCTTGGTGCTAACGGCACTGACGCAGTCTGTACGAGTCCTTGAACTGACTGAGTCTGAAAGACTAGCATCCGATCCACTTCAACCAAGCGAGTAATTGTCCCATCTGAGTTAGAGTACTCTAGGGATAGCGGAAGGCGTTCCTTCACTGTGTTCAGCTCCCGGATCTCCCCAATCGATACTACCGACGTCATTCATGAACGGCACTCTAGGACAATAATTGAAAGACGACCCCTCCTACAAACTCGTAGGCCCTAGACTGTCAACCACCACTTAATACCTGCCCGTAGTTCGCCAGGTCAGTACTCACACACTGTTCACCACCAAATCCAGCCACACCGGCAATGCCGCCCACTTGGCTCGCCCAGTATTATCTCATCCCGCCTCCAGCGCGATATCCGCAACCACGCTGTTCACCACACATCACACCTACTGTGTCTATTGAAGTGTCACAGTGCAAACCGTTATCTTTCCCCACGCGCACACTGTCTTGCTCCGTTCTCAAATGCTTCTCGTCTCCCGCAAATCCGAACAACACATAACCGCAACTCGTACTGTAATAACGTTCACTCACGTGTCTTCAGTACTTGCCAACTCCGATGCAAGTTTGAACTCCAACGACACTGGATCCACCTCGATCTAGTAGAGGTACTAACCGTATCTTGAGACGGCTCTCACCAGGTGCACTTCTTGAACGACTCAGGCTCGAACGTTTCCGAGCAAAGTTTAGGAAATTACTCCAGCCAACACACTTCTCCGATGTTCGAGGAGTCGATAACCCTTAAGGGTACGATGATCAACTCCAACCTCTTTGCAGGACCGGCCGGACTCCAGTTGTTGTCAGCGGTAAACCCAAGAGCGCTTCTTTCGTTCAACCGAGTTATCCTTCCGTCGTACCAAACGTTTCTCTTGACCAAACACCTACCCTGCTTCTCCACCAAATGTCCCGGGCCAGGGATGTAACGGGGGCCCGGAGACAAGGCGAGCGCTTTACCAAGATCGTAGCAGGTGCTTGCCGAATAGGTAGGAGACGGAGGAGGCCGACGGCCGGGCGGTCTTGTAATAAAGAAGAAATATAATTGTTGTGTTTTTGATTGTCTTGCGTAGGCTGTAGCAAAATGAAAAGTGACTAGACTGAAAGAGATCGCGGCTGCTGACCCGAAGCTCTCATAAGCAAACCACACCCGCCAACATACCTTGGCGTACAATGTGCGACTTCCGTCCTCATTACGGGCGACAACCCTCCCACTTCTCCTTCCCCAGGGCTTCATCACCGCGCCCGGCACCCGTCCTCTTCAAGTAAGAAGCGCATGAGCCCATCTCCGCGGTACTTCTCTCGCGTCACCTTCACAGTAACCTCGCGTGGACCACACCATCCTCAACCAAGGAGGGCTGGAACAATGCTGTTATTCCACGACACGTAACACGAAGCGCCTTAGATGTTTTATTCAAGCGCCTCTGAGGGTGGTTCTTAACCACTGTCACGCGTGCCATGTCATGACATCATAAATTAAGTCATGGCACGGTTAAGAGTAAAATCGTCCTGCCATCGTGCCATCACGAAAACTACTTTTAGAGCATACATCTATAATGATAAAAGAAGCATGCCACAATGGAACTTGCAAGTGCCACCCGTGGCACTTCGTGTCAATTCAATTACTTTAAACTCTTACCGTATCAAGATCTTATCCAATCGGATCACAGCATTTCATGCCATGGCATGGCTGGCGTGGTTAAGAACGACCCTAAGGCGCTAGCGCAAAACATGTAAGCCCACGACCGAGTAGAGTCGTGGATTACAAAGGGCATGCAGGAAAACAAAATCAGGATCTTCGGATGCTTAAATAATAACTCAGCGCCGCTTGACGATTTCGGACTTAAATGAAATCTAATTTGTACTTAGACAAGCCTTTAGTGAGTTTAAGTAATTGCCCATTTACCTCGATTTCGCGTCAGTTTGGCTGCGTTGATTCGTTTCAAACGGCCTCGGAAAGCTCGGCTAGAACCCACAAAACTAACTAATGCCAAATCCCTTAGTCCGGTCTTCTCGCGGTCGGATTTATCTTCCTCTGTCGGTTCCAAACCCAAAACCCCCAGTACGGCCAAATTCGTCTGCTTCTCTTCCTCTCACGAGAGCCTTACGAAACCCCATACGCAATTGTTGATTACTGCCTGGTAGCCGAGTTGTGATATTCTTGAGTCCATACGGGCAAATGAATGCAGGTATCATCTTCGCGCACTCAGTCATCCGGATCATCCAGAAACCGCTAGCCATGTCCAGGCTCATAAACCACATCGCACTCTCAACCCCTATCAAGTGATCGTCAATCAAAGGCAACCGATAACTCGACAGTCGGATGAAGCTGTTCACAACTCGGTAGTCGATGCACAGTCGTATGTCGATACCATTCTTGTTTAGCACTATCGCGCCCGGAATGAGTTTGACAACTTGGTCAACCCAGTTTCCTGGAGCTTCTTGAGCAACTCGTATACCTTCTTTATCAAATGCAGTGCAACAGTGCAACGGTCGCTGTGCCACTTATTTGCATCTCCGACATCTAAATTACACCCGAGACACCCCTGGCTGGAGCTGGGGTGACATTACCACCTTCGAGAAATATGCGGCGGCGATATTCCAAGATCTTCCTCAGTCGGTCGAGCCCCCCCCCCCCTCCAGAGGCAGTCCGTCAGTGTAGCTAGTGTGCCGGTCATATGAGATGCATATATGAGAAAGCCATCACCACAACAGTTGTCGAAGAAAGTTGTCCATTCGGCCCAAATACGTTTGTAGCCATATTAATGGACAACACTATTTGTCGCTCCCAGTAGTTCTACCGCTTCTACGCCATGTTACCGTCGGCCATCGCCTTGAAGATCGAACTAGCCATCACGTGGATTGTGCTCCCCAACCTCTGCTCCCCAACCTCTTCAACGGTTTTCCGTATCGTGAGCAGGTTCTCCAAACTTAGATTGCCCCGAAGATACTAAAAACGCTGAGGCCCAAGAGCTATAGTGAACAAGTCCGCCACTTTTTTCTAGGGGCCACACTTCTTCATTAATCAGAGTTGATTTTTCTTTGGAAACAACAAGTGATCCACGCCCGCGAAGAAGAGGAATTTCATTAGCTGCGCGTCTTGTTCGCAAGTTTAATGATTACTTTCCTAGTGTTCGTTATTAATATTTGGTTATATAAGTAACGGATCTAGCCACTTAGCGATAGTAGACCCCGAATCGACCGGAGTTAATTGCTTGGCTGGGAGATCCATCGATTCTCAACTACCCCTAGAATCAGCTATAGGAATCGGCAAGCAAATGTAAAGGAATACAAGACCTACAAGACAAACACACCCCAATCAAGGCAACCCCTCGGCCGGCCCCAGATACATCAGATCCAAGCTCGAGTGGTCGCTTAGGATTTGGACCATATCGCAGCAGAGTGAAGCGTTTCCGCGCTGCTCCACCCCATCCCCAACGTCTCGCCAACACGCTCAAACCATCACCAATTGGATCTATACGAAGTCACCAGAGGAGCAAAATCCAGCCCTACATTTTGGGGGGGGGGGATTTGGATCTAGCAATCTCGCAAGATTTCACTGATATCGGGTACACTGCAATGACATGAACCGCGACGGAAAACACTTATAAAATTGGCAATCCATCGACAGGCCGATACACAGGCCGACGTTCTTGGTACCAACCAAGTTTGGAATTGCACCCTGTAGCCATGGTGTAGTTATCATGAGTGAATGCACCACTGCCCTACACCAAACATATTACAGTATTGGCCACATATGACCTGGTGCACGCCACCACGTACTAGAGTGGTCCGATTATTTCACGGTAAGTCAGTGAATCACCGTTGATGTATGACATGTATTTCTCTATCGCAGGGATGTGTTCATCGAACACTAGCGGAGATCTGACAAACCTGGGTGCTCTCCATGCTCAATTTCGATGCCAACTGTTCAAGTAGGTTTGTGACACACAGTTTCACGCCGGGCTGGAAATTGACAATTGCACAACAAGTGCATTGCTGGTGAAGCCTGTGTTTTGAACGGACTAAATCGGGGTCAGGCAGCATGACTCAGATGGCGCTATCTCGGTTTACCAGTTGCCGGAACGCTGACGCACGGCAGCTAGTTTTGTCGGTACCAGACGTGTGGTTGTTAAGTCCTGCGGATGTAGCTCCATGATTAGTCCAAAGAGGCTTTGCTGTCCAAGGCTTTCCTCCAGAGTTCATAGACTCAATATTCACTTTGCAATTGGCATCTCGCCCCTCAAACAACTGTTTTCAGATTGTACTTCCTGTCTCCGACCCCGCTAATGTCTCTAAGTGCTCAAGTACGTTACGTACGACGACTACATAAAGCACTTAGGGAAGGCATGTCTGGTTCCTGACGTTTACGCCGTTCGTAGCGAGGTGGGGCCCCAGAAGTCACACGAGATACCCAGTCGGAGCCCCAAACGATACCTTTCTGGGTGAGGGCTTTGGCGTCTTCTTCCGGAACGACATGCAGGCGCAGGAACGTCGCTATGGTCGTGACCAGAAAGCTGGCCAATACGGTGCCCAATCTCGACGACGCCGCTGCTGATACCTTGGAGCCGCACGATACTTATAGCTCGACGCAGCATGGCGCCGTGTAGGGGAATAGCAGCGCTGATTCCCATCTGGACTCCGCGCATGTTAATCAAGACGCAAATAGCTTCACCAAATCGAAGTGCAGTCGGTGTATAACGCCGCGCGACTGTGCCAGGAGCAACACTACCGTCAGCGATGGGGGCTGGATGCGTGCCGAAGACACCATGGCTGGAGAGAAAGGGTCGGAACTGCTCGACATGGTGGTGGGCTGCGAAATGATCAAGTGACTCCGCTTTGAGCGGTATTTCTGATTAAGTGAGGGCTGTGATAAATTTCAACCGAAAATTGCGGCGACAGGGTGCAGACGGGACTCGGACCCGTGCTCGCTCTAGGACGGCGTTGCGCCGCCATTGGTTCAAGCTTGACTTTCGCTCTCTCGTCATGCCTCCTCAGTTCGCATTATTTTTTTTCCTGACGGACCGTACCCAGGATGGGCGGTTGTGATGAAGTGATTTGGATTTTGCGGTGACAATATTTCACGACAGTAGCTTCAGGGTGACGATGAGTAACTTTTGGCTAATTGGTAGGCGCTGTCCCGGCCTCACCCGTGTGACACGAATGTAGACTGGGACGTGTAGAATTGTGGGAGGCAGCTAGCGCGTGAATGCAAACGGACCTGAAATAACCAGGAAAGCGTATTCCCAGGTTGAGCATATCCAAGAATGTAGATGACGCTTCGGCCCGGCCCCAGACTTTCCCTTACGAGGAGTGCCTCAGCTTTGGCGGAAATTCATTAATGAGAACGTACTCCTGAACGACCTCCTCTCTCTTTTGTTCATCCCAACAACGGTAACGAAACCACACGCAGGTATCCCGAATATAGAAGAACACACGCTGGAGGCCGTAGAGACGCAAGAAACCAAGACGAGGAACACTCTGTACAAGATTGAAGGTGATGGCAGTCGTGTGCTCCAGGATGCTCACTACAACTGTGTTGTACGCCAAAGTTTCGAGTGGTTTTTGCAACCAGTACCAGGATGCATGCTACCCTGGCCTCTTGCGCCAGGGCGAGCGCTGCCTTGACCTTCTGTACCAGGATACATGCAGATATGCTGACTTGTACCAGGATTAAAGATGACTAATCTCCCAAGATGAAGGCCGTATACGGAGTTGTTCCAGGAATTGTGATGTCCAATACTCAAGGATGAAGGCAGTACACGACCCAGTGCCAGGATTGCCCAGTGAATCCAAGTGTAACAAGCCATCCGTTCCACTACACTACTTAGTGACAGTTCCCACGCCAAGGTGACGAAGTGCGGAACAAGTCCCAAGACCATGTGCATGTCTCAAGACCATACACGCCTGAATTACAGGTCCTGGTGAAAGCAGTATGAATGCTTACCCAAGACACACTGTGACTGAAGATCACCTACTCAAGGAAAGAACAAGTTTGTGCCTCAACGCGCCTGGATAAATATATATCAAGATGACAAGCCAGTATCACAATCAAGTGACAAACAAGATTGAAGTTCAACCACGCTCGAAACACGATCAAGCACGCCACGGTCGAGTCAACCAGACCACCACATACTGAGACCAAGATTTTTGCCACCAAGCCATATTTAAGACAAGACCAAGAGAAGCCAGAGCTGGCTATACGAGAAGCGAAGTGTCTATACTGAAGACTAGATGTTTGTTGAAGGATTCAAGAAGAAATGCAAGAGGAGTGTACCGAAGTGAAGCAGACGGTCCTTCGTGATAATGTTAAACGTACTTCGTTTTCCCCCTAGAGAGCAAGTGCATTGGGTGAATAAGCAGAAGGGAAGCGCCGCAACGAAGAAGCATTCAAGCCGCCTGTGCCCCCACACGTATCGGGCAAGTTGATCGAGAAGCCTGGAACTCCACCTTTACTCAAGTCCAGTTTGGTGGTGACCCGTGGTCGTACATCGAGGAGTGGACCACCAATTTCATATCCCAGTTGGATCGATAACTGGTTAGGGCTTTGCCCGTGTATCATACTATTAACCTGTGTATTACTGGAGTGCTGGTAGCCGCCTTTAAGGAGTTGTGCTGGCTGCTGTGTGGAATGACCGTATCCTGGATTGCAGCGAATTATTCCTCTTAGTTGAGGTCATGCGCAGTTGTATTGTGAGTGTTTGGGCCCGGCTAGGTGCCCAAACCTAGGCTCGAGTGAGCCAAGCGTATCAGTTTAATTATGTTTATTTGTTGGTTATCACCCAATCCAGAAACGCGCCTAAAATACTGTACACAAATTGTCTGTGTCCTGATGTACGTATTTCTGGTACCCCACATCCCGGCGTGGGCACCCGCGTCTAGAAATTCTTTGAGGTTTCGGGGCGCTTGTCCCGCACTTCTTCATAAGATTACAAACCTTTTAAAACATCCCAACTACTCTGGTGGAGTGCCGTTCCGTCGGAGACGAACGAGCCGATAGCGATACACGCCCACCCATGTTTTCCCTGGAAGTCCCTAGTATCGCCTTTCCACGTGCGGATCCCGACCATCCGGGCGCAGGTCCTGTTAGTCGGGTACACAAACTCGAATCCGGGAGCAAAGACACAAGCTACAGTAACTTCTGGCTCAGTAGTTGCCACTGGATTACGCCATGCACCCCTGAGGCGGTAAGAAATTTCACCGACTCCGCCATATCTATTATTTCGGGACGTGAGCGTAAACACAGCCGTCTTTCGACCTGTTAAGACTGGGTTATGAATTCGCTATCGAACTATGTCTAGTACATCAGCTGTACCTAGTGTCTCCTAAATAGCTATTTCTACCGAGGGAGCTGAGCTGGAAAAAATAATAATGGTGTCGACGGCAGAAAATGGGAAACCAAAATAATTGATAATTGTACTGCACCAAGATACATTATGCGAAGCTGTGTAAACGTTTTTTAAATTACTGAAAAGACGATAAAATGCTAATTATAACGTACAAAACCGAATAGTTCACAGTGTTCTAATGTTATTAAACTGCCTCCAAACCTTGACGGGTGTTACATTATATGGGTGTCCTATTATAGCCGCGTTCTATTTGATGATGACAACTAACTATCAAAAGCACTGTCACCAGCAGTGCCAGCAGTAATTTTCAGTTCAGGCTAAACCCAACACGAATCTGGATCGCATCAAACTAGACGATGCAACTGCTCCATCGCTAGCCTTCGCGCAGTATATCACGCACCATTAAGGCACAGGAAGGGTAGGTAAAGGCAGTGTTTCCTAAAATTATATTGTGTGACCATATTATGCATATTTTCGTATACATTATTTATTTCCGTCGATTAGAAGCTACCTACTATTATTGATTTCCGTAATGCTCGGTATTTAGTCGTGCCTCGCGCTGCACGGGTGACAATATTAAGCATGGGTGGCGGCCAGACCTTCTGTGGTACATTTTATGACTTTATGGTACTTCCAGTTCAGTTTTGGTATTTCTTGGTCAATCATCGGTGCAGCCGGTACTACCTCTGAATTTCGCGTTACACGATACTTATCGGGGAATTTTTTTTATATCTATTGATTATTAAAGCTTAAATTACCGCTGCAATTACGGCCATGGACTTGGAGAGGTCATGTTAGAACCTTGCGTGTTTGGTTGGTGTGTGAGGAGCAAAATGAGCTGTGAAGGTGCGCACATATGCAGCACTCTGGAGAGCTTCCTAGAAAGCAAACAGGTATATCGCTTGTGCAAAATCAATGTTAAATATACTCACCCGGTGTATTGGCAAAAGCTAAATATTGGAGTATATTTTAATTATGCGTAGAAATAATTAAAGTTGGTTTTACGACCAGCACATATTGAGCACATGTTATTTACAAATACTGAAAACATACAGAGTACTACCGTCTCACCCCGCATCTATGTGCTCCGAACGAATACAACACTGCTTATGTGTTCCATTTTTTTTAAAACTCCTAAGTGATACACATCGAGCAAACAGTTCAAATCCGAACGGTAAATCGGTGGGCCTTTGCAACTGGCTTGGTCGGTAAGGCTTGACCCACCAATCCGCCAGCCTGGGTTCAATCCCTCCTGTGTGCAGTTCACATACTGCGTATTTGCATTTCTTTCACTGGTGGCTGCGTTGTATACGGAGGTTTTGCTTTATTCCACTCCTCCTAAACTTGTAACCTGTCTGTCTGTCTGCCTGTCTGTCCGTCTGTCAATTGATCCGTCCTTTTCCTCTCTGCCTGCATTTCCCCTCCTTTTCGCATGGTGACAGTCCGCCTTTCTAATACTTTTAATTCCCATTTTTTCGATTGCGCCTATCTTTCTGGCTAGACTCTTTATTCCAAATTTACAATAATAGCAAAAAAAGCCACACTTTTAACTCGCGCTCTGATTGGTCAATATTTTCCGACTCAAAACACAAAATCGGATTCCCCGGCGAGGACAAGGTGTGCTGGCTGTAGAATAGCAGTAGGGCAGTATGTACTGTAGTTGCATGTTTGTACGGGCGTGGGGGCTCCTTGCTCAACTATATACTCAAGAGAGACCTCTCAGGATACAGTCTGAGGCTTGCTCCGAGACTCCAAAGTCGGCATGGCTCAGTGGGTAGCGTAGCAACTAGGTTGGGGTGGGTGTGACTGGGAGCGTCTACCACCATGCACGCGCCTACGGGTCCTAGACCCACCGCGAGTGTCCCCGCTCCAAAAGCGAGTGGCGCGTGATGCCAATTGGCCAAACCGAAGTTGCAGCCACATGCGGAAGAATCGTAAAGTCCCGCAATACAGAAGTGCTCTGAAAGTGTGAGCTCCCATTTTCCAAAACACACTTTGGAAGAGCACTTCTGGCGGGACAGAAAGGAAATGCAGCAGTCGGTCTAACAAGAGCAAGGAGCCCAAGACCAAGGACCAAGTGCGAGGACAGTACAAGAGAGCAAGATATCAAAAAAAAAAATAATTTAAGAGCATGAGTGAGGACCCCCGCGCCTGTACATTTAATAAGCACCAGAATGGACAGTTTTACTACATTTTATGGAGCTGTGTGAGTCCCGTGAGGGGCTGGGTTGTCCTCGGACACCCTGCGCGAGCTACTGAGATTCTTTGAAAGGTTGGACGGTATCGAACAGACCTGGGCAACCACACAATTGGCCCGAGGCAACAGCGCGAAACGGTGTCAGGATCACCATGTACAGCTGCTTGGTCACCAGCGGTGCAAGGTAATTTGGACCCGCGCAACGTGAACTGAGGGTTGTAAGACGTCGGCCAAAGAGAGGGCCTAAGCAAAAAGCTGACTATACCAACATGCTGACAGGAGTGACGATACCCCTAAGTAGTTTGTAATCCGAAGAACCGGGATGGGAATGACAGTGGTGTGTTGTTTTCACAGAGGACTTCTGGATAAGTTCTGAAAAGGAAAGTCCAGGGTTCTATCCGTGTACCACGTTGCTTAAGTTATCGTTCCATGTTTTGGTGCTTACAGTTTTGATACAGATGTAGAATAGTGTCCCAGTGATCTTAGACCTCCGAGTCTAACAGCCAATGTAATATTTTGCTCCATCTGAACAGACTTCACTCCTGCTCAAGATACGACAGCATGGCAAGGAATCCAAGGAAGAGAAAAAGGTTAGACTAATTTGCAGATGATTTAAGGACGAATAACTGGATTGACTGTATCGTATGAGTAGGGTTACCCGCGTGGAGCTGGATGAGCGTGTACAACCAGCCCGGCGTGAGAACACTTCACCAACACAACAAGAGTCACGTACGCCGCGTGTAAAAAGGCAGCTCCGCAAAAAAAGGCTTCGTGAAGCGGAGGCGCGCTATCGGAAGACTATCCAAGAGTTGGAGCAGCTCGAAGTAGCTGAAGCCCCAGCAGTAACTGGATCCGAGCAGCTGCGCGTGCCTGGTCCGGCTTTAGAACGTGAGGAGAAGACAGAAAAAGATGTCCCCGCTGAGCATCAGCGTCGATTCGAGGAGGAGGCGCGTCGCGAACAACCTGTCGTCAATACCCGTGGTTTTCAGATCGGAGTGTCAGGGCCTGTAGCTGAAGATAAAGCTGCGGCTAAACGTGCGCGTGGTGCAGAAAGAGCCCAAGCCAGGCGAGCTGCTATGACGAGTTCACAAAAAGAACGGGCTCGAGCGAATGATGCTGAGAGGAAACGAATGCGTAGAGCTAACAGATCCGAATCCCAGGTTCTACGAGACCGCGAACGAGATGACGAACCAGCAAGGGTACGACGCGGTAGAATTTCACCAGAAGACCTCGAAGCTCATCAAAAATACCTTCGAAACGCATCAGCCAACCATAGAGCCACAAGTACAGATGCAGTGCGTCAAGATGCTAGGGTTCGTGATGCGGCGGCACACGAAGATTGCAGAGAGCTTTCAGTTTTTGCATGAACACCCGAGCCACAATGTCCGGCCGATCGGACGCCTTCTCACCAGATCGTAGATTTTCCTTGATCTCAGGCCAGTTGGGGTCGCATGTCATTGTTATGAACAGGTTGGGTGCTTCTGTCTCACGGACAATAGCCATAGCATCCAAGAAGCGTTGGTACGTGTAGCTGGGACCACCAGTAAACTTTGGTAGAATGATAATCTTGCGTCCGAGCTCTTCTGCGTCTGGTTCGGTCGATTGCTGCTCCGTGTTGTTGTTGCCTCGCCAAGTCCTGCGCAACTCCGCTTCGTCGCCAGCGGCCATTCTGTGAATCTCGACAGACTCGCTACGTAACGCGTCCGTGAGCCCCTGGAGAGTCTCCAACCGATACTGAAGCTGGTTCTTCTTAATGAAGCGCAGGCTTTCCTGTTCCCATTTGGCCCAATGATCAACGCAGTGTTGCTGCGTCAGACGACTGCCGCGCAGAATAAGCGAGTTACTGCCCGTCCGATCGTAAAGGAGATACGCCTCATACTCCCGAAGCGACATCATTAATGGGCCACCGTGGCGATCGAAGGGGTTCCCAACGTATGGAATGTCGTACGTCACCCATTTTCTCCGTACGGCAAGAGGAGAGGATACTGCAGCGGGTAGTACGTTGCGTTTGTCTCGAAGATGCGGCCCAAATCTCCTCCCGTCGTGTGTAGGATAATATCCCTATGCTCAGCCGCGTTTGTATCTATCGCGACAGCCACCACTTCCGAAGCGGTTGGGGTGTTATGAGCACCCGGGTTCGCGTTCCGTGTAACGTGCAAACGGAGCCTGAAGTGATCCCCTTCTGGGAGAAAATTTCTCAAGGCTAACGATGGGTCATGTTCATCGACTTCTTCACCTGCCGCGCGTCGCCGCTCGTGATCCCTGATGGCAGCTGAATGCGCATCCCAACCACGCTGTACCAATAGATAACGCGCGTTGATAAACTCGCGTGTGTATGGGTCGTGCGCCACCATCACTCTTTCAATAGTTTCAGTGACGGCACGATCAAGTCCTTGCGTCATGTTCATACGATTTCTCACACGGGCGTCCATGTCTGGGTCGTTGAAATACACTTGGGCATACATTGAGCAGCCGAAAGGAGGAGGTAGTAACGATCCCATGCGGTGGCACACTGATCCCTGAACACGGAAGTTGTAGACACCGTTTCTTGCCACGCTTTCGTCAGCATTGAGTGGTCGAGAGCGCGAAGCTCCCATGGACGCAAAGGCGAATACGTGTTGTGGGCTCGGATTGACCGCATGAATGTCGGGCTCTCGAAAAGTGTTAGAAGAGCATCCAGGGCTTCTTGCGAGGAGGAAACTAACACCAGTCCGTTACGACAGCAGCATCCGACTGTCTCATCTGGAAATGCCCATCCGTTGCACTAGCGACAAACCCGCCCGCTGTCCCTGTTCTCGTCCGTGTACCGCGTGAAGTAGTGGCGAACTCCGGTAGCTCTCGAAGTATCGAAATCTTCGTAGTGTGCGAGGCCCTTCTTGTATTGCCGAGAATGCCTGCGGAACCGTTCTTCTTCCTTTTGTTGCTTTAGTTGATCTTCCGTCATGGCTTCCCTTCGAGCCCTATGCGCCGCTGCGTCTCGGTCGCGCTCTTCTTGCCGCTGCTCCTCCGACATGCCTCCCCTGTGCTCTCTATGCGCTGTTGTATCTCGCTCGCGCACAGCTTGACGCTGGTCACCGACCACGCCTCCTCGGAGGTCTCTGTGCGCTTCTGCATCTATTTCGCGCTCAGCTTGATACTGCTCATCCGACAATCCTCCTCTGTGCTCTCTCCGTGCTACAGTATTCTGGTTGCGCTCGGCTTGGAGCTGCTCATCAGTCATGCATCCGTAACAAGGATCTTGATGAAGGAGCTCTAGCGGTGAGCAGTTCGAGGATGCCATTTACTTTGCTAGATTCGCATGTACACTTTCAATAAAGCCAAAGACAAACTGCCTCAATCGTGGAGAGTTCAGGCTACCTCAGGCAACGAAAAAGGGCAGTTAATGTTGCCCTTACTCGCCGTCTGGGGCGCGATCCCGCTCTATTGGATCTTGCAATACTATACAACGTATTCTTACTGCTTGTTAGCGACTCCAGGAACTATTATTGTTTAAAAAAAAGTCAACCTATGTTAAAAAAAGAAGCTCTTTTTTTAAGGTATCGGGTCATCTTGTATAGTGAGGACGATGACAAGGAGTTCCCGTTCAAGCTCAAGCATAAGCAGTTTCCGGTGGTTCCAGCGTTCGCCATGGCAATCAACAAGGCACGAGGACAATCGATCCACCACGTGGGTATCTACTTAGAATCGCCAGTTTTCGCACATGGACAGCTTTATGTGGCGTTGTCGAGAGTGACTTCAAGGAAGGCAATCAAGATTGCTGTGGGTCCAGAGGCCATCGATGAGGAGGGAAACGTACACACCAAGAGCATTGTGCACAGAGAGATCTTTGGGACGCGAAACTAGTAGGTCACGTAATACATATAATACATGTAGCTTTGATTTTCGGTATGCTTCTTTTTAATCCGCCGCAGCGCAGCGGAGGCGGCCAGCCCACACTACACCAACCAATCAGGCCCTAACACCCACAAAACAAGCGCCCAGAGTGCTAGTCTTTAACAAGAAAGTGAATGAATGTCTGGCTGGCTGGCTGGCTGTATGTATGTATGTCTGTCTGTCATGTCTCCCTAATCCAGACTTTTGATTGGATGTACACAATCACTTATCAAAGTACATTATTGAGACAATTCTGACATAAATTCTAATTTCGGTATGTAGAAAATTCTAGAAAGAGCCAATGTAGTCTCTATACGAAACTTTAGTACATGCTCACTCCGATTTGGCGACCCCTTACATGTCAGCATAACCAAAGCCGACGTGGGTAACACTCGCTAATAGACGCTCAATTTTTTTTATTATTAGACGAGGTTTTATTTCTTGTTAAGGCGATACATATGAAATCAGAGAAACTGTTGAAGGTACCTAGTTGGGTACACGCTAATAGACTCTCAATTAGACGAGGTTTTATTTCTTGTTAAGGCGATACATATGAAATCAGAGAAACTGTTGAAGGTACCTAGATGGGTACTTTCAGCACGTAGTATTTTGTTTCATTCTAATTTTGCTAATTTACTCTCGAAAACCGGAAAAAAACTTATTCCTTCCAAAAATGAGCCCACATTCGTGGCGTTATTTACTTGCTGACCGCTGTTATGAAGCTACAAGAAATACAAGCGAATAGCACGCTGATACAAGCTTTCGAATAAGAGTACTTTGACTTTTATCGAGTTCGTGTAGCTAGTATAAATTCGCAGGACAGAGAAGTACAATTTTGCTAAATTGGATGAGTTCATACGTCGCAGTGAAGGTATACGGATACGCTGTTTAATTACATTAACATAGTCTGTCTCAATAATCCACACTGCATATTACTGATTTCTTAACCGGAACAAAAATCAGTTTGCCAAAAGTGATCGAGAATAAACACAATTTAAAAGAGTGGATATCTACCACAAGACATTAAGAGTGATGGTGATCTTGTCGTCTAATTCTTCGACAGGTCAAGCTATCGTCGCTCCAAGGTTGGTGGCGCCCTTCATGGTCACCCGCGTGCGCCTCCATGACAGTAATGTATTCACCTTGAGCTAACGCTGAGGTGTTTTCAGGTGACCACCGTTACCACCGCATGGCAGTAACGGTTTAGATATTGCAATACATGATGGCGTGTGCCGTTTGCTTCGCCTTTTGTAGGAGCGCAGGTGCTTTGTCCGCGAAGAGATTCGGGCGAGCGAATTTCTTCAGTATCTTCTCGGGAGGTATATTTCTCCGGTTAAAGCGTGCATGCGATTATTTCGGCATCCGACTCAAGGATCAACTTATTCTGTGGTAACGCTACCTATCCACTTGGAAGGGATGAGTATGGTCGCGTATCGCGATCAAGCGACGACCCCCCACCTCCACAACTTGATCAATCGAGGTGATAAAACAATGCGAGTTTTTCAAACTGTGTGCGCGTAACCCAGAAGCTACGGTCAATCTACTGTACAAGGATGTACCACGAAAATACAGGTGGACGGAGCACAAGACGTGGGAACTGTACAAGAAGTACGTCGCTTCACTGGGACGCTTGGTACATGTATCTCCGCAAGACCCGGGCGGTTATACTTGCGACTTCTCTTGTGTAACCGACGCTCGCCTAAGTCGTTTGCGGATCTTCAAACGATTGGTGGAACGGAGCATCCTACACAACAGCAAGCCTCTTTGGCTCTTGGGAATTTGGAAAATGATGACGAGTGGATACACTGTTTAGACGCGAAGCGGCTGAGGTCAAGATGCCTTACCAGCTTCGCCAACTCTTCGGAATCATTTCGGTATACTCGATGCCTGGCAATACCAAGGATCTCTGGGACAAGTTCAAGAAGGAGATGTCAGAGGATTACGCACGCAGCATTGAAGAAAGAGATGCGGACCTTCACATTGTGCGCGAAGAGGCGGTACGTCTTCGCATGGCGGAGTATAAGGCGTTGAAGAACTTGGCGGATTACTTGGCTTCGAACCAAAAATTCCTCGAAACGTACGGTCTTCCTCAGCTAACCGATTACGACGATATATCCGCTGACGTGGACGGCCCGGGTACAGCGTCAGTGGATGTTGTACAGCAAGAGATTGACACCTACCCCCAGAACGAACTGGAGCATGTTGCGGAACAGGCGAGCCAGTTGAACAACAACCAGAGAGAGAGTTTTTGACCAAGTTACTGCAGCTGTGAGCAGACCGGTTGGAGGGGAGAAACATTTTTTTGGATGGACCGGGCGGAACAGGAAAGTCATTTCTGCTCGAGCAAATACTCGCTCACGTTCGGATGCAACGTAAGGTTGTCATCGCTGTTGCATCGAGCGATATCGCAGCTACCCTGTTAACCGGAGGACATACCGCGCATTCGACGTTCCGGATCCCCCTCAAACTTACAGAGACGTAGACGTGCAGCCTTTCACGGCAGAGACAGAAAGCTGAATTGATTCTGTAGCGCGAGTTTGATCATCTGGGACGAAGCGCCGATGATGAACCGAACGTGCTTCGAAGCGGTGGACAGGTCGTTCGGGATATCATGAAGAATGAGCTGGAACCGTTCGGTGGAAAGGTAATGGTGTTCAGTGGTGATCGCCGCCAGATTTTTCCTGTACTAAAGGATGATACGCGTGCGGAGACGATTGAAGCTTGATTCAAGTTATCTTCACTTTGGGCACATTTCCGTTTAGTGCGTCTTACCGAAAACATGCGTGTCCGCACCGCTCCTGACGCGGCAAGCGCAGAAGAATTGGCAGAGTTCTCGAAATCTTTACTTCAAATTGGAGAAGGTCGTTATCCTGTCAATTCAGAGATCAGCGACGACAACACATGCCATCCCAGTGAAATGTGTATTATTCCAGAAGGGTGGAGACAAGAAATTGCCTCTGACGAAGACGACGTGGACATGGAGCCTCCCCCAAATTTCACACTACTTCCTCCTGTGGATGACCAGCACGAGCGAGACTTGGACGGAGTTGAAGAAGATCGACGAGTCCGAAATGTCAACGCACTCATCGATGCGGTGTACCCTGGTGTTGATGCTGATAATTTGCCCGATGAATACTTCGTTGAGCGAGCCATACTAGCTCCCACAAATGCGAGTATTCGGCGTATCAACGACATGGTTGCGGAACGACAGTCGGGGAATTTCTCTCGATGGACAGACTCGAAGGGGTCGCGGACTCAAATATGTTTGAGCAGGAATTCTTGAAATCGCTTAACTTTCTGGTATCCCCCCGCACAGGAGTGTCCTGAAAGTTGGGACACCCATCATCATGATTCGAAACCTGAACAGCGACGGAGGATTTTGCAATGGAACGCGACTTCGGGTTGTGTCACTGTGCGAGAGGAATATCGAGGCCAGCATTATGTCCGGGTTGTTCAAGGGTAAGAAAGTGTTAATTCCTCAATTGTAAGGAAAAGCGTTCTTGCACTTCCGAACTTGCAACAAAATCAAGAACCAAATTACGCGAAGCATAGATTTAAAAGCTGCTGCAGCAGCACATTGCTGCTGATTACGTTCGTTCATATTACATGAAGTTTTGTTTTAACAAAATAAGCTAAACAACTTGATCAGGACGGTTCTACATCTAATTACATGTGTAGTACGCACCGTGCTCTATTCAATCGCGTTTCAATTTTAAAGAATGCTCTAATTGGGGCACATCTTCGGAATATTATGTAAATCGATATTGATGGGAGCACATTTTCTTAACAAATATATATAGCATGAGATGCCCGATTCAGCATTTCTCATAGCAGGTCTAGCATCGGTCAAGCTTAAAAGTGAAAAATCTGATTCGACGGTGACAGTGTTGAGATAAGTATGCGGGCTTCTTGACTTGAGAAAAGGATTGGACATACAGTACGAACGAAACTGGCCACGATCGGCAAATTTGGTCAGAATTCACAATAAACCGTCGTCGATCACAGGGAACCCATCTTCGATCCTCTCTGGAGTCTATGAGTCATAGACTATGAATATTATATTTGGGATGTCAGTGAATCCTCTCGACCGAAGTTTATAGCACAAGCTGAAGTTTCTCCTCCACGTGAGACGCGTCATGTGTGTGTTAAGACGTTTGACCAGCTGTTCGACGCGTCGTACTTGTAGTTCGGTCATACTCAGCGCAAGTCACCACAAGATGCTGTGGCGTTCATCCAATCTAGGGTTTACAGAACCAACTCACCACCAAGAAACTTAACAGTTTGCCAAACCATACAAAACTCAAGTTTTAGTACAATCGATGTATGCCACACCACTCTCCCTTAAACAGTATCACCCTCCAAACTCCAATCAGCACCTAGAGGCTCAGATCACATAATGCACGGCTCCAGACGCGTCCTGCTTCGTGCCGCCGCGCGTGCCAACGGCGCCACGCGCCGCTCCCTCACGTCGCTCAGCAGCAGCGCTGGCGTCTTGGCTGCTCGCTCGTCCAATACAGTCTCACTAAAGCTACGTGGCGCC
The DNA here is from genome assembly GCA_033557915.1 of Phytophthora tentaculata. NCBI lineage: Eukaryota > Oomycota > Peronosporomycetes > Peronosporales > Peronosporaceae > Phytophthora > Phytophthora tentaculata. Next base: position 691,542 of record JAUCEA010000006.1, read on the forward strand.
TGCGCTGTGCCCGTGCGTGCGCAGCGTCTCAACGCCGTGCCGGCCGTGCAGTTCCGCGCGTTCTCGAGCTCGGGTGAGGCTACAGACGTGCCCGTGCCGTCCATGGGTGATTCTATTTCGGAAGGAACCGTGGTGGAGTGGCTCAAGCAGCCAGGAGATGCTGTGGCCGAGGACGAGGTCGTGGTTGTGCTCGAGACGGACAAGGTGAGCGTGGACGTCCGCGCTCCCTTCGCCGGCGCCATAGGGCAGCAGCTGGCCGCCATCGACGACAATGTAACCGTCGGCTCACCTTTGTTCCAGATCGTCAAGGGTGCGGCGGGCGCGGAGAGCGCACCTGAGACCAAGACGGAGACCGCGCCGGCAGCCGCTGCTCCGTCTGGCGTGGAGACGACCGTGCCTGTGCCGTCCATGGGCGACTCCATCTCAGAGGGAACCGTCGTGGAGTGGATCAAGAAGGCCGGAGACTATGTGGCAGAGGACGAAGTCGTGGTTGTGCTTGAGACGGATAAGGTGAGCGTGGACGTGCGCGCGCCCAAGGCCGGCACCATCACCAAGGCTCTGGCCGACGTGGACCAGACGGTGGAGATCGGCGTGCCGCTCTTCTCTATGGTGTACGGCGGTGAGGCCCCCGCCGCCTCGACGTCCGCCGCTGCAACTCCGGCTTCAACTCCGGCACCAGTGTCGACCCCCGCTCCGGCATCGACGCCGGCACCTGCCGTGCCGACGCCCGAACCAGTTGCTGGCACCAACCCGCTGTTGGCCACGCCCGAGCGCGCGTCTCGTCGGGAGAAGATGAGCCGCATGCGTCTGCGTACGGCCGAGCGCCTGAAAGAATCGCAGAACACGGCGGCCAGCCTCACGACCTTCCAGGAGCTCGACATGTCCAAACTAATGGGTCTGCGTAAGCAATACAAGGACGCGTTCGAGGCCAAACACGGCGTCAAGCTGGGCTTTATGTCTGCGTTCGTTAAGGCCAGTGCGTCGGCGCTGCTGGAAGTCCCCGGCGTCAACGCAATGATCGACGACGAGCACCAGGAGATCGTGTACCGTGACTACGTGGACATGAGTCTGGCTGTGTCTACGCCCAAGGGTCTAGTGACGCCCGTGCTGAAGAACACGGAGTCCATGAGCTTCGCTGATGTGGAGAAGGGACTGGCCGAGCTCGCTGCCCGCGCGCGTGACGGCAAACTGACGCTGGAGGAGATGACGGGCGGTAACTTTACCATCTCGAACGGCGGCGTCTTCGGCTCGCTTATGGGCACACCTATCATTAACCTGCCGCAGTCCGGTATCCTCGGTATGCACGGCACGAAGATGCGCCCCGTCGTCGTGGACGGAGAGGTGGTCGCGCGACCCATGATGTACCTGGCGCTCACGTACGACCACCGCCTCATCGACGGCCGTGAGGGCGTCACGTGCCTCAAGGCCATCGCCGACAAGATCGAGAACCCGGAGCGTCTGCTGCTCGACATTTAGAAATGTTCGAGGATTTCTTACAGGTGTGAGAAGTGCAAGGAATATATACAGAAAGCAATAAAATGTGTTCTTGCAAATAATTTATGTTTTCTTACGGATTCAGACGGACGAAATCCTCCAGAGCAATTTCTTGCGTGTTTTCACACCTGTGGCGAGCTTGATCAATGCGCGCGGCTGGGACATCGGGTGCACGATGTAGCTCATAAATTCCCCGCAGTAATTGCATCTCTGGCCGTCTCGGTGTTGGCGTTGCGCGTACATCCAGACCTTGTAGCGAAGGTTGGCAAAGTAGTTGAAGCGCCGCTCGAGCTGGTAATCTGGTTGATCAGAGACTGCTGTTGACTTGATAGTCGGGGTGTGGGAAGTATGGTGCGTGAGGAGCACATCTATGCGGTAGTACACGACGCCGTTGCGCTCGAATGTGTCGTTGATCTCGATGTGATCGATCTTCTCCAGGAATGACAGCGGCGATAGATCAGAAGACCGCGTTGGCACGATTGTCAGCTTTGAAAGTTTTTGTAGCAATGGCATGTCGTTCCTGTACATGCTTGAGTGGGTGGCAGAAAATATGAGAATGAGCCAGCCTACTTCGGTTTTCGTGAAAAGGCAGCTCCTTTTGTTCTTGGGGCTCTTGGGACTGTCTCGGTGCTGCGTGGTACGTACACCTGCGGAAACACTTTATGCGCACGTCCCATCAATTCGTTTATATGAACCGTGCGTCATGTCAAGTTTTCGGCATGAATGGCATGACAAGACAACGTTGCCGTGTTTCATAATACTACTGCAGCTTTGGTATGCTGACATCATGCGTAGCAAGAGGTTGCCACGACTTCTCTGTGCACCGACAATTCGTGGCAAGCTGTGACTGTATTATCGACGAGAGAAGAAGGAAGCATGTTCCGACAAGTTGTAAGAGTTGCGCGTCGCAGGTCAAATCGCGACCCTGGCTCAGCCTTGGGTATCTTCGGATGACGAAGAGTGTGCATCACACTGCTTGGACGACGCCGTGCAGAGACCGTGTGTTTACCCTGTATGCCCCACACGATTGTTCCAATGATCTCGCTGACGCTGTGAGACAAGGTGTGCCACGCCTTCGCGTGGACTTCTGCTGCTAACAAAAAAGATTGGCTCTTTGACGAGGCGACACGGCCCGGTGTCTTATCTTCCAGCGCCAACAAACACTCTATCTAGTTTCATTTTTCATTTGGCCGTGTGCTATTTAAGCCTTCCTCACTGCCCCACACAGCCATGTCTAGCACTTCTGTATTGGTGTTCCGCGTCCTCGCCGGCATGGCGACAATCTGCATGGTCTCCAGTCCATCGCTGCTCATGTATCGCATCCACCACCAGAAACACGTCGGTGACGTTTCTGTCTTCCCCCTCGCAGCACTTCTAGCGAACTCCCACGTCTGGTACGTACGTCTCATTAATCTCCACCAAATGAACAATGAATCGCTAACACTTTGACTTCAGGATGATGTACGGCTACATTGAGGGTATGTGGTTCCCAGTCTTCGCTTGTTTCCTGTACGGCGAGTGCTGCGCCGTCGTTTTCCTGTGCGTATACACCTTCTACTGTGCGGACACGCGCTAGGTTCTCAAGCACAAATCTGCCGTCTTCATCAACGCGCACATGGTAATCGCTGGACTGGTGAACAACTCGATCTGGCTCGTGTACGGCGTCCTTATCACCAATTGGTTCATCATCTTCATCAACGTTTTATTCGTCTCGGCCAACACGTTCACGCTGTGCTTGTATCGAGTCTACGACCCGCGCACACACCCGCTGCAAGATGGTTGGGACACTCACGACGTTGACCAGGGAGAAATCTCCGTCTGCGTCAAGCTCACGCCCCGTGCGGACACTAAGAAGTCGATCACGAACCTACCAAGCCCCGAGTACGCGTTCATGGTGTCGCCCAGGCTCGAAAGTCTCAATGCGAACCAGTCGTAATACCATCTGTTTTGAAGTGTCCATTTGCGAACTTAATCAATTTGCACATAAAACACTCGATTTCGGTGGTCGATATTATGTGGTCACACTAATCTCTCACACGTCAGCTCAAGGTCATCGAAGGAGACATACTTCCCCGACTCAAAGTCTCCATTGGCAGCCACGACGAACCCACGGTGCGACGATTGCTGTGTCGGTACCAACGTGTTCTGCTCCTTCATCTCCACGAACCACTTCGTTAGTTCCGGTGCCATAAGTGGCGATTCGCGCATCGTTCGCTGCATTTCTGTGTCCATCGCACCAGGAGAATACGAGAACATGCGCACCTTGTTGCAACTCTCTTGTTCCGCCGCGAGGACACGGAAATGCATCTCACGTGCTGCTTTGGCAGCGCAGTACTGACTTAGCATCGGATGCGGCGCGATCGCTGTTCTCGACGACACGTTGAGGATAACCAGCTTGGTCGTATCATCCGACACTGAGAGTTTTGTCATATCACGTCTTGAGGCACCGAAGACGTCGAGGAAGCGCTTGTTAAGCCACATGACTGACGTCACGTTGAACTCAAAGTGTCGAGCCATTTTCCTCGGTGACGGACATTCTTGAGCGAATCCCAAACTCCCGAGGGCACCAGCGTTATGTACGAGAAATATGGTGTCGTAAGGTGCCGATTTAGTCAATTGAGCCAGCAAAGCGTCGAGCTTCTTGGTGTAGTCGAAACTGTCGCTGAGGTCCACGGTTTGGATAAATATCCGAAGTTCTTCGGCGTGTTGCAGAGAATCTCGAGCCTCTCGAACCAATCTCGAAGTCTCCTTAAGACCAGTTTCATCTCGAGCCCATAAAAACTGCTGGAATAGTTAGGAAGAAGCACGAAAATAAAATAAAATGCAAATATTACCAAATCCAAGTCACTTGAGGCAAGCTCGCGCTCAAAGTCGAGAGCCAAACAGCGGCCAAAACCCCTCGAGGCGCCCGTAACAAGCACCGCAGAGTGCATGGGAATCAACGAAGTTATTGAAAGACAAAAAGATCTTGAAGGAACTTTAATGTACCCATTTAAGAAATGTAGCCGTATCATCACTTAGGCTTACGCAAAAAAAACGACAATCTGACCAGGTTTTATCTTGCGTATTGTATTCTGTCAGTAAGCACATAAGGTACTTACATTATTTAGGGAGCCATGATTGGTTTATCCTGGTAGTGGTTCGTTTACGAAGTACGTACAGCCCAACCAGGATTAATTCGCAGAACTGGTCAATGTGGTGCACATAGTTTTGAGGCATACAAGTTCTAGCTGTATCAGTTAACCCCTCAGTTACCGGAAATCAGGCCTCTGAACGTCTTATTTTTCGTCGTAAGTTACGACGTTCTTTTGGATTAGTATTTGTATGGTGTGGTCCTTTTTACATACAGATACATGCAAAGGAGTGTATAAAGTTTACGGCTTTTGGTGGTAACTTACGACGTAGGATTGCAGTCAAATGAAAGCTATTCCCCAACTTACGACTTTAGTTATTCTCTGTTTAAAGCGTGAATTTACGTCGTAAGTTACGATGTAGAATTTGTTTTCGGCGTAACTTACGACGTTGGTAACAGAGGGGTTAATAAATCGAGTTTTGTGCATGGTTTGTGAAGAGCTATAAATTCGCGGAGGCAAATGGCAACATTAATTGGTCACTTTTCCCAGGAGTATTGGCTTTAAAAGGTCACATAGTTGAGGTTACTTCATGCACTTTTGAAGAAATATTTAAAAATACACTCGAAAGTACTCGTTTAGGCGGTGTTGTTGCCATTGTACAAAATTAAAATTGCTTCTATCATGCAACGGTATGCTTGGGTCTACATACAAAACCACCGCTGCCTCTGTCAATACATGGCGCAATATTGCAGAGCGCAGGAGATGTGTATGAGGCTTTACGCCCTCGTTTTTCTGGTAAGGCAAAGGTGTATAAAACATAAAAAGGGGTAAAAGGAGACGCTTAGCAGACACGGCTTGGGCCCAACGGCGCTTATTGCATATGACCAGAGCACAACGTGTTCAGCTGCGGTTTCAGCGGCTTGCTTTCCTCGAATCCAATTACTGCATGTAGTAAAGCGCAGTTCTTCTCCCGAGCGGCGAACACCTCCAACCCTTTCAGAACTACTTGTTCAGTCACGCTTCGTTAAAATAACTCAACCTCGCGCTAACTGTCAATGAGGGCTCTTCGATTGTTGTCGCCAATTGAAAACAAATTAAAACCGCTTCGATTAACTTACCACCCCTTGTGCACCCCTACCGATTCGGCGCGAGGGAAAAGTGGCTACCACACGACCGAAAAAGTAGGAGTGAGCTGAGCGATGAGAAAATTGCACAATTCGCTGAATTGACTACTAATAAGACAGAACCTGACATTAGCTTACTTTAATGAAGAGATTTTCTATCGATGGATAGAAAGCGACGACATCTTTCAAGGCGATATTACCTTCCTAAAACGATTAACAAGTTCAAGAGGCGTAAAACTGAAATCGCGTTTTTATAATACATGTAACAGATTTTACCATATAGTACCCGGGCTACTATTCTTTAGTGCCCCTCAAAAATCGATCATTTTTGAAGAGGGGGTCACTATATGAGCAAGGGGCTCTAAATGTTGCTTATGGACTCAGCACAACTTGGTATCCCTATTGCTGTAGTATTAATCCAGTATAGCACGTATTGCTTCTCTTTAAAGGGGCTAGCGTTGCATCTTATCGTCGTGAGTTTGAAATTATAGACGTGTTGTTTTGAAAATGTGCTATTATTTGTAGGCCAGATTTATATTTATACCGGGTCTCTATTGGTACAGGGCTTTTATACTTTTGAGCACAAGTCAGTTTTAGTACCGGTCTTTTAAATAAAACGGGGCTCTTATGCGGTAAAATCCGTCTGTTCTTTTAAAACAATATTGTTTTAAAAACGGCACTACCAGCCCAATCCTCTACTTAGTTTGTCGCTAATAAATGAACGTCGTTAATCACATAAGGAATACGGTACTGTTAAAAAGATAGTTTTGCTGCTTGCCCAATCGAGATCTTCACGCATCGAAGTCGCTTCATGACTAGGCTGGTCGGTCTTCGCACCTCACCTTCCGAGTCGCTTTCTCCGTTGATTTCACGTGGTTCTGCTACGATTTTAACGGGTAAAACCACCTGACGGTCTACCGATAGACTTAGCAGCTTCTTGCTAGGCCAAGGTGTACGTCTATCAATAGGAAATCACGACAACTTTTTAGGCGCTGCGAGCAATAAATTAAGGCGTTTTCTAGCTGCTGCTGTCTTCGCTGTTGCTCACAAATTCATCATAACCAGTAAATCAATAAGTTGTTGTCTGTAGTGAAGTAATGCCACTCCACCAAGACGTCTGTGGTCTTCCAACTCGATCTGCTGTACGTGATGAATAGCCACCGACAGAAGTTTAAAATCAGCACAAAGCGACGTTTCTTCACAGCCACAAAGTCGTGCTACGCACGAAGAATATCTGAAATTTCGAGCATGACAAGTAAACTGTAGCTTGCGCTCATGTACATGTAGCGCGAATTGCCGGATACAGTACGAACATTTTCAGCTAGGTGCTGTGCTTGATATCCGGACGGCGCCAAAAACATATTAGGGCACTATTTACATCATAAGGGACAGCCAACTCGTGCTATGCAACAGCGCCGCCGCGTGCTCCCCACCTCCGGCACATTTACTTCCAATGCCAGCGGCTGGTCTCGCAGCTGATGGTGGTCTCTTGGCAGCACCACTACAGGACCTACAGCCGGATGGCGGACGGCCTAGCCAATATGGCCACGAACAACTGCAGAAGCGTACAAGTATGCCCTACGCACAAGATTGGTTCCTTCGAGCACTGGGCTGTGGTGTATGAAGCTGCAGCTAGTGACGTCGGGCACTGGCTACAGCGGAACTCTGATGAGAGCCTCTCGAGGTTCGCGGCCTCGCCGCTGTAAGGCGTGAGGTGAGACAGGCCCGTAGCCCCGTCAGGAGGCACAGACGGGTTTCGCAGGCTTCGGGGGTATCTAACCTCCTGGTTTCGTTAGAGTTGTTTGCATACAAATGTTTCAAAAGACGAACCGTGATTTCTGGGATTTAAAACTAGTAGCCAAGGCTACCAGAGTGGCGCATGCTGATGACCGAGGATAGCAGCGACTTCTGTAGATCAATGCAGCAGTTGGGTATTGCAGATTCCACTCCAGTTGGATATTGCAATATTAGCTTTCACGCGATCTCTCCTATTAATTGCAATACATTTTCGGCGGATAAATCAATTTATTTTTTTCCTTGTCTGGGCGAGATGAAATGCACCACCATTTTTTTGTTTTGCCGATAATTACAAAAGTAATTATCGGATGGATGCCGGAAGACACGCAATGAAAACAGTGTAGCACAGAGATCACAGGCAAACGCACTTAGTCTTCTTTTATTACCATGGAGGCTAGCAATATCCTCGATAAGGGTAATAATTTTACGAACGCGCTTACTGTAGAGTAACAGAGTTATTGATGTAAAGAGGGTACATGTACAAATATAGTGTCATAAATAAATTATGCGAGGAAAGTCGGATCCCTGGTAGACTCTGAAATAAATTTCAGAGAACTCATAAACTTTGATGCAATGTAGCCATGTCATGTTCTGTAATCTGCTCCAATTGTTCATGTCGTCCAGGGGCCAATATATATGGGGTATCGCAAAATATGTGGGGCAGGTGTGAACTAGATCGTCTGCGACTTACCCCTGGAAATACAATTTTTAATATTATTTTAATAATAATAATAAAAAAATTTCACAATATCACAAAGATATCAACATATCTTTGTGATATGTACTGTTTTATAATAAATTTGCCCAAACTTGCACGCAACAGCTAAGACCGTAATTGCCCCTGAGGTAGAGAGTATATGGTCAGCATTGCACGTGCTGGTGTGCTCAAATTCCATGATCGTGAGGTTATGGAGAGATATTAAAAATACATGTGCTGTTAAGGTGTAACTGGTATAGGTACTGTATAGGCATTTTGTAGTCGCTTATTTTACTGCTGACTTATTGGTACTAACTAACTGTACTGACTCACTGTAAAATGCAGTCATGTATGCAGTTTCAAACTACCGCAGGATTTCCATTACAGCTGGAAAGCGTTATGTATGCAGCTCCGAGCAATTGCAGGATTTCGATCGTAGCTGGATGGAAATCCTGCGCTTGCTCGGGAGCTGTACACACATGCCTGGAAATCCTGCGCTTGCTTGGGAGCTGTGCACACATTACTGGACTCCGTCTGCGTGTGCTCTCAATATCAATATATTACAAGCTCATCGTCATATCCACGCTCTTGAGCGTGTCCGCATTTTTTTTACTCTTTATCGCGAATGACCACCGTCAGTACATGTATCCTGCCCAATTCACTGCACTACTATATATGTACTGTACTTGGATACTGTACTGACTCAATGCACTTTCTTACTGTGGCAGTGTACTGCCTCACTGCACTGACAGTGACTGACGTACTGACTGGACGCGCTGAATGAAGTACGAAGGTTGACTGAAGTTACGCTCATGCAAGTACCGTGGCATTAATCAGTTGGGGGCTGTCCAGCCCTCATTAGAGAGCTTTCGGAGACCAAAAATCACAAGATTTGAGTTTCAGTTTCAGCGAATGAAAGTACCGTACTCACAGACGGACTCAAACTCAACTCTATCGTTGGTTAGGGTAGAGATAAAAGGGCTTGTAACTCAACTCCCCTTTTCAGTTTGAGTGGAGGGAAAAGTCACAGCACAGGTCAAGATGGTGTTCGTGGCGCCTAAACTGACAGCAGACCAAGCTTCCGCTATCATTTGCAGTACTTGGGCGGCCGCTAGAGGCAAGAGAAAGCGATTCTTGGCTATCATGCCAGCTCTTATAGAAAATCATTGCTTTCGTCTTCTCAAGTGTAACCCTCGGATCAACTTCGGCAACCAGTTCGACATAGCAATGGACGACCCTACCGCCCGCATTCGCTACAACTTCACTATCAACGAGCTCCACTATTTGGCTCTCAAAGCTACGACTGCCACAGCCTTTCCTACACACCTCGGCAGGCGACACACTCCCCATCGTCGAGGCGCTCGCAATGATGTGTCGCCGCCTATCCGAGCCGTCCAAGCTGTTCACTGTAGCCAATGAGTTTGGCCGTTCTACTGCTGCCTATAGTCGCATCTGCAAGGAGACTGTCGCTATGTTTTATAGGGAGCATGCAACCAGGCTGTATTTTGCTCGCGGCGTCGTGATTAACCGTCTCGAGGATTATTGCGAAGCGATCGCAACGAAAGGAGCTCCACTTCGCTCGTGTTGGGGTTTTATGGACGGGACCAAGCAACTCATCGCACGCCCAAGCGCGCGTAGCAGCCCAGCCTCCCCCTATGAAATTCTACAACGTTCCGTGTACAACGGCTACCCTCGTCGCCATTGCCTTAATTGGCAGGCTGTAACAGCGCCGGATGGCCTTCTTGCTAGTGTTTTTGGGCCTGTTGAAGGAAGGCACCACGATTCGACTATGCTAAGTATGAGCGGATTGCTGGATGTGAAAACGACATGAATTTTCGCGGCAAAGTGATATATGGAGATCCTGCATACGGAGAGTATACACAATTTCGCTAAGATTGCTGGATCCTGATCCTCTACCGCTCCGATATCATTACCGTATCAACGTCAAAACATAAGTATTTTTCAGCGCATTTTGCTTATATTAACCCCTGCCTAAGAGCGGTATGCTTGATCGGTGAATTTGGTTGTGGATGAGGCATTCAAGTAGCATGTATCATACTAGTATTCATTACTTAAGCATAGCATATTCTACAAGAGCGGCTGGTGCACGAAACACCTTAAGTCACAAGCTAGAGGACCATCATAGAGGAGGCGGGATTCTGCAGAAGAAGCTATCGATACGGACGCGTCGGTCAGCCGCGCGGTCTCCCTGATCAACAGAGGTCCGGGTCCAGCCACCCGACGGGCTCGCCAATATAACCTCGTGTCCAACGTCGGTGCCTGCACTTCTAAGCGAGTTGGAGATGTTGGAAGCACCACATCATCCCTCACCAGTAAAGCGATACGCTACCCCGACACCAGCACCATACGCGCCGCCGTCCAGAGAAACAACACCTCCAAGACCATCAAATTGGTACCACTGAACAAAGCAAGGTAGCCGAAAGTTGCGCTCATATGAGCGCCGCCTAGCACTTCCACCAAACCACCTCCAACGCTGCCGTTCCCGAGGCAGATTCGCCACTCATGTCCACACGCCCGCTCGATCGACTTGAATTGCAGACAGATATGTCTGACAACGAGCCAGGGTTCCACAAGCGCTTGGTTCATCTAACCTACGACGCGGTCGAGCATCTGGCTCGCGCCCCGAGCTCGGGTATCGAGTTAACCGACCACGGTAGGGTGAATTGCCTAACCTGTACGCAATCCAAGAACCAACAGTCACAGAAGGACACAGGCGAACACTCGCCGGTGGACAGGGTCGGAGGCGTCATCTGCTCCGACGTGAAGGAGCCGATGTCGCCAAGAGACCGACTCGGGAATCGTCATGGTCAATTTTGTGGACCATAAGAATAACTACTGTAGAGTGTGCTTAGCTCGTATTAAGGGCGCGATGAAGAGTTCAACATTTTTTCGCGTACTTCGATAAGAGATTCGACTGTAAGATCCATGTGTTGAGGACGGATTCGGGCGGGGAGTGCGAGAACATAGATCTCTTCTGTAAGAGCACCGGAGTGGCCAAGCAGAAGAGCGAGGCTCGCGCCCAGGCGAGCAACGGCAAGGAGGAACGAGTGCACAGGGCGGTCATGGATATGGTCAGGTGCATGCTATTTGCGTGTGGTCTGCCTTTGAGCTTTTGGGGGAACGCGGTGCAGTACCCCGCGTACCTTCTGAACAGATCCCCAACGATTTCGAACCCGGGTCGAGCATCTCCCATAACGGTGCTGACCAAGCAAACGCCTCAGCTGGGCGATATTGTGGTCTTCGGTTCGCCGTGCATGGTGTACCGTGACCCGCGCAACAAGAACTTCTCTCATCGCGCCCAACAGGGGATGATCGTCTGCGTGGGTGAGGAAGCGAAAGGCTATCGAGTCTACTTACCCAAGGATAAGGTGGTGGTGACAACCCAGCACGTGAAGATAATTAAGGCCTTGGATAAGGCGCAGAACGAACAGGCCCAGCGTCTCTACCTACAGGAGGACTCAGCCGAGGCTGAGGAGGAGGACCAGAGCGAGGATACATCGCCAGCCGAGGCGGCGACGCTCCGGGTGTCAGAGCCACGAGTGGCAGCACGAAGATCGCGAAGAAGCGAAACAAGAAGTCCAAGAAGAAGAAGAGTTGCACGCGAGATCGACCTATGACGAGGTCGGTGGGCAAGAAGTCTGCGAGAAATGCGGTCGAGCCCGCGGGACAGGAGAGACCGGCGACGACCTGGTGAGCAATATCGTCGAGGTGGATCCTCGCAACTATGGAGAGCTATGCGTAGCCGTCTCCGATTGAAATGACTGAAAACCATGGCCGAGGACCTGTGTGCTGTGGAGGCGAACGGCGTGTGGGAGATAGAACGGCTCCGGCATGGAGTGCGTGTAATACACAAAAATTGGGTATACAAAACCAAACGGGGCGCTGTCAGCACTGAAGCCAGATGCCTTCATAGACTTCAGCACAACATCATCCGAAATATTGCGCCACGTATCGCTTACCCATCCAGCCACCTCATCAACGCCCGGAGCTCGTGGGTTTTCAGCCCGCGAGTAAGGCACTCAGGCCAACGTCTTCCACTCGTTGATCACGCTGGATAAACTGGTTTAAAAATCCTGATATCTCTAGCTTGGAGATATGGCGTTAGGCCGCCTGGAATTACCAGCATGTCCGCCGTTTTCATCGCATGCTTGGCCTTCACAGCTGTAGAGATGTGAGCCCGCATGGAATCCCATTCGATCCCGCGCCCTGGCGTTGAGTCAAATACCCCTGAGAACATGAGATCAATCCACTGCTCAAGAAGTTGCGAGTCCGTCCAAGCCCGCTCTTGGTAGGTTATGTACACTAAGCCACGCTTCTCGATAGTGGCCTTTTATACCTTAACGCCCTTCCACATCAGCAGCGGTGATAATTTCTTGCCTTCTGCAGTGACCGAAAGGGCAACAGTTCTGCGCATCGACGCGAAGACAGTGGACCTAAGTACAACATGACGCGCATCTGTAACATCAAAGGTATCCCGACGAGGGCCTTTAAAGAAGGCAGCCGTTTCATCCATCAGAAGTGTCGAAGCAAAGTTTAGCGTGAGATTCTTCGTGGAGAGATATGTCATGTAGCGAACAGCCCTTGATGTCAACTCATCGTCACTTAGCACAATCAGGTTTGTGATCCGTCTCAAAGAGAACGCGTAGCGTGCCATGAATAGTGCGAGGCACTTGTCTGAAGACCGGAAGTCCGGTGTCTTCAAATTCTGCGCTCGCAATCTCCAGCGCAGTTAATTGGACCCACTTCTGTGAAACCTTCTCTTTAGACGCTCACATACGCATGTGATCAAAGAGGGTATCTTCCAGCTCCCCTAGGCGTGGATGAGCACCCGCACGCAGAACACGAAGCTGCAGGATCAGTACGATCCGGATCGCGGCTCTATTGCTCCACCAATACCGAATCCGAGCGCCCGAAATGTTCCACCTAGCTCCCATTTGAAGTGCTTTACCAGGGGCCGGACAATATACATTGAAGATTGGTTGTCAGCTCGCCCATCTTCATAATCAATATTGTGACAATGTCAATATCGGCCTCAATAAATTGCAATATGTAAATCTAATTGTATCTAGGATGTTGAAGTGTCACTAGCAAGAGGTCCAACCAGCACTGTCCAAACAGAAACGCAACACAGACTCCCAAGGGCCGCTGCCTGCGTCCATAAAGAAGCTGGTCAAGAAATGAAAATCCAAATCCAATCTACACCCTAAACCCTACTATAATCGATATCGGTTTGGGCTTTTACCTATTTGTTAACGTGCCAGTAATTATACTAAAGACAGGCTTCAATGTTGAGCGACCATTGAACTTGCCTCGTGATTCATGACCTATATTGGAATTGCGACCTTACGGTCATTTGGCGATTTTGACTAAAGTGTCCATTCACGATTTGCACACCCACACCCACGCTTCCTATGCGACATGACACGTGCACGTACGCGTCTTAGACAACATGGACACCTTGGACACCTCCATACATGCACAGCGAGCGCTCCGCTCAAGTACGACACTAACTTGTCATATACAACATGCTCTTCCTCCCGTCACCTTCTATCACTTCCATAGTCGGGATCCACGTTTGGTGAATTGCATCTCTCGGAAATTGCGTCCAAGCAGCGAAGAATTCCAGCAGAGGTCCAAGCTGCGATTGTCGCTCGAGCCTAATCTAAAGAGGAAGAGATATCCAAGTACATCGACTTGTCCTGGATACTTGCTACTTCAGTTCAGGTGAGGCAGTTGTTCTGGTCGATGAAATGCATGCTGGGCTACCTACGGAAGGGTATGAGCCCTGAAACAATGGAGGCTATACTCTTTTTGCGGATGAACTGGGATCTCGTAACCAACGTCGTCACATCAAATGTGATACAGAAAACTAGAGAAGTGGATGTAGAAGAGCTTGAAGAGTGTGACCTAATGGCTTAAGCTTCCTCACAATAACTGTAAAATTTATAGTGCATATTGCAGAGGTCCCTGCAATCAATATTGATATTGCACAATATACACTATTGCACAGTTACAATTCTTTTTTGCAGGCCCCTGGTGCTTTACAGCACGTGTAGGTACTCCAGCACCAGGGCATTTGATCCACTCGATAACTCCTCGCTTCGGATCTACGTAATTTGATTAGAATGGGTATATTATTTGGAGTGGCCTACTAATTGCAGTCCCTAAAAATGAACATATTCAGAATGGGTATATTATTTGGTAGAACCCGAGGAATTCCGTTGCAACCGGCAACAAGAACACAGTCCCGTCCTTCCTGGCGTGCATTTAGCACCCACGTACGAGCCCGTGCATTGGGTCCTTAGGCCTGCTTCCGGTGGGGGAATTATGCTACTTGGCATCAATTTTGCATAGCCCATTAAAAATTCAGAATAATGATTGGAATATCTATTTTTACGGTTATGCTATTTACAAAATGCATCACTTGAACAAAGAATGAACTAAATTTCACATAGGTAATCTCGAATTAATCCTGGTTGGGCTGACCATAAACGAATCACGACCACGAAAAATAGTGAAGCTGCTTAACCCTTTCGTGCGCCTCCTTGTAAACCTTAGTATTCAAAATAATGAAAGGCGTAGTTATTAACAATTTTGACAAAGTTTTGTTGTTTCACAATGGCATAAATCTAAAGAAAATTTTCCAATCAATTCTGTTCGAATTTTCGCTCCCGCGGAGCAGATAGATACACAACTCTCGATATGTTAATGTTGAGCACGGCCATCATCATGAAGACAACTCCTAAAAAGGTGCTGCGGCTTTCGATCCGAAATCGATCCCTGCTGCCATCTCCACTACGACGCACACGTAGTCGACGAAGATTTCCAACACGAACTGGAACCCCATCATGCCCACTTGATTAAACCGCCACTTCGCGACACCTCCTGGACTCCTCGAACCGCCAGTATCAAGCTGCAAAGCCGGGTAAAAAGGGTGTCCAGACCACCAGAAAATGATCGATTGAGAGCAACCGATCGCAATATACTCGGCATACATGTCGGCAGTCAATTCGGCGGTATGGTACGAGATATTCTGCCGTTTCCACAGCTCAAATTCCAGCTTTAAGGACGGCGGACAAACGCCGCCAGATTGTTTGCTATTAGAGGATAATTCCAGTATTTTCGCTTCAAGTTCATCAGCGCGACGTCGAATAGAACGCGCAACATAAGCAGCTTTCCCAGCACGAAGACACAACTCGAGGGCCATCGCAAACGTCCCCGCCACAAGAAACGAGTTTGTTTGCGTGCCTAATAACACGATTCGCGATTGAGTATCAATTAATACAGTCGGTAGTCCCACGAGAAGACACATGGTGCGGATCCCTCGCATTTTCTTCTTGAGGATATAGTGTCTTGCAGCCTCTTGAATCACAAGTTTCATGGTAATCCCAAACATGGTAAAGCTCATGATCACGAAAGTTTCTGGATTTAACACGCCGTACCAAGACACAACGTGAACAAATCCACCACAAAATGCGATATTGACGGCATGCGGGAGTTGGACAATGAACTCGCGCCAGAAACTTGTGGGGCGATAATTTGGGGCTCGGTGGGTCCGAGAGGTAGCTGAGAGTTTACCGACGTGTTTGGAAATGACACGTAGTGCACCCCGTCGACCGTGGCCTTGGTTGGTCTCTTTACTGTAGATTCTCCTACCTGCGATCACGATACCCGCTGTGAAGACCAGATTGAACATATTGCCGATGTAGTAGTGAAGTTTGAAGGCGAGCAGATGGTTCATCAGCGACGTATTTTGCACCACTAAGCCCGTACCAATCATACCACTTAACGATACAATAACATAGGGACTGGTACCTTTGACGAGCTTCTTGAAGCAGAAGAAAAGGCTGGGTTTGTAGTCTGGAAATTCGAGGAATTGTTGAGTCATCATAGAAGGCAAATAGGCTGCCGTCATCTTGACAGCGTGTGCAAATGCAGTCCAGATCAATGCAGCCATGAGAAATTCCGGTTGGGATAGCTGTAAGGAAGGCTTGCGCGAGAAAATGTTGCCAGAGTAGAAGCAGCCATTCGCCAATACTGCGGCGATGACACACTCGATGATATTGCGAAACATCAGGAGCTGTAGTTTGGCTGCTGGTCGCCATTGTAGTTGGAGGCGACGTTGACTGTAGTTGTGTAGTTGCTTTGTTTCGGATTGAGGTAGCAATGCAATGGCCGATTTAGTTACGACCCCGTCTCGTACGGTATGTGGCCCGACTGAAGAGAAGGAGGGGGCCACACGAGAACTCGCGAGTACTGGGGCCTGGGTTGCCATGTCGGGCCTGATAGCAATAACTTTGTGTTCAGGTTAATCGGTCCTATTTTTTCTACTTCTAAAATTTTGAAAGAGCAATCAATTTCATTACCCCAAGTGCCTATTCAAATCTCAGTCTCTCAGCATGACCGAGAAAATTTTCTTTCTTCTACATTTTAGCCGCGCGTACAAGTGCGTTGTACTTAGGATCCGCGGCGAGTTTCTCAAGAACGATTTTCTTGTTCTGGTCTGATGCCGACATGAGTTTTGTGAGATATTTGAATTCGCCATCTGCGCTCTTGATCGCCTTGGACAACGCCTCCGGCTTGAGTAGGTCGTTGGCACTGACATAGCTGACAGGAAAACCGCTTACGGCTTTCTGGTTCCTCCAAGCTTTTACGATCTCGGCGTATTTTCGTATTTCTGTTTCCCCAACTTCTTCATCAGGGCTTGCACATGACTCGCAGGTGCAGCCTCCACTTCTCCAGCAAAGTCTGGAGATTCGCTTTGTCCACAAGAGCGTTGTCGAGCTCGCTCAGATTAAACAAGCTCTTCGTCCCCACTGTGCTGCTACGAACTTCTTGAATACATGCACAAACCGACGACTGTTTACTACGCTGTCACGCGCAGAATCAGACAGCAGCCGTAGTTATTAACTACGGCTGCTGTCTACTAGTTAAGGGAAGGTGTGCTTCTTCTAACGCAGGTCGGCAGACCACTACCAATGTAGAGTTCTCCGCACGTCCGAGTATTGTTTTTGTTAAGAGATCCGACCAGGATTTGGTGTTGTGCCCTTTTCACACCAATCACGCAAAAAAGCTGCTTCTCCCTCAGCACTGTCCCATTTTTTTTTTCACGTACTTGCGATAACGCTTACGCTGCTGCTCCTCATTGTGCACCACCTCTTCGTCGTTTTCAACGTTAAGCATGAGGGGAACTATTTCTTGCCGAAGTGCTCGCGGGGGAGTTAGCACCGCGCATGACTGCTGTTTTACAGTACTACTGTAGTATACGAAGTAAATTGTCCAGATATAAAAATACTTCGAAGTAAATGTGTTCTGTAAATTTATTCAAATTGACTACTCCTACAGGTACTTGAAATATAGGAGTTCTTCTGTAAATTCATTAGTACCGTAGTATATTCGAATAAACGTGTGCTCTTCATTCAACTTGACTACTCCTATTTGTTTCATCCAGAAAAAAGTACTTAGTACTTGACACAGTGTGTCCAAAGCCAAGACCTGGGCATCTCGGCGTTCTATTGTAAGCTTACCGCGTCGCTGATCCTTCTCGTCGTCGTCGGATGGGAACGTGCCGAATCGACGGTTGTCACCAATGAAAAGTTAAAAAAAATGGTTGGCTTCCTGTCAATAATCGGCGGCACCCTCTTCACGTAGACGCGTTTTACGGCTACGACGTGTCTTCTGGAGCCATCGACGAGCGGCATCGAATCGCTACAGATTGAACAACCAGCAAAATCGTGTTAGTGAAGTCTGCCACTATTAACGACCCAATATTTACTAGAGTACCTGATAGATGAACAATCAACGGCCCACGACCACCGCCATTCAGCATAACGCCAAAAACTGTGCTGACGAGCGTCGTGGGCTCCACCAGACAAAAGCCAATAAGAGGACGATAAACAACGGAAAATACGTACCAGTTAGAGCCTGCAAGAGATCTGAAGTCTTACTAAAAAAATATATACCGATTGCTATTCGCCGCCCGTTAGGACTTCGTTACCGGTGGAGATGCTCTTAGCTTACCTCTTAGAGCACGTTAGGACTTCGAATAGAACTTAAGATGCTCTTAGAGCATCTCCACCGGTATGTTCTATTCAAAGTCCTAACGGGCGGCTTTAAGACCCAAGTTGTCCCCATAGGACTCCAAGGATGACAGGATCCATCTATTCGATAAATCATACCAATGATTGAGATGCTCTGAAATAAATTTCAAATAATAGATAAATCCATCACACTCCTGCAACATTCACCACAGCACAAACACGAACCGTCACCTAAAACCTTCCAAATGGGTATTGTCAAAGTTGCTCATTGGACGAACTCAACCGCGCAGGAGGGAGTTAGATCCGCAGAATACAAGGTATCGCGTGGGCTGTCATGGCTACGTGGTTTACTGCAGAATACATGCCATGTGATAGCTTCGTCGATTAGTAATACGTGATGCAGAATACATGTATCCACTCGAATCTTGCAAGAGTTTTAGTTACGAAAGGGTTAACAGCCGCATGCGTTGCGCTATGGCTTAAGCCCAGGTGAAGTCGTACTATGGTTTATGGGCCGTGTGCGTAGCTGGCGAGTACTGTAACAGTTTCTGGAATTACAGGACGATCATTTATTTAGGATTCTTGTAAAATGTATTAAATTGAATTGATTTACGTTAGCGCGTCCACTTATTGGATTTTACAAAATCTATAAATGACTTCAGATTAGGAATGTGCTGTCGGTGTAACTAGATCGTCTTTGAGTTAGCTGGGAATACCAGTGTTTTTTCACGTAGCATTTCCAGTTGTTTTACTACGAGTAGTATTAGTGTTCCAAGCCCGCGGCGAGTGGAACTTTTTTCTGCCGTAGCCCTGTGGCGGCGAATAAAACATTTCCATGTCTACGGACATTTACTTTCTGAAAAGACGACTTGAGGATGAAAATCAAGAGACGAAAGATGATGCAGTGCTGGAGATATTACAGCAATCACTCAACCAGGTGTTTGCAGCTATTTGGAAGAAGACGACAAAGTCACGGCTCCTGCCGCCAAATTTTTGGCTACAAGACACACCAACGCGATGTATGACATGAACGAATCAACACCGACTCTCGTAAAGAACTACACCAGAAAAACAGAGCCACAGACCCCCGCGGTTCTTCTATATACACACTGAAAGACGCAAGGCGTGGTCTCGCGTCGAGGTTTCTATAGAAAAGTTATCTAAAACAAAATAGAACGCCACCTTTTATCATGCTGATTTTTCACTTGGCTTGACCATACTGCGTGTAGGTTAATTCCCGGCCTAGTTTCTACTGCCTCGATACGATTAGCTTCATGATCGACAAAGTCGTACTTCGCTGGAAGAAGCTCTGAAATTTACGATCCCTTTTCCTTTTCAATGTTAACGGTTCCCTACCCTTTAGTAGGTAGACAAAGCCTATTAACGTTTGTGTGTGAAGGTTGGGATTTCCTGTAGTGACTGCGCCTGCTTCGCAGCCATAGCATCTGCCTAGCACTTCATTTTACTTCAGTAACCACATACAAGTAACGTAAAATACCGAATAGAATGCGGCACTCTATTTGTATAAAGTGCAGTTAAATTTAGAAAGCGGACTCTATTTAACGCACACTTTATTTTCCAGTGTTTAGACATCTCGACATATTTTATGTGGTTCAAGTTGGAGTCTCGTCGTACTTATTACACGCTAATCGTACATTTTTAAATGTACATTTATTTAAAAATGTTAATATTAAAATGGTTATTCCTTGTGACCTATTGTGGTTGCCTTACCTGGAAAAAGATCTCTGACTACCAATGCTACATGGTGGTACGATAAAAGTAAAGAGAACTAAGCCTAAAACATTATGCGATCTCCACAAGACGCGCCGGATAATTCGCGATAAACCACAACAAATCCCCCGACATGGGTAAAGCGATCGCTCACTCGTCTGCTAGATGTGCTACTGACACCGGAGTAAACTCACCCGAACCAGTACGGGTCTATTAACAACGATTCACACTTACAACTACAATAAGACTGATAAATTTTACTGGATGAGAAATGCGAGTAAGTTTACTAGCAATGTGGCATGTAAGACTGGGTGGCAAAAGCCGACTCTTCTTTTCTTTATTTGTCTCGCGTAAAAAGCGCCATTGCACTAATCAGTGCGCCTTACAGAATGATAAATGAACGGTAGAATAGAAATGCTTAATCGGGCAAAGTAGCATTATATTTTGAAAGCGGTAGGCTTGCCCCGAGCAAGCCTACCTATTCCCTATTTTACGTTACTTCGTATATACTACAGTGCGCGCCATCAATATGTGCGCACGTGTTATTAGGTTTCTACTAGGTTATATAGGCAATGCGGCACACCAAAAAATACGCGGCTTGATCCGCTAGCGTGGTGGCCTTTGTTTGTCTGAGAACCAAGTCGGGCATGAGCAATGGTCCCAAAGTTGTAAGGTTGAAGTCATCTCCCGGTTGGGATATTTAGGAAAATTGGCATCGAAAACTCGAGTGCTAGGTGCCCCGATATGGACTTCTCAAGCGGCGCGAACCGCCAACTAACTTACTGTCATCTGAAGCGTTCTCTCCTACACGAGCGTGTGTAAGAATCTAGGCAACAAGTGTGCTTTCAGACACAGTGTGTGTACGCTCACGAGTGACCGGGACAAGACGACACCTGAGAAAACTCATCACCTGCATTTACCCGCCATTCAGACAGGTATTAATTTACGCGAATAGTTCGTGCAACATTCCATATTAAATTATGCGTACTTAAGCGCGAGGGCGACGACACAAGTAATATTTGTATAGTTTATTAATCCAACACAGGTATAGATGTCCATGGCCATCATGGTACTGTTTCACTGTTTTTGTGTATTACTTTTCATGACTTTATAGTATCGTTTTCGTATGAATACCCGGGTTATTTTTTTTACGGAAATTGAAACACCAACCGGATCCCCCACTTAGCTCTGAAATAAATTTCAGAGAATTCGTCGCCTCATGAATGATGGATGGGGAGAAGCGGCAGAGCCGTTGTTATACAAATGTATCGTATAGATACCTTTTAACCGTGACTGTTCAACATTGGGTCAACAATCTCTTCCAACAACATGAAGCCGAATGGTGAGCGAGATAACAAAAAGCGAGTTACGCAGTACCGTGGAATTAATCCGGTGAGGGCTGTCCATACCTAAAGGTATTTAGTATTAGCTTCAATTATATGAATTATATTTAAAATAATTTCTTGCACCTCTAGAATTTGTTTATCTATTTCAAAAAGGTAATATGGTTTGAGCGAGAATGTCATTTTCTATCATCGGAAATATTCATTCTTTCTAGAGCTCACAGCCGTAATTTCTCAGGGCCAAGCAAGACTAGCAAGACTACCACTGGCGACACACGCCGTGGCTGTTGATACGGCCCAAGCGGCAAATACAAGCGGCAATATGTAAAACAAAAAGTTAGAAACTACAGTAGGTATTAAAAGCCTGTTGATGGCATATCCTGTTACAATTTAATAAAATATCTCGGTGAGTTTACCAGCGCGGAGTAGTAAATCATTAATCATCAAAACCATGATTTTATAAGCCCACTCAATGAAATTTTATGCGCATAAATTAAGTAACGCACACCAACAGTCCCCAAATTAATCGCTATTGGGCTGTCCGTACTACGTGACCGTAGTACTACCAGGACTAGTCTTTAATGTTTTAATTATTTATACTGGGATTGCGGTACTTGCTGTGGCTCAGCCCAGATCGTATTAATGTGAAGCCTCTTTTCAAGAATTTGACTACGAATCTGACCGTCAGTGACGCCGGTAACTGGAGCCAGATACTTAGCCTGTGTTAATTGATATGAATACTTTTGAAAGAAGTATCCATCATCTTTTATCGACGGAGTTGCAGCCTTCCAGAGAAACCTCTACTACCGTACGCACTGCGTTTTTCAATGTGCTGGTGTTGCTTTTCAGCTGCATCGGGTTGAATAGGAAATATCGATTTGTGTTCACATCAGTAAAAAAGAGCCCCAGTGATTACCGAGGTATACGGCACTGATAACCTTCTTCGCACGGGCCTCACTAGGTCCGTACGGCTTGGCGCTGTGGAATCCCTGCTCCTTAGTTTCGAACTCGAGAAACCTTGGGTTGACGATACCAACATTTTTGTAGGTTTCACGCAGCATTAAAAAGCGCTCCAATGATTGACCCGGTGTGTAACCAAACGTTTTCTTTGAAATCCAGGAACTTGCAACCGAATTAGGGGTGCCTGCCGACGTACCGCTTCCCCAGGTTAAGGTCTTCGACAGCGTCCTTGTGCTCAAACTACTAAAGAAAGCACTCCCATTCGCTGTGGTGTAAGCTTTTTATATCCTCTGTAAGCAACACGATACGTACCTTGGGTATGTCTTGCGAATCATTGAACGGTGCCGCGATGTCGTCTACATTAAATTCCACTATCTCGATCTAGTCGATCGTGTCCTGACCCAGCTTGAAGCTATTCTTAGTGCTCGCCACATCTTCCATCAGCTTCAACAGCTCGTACGTAACGCATTTGTACTCATCCCATCTCGCAAGCGTATCTAGATTGCCTGTCTTCTCAATAGCGCGAATAGCGTGCCTAATCCTGTCTGCTTGCGGAATCGCTGTGACAACAGGAGCTGACTGGTCGATGTTGTACCTGTGAACCACCAGTACTCCTTGGGTCTCAACTGTAGGAAGCTCTAGGATGTCTACAAGCGGCACAGTAGTGCGTTTTGTATAGGAACCCCTTAGGATTTCCATGCGTGATAGTCATACAGCCCGAGCTCCTTTTCCTTCGTGAATACATGTCATGATCCACCTCGCCTCCTTCATCTCCTTCTTGGACTGATCATCCAGGCAAACCGAATCGCTGTAGCCTCGCTAGAACCCGTCGTTGATGGAGCAAACTCCTTTGTTGTCTTGGTGATGATTTGCGAACTTGATATTTTCACAGTTGCTTCCTCACGTACTGATTTAGGATTGCCACCATCATCATCTTCTCGACCACGGCTCGGTTCCACGAAAGACGCAGTGCGGTCTCACTACAACAGATGTAAATAAGCTCCATTGGGATTGCTTCATTCGAGCAATCAATGCTGGACATGACGGACCAACTGAAGATCGGCCTCATCACTGCATGCAAGCAAAAGGACAGTTAGTCCTGTGGACTGTGGTGTTTGGTCGTGCTGGGGCTACTACTGTTCGGAGCTACACTACAAAATGGAACGACTACCGGAGCGATTCCCTGTATGACGCAGCCGCTTACCTACGCGTGCGCCTTTTGCACAAGGTTATTCATTTTCAGGCCTACTTCCGTACAGCCAACATCGGCGAAGTTGAAAAAGAGTAGGCGGCAGGCGATGGCTAGAATCTGCAGATAGGAGGTTGACCATGCATGTCATTGCTCATTCGTTTTTTGTGTCACACAAAAACATACAAAAATTTAACAGTAAATGTGGAACTTAGAGTTTGTTTTTGGTTGACGAGTCCATGCAAGGCGCCTAGCACTACTCTATATTTCTAAAAATAATGCGGTATAAGCACCCATAGTTAAATGTCTTATGATCTACATATTATCCTTATTCATATGCTGCTCAGACAAGTTTGACCGGATACATACTCACGGAAGCTTACGACAGCAGATAACCGAGGTGTTGATGGAACCTGTGACGTTACAAGATGATATCGATGCCTTCGCCGTTCTCAACAGGCACAAGGCAGAAGGGCCAGATAATTTAAATAATGCTTTCTACACGGACGCCCAAGCCATCCTCGCTCCAGCAATGGTGGCCATCAGCAATGAGCTTCTCATGAGCGGGGAGCTGCCCGCAGCTGTCTTAGAAATGTTAATAATTCTGGTTTGGAAGAAAGAGGACTTGTATGACGCGATGGACTATCGACCAATTTCTCTACTGCAGACTGGATACGAAGTTTTCGCAAAGTGGCTGGCACAGAGAGTGTAACGGGTAATTGGTACCAGCATTGGCAACTCCCAATAAGGGTTCATATAGGGCAGGAAGATGATGAAGTCAGTGTTCGTGATGCTACCGCAGCCGATGTGCCTGAATTGGCCGCCGAACGCAGCAGATTGGTTCTCTTATTGTATTTTGAGAAAGATTGCGACACCGTTTCACGGTATTTTTTCACTGTCGCATTGAAAAGATTTGGATTGCACACGAAATTTGTGGAGATGTCCCGGAAATTACATGACGGGACTTCAGCTAGATTTTTGGTAAATGGGAAGTTGTCTGAGCCAGCACAGATTCGGTCAGGAATCAGACAATGCTGTCCTCTCGCACCGCTTATCTTCATTCTGACAGCGGAGGTCTTGGCACGAGCACTCCGGCAAGATAAAACGCTCAAAGTACTGCATGTTCCTCGTGGGCTTCAGGAAGAGCATCAGTTGTTGGCCTTAGCCGATGACTCTACATTATTTCTGAATCAAGCGGGATGCTGACAAGGTCAATGCGGGCTATCTCCAGATTCGGTGATCGTTCTGGGCTGAGAGTACAAGCTTCGAAATGTAAATTGATATTTATCAATACCGCTATTCGTTGCGAGAATTGGGCGGGACTTCCAGTCCTTCAAAGCGGAGAAACAGCGCGTTATCTTGGGTATTACGTGGGAACTCGGGGTATGGAGGTCTACAATTGGGCTATTCGAATACGGAATGCACGACGACGACTAGTGTAACGGGTTACACGCAAGTGGCTACATGTAGCCACTTGGTTGCGAAGAAGGTTTTCCACGTTGGTGTACGATACACCAGTGGTTACATTTGGCAGACTACTGGTCTGCATGCATTTAGAGCTATTTTCGTTGGTTGAAAGCTAACATCTTCAACCAATTAGAATAGCAGGATTCTGTCAACCATTTGTTGGCAAAATACCTTTCAGTTAGAATATCACTTTGGGAGGAAAACCCAAACAAAACAAATAAAAAGTTTTCAATTTTACTGTAATTGAAATGCACCTTACGCTTCCTCATACACGTGCGCTAACGTGTAAGCCGAAGTAGTGGGAGCACAGTAGGCCCATTACACCTGGTAGCACTTTGTAGTCTGTCCAACGGCCGACTACCTGACGAGTTCGTATGAAATACGAACACGGGGCAGAGAACTAGCCCATAGACGGTAATACGTCCATGAGTAACCCAAATGTGTCTGCAACGCACATTGCGCGTGCAAACTGTCCCCATCTGTCGGATCCAGAGTGGGAAGCTCTCCAAAGACTGCCAACAGTCATTGGGGAGGCAGCCGTAGCGACAATGCTACAGACGCTGTCGCCGACAGAGCAACACGGTGTTGCTCTGGGATTCATCGCAAAGGAGCAGCGCGATGCTACTACTGCCACTACGGCGTTGTCGGGGAGGACACCGCGCGTGCAGTCATTGAAACTGCACGTGAGCAGTTATGTGGGAAAAGAGGGTGAGCCTCTTCACCGATGGCGTGTCGAAATTGACACTACCACAACGGCTCGATGTATCGTTGACGAGCCGTCGAAGGGTGCGCTCGCCATGTCATGTTTTGGCGGACGAGCGAGGAGCTGGGCGTATGGACGCCGGCTCACTGATCCTACGTGCTTTAGCACCTGTAGTCTCGTCCCACTCCGCACTACCAAGGAACCAACTCCGTCGCTTTAGTAGTCGATTGAGACTGCTTTTGCAATGGACCAAAGCTGCTAAATTGCAGCTTTACGTGGTGCACAATGCTCTCGGCTGCGTCGTCGCTGCAGGGTTCGCCAATGGCTGTTTCTACGCAGGAAACATCACTTCACTCAAGTCTTCCACGTAACAATCACGTCCGGAATTCCACATGGCTACATTGATCTGGACCATCACATTGTACGCACTTGCCATGATTCTCTCGCATTTACCTTCTCTGACGACCCAGCGCTTCGTACAATTTCCCACGTATGAATCAACTCTTTGGTTCTGCACGCGAAAACTCGTGGCAAGATCCGGCTTTACTTTACTGCATCGTTGATTGGCATCATTTGTGTGGCTTTCTCGTGCAGAATACGTCGCTGATGGACCAGAATTTTAAGTACAAATTGCATTTCTATCTCGGCGACCTCTGTACGATCATATTCACGACTGGAATCGCGCTAGCAGTGAGGAAAAGTCTACTACGAAGAGACGTTGCAAGGCAGAGAGCGCCGCACTGATCGTTCACGTAGAAATATCATAACTTCTCCAAAAATTACATCTCGAAAGACAGCGAAATATCAAATTTCAGGTTTCTGGTGGGACAATTTGGTTAAGTTTCCTAATATTCTGCTTATCGCTTTGGCTGGTGGATACGTTCACGTGGTGTCGTGGCACCAAATTTTGGGCACAAGAATCGAAAGATTGCGACAAAAACTTTCAAATGCCTAACTCGAAAATTAGGTGTTTTAGATTTATCATTTCATTTTGAGGTTGCTCCTTTGTGAATGTTTTAAAATGTCTATCTGATGTCTTCTTTTCCTTCTTTGAAACATTCGTTTTTCCTAAGGTACATGAAAATGATTCTTAGACGGAATTCGTCGGACATCTGGCAGACATCAGCAAATCGGTATCATTTGAGACATGCTTTACGGTACGACATAAATGTAGTGGGCTCAGCTCAGTAGTTGTCCGAGCGACTACGCTCGCCACCATTGCTATCTGCCGTAATCTCTAGCTAGGGATGTATTTCAGGATACTTCACACTGTGGTATTGAAGGCCGCCATCATCGAGGATGTTGTTGATGCAGCACGATGAGACTCAAAGCGTTTGATCTACTGATCGCCGTGTGATAAGCGGTATTGGCTTCACATACTATGAATCTGGGCACCCATCAACCTCAGTAAGGCATCAAATCTAACTCTGCGTATGCATACACGTGTATGTGAATACGACGGCAGATTATGCAGTCTTTCAGAGCTATAAATCCGATTCCGAAAACTCTGCGTATGCACACGAGAATATGAAGGCAGAATATTCAATCTTTCAGAGCCAAAAATTCAATTCCCTATCATCGTGCTTCCTACAGTGTAGTGCGCCTCCTAAATGTTTTGATGGCCCTGTTTAGTTTTGAAAACGTAGGTCAAAATTGATGAATCAGGGCACCTATGACATTCTTAGCTTACTTTAACTTCCTGTGTAAGTAAAATGATTAGGGCGCACATGGCAGTCATAAACTACATATTTGGATTCGATTAGTTGTTCGATTACTTGAAAAAAAGCAAAACCCAGCTGCTAGCACGAGTTTGCAGTCCTCTAGCGACATGCAACCTCACCAACTACCATGTCATTGCCAAACGGGCTCATTGGGACACAGGAACTACAGAGCCGTAGCAAGATGACAGGTAGAGTCAGGAGTCGCTCTGGGGCAAATTTGACTACATCCGAGCTCGAATTTCGCGCTATCTAGCAGCCTAAAGAGCCACTTTACACAGCTAAACAATGCGTTATGACAAGGTGAGGCATCGAGCTAGCTAAACGAATCACGCAGAAGTGAGTAGCTGGAGTACATTTACTGGCAGTCTTGCAAGACATAAAGACGTCCTATGAGCTGCCAGGTGCTGTGGGTGATAAATTAGCTTGCATCGACCTCGCAAGTCGAATTCTGGTTGGTATTTTGTCCGACGTTTTCTGTGCGAATCGTGATTTGCTCCCATCTTGATACATTTCAATAAGGAACAAAAATTGCTTTTTCAGAAAATGTCACTTACTTTGTCCGACTCTAAGCCAAATAATGGTTTCATTGCCCGACAAATTTTGGTGAATGAATTTTCGACTTCTGGTTGTAACCTGTATCTCAAGCCGGTTGAGGCCAATTGCGTTTTCAGCGGAGTAATGATTTACCGTTAGTATGCTGCAAATGTACTAGCATTGACTCCAAAACCAAAACATCACTACGTAAATTCAAAACTTGCTTCAAATGAGTCGACGGTTTACTATAGCTTATTTCAATTTTCAGCCTCCCCCCAAAGGAAACAGATGCTGGCGGGAAAAAGTGTACTTCCTGTCGCTCTTAGTCAGATTCGCAGTGCCAACATTGGCATTAGGAATGTTGCTTTCCTAACGCCAGCGAATGCGCCCACCAGATTCATGAATAAAGCATTACGTCGTCATCGAGCAGATTCGCACTACTGTGAATAGTAGTCTACGCTGCAACGTAGGCAAGTGGAACCCCCCCAGTTTGTAAATACGTACAGGAGCACAGGTTGGGTTTTACGAAAGTTCCAGCTATAAATACCTATGAGCAAGTTTCAACGCATTGTTACTTTAGTAAACCGACGATAACAGCATTGAAAGATTCCAAAATTTTGTGGTCTCCTATTCAAATTTTAACCACATCCTACAATTGGAAAATTTTCTCGTGCTACTTATCATCAGCTAAAACCTTGTTCTTGAACGTACGGTTCGCGAGGAGCTGCTTTATGACAGTATTTCTAACGTCATCGGATGCTTTCGAAAGGATCTTTCAATACGCCTTTCGGCCACGTTTGCTCTTGACCGCGTCATTTAACAACTTTGGATTGAGCAGGTCATCGACACCAACGTAGCTGACCGGAAAGGCCATTCCTAATTCGGCGTGATGGCGGTAGTTCCCTTTGTCTAAGAGCTTTCTGTAAAAGATGTTCCCCTCAAGTCTGTTGATTATGGCTTGAACTTCACTTGCGGGTGCGGCGTCCCACTTCCTGAACAGATCGCGACGACCTGCTCTAGTGAGGGCTGCACGAAACAGTTCCCCACGGTTATACAGGGTTTCAATTCTCGAAGAGACCGCGAATCGATCTTCACTGTTGCCGTTTTCATCTTGCTCGTTGGACGTCTTCTCTACGTGGCTACGTAGAAAGCGTTTGACATCAACGTTCTGGGTGGTATCACGATTTTACGAACCGAGGTGGATGACAGCAGTTTATCATTGGCCGATGCCTCGATAGCCATTAGAGTGGCAACCACGACGAGCAAGATGTAGCAAACGCGCATAAGGGGGCTTGTACTGGGAACTTGGATGAGCTTGATCGCAATAGCAGAAAATTGAACAGTGAAGGTGAAGCAACTAGACATTATTATTATAATACATGTACGTTTAAACTGTGAGTCAAAGCCCTCCATTGATTCATAGCAGGCAGCTCTTGTTGGCAATCAATGATGCCGTGTATTACACAAGCACATGGAAGTTCCATGAGAAACTTTCTCAGAAACAGAATACATATCTTGTAATTTGCGTACATAGACCACGTGCCAATTACTTCACTTAAAAATTAGGAAACCATACAGTACCATATAAAATAGCGACTCTTTTCGATATTCTAGTACCCTATTTCCAAGCTTATCATGCATGATATGAATAACAGACCCCCAGTCCAAATCTTCACTCTACGGCAAAAGACGCCCATTTATTGTAAAAAAATTAGTATTCCACAAGCAGGACAGTATCAACATCCCGCATTCGAGACTCGATACGGCCCCTGCTTGATCGGCGGGTGAGTCAGCATTTCCAAACACAGGAACAGTGAAGACACACGAAATAGGTACCGGTAATTACTTGCAAGTTTCTCCAGGATTTAAATAGCTCAAGTCTGTATTCATTCGAGAAAAAAAAACGTTTTGATACAATATATCTACTTTCACTATGGATCGTACATTCCTAGCCACGATTAAAAAGGCCTATCTATTAAAACGATACTTCGAAGAGCGTACAGTACTCCGCTATTGTAATCGAGCTGTGCGTTATATGCAATAATGCTCGCCATGTGGGCCGCTTTTATGATTGCGGCAATTTTGCTTTGCAGATGAGACGTCGTTCAGTTTTATGACTTATTAATACATTTTTTGGGTGGAGTCCATTAAACGCCACTCTAATCCGCCATAAGAACCGATATGTCGAGGAGCTATGCACCTACCCTCGGCAAACTGCACAAATTATATACTTGTATTGGATTATGTATTGTAAAGTACCTCGAGTCCATCACCTTCCCATCAGCATGCGCCCTCGCATAATCTTTGACATACATCAGAAATCATCGACATTTTGTACCTGTGCAGCTTTTATATTTAGAAACAAATTGAGAGATTGCTTATGGCACCCCCTCAGATAAAACCATGCTTAAAAGTGAGATGGGGACAGGCAGATATGGAGCATATGTGTCGGGAAATCGATCGGAGCGGTCGAATTGAAAGTGGGTCATGCAACGTTAACTTAATGAGAGGGTGAAATTTCCTATCTGGGTCTAAGCCGGAATAATGCCTGTGGTTTAAGATCCGTGTGCGGAGCATGCGGGCTTAAAACCCAGGACTAAGCATGGCTAACTCTCGCCCGGCCATTTAGGATTAACGCCAAGGAAAGTTTGGTTTTGGTAGGGTGATAGCATTCCTGCCAACACCTCCATTTTTGAGGATCTGCATGCCCATGACATCCATCCTCTCGAATACTAAGTATGAGATTTTTTACCTTATATATCCAATTAAGTAAGAATAATAGGTTTAACCGTGCTACTTGCAAGAGTGCCTTTAGCGTTAAATAAGAGCCAGATATAGCCATATATTTAATTTTGCCAGTTGATTTAGCTCGATTTATGAACCACCCTTTACTGGGTCGAATTGATTTTTATGATCTTCGATTTATAATTAACGACCTTATAAAATTATAAATCGACTCAGAGACATCATCAGCACAGTCTAATTCGGTTTGTGAGACTCTAAGAACATCTTGACTAATGCTGATATCCGCATTTAGCAGCGACAAATAGCTTTGAAGGAGTTACCACTGTTGTTGCCCACCTGTAGAAAATACTATCAGGTCCTTCAATGTCATTTGCTTTGCCACACTTTGATACCGGGAATAACAGCTACAACTACAACACAAAGGTGTAGTCGCCTTAACTGCAACGTTTATTAAAGACACAATTTTAAAAAAATGACAAACCAGCAGATAAACAATGTGGTGGGAGAAACGCATACCAACCAATTAACATGTATAATGGCTCGGATTTTTTCTTCGCGAATTTCTTTCGAATACTGTAGAATATAAGCGGTGAAGATGCCCACATTTAGACTTCAAAGCCTTAATTAGGTCGTCTGGTCTCCAATTAATCTTCCCAACGAGCGAGGTCACTACGCCGCGAAGCGGCGCAGACAACTCATACAGACTTGGTTCGTCTATTCCTGTGAGTGCTAATTTTTGTGAACACCAAGGTTTTGCAAAATATTTTCGATTTTAACCATATCCATATCGAGCATATTTCATAAACACACCTAGACACGCTGATTTTGGAAACTCAACCGCGTAATGGTCTTAGAGCCAGTCTTATATCATCCATTATCGAAAGGGACCAATCAACATCCGAGTTTGCGGGATGACACCGACGTGACAACCGTCCCCCTCCGCGTCCCGCTGGGGAGTTGTGTGGTGCAGGATGGGATACACAAACTACTGGAGGGGTGACGAGTACGAAAATTTATCCCACATGGGGGTCATAGAGTCACAACGAGAAACACTATGTACTGAGAATACATGGACCCTGATAAATGCACCAATGTAAATTGCTGGACAGTTGCAGCAGCCTACTGCCATACAGGGAATCGAAACAAACTAGAATAACTCATTGATGTCGCCCACCCCTTGGCTTGAACCTCTAGTCTCATCTCTTGCACAGGTGTCCTGGACGTTGTGTTTTGAACACCAATTTCATCCCACTGTGACGGGATGATAATATTATATATTATAGAGGAAATTCCATATAACGTCCGTTTTATTAAATTAATACAAAAATACGTCCATGGCGTCCAAATGACTACGGTACCGTTTTCACCCCAATACAAAGACGTGTGTCCTTTTTGTAACCTAATCCTCATCCACCATGTGTACCAAATTTACCATGTATTCACAGAGCGAAACGGAAACTATTTTTATACTCGCCAAAACAAATTTCGCCTGCCATCGTCGCGTTGGTGCTGGTGTGGTTTGGCGTACTGGCCGTCGCTGGGCGCGCCATCATGCACAAGACCAAGGACGAGTTGGAGCAGTCGAGAACTTGGCGACGTGGGGCTAGCCAGCGCTACCGATTATGGCATGTTTAACGTTATTTAAAAAAAAACAGGAGCTGCAATAAATAATGAGATGATTGTGAGGAAACTTATAGCATAAATAATGACATTTTATTTAAAGCTATCATGAATATTGACGTGGTGCTGCGAACAAAATAGACTGGGAGTTTGTATTGAGGGATTGACAGGGGGCAGCAATTCATCCACCAAAAATAATGACATAGGATAATAGATGAGAATAAATTATGACATGCTCTGGGCAGGCATCAATACATTTATTTATGATATTTATGATCATTATTGTTATGGCCATGTTAAAATCGGCAGCACTGGAATCATGAAGCTAGCCCGGCTAGCTTCGCGATCGACGTGGTGGTTCAGATAACGACCGGCATCCTGGTCGGCTGCGTGTTGGGCGATTCGACGCAACTGCTCGTGGTCATGGGCATCCAGGCCCTGTACCTCGCGTGCGTCTTCATCATGTAGCCGTTCGCTGACCAAATGGTGCTGCGTATCCAGAGCTCTTATGGTCAGACTTCTTCACAGCAGTCGATGGCGCCGTCCTTCGGCTCGGACGCGCAGTACGAGCAGCGTTGGCGCACAAGTACGAGATCGGCTTCTAACGAGAGAGACCACGACAACTCTGGGTGCGAATTTTCAACTAGTCACTTTATTAATTTTAAACTAGTCTCTTTCGAAAATACTGTTTCAACTAGTTACTTTTTGTGTTTCCACTAGACCCTAAACCCTAAACCCTAGCCGAGACGCGAAAAATAACTAGTTGATAATTAAAAAAACCGGTAAAAAAGTTGAAACTCAACTAGACACTCCAAAGTGACTACCTGAAACGCACAACGTAACTAGTCTAAAATTTAACTTCAGCATAAAAAAACAATATTAACGAGATACTTTCCTGGGTTTTCGTCCGAGTGCTCCGCACACGGTACTCAAACAGCAGGTGGCGTTCTCACCTGCCTCGGCCTGGGTTTAGACCTGCGTGCTACGCACACGGCTCCTAAACCACAGGTAGTGCTCCCTTCTGGCTCCGCCTCGGTTTAAGTCAGCGTGCTACGCACGCGGCTCTTTAAATCGCAGGTAGCGTTCTAGCTTACCATTGAAGTACCTGCGCAGTAAACTACACCCGCCCCCTAAGCCAAACCTTAGACCGTCAGTGTACCCTAGACCCCCACTACCTCCCTTTAAAGGGAGAGCACCTCGCTGCGCTCGGTCGTCGGGAAGACCCGCCTCCGGCGGGCGTTGGCTTTGTGTGTAATATTCCGTTTAAGTACGTTTTAAACACTGAAAAAGTGAAAAGTTTAAAATTCATCTCGGCACTACCGTATAGTTTCGTTTAAGTACGATGGGAGAGACGTATTTCGATTGACATTACATTTCGAAAATTGAAAACACCATTTTAAAGCCTTTCTCAATGATTTCCGGTGAGCTTTTAGCCCAGTCAATGCGTCTTATTACTTTATCGCTTAAAGTTATTTTAATGGTCAAATCTTGTGTTTTCAGATTCAAGTGATCCTGGCGGATTTGTATGGTATGGCGGATTTTACCTTCGTTGTCTGTAGTTAGCTTGCATCCCAGGCTGGGATTCCCAGCTGTGTAAAAAAAGAATATTTTTTGGTTTTAAAAACTTAACGAAAAGTAGGTTAATAAAATAGGCCAACTGAAGGTGTGACGGGGTCGCACAGCACCTTGCGCTTGAGGAAGTAAGAGCTTCCGAGAGTATACAAACTCTAAGTGAACGGCAGTTCACGTGTCCCTGGTCTGAGGGGACGAAGTAACCGGTTAAAGGTACGTTTAAGACTGAATGTATTTATAGGTAAGGTTAAGCTAAGACAAACTATAAGTCACCTATAGTGAAGCTATGTAATTATCCAATGGTTGGCTCCTGGAGCCACTGGTACCAGGTACCAGTCCTTCCGAAGAGTAACCTAGTTACTCTTCATATACCTGGGTACACTTGGGGCTTGTACCCCGTTACATCCTCCCCCACTTAGGTTCGGTTTACCGACCAATCAGAATGAGGAATAGTGAGTCACAAACTCTCATTCTCAAAGTCGAAAGGTATCGACAAGCTGCGAGAACGCGGCGGTGGCTCATTCTACAGTTGGAGCCTCGAGCAGCACACGCGCTCTTCCTCACGGTCTCCACTTCGACCTCTGGTATGCCTCGTGCCTCTGCGAAAGGCGGTGCGAAAGCACACGCCAAGGTTGCTGTCGGGAAGGCGAAAGCCAAGAGCTCTAAGCCTCGCGGCAAAGAATCTGCACTCAAGGAGGCTACTAAGGGTGGCCTCCGAGGCGATTGATTCGTCTGGCAACACGGCTGCAAGCAAACACGCAAGCTCACACCGCAGTCGGTCGCCTTCGGTGCCGCGTGATACCCGTCCGAACCCGCGCTTCACATGCCGTGAGCACAGTCCGGGTACTGAGGACGAGGCTAAGGCCAGGAGCCTCCACAGCGTATCTGGGAGCTCCGAGGGAGGGCACACTCCAGTGCCCAGCGAGCACGACGACGACAGCGTACACTCGCACGCTAGTGATCACGATGATCACGGTTCAAAGACGCCTAAGCGCCCTGAGAGCCCTGCCGACGAGGCCAAGGGCTCGCCCTATGGTGGCGGCGACGAGGGAGATAAACCTCCGAAGGACCTCTCGCTGCCGAGGGTCTTGAGCGTGCTCGGGCTGCTCAAGTCGCAGCCGAAGATGCGAAACACTCCAAGCTGCGCATGGCTTCGAAGTCTCCGCTTCGCGAAGAGAAGAGGACTCGCGGTAATTACCACGATCTCTTCGGCTCCTCGGATGAAGAGGAGGAGGGTGCCTTCAACGAGCCCCGGGAGATCACGAACGATCTCGACCAGCAGCAGGAGGACTTCCAAGCTGCCCAGCGTATGCGTGGGGGTCCGGAGGCTACACCTCGGTCAGGGAGCTTCCATCAACCCGATAGGTTATTTGCCTCCCGAGGCGAGTTTTGGAGCCGACCTCTTCTTGGAGAAACTCACTCCTCCTCGTGGGCTTATCGGTGGCCACACTTCCAAGGGCGCTTACGAACGGCCTTGGTCCAAAAGGAACAGTTTTTCACCGACAACTTGGAGGCGGCCCGGTGCGTGCTTCTCGCGCAGTACCAGATCCCTCTGATGGACTTCACGACCTGTCGTAAGAAGCCCGAGGAACCGGGGTGGTCTCTACTCTGTATGGGGCTACCCCTGGTTTCTTCCCGAGAACTGTCCGAGCTGGAGCTCAAGCGAGGACATGTTCTGGGCGTGGGTTGAGACTCTCCAGTACTCACCCAAGGAGTTACGGGATCTCCAAGAAGATCAGCTGCTGTCCAAAATCCTGGACCAGCGCGATTTTCGCATTCGATTTGCTCACTTGGTCAGCAAGCGGCAGCTGCCAAGGGCCATCCAGAAGCGCGCGGCTTCCAGCGCTCGGGATGAGCGCGGGTACGGAGTGTCGTCAACGTCCGTACCCCGTTCGGGCAAGAAGCCCCGGACTACGTACGAAGCAGCTGCCGTTTCTGTTCCCAGATTGCGACAGCCTTCGGGCAGTCAGCCTGGAGCCGTTCAATCGGCTCCCACGAGTTCTCGGAGTGGGCATAACCCCTCCACTTCACAAGGAGCTGGCGCTTACCACGCTTCCGCCGCTCCTGGAGTACCCGCTCCACATGGTAGTGCACCTCTTCGTTTCGGCCAAGCAGGGGCGGAGGTGCCCTCGTACGAGTACGAGTATGAGGCGCCTCTGGGTAGCTTTTCGCGCCCGAGTGCTCCACCTGCGGGTCCGACGCAGGGACCTGATGTGGTCCGCCTCCGTCAACGCGTCCTCGTGCTTGACTTTGTACTTGGCCTTGGGACTGGCGGGGATGCTGCCGCCCAGGCCGGGAACCGAGGGGTCCTTGCTCAACTTGAGGACCGTCTGGACCGGTTGAGCCGGGAGGTAGCGGACCTCCATGAGCGGGTCGACCGCCGGGCCCACTCGTCCGATCTAGAAGAGGCCTTCCGCTTGATCCGACGTGTTGAGTAAGGACAACAACGTCCGGAGCCGCCTTTGACGCAATTCCAGCCGTACGCATATGGTGCGTACTCGGCGTACCCGGCGTATGCCCCTGGGGTCCGTTCGCACGGGGCCCCTCCGGCGTACGATCTCGATCGCAGCCTTGCTGTCCAGCGCGAGCCTTGGGTGCACGCTCCTGCGCGCCCGTCGACGTCAGAGGCCGCTCCCTGCTTCGAGG
Organism: Phytophthora tentaculata; assembly: GCA_033557915.1. Taxonomy (NCBI): domain Eukaryota; phylum Oomycota; class Peronosporomycetes; order Peronosporales; family Peronosporaceae; genus Phytophthora; species Phytophthora tentaculata. The sequence goes on from JAUCEA010000006.1 coordinate 728,020, forward strand.
AGCTGGACCAAGGTGGGTCTGCGAGTCAGCAACCCCCCGCGGATCATGGTACCGCTTAAGACGTCCAACGTAGAACGTCGGGTGCGTCGTCATTGACTTTGGTAGGTCGATGGTGTACGACGCACCGTGTCTGGCCAGGACCGCGAACGGTCCGATGAAGCGGTGCTTTAACTTGTTGTTGCCGACAGAGCTGACAGTGTCTAGCGGTAGGTTTCTAGTGTCAAGTTACACAAATTCACCCACTTTAAACACATTTAAGTTTCCTCTTCCATGTTCGTCCGAGTACTCCTTCTGTCTGTCCTGGGCCTCTGCCATTGCATCGCGGACCCTGCTGATCACAATCAGCTTGGTGTCCATAAAGGACCCCACTTGTTTCCGCAGAGAAACCGGTCTCACATCTGAGACCTGGGAGGAAAGGGCTTTCCGAGCCTCTCCCCCACTTAAAATAGAGGATGTGGCGTCTCCTCGAAGAGTGAGAGGCACTCTGGGGTGGCGGAAGCCGTTCAAGTAGAACGGCGTGAACCCCGTGGACGCGTGCACCGCGTTGTTGAGCGTAAACTCAACAACTGGGAGCTGTGACGATCACGTACGTGGAGCTCCAGCGCAGACGCTGCGCAGAGTGTCCTCGAGCACTCGATTGACACGCTCCGTCTGGCCGTCCGTCTGCGGGTGGTCGGCCGTGGACATCTGTAGACGAGTTCCGAGCGAAGGGGTCAGCGTTTTCCAGAACGCAGCGGTGAACCGCGGGTCTCGGTCAGAGACGATCGGCTCGGGCAGACCGTGATAGCGGAACACGCCATCAACGAACAGCCGTGCGGTCTGTTCGCCTGTGACCGTAACGGGCACCGGAGCAAGATGTACCATCTTGCTCAGCCGACACACGAACACCACGAGCCCGGTGTTGCCGTGTCCGTCGGCGGGAAGTCCAAAGATGAAGTCAAGACTCATCGACTTCCAACAGTCAGCAGGTACGGGCAGGCTCTGTAACGGAGTCGAAGCGTGCCCTGCGGGTTTCACCCGCTGAATGTTTCGCATGTCTTCACATACTTGGCGACCCACTTGTACATGTGGGTCTACCAGAAGGCCTGAGAAACCGACAGAAAGGTCTTCTCACGGCCCAAGGGGCATCTGGAGGGTGCATCGTGGGCCTCCGCGAGGATGTCAAAGTCAGATCCTCGTCGTTGGGTACGACCACCCGTGGAGGATCACTAGGCTCTACCCGGTAATAGAGGCGGCCATCCTTCAACTCATATCGGTGGAGCCAGGATCGCTGCCGCGGCGAAAGCCAGTCGAACTTTGCGTCCGTTCCTGCTGCCAGGAACCTGGCGATAGGCGCGATAACCTCATCGTCTCGATACGCCACGCGTACCCGATCATAAAAATCCGTTGTCACTCGCGTGATGTGGGCCAACTCATAGTCCGGACGCCGAGTTGAATGCAAGCCGGACAAGCTCAACATGCTTGCCCGGCTTGTATTCAACGCGGAAGTTGTACTCCGCGAAGAAAGACAGCCACCTCGCCATCCATTTGGAGAGGTGAGACGAATTGGTCGCCGTCCTCAAGGATGCGTGGTCTGTGTAAATCACAAAGGTCTTGAGCCCAGAAGATGTACCCGAAACTTGACGAGGGCATACTTCCGTTCGGCGGCCTTAAGCTGCCTGGACTGGAACGAGATGAGTCGTTCATGTCCGTCTGCATCGTTCTGCAGCAATGCGCAACCAATCGCAGACGACGCTGAACGACTTCGTCTCGTCCGGTAAGGCCAGGACCGGCGCCACTTGAAGGCTAGCCTTGACGCTGTCAAAGGCGTCCTGGTGCGTCTGCTCCCAGCGCCAGTCGACGTCCTTCTTCAGAACGTCCGACAAGGGTTTTGAGAGGCCCGCGTACCCTGCGCTGTACTTGTGGAGGTAGTTGGCCAAGCCCAACCACTTCCTGAGATCCTTCTTGGATCGGGGCGTCGGCCAGGCTGCAATAGCCTTGACCTTGTCAGGGTTAGCCCGAACGCCCACGTTGCTGACGAAGCAACCGAGAACCTTAATCTCTGGTGACGCGAAGACGCACTTGTCAATGTTGGCGTAAAGCTTGTTCACTCTCATCATGTCCAACACTCGACGGAGGTGCTCCAGATGCACCTCCATGGCCGTCTTGCCTCCCTCAGCACGGCTATGGACGAAGATATCGTCGAAGTACGTCTGTACGAAGGTACGCACCTAAATAGCTGTGTAACCAAGTGATTGAATGTCGCTGGGGCGTAAGACAGGCCCTGCGGCATGACGAGCCACTCCCAAAGCATGCTGCTTGGAGTGCTCACCGCGGTGAGCGGGATGTCGCTTTCGCGCATCAAGATCTGGTAGTATCCGTCTACCAAATCCAGCGCTGTACAGTACGCACCCGACCATGTTGTTCAACAACACATCCTTTTGTGAGATTGGTGTCTGGACCACCACCGTCGCGCTGTTCAGCTTATTGTAAGCATGAACCAGACGCCACTTCCCGTTCGGCTTTCAAACGCAGAAGGTCGGCGTCGAGGGGGGGGGGGGGGGGCTTCGACTCCCGCACCATGCCTGCTCTCGCTTTCGCAGCGAAGAAAGCATCAATCACCTCGCACTGTTCGCGAGGGAGAGGCCGCTGCCTCTTGACACAGTACTTTGTGTCAGGCACGATCTCGATCTCGTGCCGTACTCCACGATCTGGTGGAAGTTGGGTCGGTGGGTTCTTTGTCACCACGTCCGCATACTCCGACACCGAAGGATACACCGGATCCTTGGGGTTCTTAAGATTCTCTGAACCCAAGCGCGATTGACGCTGCTTACTCAACTCCTCGAGGACGTCTTCGTCCAAGACAGAGGAGGAGTTCAACTCTTCCTGAGAGGTCTCGTGTTTGATGAGAACCATCTCGGTAATCTCTCCAGCCTTGAGGTTGGCCAGGAAAGACTCTGCCGTCATTTCCTCGAGGTTCAGTATCTCTGCAACCTCTGGCAACGGTTTTAAGTGGACACCAGATGCCTTGACGGGTAGACCGGTCTCACCATCGAAGATGTGATAACATTCTTCCACCGACGGTGTCGAAGGAGCCCGGGCCCTGGACTCCGAGTCGTTGTGCACGACTCCAGTCTGAACATGGTTCAGACTTGACTTGCGGCGGCGGCGGCGTCGTCGACGGCGACCGTGACGTGGAACTTCGTTACCCACGTCTGAGGATGTCGTGATGCTGACATCTGAGGCACTCAAGGCCTCGTGTGGAACTATGTTACCCACACAGGAAGCGCGTCCCGCGTCTTCCTCTACAGTTATGGTCTGAGCGACCTCGTGTGGAACTGTGTTACCCACACAGGAAGACGCGGGACGCGCTAATGTTACCCACTTGGCCGACGTCTGTATGCGTCGCCACCTTCGAAGCTTCCTCGGAGTCGTCATATACGTCGACGACTCCCACGTATCCGCCGGATGCTTGGGTACCTTGGCGGCCCTTGCGGGCGGCCCAGGTCCTGACAGAGGTGGGAACATGACTCACCAATGCTCTGTCGGTCACTGTATGGATCCATGTCGAGAACAGTAAACTGTTCTGGGCTGTCGAAGTCTTCGAACTTGACAGCCAGATCCATCTGGATGTTGGGAACAGTAACCTTGTTCCCCTCGGCCAGTCGCACTGACACGGCCTCGTTGCCTTTGCTTTCCCTCAAAGCACCAGCCAACTTGTTGCTGTTACGAGCAACTGTCCGGCGGCGTGCGAAGTGCTTCGACGCCCCAGAGTCGATCAAGATTTTAAAGGGATGATCGTATCCCCGTACACATCTGTGTACTACAAGCAGCCCATCGCTGCCCTTCGCCGATTCGAGAGTGCGTAGACTCTCAGGGGATAAGTCCCTGTGGTACGCACCACCTGCGTACCGCTCACGAAGACTTAGATCTTCCCCAGTAGGGCGCCCCGTCACTACTGGTTTCCGGCGTTCCCCTGGTCTCGGTATCGTGGCTTCTGCCAGCGACCCTTCAGAACAGGCTTGGGGCTGAACCACCTGCGGTGTCTCTCCGCGGGGCAGTCTCGCTTGAAGTGGCCCAGCTTCCCGCAGCCGAAACAGCGAATGTCGTGCTGTTCGGCGAAACCGAGTTCCATGGGGACTGGTACGCTGGGCTTGCCCGGCTGGGATTTAGCGATGAATTCCCAAGCCACGCTGAGGCCGGTGTACGCGCTAGGCGATGGCTGTACGCTTCTTGAAGGGCGACTTGGATCGCCTCTTCGAGGGTGCTTGGCTGCACCCGGAACAGCTGAGTGCGCGCAGGGCCCACGCGAAGGCCGTCCATGAACACTGTCACGTTGATGTGTTCGTTGAGTGGGTCGCCCACTAGGGATGCCGTAAGCTCCCGCATCTCTTGGATGTACTCGTGCAGCTCACGCTTCCCTCGTTTGCATGAGAGGAAGCGCGAGCGCTGTCGGTACTCGTAGTTTGCCGGGAGGAACGCGGCTCGAAGCTGTTCACACAGCTGAGCACAGGATGTGAAGCATCCAGGCGAGGTCGCCTCCCGCGTGTACGCCCAACTCCTGGCACGACCGATAAGGTTGGAGAGCGCGAAAGCAACGCGGAGTTGCTCGGTCGAGATCAGAGCCGCGTCCATCGCGAGCTCCGCCTCTCGAACCCAGAAGTGAAGACTCTCACCTTCCTTCCCTTCGTACGGTTTCACCTTCAGCCGCAATGGTTTCGGATGAGGCGGCTTCCCTTCAGCCGCCGGAGCCTGCAGGTTTCCCCGCACGTGCGCGATGAGCCCTTGCTCATAAGTGTCAAACGCATTGACACGTTCAACCAGCTCGGCCGGTGATGACGCCACCAGGCTCTGCAAGGCCTCCATCCCGAAGATGCCTGTTATCCTCCGAACAGACTCGAACTGCGAGTCGTCAGGTGCGGAAAGTTGTTCCGGTCCATGATGACAGAACCTCAGAGGTTCAGGTAGATTACCCGCGTTGGCGTGGATTGACTACTACTGCTTTCAGTGCGACGGGACGCCACACGACACCTTGCGCTTGAGGAAGTAAGAGCTTCCGAGAGTATACAAACTCTAAGTGAACGGCAGTTCACGCGTCCCTGGTCTGAGGGGACGAAGTAACCAGTTAAAGGTACGTTTAAGACTGAATGTATTTATAGGTAAGGTTAAGCTTGAGCTAAGACAAACTATAAGTCACCTATATTGAAGCTATGTAATTATCCAATGGTTGGCTCCTGGAGCCACTGGTACCAGGTACCAGTCCTTCCGAAGAGTAACCTAGTTACTCTTCATATACCTGGGTACACTTGGGGCTTGTACCCCGTTACAGAAGGTAAAAAGGCGTGGGGGCGATAAAGAGGGGGAGATAAACTGCTCTTTATATTGTAAGGCTTCAAAAGCTAATAAACGTCTAAACGTACATTGGCGTCGATTATGTTTGTAGCGGGCTTTGCGCTGGTAGAGTTCAAGGCGGTCGAGAGTACAGTCCACTGGTGAGTATATTCACAGAGAGGAACGCAATAAGACACGTGAAGATCGAGGCCAACTGGATGTGACCAATCAGCAAGTTCACTGCCGTCCGGGATATCCCTTCGGATACATACCTTGAAGAAACCAGGCACGATCAATGCCCAGATCAGTGAGCTCCTGGTCCCTCACCGTGTCGATTGGCTAACTGTTTTTGAACATAGCGATACTTGACAGGAACACCACTACTACTACCGTCAAAAAGTGATACAAAATGTTGGCGGAGTTGTCGCTCGGTGAAGCCATACCAAGGCATCTTTGGATCGAAGAAGCCACCAGGAATTGTAGCGGTGAGCGATTCCCAGAGCATTGAAAAAGTGTGACAACATGACCAACAAACCACCGGCAGAGAGCGAGAAAAAATCGGCCAATTGACTCAGTTTAGTAGTCGCACGATGATGCAACCGCTGAGGTTTGTCGTATCCCTCCCTGTCCGGGATCGGGCACTATGGGCTGTTAAGTGAGTAGGGACCTCGACTTGGGTGACTAGTAGACCGTTGGGCTGAAAAAAAAGTAATGTTGCTTGTTCTGTTGTTTGTTTTTTCTTCTTTGCGGAACGGGGAAAATGTACGACTGACTGGCGAAAGCGTTCGTCGGAACACTCTCGAAATCCTCATATAGATGACACTCCGTCAGCTTACCGTCTTGGGATCCTTGACGTGCCATCCGTCCTTTACGTGGCACCCCATCTCCTTCGCGGCGTGTAGCTTCTCGATGACCGGATGCCACTCTTCCTCGCATCACCCTGGTGACGTACCATTCTCAAGTCGTCAGGCGCCTTGAGCCACCATCTGACGTCTTTCGAACGCAGAGAGTGTTCCAGTACCATCAGAACGGTACCGTTAGTCCGCGTACCTGTTCGATGTTGAAGCCATCGGTTGCCGGAGGGAGCTGTCGGTCGGCCTGCGCGTTCGGATCTTGGCCCGACCTGCACCCTCCCGGTTCGACACCCGAGAATCGTGACACGGGACAGGATTCTCGGGAACATCGACAACCATGACGAAGGTGTACCAGCTGGTATCATGCTGGCCGCCCCCCCCCCCCCCCCCCCCAATGACGAGACGTCCGAGCCGCTGGCCACATACGACAGGTACTGGAGCTGATGGTGGCGTACACCAGCGGGGCCGTGGCGGCCGTTTACATGGTTCTATCATGTCAAACGTGACGAGTTTTGGGTCTGGACGCTGTTGCTCGTCCTTACTCTCGGTCTGGAAGTACTGGAACCCGGACGGTATGCTCTATTCTAGCTCTTATAATGCGGAAGAGCAAGGTGTCCCCGGTGACCTTCTTGGGCAAACTGGACAATGGTAAATCTGTCAACCGCGAGCTCTTCCCCGAAGCTGCGCAAGACATTTTCGTTGCCCGTGCTGAAGTTCGCTTTACTTTACCAACTGTATCGCTCTGTCCATCGAGTACGAGATGGTTCGACTCAAGGCGTTGGAATCAGCACCGGCGGCGTGTTGATGAATGCGAGTCACATGAACGACATGGAGGCCACGACAATCTAGGTCATGTCGGACACGCAAGAAAAGCTGCAAAGTGCTGCAAGGCGTGCTTCCCCATTTGCAATGCCAATGCACTACTTGCAGCCCTCGGCGAATATCATCAAGCGTATCGTTGGGTAATGGTGAATACTTACTGGTCAATCCCAACTGTTGGTCACACTTTAGGTCAAACGGATACTGGGGGTTGCATCCCAGCCCCCCCCCCCCCCCCCCCCCCCCCCCGAGGTAGAAAAACAAGTTCTGGAAAGTGCAATGTGTACGTTCGCTGGTGAGCTCGGCGCAGGGCCCGCCTCCGCAAATACCTCGCGGCACTGCTTCGCGGGCACCCCGCGCGGGTGCTGCGGCTACGCGACCTCGCACCCGCTCGCTACCGGCTGTTTTGGTGTGACCTAATCGTCTTATTTTTTGTAAGAAAAAGTTTGACCAACAGTTGGGATTGACCAGTTTTCCCAGCTTCGTATCGTTGCTACTGTAGTGACCAGGGGTTAATAGCATTTGACAAAATATTTCTTTGCAGTGATACTACTACTACTACTTTTCAAGTAATACTAGTACTACTACCGTGCTGTATGATATTCACTATGAGTAGTAGTATCACTCGCTGAAGGCGGTACTAGTTATTGGCCCTGGTTCGTCACTTGCGGAGGATCGCCATTCTTCGAAACGCGTACGACAAGGCAGAAGGCTTCTAATACCAGCAACACTGAGACGGATCAAGCATGTTGTGTGTAGTAAAAAGCTGTATTGAAGGTGACGAACTTAGAGCGGAGCCCTAAACAGTGTGTAGTAAGCAGATTCACCACTTCTGTGCCGTCGGCGTGTTTGAGGGCACGGACATGCGTGCTTTAAACAGCTCATTGTATTATTCAGTTGGATTAATCTCCCTATCGACGCAGGTTCTCCTTTGCAGTCTGCGTGAAGCAGGTGCATCCCAATCAAGGCTGTCCTACCAAGACTAACACTGGTAACAACACACCAAACAGTGCGTCGCTGAGCTCGAAGAGGCCCTCGTCAAACATTTGGACTGGGTCCGACTCTGACTTTGTTGTGTCTCCGGGCATCACCGAGAAAGATACACGCGTGCCTGTTCAGCAACCGTGGCAGCACTCCAAGACGCAGGTATCCTCGACCAAGGCCCTCCCCTCTCCTGTATCTGAACTGGGCGTTCCGCTCTCTGTCAGACATGCTCGAAAATCTGGAACCACTGACGGTGTGTGGGACTTGATACACCACTTGGAAGAGCTATAACAAAAATCTAATTCATGGTTGCCATCGAGAAAGGTTAACCGTAACTTATGTCTACTATGTTGCGAAGTTATCAAGGCTCGCGCCAAGACAACTCGTTACAGCTGGGAAGAATCGCTGCGGAATACGAAGAACGCCTCTAACGCTAAGGACCGCATCAAAGCCATACACGAAGACCATCCGCTGGCTGTACTAGCCGAGCAGGAAAAAAGTGACAAGGCGAAGAACGAGATAGAGAGCATTTTTAGTCAAGAGAGTTCACCATTCTCCCATCCCGCGTCAACTGGATGGGATGATGAAGACGATATGCTACTTGGCGCCCCTATCAGATTGAACAAGACACGAGAGGAAGTGAAGGAACATGAAATTGATGCAAGGGCGGATAAGATACTATCGGAATGGCTTGAGCTGGAGCCTGACTGGCTGAAAGTTGAATCTCATCAGAACCCAAAGAAGATCGAGGACGAACTAAACGCCGATATGTCGATTGACAAAGAGAAATGCACCTATTTGTCACTACTGGGGCTCTACAAACACGTAGATGTCCTACGCTGGTTTCGTGAGGAGGGTGAAAGACGGTTCCCTTCGATTGCGCTGTTGGCGCGTATCCACCTGGGCAAAGTGTGGTCTTCCGCCTTTCAAAAGCGGTTTTCTTCATCAGGTGGTATTGTGATAGGGGCCTCTTCGCACTAGAATCGGTCACAGCCATACGGAGAAGCAACTTTTGCTTCGCCACAATCGAAGAGAGATCGTGAAGATGAAACAAGACGCCAAGAAGGCGAAAGAGCAGCAAGAGGTTGAATAGTACTTTGTGGCCAAAATAGTACTTGGAGTAGTAGTACTAGTACTACACATATTTCTATACAAAGTCGAGTTTCTATGTTCATATTAGTACGACCCTACCTGAGAGGGTCCAGTAGTTCCGGTACTATTAACCCCTGGTAGTGACCCCACTATTCCGTTAAAGGACGCCGTGCAGCTCCTGCGCGAGTAACAGATCGCGGATAAGACTGACCAAGCTGCGGTGCTACATCCATGGAGTGTATAAAGCGTCAGCACATCACCAATTTCCATTTCTCTTGGAATCATTGCTTCAAAGATTATTTTCTCATTTCTTTTATACTTGAAGTGAGCTAACTTAAACTTACATTAAATCTTGATCCATAGACTCGCTGCACGTAGAATGCAAGATATTAACAATAAACGATGTTGGATCTTTCTTTGTCCGTATTGCGATTTTCTTCAGTCCAATTTCCTCGAGTTGCCTCGTTCGCTAACCCACTGCAAGTTCAGAATTCTGCAAGCTTTTACGAGGATGGTTGATTTCTACATGCAGACACTTCTACGTGGATGCATGTACCCCACGTACTTAGTACGTGTTCGGTTGGCCGAGCACGGTGGAAACGCATGATCGCAGCGGTGTGCATGAAAGAGCAAGCCGGTGCCTTTCAACACCATACACTCCACGACTTTTCATGCAACCGACGAGCACCATCTCACACGATCGTAAACTCTGCTTGTCTTCCAGCCAAACGCCAACGCGAAGAGGAGGCTCTGCTCAGTGTGACTGCCTGTCTGTCTTATTGCGAATCGTGTTGTCCATGATCAAAGGACCAAATCGTGGTGCTCAAAGTTTGCCACAAGTTTGCATGACCTCGTGTTCATGGTGTCGAGAAATTATGCAAATTCACAAGCCTCAGTGTTCAGATTCCGGGTCTAAAATCCAGGTTCAGTAAACCGTTCACCGTCGAGTTGGAGGAGATATTAGGCCTCATGCAGCGACTTGTGGGCCGCTTGTGGGTTAAGGAGCCCAGAGTTTGAGTGCGACAGCAGGCTACTAGCCTGAGGCTAGCCGACGGGCCGTTACAGTCTGTTGATCTGCTGGCTGGTATAACTTGTGCCAGTAAACGAGAGAGCAAGGACAGCAAGGACCTATGAAGTCCATCAAAGTTTAATTCAGCGGTGATGGTCATGAACTTACGGTGAACACCTCCGACGTGACGGACGGAAAAAGACCGAGCAAAGCTCAATTTGCCTATCCTGATCATGAGTGACATGTCCCGGTATCCTTCTTGTCGCCGTTCTCGACAAACGCGCTGCGCATTCCGCATCGCTAACACTGCAACGTTTCAAGGCGGTTCCTGGGGAGCTCCTTCCCCACCCAAAATGGGACACTTAACTCGTCTGGTGCTGGTGGTCAGGCAACAGCGTTTCGATTGCCACACATGTTTTTCGCCTATCAACGGTCAACTCGGTGCAGCCCGTTCGCGCTTGCATGCCACGTAGCCGCTCTGCTTACTTTAAGCTCCTTGCACAGCTTATGATCCACAGGCACGAAGTCCACTTCAATCTTCAATGATAAGGATCGGCCAGTCGTCGCCGCCCTTTCACTACTCGTCCGTTTTGACCTAGAGGGACGCTCGTGCATGGCAAGGGGCCGCTTGATAGGCATCTTTCAACCGCTGCAGCTGTAACGGCCCTAAAGCCGGCGGAGACTCCATGATAGGCTTGGTTGCTTGTCAAGGCCTGAGCGCCCCTCCGACGCGAGTCTCCGCCCCACGCGTGTGGAACGATTTCTGTCTCTTCGCAGCGTTGTACGCTGACTCGAGCAATTTTGACACGCCAGCAGCACAGCCCAGCGTGCAGCGCTCGCTGAGAAACAAACTCACCAGCCGATTTCTGATGACCATCATCCGGTCTACATCAAGATCGGGCCCATTTTTTGACGACCCTGGTCAAAACTGGGTAAATCAATCATATTTTTCTATTTATCGAGATTTGTGTCGGAGAACTTCACTCTGAGGAAGCTGAAATTTCAGGTTAAAATGGGAAGAATACTCATTTTGAGCCGTTACGAATAAAAAAGGGCCAGTTCCGAAGCGGCTTCTTGTCGCGGCATAGCCAAGAGACGTGCAGATCTGCCCAGGTGTCGCTCGCCTTTCAGTGCCTGGCGCCAGGAGAGAAACCGACACCTCATGGCGCTCAACAGCCTTAGCCGCTGCCTTTCACTTTGCAATCCGCAACGCGACCGCCAGCAAGAAGAGTTTCTTCACCGAGCGACGCCCATCAAGCCGAGCCGCGCATCCATTTCAAATTATTTGAAAGGGAAAAAAGTATCCACGACCGAACAACCGACTCATTGCACAAGGTCATCCCTCCCCATCACGGTGTTGAACCCCGTTTGAAGCCCACAAGGAGCGGACGCCACTGGACAACATCAGGAGAGGCGACGTCAACTTGTCCCGCATTTAACGCCGCGTCGCACGCTGCACGTTGATTGGCTTGCTAGATTTGTGCGTGTCGTCAATAGTCAAGCCGGCAACTTGCTGTCCCTGCTGACGTACCGACGCTTGGCTTTCATTCTCAAAGTTGCCGCGTCACCCGCAAGAGTCACCAAGTACTAAAATCCACCTTCACACCGCAATGGAACTGCCGAGCCACGCACGCCTTGTGGCCATGCGTCTGCTGACCGCATCCAACACACCCGAGAAACAGCAGACAGTCAAGAAGTCGGCGCACTTGTGTCTGTCCCCCACGGATCCTAGCGAGGATCCCACACTGGCGCTGGCCATGGCGTCGCCTGTGCTCACAGGCAAGTCGGCGCCCGTCTCGTTGCCCAATCCGGCCAAGAACCCGCTGCCGGGTCTGCAATTCGCCATCTCGGCGCAACGTGCGCCCAGTCGCGAGCTGCGTCTGCCGTCGTTCTCGAGCCCTTCGTACGAGCTGGAGGGCGCCACCGCCACAAGCAGCGCGGACGAAGAGGAAATGGAGCTACCAGTAGTAGAGAAGACGCAGAGACGCAAGAAAGGCACACGCCGAGGCACGCTGCACCCTGAAGCGAAGAACGTGCTTAAAGCTTGGATGTTTTCGCCTGAACACTTTGCCCACCCGTACCCAAGTGAGGAGGAGAAGGAGGAACTGGCCAACGAGGCTGGCATTGAAGTGAAACAGCTCTCGAACTGGTTCACAAACGCCCGTAAGCGGCTCTGGCAGCCTGTGTTGCGTCAATCTGGAGTTGAAGTTAAGAACTTCCTGTCAACAGGACGCGGCGGCCCCCGTGGCAGCAAACTTGAGGTGCCAGCCAACCTCCACCAGCTGGTATCGCCATCTCCTGCGCCGAGTCCATCGAGTTCGCCTCGAAAGCGCTCGTGGTCGGCCATGCGCGAAAACTCCTCGCCTTTGACAGCTTCCGCTTCTTCTTCCCCTGAAGAGAGCAAACGCAAAAAGAACGCAGCTCGCAAGCGCTCAAAGAGCAACAGCAACTCACGCGTCGAGAGTCCGGTTCCGCAGCTTCAAGATCTCGAGCTGCTGGCGGCCACGTCGCTGCTGGGACTGCAGCACTTGACGCAATCAGTGCATTAATCGTGGCAAGCATCAAGAAACGTTTGATATTTATTTTACTCATATGTAGGCAGTTCAAGCAGAAGTACAGTTAGAAAGAAAAAAAAAGTATCTTCAAACATTCGAATCGTAGCAAACTCAAATGTATGTTGTTTTCATCGATATGCCACTGTTTCTCATACTTTTTCATTTCTTTTTTATGAAGTTTTGCGTTGCGCCTTCCGAGCCAAGAAACGCGCCCTGGCAGCGGCGATCGCGTCCTCCTTGCTCGGTTCTGCCTCCTCGCGCTTGTCTCCCTGCGGTGATGAAGCACCGGCCTTGAAGCTAGCCTCTTCGCGCTCAGGCGAAGTGTTGCGAGCTGGTAGATGCCCGCTGCCCTCGTCTGGTTGCTCGTTGCTTCTTGCCTTCTTGGTCGCAGGTTCGTCACGAGGAGTACTCGATGTTCCGCGCTCATTTTCGCCATCTTCACGCTCGTGTGCTCGCTCAGCTCTAGCTGGTTCCTCACTAGTTGTCGCATCATGTCGTGCCTCCTTGGCCGTGTATGCACTCCGCGCATTCTTCGTCGAGCCGCCCATCGCGATGTTCTTGTTGAGATTAGCGTAAAAGCCTGCCATTGCATGCTCGCCCTGCTTGGTGACGTCTTCCTGTTCTTCCATGGCAGCAAGCCGCGCATCCTCTGCATCCCAACGCTGCATCTCCCGTAGTTTCCGTTTATACGAGGCTGAAACGAGCTTCTCCTTGTCTCCGTACATCGCATCGTCAGCCTTGCGCTCATTGAGCAGTCGTCGTTCACGAATGCGCTCACTCTCGACCTCTCGGATCTTGGCTTGTTGCAGCAATGTGCTAATATATTTGGGCTTTTTCTTCTCCTCTTCTCTCCTGGCCGCGCGCTTCTCCGCTTCAGTCTCTCGTGCGCTCTTCATGTTGTCGTACACAGCGTCGTAGTCGAAAACCGACGCGTCTTCAGCCAGCGCTTGGGCGCGCACCTTGTCTACCTGGCTCTGTTGCAGACTGCGAGCTGCTTCGGCTCCAGCTCGACGTCTAGCATCATTTCCACTCTCTTCTCCCTTCCCCTTACTTCTCTTCTCGGCTGCAGCTGCAAATACGTTGAAGCCTGACGAGAGCTCCTGGCAGAATGATACATGGTTGGTCCGAGTGATTGCGAGTCAACAAGGGGGAGATACTGTGTGGATATTGCGCGCATACCTTCTTCTTTGAGTCCTTTTTCGGAATAACGAGGCCGTATTGCTTCGTTCCGGACGCGAGCGGAGCAGGAAGCGGCTTCGTCTTGCTCTTGCCGGCCGGTAGCTTCATTGAGAACGCCATTGCAGCTCAAAATGGGTCGATAAAATGAAGTGAAAATAAGTTATGAAAATGTTTCGTTTCGTTAAAGTACGATTTTTTTAGAGCAACAAATCATTTTAATTCTCTTGAATTTACTACTATGTACTACAAAGTTGTTTCTGGTAAGAAAAGCAATTATTGTTCTAATAATCAATTATTGTTCCAAAATAAAGACAAACGGTGGAATAAGTGTTTGAACTTTCATCGTGTTTCAGTGCTTTATTACACCGCGCGGACATTGCTACTACTCATGACTAACTCGTAGCAAGAACAAGTCCCTACGACAAGATTTACTCATGCTTGGAGGCGGCGTGAGCCTTCTTCTGGGCCACACGAGCCTGGCGCTGCTGGCGCGAACGCTTGGCAGCACGCTTGTACTTCTTGTCGAAAGTGTGGTCCTTCTTGGCAGCAGGCGACGGATCGGCACGAATGGCCTTGTGCACTTGAGTGATCAGGTCCTCAAGGTCATCCGGGTTGATGCCAGCCTTGACGTACTCGGCGTAGTGCGAGGCAAGCATCTCCGGGTCATCCTCCTCGAGCTCCTTCATGTGCTCGGAAATGTGAATAGCGAAGATACGGTCACGGTGCACCTCGGCGTCGTAGCTTTTGTCGTCACGGCTGTAGCCGGGGAAACGCTTCTCGCTGTGCGGGATGTCCAGGCCAGCGTCAGCAGCACCCTTAAGAGCACCGAACACACGGTTACCCGTGGTGGTAGAACGCAGACCGCAGTCCAGGTAGCAACGGAACGGACGCTTCTCGTCAGCGACCTCATCCACGAAATAGGTGCGGCCGTTGCTCTCCGTCTTGACGATCTCGCCGTCAACCTCGGTGTTGCCCTCGTAGTCCTCGTCCAGGCCGAGCTTCTGCAGCACACGGCGGCCGACAAGCAGGCCCGTGGCATACGCAGCAGCGTAGTTCTTAAGACCAACCTTCAGGCCGTAACGGGGCAGCTCAGCCGACGTAGCCTGAGCCAGGATCTTGTCGCCATCGATCTCGGCGTACGCGATCTGGCAGATGACCTGCTTGTTGGTGATGCGCACAACGAGACGGTACTTGGGCGAGTTGTACTTGTTCTTGTCCTGCGTGATAAGACGCTTACGGGCGCGGTAGTCCGTCTTGCCCTCACGGCGACGACGATACTTGACCTGGTAGCGCTTAAAGTACGCCTTGTTCTTAAGGACCTTGACGAACGGCATCCTTCCTCGATGAAAGTTTCCAAACTGACAGCCCAAATGTTAAAAAAGCGCTGGACATCGAGCATTTTGGTTGGTCGCTGTCGCTGCCCTCCGACTTACAATGACCAGCATGCGGGCAACAGACCGATGGGGAGCTCGATATCTTTAATCAATGGTGTGGAATACATTAAGTTATTTCCTACCTATCACAACACCCTGCATAGCTTTTGATTTACAATGATTGGTAAGAAATGATCCCCGACGAGAAGGGTTGGGATGACTGGTTCTGAATGCTGGGCCAAAAGC
Organism: Phytophthora tentaculata; assembly: GCA_033557915.1. Lineage (NCBI taxonomy): Eukaryota > Oomycota > Peronosporomycetes > Peronosporales > Peronosporaceae > Phytophthora > Phytophthora tentaculata. The sequence continues at coordinate 743,441 of JAUCEA010000006.1, forward strand.
CGGGGTGCCAACATCGAGGCTTATTAGTTCGTTTGGCGTTTTTCCTCTCAGCAACAATGGTGCGTCTCGTAGGAAACCTCTTTAGCAGGCAACGCCGCATGTGATAAAACTGACCAATATTCTTCACTTTTTGCCACCAAAATGGGCAACAGACTTTCACTCGCTTCGTTTCTGTGGGCCGCGTCGTGCTTATCAACTACGGCCCGGACGCCGGCAAGATCGCCACGATCATCGATGTGGTGGACGAGAACAAGGCCCTGGTGGACGGCCCCTTCAGCGTCACGGGCGTGAACCGTCACGTGATTAACTTCAAGCGTCTGTCCCTCACGGACCTGACCGTGGACATCCCCCGCCAGGCTCGCGAGAAGACGCTGAAGAAGGCTCTTGCCAAGGCCGACACGCTCGCCAAGTGGGAGGCCTCCACGTGGGCCAAGAAGCTGCAGAACAAGAAGACGCGCGCTGAGCTTAACGACTTCGACCGCTTCAAGGCTATGATCGCCCGTAAGCAGAAGAGTTCCCTGGTTAAGAAGGCCGTTGCCGCCGCCCGCAAGGCCAACTAAGCGACGAGAGTTCGGCCTCGTCTTTGACTGCTGGGTGCTCGCAGGTTCTTAGCGGCTCTGCAGCAACTGGACGCGACAGGCTCAGTCGCGATAGGAAGCTGCAGGCTTCGAGGAACAATAAACGTCCTAATTGGTTATTTTGCTGATAACCCCACTGCTAAACGCTACGGTCTGCTCGGATTCTTTGTCTTTTTACTTGATTGTGCTGCTTAGTTGAAAGTCCGAGGCTCGGACTCCGAGCTGGCTAGTTTTGCTTATAGGAAGCAAAAAATTAGTTTAATGAAACAGACGACCCGCTTACATTTCAGGAGAGAGGAGGTACGGTACTTTCCAGTACTTACTAAGTCAGTAGTACTTAAGTACCGTACCTCCTCTCTCCTGAAATGTAAGCGGGTCGTCTGTTTCATTAAACTGTGTCCGAAAATAAAAGCGGTTTGCGTACACATTCAAGTCAGTAATTAAGGATTACTACTAGTAGTATTACGGTAGCCCATCTTGTTAAGGTCATCACGCCTCCGCTTCGCTTCGGTGGGGTACTAATTTGTTTTTGATCCTTACTTGATCATTTTTTTTCTGAAAAACGGTACATATTCGCTCGTGCAAAAAGCTAGACCCCAGTTGCTTGTGGGTTATAACTGCAAAAGACCGAGTCTGGAGCAAGTCGTTTATTAACTTACGTACACTACTACGATAATTTATTCTGCTTAATAAAAGTGATGCTTGTCATTGCAAGACTGAATGTTGTGAGCTTTCGAAACAGCGCTTCGCTATCTTTATATTCAGTGCATCTTGAATTTACCATGACTACCAGCACTACATGTAGTAATTACATGAGCACTACTCAATCTATATTTATGCTCTTTTCTCCTGTGATTTTGGTAATCACCCTAACTTGTGGCGTAGCTCACATCCACTTGTTGTCATATGGCAAAAAAGTGAGTAACTGCTAGTTTGGCTTAATAACTTTTTTTTGCGATCAGTCTGCGTTATATACGGCTAAAGACTAATTACCGGTTTCTAAGGAGAGGGTCGAGGTAGACAAGAGATAAAATTGATGCGATACTATCGTGTTGCATAACAAAGGTTTTGCACATCATCCACAGGTAACCAATCAGAGCCCGCAAATCACATCTTTTTCTGCTCTTTATTTTAATGACCACCTTCCCGAGGTCATAAATTGAAGAGATGATCACCGTTTTATGATGCCCAACCTGCCCAATCATCATCCAGTATATAGCTTTATTTCTATCTCTTGTCTACCTCGACCCTCTCCTAAAGCCACCCACTCTCCGCTTGCTCTCAAAATCATCAAACTTCGATGTTTTTTCTTCTTCTTAAAAATACATCCTAAATTTTGAAACATTCATTTAGTACATAGCCCCTCTAAATCTATACCACGCTTTTGGGGACACTATTGTTGTTTTAATATGGTCGTCAAACTGCCGTAGTAAAGGCCATCATACGTTGTCGACGACCCGTCCGCCCTTAATAAAGTAGTCGCTGCAGCAGAAGATAAATAATGTTTGAATAATAACCAAATTCAGTTCGTTTTACTGAACTCTTGTATTAACCCTTTCGCGCCTTTTCGAGAGAAAACCTGCCATCGGGGGTCGAACTTTAACTAAAACTTCACCGTCTTTTGGAACGTCCATTAACGTCCAAGCAAAAAATGATGATAGCCCCCCTCGATTAGATGGGAGTATGTATCAAACATAAATGCAAATAATGATGCATGCGTTGTTCAGCTCGTGATGTGATTGGATGAAAGTCGAATTAACTAGATTTTCGACTGTGTTTGTACCGGCTATGACGGACCATCAGCCAATCAAAACGCAAAGTGTTCATGAACACATGCGTTCACTTGACGCACCGGTTGAGGACGGGCCCAGTACGAACTTTACGGGGATTGCGTAAAAATACCAATGTAAGTACAATATGCGCTGTATGGTTTTTGGCTGACAATGCATACGTGGGATTCCCACTGGGACAGGCTTTCATCTCTTCAGCACCACAGCACTGACTACTCACCATTAGTCACATGTCTGTTCCTCTAATCAGATCAAGACAGCTACTCATCTTTACTGTACACTGCATTTTGACCCGTCATGCGCACTGCGTTTAGTTTCGAAAACGACATGCAGCTCGTCCAAATAGCGCCCAGGTATGAAGGGTGCAGAATCTCATGGGGCGTTGTAGCCCATAGCACGACATGAGGCCGTCCGGTGAGAGCGTTTTCTTCAATGCAATGTTGTGCAGCCGTCATAAAGTACTTGTTGAGTGAGCAAATATTGAATGTAGGCAAAGTGATAGCAGAATCTGAGTACTCTACTTAATTGTTTGGCTGCAATATCGTCTTATACTACTCTTCAGTATGCGTGAACAGATTACTAGTACTTGTCCGGCTCAAGCGCATTACTGTTATCGCTTTGAACCCGGCTAGCGTCGTAGGTAGCCCCACACGAGGATTAAATGACTCTTCGTACTGCACATAGCTCCCACATCGGCGACAATGCTCACGTACTCCACCTGGGAATGGCAGTCGTACTGGTGTAGGTAGGAATACATAGATCGTCAACAGGTTCTTGAGATAGTGCGGCTTTGATACTGCGCCTTGGTTTATGTCGCTTGGTGGAAGCAGCACATGATCGACTCCGCTTATTATGAGGCGGCTGTGTTTGACTCTGTCATCAGAGCCCCGTCCTGATATCACTTACTATTGCCAGGACCCACCACCTGCCCTGATCCACTGCTGGACTCGCACCATCTAGCTGGTACAGCCGCGACCACTCGAGCAGGACTCCCAGCGAGTGGTGAGACGTCGATCATCCCTTCATCTATCTAACGCGACGTATTTGTCGCCTCGTTGCGTCAACAGCTCGCCCACCGACAGCCGTGTCGTTTTTCTTACTTGCGCTGGAGATCAGCCGATACATGGTCATTACTGGTTCGCTTCCTTCTGTCGCGAGTACTGGACTGTGATGGAAGGGATCAGGTGTATGGTGACCCATGACGTCCGCCAATTAGGTATCAAAATATAAAGGACCAAATACGATCGACTGTCCTAGTGCTATCAAAACGCTATAAACACTAGTACAAGGTAGTTCACTTCAACGAACAACATTTCCACACGGAAACAAAGACAAATGCACATTATCACTTTAATACTTAGATTTAGACAAATACGCACTTGTTCACTAAGTGCTGTTTCTAGAGCCTCAACCGGCATCAACGCTGCTATCAGCAATACTAGACCAACATAATGCTGCGACCCTCCTTACGCATTGAAGGTAACCAGTGTGGCGGTGGTAGCTGCGGCTGTCATGATAGTGCAGCCGTCGTAGAGCATTTTGGCGGAGTATCGTAGTTCGGTGTCGGATTCGCGCCGTTATCTACTATCATTTTATTAGATAATGGCGCGAAATCGTCAGGACTCTTACGCGCTCAGCCGCCACAGTCCGTCTCGACAGCCATCTGTATCGTATTGATGCTGGAGGCAAGTGGGGCTTGAAATTTACGGGTTATCTTTCATGGATCTTCCAGCTATACGTGGACATGCCGGCCAAGCATCGGCCAATCACTGGTCTTGTCCTCGAATTTCACTGTAGCTACCAAAATAACAGCCAACCAGAATATTGCAAAACCAGAATAATCAAGCGAGTACAGTGAGCTATCACTGGGGGATGACCCCTTTCGCCATTCGCATACCACTATGTGGAAGACGCACCTCGAGGGCGAGTACCGTGGTTTATGAAGTGTCTTGGTTTCTATTGTATACTTTAATTAAGTGAAAATCCCGTGTTCGCGAAAGGGTTAACATTGATTTTGAAACTATTGCTAAAAAAGCGAAACGTTTCTTACGCAGCGTTGTTCTTGCTTTTCTTTTGTCACCGACACAATGGGCACCTGTTTTAACTTAATACTACTGGTATAGTCTTAAGTGATCCATCTTTAAGACGCATACAGATTAGCGCAGGGTAGTTCCTGCGGTACCATTTCCCGCTTAGCTGTTCTTATTGGTACTTGTATTCCCGGCCAGCTAATACTTTGACCATTCCGCGTATAGCATCAAAGAAGTTACTTTGCCGGTACATAGGGCCACTACATATAACAAGTCCTACAAAACACAAATGTGCTGCGTTAAACACCTTGGCGGTGTGCCAAGCATGAAATGTATCGAAAACTAAAAGACATTAATAACGAATGTCTCTTCACTCGGCAGCTACTGGTCATTGTACCGGTACATGTTAGTAGCTATGTCACTATATATAGCCTCACAGGTCCTACAGTACAAACGCACCACTACGTTCATCACCCTGGTGGTATAGTATTGTCCGCTGAGATATTAGAGCACATTTAGCTGTAATATGTATTGCGATAAGAAATGCCGCCTTCGCTTCGCTCGGCAGCAAAAATGAATACATAACCAGTTTGCAAATTTTCATATTTATATATTGAAAACAACATGGCCTTAGTGACGTTGGCCACATATTCCGATTTTATCCTTTCAGGGCCTTCGCTTCGCTCGCCAGCCAATGAGAAGACTAAACAATCTGAGCGTTTCGTATGGCGGACAGACACCATACTACAATCGATGCTTAAGACTAGTCGGGCGCAGCCGCTTCGCGGTGGGGGTGGCAGGTTGAGTCCTAACGAAATGGGGGCGCCCGCCTTTGCTTCGCTCCGGCGGGGAGATTTTTTAACATGAATTGAATGTGTTTAACTACATATTGAACTGTAAATTCCTACTCCGACTCGAAAATATACCTGTAGACATGTAAGCTCCGTCTTCATCCTTGGAAGCTGAAACTTGATCTCAAAGTAACTCGCGACATCGCACCCTACAGCTGTCCGTGTCAGAAGCAAGGGGTATCAAGATACAGTCCCAAGTACTGCATCGTTTGTCCTTGCGCGTTGTTCATGGTCATGGCGAAAGACGGCTGGTTAGAAAACTGCTTCCGCCTCAATTAAAATGGAAAGCTTCGAATGTCTCCGTCGCTGATACGCACAACGCGGGAAATCAAGACATGTCGCCCTTGTCGCTCACCAGTCATGATGGCGGCGCGAATGACATGTGGCTTGAGACCAACGATTCGAAGGCGTGTTCTTTTGCACAACCCCAAATCTTGGATCAGGTTGCACATCATCATGATAAGCATTTCTACCTTGAGTTTCAGATTGTGGGGAGGAATTCCACAGATATTCATCGAGTGGAGTACCTCCTGCTCGAAGAAATTGCCATCAATGTCGTCGGGTACAGAATCCGAAGGCATGTATTCCCGGGCCTGTCCAGATAAACGGTAAGCCACCGCTTCATTGATGCGGTGCACGAACGCGTTCGTGGTCGTGAGGATCGTACGGTTAGCAAAGTACTCGTCGGTAGCAACTTCGGGGTTGCTTATCTCGCCATAAATCTCGTCGATGATCTGATCCATGCCTCTAGGAATAACGCCAGGGCGGATTTCTCGTCTTCGTCTTTCGGCGCAGTTGGGTTATCGACCAACATATTTATGTAATCCCACCTAAGAAAGAGCTCACCTAATGCCCCCCCCCCTCCCCAACCTGTTGCACGAACTCAGAGAACGCAGCCATCTTCTCAGCAGTGTCTGTGGTATTAGCCGACCGCACTCGCATGCTTTCCGTGAGGCGTAAGTTTGGAAAAGGGGCCACAACCTTGACGACTTGAGGCAGGCGTCGAATGTTTCGACGGGTGTTCCGTTCTTCACGATTCGGCGGAAAACTCCCGAAAGCACAAACACTTTCCCTCTGACAGGCTCGGTTCCATTGTCAACTATGTCCCGCAGTATTGGGATTACTGTCTCGAACGCGCGTCAATGGGACACGACCCAAAGAACCAAACTTGCTTGGTCAACTCCTGTACATAAGTGTTTTTCGAGATAGGACACGTCGAGCTCTCGTTCAATTTCAAAGGATCTTGAATGTAGAATGCGCTGTTCGACCCCTCATGACTAGGAGCAAGATAATACCGTGAACGCCACCGCAATGGCGATTTTCCCCGAGAGGCTGGCTTTGGACAGTATGTTTCTAGGTAATTTACCCTATACCTCCTGGTCCATCGACGAAAAACAACTGCTTGCCCTCCTCGGGATTTTCGACCGCTTGAATAGTCTGGTCGTAAATGACCCGCTGGTCACCATTCGACTGGTCTTCTGTGCTTACAATCGCCCCCACAGCTGACTCGTCGAATCCGGTGGCTTCAGGTTGAAGTAAGCTGTTTTGCCGAAGCGAATTCCGAACCAATCTGGAAAACGCTCCCAGTTGAGGTAGCTCCTCAAAGCCAGCAACTGAATGCCCGTTCGCTTGAAGTAGATGTTGAATACTCAACAGCGATTCGAATTCCAAGACGGCTGACCTTAAAGGGTCTATCATATGCGTGCATAGTCGCCGGGAAGATCTGCGAAGGACCGATCCCAAAGACCACGAACGTCCGCTGGGACCGAATAAACCAGAATGGCGACGAATAGCTGGCGTAGTTGATACGCCATTTTGAATTCTGCGGTCTCTTGCAAACTGGGAATCCACTCGTTGTCGTTCTCCAAAAAGCCAGCCTCTCGCGCGAGAAGATAGAACCGCTCAATATTGCTAGGTGTCGCATGAATCGTGCGACCACTTGCCGCTCGGATTTCCCCGGCAAACTCACGTTTTAGGCTTTCATTCTCCGGCTTTTTCCAGCAGAAATCTTTCGGGATGTCCCGATATAACATTGTCTTAGCAGTCCGGTCCTCAGGGGCTTCACTCGCACACACATAAAAAACTTGGTTAGCATCGTATGGCTACCACGATCCAAAATCGTCTCGGATTTTTCCATTTCTCCGAAGAAAACAGTCTGCCCCGACTCTAGGTGAAATGTTAGCTGTGTTACTGCACGGGTTTTTCCCTGAATCGCGAAATTGAGTAGCCTCGTGCACGCTTCCACCGGAGAAATGTACCGCTCTAGAATCGTAGAATTTAGTTTGGTTCCCGACGTGTACTCGGCTGGATCACTAGAACTTCTTCCACTGTGAGTACAGCCATCTCGGACCCTTTGTATACGCATATTTAACCGCTGATAAATCTGTACACACTTCCACATTGATGTGGTACCGCATCGCCCCTGTCGAAAGCGAACTGCAATGTACACATCTCGTGGTAGGGTTATTTGCAAAATATAAAATTAGTATCTAAAACATAAGAATTATTCGATTTTTTAGCCAATCAAAAAATTATGGACACAGCGGGAATCGAACCCGCGTCCATCCGCATAAAATCGCGGTGCTCTTGTCATTTGAGCTACGCGTCCATGCTCACTAAGTTACCTTTACATTTGAATCAAGTAGCATTTTTTTTCTTAAAAAGGAAAGTCCTCATCTGAACTACTGACATATTCATCGTCACTCCCAACCGATTTACCAACAGCACCAAGCTCATCCAATTGATCCAGCAGCTCTGCTATTTCGTCGATCTCTGGTGACTCGATGGCATTCTCATTATTGCGTGTATCACCCAAGAGGCCCATCTTTGCAAAGCCGCTGACAACTGTAGCTGCGCTAAGCTCTCCCCAGCTTTCACTTATCCATGATGTAATATCAACTCGTTTGGGAGCCACCAACTCGAAAGCTGAAGTTGGCGCCTGCTCCTGTAGGCGAGCGATCTTCCCTCTTGCAACTCTTGAATCTCAGTTCTCGCAATTGTAGCCGCTTGTTCCATTACCCTACGCAGCTCCTTAGCTCGATCTCGTTCTAGTGCGTGGTGGCGAGCGATCTGACACCGCAAGGTGTCCAGCCAACGCCCTCTCAGGCGGCTTTTGAATGGCTGGTTCCATGCCACATCTGCAGGCTGACATACGTACGTATAACGTGGTGGAACCTCTCCGGAATTCCATACTGGTTTTCCGAGAGATCTTATCCGCTATGATATTCGGGCTGCCGTCGATCCACTTGAAATTTGATTGAAAAAGCGCTAGTTCATTGAGCCACCGCCCCAACCGCTGAGAACACGTCTGCTGTTGATGCATGGAGCAATCGTGTGATGATCAGTGTTAATGTAGAACGGCCGATCAATCAAACGGACCTTCTACAGTCTCATCGCGTGCAATGCTGCAAGGAGCTCCTTCTCTCGCATCGGATAGATGACCTCCGCACGGAACAGCATTCGCCCTCCGTAAGCAATAATCTGCTCGGCACCGCTCTCGTTGCGCTGAAACAAATATCCACCAACTGCAAAGGCTGACGCGTCCATACTAACATGGAAGGGCCTGCTAAAATCGGGATGGACTAGAATCGGGGGAGACATGAGTTTTTGCTTGAGCAATTTGAACGCCTCCATGTATACGTTCTTGAACGTGACCGCGTCATTCTCGGCCTTGCCTTTGGTTAGATCCGTAAGTGGCGCAACCAATGCCGCGAAGTCAGGACAAAAACGTAAAACGTAGACACAGGTACCCAGGAATGACTGAAACTGGTGCTTCGTACGAGGTATCGCCAGTCTGCGATGATGATGCATTTAGCAGGATCCATGCGGACGCCGTCTCTGCCGATAAAGTCACCGAGACAAGGTATTTCCGAGGCGCAAAATGTGCACTTGGAGAGTTTGATGTACAGGTTCTGGTCGACACAGCGCTGAAAAACTTGCTCCAATGCGACGAGATGCTCCTCCACAGATTCAGAATTTTTTAACACGAAAATGTCATCAAAATATGTCTGGCAGAATGACTGTTGGTCATTGAAGATGGATTGCTCTAGCAGATTGAAGCACGAGGGGCTGCTCGACACGCCCAACAGCGTGACCAAGTACTCATAGAGACCGTCGGGTGTGGAGAACGCTATGTACGGATTAACTTTATGGATTTTATTTGATAAATCTACTTTTCACTAATAATTTAATTGCAGACGAGTGTCGAGAGTTTAGAAACTTTAAATATTATAGATTCTTCTTATTTTGATCTGATTTTGGTAGATTTTTATTTATCACTATTAAAAACGGTAAATTATTAAAAACTAAAGAACATGGTTTTTTATCAAAATTATAAAAATATCATTTTTGAAGGATGGAGTCAGCTCGCAACCGGGCCTGGTAAAATCCCCAAAGTAGATCCATAACCAAATAGAGCTTATCGCTAGCCATAGCTCGGTAGATCTCCTCCTTACGGGGTATGGGGTTAGCTGGAACTCGCATCTTCGCATTCAGCCCTCCGAAGTCGTGGACAATTCGCCATTCTCCTGAGTTCTTCCTGGCGAATAACGTGGGGGAGCAGTGAGGGGATGCTGAATTGCGAATAATCCGAGCTGCTAACATTTCTTTCGTCCATAACCGAATAGCTTCTCGTTGAACTGCCGACATTGGAAACTGCTTCCTGTAAACCGGAGTGTCATCTGTTAGCTCAATACTGGCCTCCATTAAACCTTCTCGTACTGGTGGTACTGACGGTAACTTCTCACGAAATAACTGAGACCGGAACTTGCAAAGTAGAGGGTAGGCTGGCGATGACTTAAGCGCTTCCCAAGCGAGCTCTTCTATCAACGTTGACTCGTTTGCAACGACAACGAGACAAAACTCGTTATCGGTAGCTCAAAATAAGGCTTTCAGTTGTTTTGTCGAGACAATTCGAGTGGACCCATATGTTGACTGGTAGTCGTGTTTGCTGTAATAATGGAGCAGGTCTGCATCGGAGAACCGAGAAGGACGATTGTGGACGCGGCGTCCCCCCAACTCGAGGAGATTTTTTTATAGCAGGTACGCATTGGCAGAAAGCCAGCGACACCTCCCTGTTGCGCGGGGCCAGAACCCGAGTGGTCCAATTAATATCGGGATTCACAGTAGATAACCAAGGCATGCCCAAAAATGACATCCTTGCCCTCGGGCACCTCCATGACGAGAGCGCGAGTAACATAAGGCAAAACTCCGGGGACTAGGCACTTCAACCTTACCACCTTTCGCGGAATAGTTAACTTCTTGCCGCCACCGATGCGGATGGAGACAGGTGTAGTGTAGTCCTTTACACGTAGACCGAGCTTTTTGACAAGCTGTGGCGTGACTGCGTTGAACGAAACACCACAACCGATAAAAGTGGAAACAGTCCTGGACTGGATGATAGCCGGCTGTTCCAGAAAACCATTAATTCCGTGCTTGAGTCTACTGTATGCGGGATTATCCCGGCTGTAAACGAACAGAGCCGGTGACTTCTCGCAATCAGATGGACTTGAAGCCGGTGTAGCTGGACTCACTAACAGTGTATGGTCAGCACTGTCGGAGTCATGCTCGGCGGGGCCGAGCTAATTACTTTTTTTTTCATCTTAGTAATCCCGCGTTCGGGACACACTGGTGCAATATGACCTGGCTTATGGCAATTATGGCAGACGATGCCTGTCTTCGTCTTTGCCTTGCCGTTTGCCGCTCGTGTAGAGGAGTCCGACCCGTCCTTGCTCTGCTTCTTCTTGCCTTCTGGAGACGACTCCTTGCCGTCGCCACGACGCGTGCGTCGGGCATCTTCAAAACTTTGTGCATGCATGATGGCCTCATGCAGTGTGGTTGGGACATTTTGCGAAATGTGACAGCTTGTGTCTGATCGTAGCTTTTGTTGGTAGAACCACCTCTTCACAATCTCGGGCATTTCTATCGTGGATTGTGATAGAAGCAGCATAAACTTGGACGTATAATCCTGCTGTGTGCCAGCGACGCGTAGATTTTGAGTTTTGACAGCGGTTTGTAATCAAAATCACTGTCCTGGAAACGCAGTCGAATCTGCTGTTAGAACACAGCCCAGACACGGGGTGATTCACCAAGCGTTGTCTTGAACTGACGGTACCACGACAGGGCTTACCCAGAAAAGGGACAACCATGTTGACGAACCGAGAATCTGGGGCATCATGCTCGGCAGCGTAGGCACTAAAATGCTCCTCGATGTGGAACAACCCCAGCTCGAGGTCTTCAGACGACTTGCCGTTGAATTTTGGCGGATCCGCCTTCTGTTTCTGCGTGTTGGCACGCGCTTGACTCTCGTACATCTCGCGCTGGAATAATGCTTGTTGCTGCATAAATGCTTGAAATTCCTGTTGCTGGGCCTGCATGGCCTGTTGCTGCTGTGCCTGCATGGCTTGCTGCTGCACAATAAACATCTGCATCAGCTGGGCGGTCACGTCAGCCCCAGCAGCTGGTGGTGGTAGTTTGGGCTGTGTTGCCGGTGGTAGCGGTAGCCGGGACCGAGGACGGACCCGAAGGGATTTTGAAACAATTTTTTTTTATACTTTTTCAACTATAGCTTTAACTTCAGCTATCTTTGTAATATATTCTACAAATACAATATATTCTGCATTTTTTTTAAAAAATTTAAAAAAATATTCAAAAATGAGTTGCTGCAGCTTCACCACTTGTTGTGTGAGCCTGGTCTCCAGAGGTGTGCGCATCGTGTATGCCAGCCAAGTTGACCTTGTCGTCTAAGCGGCTTTGTTGACGGGGGCGAAGTTTGGGGGACACGTCTTCGACGGGACGGGGTATTTTCATACGATCTAAGATCGTACTTAAACGAAGTAATACAGTACGTTCGGACTTGACGAGCCTTGCTAGAAGTAGGGACTGGAAGCTGAAACCTCGAACTGGAAACTTGAATTCGACTCAAGTATTACCTCAGGTATAATTTCGAAATTGTTATGGGTTTTACTGGAAGACGAATGAGTCTTGATTGGCTTGCGTAGTTGCAGAAAAAAAGAAGACTGAATTGAATTAGAGTGCCTGTCGGCAAAGAATGAAGAGCACGAGACGCTACTGAGCCTAGTGCTAAGAAAATGAAACCAATGAAAAATTAAACTACGGGAGTTGTGAAACTACAGGAGTTGCGATCGAGTTGCCTTGCGACCGTGAGCAGCATCTTGCAGGAACATTGCTGGACTTGAAGGGCTATGTCCATCGCAAGTTAATAATGTATTTTGATGCTGAAGTTAAATTTGAGACTAGTTACTTTTTGTGCTTCAGGTAGTCACTTTGGAGCGACTAGTCGAGTTATAATTTTCTACCTGTTTTTAATTTTCAACTGGTTAATTTTTGCGTGTCGGCTATTTACTTGTGACTAGTGGAAGCACAAAAAGTAACGAGTTGAAACACTATTTTCGAAAGTGACTACATGTAGCTTAAAATTAAAAAGTGACTAGTTGAAAATTTGCGCCCGATTTCGTCCAGCTGCCTCAGTGCCGAGAGGCCCAACATGTTAGCATCAGGGTATCGATCTTCTAGTTTTGCGATCAATTTTGACCACTCATCCAGCTCGGCCTTATACTTAGTGATCATTAACTGTAATTTCCCTCCGCTTTTGGCTGATTCTACACCGTTGCTGAGGAGCTTCTCCCCTGGGTTATCAAGCTAATCGAACGCGTTGACATTCTTGGCGATCAATGCGTCAAACTTACTTTACTTTTCTCCTTGCAATACCTTAGTTATCACCTCGTCGACCTTTTCAAGGTGTCTCTCCTCGTCTTCGAGATCGAGCTGTACCTTCTTGTCTGGTGGATAGCGACGCAGGGATCGCTTAGCTTGTTTATGTCGACAGCTAACGGCTGAGAGAGAAGGCCAGCATCAGAGTTGATACTAACGTCGGTATCAATAGCAGCTGCGGCAGTGGTGCAGCATGACACGAACCCAACCAATGTGAGTTTCTAAAGCACCTGCATTCTGAGACGGTCTGGTAAGTGCGTTGAAGACCTCAACTTGAGGTCAGAAGTGCCAAATTTAGAGTGGGAGAGAAATCGGATACATTACTTTGTACCATTGAATGAATACGGAACTGTATCGCTCGGTTGGATGGTGTTGGTCACGGACACAAACACCCCAAGTACATTACATGTACTCTATTACATTTTAGATTCTGTACGGAGATAAAAAGAGTCAATCTATGGCTTACTAGTGTTAGAATTATTTTTAGGGGAAAAGTCAAAATACGTCCGTATCATTGAAATATTGTCAAAACGGGTCTAGGCGACGTGATGCGTGAGCTACTGGATGTATAGAAGTTTACCTGCATGAAGTGTAAGAATAATCTCTATGTCCTCCAATTCGTCCCTGACGGTGTATATCATTGAGAAAGACCACTTTAGCCTGCTGTTGTTTTTCCTAAGCAGAAAGGCTCAACAAGGGAGCGTTAGTGAATGCTAAATAAAAACTGTAGTGATAGCTCGACTTTTCCTGAATACCTGCTACTTCCATTCAGGTCGAGCGGTTGTTCGATGGTATGCATGCTGGGCGACCTACGGAAAGGCACGATTGCTGAATCAATGGATGCTATATTCTTTTTGCGAATGAATTGGGATCTCATAACGAACGTCGTTACATCAAATGCGATTTAGAAAGCTCGAGAAGCCGATGTTGAAGAGTACGAAGAGGCTTAAGTTTCCTCACAATAATGGTACAATTTGTAGTGCATATTGCTGAGCCCCTACAATCGTATTGATATTGCACAATATACACTATTGTACAATTACAATTCTTTTTTGCAGACCCCTGATTATAGCCATGCGCACCTCTAACTATTTTCAGCCACACGTTGACTTTCTTTTCTCCGCCGTTGTCAATCCCATGTATTTTCTCCTGGATAATTCTAGGTGCTAATGACGATGTCCATACTACAAGAGCTTCCGAGCTCACCAGCGAGCCGAACATCGCACTCTCCATTACATCCTATCTTTTAATCGCGAGCGAAGCGAACCGTGGGGGCGCCAAGGTAATCCACGGTTCGCTACCTTGATATTTCCTCAAAAGTCTGCATGCGTAGAGACGTGTCTTAAGGTTTACTCAGTAGTCAGTACTTTACTCAGAAGTAAGGACTTTTTAGGATTACTCAGAAGTCAGTAAAAGTTACTCAAAAGTAAGTAGCACCCATATTTTAACTGCCCATAATCAAACTGTTGCGACAGGTTTGCTGAGCACTGGTACTGGTAATTGTATGTCACCGTACAAATGTACCTCTTTTGGGAGGCCACTATTTATCACTATCCGGAGGAATCGTTATTTAGGGCTGTACCTCTGGGTGCCTTCCAAAACCCGTTTAAAACGGTTTAACCCCTCCGTTACCGGAAATCCGTCGTTAAAACCGGATACTTTAGACTGTAACTTACCGACGTTATTTTTATGTAGAAGTTTGTAAGGCCGAGCACCTCCCACGTCGTGATGCCAGTCCTTCCCGCTACAATTTCTTACAGGTTCTTTCGTCCTAAGCTGTATGACTTACGACGTAGAGCGCGCGTGATGATCCTTCAAAATAGACACTACGACTTTGCAACATGCGAGCACTTAATGATGTAACGGTCATGTGCTTTTTCTTAAATCGATAGGGAAAATTACCGAGCAAACATGAACATTCATCAAATTATTGAAACCGCAACTACTACGCAATCTAAACACTCAGTTGCTGCACTTCTTCATTGTCGTCGTCGCCGCCTCGATCGTGGAGCAACTCTCGCCGGGTGGGTTTACAAGCACCGACGTTCCCTGGTCGGCGAAGAACAATTTGCTAAAGGTGGGATAGATGCACCATTTTCAAAGTCTACATGCCAGATATGGTAACAGGTCTTGAGAGTGCCGCCGTATGTACGCCGTGCCTTCGGGCAGAGAAACACTTGGCGTCAGGCTGTGAGCAGTCCACACAATAGTATGTAGTCTGATACGACTTCTTGCGATTACTACGCAACACGGCACAAACCTTACACGACCCCTGGCGACGCTTCTGAACGCCCCACACGACCACCCAGTCGTCAAACTGAATGTGTGCGTGGCCGTAAACGCGACGGCGCCTGCGGGGTCGTAGGCGGTGAAGGTGGAGATGCGGATGTTTCTAGGGAGTCTTCAGCTTTGAGCTGCAGCAATTGCTTGTGGAGGAGGATGTTCCAATCGCCGCGATCTTTTGGCACGAGTTGGCGTAGCCGACAGGTTTCTTTGTGGGTGATGTAGGCATTGACCAACGCCAAATCGACGAATCCCATAAATAGAGATTTGAAGTATTCTGAAAGCGAAATGCAGTCTGGATTGAGTAAGACTGATGGCGGAGTTGATCATGAATATCCATCTCTGGTAGTCGGTCACTAACTTCAGACACTTGAGTGCAGACGAGCCCAGTCCCTTGATGTTTTGGTGTATGGAGAAAACGGACATGATTGGACCAGTGGCGAGATAGTGCACAGGTTTCCGATGCCACCACCGGCAACAACCACGGTAGATAATGCAGTTGATCTAGAGAATCTGTTGAGCACCGTTCAATTACTCGTGGACGCGCCATTCGACACTCAACGACTCGTTGATCGAAACCCAGACGTTTTATCATGATGGTGCCGAGGACAGAGACGGACATTGAAAGCAGTTGAATAGCCAGTGGGACCGACGAGTAAAACCGGCCGATTATAACCAACCGAAAACCTTCATTGCCTTCACCAAGTGCAGCCTTCATGTTGCGAACCACTGCTGTGGCTCCTGCCTTGTTGTCGAATTCCTGCTGATCGGTATCAGCAACCTCGCGCTTGCCGACCTACACTTCAAAGCTGGGCGTAAATACAACAAACGTAGAATAAGTATTCGATCACGGTCGTACGTTATGACATAGCGATGACAAACTCACCGGTGGCAGTATGCACTAATGGCATCGCAAACCATAGACACCTTGGTGCCATAACGGTGAGGTTTGTCAGGCATAAAAATAGAGTGGTGTTGCGCTTCGATGTTGCTGGGAGCACGCCCTCATCGAAAGAAATCTTACTTCCCAATGACCATCCGGCCAGGAACCGAGACTGCAACGCGTCGACTACTGGTCTCAGCTTCCACATCTTGTCACGAAGTCGTGGTCCCTGGTTGTTTACGATATGCCAACCCCATCGTATTGACGTACACCTATTCCTGGCCATGACCTTGCCGAAGTTCCCAACAGGAATCGCACCATCGTCGGTCATCGCCCAGTGACGGGAGAAACAACGACTCATCGGGTTTAACATCCTCACCACTAAGAACCCGATGACGTGCAAAATCTCGTGCGTCTCGTATACTGACTCCGAGCGCAAACGCCGCTCAATCTGCCCCACCGTCTCTGGCGTCGTAGTGCTGCGTTTCGTTTGTTTAGCTCGGATACGTTTCGCTCTCGCACGTACACTCTGCTTCTTGTACCGATTCGTTTCCTTTGTAATGTTGATCCACAGATACTTTGGTAGGAAGTAAAACAGTAGCTTCAATGGGGAATCAGCTATGTCTTGAAGCTCACGTGTCGGTGTCACTATGTCGGTTGTCAACTGTGGATATCCATCACCATCCAGCTCGTAACTCACAGACAAATCACCCCACGCGAATTTACGAATCTCGACCCTGTCAATAGACTCTAGTAAAAGCTTCCCACCCCTTGCCTTCACGAACGCGTCGTCCATGTGTTCGGCCTCTTCACCAGATTCAACAGTCTCTTCTAGGATACTCGCGCCGCCCAATGACCTCATCGCCACTGTTGTCACTGCTGTCACTACCACTGGAGTCCATCGCTTCATACTCCTCCGACAACTCCCCCCCCCCCCCCCCAAATACGTTTACGTCGTTGAGAGCAACGTTCTTATTACCTCCCAAACATGCTCTGTCATCTACACTTGGGCTGCCATTCACTCGGGGGCAGACTTCGTCACTAGCGCGGCCGGGATTTGAAACATTGGAGTCAGCACACGATAAAAGGCACCGACAAGCACCCACAACCAGCTCTTGATCGGCCTCTCCGACGATGTATCCTGCTCTTCGTCGATGTTCTGCCGGAACATCACGTCGATCGTGTTCGCAGATAGAGCGACCGATGTATCGATCTGTGAGGCAGTCACCAACTCATCAATAGCCACCTCATCACGTTCTTCTCCCTCGCTTCTCCTAGCACTCATCGGCTATCAGCCCTGACTCGATTGCGAAGGCCACAACTGCATCCTCACCTAAAGAATAACAATTAATAGTCACAACAGCTCATCATTATCTGCAGCATACAGCGTACCAGCGAATGATTTTCCAGTCGGTGACGTTTAAGTCCGATACTTCGCGAGCCTTCTTGACGGCCTATTCGATGTCCATGCTGCCGTACGCTACTGCCGCCACAAGTGCTTGAAGTCGACGGCTCGCACATCGAGCGCGTCTGATACTGCCGCCTGCCTTGCCGTCCTTCTGGACCGTGCTCTCGCCATCGTGGCAAATTCTGAAATGAGGTATCTCATTTGCTGTCGACGCCCTCGGCCACATATCAAAACGCAAGCTTGCGAATCGCAAGTCGCGATCAGACCCATGATGCACATCTACCCTTACCTCACCCTTTCTTTACATTTACCGATTGAATCTGTTCCAGCTTTTTTTTTCCGCACAAATTTGGCATGATTAAAGTATCGAATCCTGATTTTCGAGCCATTAACTATTTTAAGCTCTCTCTTAAATCGTAAGTTACGACGTTGGTAACGGAGGGGTTAACCAGTTTTATCGGTGATTTACAATGAATTACAAATCGGTTTGATGAGCTCCAAAATGGAACGCGACCTTCGGGTATAGTGAAGTTCAGTCATGAGCTTAATCACGTTACTACTTAAAAATCGGATCGAAATTGCTTGATGATATCAAAACGTGGTATCACCAAACAATTCGTTGTAATTAAACGCTAATGCGCACATTTTCATGTAGGTTTTGGAAGGCACACAGTATATGATAACCATCGCTTTTATGGCAGTACAAGAACTGGCGTCGACACCGCGGTTCAGGGCACTGGTGAAATCTAGCGCGGCTAACGGTCCAATCGCAAGTGAAGTTTCGCAAAACAGAACAACGACCAATCAAAATCTCGCTCTTCCTTGCAGGATGCCCTTACCTGCAAACTCACCCGTAGCAGGCCGAGACGGATCACGAAGACCTGCAGGCCGATGGCTACACTCTTACTTCATGCCACCGCGGAGGAAGTGCGGTCTCGAACAATGAGCGCTTCACACTCTGCTGAGCGTATTTCGCGAGGAGCTGGGCCACAAACAGGGTCGAAAGAAGCAAATATTGTTGCTGGTCTTTTTCATACTTAGGTCGCGAAATGATCGTTTTCAATAGTTAAGGACCTATTTATAGTGTAAGCGGAGAGTTTGTATCACTAAGTAAAACAGATAAATCACAACTGGGTCACGACCTTGTGACCTGGTATCTCGAGCTACCAGACGTTTTTTTTTACGTGATATCTTCAGATATCAGAAAAAGGTCCATGACTCACAGCCACAAATTCTATTGGCCGCTATGAAAACATTTGTCAAAGAGACAGAAATAAACCATTTACCTACCAGCTATGACGACGCCTAAGTATGCGAAAACAGCGCTGTAATACAGCTTCTTTAGGTCGGATAAGTTTGTAGCGCTTCAACTGGGCAGATGTGGAAATTTTTGTTGCGCATGTACCCCACATGCTGCATTATTCCATACGTATTTGGCTTTCCATGCTGAATTAGCTGTACGAGGGCCGTACAAGGTTGAAAACCTTCTTGATCAAGTGGTTGAGAAAACACGTCGGCAAACTTTAAATCACGGGCATTTTCACCCCGCAGCAATCCAAACTGAGACAAGGAAACCAACACGACCCCGCAAGTCGTCCAGAATGAGAAACGTATCACTGATCTGCTGAAATTGCTCGTTAGATGATTATCCATCTAGTAAGTAACCAATACCTCTATCCTTATAGTTTCTCTTTCTGGTTTCCGTAATCTGAGCCTGTACGTTTTTGATTAACTGTTTCACAGCTGTCGTGCGAGGATGAGGATTGGAATTTGTGCGGAGCGTGACCTGTTGACTATAAAAGTCAACTAGCGCATTGACGTAGCCACAGACAATTGAACCACCAACAATTTCTTGCTGTTCTCCTTTGGGTTTCTGCCAATTACCTCGGTAGACAGAAAGAGGTTCAGTTTGCCTCCTGTTACTGTGTTACCTTCGCGGAAATTACGAGATGATGAACACCACTTCACGACCTCTGTCTGATAACCAACATATTTGCTTTGAGTGCTGATAGGTCGTGATGTCAATGTAGTCTGTATCGTTGCGCGTTCACTCTCCTCGATTTCATTTTGTATTTCGCTCTCGTGTGCTGATTGAGCACCTACTTCAGATACGGCCGAGGCAGACGCTGCAGCGTATGATCGAATCGACTGTCCCGATCGACGCTCCATACTGGCAAGTCTGGTTTGGCGTCTGTTTCACAAGTGTTACTTTCCCAAATTAGCGAAAATTACAATTAGGTCACAAATGCGATATTGACTCTGGGCTGGACCCACACTAAGAATACTCATTAAGTAAAATATGGAGGTTAGAGGCAATTTTGACTTGGGCTTGTATGCTGACGGTTAGCTGGGATACCTCCTTAACGTGAGTATCACTGTTTGGGATATCACTTCAAAGAAAATTGTCTGTACGAACATAACGGGTTCTAAAAAAATATTCGGTATTCTATTCCATTGGTGTGCCCTCAACTACGCTTGGCTATACTATTTGGAGTGGTATCATGAATTGGAGTAGCAAACGGCTGCATTGGTGGTGTAGCACGCTTCCAGTCAAGACCAAAACTTCACATTATGTTATCGAATGTCAGGCGCACTTACACATGTTGTGAAACTTCATTCCGCACGCTCTAATTCGGTACTGCAATGAAAAAAAAACTTATCAAACGAAATCGGCAAGTCAAAAAGGAGCGCTGCCAAGTTTGACCATTTGATACCCCCCCCCCTTCGCCAGGCGATGTAGAACTCGACGCAAAAGTGGATGAAGAGTTTACAAGGGTGTCATATGATCACTGGACCAAACTTTACGTCCATGTCCAAAAATTGAAAACGTATACGCTGTTGCGCTGTATAACTGCTGCCTTGCCAGTCGTAATGACGAGGGCGAGAATAACGTTGATGGCGACGCAGATGGCGACGTAGATGGCGGCATTTACAACAGCAGTGACAATGAAGATGCAGATGATGAAGCCAATATCTACTCTTTTTAACATACCCCCATGCATAATATATGGGTGCTTTGATGTGCAAGTCTGTTGTGAGCTATTATATCTTCTTCTGTGACAACCGGCAAAAAAGACATCTGTTTGTCAATCTGACCAATCACGGTTGCGTATCCGCAATACTACAGAGGTCCTACCGTAATTTTTTTCTTGCTTTTTTAAAACACTACGAAGATATGAAATCAAGATCTATATGAGGTATAAAACCATAAAAAAGGTAGGTGGTTACATTATAACCACTGGCTTCTAGTTCATTTTTGAATTTGCAGGCTGGAGCGCAAATAAAGATGAGGAAACTGCTCAAAGTGGGCAGCGAGTCAGGATTGCTACCATGTTTCGTCTAAAAATCGCTGGGATGATATGTGGACTGTTATGGCTCGCAACCACGTCTATCAGCACGACCGGAGGCAAATTGCAACTGTTTCGACGCAATCATCAACAGGTACGATGAGCGAATGAAAACAATGCTCAATGGAGTAAACTGCGCTAGGTGTGGCACAATGTCGAAGAAAGTGATGCAAGCGCCAGCCATATTATTCGGACCACGGCAAAGAGATGGTGGCAGTTGCGGTGTTTTAATTACAGCGTTTGCCTAGTGCTTTTTGAGAGAAAGAATCGGCGGTCTGGCGGGTTACCACGGTCGTGAATCAAGCGCGGCAACCAAAATCCTACGTCTGTACATGCTTTGGCATTTGCTCTAAGCTCCTTAGGTACATATTGCTGTCCCGCTGAGGTGTGAGTTAATAGGAGAGCCACTTGTTGAGGAGATGCTTGTACAGCGTGGCAAGGGTAGTGGTTAAAATGCAGAAAGTAGATCTGTTACACGGTGAAGACTATGGCAACCACATCTTAAATCTAAACACTTCTGTACTTTTAGCAACCACAGCTTAATACAACACAGCTTTTTTTACTCTGGTCATTACTTGGTTTGTACTACGTAGTAGTATGCATGACTAGTTGTTATTGATTTCAGCACGCTTTGTTATCTCTTTAACCTGAGCAACCCAACGCAGAAACTGCGATTTGAGTGACGAACAAACACCACGTAGCCTCCTACAATGATTCTTTAAAAACAATCAACAATGCTGCAGCTTTTCATAACTTTAAACCTGTCAACGGGCAGGCACAGTTCTGACCAAAAGCGTCTTGGCAACGGGAGTCCTCGCCACGGCAGTTAAGGCGGCACGTAGCTGGACAATAGTATGTTTGCCATGCGCTGGCTGGTCGTCTTCACAATATTTATGTGATGACTATTTTCTGACATGTACGATGTTGATCAACATGTAGCCATTCCGATTCGGAGTCCTACAAAATTTGTCATATGTGTAAGAGCAACTGCCTCTCGCGCTGTATCAGGATGCGCTTGTAAGTTTCTTGGGAAATTGCAGATTCCAGTGTTGTGCATCGGCAACACCATACAGACGGTATTGATGATATGCAGCACCTCAGTGTAGCGATAATCAGTACCGCTTGATATGATAGACACAAAGTTGTGATAGACAAGTTTTTGACAAAAGCTCAACCTAAATTTAAACCAATCATAGTTAGCTTCGTGGCGCTCGTCCAGCACCGGCATCTTTTCGTTTCAGCCGAACTGAGATGCCCTCTGTTACCAATTAGCAAGACGTTATTGTTTGACAAAACTTTCTCCAGCATTGCTTGCAGAAGTCAAGGCGAAGAAGGCGAAGTGCAATCCAATCTTCAAGAAGGTGGGCGATTATGTTGATGTAAAAGCGCGTTTGCAGTTAGGTGCTATCGAGAAGTCCAAGACAGTGAGAGATTTGGAGAAGGGCATTCTTGATATGATCTCCGTGCTGCAATCCGATTGGTTGCCAGCAGAGGTTTCATATGTTAAGTACAAGGGGGGTGCAAGATAACCACCAGGTTTTCAACCCCGATGGCATCAATGCCACGTCATTTCTGCAACCTTATGGCGTTCTGGGAAGTGTCCTGATTGCGTGTCAAGAAGGGACGCGATAACGTGTCTATACTGGATGCTTTGAGAATGCATCATATGAGTGTTCCACTTTTCCTGACGTGCAAGTTTTGAGGAATGGGGATGGGTGCAACGACCATAAAAACAACAATAGCATGTGCAGGCGCAGATACTACTGCCTGATGAACCCTTGGGTCCAGAACGTAGTCGAACACGGAAACTGCAAGGCAGCGTTTTAGGTACGTTCAAGTGCGAATCCTGCGCTTGTTTGCAAGCACCGTCGCTCACAGCGCAGTTCATTATAAGCACCGAAACGATCTCTAGCAGTCCAAATGCAAACAAGCGCCATTTTGTTTCAAAATTCTTGTATAGTAATCTAATTAATATCGCCAATCTGATTTGTATCGATAATACAGTTTCTTTAAAGGGCCGCGCATCAAAGCATTTTTCCAGTACATCAATGACAACAAGCGCAGTCGAAGATGCACAGCAGTTGTCCGACTCGCCGGTAAATTTTAATGCGGGTTTTGGGAAATCCGGCGAGAGGGAACTGCGCAAGGCCTGCGTTCCTCAATCCATACAGAAACTCCTTCTGGACAATTACGGAAACATTAGCGCCGTGTATCATACAGTCGGCAAAGCGGATGTTTTCCTGCGTCCGGAAGGTTGAGAAAATTCTTACACACTGCAGGACATGTGTCCCAAAACAGGGATTGGTGACTCTCCGTGCTTTGTTTGGAATTGCAGCTTGTGCTGGCAGATTCCCCCAGGTGCACATAGCCAGCTCATTGGGTCGACAGCCGTGTTGGAAGATGTGGCGAACGCAAGCGCGAGGTTCCAAGGGTATTAATTTCGGCAAAGAACCTGGGTGCAACTGGATATAAGAAGACTAGCCTGTACTGTAGCACACACTCAATGCAACACAATATCAAGACGACTGGGTTCACGATAACTGCATCAATAATATTAAGTTCGACACGGCGCCACATGGTTTTGTGGGCGCCACGTTATGCGTTCGCTGCGAAAACAAACCCCCGTCGTGGATTCTGATTTCAAGTACCGAACATGCAAGGCAAAGGGTATCAGCGCATTGGCAGCGGGTACAATAAAACGGCAACGTTTGGCTCCGAAGGAGGCAAGTCTATTTATTGTGCTCGCGGCAAGACACTGGTGAATCCGACGTGAAAGCAGTTTGCCAGATCATATGAACGACCCCCGGCTACAGTATTATCGCGTATTTCGACCAAGAGATGGGGGGGCTGCACACGGTTTGGAGCATTGATCGCAAGAAGATGTACATGTCGATACCTCGCGCTACAAAGAATGCAGCTAATTGATCGAAACGCGAATTGGCAGACTTTGCCAAAGTGATATCGCTCGGAGTGAGTCGTCATCAAGGTTGACAAAGATCAACACACATCCTTCGGGTTTGAGAAGAAATGTAGCACCTGGTCGAGGGCACCAACAACAAGATCGCCAATGCTATTCGGGTGAACCCCGACAAGTACGAGTCGAAAACTGGAGTGACTCATCCTCCAGCTGTTCAGTTCAAGAAAAACGATATCTTTACGAACCATAATAAAATGCAACGACGTTTCATGATACTCAAGGAATCTGTGGAGCGTGCGATCAGAACGATACCGAAGCCAGGTGAAAATACTACCATCAAGATGGAGGAGCTATTTTTCGGTGGGTTTGATGATACCAAGTAGTTTTACTTTGGTTGGTATCTCATGCACTATTTTTGTTCTTTTCGTGTGTTTGGGCTCGCAAGCAATAGCTATCCGTTTTTATCAGTTTTGCTTTCATTTGGACAATTTGGATAATGTGCTGTTTTACTCCATGTTGATGAGACCCCCTTATACATTTAAACAAACTCTAGATTGGCATTTGAGGCCACTTCACAAGAAAAATGGACAATTAATTTGCGTCTTGGGTCGAGAAAATTGTCAAATAATAATGTCGATGTCGCAAATAGTAAATACTAGTACATATATGGCAGTATCTTGCTCAAGCTATGGCTACGCGCTACTGGCGCATAATAGCACTGAGCCCTATGGTGTTGGAGTGAGTTTTGACTTCACTATAAACAGTCAAGTACGATTATTACTGCAGATCACTTCACATGCTTCTCCCTGTTGTACATGTTTGCCGTGTTGTACACCAACGGAGCAGTCGCGAGATCACTTCTAACATATTTCAATGTTATAAGTCATCTATCTGCAAATCAACACATAACGGCCGGTCACTTATCACCATCAGCTCAGGTGATACATCTCGAGGAAGAACAAACACACACACAAAGTCACATCACCATAATTGTATGACACGCAGTCCTTGCTGGCTTCGTTTACACTTTTAGAGTGTCTTTTGTTTTCAAAGCGAAAGAATTATTATCTTTATTTTTAATTATGGATTAAATATAAAGTGAAAGTAATTAGATATAAAATGCGATTTAATAATATGCTTTCAAGATACCATTATATAAATAAAATTAATTATCCACAGCAAATGTTGATATCACCACACGCTCACCTTGTTCCGGGGGATATATAGAAGTTAGGACAATTCGCCGATGACTGGTGATAAAGGTCATGGCTGCTCCGTTCCAAGAATGCGTTTTGTAAATTCACATCGGTTGTGTCACCACTTTAATGGCTACATTGGAAATAAATCCATTGTAGTTGAAGTTGGTGATGAATGATGGCCAGCTCGGTTTCGCTTTATTTTCACCGTCTTAGTTCAAATTTCGCGTGTTGTTCCAGCGTCACAAAGGCCTCGCACTTGTGGCCTTGACCAGCACCTTCATCGATCAAGTAAGTCAAGGGCGATGCGACGCAGACGACCTCTGCATCATATATCGTTAACCAAGGCGTCGGTCCCAGTGAAATAAAAACTGCCAACATCCAGCGCAACCACGGTTTGCGCTGCCGAAGTGACCCCCTTGAGAACTGAGCAAGCACCATGCGTAGCAAATTTGCCACGCATGGCCCTGATGGCTCACGGTTTTGAGCCGTAAATGTGTGTGGTCTCTGCGGAAGCCGGCCGAGGAGTTCCCAAACAATGCCCCCGACAAGAAAAGAGTCGTTTCCAACTGTCAGTAACAAACCAGGATCCCAGCGGTTGCCCTAAGTGCCAGTGCATACTATCGTCGACTTTCGATGACGACGACTGCCAGTGCATACTATCGGCGACTTTCGGTGAAGACGACAAGCGAGAGTTCTGCAAGGCGTGCGTCACCAAAATCAAGAAGGCTCATTGGCTGCCTAACACTAGGAAAGCTTGTGCCGTGTGCAATGCTAGTATGGGAGATTTGGAGAACCTCCAACGCATTGTCGGACGTGTGGACCGAAACTGAATTTGGTTAAGCTCTGTACGTAAGAAGGGTTTTGCGGATTTAGGCTCGCCAATGGAATCGGTTGTGCTAAACCAGCATATTGGATCCGAAATGGAGAAAAGCGCTGTGGAGATCAGAAATGGGGAGATGCCGAGACCATCAATTGCTGTGCGGATCCGCAGAAACAAACAGACAAGTCGCCACTGCAGCATACACGCCATGGAGCACAAAATTCAAACCACCAAGTGCTGTAACGATTTCATCGCAAGGGATATGTTGAAGAAAGCTGCGAATGGATTCGCAGGTGGTCAGCTGTGTGCAAAGCGCTAGAATCGTTGCAACGAGGAGGATCAAGCTTGGAGTACTAGAAATTCAGTGGATACCAGTGCAAAAGTAGCGGACGCAACAAAACAGCATCCATTAGTCTATATGGCAGTAGACCGGAATATTGTGCGCAAAGCAAGATAGACAACCCGGGGGGGGGGGGGGTCGGTGTTTAAGTTCGTGGTGGATATTTCGTGGATTTGCGCAATGCGGAATCTTAAATATTGGTTGGAGATTGGGAGAAGGTTGAGATTCCAGGAAATGATGCGCTATGGATGGTGGAGTTCGAGGTGGAGGACGTCGCGATGGAGCCTTGGAGGACTTATGGGATGGCGGCAACAAAGTTACGGCGGTATTGGGAGCGCCGAAGCGGCAATTTTAGTCGAATAGAAAAAACGGCCTGGTGGATTGTGGATTATCAAGTGCCAGCAAGTCCTATGTCCTCGCGATGCAAACTGTCATGTGTTCGATCAATCTCGCTATGGTGCGACCAAGCGCAGCAGCACGGGCATCGCTCATTCCCACACGGGCAGCTTGTTTACTGCCAAACCCGTGTGGAGTTCTCCTCAAACCGGTTTAAAAATGTCCCAAAACCACGCCGGTCATTTTTTCCAGTGCGCGAATGACGAGAAGTGTTCCACCTCAGACTGCTGGTCGAAGACGCACAGCGGTTGTCCGTCTCGCCGGTGTATTTTCCAGCGACTTTGGCTAATACGGTATGCGGGACCTGCGCAAGGCCTGCGCTCCTTAGACCAAGAAGAAACCCATTCTGTACAATAACGAAAACAATAGCGCCGAGTGGCGTACAGTCGGCAAAGCGGATGCGGATGTTCTCTAGTGCTCGAAATGTTCTTGGAGAAATTCCTACACACTGCACGACATGTACCCCAAAACTGGGGCATGTGATCACAACTGGGATTGGTAACTCTCCGTTCTTTGGTTGGATTTGAAGCTTGAACTGGCGGATTCCGCCAGATGCACGGAGCCAGCTCATTGGGTTGACAACCGTGTTGCACGATGTGGCTAACGCAAGCCTGAGGTTCTAAGGGTATTAGCTAGGTTAGATGCAAGCTCGACAGCTGCCCGAAGATCACGTATTTTGGTCCCAAGGATGGAAAACTCAGAGGCCGTACGGAACACCGGTCAGAGGGAGATGTCGACGTCATTACTCCGCGCTATGCCACGTCCCAGTTCATGACTCGAATCGCTAATAAGCTTTACCAAACATCCGCTTTGCCGACTGTACGCCACTCGGCGCTATTGTTTTCGTTATTGTACAGAATGGGTTTCTTCTTGGTCTAAGGAGCGCAGGCCTTGCGCAGGTCCCGCATACCGTATTAGCCAAAGTCGCTGGAAAATACACCGGCGAGACGGACAACCGCTGTGCGTCTTCGACCAGCAGTCTGAGGTGGAACACTTCTCGTCATTCGCGCACTGGAAAAAATGACCGGCGTGGTTTTGGGACATTTTTAAACCGGTTTGAGGAGAACTCCACACGGGTTTGGCAGTAAACAAGCTGCCCGTGTGGGAATGAGCGATGCCCGTGCTGCTGCGCTTGGTCGCACCATAGCGAGATTGATCGAACACATGACAGTTTGCATCGCGAGGACATAGGACTTGCTGGCACTTGATAATCCACAATCCACCAGGCCGTTTTTTCTATTCGACTAAAATTGCCGCTTCGGCGCTCCCAATACCGCCGTAACTTTGTTGCCGCCATCCCATAAGTCCTCCAAGGCTCCATCGCGACGTCCTCCACCTCGAACTCCACCATCCATAGCGCATCATTTCCTGGAATCTCAACCTTCTCCCAATCTCCAACCAATATTTAAGATTCCGCATTGCGCAAATCCACGAAATATCCACCACGAACTTAAACACCGACCCCCCCCCCCCCGGGTTGTCTATCTTGCTTTGCGCACAATATTCCGGTCTACTGCCATATAGACTAATGGATGCTGTTTTGTTGCGTCCGCTACTTTTGCACTGGTATCCACTGAATTTCTAGTACTCCAAGCTTGATCCTCCTCGTTGCAACGATTCTAGCGCTTTGCACACAGCTGACCACCTGCGAATCCATTCGCAGCTTTCTTCAACATATCCCTTGCGATGAAATCGTTACAGCACTTGGTGGTTTGAATTTTGTGCTCCATGGCGTGTATGCTGCAGTGGCGACTTGTCTGTTTGTTTCTGCGGATCCGCACAGCAATTGATGGTCTCGGCATCTCCCCATTTCTGATCTCCACAGCGCTTTTCTCCATTTCGGATCCAATATGCTGGTTTAGCACAACCGATTCCATTGGCGAGCCTAAATCCGCAAAACCCTTCTTACGTACAGAGCTTAACCAAATTCAGTTTCGGTCCACACGTCCGACAATGCGTTGGAGGTTCTCCAAATCTCCCATACTAGCATTGCACACGGCACAAGCTTTCCTAGTGTTAGGCAGCCAATGAGCCTTCTTGATTTTGGTGACGCACGCCTTGCAGAACTCTCGCTTGTCGTCTTCACCGAAAGTCGCCGATAGTATGCACTGGCAGTCGTCGTCATCGAAAGTCGACGATAGTATGCACTGGCACTTAGGGCAACCGCTGGGATCCTGGTTTGTTACTGACAGTTGGAAACGACGCTTTTCTTGTCGGGGGCATTGTTTGGGAACTCCTCGGCCGGCTTCCGCAGAGACCACACACATTTACGGCTCAAAACCGTGAGCCATCAGGGCCATGCGTGGCAAATTTGCTACGCATGGTGCTTGCTCAGTTCTCAAGGGGGTCACTTCGGGAGCGCAAACCGTGGTTGCGCTGGATGTTGGCAGTTTTTATTTCACTGGGACCGACGCCTTGGTTAACGATATATGATGCAGTGGTCGTCTGCGTCGCATCGCCCTTGACTTACTTGATCGATGAAGGTGCTGGTCAAGGCCACAAGTGCGAGGCCTTTGTGACGCTGGAACAACACGCGAAATTCGAATGAAGACGGTGAAAATCAAAGCGAAACCGAGCTGGCCATCATTCATCACCAACTTCAACTACAATGGGTACTTTTCCAATGTAGCCATTATAGTTGGTGACACAACGTACAATTCACATCAGTGAGACCGATATCATGCTTGTGGCGATAAACGATGTTGTTAAATACTTGCAGCGCATTCCTAAGCTGGGCAATTATTTGCCAATGGGTTCACTGCAGAATACAAGTGGTTTGTACTATTCGAAGAGATCGCTTGGTGGTATAGACGACATGCACTTGAACGGACACAGAATCCTGGAGATGGGACTTCTGCTTAGTTTAGGTTTTGGTTTGCCCCTGAAGCAGCGGGTAGTAATCACCCTGAAGCATCAATCAGTACTCACCGAGGGGCAGCAGGAGGTAGTCGCCCGGAAGCAGTAGCGATTCACCACTGCCAGTGAAGCGTCCTGATAACAAACCTTATTCGCTCCTTTCACCCGTCTCCAATTCTTCATTTGGGTCACAACACTTTAAAAGACATTAAACCTTGATTTATTTTATCTAAATGTCTCTACATCGCCGATTATGTCGCTGGAGGCCACCTAAATATCGTGGCCCTTAAGATTATAGCACTATCAAGAATCTGTGCTTGAGGACAAAGAGTCGTCGGAATGAGGCTATTGTGTAGTAAATGTGAAAGATCGGTGTGACGGGGGACGATCTACTGCTTATGATCACGAGGTTCTTTTCAACGCATTCTGTAATTATTCAACACCTGAAGTCGAGACAGCCTTTGGCAATCCTCCTGAGCATCCGCATGCGGCTATTGCCGAAGAGCCGGGTGTGTTATGCCACACGATGAGGACAGTGATATACATGAGGTCCCGATAGTGACTATGACTCTGGAGATAGAGAAAGTAACGACGAGTGGAATGATCCACCCGATAATGAAGATCTACAGTTAATCACCGAAAATCTGTCTGCCGACTAAAAAGCTCTGCACCAACCTTCTGATGCCTCCGAAGAACCCACTACCCTGAAGCCCAGCTGCCAGATGAGCTGCTTCGCTATGAGAATGAACAGCAGTACGGAAACAGCGGTGGTTTTCAAGCAGGTGTGAGCTGGACGGTTGTATTGGGCAGGTTACTTGGAAACATCTGTTTTCACATCACGGGCAACAACACCGGCCCGTCACCGAACGGTATCGATACCGGTTGTCCATGATACCTGTAATCCCAAAGGCAGTGTCAGCTAATGCTATAACACGTGTCAAAGCCAAGAATATCCCGATGACGCCGCACAGCACGGCGTCTCTAACTACATATTGGATAGATTGGAACCTGATGAATCCTGGGGCTATGTTCCTTGTGCTCAAACACCTTAAGGTTCGATCTCTGGATTCGAAAAACAGAGACTTGCATCACGTGAGTTGTCTCCTAAGTGTTGACCGAGTGAATGAGGCTAAACGTTACTTACAGACGTCGTCCCTACGGCTCAGACAACCAAAATACAAAATATAAAACAGAGCTCGGATACAATATGCAGCTCTTCCTTGTTCTTTCAGACCATGAAGGGGTCAGTCCTAACCCCAATCAACTGGCCGAGGCGTCCGAGATACATGTCACTCTTGGTCGGATTCTTGGACTCGCACAACCCTCAGAAACTGACGGAAACTTAACACAAATTAATATTCCTACAACACAATAGCTTTTAAATCAATTCCTTTGGGCTGATGCTACCCCCACCAAATCAACAAGCAAACGATAATATGAAATACAAAGCCATTTAATAGAAAGCACGACCGCACGTGGTAACATGGAATGAAAAAGGTTTTACCTTGGGGCTTACGCCGTTACTTACCCCAACTGAACCTGAATCTTGAGTGTAGTTCCAACACTCCAGTCGCCCAACTTCTTGGGAGCCTTGACCTTCGATCGTACAGCCCGGGCATTCTGGAATACTTCGTCGGATAGTTTTTCCTCCCGGTATGTTCCTTCAGGCAGTTTTGGTCGGTTGGCTTGCGGACTTGTCGGTAAAAAGAAGAACGCTGATTTATCTTTTTTATCTAGCTATCTCCATCCGGTGTTTCTACACGCATTCTGTCTTCATTTGGCCTTGTTTTAGTCTTACCATGGTAGACGTTCTTGGAACGTCATCTTGCATACTTCCGGCAGTGTATCATCGTGAGGTACTTAGCTCTATGTTCTGAGAATCTTTGTGGACCCTTGGTCGATCGGACTAGTCGGACGGTTTATCTTTCACTTTGTATGCTTGGTTCTTATATGCAAGATTCTCCGTCCGGGAATACTTCATCCGATATTAACCTTCGACCAGACCCATCAGCTTGGTGATATCTTCGGCTTTTGGGAATCTTGGAGCTACTGGGATGCTTGCCATCGCTCTCGTCTGCGTTCCCAGCCATGTCATGATAGATGGTATGCTGGTCTTCTCTTGTCTTCATCTTCTTGTCGCCCCCTTGGGTCCTTACCTATCATCAGATTCGTGATTCCCGGTTGCTGATTCTCCGGTCGATATCCTCTGCCAGGGTCGATGCCTATCCAAGATGTGAACGCGAACTCCACTTTGCCAACAATCAAAGTGTCGCCACACCAGCATCCCAGCTGATCTATCCGACCAGCCAATCGCATTCCGACACCCAAAAAAAATTCTGAATCACATCGTGTCAGAAGGAATACGAGGAGGTACTCACGTCCCAAGGTGTGGGTGGGTTAGGTGTGTGTACCTGCAGTGAAGAAGGTCAACCGTCTCTGTGTGTGCGCGGAGGCGTTCGCCGTGGAAGAACTTTAGAGGCGACTTTAAATGTAGTTTTTTGATGAGTATCAGGCAGTGGAAGCCTTCCGAAAATAGCGTAGAATCGGCATATCGTGTTTTTCTAAATTCGTCTCTTAATATTTGTTGTGTAGAGGTCCCTATATGTGAGAGGTCGCCTGATTTGAGTACTAGTTGCTAGAAAAAGGACTCACTTACTGAAATAAAGGTAATTTTAGCGCAGTTGCACAATGAGAGGGGACAGTAACACTTCGCTCATTCAGATATAACTGTCGTCGGAGCAACTAGAGAATGTGGACTGGTAGCACCTTCGCCAGATTCCCAAAAAATCTTACAAATTAGGAGGCAGATATACCTCAAAATGTTTTCTTTTGTACCTCAAGGCCACTGCTGTTAAGTAACTTCACTAACTAATCTTATTCCCAAGGGCTCGAAGCCAAAGTCCCGATATTAGACGTAAAATAGTAACATACAAGCCGGAGTTCCGGTTCCAAGTTCACGACTAACTTCGTTATCATGATAGCAGAAGATAAGGCCATATATCTTTTGAGCTGTTCTTTGAACAGTAGGAGTAACGCATTGAAAGGTAAGACAACTTACCGGTAATAAAGGTACAAAAACGGTAAGCTAAAAAGCAACAAAAAAAAATCTTTAAGAGAAACCTTCAAAGCATCTCCTCCGCCTGCTTCGCAGCCGCAGTATCTGCTTTCATTTCTGCAACAAACTGTTTTCATAGTATTCATTCTTCAGCTATAACGGACCCAGTAAATTCATTCGTCAAGCAAGAGCTCACAGATACAAACGCATCGAATTAAAGTCACAACGCACTGATACACTAGGCTGTAGTCGTAACGAATTCGTATGGATGTAGAATATTTTGAAGCGCGATTAGTTATGTGTAGTTTGCAATATTTGTGGATATAGATCGAAAGCATACCTCGAAGCACGACCACCGTACATGTAGACCGCTGATCACAACAAAATATTCGTCGATGCGAGGCTCCCCCCACCCCCACGCATCTTTGCATAATTGAGATAGTAAGGCGTCGAACACATCGCTGCTTGTCGTGATATCATACCTGCCACTCTTGAGATGAATTCTTTCATCTATGTTTCTATAGTGAAGCCATTTATCGAGTCTTTAATAAGTCTATTTCTGTCTTCTCTCTTCTTTAGCCTTAGAAATTGATAATTTGGTGGAGACGTTCTGTCTCCACAGAAAAATATCTCCACATTTACATGATCTCTAAGATAGCATGCGATTTTTGAGATCTATAAAACGTTTCACTTGAACAAAGTATGAATTGAATGGTGTGCAATACACAACCGATATCATCGAATTAATCCTTGTTGGGCTTCTACGAAGCACTACCAGGAATATAAGTTTTCTTAAACCTGCTTAATCGAATGCTTACGATATATTTGGAAGGGACATTAATACGTTTCGGGCTTAATCGAAATATCTGTTTTCTGGTGACAATCACCTTTGTAGCCAGATCTAAGTGCAGCCCAATTCTGAAAAACAAACCGCCCAGCGTACTGTTTACAGTATCGATAATTGTGGATGCTATGGTAGTTCTAAAATAAGTTCACCTCCTTTATCGCTTCTGCACAAAGCGAAGGCAGGGTTTTAAACACAATATTGATTTCCTTTTCGTCATGTAATGGGAGCGGTTCTCAAATTACTTGGGCTTTGTAAATGAGCGACTCGACCGACCGCTCGAAACGGCAAATTTGGAGGAATTGACAATATTTATGTCATGACCTAGTGATGATATCCGGAGATATCAGCCGAAAACGAGCTAGTTTTACGAGGTACCAGGTCCAAGGTCATGGCTAATTCGTTTTTTTTACTTTTGAGTTTTTGATAAAAAGTAAAACTTACTGTCGTAGAAAAGTGTTTTTTGTAATAAATGCATTTCGCCAGAACATGTCGACCAGTTTACATTATGCGTTTCGATCTACATAGTACCGTGGAATTAATCGGCCAATACCTTTATGACGCATTCTCAGTTCCGTACTAAATCTTTAAGTAATAAGCCACGGTAAGTACTACAAATTAACACCGAAACTTAGAACAAGTCTTGGCACTTTCGCCGATAGACCACTGCCAAACTTGGCAGTCGATGAATTTGCTGATGTTGGCCAACGCGCCAGACACGACGAACTCGAAGCGGACGGAATGATTGGGCACGTCAAATGCTTCGAGTGTGTACAAGATTTCCTCGTGGTAGGAGTGCCATATTCGCACTAATGTAGTACAGTAGCCTATGCTGGCGTAGGCAGGAGGTAATCGCCTGCCTACAGGAGCACAGGTTGGGTTTATGAGAGAGAGCGCCAGCTACCATGTGAGCAGGTTCCACGATGTTTTCTAGTTGACATTTTCAACACGACCTACATTGTCACAATAGTAAATCCTACGATAAGAGCTTTAAAAGATTCCAAATTAAATTGCTCCGATTCAAATTTTAGCCGCATCCTACAATTGGAAACCTTTTCCGTGTCACTTATAGCCAGCTAGGATCTTGTTCTTGTACATGGGATCCGCGAGGAGCTCCTTTATAACAGTATTTCTAACGTCATCGGGTGCTTCCGACAGTTGCTTCAAGTACGCCTTTCGGTGACGTTTGCTCTTGACCGCGTCGCTTAACAACGTGGGCTTGAGCAGGTCGTCGACACCGACGTAGCTGACTGGAAAGCCCATTCCCAACTCCGCGTGATGGCGGTAGTTCCACTTGCTCAAGTGCTTTCTGTAAAAGTTGTTCCCCTCAAGCCTGTTGATTACGGCTTGCACTTCACGTGTGGGCGCGGCCTCCCACTTCCTGAACAGATTGCGACGATCTACCCTGGAGATGACTGCAAGAACCAGTTCATCCGGGTTATCAAGGCTTACAGCTCTCGAAGTGAATGCAAATCGATCTTCACTGTTGCCGTCTTCATCTTGCTCATTGGACGCCTTCTTGACATGACTACGTAGAACGGTATGGGTTGTATCACGAGTTACACGGGCCTCGGTGGGTGACTGCACTTTGATATTGGCCGATGCCTCAATAGTACCAATACTAGCCAATAGAGTGGCAGCCCCGACGAGAAGGATGTAGCAAACGCGCATAGTGGCAACTTGTACCGGAAACTTGAGGGCTTGATCACAATAGAAGAAATTGATAAGTGGGAGTGAGAGCAAAGAAGACATTGCATGCACGGTACGCTCACACTGAGGGCCAAAGCCCTCCACTGATTCACAACTACAACCTCAGTTTTGGCAATCAACAATTCCGTTCATTACATATGCACGCGGAACAGATCAGCTTTACATATCGGTAAGCTCAACATCTCCATCGTACAGTCGTCGAGAGAAACACGAATTGTGGTTCATCTAAGCGTTGATACTCGTGTTGAATTAGAAGGTATCGATAACGCTATTTATTAGCTAATCCGGTCCGTCCTGAAGCTAATTCAGAGGATGAATGCGATAGTGAATGTAAAGATACATGTATCTTGCACGATTTAAACTGTTAGTAAGCACATAAACTACACGCGACTGGATATTTCGATTTTCAGTTTGACGTCGGCAATCACCAGAATAGTTCATATTCCCCATAATAAAGCTTATTGCGGCCCTAAAAGGTGGTAAGAAGTGAAATCTTCGATCGTCCTCATTCCAATGTATCGTCCAGCACTTTGAAGCAAACGTACAGACCCTGGAGCTAAGCTGTTAGCGCATTTGGAAAATGATAAACTAATCGAAGGTGATCGCATAAGAAAGGCGACAGTTCTGTAAACTTGACAGTGTCTATCTGCATCCTGCTGCATAATACCATCTGCGAGATGCAAACAAAAAAAAACGCTCATAAGCGCAATTACCATAATTCATAGAAAGCACTGATAATCAAAAGGATTGTGAAATTTTGCCGTGCAAACTCTCATATTTTTAGTATAGCTGAGGGTATTATTGCAGTTAGCACGAAATTTAGTTTTGTCAGTAAGCAAGCAGAGCTCCAACTGTAATTCTGCTCCTTACATTTTTGTATTTTAGAGCCCAACGTAGAGGTTTCGAATTAACACTGAACTCATTGTGCAGTTAATTAGACGTTTTCAACTTGCGTGATTCGCAGGATGGGTTGGGTTTTATAAAAAGCGACATCTCTTAAAATTGCCACCAAAGCGTACCATGCTCGTTACAGTCAAAGACGTTTATATGAGCTGCTCAAACTTTAGTCTTTTAAGCAGATAAGCGGAGTAGCCCGTAGTTAACCAGTCGAGATCTTCTTGACCCTCTAACGTTATATTTACGATACAAACCTTTACCTATCACTGAGCTGCAACGTCAACTAACGTTAGCAGCTAGTGGTAAAGAGGCAAAAATATACCAATGAGGCGGTAAATAGTACAGAAACTCCAAGATAAACATTCTTGAGATAGACCGTTAAGTTAGCTAAATCACCGTTAAATGCAGTATAACTCTGTGGAACATTTGGATCTCATGCAAGCACTGCTCCCCAATGTTCAAGTCGTTTTGACATCTCTCAGTGATTTTCACTGACTTTTGGTAATTCCTCAAAGATTTAGCCATCTGCAAACGTAATCGATCTGTGCGTTATAGGTAGTAATGCTCGCCATCATATACATAATTCTGGGTCCATCTCCGTCCATAGTTAAGCGCCCCAGAGATGTCACAAAACTACGCACTGGTATTGGATAAAATACACGACAAAAAGTGGGG
Source organism: Phytophthora tentaculata (assembly GCA_033557915.1). Lineage (NCBI taxonomy): Eukaryota > Oomycota > Peronosporomycetes > Peronosporales > Peronosporaceae > Phytophthora > Phytophthora tentaculata. The sequence goes on from JAUCEA010000006.1 coordinate 780,051, forward strand.
ATTGGTTAAAATCAAGTGCATTATGAAACACACGTAAGTTACATAAAAAGTTGGCGAGTGATTACGAAACTTTGCGGCAAAGTGCTAAAAAACAATTTAATTTATTATAATGCCACCTTTTTAGGAATTAGAATTCAATGTAGTACCGATAGGAGCCCCTACGACCTGAGTGCAATGTAAAAAATGCAGAAAGGTTGTACTTACTCTGTGCTACAATTCAATATAACCGTAGGGTAATGCCATTAGTTAGTCAGTCATTACTCGGCTAGAGTGGTATGAATACTTTTGAAGAAATTACTTTAGAAATGACAATGAAGAGTACAAATGCAACGTTTAAGAATACCGGTATCACAAATTGGCAATAACGAACTTGGTAACCAGATCGAAAGCATTCTGGTACAAATACAATTTAAATTGTGCTCATTCTCACACTTTTGTGATTGCTAGGTAAGTCCATGAAAAATGCTGCTACTGAATTTTGTAGATGTCCCTAATGATACGTTTCATGTATTCCATTGGCATATCAAGATACGTGTATGAAGCTAATTCACAGGTCCATCCTTAACCAATGAATGGAAATAGAAACAGATACGCTCATATAGGCATTTGAAGTTAATTCACAGGTTCATCCTTCATCAAAGAATGGAAATAGCAAACAGCGGGGGAGTTAAAGGCAAGACGAGCGTAATTAAGACCAGTTTTTACTGAGTATGTTAGATTGGGGAGGGAAAACTAATGAGAGTGAGAGATGTAAGTACGAAATATGCTTTACATTATCGGGTACAAAACGGTAGCTCTAATGTTAGCGGAACCAAAGCCTATAAATATTAGAAAGTGTTCAGACCAAATCTCGCCTCGACTCAAAATCCGCCAAAGATGCAATTATTAGGACAGTTTTTATTATATAATAAGTCGATGTAGTGGTATGTACACTTTGTGGTCAAGTTGGCAAATAACTGCAATACTTAAGTACATGTTTTCTTTGTTCGGTTGAAGAAAATGGTTGCTTCTGAAGTACCTTGAAATCCAATAAATAGTAGTCATTACTTAAGTAGAAAGGATAGACGACTTAGCTGCTACTTTCGATTTCTGAAGGGAGCTTAAGAATAGAGATCCTTGAAAAAATCTTAATAGATTTTATTTACAAATACGAAATACAGGAGGCTGACCTAGACCAGTGGTAACAACACTATTTCAGGGATGTGTGTGGTAAATTCCAAATTCCCGGAATTTACAGTTTGCTAGAAAAGCATTATACAGTATTGCACGTAAAAATGCTGAAGTAGTTGGTCACTAGGAACAATTCATAAACGCGAAATGATACTGAATACAAATTTACAGTACAGCCTATCAATATCAATCCTTCTAACACAGAAGTAAGGTAATAAATAATACTACCGAATAAGCAGTATGTACTAGGGGGGCCTACATTAAATTTATGGATTAACGTTGTACTTAAGTTCAGTTCCTTATAGCCAATAAATATTGTACATGTACTACTCGAATCCAAAGAAATCCTAATCTTTTCATACTGATACGGGTACTGTTTCGATGGTCTTCTAGCTAAGCCAACGTGTTTACAGTTTTTCACTTCAAGCTCGGCTGGGTCATCGTGCCATTATATTTGCAGTTTACACATTGGAGGCAGTGTCAATACACAGAAAAGTAAGCAAAGGTATTCAATGCGCAACCATTAAAAGGCGGTTACGTTGTGGATAACTAATAACGAGGCAGACAGTGATATGGCACTCACCCAGTGCTGCTGGATGCACGTTAATATTTGTAGCTCTAGGCTTACTATAATACACTGCAAATAGCAGTGATTATTGTACTAACGTTAAGTACCGACTGCAGATCTGTCAGTAAACCAAGCTTACTACCAATAGGCTGTAAGCATTTGGAAAATGAATGTGTGCATAAAAAAAACAATCGAAAGCTCTCGCCGAGCGAAGCGAGGGCGGATAATACGTGTACCCCCTTTTTTTCAGTGTGTCGTGATCGGTAGCACTCGGCATCCGTCCAAATTAGCTATTAGAGAACTATAGTTTCTGGAGTTAAAGTAAGGAGTATCTCAGCAAAAATCCGGATTAGGCAAAATAGATTTCCGTGTGGATATTTTGAGATACCCCAATACTTATTATAACTCCAGTGGAGTAACTACATGGATTTTTTCACATCATTAGTGAAATAATTACTATGTACGATTGCTGGAAGCACTGGCATTTTGCTAACTATTCATTAACAACGCCAATATGTATTGTAAATACATTTTTGCGTCATTTAGGTCAGTGTGTCCAATATACGTTTTCGTCATGGTGATAGCAGGTAAACTGGCGTACATATATCTCAACAAGGGGCCTCAAAACGGAAAAAGTTGTCTGTCCTAAACCTCCGCTGTAGTTTCATAGGCTGGCCAGCGCCGAGTTCCACAGCTAGCCGCACATTGCACAGAGAGAATCGTTTTTTAGGATAGTTTGAGATAAAAAATCCTAAAAGAGGTTTACGACAACTATTCGAGTGTTTATTTCCTTAATCGATAATCCAATATCCTGAATTAGTAACAGAAGTAGGTTACGTATAACCAGTAACACCTTAACACCATCAAGATAACTTTTAGGACGAAAAAGAGGACAACAAACTGAGGGCATTGTTAGGGCCTCTGATTGATAGATGCCTGCACATCAAAATGTAGCCATTTATTAGGTCTCCTCAAGTATTTCAGCAACTCTCCATTAAACTCACCGGTTTTTTGGGGGGCTGCTGTCGGGAATGAATACTTAGAAGGTGGTTTGTCCTTAGCTTTTTAAAAATGCTCTAACTGTGGTTGGAGTTATTAAACAACAATTTAGTGAAATATCCGGGTATTTAAGATCTGTAGACTCGAACGAGTCTACCATAGTGCAACACCAGATGGACTCCTATTTAAACCCGGTCAGTACAGTAGCACGATACTGACCGCGGCATTTTCAATAGAAGGGTCAATGGGGAATACAGAGCAGCTATAAATATCTCCGCAGAGCGAAGCGAGGCGGCAAGAAACGAGTATCAAATAACCTTTTTATTCGTTTCCATCCATATATATTTAGCTTGGATTTCCAAATCTGAAATTTGAATGCACACTTCTAAGCGAAAACTACCCGCCGAGCGGAGCGAGGCGGCCACACTCCTGCTCGGCTTTAAATTTGCAGAAAGTGCCCCGCTTGCGGGGCTCCGCTCGGCTTGTCATTTTATGATTACGGCAATGATCTTACGTCTACTGTACTGTATTGAAATACATCATTGCCTAGTCTAATTCCGTTTGTGAAACAGTTCTGATATCAGGACTGCTGTTTCAGCAGGCTCTTGACTCAAGACTTGAGAGTACCTTACGTGATTAACGATAGCTATACCCTTAACCTTTACTCTCCTCGAAATCATACAGGTATACAGGAGCAAAGCATACTAGTATGCTCGGGCAAAGTTATTTTGTATTGAAATCCATATGATGCTCAGAGAAAAGTCAAATTGAAGTGCAGAGATGCTGGGTAAAGCAATCTCACTTGGATCGTGGCCCGCAGACGCAGTAGAACACGCCCCAAGTCGTGTCGGAGCAATCTACACAATAGTACGAGGTTTTCTCGCTGCACAAGTTGCATTTACGCTGAGCACGATACTTCTTCGTTCGTGTTGCTGCGTACTGAGGAAGTTGGATTAGTTGCTTGATATGATGAGGTGCAGGCATATCATCTTCAACTGTGGAGCCATCGGCATTGCTGCGGGTTGTTCTAGCAGAATGAAAGTCATTGAAAATGAGCTAGTTAAGAGAGAAACCCGTGCAAGTACGGTGGTGTCTGAATGGCTTCCACAAGCCTCGTAGCGGTACGCGAGGTAAGCATCGACAGTAATCATCCCGAGAAGCGTACTAAACAAACGATGGCCCCAATACATTGTTGCCCAATCTCGCTCTAGTGCTAGACTACCTTGACGCAGATGATTGTGCACATCGACTGTAGAGAACTTCGAAAAAAAGTAATCTATCATTTGCGGGTGTTCAATTCGTTTTTCAAACCGCAGTGTCTCCACTATTCCATCACGCTCTATTAAACGGTTTCGTGGACGAACCGCATCTGTACCTGGTAGAGTTGTTCCACGGTTTGCAATAATTGTTTAGGTTTCCTGTCCGCCCAACATGCTGCGTACATCGTTGTACCCATGTCGGTGGTGCTGGACAGAACTTTGAAAGAGCCTCGCTTAGGACCAGTAGCAAACCAGTTCTTCAGATGTTTCATGGGAAACCCCACTGTGGCTGTCTTCACCATACCTATGAAGAAAGTCCTGTTCGTGCCTCAAGTTGAATAAGTGTCTTCACCGATCCAAATGCACTATCTGAACTACGGTACGACGAGTTCCACGAAATTGCTTCGCAAGCCGCAATACAACTGCAGTTCCTTCACCATACTCTGCAGCGTAGGGCTTCTGGCGTTGTCGTGTGACTCCTCAACGAGTTCTAAGCTCAAATGATACCTGTGTCGTCATCGGCGATAGCCTTCAGCTCAGCACCCAAACCTTCAGGCTTTCGAACAATTTTTGTCTTGTGTGGGATGCCATCATGACAATACTTACCCTCTCTACCCTTCCAGGCACTCATTGACTCATCTACACAGAGTATACTTCCGGGCGAAACAACTTGCTGGCGCCGTTCGTTGAATCCATTAAGGATAGGCCTTATTGGCATCCACGGATTGCCTTCTACGATAGATTCACCGAACGACATGCAGCTCAAAATTTGCTCGAAACAATGTCTTGTCATTCCAAATCGCTGTCCAAAAAGTTGGTAGTGCTAACACTACCGTCCTGTGAAGCATGGTTCCAGTAGGTAGGTAGCGGCCTGCGACGCGGCTCGAAAGCCATCGCTAATCGAATTCCTATCCATTTGAACCAGTCTACCACATTGATACGGCGGTATTGTTTCTTCTGTAGGTTGTAGTTCGTCGACGACATTGTATTCCTCAATGTAGACATAGGGTACATTAGATAGAAGTACTTGGCGAAGGTCTTGTCGCCCAAAGCTAATGGCTGAGGCCACAACAGCCAAGCTTGATGGGGTTGGACATGGGCTCCGAGATCGACCAGAACGGATTCACAAGGGATCCACTTTTTCCCTTTAGCATAGATAGCTCCGTCGTCTTCCTCTTGCTCATTGCTATCCTCGCAAAATGCGTCTTCATCGGATGACGACGAAGAGTCCACATCTACTGACGCTCCTTCGTTGACTCCAAGCAGAAGATCTGTGAAGGTTGAAGCTGATACATTCGGGGCGTTTCCGCGCTCTATCTGCGGTTCTTGTACTGCGATGAGAGAAATCGACCGTGCAGCTACGGTCTCGCGAGCTCCACATGACCATTCGACATCAAACTTGCGTTGGCGGCCTTCTGTGTTCACGCCAAGAACGATACCAATCCTCCCGCGAGTTCAATTGGTTTTTCCAACAACGCGAGATCCGACCTGCATCATCGCACCTTTACCGAGTGCGTTTGAGCCCGAAAAAAAGGATAATGCGGTCGTTTCCTTCGTCTTCATTACTAAGCTAACAATAGCATTCTAATGGTGATCACTTCTCCAAAAACTATTTTTTAGCCGAGCATACTGGTATGCTCACGATCATACAAGTATGCGCACTTGGAGAGTAAAGGTTAAAGTAACTGCTGCTATGACACCATTTTCAGAGCAAATTGAGAAATCCTCGGTCTAAAACAGGAAATGCTTATAGTTAACGTATAGTACTGAATAAAACACCCTTATCGATCAGAACGCCCTTCGATTACTACGTCTTGAAAGGGCGTTGTATTAAATTAGAACGCTCTCAATAACCAGACATTTTTCGACTGGTACATTTCATGTGACGCTGCAAAAAGATTGGTGCAGAATCGACGGCTCTTTTCCAAGTACTCCTACTGCTACGAGAGCTCCAGACATCACCTTGGTGGCGTCGTGGGCGCTTCAAGCTTGGAAGGAGAAAACCGTCGCGCTGTACAGCTGAGTATCAAGCCCTGCGACTTCAGCAATGACGCCAGCGAGTTGTATATTGCTAAGAATGATGTACACGGCTCGCAGTTCAGGGCGGCACGGGAGCTACAAGCGGGTAATGTGAGCGACTTTGAACCAGAGTTTGAAACTCTCGATGACATTGTTATCGAAGATTAGTCTAGCAAAAGGATGTTAGTCTAAGGGGTTTGCTGGCAATGAACGAACATTTAAAGAAAAATACTTACCATTTAACAATGTGGATAATAAATCCTTTCGATGGGAATCCGATCGTGCGCCCGCCCTCGCTTAGTCACCAGTTGTTAGTACTGTTGCTAATGTGATATTCAATGCCAGTTAGTGCAAATCAAATAAAATGCCCTAGTAGAAAAAACCGCGTTGTATTACAATAAAACGCGGCGTTCTATTTGGTATTACTTAAGTATGTACGTTAGATCAAAGCGAAGGGCAAAATGTAGTGGTAGTCAATTGTGCAGCAAGTAGAAGTTTTTCTTGTTGCAGCAAGTTCAAAATATTTTCCAGAGCTCCGATTGGTCCGAATATTTTTCGCCGACCTGCACCAAAACTCGTGCTTTTAGGCTTGCAGCACCAAGTAAGTTTTTTTTTAAGCAGACCGAAATGAGAAGCCGTGGAGGCTGTACGCGCGGGGTCGGCCACATCGATTGAAGCACATGGCCGGGCGACTAGCGGTCCAGCTAAGGCAGCTCCACGACTTTGAGCCGCAGTACGGCAACGGGCGAGGGCACCAGCGATGCGGCTGCGTTAGGAGAAGGATCTCGTACAAGAAAATTGCATGGGCGGGACGAGCCCAGCCAGAGCCCGGATTCTCGATTTGCTAGGGAGCCCGAAATCTTTGAGAGCCCGGCTCCTCTAATAGTTCGGCTCTGTTTTAAGAGTAGGAGCCCGACTCGGGTCTCCAAACAACGCTTATTGATTTGCCGACCTCACACACAGTACCCCGGATTGCCGGCTAACGGTGGGGGTACTGCTATAACCGTGGGGTTGTTGGGCTCACCTTGTGTACCCGTCAGCGTGGCTGGTTACACCCCTCTGGAGAACTTGAAGGGAAGCTTGGCCTGGGCTGGTTCCGTCTTGGCGAGACACAGGGAGTTGGGGGGGCGTAACGTGGAACTTCTTCAGGCTACGCGCCAGGTAGGTCGTCGGTCTTGATCAACTTGGGTGTGTAGGGCTCCTTTACGTAGGGTAGATAATCTTTTTTGCGAGGCTTGGCCGCTTCATACAGCGGGGGAGTCGAGGGCGGGAGCGACGACAGTCGGGCCGGCCAAGCTAGTAAATCGGGCGATGGGCACGTGCACTTGGTAAGTTTGACTTGATTACTGTATGGGCCACTGCAATTTCCCGCTACAGTCTCGAAGTCTAAGGTACTTGTTGTTGACAATAGTGTTTCACTTTGCTAATACTTAAGGTCTTTTCGGCCCACTACCTTATGTATCCTTTGATTGCCAAACTGGCCTTCTCTAGCCCTGTCGCGCCTTACCTGACACGGGACAAATCAGCCGATCTACTGAGTAGACCGCGTATCGACATGAATGCACCATTTCGCCCTTGTCGAGAGTGACGGTGCGAATCTGAATGCCGGCACCCCAGAATGACGATCCACCAGAATGATGGCGTGTGACCGCGCGCTTGCGGTTGGCGACTCCTCGCAGCGGATAGGCCAATTTCACCTCTGTTTTTCATTCTCCAGAATTCCAAGCGGTTCACCACATTGCTCCACTAATCGACATTCCGAGTTTCGTGCAAAAGCATGTACGTATCTCCATCAACACTGTTGTGATTTCCACATCGTAGAACACTGAAAATCAAACGATAGTTCTGCCGGACTACTAGTGATGCGCCAGATTGATCCCATCGTTTGGACAGCACAGCTAGACCTTTTGCATTAAGCTCAAACGGCGGCTTCTTTTCACTAAGACGACGGGGCGAACATACTCAGCAAATACCTATTCAAATTATTGCACAAATGAAAACATGTCAGTGCTTTCCTAAAGCACGATTGTCAAATCCAGTATACACATAGCCAGTTGGTCCATCAACTGAGGTTTTTGAGTTGCTAATTTGTATGTGGGTGGTGGAGCGCCACCGAACATTGGCGCCTTTAATTTAGCTCTTATGCATCCTTCATAGTGCGGGTACAGTGGATTCGTGTTAGCTAGCGGAAATCCAACACGTCCGCGCATGATTCCACCATTGTTTTGTTTGACAGCGCGGATGTCGACGATACTTTTAAAGTCAGCTGGAGAAAATCCGCAAAATGTACACCTCGGTGAAGATACGATTGAGCTTGACATATGAGTGGTCAAGCGCCCGTTAAGTTTTGGCAGCTTGGGCAGAGTGATGGAAATGGACTCGATCTGACCAAGCGGGTTCAGGGTGAAGCTGGAGGGTCCCCATCCCAGAGAAGGATGTGGTCGGATCGCCACCGCGTGGATCGGGTCGGCTTGGGACTGGAGATCGGATGGACGATCCACCTGAGAATGCCCTGAAATCATTGTGTACAGGTCAACTGATTTGTACCCAAGTTCGGTAATACGATTTGTCCTTGAAGTACCAGATCGGTAATGATAGGATACGCAATGTAGTGTGTCGATAGGATTTTAAGTAATAACAGAGTAAATTTTGCCTTGCCAACAGCAGGTACCTTTTTTGAACTTCGATACTGTAGCAAGAAATTGCAGTGGTCCATACAGTAATCAAGTCAAAGTTACCAAGTACACGTGTCGATCGCCGGAGTTAACAGCTCGGCCGGCCCGACTGTTGTCGCTCTCGCTCTCGACTCCCCCGCTATAGGAAGCGGTCAAGCCTCGCAAGAAAAGGTCATCTACCCTATGTAAAGGAACCCTACGCACCCAAATCGTTCAAGCACAAGATCAACGACCTACCTGGCGCGTAGCCTGAAGAACTTCCACGCTACGCCCCCCCCCCCCCCCCCCACCCACACACACACGCACACACACCGTCCTGCGTCTCGCCAAGACGGAACCAGCCCAGGGCAAGCTTCCTTTCAAGTCTACCAGAGGAGTGTAACCAGCCCCGCCGACGGGTGCACAAGGTGAGCCCTCAGCAACCTCACGGTTATCGAAGTACCCCTTCGTCAGTCGGCAGTCGGGGGCATCGTGTGTGAGATCGGATCGCAACGCGATTTTGGGATACCCATTCCACCACATATGAGGACTGTTTTTCCTTCTAACTGAAATGATCAAGCCCCGCCAGCCATATCGGTATGGGTGGTAGTCCTACCGTAGTCTGATACTTCTCTGGTCCGCCTTAAAGAAGCCATTAAGGTTTTTTGTGGTCCACATATCCATAATTCAGCCAATCATAAGCCATTTTTTATTAACCGTGATGATATCAACTTAACACGCAGAAAAACCTCATTCCTAAACACCGTCACAGTGCGCATTACCAGGGATCTAGCGTCCCCAATATATTCGCCCTAGGCATTGTACGGTATCCTGAAAGTACCACGAAATATCGCTAATATTGACAGATTTACGACAAAAAGCCTCACTGCGATCAATATTTCGTCTGAACTTGTCAAGTTATCTTCTGCTCCGCCTGCTGTGATTGGTTCAGAAATACAGGTTTTGTAGATTATGCAGAATGCTCTCTCGTGGTGTATTTTTTGTCAGAAATGCTTCTAAAATGAGAAAGTTATAGTGTACTTTAGGAAATGGCCATCTTACGGTGGACCAGAGAAGTATGGTGTTTTCTCGATCAACATCCTCCATGATTTTGTTGTGTATATCGCACCTCATTCTCGACAGGACAACTAATGTCATCGAGATGCGCTTGGACTTCATTATTTTCCTGATCGTCCTCTTCACAGGCATTGCTTTGACTCTCTTCATCCTCAATACTCGAGTCTGCACCCACCCCATTGTCCTCGAGATAACAATCACCGTCCAAATAAACGAACTAAACTCCACGGGAGATATACCAATCAACATCCGATGAAATAAAAGAATGACGTCCTATTAGCGCATATACCATCACACTGAGCGGCCACTCACGAGCACCTGCAAAGACATTGCCATTACGTGTTGCCAAATGCTTGGCTTGCCTCAACGGTGAATTTCTATCAACAGCCGATCTAGGATATTTCCGGACTTCATCTACTGTAGCCATAAAAACCGAAGCTGTGTTATGAAGGCTACCACTTTCCTTGGTCATGTAGTCACGTAGATATGCTTGAACACAATCTCCAGCATCCGCACACTAAATAACAGACGCGTTGGTATGAGATCGAGATAGCAAATACAAAGCTAAATTTGTCTCCACCGCCATTGCATCCCGGGATGGGCAATACTGTTCCCAAATGACTGAATTAGGTGTACCTTTCCGTACCAGCGCACCGTCTTGCTCAACGTTATAGCCTTCATCAATAATCGCTTTGGCGGCTGGCTGAACAGGCCTCGACCCAACTAACCCCTTTTCGCTTTTCCACAGCGCGCCATTCCGCAATACCTGTAGCTCCACTGGAGCAGTATCCCCTTGAAACACTTCGGCTGGTCGATTTAATCGGCACATGTACCGCCCTCGTCGTCGTTTTATACATTTTGAAGATTGGTGATGCAGATTTGTTCCCAGCATGCATTTTTTAACAACAAATTGAAATCGGTTAGAATCGGCTGTCACCTCAGGCAATGTTACCTCAGATGGTTGAGGTAAACGTGTACCAGGATCTCCGGAAGATTACGCTTCGTTCCCACTATCGTGCAACTGAGCATACCAATCTCACTCATCACTTGACAGATATGTACGCGAAATGCTATACAACCATTATTTTGCCATATGTTGTTGTTCACCGTCGCAAACAGCACGAACCAAAATCTGGGGACTCCATATAGATCCATACACAGTCATATGTTTGTGTAATCGTCCGCAGCGCTGGTGCTCAACAACCGCCGCGAAACCAGCTACAGTTGATCATACACCTCGCTCACGTTCTCCGTAATCGTGACTCTTATTAACATCATAGCTTGGAGAACAGCGAATCAATTTCGCAGTAACGGCATCGAATATTTCTTGAAAGGCACGAACAGATAAGGCGGGATAGCGATTAGACACTGCAATTCTGCTCTGGCACTATTCTGCAATTGCTCCGATAGTTTATCCCAAGAAACCCCTACTTGCGCCCATGGTATTCCCGGCTTATTCCAACTATTCGATGACTGCAACAAAGCCATACGATGCAACGTCATATCATCATGCTCCGGAGGAGCTATGGTCACCCAGTGTGACGACAGATCATTCCTTGCGCGCATTGCGTCTATCTTTGGTTTAGCGCTCGCTAATTCAAATGGAGAAAATGGAACGCTATTACCCACAACTTACAGTATCCGCAGGAGCTTAGCATTCAACGATTTTGCCAACTTAAATTTCGGGTGCGCGTGGGCTATATCTAATAGCTCACGAAATTTTTGGATTTCGCGAGATCCGACAATTTAAGTAACGCTTCTCCAGGAGATGCACCTGTACGAGCCGTTCTTTGAATGGCAGAGTGCCGGTGTACTTGGTTAAACATGGTCGCTATTAGCGTTACACTCTGCTCAAACCGTCCGTAGAATTAGAACAGTAAACGATGAATAAATCGTTGTGGTAGTGATCTAGTAGGTACCGTGGAGCCCCCCGTCATAAATAATGTCGGAAACGCTCCAGCTATCTTCTCTCCGTTAGCCGTCTACTCGGTAATCTGTGTATCAGATCTCTCAAGGGTAGAGTGCCATCCATTGCTTTGACGCTTTCAACCCCACCATCCAATCATTTCAAAGGCATACATAACATAATAAATAAGTCTATATCAATACTAGAAGTTTGTATTCCCTTAACACCAAAGCTGCAGGTTTATTCATGTTGTGCTTCGGTGATCGTATCCAGGACACTATACACGATTGCGTTCGGGAAACCTTCATTATTTTGTAACAAACTAGCGCGCAAACGCGATGCGACGGAGTCGATGAAGGTAACGGCTCTGGAAACGACCGCGGAGACCAGTTGTGCGAGACCGGAGGGTGACATGGCTGGTGATGGACGGAATGGCGACGGTGGTGACTGCGGAACCGACATTTGAAGTTGGGCTCGGACCTGCAGCCAAAGGGCTTGGGTTCAATATTGGCGCGTTTGACAAAGAAACAACTTGGCTTCGAGATTGGCACGGATATCGGAAACAACTTGGTTTCAGTATTGGCAAAGATACTATCTGAGATACAAACAGAACACTGAGATCCCAGACCGCAAGACGTACGGTGAAGGCAGAGAGTTGGCGTTTCTCAGCTGGAAGCAGCGTGGAGCCGGACGGCTTGGTGGGCGTGATGAAGTGTAGTACGCATACGACAACGACAGAGAATAGCTGAGCACGGCGGGGCCGGACGGAGCTGCTGTCATTGTGGTTTCCACTTTGGAAGCTGCTCCGTGTAGCACAGGGCTGTGGAAGTTACGGCGAAGAGCGCACATGACTTCAGCATCTGTGCGAGTCGCAGAAGACGGACGGAAGCGTAAAGTCTGCATACGAGGCGCAGCGTACGAAAGGAGAGAGCGGAACGGCGGCACGGATACGGCGAGGGCAACAGACCGTGCACGGCGGCGTGGTATTCGTTGGCAAGTAGGGCGAGTGGCGCAGGACTACAGCGGTAGTTTGAATATGCTGGTGACTGCGTTCGTGAGGGTAGGCGCTCGGGGCGTACACCCGAGTGGTTAAGTGAGCGTCGGCTGCGGACTCTACAGCGGCCATCAGTGCTACGTAGGTGTACGGTGAGTCTTAGTTGAGAAAGTGCGTTTCGTTACGGTAAATCAAGTAGGTCGATTTTTCAGTTGGGCACTCACCTGCGCGAGCGACACGGATTGTCCTCGTCGGTCATTTGGACTTTGGGCGTTATGGCCAAACTCGGCGTGCAGAGTTGAAGAAGACACGTTACAATTTGAAGATGTTAACATGTCTACCCCATCGTGGATCACAGCTAATTTCTGGCAGATCTTAGGCCCACAATTCAAATTCGCATCCCCATTCTTCGTACAGCTCTGTATCAGCAACTTCTAAAACCACTTCAGAGTCAGATGGTGATACCCGGGCTCAACTGCATCGGCGAACATTGCCAGATCATCGCGACGCTGACGAGAGTGGTCACTTCTAAACCTTTCGTCACGCTAATATGAGATGGGAGAATTATCTTATACATTATTGACATCATGACCATTTACTTAGAACTCTAGGAGAGATTCTAGATGGGTTAATGCTAGCTACAAAATCAAGGGACACTGACCAACACCTACCCAAATGACGTGCTATACGCGTTTTTTACACATATTTACGTTGGATTTATTGAGCTGAATTGGGTTCGAAGGCTCAATAAATAATTGGAGTAATTTATTGCAAATAGTTGTTACGGCTATTGGAATTTAACGAGCCCTGCTTCAAGTGCCGCTGACATGCCAGATACAATTTTTAGGACAAACCAACAGTGAGACGATACTTGGTCTGAGAAGACACTGATTAAAAATCTTAAATGCCTTTTCGCGCTTTTCCTTAAAGCAAGTTATTGCTAGCAGTGCCAAGTCATTGCTTCCAGCGGGCGGGATATCAGTGCGAAGAACAATATCTTCTTCTGAACAACTTCCCTGTTTTCGAATCAAATCACTCATAATGAAAAATTGTGTATGTTAGCTAGCCTTGCTTGAAGATTGAGTATTGATGTCGACTAACGCTGTGGAACTGTTAAACCGAAACATTACTTCAAAGTATTATTTTTAGCTTCTTTTTTCTTGTAAATATCGTTGATGCTTCACTCTCTAATAAAACTGGTTAGGCTGTTCAGCCCGCTAAAGCTGTCCTCCCAGCAATAACATTTACCTACTAACATGTCGGTGTGCATGTAGGGAGTACCGCTCGATCAGTTATCTTAGCAGAAAACATTTGCGTTTTCAAGATTTACAGTTAGCAATTCCGTCGAGCTGCGAACCTCCCCGGGCCACAGCCCGGACCCCAATTAGCAATCATATAGATATTAAAGACAAACTCTTGAAACACTGGATCATCGCATATAGAAATTTACAACTTCTACAAGGTATCGAAATTGACGGTGAACATACAAACGCATTCAAGGAACCCCGTGAACATAGTATAGAGCTAACCTCCGATATTTAGCCTCCCACCTACAACTAGCAAAAAACGCTTCCCAGTTAAAAAGAGCTGCCAAAGGGATTGCTTTGACGTATTTTGACTAAGCTTATCGAAACGAAAGCATGGAAATTTATCACATTTATTCTCAGATTTTCCTAAATTTTGCGTTTCGATATGAAGGCTCTACAGTATTATGCTGTACGAACGTCGTTAGATAAGTGTTTGCGGTGATTGCGAGTTACACGATGTTGTACGATAACATCCAAAGCCAGAATATGTTCTTCGAATGTCGTAAGATAACATCCAAAAACCTTCTGTAACGACAGTTCTTCGAACTGCGAATTCTGATTGGTATTTAGTATGTAGTACTATCAGCTGATGTCGTGAGCGAATACACTGAAACATGTATAACCACTATTAGTGGTTCTCACGGCTGGCAGGTTAGCACGGGTGCAGGTTTTACTACCCAATCAGATTCACGGAACGTTGACAGAATACTGGGTAGAAAACAAGCATTGAAGGGTGTCAGTGCAGGTTTGCAGGAAAAAAATACAGGAATCCTATGGGCTGATGCAAAACATGCGAACTGTGAGAACCACTAATACGCAGAGTTTATTATACTAATAGAATTGAAGTTACCGATGGTTACAAGTACACTACAATGGTACTCCGATTCTAAACGAATATACTGTACTGTATCATAGGTGGTCAGAAGTTTACTTGGTAATTTACCATAGACCTCTACGATATATTCGGTTTACTTACCCAGGGGGACAAAAACCTACCGGTAGATTACCTTTATGTTAACGGCAGCATCAACCACAGGTGTAGCCCGGAGTAGGTACACCAAAAGGAGCTCACAATCTATTTTCCGGGGCCTTGCCGGCGATGAGTGATTGCTAGAAGTGTAGTACCGTACGGTATCGAACAATCAATTTGGTCACGTAGCGTGACGCGCCGACCATTGCAGACCTACGCTTCGCTGCGATTGCAAACGGTCTCTCTAAGCCCTCATCTCTCTCGCATTGTGCTGGTGTACGATCCTGCAGTGATACAAGCGCTAAAACGTGTGGTGTTTATGTCATTTTGTCAAATGCACAGTAAACAGTAACTTCAGACTGATTAAAAAGAATGATCTACCGGTATTTTAAGCATAAATTGCTGGTCGGGCAGTGAAATCGCTACTGTATCACACAGATTGTGCCACCGCTGGGGTTCTGGCGGACATGTAATCTATCTGAACGCGTTAATATTTTTTACGAAGCATATAAGTATCAAATATGACTGCTAGAAGGGTGTTTACATGACCAAATATCCACTTTTTACGATGTTATATGGTCGCCGTGATATACGGTTGCTCGTAAATAGTAATATCAAGTTGTAGTGAATGTGGTCAAATATCCAACATCTGTTGAATCTTCCAATCCAAAGAGGCAGGATGCCGACAGACAGTTTTTTTTTTCAAATACGTCCGAAGGCGTACCTACGTGAACAATAAGTGAACAATAGTGAATCAAGTGATATATCGAACTGGATCGATTTCTCCAATTTGTTGACTCGGAACTCAGTGCTAAAAATGGTAGTGGCACAGACCCAAGCCGAGAGCTTAAACGCACTGTCAAACTTGTGTGCTTTCACGAGAGGGATTCTCCTCTCATGCTTGTTGCTTTCAAAATGATTCAGCAGTAGATTGCCAGGATGTCATCATGGCACTGTACCCTCAGATATCAGGTATGACATATTAATACTTGATACCGGTACTAGACTTGAACAACTGAGCCCATTTGTGTTAAAAACGAAGGGAGCTCCACATTTACTTATACTTTGAAGTAGTATTTAATACTGGAATAGGAAGTACTTTAGTGCTGTAAGGGACAGCCCAACAAGGATTAATTCGCTGGTCCATCGGCGCGACATCGCCCTATTGGTATATCGATATAAATACCGAGCCATCGGTAGCACTTACATGATCCCCAAAAGCCTTAATGCGGTGGGATGATCGTTACTAGTAAATCGATACAAGTACCGTCAGTAGCACTTACATGATCCCCAAAAGCCTTAATGCGGTGAGATGGTCGTTACTAGTAAATCGATAGAAGTACCGAGCCATCAGTAGCACTTACATGACCCCCAAAAGCCTTAATGCGGTGGGATGATCGTTACTAGTAAATCGATGCAAGCACCTTTTTAGTAGGTTGGCGTGCTTAGTGCTAATATATTGGCAGAGCGGATTGATAATATCATTCAAAAGTGTTTGCACTAGATCTCTGCAACCGCGAAAAAAAGGTCACTTCAAGTATATAAGAAAAAAGTAAAAAGTGGTAAATCATTGAACATGCTAGTTTTGTATGTACTTTTTACGCCTGTTGCAGGAAATCCGTGATTGCAGAGAACTCGTGCAATACGGTAATATCATTCAAAAGTGTTTTTATTTATTTATTGCCACGGATTATTTGAAGATAACAAATTACAAAAAATAACAATCGCTTGTTTCTCCTACTTAGCCGAGCATGATTGACGGTGAAAGATCTGATTGCTGTTATGCGGTATGCTCGATGGTTTACTAACGATGCGGCACATTTATACAGTCTTGCACGAAGGAAGGTCAAGTGGTTGGAACACAAAGCATCGTTTCAGTAGAGCAAGTGAGGCCCCGGTGCAGCAAGATTGTAGATTGGAACACACAGGGCCAGCATCCAGGTCGGTCCCAGCAAAGTCCTCCATACTTTCGAGAAGATTAGCCAACGCTGCGTCGATTAACTGCGGTAGTCCTAAACGACAGTGGAAATGCTCTCGAGTGAGTTGTTCCATGCCGCAACTGATAGATGCAATATATCGCTGAGTGCCGTGTTCGTTTTCGTCGAGCCACGCCAAGGTGTTAACGTTAACCTATCCCAGCCTCGCGAAGCCCTAGTAAGGGCATTTAATTGCAACCCATATAACACTGTAAAAACCATCACTGAGCTCACTCCGAGACATTGATTGCATTGCTGTGCAACACAATCATAGATGGACGATCAAGCGAGTAGATATTGCGCAATTTCTCGTAGACTCGGTAGTCAAAATACTACTTATAAACAGAAGAGCAAAACCTTTTTTTGGAAGGGTTTTCACACAAAAAAATAAAAAGAGAACATCTTGCTTAAAATTGCGTGTCCGAACACTGCCGCCACACTCGCCAAACTCGCCTAGGGGGCAGGTTAGATAGAGGTGGTTTGATTGTCAACCTCGCCAATCTGAGGACTCGCCAATGGACGGTTAGGAGAAGGAGAAAGAACCGGACCCGGGGCCACCGCATCTGACTTCGGCTATGGGCGGAAACGTGCCAACCCCACCACTGTATCGCGGAAGCTCGCGCCGGAAGAAAAAAGCCTTCATGGACAGCTACTTAGTGTATGAACGGAGGATCCGAGCGTTGACCGAGGGTAACCGCGGTGCAGGGCAGATACGTTTGATGATGCCACTGAGCACTTGCATTAAGCACAAGACGCTGCTTCGCATCTGTGATTATGAGCTGCAAAGACCATAGTCTGAAGTGACGTCGGAGATGTGGAAATCCTTTTTCTTCAGTGCTCGCAATAGCGGCACCAAAGACTATGCCCGATTGGCTACAGCTATGCGGAGTTTGGCCATGGATACGATACTCTCTGATGCTGAGTCACGTGTGACTAGACTGGTGGCTGATTTCCATTCGATTCTGGATAGACGATTTTCCATCGGAAGATCCGAAGTTGGCTGTGCAGCACCTCTGCCAAGGCCTTCGCCCACAGGCATTGAAAGATACGATATTCACGGAGCTCAAAAAGACAGCGAACAAGTAGTTGAAGAAGTCGGTCCAGGATTTCATCAACTAGTTCAATCCCAAGGTCCAGTCATTCTGTTCTTTGAGACAGCATTGCCATCCGCTGGTGAGAAGGGCAGCAACTTGCCGCAGACTATGGGAAAAAAAAAAAAAAAAATCAGGGAAATCAGCTAAGAGCACTAATGCCCACAAGTTCAAACCTCGAGGAGGCGTCTCTGGACAGAATCCTACACCCACCAGATCGCAAACAAAGCCTAACAGCGCCTATGGCTCAATTTGATATTGGAGATTTCGTGCTTTACGCTGATGTATAGGCTATCACACGCACCAAGTTGAGTGTGCGTTGGTGCGGCCCGGCGAAGGTAGTCGACACTGAGTCGAATTGGATTTTCATCATTGAGCATCTTCTTACTGGTGAGCGCCGCGCAGTACACGCCAGCCGTCTCAAGTTTTATGCGGATTCGGCGTTAAATATGACGGAAGATCTGCTGTAGCACATCGCTCACAATAGTGAGTGGCACGTGGTTGCCGAGCTCCGCGACGCGCGCTACGAGGTGCCTTCCAAGCAGTTTCAATTCTGCGTACACTGGTAGGGGCTATCACAGCTTGAGGATTCGTGGGAGCCAGCCGTTTCGATGTTCGAGGTGTGCCGGTACTTACGTAAAGACACATTCCGGTGATGCAGTCGTCAAACGAGTGGCCAAGGCGCTGGGCATCAAACGCTAGCTCGATCATAGGGGGAAGTGTTGACGGTGGTTTCAACGCCACCTTGTAGATGGCCACCCACCGAGGACTGTGGCACTCGTCGACACTCGTGTCGACCAACCATGTGGCAACACTGGACCTAGGTGGCGAGTTGACCGACGTGACAAGCTCTCAACGGGTTTCACATTCATTACGTGGAAAATATCAGTGGCTTCATCTGATGTATCGTGTCCAGAGGCCGTAGGACAGGTTCTAGGTACAGGAGTCCCAAGGAGGCACATTAGATTAGTTGCTATACAGTTTTCTAATTCACTCACTTTGCATTTTGAAGTCAAGGTCGCAGGCGCGACAAACAAGATGATGCTCTGATCAGTTGTACTTTGAGTACGGAAGTCTATTCCGACGGTATTCTATTCGAAATGGTGCAATAATTTATAGCACTCTATTCGAGGGTATTCTATTGTATAAATATTGGCTATTTGTGCAACAACGTTTGCAACCCTACATTGATTGGTTAAAATTATTTTTTTTGCTACTTGAGCGTAGTGTTTACAGACTGAGTCTCCAGCAGAGGAGAAGCCCCTCTGGAGACTCTCCAGAAGGTCTTCTCCCTTCGATGTCTCGGTTAGAAAATAATCATAGACGCAGAGATCTATCCTTTTCAGAGTACACTATGGGTTATAGAGTATCTATCAACCTCGACTACCAGTTGCTGCGTGTCATACATGTAATCTTTTTGAGTTGGTTCACTTTGTTTGGGCCGCATTCATCGACGAAAAATCTCTGAAGGCATTACGTAAGCCAGTATACCGATTTAATAAGCACAACGGCTAAGTAAGCAAAAACGCATATTTAAGAAGGTCATTTAGCCTGTTTAAAAGCCAAGAAAGTCAAAGGCAAAGATGTGGTGTGCGTTGTTGTAGGATGCCATAGGTAATCCGGGTGATATCCAGCATCTAACGGCTAGTATTTTGCACTGTGATCGTCCGATCACAATAGGTCGTTCATTATCTCGGGCATCAATGCCAAGAGTATCGTGCAAGTGGCGGCGCTGTAATACATCGCCGCTACTTGCACAGCTTGTCGCCTAGAAGAAGCTACATGTATTCTGGATGAGTGTTAAAACGCTAAGCTTTTTCGGTGTGTGACTTGTACTTCGTAGTCCGCTACTGCTACTGCACTGTACTACCGGAGGATTTGGCACCGACACTGCAGACGTGTGCAACCCCCACCGAAATGACTTGCTTTCTGTATTGCCGAGGGTTGCAAAACTGCTGCGGTTCCGCATCTCTTAGTGCAACCGAAGTTGCAATATGTACCATCTGTTTTGCTGGGGTATTATTCGCCTTGGAGCCAGCAAATACTGCTGCAAGTAACCCTTAGTAGCCAATCAGATCTGCTGATTTTCAGAAATACAACCTTGGTTGCAAATGGCTGATAATGTTATAGGATGCCCTCAAGATAGGGCACTGTATTCGAAGAGCGCTTTACACGTAATACATTGGGGCATACTATTCGGTATTCTACGTTATTTTTCGTTTTGATTCGTCGTTTCGTATATGTATTATAACAGTTTTCGCCCGACACAAAATACATTAACCAAAGGTTGCATCTTGCAGCAAGATACAGGTAGCAAGATTCTTGCTGAGCTATCGTAAGGATGAAGAAAACGCTTCTACTGTGACGAAGCGCAACCCCTCGACAATATACACCAACGCACAGCATTTGTGCGACTAACGTATTTTTACGAATAGTGCCCGTATAAAATCATTTTTTTATGAAAATGTCCGCAACGAAATAAATAACATATTTTTATCATTTTTTCGATTGTTTTCCGATTGTTTTGGTTTTAGACCGAGTCTTCAAGTTGCTGTTGTGCATCGACAAGACAGAGATTTTTAAGCTGGAGCCACTTCAGCGTTGGCTCGGTGATCAATGATACGCTGTTGCGTGGGGACCAAAGACGTGTGAATACTACATGTTGTCTTAGCAGTACTAAGGACCAGAGTGAATGTTTAAGGTGCTAAATCTTTTTAAATGTCGACCACGTTAAGAAACTTTTTAAAAGTTTTAAACAACGTTTTAAAATCCGTTGATTTGAAACCCCTTCTGAAATAAACGGATCTATAAGTGCCCGGGGCACTACTTATTGCTGCCCCCTAAAATTCGACGAAAAAAGGAGAGGGTGCGTACTAGGGGGGCACTATTTCTGCAGCAAAATGCCAGACTAATGTATTTTTACTAATCCAACGATTAGTGCCCCGTAGAGTCATTTTTAGATAGCCAAAACTATAAACTTTTACTGTTAGACAAATTATTTTTGTTTCCAAGCTAAAATAACTAAAAATAGCAAATTGGACCTAAAATTCATTGTAATTTCATATACTTAGGTGGGTGTATTTTGACAAAAATATGGTTCGGCTTACCGTGGCAGTCACCCGATGCTGTCATACTAGTTTACTAATACGAAATATTTTAAATCTTACCTTATTGAAGCGACAAATACACAAGACTCGAAATATTGATGTTGAGCACGGCCATCATCATGAAGACAACTCCTAAAAAGGTGCTGCGACTTTCGATTCGTGTAAAATCGATCCCTGTTGCCATCTCCACCACGACGCACACGTAGTCGACAAAGATTTCCAACACGAACTGGAATCCCAGCATGCCCACTTGATTAAACCGCCACTTCGCGACACCTCCCGGGCTCATCGCATCGCCAGTATCAAGTTGCAAAGCCGGGTAAAAAGGGTGTCCAGCCCACCAGAAAATGATCGATTGAGAGCAACCAATCGCAATATACTCTGCATACATGTCTGCAGTCAATTCGGCGGTATGGTACGAAATAATCTGCCGTTTCCACAGCTCAAACTCCAGCTTTAACGATGATGCAGAACGTCCTTTAGATTGTACATTATTAGCTGGTAGTCCCAGTATTCTTGCTTTAAGTTCATCAGCGCGATGCCGAATAGAACGCGCAACATAAGCAGCTTTCCCAGCTCGAAGACACAACTCAGCGACGGCCATCGCAAACGTCCCCGCCACAAGAAACGAATTCGTTTGGGTACCTAGTAACACGATTCGCGATTGAGTATCAATTAATACAGTCGGTAGTCCCACGAGAAGACACATGGTGCGGATCCCTCGTATTTTCTTCTTGAGGATATAATGTCTTGCAGCCTCTTGAATCACAAGTTTCATGGTAATCCCAAACATTGTAAAGCTCATGATCACGAAAGTTCCTTGATTCAACACGCCGTACCAAGACACAACGTGAACAAACGCACCACCTAGTACCATTAGAATCGCAACGGGAAACTGTGCTATGTACTCGCGCCAGAAGCTTGTGGAGCGATTCTTTGGAGGTCTGTGGGCTTTTTGTGTCCGAGAAATCGCTGACAATTTCATCGTAGAATCGGAAATTTCACTTAACGCACCTCGTCGACTGCGGCCTTGATCGGTCTCTTCATAGTAAATTTTTCTTGCTGCGATCGCAATTCCTGCTGTGAATACCAGATTAAACAAAATTCCAATGTAAAAGTGAAGTTTGTACCGGAGAAGATTTTTCATCAGAGACGTATTCTGGATGAGTAGACCAGTCCCGACCAATCCACTTAATGATACAACAAAGTACGGAATTGTACGCTTGACGAGCTTCTTCAAGCAAAAATAGACAGTAGGTCTGCGGTCGGGAAGCTCACGGAAGCGTTGCGTCATCATAGAAGGCAAGTAGGCTGTCGTCATTTTGATAGCGTGTACTATTGCAGTCCAAACCAACGTGGCCATTAGAAATTCCGGTTGAGATTGGTGTGCCGAAGACTTTAGCGAGAAAATGTTGCCCGAGAAGAAGCAGCCATTCGCCAATACTGCGGCAATGACACACCCGATTGTGTTGCGAAACATCAGTAGCTGTAGCTTGGCTGCTGGCCGCCATTGTAGTTGAATACGAAGTTGACTGCTGTAGTTCTGTTGCTGCGTGTTTTCGGGGCGAGGGAGCAAAGAGATCGCTGATTTCGAGATGATCGCATCTCGTACAATTTGGTCAGGAGCGACGGAAGAGCTGAAGGACGGACGAAGTGGAGCGACGGGAGAAGAGAAGGACGGACGAGTTGGAGCGACGCGAGAACTCGCGAGTATTGGAGCCTGGGGTGCCATGTCCGACATGATTGATGGTGGTGAGTGACAGCGTCCTATTTTGATTTATCCTTTTGTCCGACATGGAGAGTATTGGTTTCTGTACTATATCTCTCGAAATAGTTAGTAGTTTCAATAAAGCATTATCAGTACTTTTAATAACCAAACGCCACTTGAGATGTTTATATTGATGACGGCCATCGTCATGAACAAAGCTCCCAAAAACGTACTAGGACCTTCAATTCGGTCAAACTCGATGCCTGCTGCCATCTCCATAACGATACACACGTAGTCGACAAAAATTTCTACGAAACATTGAAACCCGAGCATAGCCACTTGGTTGAATCGTAGCCTAGAGACGTCAAGCTCCGACATTGAATCCAAACGCAGTACCGGGTACAGCGGATGACCAAGCCACCAGAATACAATCGACTGAGAGTAGCCAATAGCAATATACTCCGCATACATATCGGCCGTCAGTTCGGCTGTATGGCCTGTTGTCTCCAAAATTCAAATTCAAGTTTCAAAGTTGCAGTTGACGATACTCATTCTGCTGATTTTTGTCGGGAATGTGAAATTTCTTGTAATTTTTCATCAAGAGCTCGGGACCGACGACGCGTTGTCCACACGACAAAAGCAGCTTTTGCAGATCGAAGAGCAACCGCTGCGATAGCCAAAGCGAGAGTTGCCGTTACGAGAAACGAATTGGTTTGCGTACCAAGCAAAACAATTCGAGATTGAGTATCAGTTAACACAGTCGGGATACCCACGAGGAGGCACATGATACGGGTACTGCGAATTTTCTTCTTGAGAACGTAAAGTCTCGCAACTTCTTGAAGTGCGAGCTTGAGCACGACGCCACAGACTGTAAACGTCATCACGGAGGCTTGTTCCCCAGCTTGTTGCCACCACGTTAGGACCATGTGGACGTATCCTCCAGCAATAACGATGGTAAGAGCGTTAGGGAGGTGATTTAGATACTCGCGCCAATAACTTGGAGTACGGTACTCTAGTGGCCGGTGGTGTCCACTCAGTGCAGACTGTCGATCCCGACCTTGGTGAGTCTCTTCGTAGTAGATTCGCTTCACTGCGAACATTAAACCAGCTGTGAAGGTGAGGTTGTTGACCACAGCAAGGTAAAAGTGCATTCGAAATCGGAAGTATTCGTGCATCAGTCGTGTATTTTGGACGAGAATACCTACTGCAATCATACCAGAAAGTGCTGCAGCAAACGCGACGTAGGACTTTTTGACCAATTTCTTAGCGCAAAACCAGAAAGCTGGCCGTTTGTTGGGATATTTGATGAATTTCTGGGTCATTAGTGAAGGTACATGAGCGATCAGCATGATGGCAGCGTAGGTTATGGCCACCCAGACCAACATGGCCATGGTGAACTCCTTCAAAGACTGATCCACCGACGATTTGAACGCGAATATGTTGCCAAGGTAGAAAGCGCCGTTGGCCACAACAGCACAGAAACAGCAGACGACGGCGTTGCGTACCACTAGAATCTGAGCTCTGAATGCGCTGATCCATTGCAACTGTAGTCGCAATTGACTGCTGGTGTGTTTTATTCTGTGGGCATCTGGTCGCGGTATCACGTCAGCAATAGTCGGACTGGAGCCTGGAATAGGGTCAGGACACACACCAGTGAAGGCTCGAGTAGTGGCAGAAAGTGGGGACACTCGAGGACTCGACAGTATCGAGAAATGTGGCGTTAACACGGACGATAAAGGGGGTCCTCGCGAGTCCATTATCGCTTTTGTATTTTTTTTCTTACAACTTCAACAAAAATAGTTGCCGTACTTAGTACAGCACTTTCACCACATTAATTTCGATGAATTATATCTTAAGATCTATGCCGCTTAGTGAAACACAGATGCGAAGTCGACCCAGTATTGGTTGGTGCTCCAGCCAACCCGCCAACTCGACGTCGACACCTCAATGGCCAGTCAGTACTTCTCCAAAAGCTCCAAAACAACAAGCTAAGATGGTGCGTCCGAGTGTAATTGCCCCACACAGTACCCATCAATACTAATTCAATGCTACCCAACCTCAGGCCGGCAACAAGAGCAACAACGTGATGCGCGACATCCACGTCGACAAGTTGGTGATCAACTGCTGCGTCGGCGAGTCTGGTGACAAGCTGACCCGTGCCGCTCGTGTGCTCGAGCAGCTCACGGGCCAGAAGCCCGTGTACTCCAAGGGTAAGCTTTTTTGACCAAAGAAAAGCAAAGAACCGCCTTAACGGGCTACTTACCCGGGCCACCTGCCATCGTGCGGTGTGTCTAACCCAATTTACGGCCTTTCCGGGTGCTGGAGAGCTTGTCAAGAGTTCTCTGGTTCATCCCCGATCGCGCTCGTCTTTGAGTACACCGGGCCCGTGCCACATCACGCACACATCAATGATCTTGGAGGTTGGTGTCCAGTACTTTGACCGTCTCAACGGACGGCAAAGGCGCGTGTAGCCACTTTGTGGCTGTGTGGATTCTAAAAGGTGACGGTGTTTACAGGTTACAGATGCACTAACGGTTACTGTGTGCTTTAATTGCAGCCCGCTATACGGTCCGTACCTTCGGTATCCGTCGTAACGAAAAGATCTCGTGCCACGTGACCATCCGTGGCGAGCTCGCTCAGGAGATTCTGGACCGCGGTCTTAAGGTGAAGGAGTACGAGCTGCTGCGCAAGAACTTCTCGGAGACAGGCAACTTTGGCTTCGGTATCCAGGAGCACATTGACTTGGGCATCAAGTACGACCCGTCCACGGGCATTTACGGTATGGACTTCTTCGTCGTGCTCAAGCGCCCGGGCGCCCGTGTGGCTCGCCGTAAGATGCAGCAGTCGCGTGTGGGCCACCCGCACCGTCTTACCAAGGACGACGCCATCAACTGGTTCCAGACCAAGTTCGAGGGTATCGTGCTGGACGCCCCCCGTCTCTAGGCTACTTAAGGTGCTTGTTAGGGATTAAGGCCATCTTGCACTGTAATTGACGCCCTAATCCAATATGGAGAGTTCTAAACCACTTCCACACTCTTTATCATTTCAGTTAGCAATTGATTCGCGATTTACAGTTTCCGTAAATGCTGTTTCTGATGCTGTTACTGCATACTCTCGTCTTCTTTCGGGTGCTTGCCGAGCCACTTAGCGACTCCGTCGGCGTCTAGCAGGATAGAGTTGACGTTGGTGGACTCGTCCGCAGGCTGAGCCATTAGCGACAGGTACTTCTTGGCCATGAACACCGCCATATCCACCGACAAGTTCAGGTGTGAGCCCACCAGGAACTGCGTGATCCACGGCGGCAGCTTCGTGCGTTTATCAGCGCGGTTGTAACGCGAGTCAGCGAAGATAACGAGACCGTAATCCGTCTTGCTTCGAAGCACTCGCCCAGCACATTGAGCAGCTTGACGCAGCGCGTCAAACGTTAGGAAATCCCCTTCTCGGATCTGGTGCGTATAGCGCAGATACTCTAATCGCGCCCGTAACGTGTTCGATAGCGTGTACTGGAACGGGATACCGAATAGGATCACTGCACGTCCGTAATGACGGTCGAAATCGATCCCTTCTGCCACTTTACCACGCGCAACAGAGAAGAAAATGGCTCCTCGGCCACAGTCACACGCTTTCTTGTAGTTATCCAGCGCCAACGTCGTCTCCACGATGTCCTTGGTCTCGATAAAGAGAAGTTTACTGGAGAGCACGCGCTTGAGCACGCCGAGCGAGTCCCACTGGCCGATGATCTTCTCCATGTACAGATACGACGGGAAGAAGCACACCATACCGTCAGGAGTACACGCCGCCATCTCTAACAGTAGCGTACCGTAATTACGGACCACCGACAGATCGTCACGTAAGTCGAACTTGGTGCTCACCGGCATCTGGTCGCTGCCACGCGTGATGACCAGTGGACAAATACTGGAGCGATACACGGACATGGGCAGCGATTCGCGGATCACAGGGTTAAAGTTCAGCAGTCGAGGGTACAAGTCGATAGGCGACAGCGTCCCAGAGGTGATGACGACGCTGGAGAAGCGTTCAAACACCGGACGGATCGCCAGTGAGGCGTCTAGACACGAGAGTTGCAACACTGGGTCGTGTACGCCTGATGCGCTGTCGAATGGCTCGATAATGAGCATGAAGCCCTCGGCATACGTAGCCACCAGCGTCGCGAAGTCTGCTACATCCGTTAAGGAGTTATATTCCTCCAGATTCGTCACTTCCAGTGTGCGTAGCAGCGAGTTGAGTCGCGTGTAGCAGAACTTCATGGGTTTAATCTCCATGTTGATAGCTTGATGCAGATGGTGCAGGAAAGCTTGCGGTGTCTCGGATTCCACTTGACGCACGCGGATGCGCTGACGCAGATACTCGATAAGTCGACGCATGAACGCCACAAAGTGTTCGGCACGTCGGATGTTACCCGGGATGGCTTCGTCCAGCACATCATCGGGCAGGACTGGGTTCGCGATCATTATGTCGTTACTGGTGTCGATCTGCTGGTTCGTAGCTGGATCGGAGTAAGTAGGCGCCACGACGGCGTTACTGGAGCGCAGACCTTCCACTAGACGTCGATACTCTGCGTCCAGCCTCGACTTGTCGGCTTGTTTCAGCTTATTCACTTGACTAGACAGCGTCGTTAAGTTACGGGACGCTCTGTCTAATGAGCGTCGACCCAAGTCCACACTCAGCGCTTCAATGCACACATTGTCGATATTATGAGCCTCATCGAACACCACGATGCTTTCCTTCTCGAAACTCCTGGAAACCAATTGACTGACCTTCGGGTCGAGCATGTACTGGTAGTTGTACACCACCACATCCGCGAATGTGACCACATATCTCGTCAGAAAATAGGGACACCAGCCTTTCTTGGCGCCGAGCTCCTTTAAGTCGTCTACCGAGTAGACTCCAGGTGGTAGGACCGTGTCGTTGCTCTTTCTAGAGTCGTAGTTTTCGTAGAACGAGCAGGTCTCGACTTCTCGCACTGGTTCCTCCGACATAGAGACGTCTCCGTCTGCCACAGCTTCGCGAGCCTTAGCAGCTCTAGCTCGGACCCACGACGCTGTCATTTTCCGGCATTGGCCGTCCACATCCTCACCGTCAGCGTGAGCCATGACCCGAGGATGGACGCACATGTTGCGTCTGGAGCTCAGACACACTGCTGTGACCTGCGCCTTGTCTCCGTAATACTGCTCCCGGTACTTGATGAGCTTCTTGATCTCCTCCACACATTTGGCCATCTCCGGGACCGTTCGCGTGCAGTAAATGAGCTTTCCTGCAGTTGGACGTGCGGCCTTGTACGCTAAGACTAAGGAGAGAAGAGACACCGTCTTGCCTGTGCCCGTGGGCATCTCCAACATACAGTGACCCTGTGCGTCCAGAGCACGCTTCAGCTCGCGCATGTACTGCAGCTGCTCCGAGTACATGCGCTCGTACGGGAAGACTACCTCCAACCCATCGATATCGACCTTCATGGCTAGATATTGCCTTATGATGTGTGCTACGTGATGTTCATGTACGTCACATCACTTTCTTGTCGCTTTGACGATAGAGAGTTTCATGTTTTCTACACAATTTGACGGCAATCAATTCCGCCCTGCAGGAAGCGACGCCGACGATGAGTCACGGAGCTATGTCGGACGCCGCAGCGCACGTTAAAGACGATGATAAGCCCCGCAAGAACCACTCGGGTCCTCGCAAGCGCCGACCAAAGAAGAAACCCAGTTCTCGTGCTCCAAACGCGCCTACAACGCCCGAACGACCACCAAAAGCGTCTGCATCAACCCCTATATCAACCGTCGATGGCACACCGGAGTCTACAGGCCTCTGCGCCGCTGCTGCGCCCTTCACACCGCTCAGTACACACATGCACAGCTTCACGACACCTCCATTGGCTCCAGTTCTCGCTCCAGAGACCCACATGCTCTTCAGTGCTGCAGCACCAGACTCACATTCCAGGCATCAGACCTCTCGTCCTGCCACGTCCAGACTCTTCCGACACCCTGAGCTCAGTCCTGAAGAACGCGCTGCCATAAGAGGAGAACAAGAGCAGCAAGCTGCCGAACGAGCCTATTGGACCCAATGGGTCATCGAAGCAGCCGAGAAGGAACGAGAACGTCGCTTAAACGTCTTGAAGCAGCTCCAAAGCGAAGAAGAAGAGGAGATCCAACGCAGAAGACAATGGGCGATCGCCACCATTGAGAAAGAACAAGAAGCCATGATGCGAGAGATGTTCCTGGACAATATGAAGAACACGCAGTGGTTCCAGTCGACCATCTCGAGGTTCTCCGAAGACTACGAAGTAGTCTGTCCCAACAGCTGGTTCGGATGTACTTTTAGCTGCATGTTGAAGGACTTGGAGTCGCATTTAGAGCGCTGTGTATACCGCCAGGTGCCGGATACTTTGGACCAAGTAGTGGAGGATACAACAACGGACTTTTATTCCTACGACGTCGTGTGTCCGAACGCAGTGCTGGGCTGTAAGGAGATCTGTTCGCGTGAGAATCTGGCTGAGCATCTCGCTAATTGTCCCGTAAATGGCATGTCGAGAGAGAAGGAGTGGGAAGAGCGACTGGAATGGAGACGAAGTGTCATCCAAGCGACGGAGAAGGAGCGAGAGCGTCGGATGGATGAAGAGCGAGCAGAAAGAAGAGCCCATGGAACGGGCTTATCATTCGGTAACTTACAGAGACTCTACGAAGAGCAGACTGCGATGATGCAGGTCGTGTTACATGATGAGATCGTGGACTTTTACAACCATCACAGACGAGAAGCACGCGACAAACGTCTGTGGATGCAGAAGGCCATTGCGATGGTAACAGAAGAGATCGAGTTGCTATGGAATCACTGCGTACAAGTGGAAGGCTACGGCTCGTTTGCCACGAGGTTACATGGAGAGTGGAGTGACGTGGATCTGGTTGTCTTTGGAGCCACAGAAGAGTTCAATTTCACCAGTCAGCAGTGCGTCGAAGCCTTGGCCGACCACATCCGCGAATTATCTGCCTATGTCGACGTTAGCGCCATCACTCGAGCTTCCATCCCGCTATTGAAAGTCGTGGTTTTAGCGACAATCGATGGCGTGGAGCTGCGTATACCATTCGATATTACGTTCGATGAATCGCACGGGATTCACCACAACGGCGTGGCCAGTGTGACGTTAGTGCAGGGACTAGCGAGTGCGTTCTACGGACTGAGGGAACTCACGCTTGTACTAAAGCATTTCCTAGTGGAACGTGGCCTTAACGACCCGTACGTAGGCGGTTTGTCGTCCTACGGATTGCTATTGATGGTTGTGTATGTGCTACAAGAACAAGGCGCTCTGCTCTCCATGGTCGACGGCCAGAAACTTGCACAAGACGATGATCTGCAAGACTTCAAGCCTGTTGCCAGCACTCGTTGGCATCCTCGATATGAAGCGCAGTGTCTTAAGGGAGAGCTGATAGCCAAAGAGATCGTCAAGCAATGCTCCGCTACGCATCAACCAAAGAAGAACGAGATCAAGACACACAAGAAGAAATCCAAGCGAGCCATCCTCCCGTCGTTTGTCGCTGGATCGGAAGATGACGAGCACGAGACGAAGCCTTATCTCTTGGGCAAGTTACTCATGGATTTCCTGCAGTTTTACGGCAACGACTTCAGACAGAACCTCGATCAGGTCTCCGTCGTGTCGTGGGGGGAGCCGACGATGCTGTCGGTGGATACTTCTCCTATGGCGAGATCTCGGTCGGCTGCCTTGTCTCCTTCCACTTATTCTCCTACTGTCAGTCGGTCTCGCTCCAACTCGCCGCTTGTGCTCGTACCGCCGCTATCACGTGACGGATTGCTGGTCATTGAAGACCCTTTACAGCCTGACAACAACGTGGGCAAATCATGCTACAGAGTGAGTCAAGTGTTCCGAGATTTCTCCGACTTTTTGAGCTTCTTAACTGCTCTCATCGTACGAGGGAGCGTCATGACAACAGGCAAGAAGAAGATGGGAGACACAAATGGACACACTTCTCCACCCAGTAGTTCAACGTCTTCAAGTCACGAGCCAACGTGTCGGATCCTAACGTCGGTGTTTGCCATGAAGACCAGAGAGAAACGCGCCAGCTTCGACCTACGCGAGCAGACAGCCACCTCCTAAACTCTACTGTAGCTTCCAACTGATGGTCTCTCCGGCCTTGAGAGGGACCACAACGCCGTTGTCGAACGGATAGCTGTCCGGCACCGTCCAGCTCTCCTTCTTCAAGACCGTCTCGCCAACAGTATTGCGCTTGATACCGTAGAAATCGGCTCCGTTCTCGCACGCGAAGGCACGTAGCAAGTCCAGTTTGCCGATGGACTCGAAGGCCTCCGCGTACAGTTCAAGAGCAGCGTTGGCCGAGTAGATGCCGGCACAGCCACAGCCAGATTCCTTCTTGGAAGACACGTGCGGGGCGCTGTCTGTGCCCAGGAAGAACTTCTTGCTGCCACTGGCGATAGCTTGGAGCAGAGCTTGGCGGTGCGTCTCTCGCTTAAGTACGGGCAGACAGTATTTGTGTGGATGTAGCCCACCTTGGAAGATTGCGTTGCGGTTGTACAGCAAATGTTGCGGGGTGATGGTTGCAGCAACATTAGCCGGTGCGTTGGTGACGAACTCGGCCGCTTCTTTGGTGGTAATGTGCTCCATCACGACCTTAAGTTGCGGGAACTTGGCCACCAGAGGCTTGATCACCTGCTCTACAAACGTGGCTTCACGGTCGAATAGATCCACCGATGGGTCGGTAACTTCGCCGTGTATCAGTAGCGGCATCCCGACGTCGGCCATGGCTTCGAGTGCCGGGTAGATGTTGTCGAAATTGGTCACTCCAGAGTCCGAATTGGTCGTAGCTCCAGCTGTGATGGTGCAAATACCGTCAGTAGGTTTATAAGTGTATTAGTATGCGTCTGCACGTACCGGGATAGAGCTTAACAGCGAAGATTTTCTTGGTTCCGACGGCGCGACGGATCTCGTCGGCGGTCGTGCCGTCCGTCATGTAGAGCGTCATTAATGGCTCGAAGCCGATGGGACTGTTAGCGTCACGCTTCTCTTCGGGGACGTGAGCCATGATGCGCTCACGGTAGGCCAAAGCTTGTTCCGTGGTCGTCACGGGAGGCACCAGGTTGGGCATGACGATGCAGCGCGCGAACTGGGATGTTACGTGCGACACGGTGCGGCTCAGAGCAGCGTCGCCGTCACGCAAGTGGTGGTGCAGATCGTCGGGGCGAGCACCGACCCACTTGATCTCAGTTGGAGACGACATTATGATGCTGCGTAGCAAGAGGAGGCGGGAAGAAGAGGAAGATCGAGCTGAAGTTGCGGAATTCCGGATCATGAGCTCTGCCATCAACGGATGCGACGACGAATAGTGTGGACCACGTCATTAATGAGCTTTACCGGTATAATTAGCGGTATTATTTATTGCATCTGGATTTAGAGTCCTATTAAAGGCCTTATTTGTAGAAGGGTTGTTATTGTACACGCTGCTTGAAAACACAACAACGATGCCCCATTCTCATTACGCTAATGTTGTGAGACTTGCGCACACTTAGTGTTTATATAGGAGGAAGTGAGACTCAACGCACACGAGGTTGCTGTGGCTGTAATAGCCGCGACAGGGACTTGAAGTGGGGTGGTTGGCTGCCTGCGCTGCAGGTGTGAAATGGTGAAGTGACAGCCACCTCCACTTCTTAAACCGTGACTGTATTTGTAGTTAAGCTGTGGGCCGCAGGCACCACACAGGAGAGCGCCACAAGATCTCTGCTGGACGAGCTCCTCAAGTTTGGTGGCGCAGCAGCCACTCCGTTGCCCAAAGCCAACACCACACCGGACGCCGAGTCCGCTGGTCGCCAGGACCTCCATGAGCAGTTATGACACGCAGGGCTCTCCGAGCAGCAGCACGGCACTAGCCAAGGACAAGGCCGTTCAAGAGCCGTTTGGTGCGGCACACCGGTCGTTGTGCATCCTGTTGACGCCAGGACCTTCACCTCACACTCTCACTCGCTCACATGGCGAGCTTACCAATCGGCGTTGGGTTTTACCACGGTGATGGCTTGCGAGTGGTGTGAGCGCAAAGCTACTACAAGCAAATGTAACATTTTAGCATTTAGTTAAGTAAGATGTAGCAAGTCAATTTGATAATACAAGGGCGCTTAGCTGAGGGAAGACTGATGTAGTATCCACTTGGTCAGGAAGATGAGGACAGCGCTGCCGTCCCATCCCCAACTGACAGTATCTTCATATGTGCACGAAAACGACTGAACTCGTCACTGCCAAGTGCCTTTGTCATGATGTCGGCAGTATTGTCGTTTGTGGGCACAAATGTTGCATGCGGAGCTCACCGGCTTCAACGAGGTGGCGCACAAGGTGGACTTTGTTGGCGATGAGCTTGGTACGTAAATGCTTACCAGGTGTCTGGGTGGGGTAGAGTGCTGCCTGATTGTCATCACGTAGTAGAGGGATGCTGTGCCGCAAGCCCAACTCCTTACACAAGCCAACCAACCACAGCACGTCACGAGCGCCTTCGTTCATTGCAATGTATTCAGCCTCAGTACCAGACTGCGCATTGCTCCCATCCTTCCTTGAGCCATGCGAGGCCACATTGCCGTCAAGGTACGTCACGTAGCCCGACACAGACTTGGAGTCATCAGGGTCGCTAGCATAGTCCGAGTCCGCAAAGACCGTAACACAGACGTCATCACGAGGAATCGCATTCATGTGAAGTGCATAGTCCTTGATTCGTAACAGGTAGCGCAGTACCCGCTGGGCTTCTGCATAATGTCGAGGGGTAAAGTTTGCCAAGAACTTGCCCAGTTATCGCACAGCATGAGCAATTCGGGACGAGACCCTGACGCGTGGTACTGCAGTGTACCAACAAGCTCGCGGTATGGGAGATATGCGTCCTTAGCTAGCTACTTCTCAACAGCTCTCGACTCACTGGTCGCTTGGGAGTCCGGCATCCGTAAGCGTTCTCCATGTGAAACTCTTTGAGTCTTATCTCAGTGCACGCACACTGGCTGTACACGATCTGGTTGCGGACGCTGTCCAGTGTGATCTCGATCCCCAACAGGAACTTGACCTCGCCCATACTGGTAATGGTGAAATTTTCTCTGAGTTGAGCTGCAACTCGTTCACAGTAATCTGACGTCCCCATCAGCAATAGGTCATCGACGTAGAGAGTCAGGAGAATAATCACCCCATCGTTCTCATACATGGCGTACAAGCCATAGTCACTGTCAAGCCGCCTGAATCCAACCTTCTGCAAGAACTCGTGCAGCGTCGTGCTCCACACAGCTGGAGCCTGCTTCAAGCCGCCAAGAGACTTGATGAGCTGGAACACCAATCCACCGCCTGGGTCACCTTTGTTTGATCCCGCTGGGATCTCCATGAAGATGAGCTCCTCGAGCAATCCATACAAGAACGCTGTCTTGACATCGTACTGCAACACAAGCCAGCCCCACTTACGAGCATAAGGGATCGCTGCCCTAATCGTCTCAAAGTGGATCACATGTCCAGGTAGTCGATCCCAAACTGCTGCTTAACCCCTTTATTCCCGTATGTTTTGGATGATCCAACATAAAAGGTGTATACCTTAATTCGCACTGTCTATTCCGCTTCGCGCGTGCACGATTCAAGCGCAGCAGCGTCGCACCGGTGCTGTAGTGGAGGAATTGAGTGAGATACGACCTCGGCTTGTGAGTGTTGTGGATAGAGGCCTGGAAAGTGCTGCGTGTGGTTGCACTGCTGATCGCTAGAATGCTGGCACCGCTTCGATAAGGTATCGCAGCCCATTGGTCTACAAAGAAGATGGACGCTTTACCGACAAATCGCTTCGGCTTGTTTATGGCGAAGAACAGATTCTTTCATTTCATGGAATATCTTCATTTTTCAAACAATAAGTCGCCCCAAGCTCGCACGGACCGTGCGTGGAAAATCCGACCCGTGATCGACGTGCTGCAAAAGACATTCCCTCGAGTCTACAAGGCTCCACCATTATCAGTTTCGCTGAAAGGACGTTGCCGTCGTGATCCCATTTCAATCACATGCGGATTTTCAGCAAGGACAAACCTCACAAGTGAGGCACAAAGGTGTTCGTGCTGCCTGAGCACTCACAGCATATTATTTGAGGTATGTACGCACGCATGAAGGTCGTGGCAAGCATCGGCTTGCACGATTGTTTTGGTTTAAGTGTGTATGATGGATTTCAGTCAACATACGTACTGGGCCCTGCAACCATATCCACCATAGTGCTACTTTTGTTTTTTGTCACTGTTATGCTACATGATTGAAGTATATTGTTGTGATAAAATAATTCTCCGTACACCCATGCCAAAGGACAACAATAGCGGGGAGGCAGCTGTTCTCCGCAACCTACCGACATCATCCGTTATTTACTGACGTTCGCTTATTACTGACAATGCATAATAGCCAATCACGAAGCTTTATCATGATACTCCACTTGTAACTGACAACACAAAACTCAGACATTTCGCGATCATCGATGCATCCCATGGCAGACGCACCGCATCGCGGAGCTCGCAGTGCTCGTTGCCTGGGATTACCAAGTGGGATGATCGCTGAAGTAGCTTGTCTTCGTCTAGTAGATAGCAGGATTGGAGCTGTGACCGACGAACATGACACCCTTGAAAGCCGTTCGGTCTGCGATGAGCTGTTCGGGTAATGTACCGGTATGCACGTTTTCGTGATTTTCGATGCGTGGCAGACATACCCGTTTTTCTCAGCTGCTGTATTAAAATGTAGCCAAACCTGACTGTCAGTAAATAGCGGAGGCTGCACCCTTGCCACCGACATCTACACCCTGTACATCCCCGTGAAGATTGGTGATCACTGATTGATTCTACACCACCGTCAAGCTACCACTGGAGCTATTGCATCGTCGGATT
Organism: Phytophthora tentaculata; assembly: GCA_033557915.1. Lineage (NCBI taxonomy): Eukaryota > Oomycota > Peronosporomycetes > Peronosporales > Peronosporaceae > Phytophthora > Phytophthora tentaculata. The sequence goes on from JAUCEA010000006.1 coordinate 815,756, forward strand.
TACCTTACGGGAACAATACAGACGGACAAGGCAAAGTTTCGCTCAGGGCGTCATCACTACAAAGAAGACTAGAACTATCAACAAGCAGAAAGAGATGGTGCCACCACAACGCACGATCAAATTGCCCCAGAACAAGCAGGTTCCACAAATAACTGCTACGATCTGGATGGAGCGAAACCCCGTCCATTTCCTATCCAGTGGAGGAAGCCACCAACCCGGCATCGTCAGTAAATACTGTATGAACCTACTATCGTAGCTGCTGATTCTAACTATGTGTCTGTATGAAATGTAGTGCGGTGTATTTGTGGTGTGATGAAACCAGTACCCGTGCCGGAACTGGTCCGAGACAACTACCCCTGGATGGGCGGTGTGGACATCCATGACCAGCTCCGTATGCAGCGCTACAGCGTGCAGCTGAACTATAAATCCCGGAAATACTTCCGGACTTTATTTTGGGGCTGATCGGCATGATGCTCGTAAACGCTTTAATTGCACTCCAGAACAACCGCAAAGTGAACAACAAGCGGCCGCCAGAGCACTTTGCGTTCTTCGAGGAATTGATGGAGCAGCTATTGGCGGTAGACTCTGCAAAGGCTTTCAAAGAAATTGAGGTATGGTATGATGACTATCCAACATCAACCATGTGGGGTCGCTCGGGCATCCAACATAACACTATCTTATGTTACCGATGTAGGAGCGACATGCGCACGTGAGCGCACCGCTCCATCGCCAGCGAGGACGGGATTGACGCCTCTGCAAGGACCAATTGAAGGGGGTGGTTGTACTGACCTCGGTCATCGACTTAAAGAGAACCCTGATATTGTGGAGGGCGAGCAGGGTGTGGAACGCTGTCACCATTCCTGCATAGTGTACGCAGTTTACAAGGTCAAACCGCGGAAGTATACAACGTACTTCTGCCCGGAATGCTCAAACGGCAACAAAAGGTGAGTTGTGTGCGTGTTTCAGGATTTGTGTAGTTTAGCCTCAGTCGTTATGCAATGCTACAGGAAATACCTCTGCAATGTGCCTCGTGAAGACAAGGCTAGCGCCTGCTTCGACATTTGGCACACGGATAGGAATAACGGGAATGCCATCCCAGACGAGCTCCAGCAAGCACACAAGTCGCGCGACCTCCCGCCACCGTCGCGACCAAGCAAGGATCGGAGACGTCGTGCGAGTGGACAACCGGCTCGCGGTGATAGAGGTGCTGGCAATGATGGAGGAGAAGACGAACAAGATGCACGCAACATCGGAGAAGGAAGGTCGGTTGCAGAGGTGTAGTTATAGTGTGCTGGCAGGAAGCAATGTAGAACGCAATCAATTGAATTGTTCTTTGTTTTCGGTTCTATTGGCCAAAATAAGTATGTGTATTGTGACTGCGCGTGTGCAAGCGAAAAAACCGGAACATTAACCCTTTTATTCCCCATACATTTCCTATTGTAAAATTTACATACTTCAATTCATACATTTTTGTAAAACAATGCACAATGCCTCGTTTTACGGCCCATTTCCGGCGAGACAAATATTAACTTAGGAAAATCACAGATATAAAGTTTGGGATACTTTTATAATACGTGCTATAATGCATCGTTTTGCAAAGTTTTCCGGTAAGAGCACAATTGGCTCAAAATTGAATCTTGAATTTTAATTGGGCAATTTCTGTAAAGCGATGCATGAAGCCACGTTTTACAAGGCTTGGCAACGAAAGGGTTAATAAACAGGACATTTCTAATTTTGACAAAGACAACATAAGTCGTAAATTCTTCCTTTTTAGCATACTTACGGTAGATTTATGTTGGATGTGCCTTTACGCCACACATCAGTCTATCCCCATGCACAGCCTCAACCTCCACGTCACATTTCGTACTTAGATGATGACCCTTACAAATTTCTATATGTTACTATATGGGACGGGGTAAAAATATACCTCTCGTGAATAGGGCCAGGGAACTAAGGGGTTAAAGCCGTGGATCACAATCCGTCCTTGAGCATCACACTTGATAGCGTACACCCACCGGTTTGTTATCACTGTCAGGTGCTTCGCTTTTGATCGTGCCACTAGCTTCCACGTGCCGTGTTCACGCAGCGACTCGAGTTCTTCCTTACTTTGTACGAAGTGTTCCCACGCAATATAATGAGGGTCTGTACACTCAGGTCCAAATATGTATACAATGGCACCTCAAACACGCTTGACCCACAAAAAAATAAATTTACAAGATAGGATGCGAAAATAAAGCAGTAATTTTAGTTAAGCCGCGCGAGACTACAAATCTCTGAAATCGTCAGTTTGACTAAATGTAGCTTGTAGGAGCTGAAGCAGTAGCATATTGAAAACTACATGTACATCGGATGAGTCGCCAAAACCAAAACTGCTAGTTAGGCTGCGAAAAGAAAAAAATGTATTCAGAAATTGTAATCTGATTAGGAGCAAAGTGTACTACAGTCACTTTTGCTGCCTGGCGGCCCGCACGGTCTCCTTCAGCTTTCGCTTCTTCTCTTTCTTCGCTTTAGCGCCAGCACGAGCATCTCCGATTTTGCTGATAGCTTCATTTTTTTTCGTAGAATCGTTTCGTCTCACACCCAAAGTTGCCAGATTGTAATCACGGTCCTTCATCGTACAGTTGCTGCAAGCAGCGCTTCCACGATCCTAAAAAATCTTTTTCGGTTCCTGAAGCCACCTTGGTTGCATATCGAAACGACGCCACGCGACCACTTTACAAACCACAACATCGCCAAAAATGCCGCTCGCCTGTCTTCTTCAGCAGCGTCTGCTTAGTACATCAGAGGTACCGAGTGAATCACCCGGTTATTCAAACAGGCCGTGTTAAATAAGCACTGAACTTCCAGGATATTTAGCGTCTTATTCAAAGAGCCTCCCTTGTTCCAGTAGTTGAATGCAGTGATCGGCTTCGGGAAATATCACCCAAATCTTGAAAGCAGTTTTCGCACACGGAGGCAGGTACCAAAACGCACGCCCGTGGCCGAGGTGTATGAGGAACTCGCGGTTTCCCGATTGAAGCCAGTATTTTGGCCTATAAACGTAGGCTTCGTTGGGTGGAAAGCGGAGCTAGAAGTAGTAGTTTGGCCGCTGCACACTGTACTGGTCCGGCGGGTAAACCGTCAGAAGAGCTTGCTCACGGGCTTTCACTCATCGACCCTCCTCAGCAGACAAAAGCGCACGCTCTCTTGCTTTCTGGTCGGACCGCAGCGCAGCTGCAACCCCAGCACAAGCAATTTCCTTGGTCTCCTTGGCCTTCTTCGGCTCCCTTGCTATGGCCGCACGCGTGGTCTTCAACATCTTCTTCTTCCCTTGTCTCTCTTCTTCGCTGGAATCTTCTTGGTGTTGGCCTTGGCCTTTTGGACACGGCGGTCTGCCATCCGCATCTTTGCAGCTTCAATATATGCTGCCGTCTTGCCCTGCAGGGGAGGCGGCGGCAGAGCAGACCGCGCAGGAATAGTCCGCGCACTCACCGCCGTTGTCTGTGTGGTCTGCACGTCTGTATGCGCTTGGGCCCCCTCCTCCATGGTGTTCACTGTGGCTCCGTCACCAACGTCGGCGTCAGTCTCCCGCTCCCCGCTCAAGCAAGCGTTATGCTCGGCTAGCAAGCGGCGCCAGGCTTCCGCACTTTTGCCTTCAAGCCGGGCAAGAACTGCTTCCGACTCGCTGCGTGTTTCGCGACGTGCAACCATTTTTCTCCCTCCCAGCTTTTTGCTGCCGAATCAAAACGAATGAGTGGCTAATAGCAGATCAAAGCTGCATCAAGGTGGCTTTGACCCTGCTCGTTGGGGAGACAGGCAGCAATGCGGCCAGGAAACTGATCTCTTCGATGCAACTATGGCGTCGGAACTTAGATCTCGAGGAGCTCTAGAAGCAGCTCGATAGGTGGAGAGTTTATTCATGTCAACTGTGGAGCTTCGTCAACGTATTAGTGCTTGCGTCGCTGCCGATATGATCGCAACAGTATTAACAGCAATGACAGGGGAAGAGCTTCGCCAGGACATACCCCCCCCCCCCTTCAAAGGTATTGAATTATGTGATTAACGAGGTGCAAACGCAGTAATCGAGCAAAACGCGTTTTGAAGTTTCAACACACGGAAATTATCAGTTCTAGGAGCTGGCGAAAGCTTTTGTACAGCCTTGCGAAGATGTAGAAGCTCTGTCCAGAATTTGGTGCCGCTGCTTCGTCCGTGGAATTTTGTAGTATGGCCAACTATAATCGCAATCGCATGTGCGCCAAGTCGTTCGGCGAAATGGATTTGTTTGATTTCAGAGAGCGCACACGACTGACGCAGTCGTACGCCTGAGCGATGCATAGAAGTCCATAGCTTACAGCGTCTGTCTGCGGCGGTCGCTTCATGTCAAAGGTGGTAACAGTTGGGAATGTAGTCAGCGATGGTTTACTCCTTTTCGAGCCTTTTCCTTTCGCTTTATGTGGTTCCTGCTTTGATATCGTCAAGCATGGGGTCGGCATCAAGTTTAGTTGCTCGTCCATGGCCTCGATCAACCGTTTCTGCTAGAGCGGAAGGGTGAATGACAGCCATTTGGCTAGTTAAACACCTACGCTCACGTTTGTACCCAAAGGACCGTAAAAAAAAACGCTTAAACTTGTGCTTGGCAGGGTCTGCATCGCGTATTTGTAGGAGATCCCTTTCTTTTCGCAAGGCCTGTTTTACTTTATCTGTTTAAATAAATTAATACTTTTTAACAAAAGGGAATTTAAATTTAGATTTATAATCTTAATTATTTATAAATTTTATAAATAATTTTTTATTAAATTTTAGATTTAATAAAATACCTTATTAAAAAAATCAAAAATGAAAAAAAATTAAAATTATTATTATATTCTTATTTATACTATCTGGATAACCCAGTGGTTTAAAGCCTCCATGTAGGACGTAGCTGCACGACGCTAGTGCGATCAGGAATAAACATTTTATCGTCCGTGGAAGACCGCGCACCAGTACCATAACACCTTGAAGAATACGAACACACGTTCCACAGCGCTAGATCCATTGCAGAGTTGTTCAGCATCTCGCTGCGTGCTGGTTTCCCTACCAGCTCTCGAAAGCATGCAGTCAGACGGTGACTTGAGGTACACCATAAGAGTACGCGACAGCGATTTTGAGGGCACCTTAAGAGTACGCGACAGCGCGGCTTAAAAAACTGTACAACTGCCTTTGAGAGCGCGATGGGATCAGTCTTAATCGCGTCAAAAAATCATACTCCAAGTTTCCATCATCACTCCAATTTCGCTTAATCCACGCGAGGTCCTGTCGATTCTAGCCCATGGCCTTGGCCACAGTGTAGTAATGAAGTAGGGCTCACACGAATTTGCTGACCAAATACAGACACACACGAGTTACTCATAGTGAATTTGTCATTGCTAAAGAAACCTGTTCATCGTATCTGGAGAAGCTGCCCATTTCGCAAGCAACAAATGCAGCAGGAATGATGTCGTCTGGTTCAGGATCAGAGCACTCCATATGGCCGTCTGATTTCTGCTTTCTTCACGTGACCAGCGCATGATTGCCACGCTCCACCAGCGACCTTGAAATTATAGAGTTGTCGTCATTGATGACAGATTATTTTCGTTTCTAAAGAACAGGTTGGAGACCATTCAGCATAGAGTTTTGGCTGAAGCGCGCGTGAAAGTATAGTCAGACTTGTGCGATGGTAGCTCCTGAAGCGCATCGACCAGCGGCGTCAGCTCGGATTGTGCAGCAGTGTACTTATCGCAGTCAGATAGACCTGTTTGGTCGCGTTAATCGCTTTTTTCAACTTCACGTAGGTGATCCGACCCTTTGAGAAAGTAAAAACACTTGATTTGGTGTGTGCGTTGCTTGCACAGGTGCTTCACTATCAAGTCCACATATGATATGACAGCTTGTGCTTCTGTCATAGATCAGCTCGGGTTAAGTTGCGAAACCACTTCCACTTCTCTGGGTCTCCAGTCACTGATCCGGCGCTTGCACGGCAAATCTGGTCGAGACAAAGAGCAGACAACCGCACGAGACTTCACCCGTCGCTGACCAAACGACTTGAAGCCGTCCTCCTTCTGATATATCCATCACGAGGAAATATGAAAAACCCCTAGCTTTTTGAGGGAATTTCCACAGGACGGCGTGCCCAGTCCACAACGATGTAACAACAGGACGCACGATGATGGCGTCACAATCCCCCGCACTTGCATTAGTCTCAAAGCGACGTAAAACCACCGTATTTTGGCACCGAGGTCGACCTTCTTTTGGAGATCTGTATGTTGCATTGTGTGTTGCTGGTGTGGCATAAAGCCCATCAAAGTTTTTCGGCAGAAACCCACAAGCAAGATGAGCGCAGCTGGTGGCTCCGACGTGATTGACCTCGTTAGCAGCGATGACCCGTCCAGCGAGGAGGAGGGCATGAACGCTATCGACCTAACTGCTAGCAGTGAAGACGACAGCGATGGAGATAACGAGAACACACGAGAAGAGAGCAAAACAAAAACAAAAGTTGGAGGTCATCTCGAGTCCTGAGGCTTCTATCCAGATGTATATAACCAGAGAGAAGAAGCATAAAAGAATACGAAAAAAACAACGCGTGGCCCTCGAGACTCTCCCGAAAGCCGGCAAGACAGGTGCGTCGAGCTGCAATTAAGGATTCAAACCGCGTGTATCACGCGAAGACATTGCAAACGAAATTTATATAGGCATATTTGCAGTTACCAGGCGTTCGGGAGGCTTTACAACTCCTTCGTCAGCGACAGGCGGAAGAAGAAAGGACCGCACAGCAGAATGAAGGTGAAGAACAGGGCGAAGAAACGACAGAGAGAGAGAGAGAGAAGGCCAGGTCGATGAGCAGAAGGATTTTGAGCAGGAAGACCGTGAAGAAGAGGTTGTTTACCTAACAGACGCGGAACCAGACGCATGCGCGTCATAGCCGGCTCCAGCTATCGCGTGGCCAGCGTCTAGTATCCGTTCTCTCCAGCTAAATGTCAAGGAAGGAATTGTGATCAAAGATTACTGGCCATCAGACCGATGCAAGTGCTACTGTGACTGCTACGCTGATACATGCCCTAATGCAGAGGCACAAATCTTCTGGAATCTGGAAATTGCGCATTTAGAGGCCGATGCTTAAATGGAGTCTACGAACACCCAGATGTCGAGCTATTCATGTCGGCTACTGGAGTAGGCGTGCGTGCGACTGACACCATACCTGTCGGTACCACAATTGCACCGTACACTGGATTGATGACGGGCTTCGACTGCGACAGCAATCCCCATCAGTTTGAATACGTTGTCAGCTTGCAATGCAAAAGCCGTGAATACAAAAAGCTGTATATTGACGCACAAGAGTGGGGAACGGTGGCGCGATTTATTAATCATTCCTGCAGCCCAAACACGGAGTCCATCGAGATGCGGCACAACAGAAAGGTCCACGTCATGGTGAAAACTACAAAGGGGATCAAGCGTGGCAAAGAAATCACCGTGGACTACGTAGAGACATGGTTTACTCACGGGTGTAAGACCAAGAAGTGCCGTGAAAAAGTTGCGCAACCCACCAGCGTCTCGTAGCGGTAAAGTCACGAGATTCCCGTAGTCACGTTTTGACCACAATGATTCGATTAATACCAAAAAACAATTTCTTACTGAATAATGACGACTTTGACGATGAGGGGCGTGTATTAGTTCACGATATGTATAGATACTACGGTGATGTAATTTGTGACACAGTAATTGGTTACAGTTACGCTACTGATTTTATTGAAAGGTACTTGATATCAGTTACGGTACCACATAGTAGAACCGTAATGTGCGAAAGTCTACCTTTATCGACAACTGAAGTACCATGAGTGAAATTCAACTACCGTGTACATAATTTATATTCTTGATTTGTATAGACAATCTCTACCTTTACAATTCAAGTACTCGCCACTGGATGGACGGACAGTTCTGAATCCTCTGTCGAATCCGCGGGAGCGCTAAGACCAAAGCGTACGCCTGGGCGCGAAAGGATATTTCCAGAGAGGAGCGCACGGCGAGTGACGAGAAATTCTTTCGCAGTCGGGCCGGTAAGGATATGCGAGCCCGGTTCTGGCAGATCGGCCGGACGGACAGCCTTCTTAACGACGATGAAGAAGAAGACCCTGAGGATGACGCAAACTTCTTTAATCCTGTCTCCGACGCGCTGAACTGGAAATATGTGGTGCGCCGGATTGTAAGTTGCTGAAGCGTCTTCACAAACAGTATGTTGAACGTCTACGCGTCGCCCGCTTACAACGGAAGCACACACGAATGTTGAACAAGCGAAAGGATCAGGACGATTCCCGCATGTCAGGCCTGTTGAGACTTGGAAAAGAGCGATTTCCAAGTTTTGAAGGGTAGAAGGTAGCATCAGAGAAAGAGATTTCCATCCCCCGCAAAGAAATGCATCCCTTCGCGATTCCCGCAGTGACAACACGTAGAACTGATCTTTGCAAACATCACCACGGTCTTTATTCCCTCATTGTGCCGATATTGATAGCGAGGGGCTCATGTTTAGTTGTTTTGTAGATGGAGCACCCAAGGCTGGCGTAAATTGAAAAATTGACTTGAAATAGCAATTCGAGTCAATTCCCGCAGTCACACCCTACAGTCTTATGAGTCGCAAACATTATTTCACCACTTGATGTACCATACAACCAATATTGAGAGTGAGGAGCTCAATTGCATGCATTGTTAAGCTCTAAGGATATCGTGGACAGAAGTGAGCTACACATACGCCAATGCAGGCCCATTCAGAATTGGTCATCCTCTCTTTGCTTCCGTGGCCGCAACAGCTTCGGCAATCTGTGTCTCCATGGTTTCCCTCTTGTTGCGCCGACTGCGACTGTATAGCTTACGTTTGTCGCGTTGATCAGTCCCGAATCGTGCGTGAAGAGCGAAGAGCAAATGAACATACTGCCCTCTATGGAAAAAATATGTGCACGGACAGCTTCGGTTGGCAATATCGACAGACCAACCTTCCGCTGGCTGTTCATCTCGCTCCATACGCGCGGCGTTGGCTCCAAGTTGGACTGCCACGTCCACTAGCTCGACAGTCTTCTTGCGTGGTCTCACATATATTCGTAGAGCCGCTTTCGAAATAACTAACACGAACTCATCTGAACTGTCGATCGCCGGGGTTTCCACTAATAGATGTTGTCTACGCAGAGTAGTCGCGCGTCGTCTGAGTCGATCAGAAGTCCTTGGCTTTTCTTGAAAGTCGACCCCTGATACACTTTCCATGCGGCAGCATGTCTCCAGTTGTCCGAGCAAGAAACCCATCAGCATACGTGCTCTCAGAGTGTAAGTCCTCTTCAGCTTTGCATTAAACTTTTCGACTGGATTGTTGGTGGTTGCCCATCCAATAGGTGTTCTGAAGCTTTGCCACTTAATAAAATTGCGGGAGAGCCATTGCTTATGAAAGTAGTTGCCGAACTGTTCTGTATCTGGATCCGCAAGCCATTGTCGTAGTGCAGTTGGTTTCTTAGAATGGAACTGCGACGCAGTTTTAGCGTAGTGCATATCAAATATGTCGGCTACCACGAGGCTTCGTTTGCCTGGAAGGATGGAGCTGCTGCGCTCGTGAACTTTAGCGACCACGTGGTAAAAACACATCAGAATGTTGGGATTGCAGTCTTCAGAAACCCTTTCCATGGCGTTGTACAGAGCACCATCTACATCGCCCATTATGTAGCATACAGCCATAGGTTTTTCCATAACGCGAGCGTAGATCGCACGCAATGACTTCAACGCAGATGCGTAGTTAAATTCTTCTTGTTGGGACGACACAAATACTACTACCAAATGGAACGAACGGACATGATCTGAAATGCCACAGACAAAGGTCGGATAGTCAACCTGATTGAGCTTGTATGTAGCGTCGAAATGGAAAATAAAGCGTTTCGGGTCTCGGTCCATTCTCTTCAACATCCTTTTCGTTGTGAACCCCACCAAAAAGGCATCGTTGTCCGTGCCTTCGCCCACATTTATCTGTCCGGTCGTCTCCAAATTGCACGAAAACGAGAAGGCATCAATATCGCCCACTTTGTTGCTGTAAGCCTTGTCCTTCACCATTTGAGCAATCACATCCAAATCATCCGTATTGTTCATGTCTGTCTTTCGAAAGTGAGTCACAAAGTTCTGAATCTTGTTCAGGTGCGGGATTCTATCTTCTGGGGCGTTGACGGAGAGTGCGTTCCGGATACGGGCGGGCTTCATGTCGCCAGCGGCTAGCTCACGCGCTCGTTGTTTTTGCTCAACAGCCAGCTTGCCAGAAGGTGGGTCCATGCCTTGGACTTCGTGAGAGCCGATTTTTTTTTTCATATATCTTCGCCACACTGCTTTCCAAGCAAGTTAGCACCTTACACCACCATTGACACTTCATTGCAGTCACGCACGCCTCCGAACAAACACGCGAGTCACAGGAGAGAAATTGGTTTCGCATTTGGTGCAGACTTGAAGCTCTACAAACCGTGCAGGTAGCTAGGTTGCTCACGGCAACTGTGTGATGTTTGGCATGCTTCATATTGCCTACGATACGGTCGCTCTTCTCTGTCGCCACCTGGCGATGAACCAACACCCACGGCAGCGCCTTCCCCTTTTTGTGATACTACCCCTGAGCTGAGAGGATGGCGGAAGGGGGGAGGCGGCTCAGAGAAGCTTGTGGCAGAACAAGAACGAGAACCCTGGATGCGAGCTTGAAGGCGTTCCTGAAGGACGGAGCCGTAGCGCTCGACTCCCAGTTGCGGGTGAGTGTGCTTAAGATGTCGCCTCACTACTTGATCATGAACGGGGTCCTGATGCGACTCGTACACTTGGGGGTACGGGCGGTGCCGGCCTGGACTATATGCGTTCCAGTCGTGCGCTGCCGTTCATCGAGACCGTGCTGCACTACTGTCACGCGGACATCATCTCAGCTCTCCTGGGCAAGACGAAGACAGCCGACAAAGTTAGGCGTCACGCCTACTGGCACGGGTGGAGAAAGGATGGGGTTGAATACGTATGTGAATGTGCTATATGCAGTGGAGGCAAAGGCCACAGGCCGGGGAGAGCTGGCATGATGCAACGCATGCCAGTTCAGGACCTGTCGGGGCCGCTCTCTCTTGTGGTGGAGGCGATAGGACCGCTGGTTGTCACTCCGAGGGGGAACAAGTACATCCTCGTGTTTGTAGTCTACTTCACGCGCTGGGCGGAGGCCTTCGCCGTCGCGTCGTTGGACACTATCTCTTTCGTGAGTGTGTTGATCGAGGGCGTCATCTGTCGACACGGCGTTCCAGAACACCTACTAAGCGATCGAGGATCAAACTTTACGTCTAATCTGGCCAAGTCGCTGTACGAGACCCTAGGGATCAAGAAGCTGTACGGCGCCGCGTACTACCCGCAGACCCAAGGTCTGGTGGAACGCTTCAACGGAACGCTAATGGGTATGCTGCGTATGTTCGTGAGCGAGACGCAGACCGATTGGGACGTGCACCTACCTAGAGTCCTATTCGCCTACAGAGCGGCCTATCACGAGGGACTCGGCGACACGCCGTTCTTCGGCCTGTATGGGCGTGACCCCGTTCTACCGATCGACTTGGCATACTTGAACACTGGTAAGGACCGGAAGAGCAATGAAGTTGCAGTGTACCGAAGGAAGTTGTATCATTCGATGCGAGACTCGCGACGTCTCGTGAAACGACAGCTGCTCAAGGCTCAGGACAGGCACGAGCGACGGCTTAACAAGCAAGTGAGGGTGTCCTACGCCGAGGGCGACGCTGTGTTGTGTACCAGTTTTTCCGAGCGCAAGTCGGAGAACGCAAGACGAGGAAACTGGCGTTCTCCTGGCACGGCCCGTACCGTGTTGTCGGTCAAGTCGGGGAGAACGCCTTCAAGATCGCCATACCAATACACCCTAACAAGGTCGACACCGTGAACGTGGATCGCCTGAAGCGTTTTTGTGGATGTTGGAGTCGGGCCAGGTGGATGAGAAGCCTGACGACGCTGGTGAGAACACCTCCGAGGATGGAACGGGTCCGTTGCGGGAAGAAGATCTGCCTTCGACCAGCTTTGTGGAACGCCTGATTATAGGTGGAGAGGAAACGGCCTTCTCAGGCGTATCGTCACCCATTGTGGACGTGTTGGCGAAGAGAGTTGAAAATCGCGAGATCCAATACTTGGTGCTCATGGCCACGTACGAGATTTTTTGGTTGTCTCGTGCCGCTTTGGTGCCTAAATTTAGAGCTTTGATCCGTGATTTCAAGGAAGCAGCCCGCAAGAGGTGGGGTCTGCCGGAATTACGTCGGGACACCAGGTTGGTGGAAGCCAATGCTGATGTTGACGACTCAGAAATATTGTTCTAGCTGGCTCTAGGTCCGTTGGGACTGGTGTGGTGTTGGGCTACACCCGAGGGGGCGTGTGGGTGTAGGGACTTACGTCTCGTGATCTGGAGTGGTGTATTTACTTTTGCATTTTGATGGATTTTAAGTTGATTCGTTCGAGCGTTGAAGATGGTGGTTTTGGAACGGTCAAGAGGGTCTCAATGGTGAGACCCGTGAATTTCGATTTTGGAATGGCTCTGGGGTCTCGATAGTGGAACAGCGAAATTAGATCTAGGGAACGGCTCAGAGAGTCGGGTTGGAAAGGCGGGAATCTCTACTCTAAGAAGAGGCGGGTGAAGTACTAAGCCTGTGCCTCCTGAGCGACGCGAGATGGAGGTTGTGAGGAAAGGGAGAAAGTGCAAGAACGGAGGGCGTGAAACATCAAGACGGAACGCTACTATTGAAACTTAGAGGACGGGAGCCGGAGTGGATGAAGCGAGCTAGAACGCCTTGGAGCTACTTACTGGCATCCTTCTTGCCGTCGTCTCCCTCTTCTTCAGCATCTTCTTCGGCAGAGGCTTCTTCTTCTTCTCCCTCCTCCTCCTCGTCTTCCGCTTCGTCGTCGTTGTCGGAAGCTTCCTTATCTTCACCAGACTGAGACCCAGCCACGTTTTCGGCTGAGACCCGTCCTTCTTCCTCCGAACTGGCGTCGCAGTCGAAGTCACCAGTCTTCTCGCTCGCGCTCAGCTCGCGTGGGCCTGTGAGTACAAAGCACTTTGTAAGTGCCCTCAGTCATCCTAGTCATGATCACAATTTGGAGCTGCTTGATGTTGGTACTGTTAATGAGCGTTTTCCACGGCTCGTCTTTCCGATCGCCAACCCAAGTGTCCTTAGGCTGAGTGCTGGACATGAGGTCCTTACGGACGCGAGCTAGAGCCGTGAGAGAGAGCCGGCTCTTGGGGGGAGCCTTCGGGCTCAGGGCTTCGGTCGATTGGAAGAAGGCACGCACGTGCGGATACCCATACGCGTCGACACGATCGGGATCCAAGGCGCTCTCTAGCGTGGCGTCATACCGAGCTCGATCTCTCTCCTTCAGTGAAGCCAGACCCTCGGCGACGGGACCATCGTACGAGCAGGCTTCCCGGGAAAACCGACCAGGCTGGCCTCCAAGCCAAAACATCTCAGGGTGTTCATCGAGGCGGGCTTGAACGTCTCGCATCTTGAGTTTCCGACGACTCGACTGGGCCGTGCCGGCCTTCAAGGGGGCGTGGAACGCCCACTCCCAAAACGCTCGACGGTTAGACATCCAGAGCCGCCAATGGGCACGGAAGACGTGACGGAATTTGGCCGGATCGTAGAAAAGAGGAAGTCCAGACCAAGGGTAGGTCAGATGCCAGGGCTTATTGCCGGCGTCTTCAGCCTGAGCGAGAACAGCGACGATGGCCTTGCGAACGGACGCGGGAGCCTTATTGCTCAGTTCGAGGCCAAAGTCATCAGACAGAAGGCGCGTGAGCTTCTTCTTTCCGGGCGCGCTTGGCTTCTTCATAGGACTCGGGGACGGCGCACTCTCCCTGCTGGACTTGCGCTTGAGCGGAGAGGATTTCTTGGCATTCTTGGACGAGGAGCTTGTTCTCAAGGGTACCGCCGTCGGGAGGGCCACCACAGTGCCCTGCCTAAAAGCCCTGTCGTCTCCTTCGATGACAGCGCGCACGAACTGGTCCAAGTACTGCAGACACGAAGCCAAGGGGTTGCTGCTGAGGCGCTGATACACGTCCGCCCATAAATCCAACTGGATCGTCTCGGCATCATCACCGGGGGTTCCGTGCTTTTCCTCATCCTGGGCGTCGTCGAGAAACTTGCGAACCTTCACCCGTTCTGCAGAAGTGAAGAGTGTGGACATGGCAGCGCGGGGAAGTCCTACTGGAGAATGTGGCGCCGGAGGAGAAAATCGTGAAGTGAAAAGCTTCAGAAGCTGGATCCAAGATTGACGGCTACCAGAGGGGTACACACCCGTGGCGTTCCTGGGAAGTGGCGTTGAAAAACAAAAGTTGGAACGGTCTGATGGGAAATGACCTGGGGAGAACAGGAGTCAACTGGGGCCCTAACGACCGCCTTTTCGGGAAGACAAAGATTTTTACTTACCGAATAACGGACCTGATGGAGAACTGGACGACGTGGAGGGAGACTTTGGTTCCGCTAGGCGCTGTGGGGACTGCCGAAGAGCTGCAGCTGATCTGCAGCGCCGCCGCCGGGGTAATCGTTTGGGTCGTGACGACGCCACTGCGAGACGTCCCGTGGGCCTGCGTAGACGGACTGTTAGACAACGGGCGGACCCTGTATTTCTTTTGCTACACGTGTGGAGACAGATATGTGGAGGCGGCGCGAGGCGCTCACGATCTACCTCCGTCTGAGTATGCGGGTGCACTACTAACCTTGGCGTTCCTGGTGCCCATGGCCGTATTGCGGGATTACGAGGCGCGCTTCGGAATTGCGGGACGCTTGTGTTTGAGGTGTGTGGGGCCCTTCACCATTCGTGGTGCCTGATCCTGCCGGAGGCGGCGCTGCTAGGTTGGAGGACAACCTGCAGATATGTGCGTGTTGCGAGTGAAGCAGCCGTGGCCGTTAAGGGCCGAACGGGTGACTTTATCGTAGCCCTCTATGTACTCGCTACGCTGCTGCTGTCTATCCTGATCTACGTGCCTCGTTTGATCTACGAGTGTACGGAGGGGTTGCTTCATGGATGGATGGGAAATGCGTTGGTTGCGTTGGTAGTGGACGTCTATTTGGAGTTTTCGACGTGGTGCTGCTATGGGAGCGCCGCACTATTACTGTTGAGCTGCTACAGTCACCTGCGCTGCGCTTCTATTGGGTTCCTCGTGCTGGCGTTGCAAGGGGGCCTAGCGTGATGACTAAGCAAGGCTGGGAAGGACTGGCAGGACGTATAGAACGCCGAGAAGAGAGAGAGCGCGCTGGTGTCGAGCGCTTGCGTGGAGTTAGGAGAGCTGGAACGCCTCCAGCCACTGCGAATGCGAGTGCTGTCCGAGGTGAAGCGCCTTCGGAAGGCGTTCCAAAGGATAATGCTGGCGACACCGTGAAGCCAACGTCGAGCGAGGCTGCTCGGCGAGGACACCGAGGGGCAGTCGCGGAGAATTATCACAGTATACAGCTAGACGGAGGACTCGCTATTCTCGCGGACTGCATTCAGAAGGTCTGCTCGCTGCAGACACTCAGGGCTACATCCTAACCAAGGCACTCGAGGTCTATGGCGTTCCGAGTGTGAAGGCAAACTTCTATTGGCGAATTACTGTGGGACTTTGGACTGGACCGCCATTGCGAGTGATTTGAAGAGAGGTAGCGAGCGGCGTGCGCGAGTAGAAGTCTTGGATAAGGGCTCAGTCGTGATTTTCCTTCTTTAAGAAGAGCTCAAGAATACAACCACTAGTTTTATATTTACGTAAAGGCTTCCTAATAAGTTCCTACATCGGTCTGCAAGATACACGACCCCGACAAAGGAGGAGGACCGCGACAGAAATGACCTCCTTGCCGACCAGTGCACTTGCCTTAGCTTGAAGTCCGAAAGAAGTTCACCTGTATGTTGGGTATGGACGAATGCTCGAAGCTCGGTCTCGACTGAAGCATAATGGGGTTTACGTTTCCTGTCATGTTACCTTAGGTTCGCGCAGTCGAGAGGTTGGTTCACTACTCTCCCTCCGTGGAAATGCCTATGCTTTTCCCGAGGCATGCTGGAACTCACTGCTGGTGATCGTCGGGTTTACGGTTGGGGTTGGCTAGGTGGTGCCGACGGAAGTCGTTTTTCGTAGATAGTAAGGTGTTTGCTCGAGGAGGCCATTTTATTGCTATTGAGAGTTCTAAAGCGAGCCACGCGGCATGTACTTCTCTCATAATACAGCACTTTGGCTTGATCAAGAGCCTCTCTTACACTCTTACAGTCTTATAACATATTTGACTTGAGTTTAATAAGGAGAAAATTGGGGCCGGACCAGACCGCTCTAATACCCGATTTCCTCTTATACCCGGCTCCACTATAGCCTGAGGTGTCTGTACTATGTGGCACCAAGCATACTCGCGGCGCGACACGAATCTGCCAGGCCGCGGCTCCCGGCTAGCACACAAAGTAGTGTGAAAGCGCAGTGCCCCCCCCCCCCCAACCCCTCTGCAGGCAGCCCAACGCTACACGCGTGACTACGGCTAGTGACGAGGGGTTTTTAGTGGACGCTGGCACGGCATCTCCGCGAGCAACAAGGGCGATCACTTGCACGTCTATTATATCTTCTGTGCAGGTCTAACACCTAATATTGCTGTTCTTATAATGCCATACGCTTCAGACACGCCATTCACGTAGTGTATGGCATATCTAACCCGCTGAGCTGGCTTGGCTCAGAGAAGTTGTGGGCCACAACTTGTGGCTGCATGCAACTGCAAGGCATCATAGGAAGAAGAGGACACGCACACGTATTACTCGAATCCCAGTGGAGTTTAGCGATGTTCATGTTGTCCTTCGCATGCGGTGGGCGCGTGCAGCGAGGTGGTCAGAGTCGGCATTATGTTTTTATTATTCGACATACCGCTCTCATTCTTCACAAAAAGTGGGAGCACGAAAATAGTGGGCTATTTAGTTTCAAAAACTTCAGATCTCAGGGACCTCATGAGGACCTAGGAAAGGGGCACTAATGCGGCGGGGGGGGGGGGGGGGTCTGAGCTTTTTGTGTCCGTTTAATCAGGCTACAGGAAAAATGATGGGATGCTGAACACGTTTTCCCTGAAACCTGGGAAAGTGTCACTATTTTTTTCCAGATTCCCGATTCCAAGCTCAAACAAAACATTTCTAAACAGCACCATGAGCGTAGCATCAAATTAAGGCTAAAATATTATATGTGGAGAAGCTACACGATAATATAACTATATTCCTGGTACAGTAGTGCTTCGTAGAAGCGCCTAGTAGTCCAACAAGGATTTTTTCGACGATGTCGGTTGTGTATTGCACAACAATTCATTTCATACTTTGTTTAAATGAAACGTTTTATAAATCTCAAAAATCGCATGTGATCTTAGAAATCATGTAAATGTGGAGATATTCTTCGGTGGAGATAGAACGTATCCACCAGGTTATCAATTGCTAAAGCTGAAGTAGAGAGAAGACAGAAGTTGACGTAGTGCCTCACGAAATGTCCTCTCTTTAGAAATTCCCATGGAGATTGAACAGCCTAGGTGAAGGAATTCATCTCAAGAGTGGCAGGTATGATATCACGACAAGAAGCGATGTGTTCGACGCCTCACTAACTCAATTATGCAAAGATGCGTGGGGGGGGGGAGGGGGGGGGGCGTCGCATCGACGAATATATCGTTGTGATCAGCAGTCTACATGTACAGTGGTCTCGATTCGAGGTAGGCTTTCGATCTACATCCACAAATATTGCAAACTACATGTAACTAATCAAAAATATTTCACAGCCATACGAATTGGTTACGACTACAGCTCAGTGCATCTGTGAGTTGTGCTTTGTTTCAATGCTTTTGTATCTGTGAGCTCTTACTTGACTAATACATTTCTGGATCCGTTACAGACTGAAGAATGGATACTGTAAAAGCAGTTTATTGCAGGTATGAAAGTAGATACTGCGGCTGCGAAGCAGGCGCAGGAGATGCTTTCAAGGTTAGACTTCGTCCTTTTAATTTTTTTCTTTTGCTTTTTATCTAACATTTGTACGTAAGTTGTGTTTGCTTACAGTGCGTTACTCCTACTGTAGTACGAAGGACCCAAAGCACAGCTCAGAAGATATATGGCCTTATCTTCTGCTATCATTATAACGAAGTTATTCGTGAACTTGTAACTGGAACTCCGGCTTGTGTTTAACTATTTTACGTCGAATTTTGGGACTTGGGCTTCGTAACGGGGTACAATTTCAAGTGTACCCAAGTTACATGAAGAGTGACTAGGTTACTCTTCGGAAGGACTGGTACATGATACCAGTGGCTCCAGGAGCCAACCATTGGATAATTACATAGCTTCACTATAGGTGACTTATAGTTTGTATTAACTCATTACCTATAAATACATTCAGTCCTAAACGTACCTTTTACTGGTTACTTCGTCCCCTCAGACCAGGGACACGTGAGCTGCCGTTCACTTAGAGTTTGTATACTCTCGGAAGCTCTTACTTCCTCAAGCGCAAAGTGCTGTGTGACCCCGTCACACTTGGTAGCACTTGTAGTCAATCCACGCCAACGCGGGTAGACTGCCTGAACCTCTGAGGTTCTGTCATCATGGACCGGAACAACTTTCCGCACCTGACGACTCGCAGTTCGAGTCTGTTCGGAGGATAACAGGCATCTTCGGGATGGAGGCCTTGCAGAGCCTGGTGGCGTCATCACCGGCCGAGCTGGTTGAACGTGTCAATGCGTTTGACACTTATGAGCAAGGGCTCATCGCGCACGTGCGGGGAAACCTGCAGGCTCCGGCGGCTGAAGGGAAGCCGCCTCACCCGAAGCCATTGCGGCTGAAGGTGAAACCGTACGAAGGGAAGGAAGGTGAGAACCTTCACTTCTGGGTTCGAGAGGCGGAGCTCGCGATGGACTCGGCTCTGATCTCGACCGAGCAACTCCGCGTTGCTTTCGCGCTCTCCAACCTTAGCGGTCATGCCAAGAGTTGGGCGTACACGTGGGAGGCGACCTTGCCTGGATGCTTCACATCCTGGGCTCAGCTGTGTGAACAGCTTCGAGCCGCGTTCCTCCCGGCGAACTACGAGTACCGCCAGCGTTCGCGCTTTCTCTCATGCAAACAAGAAAAGCGCGAGCTGCACGAGTACATCCAAGAGATGCGGGAGCTTACGGCATCCCTAGTGGGCAACCCACTCAACGAACACATCAAGGTAACAGTGTTCATGGACGGCCTTCGAATGGACCCTGCGCGCACTCAGCTGTTCCGGGTGCAGTCAAGTACCCTCGAAGAAGCGATCCAAGTCGCCCTTCAAGAAGAGTACAGCCATCGCCAAGTGCGTACACCGGCCACAGCGTGGCCTGGAATTCGTCGCTGAATCCCAGTCGGGCAAGCTCCAGCGGACGAGTCCCCATGGAACTCGGTTCCGCTGAACAGCACGACATTCGCTGTTTCGGCTGCGGGAAGCTGGGTCACTTCAAGCGAGACTGCCCCGCGGAGAGACACCGCAGGCGGTTCAGCCCCAAGCCTGTTCTGAAGGGTCGCTGGTAGAAGCCACGATCCCGAGGCCAGGGGAACGCCGGAAACCATAGGTTATAGGGGCGGGGCGCCCTACTGGGGAAGATCTAAGTATTCGTGAACGGTACGCAGGTGGTGCGTACCACGGGGACTTAGCCCTTGAGAGTCTACGCACTCTCGAATCGGCGAAGGGCAGCGATGGGCTGCTTGTAGTACACGGACGTGTACGGGGATACGATCATCCCTTTAAAATCTTGATCGACTCTGGGGCGTCGAAGAACTTCGCACGCCGCCGGACAGTTGCTCGTAACAGCAACAAGTTGGCTGATGCTTTGAGGGAAAGCAAAGGCAACGAAGCCGTGTCAGTGCGACTGGCCGAGGGGAACAAGGCTACTGTTCCCAACATCCATACGGATCTGGCTGTCAAGTTCGAAGACTTCGACAGCCCAGAACAGTTTACTGTTCTCGACATGGATCCATACGATTAGATCCTGGGCATGCCCTGGCTCGAGAAACACGAGCCGTGGATCGACTGGCGAGGCAAAGCCATTGGTGCCAGCCGCCCTGCAGTGGCCGACAGAGCATTGGTGAGTCATGTTCCCACCTCTGTCAGGACCTGGGCCGCCCGCAAGGGCCGCCAAGGTACCGAAGCATCCGGCGGATACGTGGGAGTCGTCGACGTATATGACGACTCCGAGGAAGCTTCAAGGTGGCGACGCAGACAGTCGTCGGCCAAGTGGGTTACATTAGCGCGTCCCGCGTCTTCCTGTGTGGGTAACACAGTTCCACACGAGGTCGCCCAGACCCTAACTGTAGAGGAAGACGCGGGACGTGCTTCCTGTGTGGGTAACATAGTTCCACACGAGGCCTTGAGTGCCTCAGATGTCAGCATCACGACATCCTCAGACGTGGGTAACGAAGTTCCACGTCACGGTCGCCGTCGACGACGCCGCCGCCGCCGCAAGTCAAGTCTGAACCATGTTCAGACTGGAGTCGTGCACAGCGACTCGGAGTCCAGGGCCCGGGCTTCTTCGACACCGTCGGTGGAAGAATGTTATCACATCTTCGATGGTGAGACTGGTCTACCCGTCAATGCATTTGGTGTCCACTTAGAACCGTTGCCAGAGGTTGCAGAGATACTGAACCTCGAGGAAATGGCGGCAGAGTCTTTCCTGGCCAACCTCAAGGCTGGAGAGATTGCCGAGATGGTTCTCATCAAACACGAGACCTCTCAGGAAGAGTTGAGCTCCTCCTCTGTCTTGGACGAAGACGTCCTCGAGGAGTTGAGTAAGCAGCGTCAATCGCGCTTGGGTTCTGAGAATCTTAAGAACCCCAAGGATCCGGTTTATCCTTCGGTGTCGGAGTATGCGGACGTGGTGACAAAGAACCCACCGACCCAACTTCAACCAGATCGTGGAGTACGGCACGAGATCGAGCTCGTGCCTGACACAAAGTACTGTGTCAAGAGGCAGTGGCCTCTCCCTCGCGAACAGTGCGAGGTGATTGATGCCTTCTTCGCTGCGAAAGCGAGAGCAGGCATGGTGCGGGAGTCGAAGCCCCCCCCCCCCCCTCGACGCCGACCTTCTGCGTTTGAAAGCCGAACGGGAAGTGGCGTCTGGTTCACGCTTATAATAAGCTAAACAACGCGACGGTGCCGGCCCAGACACCAATCCCACGAAAGGATGTGTTGTTGAACAACATGGCCGGGTGCGTACTGTACAGTGTGCTGGATTTGGTAGACGGATACTACCAGATCCTGAAGCGCGAGAGCGACATCCCGCTCACCGCGGTGAGCACTCCAAGCAGCATGCTTTGGGAGTGGCTCGTCATGCCGCAGGGCCTGTCTAACGCCCCAGCGACATTCAATCGCTTGGTTACGCAGCTGTTCCGGCCGCTGCGTGCCTTCGTACAGACGTACTTCGACGATATCTTCGTCCATAGCCGAGCCGAGGGAGGCAAGACGGCCATGGAGGTGCATCGTGGTCACCTCCGTCGAGTGTTGGACGTGATGAGAGCGAACAAGCTTGACGCCAACATCGACAAGTGCGTCTTCGCGTCACCAGAGATCGAGGCTCTCGATTGCTTTGTCAGCAACGTGGGCGTTCGGGCTGACCCTGACAAGGTCAAGGCTATTGCAGCCTGACCGACGCCCCGATCTCAGAAGGATCTCAGGAAGTGGTTGGGCTTGGCCAACTACCTCCACAATTACAGCGCAGGGTACGCGGGTCTCTCAAAACCCTTGTCGGACCTCCTAAAGAAGCACGTCGACTGGCGCTGGGAGCAGACGCAGCAGGACGCCTTTGACAGCGTCAAGGCCAGCCTTCAAGAGGCTCCGGTCCTGGCCTTGCCGGACGAGACGAAGCCATTCAGCGTCGTCTTTGACGCTTCCGATTATGCGATCGGTTGCGCATTGCTGCGGAACGATGCAGACGGACATGAACGAGTCATCTCGTTGCAGTCCAGACAGCTTAAGGCCGCCGAACGGAACTATCCAGCTCACGACAAGGAACTCCTTGCCATGAAGTATGCCCTCGTCAAATTTCGAGTACATCTTTTGGGCTCAAGGCCCTTTGTGATCTACACAGACCACGCATCCTTGAGGACGGCGACCAATTCGCCTCACCTCTCCCAACGGATGGCGAGGTGGATGTCTTTCTTCGCGGAGTACAACTTCCGCGTTGAATACAAGCCGGGCAAGCTCAACGTGCTTGCCGACGCCCTGTCTCGGCGTCCGGACTATGAGCTGGCCCACATCACACGGGTGACAACGGATCTTTATGATCGGATACGCATGGCGTATCGAGACGATGAAGCTATCGCGCCTATCGTCAAGTTCCTGGCAGCAGGAACGGACGCAAAGTCTGACTGGCTTTTGCCGTGGCAGGGTTCCCGTCTCCACCGCTAAGAGTTGGTGGATGGCCTCCTCTATTACCGGGTGGAGCCTGGTGATTCTCCACGGGTGGTCGTACCCAACGACGAGGATCTGAAGTTTGACATCCTCGAGGAGGCGCGCGATGCGCCCTCCAGTGGCCACTTGGGCCGTGAGAAGACCTTCCTTTCGGTCTCTCATGCCTTCTGATGGGCCCACATGTACAAGTGGGTCGCCAAGTATGCGAAGACATGCGAAATATGTCAGCGGAGGAAAACCCGCGGGGCACGCTTCGGCTCCGTTACAGAGCCTGCCCGTACCTGCTGACTGTTGGAAGTCGATGAGTCTTGACTTCATCTTTGGACTTCCCGTCGACGGACACGGCAACACCGGGGTCGTGGTGTTCGTGTGTCGGCTGAGCAAGCCACATCCTCTATTTTAAGTGGGGGAGAGGCTCGGAAAGCCCTTTCCTCCCAGGTCTCAGATGTGAGACCGGTTTCTCTGCGGAAACAAGTGGGGTCCTTTATGGACACCAAGCTGATTGTGATCAGCAGGGTCCGCGATGCAATGGCAGAGGCCCAGGACAGACAGAAGGAGTACTCGGACGAACATGGAAGAGGAAACTTAAATGTGTTTAAAGTGGGTGAATTTGTGTAACTTGACACTAGAAACCTACCGCTAGACACTGTCAGCTCTGTCGGCAACAACAAGTTAAAGCACCGCTTCGTCGGACCGTTCGCGGTCCTGGCCAGACACGGTGCGTCGTACACCATCGACCTACCAAAGTCAATGACGACGCACCCGACGTTCTACGTTGGACGTCTTAAGCGGTACCATGATCCGCGGGGGGTTGCTGACTCGCAGACCCACCTTGGTCTAGCTCCTCGAAGCGAGGAGCGGCCTCTGACGTCGACGGGCGCGCAGGAGCGTGCACCCAAGGCTCGCGCTGGACAGCAAGGCTGCGATCGAGATCGTACGCCGGAGGGGCCCCGTGCGAACGGACCCCAGGGGCATACGCCGGGTACGCCGAGTACGCACCATATGCGTACGGCTGGAAGTGCGTCAAAGGCGGCTCCGGACGCTGTTGTGCGTACTCAACACGTCGGACCAAGCGGAAGGACGCTCCAGATCGGACTAGATGGCCCGGCGGTCGACCCGCGCATGGAGATCTGCTACCTCCCGGCTCAACCGGTCCAGACGGTCCTCAAGTTGAGCAAGGACCCCTCGGTTCCCGGCCTGGGCGGCAGCATCCCCGGAGGCGCCTCATACTCGTACTCGTACGAGGGCACCTCCGCCCCTGCTTGACCGAAACAAAGAGGTGCACTACCACGTGGAGCGGGTACTCCAGGAGCGGCGGAAGCGTGGTAAGCGCCAGCTCCTTGTGAAGTGGAGGGGTTATGCCCACTCCGAGAACTCGTGGGAGCCGGTTGAACGGCTCCAGGCTGACTGTCCGAAGGCTGTCGCGATCTGGGAACAGAAGCGGCGGCAGCTTCGTAAGTAGTCCGGGGCTTCTTGCCCGAACGGGGTACGGACGTTGACGACACTCCGTACCCGCGCTCATCCCGAGCGCTGGAAGCCGCGCGCTTCTGGATGGCCCTTGGCAGCTGCCGCTTGCTGACCAAGTGAACAAATCGAATGCGAAAATCGCGCTGGTCCAGGATTTTGGACAGCAGCTGATCTTCTTGGAGTTCCCGTAACTCCTTGGGTGAGTACTGGAGAGTCTCAACCCACGCCAAGAACATGTCCTCGCATGAGCTCCAGCTCGGACAGTTCTCGGGAAGAAACCAGGGGTAGCCCCATACAGAGTAGAGACCACACCGGTTCTCGTGCTTCTTACGACAAGTCGTGAAGTCCTTCAGAGGGATCTGGTGCTGCGCGAGAAGCACGCACCGGGCCGCCTCCAAGTTGTTGGTGAACAACTGTTCCTTTTGGACCAGGGCGCGTTCGTAAGCGCCCTTGGAAGTGTGGCCACCGATAAGCCCACGAGGAGGAGTTTTTCCAAGAAGAGGTCGGCGCAAAGCTCGCCTCGGGAGGCCAATAACCTCTCGGGTTGATGGAAGCTCCCTGACCGACAGGTGTAGCCTCCGGACCCCCACGCATACGCTGGGCAGCTTGGAAGTCCTCCTGCTGCTGGTCGAGATCGTTCGTGATCTCCCGGGGCTCGTTGAAGGCACCCTCCTCCTCTTCATCCGAGGAGCCGAAGAGATCGTGGTAATGACCGCGAGTCCCCTTCTCTTCGCGAAGCGGAGACTTCGAAGCCATGCGCTGCTTGGAGTGCTTCGCATCTTCGGCTGCGGCTTGAGCAGCCCGAGCACGCTCAAGACCCTCGGCAGCGAGAGGTCCTTCGGAGGTTTATCTCCCTCGTCGCCGCCACCATAGGGCGAGCCCTTGGCCTCGTCGGCAGGGCTCTCAGGGCGCTTAGGCGTCTTTGAACCGTGATCATCGTGATCACTAGCGTGCGAGTGTACGCTGTCGTCGTCGTGCTCGCTGGGCACTGGAGTGTGCCCTCCCTCGGAGCTCCCAGATACGTTGTGGAGGCTCCTGGCCTTAGCCTCGTCCTCAGTACCCGGACTGTGCTCACGGCATGTGAAGCGCGGGTTCGGACGGGTATCACGCGGCACCGAAGGCGACCGACTGCGGTGTGAGCTTGCGTGTTTGCTTGCAGCCGTGTTGCCAGACGAATCAATCGCCTCGGAGGCCACCTTAGTAGCCTCCTTGAGTGCAGATTCTTTGCCGCGAGGCTTAGAGCTCTTGGCTTTCGCCTTCCCGACAGCAGCCTTGGCGTGTGCTTTCGCACCGCCTTTCGCAGAGGCACGAGGCACGCCAGAGGTCGAAGTGGAGACCGTGAGGAAGAGCGCGTGTGCTGCTCGAGGCTCCAACTGTAGAATGAGCCACCGCCGCGTTCTCGCAGCTTGTCGATACCTTTCGACTTTGAGAATGAGAGTTTGTGACTCACTCTCCCTCATTCTGATTGGTCGGTAAACCGAACCTAAGTGGGGGAGGATGTAACGGGGTACAAGCCCCAAGTGTACCCAAGTTACATGAAGAGTAACTAGGTTACTCTTCGGAAGGACTGGTACATGGTACCAGTGGCTCCAGGAGCCAACCATTGGATAATTACATAGCTTCACTATGGGTGACTTATAGTTTGTATTAACTCAAGCTTAACCTTACCTATAAATACACTCAGTCTTAAACGTACCTTTTACTGGTTACTTCGTCCCCTCAGACCAGGGACACGTGAACTACCGTTCACTTAGAGTTTGTATACTCTCGGAAGCTCTTACTTCCTCAAGCGCAAGGTGCTGTGTGACCCCGTCACAGGCTTCGAGCCCTTGGTAAAAAGATTTGGTTAGTGAAGTTATTAAACAGCAGTGCCCTAGAGGCTGAAAAAAACATTTAAGGTATACCAGCCTCCTATTTACCGGTAGTAAGATTTTTTGGGAATCTGCGAAGGTGCTACAGTACCAGTCCACATTCTCTAGTTTAGGATCATTGGATCAGGCAGATACTTTATCGGACAGTTTTTGCTTTTTGACTTAAATTTGTATTGAAGAGTGACACGAAATATGTCCTGACCGCGGCACGGATACATAGTTTTTAAGTATCCCTTAAGAAAAATAACGCTAATCCTGGACTCCAGTGTTTCCGTTTACTCTTTGTTAGATCGAAAGATACGTTCAAAACAAAGGAAACCTGCGTTGCAAGTGGTCGCTTTCATCCTGGAATTGAATCGAATAAAATGAGTGACGCGTGAGAAACTCCACTTGTTCACTTCAATTTGCGATGTGCTGTCCGTCGGATCGTGTTTCCATTCGCTCTTGTGGCCATTCAATTCAGTGGAGACATGCATGTACACGAAACGCTAGTTGTGTTGCGTTTTGTATTGAGCACGGCAATGTTGAGCAGGGGCGAGATATTCTTGCTCTTCAATGTCACAATGGAATGCCAGCTTGTATACATGTACCGAATACAGTACCGTAACCAGCGCGTTCAGCGGAGATTCAATCGATTTGTCTATAAAATTTACTGAATAATAATAATAATAATAATAATAATAAAGCGCCCTATCCTGGCTCACATGTACATCTTGCAACAAGTTGCAATAAGGCCGGTGGCTCCGGCGGAGCACCCAAAACGCGCACCAAAACCGCCTCGCAATTGTGATGAAACCCCTCGCCGCGATGGTTTACCACAGCAAGTCGATACATGTAATTGATTGTGCTGTCGTGAAGGGGAGAGCAGATGCCAGCAAGTGGTTTCTAGGTTCATTCCAGCCATAATGGTGTCGAAGAATGCCACGAATGACAAGAAGCGGCAACCTTGTCAAAGGTGGCGGTAACCGCCCTAAAACTCACTTTGTCGCGCTCAATGCCGCATCCTTTTTGCTTGCACCTTGCATCCACCTTTCCCCACCACCAATACCGAAGCCTTTGCGGATCGCAATGCTGCCCGGACTATTCGCTTGTGTGGCGTGCGTAGAGGTTCTAGAAATTCAAGGTTTTAGCGCCAGATCCCCCAATTTAGCGTTACGTGTGTTTCGTTGATGAAGAGCCTTTGCACATGCGACGCTGGCTCCTTTGGCTTTATGCTGTTGCTCGCGTCGCAGCCGTAGTGTTCGAATTCGTATCGTAGCCAGTACGAACTCATACCGGTATCGGTATCTCCACCACAGCCGTGATTGACAAGCCAATTTTTGGTGGAAAGCAAAATGCCATTGGCAAACTCTGCATTTGCATTATCGCTTGCCGAACCATACTGTGACCAAGATACCCGATCCAGTCCGTCATTTGCGGTGATTGGCTGGTTGCTCCGACCAGTTGACACGGCGTTTTGTGGGCCAGAGAGAGCGCCTATCTTACTCACTATCCTCTGCCGACGCTGGCTCTCCCCAGTCAGTCTGTCAATCGCACCGCTCTGTAGAGACAGCCAAAGGAAGGAAGGCAAAAGGGAACTCGCAACAGGAAACCAAAAGCAGCGAGAGCGAGCGTCGAGTTTTGGCAGGCGCGAGTGAGAGTGTGTATTAGCCTAAAGCGACAGGACACGAATCCCAGATTTCCCCCACCCACGCAGGATCAGCAACAGGTTTTGCGCGGAGTATCAGAGCGTCTCGTTAGGTGAAAACTCAAAAGGCAACGAAAATGCGAGTGTACTCAGCGGCAATTGCCGCCGCCACCGCGTGGACTGTCGCAGTAGCGCAAACGACTCAGACGACTCAGACGACGTCGACGGTGCCGGCCTCGTCCGGCAGCGGCACCATTTCGGCCACTGCCGGTTCGGTATCGTGTATGTTCCGGTACTCGATGCCGACGGCCACCAACCTCCCGAGTAGTGTGACCACCACGACGTCATCGACGACTTCTTCCGGCAGCGACTCGGACGACGAGACCAACACATCTTCCGACATGTCTGGCAGTGTCGGCGACGGTTCGGATGACAGTCCCGGCACGGTTGGAGTCGGTTCCGATGATAGCTCGGACGCGTCGACCGACACCTGGTCTGGCGAGGCGACTCAGGACACTTCTTCGGACACGTCCGGCTCGTCCACTCCGACGTCCACCACGAAAACGCCGACGTCCACGACCAAGACACCGACGTCCACCACTAAAACTCCCACGGCCACAACAAAGACCCCAGCAGCGACGACCAGGACGCCGAGTACGTCGACTGGATCGACCACTTCGGAAGGGTCGGCGGACACGACGCTGGCTACTACAGCTCCGTCCACGGAGACAACCCTTGGCTCAGACGATGGCCGTCGTCTCATGGGCGAAGCCGGTGGTACCCCAACGACTGCTGGAACTGCCGGAGTGACGGCGACGGTATCGACAGAAGCTTCGGGTTCGACAGGTACGACCTCGACGGCAACGATTGTGCCGACGGCTACGACAGCCACACCTACGACACCTACGACGGCCAAAACGCCGACGTCGACTACAAAGACACCAAGTACGAATACCGGCACGACAACCACGGCAACGACAGCGCCGACAACCACAACAGGTTCGTCGTCGATGACCGGGTCGGCCGGTGTGGTCAGAACTACTAACAGCACGACGGGAACCACGACGATCGAGTTCAGTTGTGACTCTACTTTCTACAGCGCGTGGTCGACGATAGGTCTCACCTGTGGAGGTACCGAACTGGACGTGATGTCCGCTGCGGCGTCCACCGAATGTTTGATCTACTCCGGCACATCCTCCGGCACTGAGATTTCGAACTTGGCCACATGCATGTCGGTGTGTCGGTTCCCGGCCTGTAACAACGGCACATGGGACTACACGGCATCGGACGGTATTAACTCGGAGATTTACGCGGGGCTAGACTTCCTCACCCTCATGAGTTACGCAGGCACAAAGGCAGCCGCATCTGTCGCGGATGCCGTGCAGCAGCCGTTCTCTAACCTCACGTTTGCTGCAACTACCGAGTGTGACTACACTAGTGACAATTCGTTTGGTTCCTGCCAGTGTGCCGGTGTGGCGAGTTCGACACCATCGTCCGGTGCCGGTGGTACCGGTACGTCGTCCAGCTCGCAGTACTCGGTGCCGGCCAATAAAGGTCTGGAAGACTCGGACCACTGGGCTGACGGTACGGCTAAGTCCACAGTCGATAAGGCCGGTATCGCCTCGACTACCATCGGTAGCAGTGCCGCTACGGTCTCTGTGGTTGCCGGCGGTGTCATGTCGGTAGCTAGTGGAGTCGTCGGAGGCACGTCGGCCGGTGTCGCTTCCGGTGTGTCGGCGGCTGCAAGTGTCGGAATCACTATGGCTGCAGTGGACATCTGTCAGTTCTCCATCATGCTCAACCAAATGAACGTGGACGCTCGGCCTCGATTCATGGAGAACATGGGCAAGCAAATGGCTCCGGCAGCCTTTACGTTCCTATCGTTCGGCAAGAACAACGCCACGTCTTCGGATGACAACTCGACCAGTGCCGGTTCGGGATCGTCAAGCTACGTGGACCAATCGCGTCGTCTGGTTACTGGCAGTAGTTCGAGTGGGAGCTCTGGCTCAGGATCTTCTATGTCGACTACGGGTGTGCAGGGGATGGAGAAGTACGCGTATCTTATCGGCGTGGACCCGGACATGTTGTTCTACTTGGCAGTTGCCGGCATTGCCTGCATGGTTGCTGTCTTGTTCGGTGCCTATACGCTCGCAATGGGCGTCTGCTTCTTCTTCGTGCAGGACTTCCCCACGTTCAGTAAGAAATGGCTGGACAAGGCCATCGGCGTGCTCATGATGATCCTCATCCTGTCCGAGTATGTGGTCGGCGCTACTGCCATGTACCAGATCTGCTACTGCATCGACCACGACTCGATCGACGTGAGTTTCTTCCTGGCTATTCTCACGTTGCTCGGCTTGGCCTTCGGTACGATCCTGTACGGTGTTTTGGTCATTAAAAACAACGAGGACGAGCTGCGGGATTTGGGCACAAAGGACCATTTCGACAAGAAATTCCACGCCCGGTACGGTCCGCTGTACGACGAGCACAGCTTCGAAGGACGCTTCTTCTTCGCCCCCAAACTGCTGCTGGCTCTGCTGTGTGGCATGACCACGGGCATGGTCTGGATCGAGGGCCTGTGGCAGATTATCGTGCTCATCGCGTTCCACATCGCCTTCCTCTTGTACCTCGAGATCAAACAGCCGTACCCGACGGCGTTCGTGCAGAAGACGTCGAGCTTTGTCATCATCATCAAGATCTCGGCGCTGTTCCTCAGTTTCTTCCTCTTGTCCAGCGCCACGAGCTTCACCGAGAGCATCCCGGACGATCTACGCGAGGGCGTGGCCTTTGCGATTGTGGGGCTCCAAGTGCTCGTGCTCGTGTGTCTGATGATCCGTCAAGTGTACATTTTCTACCGCACGTGGAAGCTCAAGCGGGACGGAACAGACGACAAGACTGTGACGGTGCAGACTACCAACGCTCGGGAAGGGTCGGAAGCGTTCTTCGCTTTGGGAGGCGAGCCGCAGTACTACAACAACAACCAGAGTCGAGGCGGCTCGATGGCTGTGCTGGGCGACGACACGACTCCTAAGATGCAGGACCCTCGGCAGTATGCGCAGGAGACCCCGTCCAACGCAAACTACTACGGCAACCGACCGCTGCGTGGTCTGCAGCCGCAGGGCAACAACCACATGCAACGCACCCACACGGTCGTGCAGCACGAGAACCACCACCGCAGCAACGAGGTTGACCTGTAGAATGGACACACTAGACGCATGGAGATCCGGCGAAGTTTTATGCTGGTCTGTCGGCACGTTTTGGAGAAACCGAGCGCTAGGTTTTTTGTTTTTTTTGCTTCGTCTAATAAGCACTTTTGGGTGTGTTTTTCATCTAGCGGTGCGCTGTTGTTGGAGGTTTTTGAGTCTGACGAGCTTAAACTCAGAAGTTAATGGATGTTACGACGTTTCTCGATCGAAATCAAATTGTTAGGATGCACCATGTTGTAGGGTGAACGAAATGTTTGGAACAAGATCGAAACGTACCCAATAGATCGTAATCTATCGGTTGGCATTCTGTATTTCGCTTCACAAAGCTTATAGGCAGCTCGATTTCATTTTTTTTTCACGATGGCCAAGGAGTCCACAATTCTGCTATTCCGACTTCTCGCTGGAATTACGACAATCGCTTTGGCATCCAGTTTTTCTGTGGTGATGTATCTATTTACAAGCACAATCACGTCGGGGGGGGGGGGGCCTCGCTTGTTCCTCAAGCTGCATTACTAGTCAGCTCACACATCTGGTAAGCTCTCTCTGAATACTTCACTGTAATGGACGCACCGTCCGTAAACTACTTAACGATTTCTTCTCTCGTGATGGTAGGGTGGTCTACGGATATCTTACCGAAAACTACTTCCCACTGGTTTCCTGCTTCCTGTACGGTGAATGCTGCTCCATCGTGTTCCTGTCTATCTACTGCTACTACTCGTCAGCCAAACAATACGTGTTCCGCGTACTGGCAGCCGTTGTCTTTATCGCTGCCATCGTTACCATCTACGCTATCATCGGTAGTCTGGGCTACACCGGTCAGTCCGGTTCAAGTGTCAACGCTGTTATGGGGTTTATTGGCGACTGCGGAGGAGTCTTTCTGTACTGTACGGTGCACCAATGGAGAAAGTGTTTCAAGTTCTCGAGCACAAGTCTGCAGTCTTCATCAACGTCCACATGGTGATGGCTGGACTGACAAGCAACATCCTTTGGCTCATGAACGCTCTCTTCTTGACGATCAAATAACTTCACGTTATTTCTTTATCGACTCTACGACCTCCAGACCCACCCACGGTCACAAGTTGACCAAGTATCCGTGTGTATTGAGATAGGGACGAAGGCGTCCGAAACTATCCCCAGTCCTGAATACGCAGGATTTTCATCTCCGCTGGGATAACTTCGGATAAACGAATACTTTTTCACCACAAGTCAAAGCTGTGCGCAAAGTTAGGGTTTATCCTGAGCGAAACCCTAGAATGAACCCCGCAGCGAAGCCGCTTCCAGCGGGCAGACTGAACTCCAGTACTTTCATCACCGACTTGTACATGGAGTCCACATCTTTGGTGTCAAACACGCCGTCCTTACAAAAAACATCAAGAATAGTATCAGTCTCCCACTCAACACTGAACCCCACAAACCTTTACATACCTTGTTAAAATCAAGATAACTCTTGAAGTCTCGCTCCAGTTTCTTATAGTCGACGTCTACGTATCCCGAGTAGCTCGCACATTGCAGCAGCACGAACAACGAGCCAATAGCCACAGCGCCCAACTTGGATACTTTCTTAAGTGCGAAACCGGAACACGCGCCCATGCAGAAGCCCCACGAGACCTGGCCAGCTTTACCAGAGGCCAGGAACTCATCCATTTTTTTCTGTAGATTACGGTAGTCTTCAGGCAGCAGCTCCGCGATCTTCGCAATGGCGATGGTGGATGCATTCTGAACCATTTTTTTGGCCTTCTCCACTGGATCCTCGTCCTTGTCGTTGCTCTTACTGGACTCACAGGCTGTGGGCTGCAGCCCCAGAGTGCCACACGCGGTGACTGCCAAGGCCGCTGACTTCCAGTAGCTCAGTACATTGCCGTTAGCTGCTTGCTGCCACGTACGCTGGGTCTCTGCCAGCTTGAGCGTTCTTTTAACATTATATGTCAGAAATAACAGGTAATCCAATTGAAATGGATGTTTGGGTTACATGTAATTTGTGTGTGTTATATCTGATGGGTTTGTTACCTGATGTTGGAACTCAAGGCGATAGCGGCGCTAGGATGCGCCGCCTTCGTGTGCGCCTTGAGCAGCGGGGTGGCGGGTGTTTGACTGAAGTGACGAGCCTGCCTGAGCATGCGATGGTGCGCCGGCATGCCGCGCACAAGCTTACGCAGCATGATTCCGACTGGGTTGTTAAGGGACTGGTCTGGGTAATTTGTGTAATGGGTTTTAAGGGACTTAAACCCAAATATTCCAGCTGGGTTTTAATGATCATAAAATGTATTACCGTTGATGACAAAATAACACGCACGACAAAAGTCGGCATTTTCCGTCTTTTTTTCGAGATAATGACACATTGTGCTCACATTCAATGTTGCATTTTTACAAAACATTTTCAAACATTTTATTTTCTGAAAATCCAATTTTTTGTGAATTTTTTGCTCATTTTTCAAAAATGACAAAGCCTGGCATTTTCTATTTGAAAAATTTCATAATTTCGGTACTTTTTTGCAAATATTTCGAACATTTTATTGAATATAAAAAAAGGTATTTTCTTTGTGAAAAAATCGATTTCGAAACTTGTTTTCAATGTTTTCGTTCATTTTCTTGAAAATGATAATATATGGATTTTCCCCTTCAAATACATGTCAAAAACACTCGTTTTGACAGCATCTGATTGGGTAAGGATGACAATATTTTGAAGGTGAATTCTGTGTTTTTTTGTCATCTACGGTAGCACTGTTAAAGACATACCAAACAAAATCATTAAAATTCGCGTTAGGTCTTGTGAAATACGAACTTACTTACGGAAAGTGCGCGTTCGTCACGCAGGGTATCGCGTCTGGGTTCACCAAAAGTTTGCAGACCACACCGAGATACATGTATAGCTCACGGAGCTGCTCAGTCTAGGTCTCCTCTGTCGACTTGAATAAACGAGTTTGAAACCTCATTGCTTGCAAATATTGCTGCTTGTTCTGTTCGCTTCGTGTTCATTGCGCTGGTGTTGATTGGCATTGTGAAACAAACCGACAGGATCAACAAGTTAAACCTAGCACGAGATAGCGAATTCGGTGGGTCGCTTCACCGCGTTAAAATTCTGTCTCACCGAGTTTCCAACGCTCGGATGATCGTTAGCAACATGGCAGCAACGCGACGGTGTTGCTGAAGTTTGAGCACACCATTCCGCCTTCACAATACACGAAACACTTGTCGACGCGATAAAAGCTGCTGAAAACGAAGTCAGTAACTTGGAGAGGCGGCAGTGCATCGCCGCATTGAGCGTGAACAGCTCGCATCAACATTGAGAGCTGACTATTACTGGGCGATTAATAGGCTATTAATAATAGCACATGCACGTATCCGCCATGTCGTAAGTACATTTACATGTACTTGCAGCGCAAAGTTACATTATTCAATACAGTGGGTAATTGGGTCAAGGGTGGGGGGAGGTTCCGAACCACTCGGCGAGAAGGCAACGACAAGAGCGGACTGCGCTGGATGGCTGGAGGATTGCGGGCATTTTCAATGGCCCAACTCAACTTGAGCTCTCCGCCATCATGTAGTTGTCTTCAACGCGCTCGGCCTCTGTTCTGACATCGCGCTTTCGCGAAACAGAGACACCTTGAGGAAGCGTGAGAAACAGGACAAAGAGCTACGCGTCGTCCAAGGACCTCTTGAGCTCCAGACAAAAGAGTTCCTGGCAACTGGCACGGGACGGCGGACGACGGCTCTGGAACTTCCACGCGATCCAGCCGCGCTGGATCGTGAGGAGCCCAAGGAAACGGAGACTCTCAACTTGAAAGTCTTTCAACCTGTTATCCGTCAGTCGCCACGAGCCTATCCAAGCGAGGTCACGACAGTCGACAGAGAAATCACGCAGCTCTTCGCAAAGAATGGAGCTCCAAGTGCTCCATGCTCCACCACCTCGATCTCCGCTGGTTGGAACGAGCTCTAAAGTGTATGATCGCAACGAATATTTGCGCCGAAGTGAAGATGTTGTCTGTCAGACACACTACGACAGCTTTTTTACCGTGCAAATGTGGAGACGAGGAGCAATCGACCACAGCGGCCATTGACCACGAATTTCTTAGGCGTCAAGAATGACATCGCTGGCGACACACTTTGTGGCGTGCGCACCCACATTAACCACGCCCACCACCCAGCGCAATTCTAAGTCAAGACTCTTGACTCAAAACTTGTGACCTTGCATTGTAAAGTTGCAGCATTGATTCATGGACTGCAACCCGTTGTTTCTTTCCTGTCATCGCTGAAGATAAGCTTACGGTAGCACATTATTAACTCGTGTCTTCATACTTTCGCGCCTGCATACTTTCGGCCAGGCTGTAAGATTTTTTTTCCGCCACTGAACTTCCCTTGAATAATCAATCGACTGGTAGACAGCGGATCTCACTACGCGCTACCGTGTCGACACAACTCTACCGTCTTACACCGTCAATACTGTACTAACGGTGGCACCACCAGAGATGCCGGTTGTCGTCCCAAAGGCATGTTTGGTTCCATTGCGCAATGCAGACAGTGCGCGCCGTTGACCCTGTCCATCATGGACAGGACTCCATGGTGCCGCAACGAGATAAGGGCGATCGATGGGAGCCACGCCGGTCGTATGCAAAAAAGACCCGTCGAGCTCGCACTTCGTCGTCGTCTCCTTCATTTACGCAAACGACACAGAGCCCGCAAGTCGTTCGGTCACTTTGACGATGGCCAAGTTTAACGTGCATGATGTGGCACTGCCGGAGCTCAAGCTGTCTCCCGAACGCCAGGCTTCTCTTATTGCCGAAGTCGAGGCGGTGGTGCAGAACACACTCGAGCTGCGGTCGGCGTTCGCGGCCGGCGGCCGTCAGCTCGACACGTCGGCGTGGAAGCTTGTCAGGACCAAGGACGACGTGCGCGCGTACCGTTCGCGTCGTGCGCTGCACGGAGTGGACCCGTCCGAGACGCGCACCGAGACGTCGGACGCGCTTTCGTCTTCGTCGTCCAACAGCTCTCGAACGGCCATGAACAAGCTCACTGCGTCGTCTACTTCTTCGCACGACAGCGACCGTCTCCGTGCCAAGAAGACGGCGCGTCCACCTGCCGTGGTGCTGTCGGGTACCGTCGACGGCACGGCCGAAGATGCCGTATTGGGTATACTAGCCGATTCCGAGCAGCACTGCATGATGCGCCAGTCGTATCTGGGCACGGAGCTCGAGGACTCCCGTTTGTTGTTCGTTTTAGCCCGTCCGACGCCCGAGAACCCGTTCACGTTCATCGGCGTCAAGTGGGGCCGTCAGACCTACGGCCGCTTCAGTCAGCCCCGCGACTTCGTCTTTTTGGAGTCCACAGGTATCACCAAGGACGCACGTGGGGAGATGGTTAGCTACGGTCTCCGCCAGTCGACGGATCTATCGGACGTGTTGACGTTGCCGCGATCTCAAGATGTGCTTCGCGGCCACTTGTCTGTGTGCCAGACTTTCGCTAACAGCGGCGTTCCCGTTGCCGGTTCACGCCACCACTCGGTTGAAATGTTCTCCCGAGCTTTCCTGCAGCTGGACGGCGACGTGCCGGTCAACGTGGCCGCCTCGGCGTTCGCTGAGAAGCTCATGGCGCTCGTGAACACGATGGAGTGTGCGACCGCCTACAAGCTCACATGGATGATGAGGCAGTCGTCTCGTCAGGCTCGCCCGGGCACCAGTGTCCACGGCACGAGCAGCCACTGCGCCAACTGCACGCGCAGTCTCAACAAACTCACTAACCTGCTGCTATCGCGCGGGGGCACGTGTCAGGTTTGCCGTCGCTCGTATTGCGGCAAATGCTCCGTGTACAAGAAGATCTCGATCGGTATTGGTAACGAAGTGATGCAGAAGTCTATGCTCTTCTGTCTCGAGTGCCTACTGGAGGCTAAGCACATTTCGGCACGCGAGGTGGCTGTGGACCAGCAGAAGTGGTAGATATTCCCCCCTGTAGTTAGACTGAAAAGGTGTGTAGCTCTCAATGAATGGGCTACGCAAGCTGCCGTTACGAAGTACATTGACCTCGTGGGACGCTCGCGTGAGTATATACTAGTCGTCCTGTCGTGGCTGTTCCTAGAGCTCTTTGTAGATATGAAATTCATTGCAATGGAAGAAATCGGTTTGCTTAATTGTACTACGTAAGATGTAGAGTACTGTACTTACTCAACCAAACAGTATCCTGGTGAGAAGTGTCATTTAGAATGGGCAATGCTGCGTTGCCAATGCAGAAGTTGAACAACACGTTCTTACTGTACCAATATTTTTTTGGGTAATTTATTGCAAGCGCTACCAGGGAAGATGAGAGCGTCGCGAAAGAAGCCCTATTAGCACAAAGTGAAGGTGCTGTGCCGACACCTGAAAGTAGTGACCTCCTCTCGTTTGCACACCACAATGTTCCCGTTTGCAGCCTCAGCGTGGGTGAAGTGCCCTTTTGAAATGGTCGTTTTCCGGAACGGAAAACGTGTTTTCTGCGAACGGAGAGGACGTCGTAGAAGACCTCGCGTCAAGAAGGCTCACAAGGACCAAGTACAGTATATTTGTAGTTTAGTGCCACTCAGCAATCGGGTTTCACCCTACATCCTATCAAGGATGAAAGGTTTTGTCCGAGAGGCTGAACTTGGCTGTAGTATAGATTTGGCGATCGCTCATTTGTGGTCTCTCCTCGCTCCGACGGAACAAGCCAGACCACAGCGCACGCGGCCTCGCCTCCGATGGCGTCCGCCTCGGTGTTTAGCACCCACTACTCCACTCCCAGGGCCTGCTCAGCTCAACTCTCTACGAGATCCGAGCCGAGGCTTGCCTCACTAACTAATGAACGATCGCCTTGCCCCTACCTACACGTCTTCGTAGTGGTTGCGGAAAAGCGGAGAATCTCCCTATTCTTCGTTCGTGAAGACTTGAAAACGAAAAGACGACGACGAAATTTGCTTGTTGGCTTGTTGCGCGCTGACACTGGACGCTCAGATTATTCTTCCGCTCCGTGCTGGCAAGTAATCGGCGACTCGGTATGAGCCGAAACCAAAGCTCGGCAATGAAACTTTATGCGTATAAGAGCGCAACACTATTAATACATTATTGTGCGGATGCGTCACATCGGAATTCTGTGTCCTGCGGACACCCTCGTGGACTTCACAAAACCGAACATGAAGACACTGCCGGATCCTTTACTCTCATATCCTGACGTGTGGGCACTTCTACCAAGCTCAACGTTACACGTATGATTGCAGACTTCAGTGATCGAGCAACGTTGAATTCAAGTTTGCTGCACATTTGTGCTGAATACATGGTACGCTTATTCTTTTTACGAGAAAGATACTTTTAAAGTACCCAAGAGTAAGAAGATAAAGCCACGGCTAAAAATTACGAGATGAACCTGTTAGCCGCTGCGGAGTCACGACCTGCAAGAAACTCAAACTTGAGCCAGGATGGCAGACAGCAGATGCTCATTTGCCCAAGCTGTCCACCATTAGCCTCATAGCCAACTTTTCAGCTGGCTGTTTGGTAATGCCACACAACTGTATCTACCAAGTTACCTCACGCCAACCGTGTTGGTCCGACACAACGACAGGTATCAGATATTCGATGGCGTCCGTGTACTATCAAGCTGCGAGTACCCGGTTTCGAACTTCGCGTCAGTTTTGATGTTTTTCTCAAAGAAATCACTCAAAGTTCTCGTCTTAGACAGCTTTGAGTCTGCTCCGATCGACGTTCCAACGTTCAAAACGCCACGAATTCTCAAGCTTGACATGTGTTGCAGCGCTCCGGGCGTGGACGGTGCGCTCAAGTCTCCACCGACATGCAAATGATACTGAGGCACATCCCACTGCCAACAGGCAAGATAAAGGCGATTGATGTGCCTGCCAGCGCCTTCCACCTGGGGGCGTGTTGATGCCGTTCAGTAGCGTTTCACAGGCACCACCGCTGCAACCAGTGAGCAGTCAGCAGGATAGCCTTCATTTGAAGAATTTGAGCGTCGTCGACAGGCACTTTTTCACGATGCCGAAGTTTAACGTCAAGGAGGTAGATCTGCCCCCGTTCGAGATCACCCCTGAGCGTAGAGTGGCGCTGCTTGCCGAGGTGGATGCAGTTGTGCAAAACACACTTGAACTCCGTAGTGCCTTTGCAGCGGGCGGCCGCCAACTCGACACGTCCGCTTGGAAGCTTGTCAAAACCATGGACGACGTCCGCGCGTACCGTTCGCGTCGCGCGCTGCACGGCGTCGCGGAAAACACGGACTCACGGGCGGATACGGCCGACGTGGTCTCTAGGTCTTCTTCGTCAAACTCCAGCTCGCAGCGATCAACCATGGACAAGATTGCGAGCCTCGTGTCGTCCACCTCATCAGGTAGCGAAAACCAGTACCGCAAACAGAGGAAGTCGGCTCGACCGCCTGCCGTCGTCATCTCCGGCGTCATTGACGGCACGGCGGAGGACGCGGCGTTGGGTATGCTCGCCGACACAGAGATGAACGCCAAGATGCGCGAGTCGTATCTGGGCACGGAGCTGGAAGACGCGCGTCTTCTTGCCGTGCTGGTACGCCCGACGCCCCAGAATCCACTCAACTTCATCGGTCTCAAGTGGGGCCTGCAGTCGTACGGCCGTTTCAGCCAAGCGCGTGACTTCGTGTTCCTCGAGGGATCTGGTCTATCAATGGACTCCAAGGGGGAGGTCGTGGCGTACGGCATCCGCCAGTCTGTAGACGTATCCGACATCCTCAACCTGCCGTGCCCGCCGAACACAATCCGTGGCAACATGTCCGGCTGCCAGACGTTCGGAAACATGACTCAAACGAGTACATCACGTCACAGCACGGTCGAGATGTTCTCACGTGCGTTCCTTGAGATGGACGGTGATCTGCCGGTCAACGTGGCGGCGGCCGCGTACGCGGAGAAGCTTATGGCCCTTGCCACCAGCATGGAGTGCGCAAATGGTCACAAGCTCACGTGGATGATGAAGCAGGCAACGCGACAGGTGCGCCCCGGCACCGGCAGCGTTCTGGGCCGCATGACGACGACCACCCACTGCGCCAACTGCACGCGCAGCCTGAGCAAATTCAGCACGTTGGTGTTGCAGCGTGGCGGCACGTGTCAGATCTGCCGGCGCGTGCTCTGTAGCAAGTGCTCCGTGAGCAAGAAGATCTGCGTGGGTCTTGGCAGTGAAGTCCTGCAGAAGTCGATGCTCTTCTGCTTGTCGTGTTTGCTGGAGGCCAAGTCGCTCCCAGCACGGAATGTGGCCGTCGACAAGCTCAACTGGTAGACAGCGTGGAGCTCTTGTGTAGATAGATATTGAATTTATGCAAATGAGTATTAGTTCCAAGTTAATGACCTACGATTGACTCGTTTCGACGACATGTTCGCCGGCATTGTCACCTTGACCAAGGTCCCGAAGGGCCATGCACGCACTTTAGTGTAGAGAAGCACAGCTTTTGATGGGCTTGTCTGCGAGGCAAAAGACTCGCAACCCGTTGTTGAAGAGATCCGATGGTCAAGTTGTTGAGCGAGGCGTTCCTGCAACACAGAAGAACGCGAGGAACAAGCCAAACAAGTGTACAAGAGCACCTCTACTACACTGTAGAGGTGACACGAGCTAGAAATCTTTGGTGACTGGCAAATCCTGGCGATCAACTCCAATCGCAGGCCAATGCCGGGACGAAAGGGTGCAGCGTCGGGTATCCGTGTTGTCGTCGGTCAGAGTGAAGCGCGTCAAGGCGCTTCGAGCGTCGACATCGATATCAAAGACTGCGTAAATGGTCACAGCACCACCGTTCTTGAATCGAGTCTCGATATCTATGTATTTCCTGGCTTGTTTGCTGTGTGAGTGCAACAAACCTACCTTTGGGTTCTCTGAGAGAACCCAACAACATCAGACTGCAGGTTTTAAAAGGTTGTCCATCGGGTGTTCGCTCACCTCGCTGTACGAAATGTGAGATGCCTAAAATCGGACTTTTTGCATAATGCGGAGTTCTCCCCATCTTCATTTGCATTTGCAACTCTTTGCTGCAGAAAGCGGAGTGCTCCGATCTTTTACTGCAAAGAGCGGAGTTCCCAGCAGCCAGCGAGCTTGACTGTTGAAGTAGATGTTTGCAAACTTAATGCAATTATCCGAGACGACTTGCTTTTAAAACGGAAACATGTACATGTATTAAACTTCTGCGACCTTATGGAGAGCTCAAACTTAAAGACGACAATACTGCCGACTGACTGGGCGGACAACTTAGCGGGCACCAGTTTGGCAGATTTCGTTACTTGGAAGGACAGCCACGCTTGTTGTGCCCATTTTGGCCACAGTTACCAGATGTGTTAGTGCGCTTCGCCTTCCCTACTTTCTTTGTAGTATCACCTTTGCTTGGCAGTCTTCTATCCTTTTTTCTTCCGGGTTTTGAGCTCAACTGAGGTGGGCGGTGCTGGAGGTTCACAGTGAGCTCTTCGTTAAGAACCAATTGGACACCGGAGTCTGCACCAGAACCATAGAGCGCTGTATACATGTCGATTTTGTAGCATTCATCGACAACGGTGAATCGCTCTGTAGACCGATCCAAAAAGTCTAGTGCCGCAATGTAGTGCTTACATGGTATACCATACTGATCAAATACAGTACACGAGCACGTCCGTGTATCCAGATCCACTGCACGCTTGTGGATAGGTCGAACACGAGCATCATGGACGTATACGCAGTGGCTATCACTGGGTTCGACAACGCAAAATGCCGATGCTGAAGCTGCCTCATCAAGTTTCTTTCTAGCGTATTCCGTCAGTTCATGACCTTACAATTGAAATGTTGTCAAAACGGATCCGACCCACGCGCTTTGACTTCTCGTCTATCGTAGGCCTCTGACATAAATTTTTCCATGTAGAACTGGAGAAACTGAAACGGAAGCATCCGTCTCGGTTCTTTGGCAGCGGCATTCTGAGATTCTACAAAGTTCGTAGAGCGCCATCCATTGAGACGACAGGAGCGCAAAGCAGTGTAGAGAACCCAACGTTTTGGGTCTATGGTTCTAATATACTCGGCAATGTCCTTGTGAATCAATTCCAACGTCTTCAGCACTCCATCGTATTCTTCTTCGCTCCGGGCTCCTTGAACACGATACAGTATCTTTTTAAGGTCAATTGGGCATTTTTCTTTGAATTTGTCGTGAATATTTTGGTATATATGGCGCGTACAGTAGCGCACTGATACCACATCCAGCTTCTCGACTGCGGCCAGCAATCCGGAACCTCGGTCCGAAAACAGAGCCATGCTAGTAAACTTCACACCGGCACTTATACAGCATCGCAGAAATCACTGGCAGTTCTCTTCGCTCTCTGACGAACACACAGCAACAGCAAGAACAATATTGTTGTCGTTGCCATCCCTCCCCACAAGGATCAAGTGAATACTACGGTATTTGCCGTGGCGCAAAAATGCGCCGTCAACACCAGCAACTTTCTGACCATTCACGGCATAAAGTGGGGCGTACGGGTGCGAAATAAAAACACGGACAAACTCGCCTTGCTCATGGAAGTGATAG
Organism: Phytophthora tentaculata; assembly: GCA_033557915.1. Classification (NCBI taxonomy): domain Eukaryota; phylum Oomycota; class Peronosporomycetes; order Peronosporales; family Peronosporaceae; genus Phytophthora; species Phytophthora tentaculata. The sequence goes on from JAUCEA010000006.1 coordinate 857,828, forward strand.
TCAATATGACTCGTAGGGTTCTTGCGTTTCCATGTATTTTTTCACCAACGACTCTAATTTATGAAATCCATCCTCCAGCGAGCCGTAGATATCGTCAAGAATGAGCTTTCGAGCACAATAAGCTCCACCAAGAGATATGATTGCTCCCCGGATACGCCTGATATGCTCCACAATGACACGTCCACCAATATTGGGATCACTGACAACTAGCGAGCGAATGACCTCATCCTCGCGGACCTGAGAAGTTGTCCACCGAGAGCGCCCCGCACACGTGTTGTGACGCAAGTTGAAGCTACTGACGAAGTAGTCCGCCCTCGATTCGGACTGCGAACGCAGCATGACGATTGAGAAGCGGCATTCATGCCCACCTGTGCATTCGTATTTCAGCATGGCGCCGCCCCGGTTTCCTGTGGCCAACTTTACTGTCATGTTGTTTCTGGTTACGTAATCGCGCATCGCTTTCGTGCATGTCTTTTGGTCCGGGAAGTACCTGCCCTCGGTGATAGCGTCAGCTTCCGACGTAAGAGGCGGCGGTGCAGACTGCGGCGCCATGCCAGTTGTCGGTCAGCTTGGGTACCAGGCGGATCTTGATATACTGAAGTGGAGGGGGAACTCCGCTCCTTGCAGTAAAAGATCGGAGAACTCCGCTTTCTGCATCAAAGAGTTGCAAATGCAAATGAAGATGGGGAGAACTCCGCATTATGCAAAAAGTCCCCTAAAATCATGCCGGCCACCAAAGGATGCTGAGAGCATACCGACCGGTACAGTACCGCACACGGCGGAACGTGTCCGAAATCCTACGGCTTCGAATCTTTGACGTCATGATCACCCCGGAAACAAGTTGCGCGAGTGAAGTACCGTATCCACCCACGATCATCTGCATGAGCACTGCGGGGTTTCAGCAAGAATACCATCGTGGAATCCAGCGATGGCGCTCGAGTGCCCAGTGCATCGTGTGGCGTTCCTGCCATCAGCCATGGATAGACGATGGGGTGCTCGGGAAATCAATTCGGGCTCTTCTCCTCTGTCTGCTTGAAGCACAACGTGTGGAGTCTTGCAGTCTCCAGGAGCTGCACCGTGCACTGCACGTGGCTTTGTGATGGAGCTCGACTAGACGATTTCTCATGGTTTCTGTAACTCTCACCATTTGCGCACATTTTCTCCATCTTCACGGATTTGAGCTTCATCCATCGCTTCAAGGTGTCCGCATAGTATGCGGCGCATATACATACACTGGACAGCCACCATTTACGACGCGCTCCAGAGGGCCAGTCAGTCGCGACGCTTCTTTCGCAGACATCACTCCATGAGTGCACATGCCAGTGACAGAACGGTGACAGTTGTCGCCGTCCTCAACTCTTTTCGTTCTTGTTCTTCGTCACACTCTCCGAAAGTCTTAGGTCGACACAAGGCGCCCTATTCTGCCTATCTGTTTGGCCGGTCAACTACGTTAGCGATTGCCATTCACCGAAACAGCCTTCAGTACACAAGCCGATCGAGAGACTACAGGAGCAGCCATGGGCAAATTCAGACTCCCAGAAGCAGGACTGCCGGATGTCCAGCTATCACCCGAACGCCAGGCAGCTTTGATCGCCGAGGTAAACGCAGTGATCCGAGATACAAAAATCCGAGTGCCGACCTTTGGCAGGGTGTTGGATAACCGGTTGCTTAGAGGTGAACTTGCGCAGACTTCACGATGGAGCTAAATCTTCGGAGCCTCACACTTTCGCTTACGCAATCACACAGCGCCAATCGAACAAACTGGATTGTGGCGTTTACATGTTATCTACACGGGGAGAATTGCTCAGTACATCGAGAATAAGAACCCAGACTCTCTCGAGGACAAAACGGACTCACTGATATCAGGTTCATTTAATGTCTCTAAAGAAGATCACTTTCGGGTTAGTGCGCTCAAGCTGCTGGAGATAGACGAAGTAGGAGTACATTTGGTCGAGTAAGTGGTTCCGGTAGCGTAGAAGTAGCTATTAAATTGTTTTTGGTAGGCCACAATAAGTTACAATACAAGGTGCGGTCGAGTTTATATTGCAAGATACGGTCAGGTTATACTGTACTGCTAGCTGCGATCGAGTTATTCTGTAAGATGGCCGAGTTATACAGCAAATGTAATCAAGTTATACTGCAAGATGCGGCCGAGTTATACTGCAATTTGTTGGCTATAACGCTTCGTAATCGCCGCGTTTTTCGGCGGTGTTTCTCTGGTCCGACCCCATACAAATATTAATATGCGACCGGGTCCGGATCGGCCCCATGATTCGGCCACAGCATATAGTTTGGACGCCTTGCCTTGCACAAAGTATCGTAAAATCCAGAGCTTGGGCGGATATTTTTTTCACGTGTAAATTTTGTTTTTCACGCGTGCGTTAAAAGCACGTGGACAACCATAAATGATGGTGAAAAGCTGAATTCCACGTGTGTTGTATTTATTTTCTTGTGTGACTGGCTTAGTATATAGCAGGGTAAGGTTCTTTTACAAACTTATGCACACAAATTATGTGTGCTTCATCACCACGTGGACGTTGAACAGTACAACTTGTACGGACAGGCTAGTCACCATTCTCGTGGTACGGCACGGCATTGTTGTTTGTCCAGTGTTCACTGCACGGACCGAAATGGTAGTTGTCGTGGGCCTGTACGGGCCGGAGTGTAGTCAGCGCCGTGCTTGGACGGAATTGATTTCTTCTTATCACCGTACACGGTATTGTAGTCGCCCCATATTCGTCGCCTGGCACCTCATTGCTCTCAGCGCCTTATGCATTTCACGAAAACGTTCTACTCGCTATGATAAAAGTGGCGATGGGGCCGTAACGTTGTCAGTATCATAAGCACGATAATGCATTGTTGTCAACACCGTACTCGGTGCATGCGATGGGAGTGACGCTTTCACCGTACTCGTTGCTCGATACCTGACTGTAGTCGTCACAGTAGTTGTAGGACTGCATTAGATTGTGGTACATCTGTGGTGTAGCGATTTCCTCGCCAGTGCCGACAATCGTCAGCAGACAAAAACCCGACCGCCCTCAAGTTGCTCAAGCCACGAACGCTCGGTCACATTATTTACAGTGATTTCAAGGCGCAAGAAACTCGACTATGGCGCCACCGAGTCCTCGTTGAGTCCCAGTTACGGTCAAGATGTCACGCCATACAGGCTGCCCTTATTATTAATAATGAGACTGGCCAGATTTGCATTCAGCGATCAAATCTGGTGAACACAGTATGAAGACTCGGTGATGGTTGGAATGAGTTCGTGGAAGTTTCTACTTTGAGTGATCAGCACCGGGCTGGGAAGGACGTTGGAGGATAACGAGGCACACGTGACCTTGTGAGCGTTGTGAGCGTCGCATGGTGCGCAAGAAGTTCCATAACGGGTCGTAGCTCACTTGATATTAATATACATGGTTAGAATTGAATATTAGGACATGGCCCGAAAGGGCAACACAAATACAGAACAGAATTTCACTCAATCACGAAGAGAAAGGTTCAAGCAACTGGCCAAGCTTGCGTGAGTGTGTTATGACTGTCGGTGGACTCGAAGCTTACTAGCGACGGTCCATGCGGCAAGGACAAGAGACTGTGTGTGTATTGGCCGATTAGATATCGGGAGGTTTACGTGGCGGCCAGGGTACTCCACCAACATGTATGCCGAGTTTACTAGACACTAACTAACAGTTAGTGCAAAGCTATACATGTTACTAACATGTTAATATCGTAAACGAGAGCATGGATAACAAGCTTTCTAAAGTGCTTTATCTGTTATTCTGGGAATAGTTTTGTATGGTTCATCACCGCTCGCAACCTGCAAATATTTTATGTAGCCGGATTGAATGTACCATCATTTTCCAAGTTTTCCGATTTCATTTCAATTATTTCAAGCCTAGAAATATTTAAAGGATAGCATACCGCTTTGCATGCCTTAACCTGACGCAGTGAAAACCAAGAAGGTAAGGCTACAAGCTCGTGTTACTTACCTTGTGCAAATCCATTCGCAGACTCTAACTGCCCCTGACATGTTAGCTCAAGATTCTAGGCACTAACTAACGGTTAGCAAACATGTATAGCTAACAACATGTCAGTGCTAGCGACTACCCTAGTGACGCCTACATATTGCCAAGTTTACACGGCTAGGAGTGCTTGTACTGTCTCCTGTATATTCTTCCAATCGAGTGTTGAACACTCGGTGCCCTCGTAAAAAGCTTACCCGTCCATGCTATTGGAAAAAACAATGGTTCCTTCCGCTGTTGGGAACACGAGGATTCATAACACCTGCTAGCGTTGCCCGTACTAGTAGCGTATTCTTATTATCACTGGTTGGCCTATATAAGTACTTCTCTGGTCCACTTAAGAATCGACACTTCGGTTTTATGACCAAAAGTAGTTGTAGAATTTTCTAACTAGGACAAGCTATACCTCAAAACAAAGCCGAGGTTGCACGCTTTCCATTGATGCTATTGGTTGCTCCTAACCTAAAAAACTGAGGAACTAAGTCTTTTTGTAGCCCCGACTTAAGGTGCCATTAGTTTTCTTTTTGCTGTACGGCCTCAATATTTGACGACAGAAAACGAAAGCTATATGTACATAATATAGATATAACTACCTTCATATTCATAGAGGTGTGTGTCACGAAGGGTCTCTTGGTGCTTTTTTACAGCTCATTATATTTTGGTGTTCTTCACGCGGTTTTTCCTATCTCAAAACCTTTCTAACCAATCAAATGTCTTAAATCTGGATCTTAACCAATCAGATTTGAACTGTGGGCCACATCATGATGAGGTTTTATTGGAAGTGTCGATTCTTAAGTAGGCTAGAGAAGTAGTTCGCAAGGCCCAGTCTGTCTCGGTGCAAGAGCAGAATTGAAATTTTCAGGTCCGCTCGAACGATCATTTGTTATCCTAGCAGACGTAGTGAGGGAACACTAGTAGCTAGAGATCACGCGGGATTGCAGCGAGTATCTGGACTGCTGCTCGCCGGCGAGTCGCACCGCTCATACATGTGCTGTTTGCTGACGAACCGCCAGGGTCCTGAGGCTCGAACCCAACCAACACCGCATATGCTGCTCTCAGCTTCCGGAACGCGTCTGTCCCTATTTGTATTAATCTCAACAACTAAACTCTACTTACGTAGAGTCCTCAACTCAAAATCAACTGCATCAGACTGCTATGCCCTGCCTCCCAGGACCGCGGCTCGATGCACAGACACGCTTTGGTGCTACAGGTCCGTCACTCACGCCAGGCTCTGCCCCTGTCGCACCGGTCGCCGTCACCGTAAGCCGCGTGCTCCACCGATCAGACTCGGCGAAGGTCTCTGATCCTTGACTTGCCCGCTTTCTCGAACGGCACCAGCCCGTCGTTCTCTAACTCACACTACTCGCTCGGTTCCTTTACGGCCTCAAACATTGGGCACTAGACAAATCTGTCCGTCCAGTGCACTCGCTTCCTGTGATATGGTCTGATGTGTCTCTGCTCCGTTCTGACCCGCAACGATCTGCAAGTCCTTGCCCACCCAGTCAGCGATGGATGCACTACTAGCTGGCTCTTGAGCCGCCTTCGTCTCACGGATCCAATTCGAAACTGAGCTCGAGCCGCGCGCTCGCTCTCAGTATCCACACCGCACTCCCGGACGTCAGGTCGGCTCCGACGTTTTTTTTGGTAGCTGCCGCGCGGACCTACAGCAGTGCCACACTTCTTCGTCTTCTGGCCCGCGGCCACCCAATCCTTACTCTAACTTTTCTCATCGCCTATCCACACATCGCACTCACTTGCATCGGATTGCTGTCGTACCTCACCGTAGCTGTGGGTACGGCGACTCTTCGTGCCACGCGATCTCGATCAGCCTATTGTGGTGTAGCGGGATCAGCCAAAATCTGGTTGAGGCCGATCGCCACTCACTCACTGCGCCCAGACACCGACTAACGGAGGGGGTCCCCCGATGATCCGTGATCAGCTGAACTTGGTCTCACCTTAGGTACCCGTCGGCGAGCTGAATCTGCCCTCTCAGGGATCCGAAGGTGCCCGATCAGGGAAAACTTAACCGTCCTGGCGGGACGCTGCATGTGTGGGGCAGCGCGGAACTTATTCGCTCTGCACCCTTGAGATAAGCCCTAAACAGGGTCCGATTAAGGACGATCGGCCTTGATCTATGGGCTTATGCCTATTTTAGGCACCTAAATGCCCAAACAAGCGTGTTCCTTGTTCTTCTTCTCCTTTCCGGGTGGCTTGCCGCTTCCAATAGCGGGATCTTTAGTCTTGAGAACGGATCTGACCTCCAGTCAAGCACCAAACGCTGGACGATCAGGGACTTATGCACTTAAAATAGGGAAAACTAGTGTAGGTAAATCTGGCTAGTATATTAACCCTTTCGCGCGCCTCTTATATGAACTATAGTATACAAGTAGAAGTTATTTATAGCTAAAAGGGGGCATTTCTCGCCCTTTTACGAAATCACGGTACTCGTTTTGAACTATCTCTTGTAACAAATCATTTAAGATACCATGGTGATGCAATTGCAACATGAATATGACTGGATTAAACTAGACTTTGATGATTACGAATCGTACTGTAAATGCTAGGTCCCTACAGGCAGTCCGGGATCAGTTGAACTTCGGTAAAAAGGCGCTAAATGCGCCCTTTAAGAGGCTGATTCCTACTGTTCTTTGCACAAACCACTTAAAGGGCGACTTCTGCGCCCTTTTGCCGCGAAAAGGTTAACCAAGATCTTACACTACAACGCTAGTATCCGCTATCTAAAGTTCCTTTTAGTACTTTATACCGGGCCAATATGTCTCTAAGACGTCCCGGACGCGAGGAAGGCCACTTGTGCACTTCAAAGTAAGTTCTGTTCTGATTGATGTTTATCCATATGTACCTACTGCCTACCCATCTCACCGTGCATCCTGCGCATTCCTATATCCCATCCTCGGATAAGATCGGCTCTCACCATCTAGGATCGGACGAACGATCTCGCGATCTTCAACTTTGGCACTTGATCGCCGATCTCGCTCCTGATTGGCGATCTAAGTCTTGATCGGCGATCTTGATCTAGATTGGCGATCTCGATCCTGATTGGTGATCTTCCCAAAGATCGTCGGCCCTCTTCCTCTCGATCGCCGATCTTCAACTTGATCGTTGATCTTCAGCTTGATCACCGGCCCTTCTATATCACCCCGATCCCCACAAATCGCGGCTGATCTCAGTCCGCGTAGCGTTGATCTCCTGAGATGCTACGGCTGCGAAACAGGCTCAAGAGATGCATTAGAGCGCCAAAGGTATACAGTAAATATCAGGTTAAAGACGGTAGTATATGACGCTGTCTCCGCTGATAGAAGCGGGTTATCAGGTTGAAACCCTTTAACCTTAGGTCTCACTCACCGCAGGTACAGCCAGCTTAATGTTCGTATACTTTGCCCTGAAGGATTCCTTCGTCGTGGTTTTGAACTACAACGTCACTCCGCGTGAGAAAGAAGTAAACTGTAAACCGTTGTGAATGATGAATGGAACCGTCCAGTTACAGTGTATGACTGAGATCGGTTGCGGTCCGATCGCGGCCGCCCACTCTTGACCTTCGGCTTCTGGCTTCAAGTCAGTCGCAGGTGACACCGGATCTCAATTCCCTCACCCCATGTCGGTTGAGATCGCCATATCCCGATCCTCCCCGATCGTAAGTCGTCCTTCGGGGGAAATTCCGATGGCACTTCACCACACTACCGACATGCACAGACATAGTAGCAAACTTAGTAGATCCGCGTACAACACGTTCATGCAATTAGAGTAGCCGGCACACATGGATTCTCGTGAGCAGCATCTATGAAGTTGTGGCGGCGCATGAACACGCTCTTTTTGTTTTTCAAGCACGGATTAGAAACCGCAGTAAAATTTTGCAGGTGGGCTAAAGGTGTCAGAGTGGCCGTCGTGTATGTAACTATTGTTGTCATAACTACCATGCCTGTAGTCGTCGGGCTCGGAGGCACCCCAGAGCCATCGTAGCCGGAGATCTTCGGGGCCGTCACAACCAAGTTCGTCGCAGTCGATATTGTAGTCGTGACCAGACTCTGATTCTGATAGACGACTCGTCGTGGCCGTAGTCGTCATATTAGTCTTAATCGTAGTCGTTGTATCCGAACCTTCACTTTTTATTCGAAGTCGCCTGTAGCCCGAGTTGCTAAATGTCTTGGACTATGTGTCGTAGACGCTGACGAAGAACTTCATTGTCAATGTATCTTTAGTCGCCCGCTAAGTGTAACGGGGTACAGGCCAGTATACCCAAGTTACATGAAGAGGAACTGGTCACTCTTCGGAAGGACTGGTACACGGTACCAGAGGCTCTAGGAGCCAACCATTGGATAATTACATAGTTTGTAATAACTGAAGCTTAACCTTACCTATAAATACATTCAGTCTAATACTTACCTTTAACTGGATACTTCGCTCCCTTTGACAAGGGACCTGTGAACTGCCGTTCACTTAGAGTTTGTAAACTCTCGGAAGCCAGCTTCCTCAAGCGCAAGGTGTTGTGTGGTGTCCCGTCACACTAAGAGAAGTCGTCGTAGATAAAGTCGCGCACAGTCGCGCGCAATACCTCAAAACTTATCCCTCCAGAGCTTCCCTGTGTAAATACGGCGTTGTAATATAGGATGTACTCCGGATTTTATTTCATGAAGTGACGAGATAATATGCTTTCATTTGCAGTAATTGGCCGATTCCGGACGGAATCCGGAAATTGCCATGTGGTAAAACAGAAAAACTGGCCACTCATCCAAGTTCATTATTCATTCCGGACGAGAGTGAATAGGTGCACAAAGAGCACAATTGCAATTCAATGAATTAAACTGTCAATTATATTAATTGTAACCAAGCCTGCTCTGTCCAATCAAATCAGCAATTCTGTGCGACAGCTCCGACTCTCGCTCATTCATTCGGCTTTTTTCATCATCTTTCCCTCCAGCACTGTATACTGCTCGCTCTGGTACGTCAGCTATATTCGTCCACCCCATTTGCACCCATGTGGCTCAGTGGAAGAGCGGGGCGCGTAGCCTCCGGTGGCTGGTTCAACCCCAACCTCGGGTCTATTGCTGTTGTAACTTGCAGGTGTGGATCGAAGTGCTGGCAAGCAGCGTCAAACAAGATCACTATCCGTCCACTAGTGCGACCCAGGCGTTCAGCGATCGATGATAGAGCCGCTCGATCGCGGTGCAAGGTATTGAGCTCCAAACGCTTGATAAGCAGACGGGTGTGACGAGCGCACTGCACGCCAGCGTTTGCGCAGCGAAGACGCCTTAACAGTGCCCTTTTTTCCGTCAAATGGGTACAGAAATTCGTTTGCAGTTGAGTCCACCTTGAGAGCAAACGTCCAGAGAGCGTGCTTCCAAGCTTGATACACGTCTTTATCGGCTCGATTTGGCTGCTCATGATTCTCGCACGGCTCTTGGTCAGGTACCTTCATAATATTTACCGCAGCTTTGGCATCAGCACGTTTGTTTTGCTCCTTTTTGCCTTGCACAGTCTAGGGTTTATAAACACAGAGGTCGTTTATAGTACATCCAGGCACGCCGTTGGCCTGTACGTTCGCTCTAACTTTCCGCTCCTCGATGGCACTTGCCATTTTCTCACGGATTTCTATACGTTTCGAGTTGGACAGGGAATTGATATAGCGCTCACGCAACAGGTTCACTATTTGGGAGAATTAACCTAGCGCAGTTGACTTAGCTATAAAGCCATCCACAGCACGAGCTTTCCCACTTTTTCTTGTCTATAAGTAGATTGAAAACGCTGTTAGTAGAGAATAGGTTTTTGCATGGGAACACTAGCTTCTTCAGATTGAGACGAATGCATCTTATCTAATGCCTCGCTGCTTAGCCCAGTTGATTCCAGGCGCTCCTGGAAGACCTTCACTACAGCAACCTCCTGTCCGACCGTACCAGCAGGAGTATCAAGGCCCCGCGGAGCCCTACGCATGCTAAGGCCTTCCTCCACTGCAACACGAACGCTGTGCTATCTCCGCTCGCGTAACCAGCTGCCAGAGTAGTTTCACGTAAATATTTACATTATTATGTAATGGAGCACACTATTTTGGGTTTTGTATGATCTCTTACAGTGTACGACGCATGAAATCCTGACAATTCCAGATATAAGTCGGCACACGATTAACCTAACACTAGATTGGTCCTATTGGTTGAAATACTAAGCAATACTCGCAAAACGCTCTGAAAACGGATGTGATTGGCTGCAAGGATCACCACTAGTCGTTATAGGGATGGGGTCTCCGGATCAAAAGGACTTATCCTACTCCAATAATTAGAGGTTATCTCCCTAGGGGTAGGCCTTGGTATATTTACCTGCACCATGGATCGAGGACAGCGTCCCTCGCTACTGACGGCAAATCGCTGATAGCGAATTAAAAGGAAAATAGCACTATTCAGTATATTAATAGTAGTGAAGACAATCAATCTGTGTTCCAGAGCGCAATGGAGCCACCTGACCAACAAGTTGAGCTTGAAGAGAGCGCACACGCAACGCTAGATCGCTGTTGTGACACAAGACCTACCAACACGCTTCGTGCTTATCTACCAAATCAGCAAGAGTTTAAGGCATGGTGCGATTTGTAAGTTGGAGGAAGTGCAACAGGATTAGCTGACCCGTGTTGACCCATGTTAGCAGAGTGTGCTTCGGTTGAATCGCCCCAGTTAACAGCCAGACGAACAGAAGCAGCACCTGAGGTAAGTTGGTTAAACGCCCCCGTCAATGTGTGAACAGTTGCCCCCACTTGGCTTATCTTGCTGTCAATATGGGGTAACGTTTGCTGATGATGCTGTCTTAAATGATCAATTAAATCTGGAACAACTTCAAAAAATGCATTGTTTGGGGAGATTTGTCTGTGAGCATTCTGGCTTTTAGCTCCACAGAAAAGTCGTTGAACTCTTTTAAACTAAATAGTGGGTGCCACCACAGCTTGTGTGTAGGATGCACCACGCGCAGCAGAACAGCGTCTTAGAGGATAACAATGCGAAGGTAGAGCAGTAGATCCAAGAAACCGCTAGTTGCTACATGTGGTGCTGATTGTTGCGTGAATGCATCCATATAGTTTTCGAGAATGGGGAAACTTCGCGCTGCAGACTCTCTGGCGGAAGAAGTGCAGCACGTTCCAGATAAAATGATCTCCGGTCTGCCGAGAAGCCAGCAAGTGAGCGCATTGCATCGCGTGGTAAAGCCGTAAGGTAACACCCCTCCATAGCCCAGACTTTAGTACTTTGATGTCATACCATTGCTGAGGTTCCAGAAAATACGGAATTTCTTCCTTTTGGATACTCCAGCGAAAGCAAAAATACAAACCGAGCGCTCCAACTGAGCAGACCTCGACATTGCGGTGGCGAATGCAGGAACCGAATTCACGACGGCCGAACTGATTTGTCTTACCCTGTTCCATAACCATGACAAGTGCTCGGCAGTCGCTATAGCCCTCGTGCTCAAGGACTACACTGAACAAGTCAGTCAACTCTAGGTTGCGTGCTGACTCACCTCTTAACAAGCAGGCATGACACAAAAAATGACTCATCCGGTTACGTAAGTCACTTCCAGTGTCGAGATTCATATAGTAGCGAGAGATAGAAAATAAGTCGTCGGTAGTACAGTATCCGTCTAACAGAGATCCAACGCCACAGTCTACGTACTCGCGCTTATTTTTTTCATGTTTTTCGTGTTTTAGAGATGCCAGTAGCGTCTTGATAAGGCTGTTTCGAGGGTGAGGATGCGCATTTTTTTGTGCCTCTGCTCTGTTGATCGCTATACAGATCCGAGATCGAGTTCACATACATCTCCACTTTAGCAACTCCAACTTTTCGATTCGAATTCTTGGCACGAACTTCCCGATCAACCACTTCTTCTCGTAGAAATAGATGCAGTTTAGATGTTGTGACTTGATAACGTGCGGCTTCATTGAAACCCTTTCTATCGCACCATGCCTTAAACTCTTGCTGATTTGGTAGATAAGCACGAAGCGTGTTGGTAGGTCTTGCGTCACGACAGCGATCTAGCGTTGCGTGTGCGCTCTCTTCAAGCTCAACTTGTAGGTCAGGTGGCTCCATTGCGCTCTGGAACACAGATTGATTGTCTTCACTACTATTAATATACTGAATAGTGCTATTTTCCTTTTAATTCGCTATCAGCGATTTGCCGTCAGTAGCTAGAGACGCCGTCCTCGATCCATGGTGCAGGTAAATATACCAAGGCCTACCCCTAGGGAGATAACCTCTAAATAGCATGCAGTGTTGACATGTGAATAGTACCGTGATTTGGTATGGCTTTCGGTACTAGTACAATTAGTCCAATTTTTAGCATGTGATACAGTTTGCGGATAGGACCATGAGCGTCTTTCCAGTCAGGAAGGTGTCACTCTCCAACTCGAGCAGTTAGTATTATGTCGTCAGCGCAATCTCTTAGGCAGCCTCGTTCGACTGCATTTTGTTGCATTGATACCAACGATGACCCTAAAGACCCCGAGAAGCAGCTACTTCTTCTTGAGAACTGGGCTGCCAGGACGACCAAAACTTGGGAGAAGGAGGTCAAACAAGAGGTCAGACGACAGAAGCGAATTGAGACTTCGCTTCGGTTCCGAGCCAAGAAGAAGCAAGAGCTAACGCAACTTCGAGCCGAACGGGACACCTTGGAGCAGGAGGTAAAGCGGCGGCTACAGGCGCTAACCATTAGTGATGATAGTGAACACGACGAGATCAACAGCATCTTCCGTCGCCTTGCCTTCGAGATGTATTTACTCCAGTCGGAAAATCTGCGGTTTCAACAGCAACTTGGTATTTTTGATGCTTTCGTGGCTCAGACCAACACAGCCATCCAGGACATTTCTCCTCCCCAAAGCAAGAGCTCTGTGCCTCTGAGTGTTCGTGAGGTGAGTCAGTCTGCCCCATGGACGACGTGTGTAGCTTCCGTGGGGCCTGGATGGCGCGTACACTTCCCGAATGGTGAGCCGTCGCTCTACTTCAACCCGTTCACTCGTGAAGAGTTCGACTCCAAGCTCGACGGCTGCGATCAGATACTCTCAACGCAGCTCCCAGTTTCTTCCATCATCGGGAGACTGTTTGGCTGAACGGTACGCCACGCACCGCTAATGCGGAGAGAAAAAGACAATTCGTTTCTAGCACACGCGAGGTTCTCGATTCGAGTTGGCTGGGCTTTAGAGGAGGCTGACGCGTTTACGGTTAAGGTGTCAGTGGATGCAGTGGATGTTCTCTATGTCGCCCCAGATGGGAGTCGTCCGCAACGTCGACTTGTGAACATGCAAGTGTTGCAGGACAGGGACAGAGAATCTTTCATCATGGTGTGCAACATCCCCGGTCGAACGCACACGAGATACTTCCAACTACTTCGGCGAGTTCCGGTTAAAGAAGCAAACGGTAAGCGATCTAATTAGTACCAAATGGTCATCGCAGTTACACGAACCATCTTGCTCAATCGCCTCGCGAAACAACCTCAGCCCGATGTCGAGTGGATTCAAGAAGGAGGAGTGTGCGTAAAGTTCACCCAAATGGACGAAACTACCCTCGATGTAAGCTTTGATTATTGGGCTCCTTGCGAGAGTGAGCGGCATGCCCAGCACTATTCGTTCTGTGGGCAGAGTCAGCGTGTCAATGGTCTCGGTTGATCGTGCCGCTGAATCTTCTTGGCTCCGCATAGAAGGAGTAATTATGTTCACCTTGCTGCTTCGAATTAACCACCTAGTACTTACGTGCTAACCTATTCCAGATTTGTTACAATTCCAAATGCATGTACCACTTACCGAATACGTACATATATATTATTGCCTTCAGTGGCATGATTTGGTATATAGCGAGTTGATATCATGTACTGGTCCATGAAAAGTTGCTTTCTTCATCGACTCGCATAAGATGACTTTGTTGACCTATCGCGAGTCACAATCGCCGATAAGGAATCACATCTTACGCAGCGAACAGCAGTCCCACGAGTACCCTCGAGAATTGCTATATCTCGGAGCTTACATGTTGCTTGTGAACGACGCTACTCGATACGAGGTACAGCTAAAGTCTTATGAAACAAGGGCACAGACAGTAGTATAACCTCTTGGAGTTCTGCCATTCACTTGAAAAATCAAATGGTTCTACAGAAAGCTTAGGAGATACTCGCTAACAATGCATCCGCCTAAGATCGAAGATCTCGCACTCGATAGCGACGTCCTTACGGTCAATGAAAAGGCAAAGCGATGTCTGCCCGGCATCATATCGCTCGAGAATTTTATATACTAGACAGCCACAATTGAATTTGACGAGCAAAGACAACCATGAACCGTGAAGATACGATCCCTAAAGTGAAGCTGTCCAAGATGCTACGAGCCGCATTGATTCAAGAGGCTGAGACTGTCGTGCGCGAAACGGTCCAAGCGAATGAGGCTTTCCTTCATGACGGTTCTCGGTTTCCTCCTTTCGACTGGCGATTCGTACGTGCGAAGCAAGGATTGAATGTGTATTGTCAACGACCACGACCGACGGGAAGCTCTTACTTGATGATTCGTCACTAACGCCATCTGACTCTTCATTGAAATCTACCGCAACCTGCGACGAAGCGGCCTTGGTTTCTTGCATACCCTTGCGTACTATTTCCCGCCATGACTCTAGCGCCCCGTAGAATTTAAGGCTAGATAGTTGAGAAGGGTAATCCAATACTGGTTCAAACGCAGCTTTCGCGTAACAGTATTTTTCTTCCGAAGACAGAACGACAGCGTTCGCACGCTCACGACGCCGCATATTAACGTAGATCACGCGGCAGTTAGACTGGCGGGATCTATCAGGCTTCTCCACCGAGCGGTACGGGTCCTCCCCACCTGAATTTTGGGCATCTGGCTCCACTTGCGCTTCCTACAAAGATTCTAGTTCTGCCTCAGCGCCGTAGGTTGCTTCGTGTTGTTTCAACGCCGTGTTTTGCTGCAGGATCATCGTCGTAGTCTGGGTGTTGAGTATCGCCGTCATCCGAGGGTGTATCGGCCGTAACTTTCAGTTTGTATTGAACTGACTGAAGCATCGCTATTCCACGGCTAAATGTGTCATCGACCTTCGCCATTTCTGTCATGCTCCAGCGTGATCGAATACTCGATGCCGGCATTTTTTGAAACTGGTGTTCGCGAGCAGCGATGTACATTAGATGCTGGCAAGGTAGATGGTAGGTACAGTAGAATAGACAGGTGCACGTCCGTTCGAAGTCGTTACACTGGTACACGTTTCCTTGTGTACTTATTTCCCATTGACCCACGTCAGACATGCGTTTCGCAAGTGTGCTCTCGGCCAAATACACCATGAAATAATCCCACTGGCTGCGCACTTTCGCCAGTGTTTCGTCGTACATGTGCGTCGCCATAAGTGAAAGAAACGTAGGGACCCTCACTGGTTGGCAATTCGTAGTGAAGTGCTTGCGCATGGCAGCAATCTGCTGTCGAATTGTTGACTGGTGTGACAGCAGGCCACAAATTGTGAAACCAATCCGCGGTCTTCCCAAGGAGGAGCTTTAGCTGGTTCCAATTGGACTCGATGCGGTTGGTCGTTGTATTCCCGGCGGTGAAAAATTTTCCGCGAGCGAGGTTCGCCTACATCGAGCTGCATGTTTTCCGGTTTTCCGGAAAATACGCCAGCAGCTTGGGACACTCTTCTTCACACGCTCGAGTAAACACGTCGACTTCAGCATCAAACTTCGACTGTGAGTTGCTGGAGGCAATGAGAGCGCCCAGAGAGTGGGAAAACAATATAGCAACATAGTAAGCAACATAGTAAGTAACATAGTGAGCAACATAGTGAGCAACACGGTAAGCAACACAACATAGAAGATACTTACAAGTAAATCAGCTTCACGAAAGCAGTCTCCATCGTATCTCTTTGGGCCATCTTCAGATCAAATTTGGGTCGCCGGCAGACCTTCCTCCAATATGTCAACGCGTGAAATTGACGCAAAAGTATCTTGGAGCTCGGGAAAGCTTTCTCGAGAACCCGCCATACGACAAAATCCTTATCGATCACGACAGTTTGGACACTGCGCCAACTTGGGTTCTTACGCTTGAAAAAATCGATGATGTACTCCATCGTAGCTGCCTTCTGATCAAGAGCAAGGAAATCGACGACTGGAGTTCTTCTCCCGGTTGCTGATGTAACAACAAGACTGCCTATTAAGTTTGTATCATGTTAGCTTCGACAGATTAAAATAAATAAATTGACATGTACATACCTAAATGGTACCCCAGGTTGCTGGTTCCATGGGTCCAGTCCATGACCAAGCTGTCCCCCCAATTCTCGAAGCATGTTTTTTAATTGACGTTTGCATCGCAATGATGCCTGTGATGTCAAGCTGATCCTGGACTAGAAGTACGTCATTTCCTTTGTCCTCGTCGGCAAAACTGTCCAGAATAACCTTGGACCTCTTAGTACTGGAATCGCCGAGCACTTGTCGCACAATTTATTTCGTTAGCTTGTCCGACAAGTATCGGTAAATGTCAGCCGTGCGCGTCTTCATCTCAGTCAAAAGACCAAGTTCTTTGCGAACTTGCGGGGTGAGCGGCATCGACTTCGCCCCATGATAGGAGTCGTAACCTTTGTGCAAGGGCTCATACCGAGTGGCGATGGAAGATACTTACGAAGAGACTGTGTCACGGTTTCTGAGGGACTGGCATAATTCTACTATGCCTTCCACTGAGTCGCCAGTAGAATCAAGCGCGGTGTGGCTTGAATCCCCAAAGCAACGAGACGGAACATCATGTGGCGTGCTGTGTACTGCGCAGGCGTATGCAATGTTATGAGACAGCTTCAGCTTTACCAGAACTACAGTCACTCGTGACGATGTTGCAGTCATGATACTCAAAATTCTATGGATGATTCTCTCGCAGTCTGACGTGACGACTCGATCCAACAAACTAGATCGAGCAGTACATGCTACGGATAAGGCTTTACTTGCAACACTTATGAAGTTAAAATAAAGCTAATTGTTTTTACACATCAACGAATACATTAACGGGTTTCTGCCGTGTGATATCACTAACCGGTTAGTGCTTATCAAGTATAATACTGCAGCATTCCTCCAACATCAAATGGTATGACATCACATAGCCTCCATCCAAAGTAGCGGCCCCAACTGTGATAGCTAGGCGTGTTGCATCACCTTTCTCTTCGGCGAGCATAGAGGCGAGCTCGTCACGAGCTTCGATTAGCTTCTCGGAGTGCTTCGTCAGCATCTGCAACTTCTCCTCCATGCGCTCGATTTGCCGGAGTTTAGAGCGCAATAGCTCCTTGCACAGCCGCGCGTTGTGAGCTCGAGAGTAGCGATGACGTGTGGTAGTAGAGGGTGAAGGCACTGCAGCCGTTCTATGTCCAGTAGTCATGCTGATCGAAGTGGTTGCCTCTGTGTTGTCTTGGTTCATGTGTCGCTCCAGTCTCTTTACAATCACTGCAGATGTGCCTTTGCCTACTTCAAATTTTGTCAAAGTATCACCGTAACTTTCATGGATTCTGAAATATATCACGAATATCTTACGGTGAACCCTTTTAGTGTTGTTTCTTGTGGCACTCGTTGTGGCGCTGCAAGCCTATTGTGTTGCCGCAAGAGCTGTCGTGACGTTGTAGTTGTGTTGCAGGAGCGCCGTTCCTCGTCGATGACCACAGGGAACCCGCTTCTTGCTTCCCCAACAATCGCACAGAAAAGCTTCACCATCTTATCTCGATCTGGAATCAGGAAAAAGGGAGGGAAGCCAAACGGTTATTTATCACCACCAGCCTTAAAACCAGGCGAATTTGCAGCAGACACCTCACTATTATTTTTAACCAATGGAAGGTGAATATAATTATAGGTATTCCGCAATGTGCCGTTCCTCTTCGTCGAGTCCACTTTTGTTCACACATTTTCCACAAATTCCAATAGGGGGGTTCACACTGCGGTTCCGGCATACCTTAAGTTGGCTAGGTTCGCACTATTCCGGAAATTGACAGAAAAGAGGCAAAATATACCACCTGCTGGTGTATATTTTGGGGGCAGCTGGTATGCATATGCTAAAGTTTTATGGCCCGGAATAGCTCCGTTGTAACGGGGTACAAGCCCCAAGTGTACCCAGGTTACATGAAGAGTAACTAGGTTACTCTTCGGAAGGACTGGTACATGGTACCAGTGGCTCCAGGAGCCAACCATTGGATAATTACATAGCTTCACTATAGGTGACTTATAGTTTGTATTAGCTCAAGCTTAACCTTACCTATAAATACATTCAGTCTTCAGCGTACCTTTAACTGGTTACTCCTCTCAGACCAGCGACACGTGAACTGCCGTTCTCTTAGAGTTTGTATACTCTCGGAAGCTCTTACTTCCTCAAGCGCAAGGTGCTATGTGGCCCCGTCACATCCGTGATAGCATGACGGAGTGGATGTGTAGACACTATGCCGGTTCAGGACAGTGTGAACTGGCTCAATACCTCCGCTACCATGAGCCGGCAAAACCTACAGGAACGACACGGCCGCGATCAAGCCCGTTTGCTTGAAATTTTCCTGTCTGCTGACAGCGAAAGTCTATTTCTAAAGGACGCTGCGCTAAATGACCGGAGATCTATCCGTTTGGACACTTACATCGGATCTAGCAAAATGTGGAAATGTACAGGACATCAGTGCTCGTGGTTTGTAAATTTAGGCTTGCGTCGGGGTAAAAATCAGAAAAAGGCAAAGCTAAGTGCGATTCCTCCTGGCGCATGGTTCGTCAGCGACATGCACTGACTGCACCGCGATCTATGCGATGCTGTACCAGAGCTCTCAGCAGATCAAATCCAATGTCTAAGTGGCTTCCTCGCTGCAATTGTTCCTGGCCGAGATACATCGCTACTACATGTGGTGGAATCTGTCGAAGCTTTTAACAGCCTCGACTTGAGTGGCCAACCTGCAACTGTATATCGAGCAATTGCAGCTGAACTGGCTGCTCGAGCTTTAGAGGCCGAAAAACACGTTGGGAACGATACTTTAGTTGGGTTCTTAAAAAAAATTGAATCGCTAAATCCGACTCGCGAGTGTGCTGTCAACTTGACAACAAGGGTCGATTCTTTCGTGGTTTTATGGGTATAGGTCCCGTCAATTCTCGCAAAGAACATCTTCTACATGTATATGAAATTGATGGTACCCACATGAAACATCCGAGTTACAATGACATTTGTATCACGTTAGTTGGAAAAGATGCAAATAAAGGACACGTACTCATGGCGGATTCGTGCCCAAACAATCCAAGTGGAACTTTTCATGGTTCTTGGCAAACTGTATAGCGGCTGGAGTAGATCTGGCGAAATCTGCCCTTTTCTCAGATCGTGGGTTTCAGCTAGACGCGCAAAAATTGCTATCGCAATTGGGACTTGAAGTTCACCTAAAATTCTGCACGCTCCATATTGTGTTCAACGTGTGTCACCGGTTTAAGGCCGTCGATCCGGACATTAAACGAGTTAAATCATTCGTTTATGAGTTACAAGCATGTAGTTCTCGCCGCGGTTATGACTCAGTGCTTAACGAAATTCGAGGTGAATTCACTTTTCCTATCCATGCCGGGACGGATAAGGAAGAGTTTGTAGCTAATTATCGTCGTAAGACCCACCCCACAAGCTGGTCTCGCTTCGGCAACTTGTCGAATGACGAAGAAAACATTTCTTATATTAATAAGTACTGGGAGTGCGTACCGTCATACGGTTCACGCTCCATATGGAATACGTACGACCAGTGGCGCGAAAGAAGAAAATAACGCTCTACTGTGGGATATTTGAGGAACAGTCAGGTTCCATCTGCTTTCGTACGGATCTGCTTGCGTGTCTTAGCCGTAGTAGCTGAAAACGAGCAGACTTCTATTAAGTGGGTCAATAATAAGCACGACATTACTCCAAAAGCAAAGCAAATGTACGAGGAAGAGCTGCACACATCCACCATGCTGAAGTTGATAAGATCTCCACCAAGAGGATATTTGGTTGAGCAGTACTACGATAATCTGACGACCTCGACAGGCCACACGGTGCGTGCCTCACGTTCCTTTCGAGTGACCTTAGACAGCATTGTTTGCGCACGCTGCGCGACGAAAGAGCTGCAGCTGATTCCTGTCGACACTTGATCGCTGCTATTTACAAGGAAAAAAATAAAAAAGCAGCATAAGCATTGATGGTGAGCTGCAGCGAAGCTTTCACAAAGCATACATTGTAACTACGTACCACGCAGCTTTTGCGGATGTAGCCATCACGGTACCAATTGAATCTGAGCTTAGTGATGAGGTCCAGATGCACCCCCCGCCACGATATCGCAAAGCAGGACGCAGAAGTACTTGCCGTTGTCGACCTCTGTGTAGATGCTGCCCGTCTTGAAGATCGAGCTCGAGATAATGCCGTGGTGCAGCATCTCGTACATGAGCGGAGGCGACAGCGAGTTGTTGAGCACTGATTCGATCTTCTTCCAGCTTCTTCAGACAGTACGACAGCAGCAGCGTGTCCGGGCCCACCACTGAGCTGTCTGCTGCCATCAGGCACGGCGATGAGTACTTCTGGAAGAAGTTACCGCTGTAGTACCAGCTATCGGTATCCCAGTCCGACCAGTTGCCCATGATATCTTACTGCAACGAACGCAGCCTGTCCGACCTAGGCCAATCTACGGTGATGGCTACGGACAGGATAGAAGTCCACCTCGAAGTCCTCCTCGGGGTCCACGAACGACCACGTTGGGATCGTCGTCACTTGACCCACCATGGGACCGCGCGTGGCTCAGCGCATTGCCATCGCCCCAGGACTCGTCGTCTTGGTCGGAGACCCAGTCGTCGACTCGATCTGGTGTGGCGGTGCAGTACACCCACCGATTCACAAGTGGTGCCTGGTGTGCATCCTGGCGCAGTCGTCTTGTGCGACAACATTTTGCTCATTCGTTTTTAGTGCCGTCTATTGGTCAAAAATAATAGTGAGGTGTCTGCTGCAAACTCGCCTGGTTTTGAGGTTGGTGGTGATAAATATCCAAGCCAAACGGCGCTGTCTGCCCCGGAACAGATAGGTAACATGAACCGGTAATAACATGACTGAAAAGTATGGACCTATGATAGAAAGAATGTTGATTGAGTGAGTATATGCGAGCACGTATATAGACTAACAGGAAAAGAAAGGTGGATTGATCCAACTAACAGCATTGTCAACATCGTAGCCATTTCCGACCTTTCCTTTCATCAAGAACATGCCTTGCCCTTGGCTGCAAACTATAGAGAACATGATGAGCACTGGCTACGATGCACGTAACAAGTATAACTGCTTACTAAAACATATTATTTTTTAAGATGATGCATGTGGTTAAAGCAGTCTCTTCGGTAATGGAGCGGTTCCAGCAGCCCTTTGAAGCTGTTTGAATCCTAGACTGTTGGCCTCTTTGATTTGAATGTAGCATCAGCCTGTAAGAAGTACGAACACAACATATTTGTCTTTTCTCCTTTCAGCTTACTTTCGCATCTTCGACCCGCACCATCCTTAATTTATGTCATGGTGCGCTTTCTACTTAAAAAAATGCATCCTGTAGAATCGAATCATGCATTTGAGTAAATAATGATAAACCATATTCATTAATAAGAGGAACGTGCATGATCGTCGAGCGGGTGACTTTTCGGGCGCCTCTTTTCTTGAGAACTTTTTTTTTTCGTAGTGTGATGCAATTACTTTGAAGTACGCTTTTTTCTTCTGAGATTTGATAGTTTCATTCTGGGATAGGAAGCGACGAAGTGCTGGATACCGGTATCACAGCCCGACCAGATTTATTTCGAGAGCGCTGTCTGTCGTGCACCAACCGGTAATGACAGATAACAATAGCCGGTAATGACAAGAAAGAAAGTGACAAATGATTGAATGAACCCAAGAAAAGGCCGAAAATGTATGAGGGTTAACAAGAAAAAATATCGATTGATTGATTCGGTACATCTAGCAACCTTTTCAATATCTCGAACCATTTCCGAATTTACAACGTTTGCTCTCGTCCCTGCCTGCTCAAAAACCTACATATAGCTGTAATGGTCACCACGATTGAAATCTGAGATGGTCAAGAATTTTCATTGCAGAAATTCTACACTCGCAGATGCTGCGGCTGCGAAGCAGGCGCAGGGAATGCGTTAAGTGGCGTTGGCTTAAGACCAATGGTAATTCGCATCCAAGATATAATCCTCTTGTCTTTATAAAGTGGCAATTGTCCGGATTCCACAGCAACAAATTCTCTGAAATTTATTTCAGTTGGTGTTTCAATTTCCGTAAACTAATAACTCGGGATATTTATATCCGAGAAACCTCATATATTTATGACGAGGAGTACACAAATACAGTGAGACAGTACCATGATCGTCATGGACATCTATACCTGTGTTGAATTAATAAACTATACAAATGTTACCTGTGTCGTCGCCCTCGCGCTTAAGTGTACCTATTTTATTATGGAATGTTGCACGAACAATTCGCGGAAACTAATACCTGTCTGAATGGCGGGTAAATGCGGGCGATAAGTTTTCTCAGGTCCGTAAGTGTCGTTTTCTTCCTGACGCTGACAGAAGATCTTACATACGCCCTTGTAGGCGAGATCACTTTAGATGACAGAAAGTTACCAGGCTGTGCGCCGTTCGAGTAGTCCATATTGGGGCACGAAGCTCTCATGTTTTCGATGAAGATCCTTTAAATATTCCAACCGGGAGATGATCTTCAACCTTACAACTTTGTGACCTTTGCTCTTGCCCAACTTGCTTCTCAGACAAAACAAAACCCACCACGCTAAAGAGCGTAAGTAGCTGAGCAAATTTGGTGTGCCGAATGGCTACTTAACCCCGTAGAAAACTAAATAACCTATACGCACAGACTTTTGCTACTGTAAGAATAATGGGCGCAATCGTTCGCATTAATAGCGCTAGAAACGTTTCTAGGGGAAACTAGTGCACATAATTATGGCTGTAACATGTACCGGAGCTTGTATACGGTTACTGTAGTACTTAAATGTGGTGATTCAGTAATGCAGGATATGCCTCACTACAGGAAATCCCAACCTTCACATAGATTTTGTCTACCAATGGGTAGGAAATCTTTACAGTAGCATTAAAAAAATGATGATAAATTTCAGAGCTTCTTCGGGCGAAGCACGACTTTGTATTTATAATAACAAATTGCTTTTAAAACAATGTTTTCTTTTTTCTTTTATGACATTCGAAACCATCCTAGCCTTCGCGAAGCCCTAGTTTGCGTACTAGATTGCGTACTACGACTAATTTAACACTGATGCCGCTCGACACCGGGGATTGCTTTAATCCGTATGCAGTGCTAAGCTTGACTTAACTCTCGTGTTACCGGTTCCTGTAGACTGCTGCAGTGAACCTGTTTAATCTGCAATGCATCGGTAGCCACAGCGGAGATGACCCACCACAGGTGTCAACTTGTATACATGCACTGTTTGATATTCTCGAGGAGCGGGGCTCAAAGAGGAGCCATTAATAATGTCGTACATGATACATTCATTATGCTCTAAACATGGACATTTAATCATATGTACTCCCTCTGTCCGGAAATATAGGGCCAGGTCGCACTTAAGCATGTCCGGAAATAGAAGGCCACCTGATTTACTTAAAAATGTATTTGTTCGATTAGGTGCGTGTCGATGAGACGAAAAATCCAAAAATAATCGTACCTATGGAGGAAGTGGTGAATTCATGCAGTTATTTGAGCCGCTGCACTCTGCAGACGTTCACAGCTCGAGCCTACCCAGCTAAGCATGAAACGTTGGAAAACAAGATTGGCAATGGTGCCTCGAACCCACTACTGGAGCTACAGCGAGCCGTCAATCGTCTGACAAAGATCGCAAACTGGAATGGAGCAATTGACGACAGTCGTAAGCGTGCTATGCCACAGAAAGCAGGGCCTGCAGAAAAGAAGGCTCGCGTGGCCTATGCAAACGTAATCATAGAGCGACCGTCAAAGAAACTTTTCCGCCAGGCAAGAAAAGTGTAGTATGATCCGGAGCGATTATCCCTTCTGACCTGCTCTATTTGCGAGGCTAGCGGTCGAGATGGTCATGGGCACAACGCAAAGTTTCACAAACGCCACCAAGATCTCTTCGATCGAGTGTCTGTAGTTCAGGATGAGGGGACGTCGGAGTAGCAATGACGCCATACGCCTGCAGACAAGCTGTGCTCGCTGCTGGACTCCGGAGCGTCACATCACCTGGCTGGCTGCACAGAGACATTGCTGAATAGGAAGCCGACAGCGCCACTTGTATTTACCGCATCGAATGAATCGGTCGTGTAAGCGACCGCAAAGGGGTCAGTGACGGTGTGTGGCGTCGTGTCGGGAACTGGAAACGCTCCGCGGAAGACGCAACGCAATCGTCAGGACGTGTATTTTGTACCTGAGCTACCGCTAACTCTAATATCTGCCAGTAAACTGGATGCTGTGGGATACTCGATCCTGATTCACAATGGGAGCTGCACCGCACGAAGTTGAGCAACCAATCAATTTGTAATTGTGGCTTTAGAGAAAAACGGAGCCTACACAATGTCATCCGGTAGTGGAAGCATTGGACCGACATGTTGTCTAAGCACCTCCGGCAGCGATACATTGATGAACTGGCTTCGGCGCCTAGGGCACATCAGCACGAAGACCATCCGCCGGATTACTCGTCTTGGCGCTGTGTACGGCTTGCTCCTGACTGACACGGATGCGGGCACGTGCGAGGCATGTTTACACGGGGAAACAACGCGAAACCCGATACGCAGAATCAGTACGGCATCTGGGACCACCGCGGATTCAAGTGCCATTTTGATCTCTGCGCCTTGCCGTCGGTCTATTTATGGGAAGCCCTATCTGATGTTGGGGTCATGGAAATTTTTTATGGTGCTATTTCTTACGCCACAAAAGTGACGCGGCGTCATCCATCGAAGCGTTCTTGGAGTACCTCGAGAGACGACGCCAAACCAATCCGAGTGACCTCAAAGTTGGGCGCCCTCAAAATTGTGCGCACTGGCAGCGGCGGTGAATTCACGAGCCAAGACTTTCGAGAGTTGTGCCTGAAGCGTGGCTTGCGGTTTCAGACCACGCACGCTTATATTCTCATGACTCACCCAGAAATGGTCGATGCAGTAGCAAAGGTGGAGGAAAAGCACAAACGGGCCTCTGGAGCGTATTGCTAAGGTACAGAGAACGCGCTGAGAAGAAAAGGCTGAAGAAAGAGCTTGGCGCAAAGAAGAAGGCGGAGCGAGAGTAAAAGAAGATTGAACGAGCTCAAGTAGCTGCAGCCAAGCTAGCGGAGAAGGAGAAAAAGGCCGCCGAAAAGAAAAAAGCACAACAGGAGATGGCTGCGCAGAAACTCGCCTCACAGGGCAAACCAAAGCAGAGAAGCCAAACATATTCAACCCCAACATCGTCATTAGTTTCCCCCACTCCTGAAGCTATTCGTGCTGCGGATACCAGCGCCGTTTTGGCCAGGAGAACTTTACACGCAGCCTTCTGAATCATCTGAATACCTTGTAAGCCTGTAAATATACTAGTTTTGTATGGTGTAACCATTTTTCGATTGGAGTACACTTTGAAAAAGTGAAGAACCTATACTTAAATCAAGTTTTTTTTTGCAATTTTAAGTGCAAATATTACCCTGATTTTACAGCGGTCCCAAATCTACAAAGTTTTATGCTAGCCTATCTATAAACTGCAGAATCTTGCCCCGTGTCATATGTCAGCGATAGAGCTCTATGATTGGAAGAACATATCTAAATAGCATCTTCCAACTATTCCTAGAAAAAAGTTATGACCAGCAACGTCGGTGCACTTAAAGTTTGTCGCGGAGTGTATGATATTCAAGGTTAGTTTCCAAGGCACTTGTTGGTTTATTTTTGTGCGTTTCTTAACTCAAACTTTCAAGTTTAAACAGTTCGGGATCTTATCTTTCGATTGATACATAGATAACTTCGTTTGCCCCAATAGTTTCTGATTTATTTAATATTTTATGTGGCACCTTTGCAATGTCAACGAGAATCATCACCGGAGCGCTGTACTACAGTGGTGCACCTCTCATTCGGCACCGGTATAAACGTATAATTCAGGATAATAAATTCCAATTTGAGCTCATTTAATGTCCTAAAACATCCTAAAACATGATGAGCTCAAGGATTAGATATGGTCCGCCCTGCCGAATTAGAGGTGCACAACTGTAAACGACGCCGTCTGCCCAGGGCTTCATATCATCGGCCTTTTTCAGGGTATCTGTGATCCTGATACACAACGCAATCGCGTCGGAGTGAAGATCTCCAGGTATTGACACTGTGCCACGGCGATATCAGTATCATATCAGAAAAAAAGATACCGTATTCGAATATTAAGATATATTTTTTAGTATCGTTAGCGCTTTCGTGGTTACCCCGCACTTGCGATCGAAGCGCGCGAGTTATCAGCATGGGAAGTCGCCACTGCCTGCCTCGACAGTCCATAACGCAAGACTAACTGATTCAATAGAGTTGACGTCCACCGCTCATTATTTAACACGGCGAACGATCGATATCTCAAGCCATGAATACATGTATGCTTGTGTACAGTTATATGCAACTTCAACATGTGGCTGTCTTGGCTGCTCTTGGTTTCACCAAGCGAGACGTTGAACAAGAGCTGCAAAGCTGACAAAGTCAGCCCGAAACAGGATCCAGGTCGAGCTATGCAATCGAGGGCAGACGCAGGGCTTCATATCAACCAGAGATACCATATCAATATTCGAGTACCGTATTCGATGATACGTGGTATCACTATCCGATGGATGATACAGCATAGTCAACAAGATCAGGATCACAGATCCCCCACTCCGACTAGAATATTTACTGATGACACAATATCAGATATCCGCACAAAATCTCTTTTCTGTTTTCTTTACCTAGTGTGATTTGGTGAAACCAAGGCTCTGAACATAGCCACTTTTAGCTATTTGTGCTAACAATAAGCAAACCTATCAGTTTCTCTCTCGAGTCGACAGCTTAATGCTACCGACAACAAATGAGCTGGAAGACGGTATCTCTGGTCAACCGCTTATATAGGCAAGTGACATATTAATCAACTCGAGAGAGAAGGAAGGCAGTGCTGATTGTTGGGGTGGGTGGGACTGGGATATAGACTGCTCCATTACATGGTTATTATTGGCCCTAGACACTAACAAACAGTTAGTGCTGTTGACAAACTGTAAATAAATTAGTTGCAATCCAAATGGAGAAGTTTAATCTAGATAGTGACCGCCTCATCTGCAACCAGGTATGCGGACGTAAGGCGGTCAAGCACCACTACCTATCGCGTTGGAAGCGTCTGAAACAATCTGGTAATACGTTTGTACCAAATTTATAGACAAAAACTAATGTTTTAGCTAGATTTTAAATGGCACTAAGGTGTTACCTACAGTCACTACAAGCGAACATGCTATCAACATGTACAACAACTGCACATGTTAGTGTATATGATCAGACTGCTGGAATACCGCTTTCTATAAAGCGTCCCACAGAGTGCTTTCAATCCCGGATGTCCTGTGAGACCTTTCACTCGCATAATATGATGCATAAGAACCTAAAAACCCCAGACACCGCGTGAACGATCTGCGGGCGGAAATGCTGTGTTTTATGAAGTCCGATTGGTTACAATAGCGAGCGCAAATTTCGGTAAGATACCGAGCCAGGAGGACCCATTTCGATCGGTTGTGATCAAGTGGGCGACGGCAAATTTCGGGCCGTTCATGACGCGCCGAGATTTTTTGTACCTCGAATCGATGGGCATAGCGTTCGATTCAGACGGGGAGCGGGTGTTCTACAACCTCATTCACTCCATCCAATTGGACGAGTATCCGCCACTGGACCACCTCAATATTATCCGAGCTAGCACGTCAATCTGCTATATTGTCCGCCAGCTCAATAGCGTCAGCGTCGAGTTGTTCAGTCGAGGTTTCGCTGAGCTTCGCGGCGAAATGATGGAGAGCCACGGCATCGCCATACTCGGCCAGAACGTGGCGTCGTGCGCTGGCGTCGTGGAGTGCTCGAACCTCAAGAAGCTGAGCTGGTTGATGTCTCGTCGTCGGCGCAGCGATGCGTCGGGTATCGCTCACGCGAGCGGGTGCGGCGTGTGCCACAAGTCGCTCAAGAGCGTGGGCTCGCTGCTGCAGGCTCCGTCGGGATGCCCGGTTTGCCGTTGCGTTATGTGTAGCAAGTGCAGCATCCAGAAGAAACTCACGGTCGACACGTCCAAAGGGATCACACTGAAGAACTTCTCCTTCTGCCTCTCGCGCCGAACGCCGCGTCCTCGACGGTGCCGTCAATGCAACCTGTAGCCACCACGAGCGGCACGTGGGACGGTTTGATATCAGCCAACACGCTATCGTCGAGTAATGAGAACGATCCAGCGTTGCTGCTACTGCTATGAATGTTGCTGCTTATCTCTTCTTCTTCGACCGGATCGTCGTAGAACGGCGGTCGTCCGGATGCCGCGGCCTGTTCCATGGCTGTTGCGGACAACAGTCTCGGCCGACTTGGTTCCTTCTCGTCGTGGGACTGACTGTGGGGTTTACCGCGTCTGGATCGGAAGACGCGCACCTTCTCCTTGGTCTTGACGTGCTTCCACTGGTCGTGCGGCAGGTGACGCTTGTTGGTGACGAACGACTCGTACGTCTGCAGCGTTTCGGCGACGATGCTGTCGGCCATGTCAACCAGGGCTTGCTGCTGTGCAGCGGATATGTGCACGCGTTCGGGCACGACGCCCGGCGCCAGGATGCACTTGGTCATTGGCTTCGGTTTTTGACACAAGTCGAGTAATGATGCCTTCGGGGCCATGCGTACTCGCTCGCTGAGGTGACGAAGCTCCTTGTCTTGACTCTGTCAGCATGGATGCATAGGCACACGCCTTGTCTCCGGTAGAAAATTCGTGACCCATCTTGTCGCCGCGTTGTAGTTGCACTGCCCGCCAAAAGTGTTTTGAAAACACCCCACCGCCTTCGACGATCTTCCCGATGCCGTGGCAGCGTGAGATGTTATCGCTTGCACAACGTTCGTTGCACTACGGGATTACAAATATGAAGGTGTCCGGTGGCTTTCGAGGTCTCATCTGTCTTCGAGGTGTCGGTACTACATGGCGGCCCGCAGTCGGCGCGCATAGAGCGGCTAAGATGGACGGCGCCGTCGGTGAAGCGTTGCAGCGGGTGTACATGTATCCATACTGTAAGATCGATCCAAATTGTTCGACTGCAATCCAATTGCACTGTGTCTTCTGCACATCGATTCAAGTCGACGTCTCGAGCTCTTCCGGCGTGTGAGGTTGATGAGTCCTTCTCGGCGAAGTGTTGCTCGGTACTTCGAAGTATTAAATATTGATTAAGCAGAACGGCAGACACTTGTCAACGGCACAAGTGCTTGTCGAGAAGCGAAAATAATGTCGGGCAAAAAGATCGGTAGGCGTTCACGGAATCGAGAACAATTTGAAGTCGTTCGTTGCTAGCAGCAACTTGGTACTATCCAGCAATGAACGACTTCAACTTGTTGAACATCATGTTCGGTGCGGACAGTGTCCGCCGGACACAGGCTTTGTTCCGATGTCTGCCGAGGGTCTCCATTGCACTTGCTGGGAACTCAGTCGTCGTGGTTACACTGTACATTTATCCGCTAGATTGGCGATGTTGACGCTTGAAGATAACATGCCACAGTATTTCTTCCTGCCACGTCTGCCATTGCGCTCGACGACATCTTTGGAATCGTGCTCATGCCGATGCTGCAATTTCAACAGCAATGACAACATTCTACACTCGAAGTAGAGTTATCCAAAAATCGGCGGGATTCTAAAACTTGCACGACGTCCAACTTTTTTAAAGATAAATTGGAGAAGTGCTCTCTTCAATAATACTTAAGTTCATGTACTACGTACCAAACTTCATGGAAATAGATAATTCGATTCTTTTTTTTTACGGTTGCGATCTCCGCACGGCTGCCGACGCGAGTTCCCATGCCGACAGCTCCTTGGCCTCAATGACACACGATAGACAGAATGTGAAGCTCTTTTGCAGGATCTCCTTGGTCACGTCGATCGTGAGTTTCTTCTGAACGCTGCACTTGTTGCACGTCAAGCACCGACAGATTGTGCACCCGGACGGCGACTGAAGAAGACCGAGCTTCTTCAGGGATTTATGACATACGCTGCAATCTGTCCCGGTCAAAGGACTCGCCGTATCGCTTCGTCGCACCATCCAGCTCAACTTCTTGAGGTTCGAACATTCCACGTATCCTGCGCAGGCAGAGACGTTGTGGGCCAGCATGAGGATGCCGTAACTCTCCATCATGTCTCCGCGCGGGTCGACGAAGCCTCGACAGAACATCTCTACAGTGTTGCCTTGGAGCTGCCGTGCGATGTAGCAGGTCGACATTTGTACACGGATGATATTGTGGCGTTTGTCTAGAGGCGGACAGTCGTCCAGCTCGATGGAATAGATAAGGTTGTAGAAGATTTTCTCGCCGTCTGAGTCGAACGCCATGCCCATCGATTCGACGTATAGGAAATCTCGTCGTGTAGTAAACGCCCCGTAGTTACCCGTTGACCACTTGATGGTCACGGATCGGAACGGGTCCTCTTTACTAGGTAATTGCAGCGTCGCCAATACTTTTCGATCGTCAAATACGTCGTTGTGGACATATGAGTTGCGGGTGATCCAGGATTTTCTGGTATTAGCGAACGCGCCGAACGCCACGTCTTCCACTGTGCCGTCGATGACCCCAGTGGCGATGACGAGTGGAACGTGAGATGGTTTAACCTTTGCCAACACGCAGTCATCAGCGAGCGAGAAGGACCCATCGTCGCTGGAGGAGCTGTGGGTGTTGACACTGTCCTTCTGCTCCAGAGCCGTCGAAGCTTCGTCGTCGTATACGTACGGTCGGCCTGAATTCTCCCGTTCGTGGCGTTCCATGGCGGAAAGTGACAACAATCTCGGTCGACTTGGGTCCTTCTCGTCTTGAGACTGTCCTCGCGGTTTTAAGGACCCTTTGGAGTGTCGAGACCGATAGACGTGCACCTTCTCCTTGGACTTGACGTGTTTCCACTGGTCGTTCGGCAGCTGTCGGCCGTTGGAGACGAACATCTCATTTGTCTGCAAGGTCTCCGCTATGATGGCGTCGGCCATATCTGTGAGGATCCGCTGCTGCGTCTTGGACAGAGCGACGCGCTCGGGCACGGCGCCCGGGGGAGTCATAAAGCTTTTGGGCATGGTGCGTTGTAAGCCAGCAGACCGGCGTCGAACGGGGCAAGTTTGAGAATGACGGACGCCTCAAGCGGCGGCGTGAACAGCTGAACGTATGAGGTGATGGTGGAGCTTGACCTGTGTGTTGCATCATCTTCAATTGGGCCGAAGCAGCGTCTTTGCTATCCATCTGTCTGTCAACGCGAAGGGATTCGCAAACGGACATTTGGCCAGTTGGTTCAGGCAAAGGACACTGACACGTAGCATGGATTTAGTGGCGATCGCAGTAGCCGACCATGTACGTCGAATTAGGCGTAGATCCTTAGTGGCGATGCATTGTTCGAGCATGTTTGTCGATGGTCACCGTTCGTAGCAGACAGTGGAGCAGTGGAGCTCGACGTTCACGCTGCCGATGCTACATTTTTGGGGCCGGATGCGCGGTAGCATCTGCTAACCATAGAGCGACCGGCTGATATGCAGCGATGGCTTTGGACGGTGCTGCCTCGACTAAAACCTGCAGACGCTCACTGAGATTCGTCTGCTGTTCAACTTGGCATTTTGCCACACGCGCACCACTGCGGCCAGTTCGAGTCAAAATATCTGCAAGCTCGTTGATGAGTCAAGTACCGGATACACACTGTACTTTCGACTTGTGGGAAGTCCCCACTTGTAGATTTTCGGCGTAAAGGTGGCTTCGCTGTCTTCGCCTACCAGATTCGACGCAAAACTCTGCAAGCAAACGTCGCCAAAGGAATATCCGCTTCGCAATGGCCGTTCCAACTCGGAATCCATGCGCTAGCACCTCCACACGCGCCCGCAGCGCTAGAGAGCTTGCATCCGATTTCTCATCGGGCCAGACTCTGTTCTCCACAGTGTCAACGTGAAGCCGAGGTACACTTTTGGGTTGGGGTGTTTCAACGTTGACGGTTGCGTCAGTGGCACCGCAACAAGTGCACATATATGATATCACGGACGAGTTACACATTCTACAGGTTGTAAACCTTCTACGGAACGATGTCTATGCTTGGCCATCAACGAGCCCAATGAAATAGCAACGAGCAAATTGCTACTACTATTATAATAGCAATGATCGACGGTGCGGCCGGCGTCTACACATGAGTCGTCGATCGCTGCTCGAGCTCGAGTCTGCTGTTCGGTGGTCGTGCAAAGTAGAACTTTCGCTAGTGCGGTTGCCATCTGCTAACTTAGTGTTTTCTCTTCAAGTGAACTTTGCTGCTTCCAGACTAAGTTTTTTGCAATCTCATGACTAAGATACAACGATATATTTGCTTTGCCGTAGCAGCGACGGCGTCGCTGTTATTGTATTGTAAGCTGGTCATAATTTGACTTCGAGTAACACACTATGGATACATTTTAGCCCACAATACGGCTGAAGTACTTGTAGCTGGACAAGAAAATCCGCGAATCATTCTTAATTTAAACCCTCAATAATGGCACGGAACGGCTGCCTGATAAGCTTAGATGCGTTCGAATGGTTATCCCGTAACTTGGACAACCACACACCGAGATGACGCCCGATTCTGCCTTGTAGCTGGCTACTTGTACTACTTTCTCCGTGTGAATACAAAGAGTGCAGTACACTTGGAGCGCAGAAATTGAAGCCGATCTTTAGAAGCTCTACATGTATAATAGTTCAATAAGCTCGGCTGCTGATGACGGTAGCGAAGCTGATCACATCAGTACACCGAAAAATAATCAGATTAGTTACATTATAACAGGTTGTTCTGCGTGTGCTGAACCGTTTTTATAAAGTGGTTTTTTTTATCGATTTTAAATTTCGAAGGTACGCTGACACGCTTTGCATTCCCTCCCAATCTAACCTAAGCAAGTGAGGCAGGAGGCCTCGCATTCGAGTTTTCTATTGCTCATTCCTAGATATTCCTTTTCCTGTCCCCAAGCATCAGACTCCAAGACGCCCATGAAGTTCACGCTTCCAGACGACGTATTTCCACCCGTGCGGCTGTCGAGGAAGCACCAAACAGCGTTAATCGTAGAAGCCGAGACGGTCGTGAGCGAAACTATTGCAGCGAACGAAGCTTTTCTGGCTGACGGAGCTCAATTTCCAGACTCAAAGTGGAAACTCATTCGCGTCAAGGAGGGACTGCATGTGTATCGGCAACGATCAGCATCCACACGGCCCAGAGCTCGAGCAAAGAGTCAAAAGCGGTTGGGTACAGATACTGAAGAGGAGACGCAGGTATCGCCATCGTCCGTAAATGATTGCAGTATTCAAGATACGATGAGAAGACCAAATGTATCGCTTATGGTGCTGCATGATACAGTGGATGGAACACTATACGACTCGATGTTTGGGGCATTTGCAGCTACCGACAGCGCGTGGAAGTGGCGCAGTTCACACGTCAACGATCGTCTGGATGACGCCCGTATCCTATCAACTATCAGAGGTCCAACGAAGGATGACCCATTTCGATTTCTAGGCATCAAATGGTTCGCCAAGGAACACCCAGTTGTACTGACGGGAATTCTTCAACGTCGAGACTTCCTCATTATGGAGGCAACTGGGTTCACAACTGATTCCAAGGGCGAGAAAATTGGGTACTTTCTTATGCACTCAGTGTCCATACGTGGCGTTCCAAAGCTGTCTGAATTCAGCATTGAATCACACAACTGGATGAGACATGTCGAGGTGAAGTGAGTCTCTGCTTTATTCTGCGTCAAAATGGTCCTGGTACAGTCGAGCTCTATTGTCGTGGATTCAGCGATCCTCATGGAGAGATGATGGGGCGAGTGTCCGTAGCTATTGCTTCTGAAGCTCTTATCTGCGCCGCCGGGGTTGTTGACTATGCGTACATCAAGAAACTCACGTGGTTGATGAAACACAAAAGTGCCCAAATTTTGGTACATTCGGAACATCGACCCAGTCACTGCGACTCTTGCAACAAAAGTTTCACCAAATTTTCGTTCTTCACGCGGACTGGAAATGGTTCTGCCTGCCAGATCTGGCCGTCGCGTGGTGTGTACGAAATGCAGCGTCGCAAGAAGATGACGGTGGACGTGTCGGACACGGGTGCAGTCAAGCAGAATGCGCTCCAGTTCTGTCTGGCCGCTTGCTTGAAGCCAAGGAGAAATCGGCCTGGGAAATAGCTCTAGATACACTAAAGGCGGATCGTCGGTAGGGACACCTCACGGAGCTCAATACCGATGCGATGGGAGATCTTACTCCGAATATCAGCGTACCGGTACTCATGTTTACCGTCAAGGGGAGATGACTATGCATTTTCGAAGACCGGATCCGGGAGAAGTGGGAATTCACGCATGAGCGGTAGATTTCACAGTTTTCACGGTGCTAGAGCAACGCCTGCTGGGGATGAAAGGCAAATGTATCGAGCTGCGTCGCCTCCGAGCGCCCACGGTTCCTTGCGATCTCGCCACTCGGAAAGACCCAAAGTGAAATAATGGTACGGTATAATTTCTTACAAGTATAATTATCACAGGTGTCATCATCAAATACTACAGGTTCTTGAGGAATTTTTCATTACTAATTCTCTTGAATTTGTTGGCGTCTGACGCCTTTTTCGTAAATAAAACTTTTGCGTTTTCTGTGCGTCTGTGCGCACACGAATTCGTTTTAGCCCGCACAATTTTCCATACAAATCGCTGCTATTTTGGGGAGTAAGCAAACTGCATACGAATTTGCTGACGCCAAACGCACAGAAAACTCTACTGTGAAACACAAAACTAAGCCATATCGCGCTGACTAGCATTGCATAGCACGAGGCGTTAAGCTCAAGGTGGAGCAGCGTGTTGAGGAGCTGCATTCTATGGAGATGACGCGATATGGCTAAATCTTAGTACGATCGCCACTCTTGCAGTAGCTGTTCAGGTTTACACTGCAGTGGCTCGGCCACCGTCACAGTCGACGCCGCCATGGTTTAATAATCTAGAGCTACGCGCCACCACCTCCCTCCAACATCGGTAGCTGGATACGCAAAACCTTCACTAAGATGCCCCGCGTAGTGTAGGTTCTGCGTATTCAGCTACATAGTCGTGGCAGGACGATCTTAAATCATTATATCGTGGTTGCGTCTACTGCATCGTTCGCGCGGTGGCATTGCTGAGGATATGTGTCATAGTGTGATCTATCTCAACTCCATTGTTGGCAGTACTACTATAGTACAACTTTTGGCGCTTCGTTAAAATGACAACAATGCTTGAAAGCCTGGCCTGGGCCAAATCGTGACCGAGTCGCTAAAGCTCCCAAACACACATAAAAATTACCAGGGCTAATAAATGCTCGTGAAACCCGCGATATCTATCAAAGAATTTGAACTGCATTTCGTAGTCTCTCGCTGTGTTTCCCAGAGTTGAGAGCGGTGCGATTATGACATGCATGCCCAGTGTCAGAAGTGAGTTACTCTACCAAAAGTCACGCACCATTCGACTAAGTACGGTCACAGGATTGTCAAACAAATTCTTGCTACATGAATATTTTTTTTGGTCGTCCGTGCGTCGAGTTGAGTTAGGGCCGGTATTAGCCAAAAGATAACAGTGGATTTCGCTCTAATGGCCCAATCAAATCACTGGACTGCAGATGTTGGTTTGGTGGACGGGCTACTAACTGGAATCAGATCCACGTCCACCGACAAAAATTACGGGCGGTGGACGTGGACGGAGTGTGGATAGGAGGGATTACACCATTTCCAGATCAAATTGAGAAATCCTTAGTTCAAAATGAGAAAAGCTCAATTCAAAATGAGAAAACCTGCAATCGCTTATGAGGACTATCATCACATCACCTTTAGTAATTAATACTGCGTTCAGAGCGGTAGACTTGTCGTTTCTAAGATGCTTCAAATCTAACCACCAAAACGATTAGACAGGGCATTTCGCTCTTCTCTTGAATTTTCTCGTTTTGATCTGAGCATTTCTTGTTTTGAAGTGAGAATTTCTCAATTCGATCTGGAAATGGTGTACCCGGTTCACCCTATCTACTTTGCTTGGCGGAAAAACTTCTACTACTACTGAGGCAGAGTGGAAACTGTCGGAGATGGAGCAAGAAAATTAAATAATGAAGTAAGGTACCAAATACAGTTATTGTCGTAATCGCTTATTTAATATATCAAAGGGCTGTCTGCATAATGCACTAGATGTCAGCCTGCCTTCCTTGGCAGTCGTCCGCTAACACCGTCCGCCAATTTTACAAGGAACTGAATAAAGGCACCAAACAGGGATAGGGTGTAAAAGGAGGGGTGATGCAGCCTTTTTCAGCGTATCCGAAACGGAGTTTAATGAATCCGTGCTAGTGCCTTAAAGTGAAAGCGGTTTAGAGGTTGGGTTTAGCATTACCAAACCAGCTAGACTCAGAGCTATGTTGGTGCTCCCTAGATCATGCATGGCGCTTACTTTGGTGATAATGTTGCCGCCGCTGCTGGTGGCTTTCAGGATTTGCGCGACATGACATCCATCCCCGAGATCAATTTATACAGTGCAAAGTGGGTCATAAAAAGTCCCTGTTTCGTGCCTTTAGGTTGTTTGGCGCCGCACAATATAAAGTTTTACGATTTCTTGTTTGGTGCCTCTATCCTTGACCATTTTACAATGGTTCTTACCCGAATCTAACAAAAAAGGTGCTGTCCGGCAAAGCCTTCGGCCACTTGCCATATTTTGGCTAATAACGGGCCTTAGAACTCCAATAAACTGGAGCTTGCATTTGCAGAAGGTCTATTTACCATTCAGAGGAGCGACTTCTCTAGCTTGTTAGCATTGACGTGCATTAAAATTGTACTTGAAGTATCTATCGAGCTACGGAGACGTCTGAGATGTCCAGTATCTTCACTGTCCTACTGTATCTGTAGACATGGAGTGTCGTGAACCACTTAGCTGCCTTTTGTCCTTCGGCCGTAATGTGGAAAGTTGCCAATTTGATGTAAATGACACGTAGCGCTTGGGACAGGTGAATATGATAAATCCCGACAATTTAGCTATTATAGCCATTTTAGCTTTTTCAGCCTCGTACAACGAGCACAGCACAGCAATGCTTCCGCATAATGCATCGCGAGGTGCTCGTGCCACGAGTCGTGAAACTTACAAAAGAGAGAGACGCACATCTTTCGCGAGGACCCATCATTTCACCAAGCAGAAACCCTAAAGTGTTTGTATTTTTCGCGAAAACTCTTGCCGTTTGTTCAAGCACTATAATAGAGAGGTTTCGCAAAGCAACTTGTGGGAGTTAGAGACGAGACACACCCTAGCCCTATACAGAGTCGATGCTCTATAATACAAGTTGTTCTCGACTCGTCTAGAACGTCTACACCATTTCCACCTCAAGTTGCAATTTTTCCAATTTAAGGTGAGATGTGCCCATTTTGTGCAGGATAGAGACGGACCATTTGGTACCGAGTTGCGCGATGTGCATTTGGACCCTCAAATCTGTTCGGTTCAAGTTGAAACATTCTCGAAGCTGCTAGAAGCCTTGCTGCCACCAGAGCAGTTCTGCGTGTAAGTCCGCACTTCCAAAACGATGCCATCACGACCAGATCCTGAGAAAGCCGCTAAGTGCTATGAGCGAGATCAAGCAAAGGCTCGTGTTATTCGAGGATATAAAGTGGGGCGTGATTGACAACGAGTGGCGAAGTATAACGATATCCACTACAGCACAGCAAGACGTGCAGTACTTGGGGCAGACGAAGAAAACAAGGCAAAAGGGGAGCTACGGCAAGCTAACGTCAAGCTGACGGTCGAAGCTAAGCTTGAAGACTACATTGAGGAGGACTGCCGTCGAATACTCGTCGACCTACGCGACCAGCTACAACATGATCTAGGGATCTCTGTCTGTAAATCAACCATCCATCGCGCGTTGCAAGGAATGCTGTACACTGTTAAGCGCATCCGCATCGAGAAGGCCACGATGAGCTCGTCAAAGAACAAGGAAAAGCACCAAAAGTTGGTTGCGTCGCTCAACGATCACATTGACGACGGTAACATGATTATTTTTCATGACGAAACGAACTTTAATTTGTACTTATCACGAACTACTTGTACTGGTTGGTCTCGAGTGGGCGAGCGTGCTGTGGTGAGTCTTCCTCCCTCTCAAGGCAAAACCTTCACATTCTTGGCGGTGTATCGTCCGGAACAGGTATCGTGTTAATGAAGACGCATGATGGCTCCGTCAAAATGGAAGAAAACGCACGTTTTCTCGCGGATTTATTCATGGCTGCAGTACGTACGGAGGAGTTTCGAGAGCTTGAGCCGCACCAAAAGGTTGTTCTTGTCACCGACAACGCTCCTGCGCATAGCGAGGTCGAAACGTTGGCGCGGCGTATGCTAGCAGAAGATGGAGTGGTAAACATTCATCGCCTTACTATTCTACGGCTTGGGCCATACAGCCCAATGCTCCATCCCATAGTGGGCTGCTGGAATTCACTGAAGGCGCGAATGAATAAGTTTCTTGCCGATCGCAAAGAGGATATGCTAGTCCGCGGCGAATACGAGACATTCACTGAGCACCGTCTCGCCAATATGAAAGAGGCATTTGAGACGAGCAAGGGTCTCATTACGCGTCGCTTTGAGTGGAAGTTCGTGCGTCATTGCCTGCGCCATTGCTTCGTGGGAGAACGCGGCGAAGACATGAAACTTGGAACTTGAGCAGTTTTGAACAACGTCGAACGGTTTCTGGGGTGAAAGTGAAAATCGCGCAAAATACACGGCTTTGTACATGTGCATAAATTTGTGTGTTGCCCTTTTTTGTATTCTTCCAACTTGCATTGGAAAAATGCAGATTGAGCTGGAAATGGTGTAGAGGGCCTTCTACACGTTGGTACTTGGGGGCCAACCGGTAGTCGTGAAATGTCCAAAGCAGCGCTAAAAATCATATAAGGCTGGTGCAGGCTAGTGCTAACAGCCATAAGGAAAGGGCAATACAGTACAAGAAGCGTGTAGAAACCTATTGTGGGTACTTAAGTATTGTTTAAGCACATTCCTCCTTAATTAATGCGCTTTAGTTTTGCTATAAGCTCGTACGAACACCATATACGCAGCAGATGTACAAGGAACAACGAGAGGGTCATAGGAAGGAAGAGTATGGTAAATAGTTGCTTTAAAGTGCATTCGCGTCGACGAACCCCGGTACGCAATTCCTTAATAAGCGGTAGCATGAATCCACACGTACAAGTTGTAAGATGCGAAAGCTCTTCCTCTAGATTGGACGAACGAAATGGTGGACGCTCTCTGTAGCGCCTCTCGAACGTCTCTAACTCCCACAAGTTCGTCTTGCGAAACCTCACTAATGTTACAGAGCGGCAACAATGTTTGGATAGGCGTTAGCAATTCATAAACAAGATACCGTTATTTAACAACGCTGATGTGGAAGGTGTATGAATTACGTTACAAAATTCTGCTCCTCGTGACAAAAAAAAAACTCGGTACTTGTCCGAATGGATCCTAAAATCCTTCGACGCGAAGATAAGCCAAAGCTTTGAGCCAAGAGCCTTTGGGTGGTTGCCAACTACATGTATTATAATACATGCTCTTTACCTTTGTATCGCACAATTCTTTCCGCTTTCTACAAGAAAACGTTGAAGTTCACGTTACCTGACGATGCGTTTCCAGCTCTTAATTTGTCCAAGGAAAAACAAGAAGCATTGATCGAGGAAGCCGAGACGGAAGTCCGAGAGACGCTAGCAGCGAATGAAGAGTTCATTATGGGAGGCGCTACGTTCCGCGACCCAAGATGGAAACTCGTGCGCGCGAAAGAATGTCTGAGTGTCTAGCGCCAACGCCGGTCGACTGGAACCTCCAGGGTGTCGAATGATGTGCGACGTCCGTCGTCGCCTCAAAGCTCGTCCTGGTCTGTCAAGATTCAAGGACGTGCGATAAGTAACATGCACTGGGAGACAAGTACCGAAGGAGAAGCGTCGGTATCTCCAGGGAATACACTCCAAGAAACGATGAGGCGTCCGGGAGTCTCCCTCATAGTTATGCACGGTACAGTCGACGGTAACCTGGCCGACTGTATGTTCGGAACCTTTGCGTCTACCGATCAAGCGTGGATGTGGCGTAGTTCGCACCTCAATGATCGGCTTGATGATGCTCGTATCCTTGCCAATGTACGAAAACCCACTCGCAAAGACCCGTTCCGGTTCTTAGGTATCAAGTGGTTCGTTAAGGAGAACCCGGCTGTTCTTTCGGGTTTCGTATAATAGCGAGATTTCCTCGTCATGAAGGCTACGGGTCTAACGCGTGACTCCAAGGGCGACACGGTTGGCTACTACCTCATGCACTCCGTGACGTTACCGGGCGTTCCGGAGCTGTCCGACTTGGGGATCATCCGTGGACAGGTGAGTCTTTGTTTCATCGATCGACAGAGCGGACCTGGTAAAGTCGAGTTGTTCTGTCGCGGGTTCAGCGACCCTCGCGGTGGGATGCTAGACCGAGTATCAGTAGAAATCGCCTCGGAGGCTCGTATCTGCGCTGCTGGGGTTGTCGACTACATCAAGAAACTCACGTGGCTAATGAAACACAAGGGCAGTCGTAAGCTCGAGGAGAATCGACATACTCGCTGCGAGATGTGCGATAAGAGCTTACCAAGTTCTCATTTACTGGCGCTGGAGCTGGAACACAGTGCCAGATCTGCAGTCTGGTGGTATGTGGCAAATGCAGCGTGGTGAAGAAGATGATGACTGTGGATGTGTCAAGTGCTGGGTCAGTCAAGCAGTGCTCGCTCAGGTTTTGTCTAGGTTGTCTGCTGGAAGCAAAGGAGAAATCGGTTTGGGAAATAGCGCTCAGTGGTGTTGAAACATCGACGGAATGCTCCTCGACTTCTGGATCAGCTCGAGTTGCATTTCAACTGTAGCGTTAGTTCTGTTAGCTCTATGGAGTAAAAGCAATATAGATCATTCTGTTTAAATGTTTAAACTTGCCGAAACACAATTTGCTTTTTTTTAATATAACGAAATACGTTTTAATGTCTTAATGATTATACTCGTTTCCTTATAAACGTACGTGAAGTGTTGGTTTCATCATTGACGGTGTCATTGTGCTGTGCATTCCTGCCCACGTCACGACTCGAAGTATTGTTTTCCGCTGTGACGCTTCCGACCGTGTGTTCCGCGTCATTACCTATTGCCTCAACGTCCGATTCACATGATACCGGTTCCGTGTCGTTTTGAGCAGAAGTATGACTGCTTTTGTCTTCCTCGGCTTCAACTCGCGCAGCTTGAACAAAGCGTAGAATGGATGCTTTAAAACCTAGTAATTAAGCACAAATAGTATCAATAAGTAGTGAGTGTTTTAGTCAACATAACAAGAAACATAAAGGATATTAACGTACCCGTCGCATGATGTTTGGCAGCGCCCTTGTTTGGGATATCGGCGTTCACCTCCTCCTCCTCGGCTTCAATGGTCTTGCCGGTGTTGCCTTTGGCGCTGCAGCCTGTATGACGCCCACTGCTAACCACAGGGCCCATCAGTTTACGCTGACGAACAGGCTTGAGGATCTCTTCGGCATCATCATCCAGTCCGTCGTCGGGGTCGCGCTCTGGATCGTAGTCCTCGTCGCTGGCATTGGCCACCGCAAAGCCTTGGGCGGCAAATAAATGATAGTTGCCTACCTGCAGTCTTCTTGACATGCGTGCTTGCAGGTTGCGTCGTCTTCGGCGGTTCAGATAAAGGACGACTCGCTAAAATTAGCAGAAAACACCGCATTTTTCTTGTTAGGAAACGTACAATCTGATTTGTAAGCTGTAATGTTTACCTGGGGCCACTTCCGTACCCCCATTTGCAGGTGAGCTCAATTTTGTCGGATCAGGAGAAGCGCAGCATGCCTCACCGGCTGTAGAGCAAAGCGCAGCACGAACCGATAAGTAACATGACATATAAACGCTCAATAGAGCACTAAGTACCTGGTGTTTCTTTGGTACTTTCACTAGCTCGTGCGTTCGTGTCGAATGGCCCAGACGGTACCTCTTGTGCTTAATTTTCACACAAAAGCAACAACAAAATTGCGGGTAAGCTGACACGACACACTACGCCACGTGGCAACATCTTACCCGACGTGATCTCCCCAGGCGCGCTCGCAGGTTACTCCGCCGTTGGTCCAGGTGATGAGCGTGTAGCTGCATCAGCAGCTAAAACGGCATTAGCATTACGTTCGTAAATAGTAGCACAAACTCAAATACAGACGTTTCTTACCAGGTGCGTCGACTCTCGGCGAGTTCGCGTGTGGTTTCGTCTTCGACGGCCTCCCCTTCTTCTTCGCCACGCCATTCCCCACCTTGGCACTCGTCGCTGAACTCGAGGGGGTC
This sequence comes from Phytophthora tentaculata, assembly GCA_033557915.1. Taxonomy (NCBI): domain Eukaryota; phylum Oomycota; class Peronosporomycetes; order Peronosporales; family Peronosporaceae; genus Phytophthora; species Phytophthora tentaculata. The sequence continues at coordinate 900,347 of JAUCEA010000006.1, forward strand.
GCGTTTACCTGCGCACCCTTCTTCACCATACCTGCTGTGTTTTGGCTTCTCACGCAATACAAAACGGGAGGCTGAAAATCACTTTGGGGGATCGTACTTAAAGGATCAAAATGGATCTTGCAAATTTTCAAGTTAGAAGGAAAATTTTATGGTAAGAAATAAGTTGATAAATTACAAAGCAACACAACAGACGCTTGCGTTGCTCTCAGCCCGATGTCGTGACGTTGTAGATGTGTTGCAGGAATGACTCCGATCGACGAGAATGCATTGGTGGGAGACTTGAAGGGCGCGATTAAGGGGGAGAATTCTGCGACAATCACATGCGACGCCAAGGGCCTGCAGCTCTTCCTGGCGAAGCAGCCCGTTGAAGAGGAGGGCGGCAAAGAGGTCGTCCCTGTTTACCGCCCTTCTGCGGAGGAGATGGAGGGAGGTCTCAAGTGGCCCAGACGAGCATCGGGCTGCTCTGAAGCTGGTGAAAGGAGAATCCGACGCCTGCATCAATGCGCTGACGGCCGGAGAAGAAATTCTGGGCTCAAATACCTTATCAATGTGGTGCTACACGAAGGACAACATGGAGCTTCCATCCAGTGAGCAAATTCACGTGCTCGTGGTGGTTCCGAAGGGAGCTGTTGGCGATCGGGTAGTCAAAAGTGTGCTCTTACATGATGCATTTGACGAGGATCCAAGAAGACAATATTCGACTGTGAAATAATGTGGCGGAAGAAATTCGCGAACGGGATCGAAAGCGAACGGAAGAAATTCGCGAATGGGATCGAAAGCAAGTGGAAGAAACTCGTCAACTGAAGCGCACAATCGAGAGAGCTTTAAACCCTGCGACACCGAGTAAATCTGATTCACAATTGGGTCAAGAACATTTGAATCTATTGCTGAAGTTTGGATGCGTCTCGGGTGCTGAAGAAACAGTCGGAGCAGATGATTTTTGGTCGGTGGAAGTTCAGGCCGAAGTCGACCGCATTAATAGGGAGGATATTTTTGACGCATTCATTACTCCTCACTTCTGTAATGCGCTGGGCAGCCAAGATGTTGTATTCGTCAATAGCGAGCAATATAATTGGTTGCCGCAGTCTATTATTACGTATGGCAACAGCAATACATACCTCAATCCAGATGGATTTGTGACTCATCGTGGGATGTATCACAAGGAGCGTGAACCAAAGGATGATGTCAGTCGAGTGGGTACCTCATTTCGTTTTGGGACAGCAGCTAATGCACTGTTTGATTGCCTCGTTCTCCTTGAGCGCAAGATCACTGAATATTTGGAAGGGAATCTATTTGGTCAAGTCGTGCGATACACACAGCACCTTTTCCCTAAGAGGCCAGGAAGTGCCGTTTTTTTCAACCGCACAACGTTTTGGTTGATCTACAGCATCGACGGTGTTGTGGTGCGTGTTATCAATGCGACATGGGTCATGGAGGGCTCGAAAGCGTTGTTTCGTGACTTAATTACCAAGAGCTTGTCACCGTGGGTGACGCGTTTGACTGCTGCCTGCTCTGCGTACAACGTTGAGGTGGTGGAGGGTAATGCATTTCTCGGCCGTGGTGCATTCGGACGCGTTTTCAAGGTAAAACGAGTAGGTCAAGACGGGGATGAGTTGGCCTTGAAAATCGTGGAGACGAGCTTGGTTGGACGTCTTTTTCAAGAAGAAGAAGCGTTAGTGCGGGCCCAGCACACTGGCCTGGCGATTAGACCCGTGGGGAAGGCTACAGAGATTTCTGATGGCACCGCGATGTTGCTGTCTCCTGTTGGGGGACCTATATCTTATCCTACCACAAGACAGGAAGCGCGAGCTCTTTTTGACATACTATGGCAGCTCCACTCTGCTGGCGTGGTCCATGGAGATCCTCGCGTGCCGAATGTGATTGTCAAGGATGGACAGCATTTGTGCATTGATCTTGTTGAATCGAGGGACGCGTCCCCCTTACTAATGCAAAATGACACGAAGATCCTCACGCAGTCCATTCTTCACGGCTTTCCGAACGATTCGCCGGATTTGGAGCTGGAGGCGCTTATCAATAATTATGGCGCAAGTCCTACACAAACGAATCTCGGTCTTCTGGCCGACAAAGTCGGTGAAAAGCTAGCTGCACGCCCAATCGACGATTGAATGACTTTATTTTGCAAGTGTTGATGTGGAAGGTGCGAGTAGCTTGGAGGGATAAGCAGGCATTTAAACCACAAAACCTCTCTGGAAATTCCTTAGAGCATCTCCACTGGCAAGTCTTAACGGCGATTTATCGTAAAAGTAGCGTTAGGACCTGATCAAAAGTTTTATGCCTCCAGCGGGAGGTCCTATTGCAGGTTTAACTTGATTTATTCAACAATTCGTCAAGCAGAACGTTGCATGATCGTAGCCATTGGATGTAGGGAACATCAATCAAATTTGAGGTGTCGGATTTTGTCTCCTAAAACTGTCCTAATTGTCCTAAGAAACCTATAATTAGACTTGTTTTTAATATTAGATTATTCCAAGTACGATATTATCTGTCCCCGGGATCCTAGACCACCGCTCCGCTGGCTATCGACAGAACCCTAAGCTCGCTGGGGCGCGCCAGCGCGCCTCCGCTTGCGAAACATATTTCGTACTTAACGACGTTTTTAGGACATTTTTAGGACAATTACGACATTTTTAGGACATAAAAACTTCTTCCGAATTTAATCTAAGAGTTAATGGTATTGTACCGGCAGATTGGGATCGGTCACCACATTCAATCAGCCGTAACTTTTTTTATAGACCGAATTTTTTGAAATGGTTTCGTTTATTGGAAATATTCGCCGAGAGCTCGTTCGACTGGCGGAACGGCAGCATTTTAGAACCAATAGGAGATGAGAAAACCGGCATTCGGCAAATGTAGTATGGTGCGCGACGCACCCATGCTTTATGGAAAATAACAGTACCAGCGTGTAGTGTAAACGCGCGTCTTCCTGTTCCCGCCGAGAAATCTTTAGTACGACGCGTTATCGTCATGCTGTGCAGTAATTAGCCAGTGTTCTCAGAAAATTTTCCATAACCTGTTTTGGCGTCTTGTTGCTTTAACCGTGTCTAACTTAGCAACTAAAGCCCACCTCTTAGTACAAGAACGTTCATTGTGTTCGCCTTTGAAAGATAAAGAAAATAGCGTTGAGGTTGGTGAGGTTTGCCTAATATTTGTGGTAGAGCGTCATTTTTAAAATTAACCTGGGTTCAGGTGATAAAGAGTTAACTCATTTAGTGTCACCTATTTCCCGAGTATACATGAATTTTAACTAACTCTAACACTCTAGTTATCGCTCAAGAGCGTGGGCTCTCTTCTGCAGGATCCGTCGGGATGCCTGGTTTGCCGTTGCGTTGTGTGTAGCAAGTGAAGCGTCCAGAAGAAACTCAGGGTCGGCACGTCCAAAGGGATCACACTGAAGATCTTCTCTTTCTGCCTCTCGTGCGTCATTGAAGCGCGCGAGTTATCAGCATGGGAAGCCCCACAGCCTGTCTCGATAGCCATTAACGCTAGACTAAAATAGAGTTGACGTCCGCCGTTCATTATTTAACACGGCGACCGATCGGCCACAAGCTATGAATATGACTGCGTACTGGTACAGGTATATGCAACTTCAACATGTGGCTGTCTGGGCTGTTCCTCGTTTCACCAAAAAACTGCAAAGCTGACAAGGTCAGCCCGAAACAGGATCCAGATCGAGCTTTGCAATCGAGGGCAGACGACGTCGTTTAGTCCAAAACAGCACAGCGTTCCGGTGACGATTCTCGATAACATGCGCTGCACCTTACGAGACAGTCCTCAGCCGCACGCTGGGACAGCTTAGGACTTGTACTGTAGTACTGTAGTACACGCTTCAAAGTGCTTGCTACTATCAAGTTGCTAGGCGTAGATCGCCTTCAGCTTCGTGGACCTCTTCTACAGTTTCCGCAACGGTAGTCGTCGTGCTGTCGTCGAAGGATCTCGCTCGCTCTTATGTGCACAAGACTGCAACTGGCATCAAGGTCCAGGCAGACAGGCAGCAAATTCAATTGCAAGCCATGTTCATGCTCATCGATCTTAGGCGTCGGCTTCTCTTCCTTAAGTGGCGATCGATAAAAGCCTGAATGAGAGCGACGAAGGAATTTGGCGGCGTCAAAGTCCAGCGAGAGTCCTAATGCCACAACGCCGCGACGAGAAGTTTGCGAAAATTTCACCAGTGTCGCGACATCCCAACAGCACCAAGGCTGCGTCTCTGACCCATCTCTTGAGAAATTTCAGCTGGTCTGCAGCCCGACTGGCTGCGGCTTTTTGCTTTGTACAGTATTGGGCGTAGGGCGGAGGTCACACCGAGGTGCGCGCCATTCCAAAACTTGTCCAGCATCGCAACAAGTTGCGAAGCAGTCTGTATCATGGCTAAGTCCTCGCTGGCAGCGAACGCGGTGCCCGACCAAATCCATCTGTCCACGACGAAACACCGAGAGCTCACTGACATGGCCGACGGTATCATTGCCGAGACGCTGCACACGTATGAATCCTTCGTCGCCAATGGCCGTCAACTGCCCAGCGACCAGTGGAAGCACGTCAAAACCAGGGAACAGGTCCGTGTCTTCCGCACGCGACGTGGCAAGTTGCAGAAGATGCACAGTCAGTCACACGACGAGAAGGACCCGAGTCGACCGAGACTCATGTCGGCCGGCGCCGTGGAGCAGCACCAACGGCAAGCGGCAGCGTACGGCAGACCGTACGCCTATGACGACCCGATTCCTGCAGAGGAGGTCAGTACCACCACCAACAGCTCCTCCAGCGGTGCTGGATCCTTCTCGCTGTTCGAGGACAGCGTGCTGTTCAAGGTGAAGCCATCTCATGTACCACTCATGATCGCGACTGGCCAGATTAACGGGACGTTGGAGGACGTGGCGTACGGCGGGCTTGCCAACACGAAGCACGCGTGGCTCGTGCGTAATTCGTACGTACACAACGACTCGTTCGACGACCGGAAGGTTCTGGCGGCATTGCAGCCACCAAGCGAGGAGGATCCGTTCCGGTCCGTGACCATCAAGTGGGGTACCGCCGACTACGGCGCCTTCACAACCCGTCGCGACTTCACGTACCTCGAGTCGCAGGGCATGGCCTTTGACTCAGACGGCGAGCGCATCTTCTACTACCTGATCCACACGATCGAGCTAGATGATTGCCCGCGACTGGACTTGAGTCACAATATCATTCGCGTTCAACTGTCCGTGGCCTACATCACGCGACAGATTAATGATGATACCGTGGAGATGTTCGGTCGCGGCTTCGCTGATCCCCGCGGCGATATGATGGAGAGCTACGGCGTGATGCTGCTCGCCAACAATATCACTTCTTCTGCAAGGGTCGTGGAGTGTTCCAACATGAAGAAACTGAGTTACCTCATGACGCTGCGCCGACGCAGCGACGCGTCCGGTATCATTCAGTCCAGCGACTGCGGCGTCTGTCATAAGTCTCTAAGTAAGCTCAGCGGTCTGCTTCAGTCCCAGTCAGGATGCCCGGTTTGTCGCCGCGTCACGTGCAGCAAGTGCAGCGTCCAGAAGAAACTTACGATCGAGGCGTCCACAGAGATCACGCAGAAGAACTTTACATTTTGTTTGTCATGCGTTATCGAGGCCAAAGAGTTTTCAGCTTGGGAGGTCGCTACAGCCTGCCTCCGCAACTCATAACGATAGATTTGCGGCCCAACCGGCGCCCATACGGTAAATATTTAAAATAATAATAATAAAGCGAGCAGGTTCATGGCCGTATCATCTCGTCAACGTGTTGAAGTCGTGTTCGACGCGAGTTCCTGCGGGCAAGAATGAGCGCAGATGGATGAGATTGAGTCTCGGTGCCCACGTCGACGGTGTATGTTGTCAAGGGCAGATGGCTCCACACGGTGTCCGTGGCCAACGCTTCCGTGCCCCATGGCCATGCCGGTCACAGTGGGAGGCAAGTGCCGTCTTTCGCGACGACCACGACCACCCTGCCTTACCACCTCAACAAGCAGCGACGAAGCAGCCTCGTGACTGCTAATTGAAGCGCTGGATGGCCGCGCATGCTCTGCGCGTGCAGCCAGCATCGGTCGCCGGCAGCCAGGCTTGAAACTTGCCAGCGAAGACAGACTGTCTGCCAGCAGCTCACTGGCGAATCATGCCATCGATGCCGTCTATGCGCCTCCTTCCTGCCGCCGGCTCCCTTCCCCACCCATGTCACCAGCCGCACGATACATCCCAGCAGCCATTTCTACACTTGCCCCGTCAAGCGCGAGCTCTTCATTAGCTCAAGTCAAGCTGCCTCAATCGGCAGCGAGGTTATCGGGAAATCTTCCGCCATGAAGAGTTACACCCAGGCGGACAGCTTGCTGCCGAAGCGATTGCACTTGTCGCCCGAACAGGAACAGGCTCTGACCGACTTGGCCGATCGCATCGTAGCGGAGACGTTGCAGGAGAATGAGGACTTTATCGCCAACGACCGGCGGGTCGACGCTCGCATCTGGAAGAAGGTCAAGTCGCGCGAGCACGTGCACGTGTATCGCACACGACGGTCCGGCAGCAAGCACCGAGGCCACAGCAGCGACGTCAACGAGAAATACCCCAGTCGTCCGAGACTGCTGTCCAATAACGCCGTCGAACAGCATCAACGCGACGCCATTGCGGCCGGCCGGCCGCTCGGGTTCGTGAACGACGACGACGAAGAAATTCGCGGCGACGAAGCCAGTCGAACCAACACGCACAGCTCGACGAGCGAAGGCGGTTCGTTCGCATTGGAAGACAGCGTGCTGGCGAAAACCAAGCCGTCGTACGTGCCGCTGATCGAAGCGTCCGGCGTCATGGACGGATCCGTCGAGGACGCGGCGTTTGGAGCTCTAGCCGACACGAAATACGCGTGGGAAGTGCGGAACTCGTACACAAAGAACGACGGCTTTGACGGCCGGAAAGTGCTCGCCACACTGCAGCGATCTAGCGAGGAGGACCCGTTTAGGTTCGTAGGCGTTAAGTGGGCTACACGCGACTATGGCGCGTTCATGACCCGACGGGATTTAGTGTTCCTCGAATCGTCCGGCATGGCGTTCGATTCCGATGGCGAGCGCGTGTACTACAGCCTGGCACACTCGATAGAGCTGGGCGAGGTGCCTACACTCGACCGGCTGAACATTATCCGTATGAACCTCTCGAGCTGCTACATCATGCGCCAGCTCAGTGACGACAAGATCGACGTCTACTGCCGAGGCTACTCGGACATGGGCGGCGAGATGCCCGAAGGCTTCAGCGTGAGCTTCTTCTCTGCCGCCGTTGCCGGCGTTTCCGGCATGGTCGAGTGTTCCTACCTCAAAAAACTGTCGTGGTATATGAGCCGCCGCCGACAGAGCGACTGTACGGGAGACTCACGCTCCAGCCACTGCGGCGTGTGCGGCAAGAGCGTCAGTAAGCTCTCCAGTCTCGTACAACCCGGTAGCGGGTGTCCGATCTGCAGACTGCCGGTCTGCAGCAAGTGTAGCGTGCAGAAGAAACTGTCGATTGTGTCGCCCGAGGACGTCGTCCAGAAGCAGTTCTCCTTCTGCCTGTCCTGCGTCATTGAAGCGCGAAAGCTGCCGGCTTGGGACGTCGCCACAGCCTTGATCAAGGCCACATGACTGAGGTCAATAGGTGCATCCAGAATAAGACCCAAATTGAAGGAATACAGAGGAGAATAATAACCACGAGCGCCAAGTGAAGTGCAGAAGTGAGGTGAACTACGAGACTTTGAAGAATATAAAAGTCTACGCGTTATTAAGCATGACAGCAATGCCTCGCTGCTGCACTTGAATGTTGAACTGCAAGCTGAGGAGAGAGGAAGTTTGGCAGTCTCTGCCTTCTCTTGCTTACATCGTCAAGTTGCTGCGAAAATCGGAGCCTGCAGTTTCGTCGGATGTTTTAGAAGTGATGGGATTAGGCGCTCGCCGAGGCACCGCACAAAGTGAAGCTGCTTCGTCGCAACGTGACAGTGTTGTAAACGAAGGGGTCTGGGAATTACATGTATTCCAGCTGGGTTTAAATGCTCAAAAGTGGGATACATGTCTAACATGAGCTCGTATATCGTGATATCCTGTAGTACCTGATAGGTTTTGATTCCACCTGACTGGTAGGCTTGCTTTTTGTAAACTGCCTTGATAAATTGTAGCTGATACTGTAACTTGAAACTCGATACAATGTGATGATAGAAAAACACAGTCAAATGAGGTCAAAATCACAGGTTTTGGTGAGAATAAGGGTCATGAAATCACTTGCCCTCATTCTAAGCGATTTTTCTCGGAAATTGCCTCTAAAAGGATCACAGTACAGTCCCTGATGTACGGTCAGATATTTCTATAAATTTTTCAGCACCACATCAACCGCCTTAACATGATCAGCTTGCTATACTTGATCTACGGGCTGTATTAGCTAAGGGAGGTTTATCTGTACACTGTAATTGTTTTCCATTTTGTAAGTAAAAACCCATTTGTTGAAACCACCCAGCAATTCTCTGGATATTTATATCCAGAGCTCTTACCAGGATCGGAAAAATTGTCCGACAACATACTTTGGCTAATATCGTAATTATGTAAAGCTAATGGTCGATACCACTTCATGTAAAAACTGTCGCAATACGTACAGACAACCACGGAAAAATACGCCAGCACTGACCAGTATCCTCCATAGGAACTGTCCGCAATGGTACATTTCTTCTTGCAACCCCTCCGCCGCATATACGTGAGATATCTTAGCGTATGGCATGTAATGTGGGAATCGCCTGTGTCCATCAGTTGCCGGATCACATCATTAATGTGGACCACGTTCATGTTTTGTGTCATTTTTGGCAATGAAGATGAAAGTACAAATCCAACATATTTCTATACACAAAACGGTCGCATTTTGCGTTTGTGTCATCGATTAATGTCATTTTTGGGACAGTTCCTTAGTATACTAAAAGCTACTGAAAATACGCCGTAGCTTGGATTGGATAAAATTTTTCCGTTAGAAATGTGCAAATTTCAAAGAAGGAACGTAATTTTACAAAGAAAGACAAATACGATTGCCAAGATGCTACAAAAACTAGACAGCATCAGAAAATTCTTCTTAAAGCTAGACTTACTTAAGCTATACATGCTCTTTGTGTTGTGGACAAAGGCTGCTCCGAGCAACAAAATATTTATACAGTGCAGTTACAGGTATTATTAGCGCCGTCAAAATTGCGCGCTAAGTTTGTAGGATCCTGTTTTGAGTATGAGGCTTCACCAGTCCATCGCATCTGCATCTACACCACAGTAACCCTCGTAAAAGCCTCCCGTACAGCCAAGAAATCAATTCGGGCAGTAGGTAGATTTATGGACCGCGTCGATACTTTCTTATAGTGTGTGACGAACCCAGAGGTGCATATTTCGTGGAAAAGTTTGTTGTCACTCACATAAAGTACAGATGCACTGTGCGACAACTGATTTGTAAATTTTCCGTCTGTAATCTGATTGGACACTTTGCCGATTGCTTTTAGTATCGGACCAGATCGAGGGATATGTCGCATGGCGTATTTTTAAGTGGAGCGTATTTTTCCGTGGCTGTCTGTATATATTTATATATATATATATAATGTGAAATCTTATCTCAGAATGGGTGGTTTTTAGGTAAAGGTATTGTGTTACCGATATTATCTGCCTGAACTCTAAAACCCATTCCTGACAAGCTCATCACACTTACCAGGTCGTACCCCTCAGCCTGTACCCTACTGTTTTCACTCAAAATCACTCCCTTCCCCCTCTGGCATCCCTTTCCTGTTTCCTCATCCATTGACCTACGTCATTTTTCGCGTACTTCTGCACTGCGTTGAAAACAACGTGCTCCTCGCCTCCAATATCAGCTGCAACCATACAACTGGTTTTGCGATCCATCGCCAGATTCGCTAGTGACTCAGCCATCTTGTTGTGCACTCTATAATGGTGCGTCCAGCTCGCCACGTCACACTTGTCCGCCATCCTCCTCACTATCCGATACCAATGTAGCATTGTATGATGCTTTGGCATCTTCCTCTGGTCCATCCAACCAATAATGAGCGAACTGTCACCAACCACATGAACTTTTCTCCACTTTTGTTCCACAGCTCTGGTCAGCAGCCTGTGAAGGCCCACAAATTCCGCCACGTTATTAGTCGTAGACTTGTTAGCCAGCGCTGTAGCCGCAGCCCATACCGGAAGCGGTATTTCACCTTTTTTGCGCTTTCAGTCCACACGCTGCCACTTCCTCCAGCACCTGGTTTACACCATGATCCGCCATCGAAGAAATCAATCCTTACGCAGCCTGTTGGGGCGACTGGCTGCATCGCCGTGCTCAGGTCCTCTTTCCAGCGATCCAGAATAATGCCCGCTACGATGATCTGCTCCTTGTTAGTTTAGGTAAGCGGGTACCATCCCAGCCTGTACGTCATAGGCGCCTCCTCAAGAGCTCTATCACACCTCGCCACTGCATGGTGCACCGTACCAATTGGCCGTCCGTCGGGGTAAATTTGACCCAGTTTCCACCTCCATATCCCAGTGACACAACAGCACAGCCAATCCCCCACATCACATTTGCGACTGTAAAAGTGTCGTCCCATATCCCGTCTTCCTCCGTTGCCAGCCTGTCCGCCAACCATGTTGGCACTGCCTTGAGCTTCAGGCTGAAGATCTCTTCGACTGCTTCATGAGTCTCGAGGCCTTCCCCCCATCCCCATCTCTGCAAAAATCTCTCCCAGAAACACCGTGCCTCTGGACACTGCCAAATGAGATGCGCCGTGCCTTGTTCGTCGACTTCCTGACACGTCCGGCTCGCGCATTGAAGCCCCTTGCCTCACCTTCCCAAATCCTAAGTCTACCCAGTTTGAGTTTGTAGATATTTTGTGAGTGATATGCTGTGACCCCTTCCAGCTTGTATAAATTCTTCCAGATGAGGGACGCCAGTGCTTTTGCAATGCGTTCGTTTCGACAGAGCCACTTCAGTTGAATTCCGAAGGGAGCTTTCTCTGCGATCGCCACCTTCTTCCTGTAGATCATCTTTTTGTACTGACTGGTAGTTTGGTTCCGTGTAGCGCCGCTCGTCCACATTGGCGCCAATCTGCTGACCATCGCATGTGGCAGCACTCGAATGCTCTCCCTCTCCACGCCGAGTGCCTGCGCTATTGCTTCATCCACTGGTTTACTACCCATTTGCCACACTAATTCATCGGTTGTGAACCCCACCTGTGCCGGATCTGTGGCCCCGATTCTGTCACTGTTACTGTGAAGAGATTATGCTTATCCTGCAGGCCGTGTTCTACCCTTATATGTGTATCATCTTTGGGTCGAAAAGCTAACTCCGGGAATTGCGCAATGAGAGAGAGGCATATCTCTTTGAAAAGGCATGCTAACCTGCTTGGCAAAGGGATCTCGTGACAGGTTGGTACAAGAAGGAGTTCCCCTTTCGCTTCATAAACCACTTTGACCATCTCCCCAATAGTTGTAGATTCCACTCCCATCACAAGCTCTCGATATGCAGTCCATGATCTTTGCTCTCCGTTGTCATTTCGTGGAATCACGCTACTCAATGGCGCCGCATGAAAGACGTCTCGCATCATGTCACCGCAAGTTTGTCTTCTTCGTTTCCTCCTCCGTGCGCAGTCTCAGGAGGCTATTTCTTTGAAACGACACCTTTGTCCGTCACGAGTCCACAGCGCCATCACCCCGTTCCTCGTCTTTAGTTCCTTCCTGAGGACCCTTGCCTGTTGCAGTTCCTCGTCTGAGTCTAGGAAGTCAACTGCGAACAATTTTTGCGTCCACCTCCATCCTGTCCTCCAGATGTCTGGCCCCAGCAGGGCTTTGGGCTACTCGCTGACTGGTGTTAGAGCCATCGGCACCTGCCTGTATCTTCCTTGTAGGATGTTCCCCACCACTTGTCGTTGTCCGTCGTCAGTGAGCGCCCATCTGCCAGTTGCCATCGCCGCCATCGCTATGAGCTCCTCCTTTAGACTTGGGATTCCAAGCCCCCCCCCCCCGCCTTGAGTGGTGCCTCTGCAATCGGTGCCTGTATCCATCCCTTGGGAGCCACGTTCGGCTCTGCAAAAGATGAGTGCCATATAAAGTTTTTAATTCTCAGGCCTCCTTGCCTCACCAACTCTGCGTTAGGCCACGCATGCCGGGCCACGTACATCAACTTTGGAATGACGATCGCTGATGCGATCATGTCGCGTTGCTGTACTGTATTAGTTTTCTGCACTGTGAGAGATAACCGGATGGTAAGTGTCTTAAAGGCTTGAGTCCAGGCCTTCTCAATAGTGTCAGCACTCCCTGCAATATGTCCCAAGTATTTCGTGCTACTGGCTACCTTGATGCTCTGTTCCTCCTCATGGCTAACATCCCCAGCCAGCCTGCCCCATTGGCCCAGATCAATAGCTACCGATTTTGCCACATTTAGCCTGAGTCCAGCTACTCTTGAAAATCTGCCCACCGCTTGTATCACCGCGTCTTGCATTCTGGCATGGGCTATGTATATCGCTGTATCGTCAGCGTATCCTGCCACTTTGAGCTGGTGGTATGGTCGTTTGGGATCCATCATGATCCCTGTAATGGCAGGATCGTGCTTAATCTTGTCATACAGCAAATCCACAGCGATGATAAACAAAAGCGGGGCCAATGGGTTTCCCTGCCTAATCCCGCTTGTTACGCGCACTGATCTTGAAAACTGACCATTCGCAAGAGACTTGACTGTCGTGGAGGCGTGGATCTGCTCCACAACAGCAAGGAATTTGGGTGGAAAGCCCTTCGCGTGTAGCACCTCCTCCAGGTACACTCTGTCTAATGAGTCGTAAGCTTTAGCAAAATCTAACAAGAGTACTTGAGCATCTTTGTAGTCCGGTTCTTCCGTACTGACAATCTTGGCTGCTTCCATGTAGGTCGACAGCGTCATGAATAGTTCTACCAAGTACAAAACCAAACTAGGTGCTATGAACCAGACTGTTGATGTGCTTTCTTACACGCCAAGCCAGTATGCGCGCAAAAACTTTGTAGTCCGTGTTTAACAGCGCTATTGGTCTGTAATCGAGCGGGGATGACGCATCTCCTCCTTTCTTGATGCTGAACATATGTGTATCTCCAATGAAGCGGGCGTTGTCCCATGATTCAAGCAGTCGTTATATAGTCTTGTTAAAATCGACACTATCGCGTCACAATGGTCATTGTACCACTCGTTGGGTAGGTCATCTGGGCCACAGGCTTTGCCTTTCTTGCAATTCGCAATGGCCTCCCTTACTTCTTTTTCTGAAATGACTGCATCCACATCAGACAGGTCCACCTTACTCCAAAACTTGCTGTGATTGTCAACGAAGGACCGAATGTCTTCCGTGCGTCGGCATTGCCTCCGAACACTGGCTGCCATGAGTCCCCCAGTATGTTGACTTTATCATGGACTTGCCGCTGCGGCCCATCTCCACTTTGTGTGAGCGTCGGTATAGTGTTATCTCCGAATCGCGTACGTATTCTGCTGGAAAAAATGCTTTGTTGACTTCCGCGAGCTCCATACGCTTTTGGATTGCAGCCATCTGTGCTTGAGTACCCTGTGCCGTTTTTGCGTCTCTTAAAGTTGTTTTTAATATTGCTCCTCGATCGTGTTCCCAACCTTCCTGTGTGGTCCCACATCGTTGTAATCGGAGCTTGATCCTCCGGGTTTTCTGTCTGTACCCCGCGGTAGTCCTTCGCTTAGCTTGTTTCTTGAGCTCCTTAATTTCGCGTGCCAGCTCGCTTTTGAATACACCCCAGACCTCCTTGGTGTCCTCATGCGGCGTGATTTCTAGTAGCTTCGCCAACGCCTGTAACTTCGACGTGATTAGGCTGGCCACAGCTGCCTGTGCATATCGTGGCGCCGGGTACAGCTTGCCTCTCTTCATTATCCTAATCGCCCCATCCGGGGGGTGTAATTCTAGCATCACCCCACTGTGATCCGACTCACAAATGGGCTCTATTGCTGTAACTCAACGAATTTGTCCTCTCCTCTCCGCTGACAGATACCATCGATCAATTCTTGACGACCCTTCTTGCCCACCTGCTGCTCGGTGCCTGTGCGTGTGTTGTTCTGCGGCAAGCACTAATACTGCTTGTCTCGTCAACTCCGTGGGCAGTAAGTTCTGCCCTTTTTCTTCTGAGCATTTAATTCCTCCCATTTCCTTAGACCCTTATGTCTTGTCTTTCATGTTGCCCTATCCGATCCACATGTTGTTCCAAGACACAATTGAATTCTCCACCTGCAAGAATCGGCATTCCCACCGGGAATTTAATGTTCTGTAAGTGTTGAAAAAGTAATATGGCTGCTCCGTTCGCTGGTGCGTACACATTGACCATCAAGTAGGTAGTTCCTGCCAGCTCCGCTTGAGCCATGATCAGATATTCCGACCAGCATTCTTCACCCCATGGTTGCAAGTTCGTGACCGCCCCATACGGGTTGCGTAGTATGGCCACCCCCGCTTTGCGTTCTTCCCCCGAAGACCAGATCGAGATTGTTTTTGCCTCCTTACTCTTGTATCATCATATTGCTTAATTTGCGCTGCTGCTGTGCCGTGTTCCTCCTTTCGTAGATGAGTTTATTGCAAAAACACTATATATTTCTGTCCTCGCTCGTGTCTCTCCTTCAACCCTGTAATCTCTGTCCAATATGACTAAGATGCGTCGCCAATCCTCTAATGTTGTATGTAAAAGCGCCGATTGCCTTGTCATGTTGATTATGCTTTATCGTGTAAGCCCTCTTTCTTCCTTGCAGGTCTCGCCTTCTGCGTCTGACTTCTTTGCTCAGTAGTTTGAAATCCTGAGTTGTCGTGCTTCTTCTTCCACCCTTGGTCACCTCCTCGTAGTAATACTGCATTTCCGTCTGCTGCCGTTGCTTCCTCAGCGAGGGTCGACTTGCCTCGCCTCTATTGATTGAGTGACGTTCCGTCAGTGGTGTTCTTATCGTTTACGTTTGTTCCATCCGCGTGGCTGGTCTCGGCCTCCAATACTTCCAAGTTCGCGGTGTTCCCTACTTTCGGGCTGCGCCTTCCTGGTACCGGAGGGTAAGCCGCGAAAGCCACGAAAGCCATTCTCCTTGCGCTGTTTCGCACCGAGTTACCATTTGCTTGCAAACTCTCCGTTCGCTTGGGTGCCTTGTCAGCATCTCCCTCTTCCCCATGGTCGGCCTCAGTCTCATTATGGCTGTCTATGGCTATGTGTCGACCTCTAGGCTTTCATCAGCTTTCTTTATGACTCGCGTTTCCACAGCCTTTGCTACCTCCTGCTTAGATATTTGCCTCGTGTGACGGTATTCTGCCTCTGTCCGTGCTGCTTTTCCTATGGCCCTCAGTTCACTCACTGCCACTTGGCAGTCTCGCCCTCGTCGTACGGTTCCGAGTCCAGACTTCGCAGCTGATAGTCTCTTAGTACATCGTTACGATCTTTACGAAGGAAGTCCATTTGCTCCAGATACGTTAGGTGCCACTCGGTGTCGAAAGTAACAGCTTGAAAATGGTTTCCGGTAATTCGCCAGTATAGTACCATCACAATGGGCAGTATACCAGCTGCGATGAGGTCTTGTATGAGCCCCATCGCTTTGATAGTGGGCATCGCTTCCACTGTTCCTGTCTCAATTTTCGTTTCGTTAGCGAGGGTACGTATATCATACCCGTACACTTGCAACCTGGCAGCACCCTTGGTGTCTGTGTCTAGCACGAATACCCTCTCTCGCGCGTAGGCTGCCATCGACTTGATGTGTGCTGCTCGCACCCAGTAAGATATTGGTACCGTTGTCTTGGCCGATTGCTCGCGCTGAGCTGCATAGTGGTTGGCAAGGGCGCACTCCTGTTCTTCTCTCGTGCTGTCTCCCCCCAATTCGAACCCAATCGCCTCCAACTCACTCTGAAAGTCAGCTGGGTGGAGCTTCAGTTCATCTGTCAGGTTGGCCAGCATACCGTTTATCACGTTCTTTTTAAGCGCATTTACAGCCGTGGTTATCTCCGCCTAAGGGGGGTTAAGCGCCACCGTCTGATTGCGCATGGTTGCGTAGAAGGCTATCCAGCCGCAGTGCCCTGTAGCGGCCACGTCCGTTAACACTCCTCCCATTACCGCAAGCCAGGTACTTAAAGGATACGCCGCATCCGTCGGTGGTAGCGACCCAAGGAATTCACACTCACTTGTATCCAGCTAAGAAGTCTGGTTGTCGGCGCCGCCTTGCACATCTATCTCTACTTTCACATCCGCCACTTCGTTACCTGGCGACTTGAGTCCCTCCATCTTCTTCGCCACCGCTTTGCCTTGCGCAACTTTAACAAATTGGTGCATAAAAGTCTCCGTTATATGTTTGTCCCCCTGCCCACTCGGCTGTGACTCTGTGTGTCTCGGGGAGCGCGCTCCCTGCCCGTCTTCCCTTTTAGGTGATTTAGGTGGTGCCTCCTCTAGCGACGATCTCTCTTCGTCGCCATCTCGACTCCATTCCTCAGGGACTCGTCGCTTAGGCGACATCGGTCTCACTATGCGGCCTTGCTGCTGCCCCTCCTCTTTGCCATGCCCCGCTATAGTCGAGGATAGGTGTCCTTCTTCAACTCCACCGATGACATCCCGCCGCCGGCCTCACTCGGATCCGACCTACCAACATTCGACGGTTGCTGCTGTATCTACCGTTGAAGCCCCGACTCTGGTACTCTCCGTGTACGGCGTTGTGTTCTGTGATCTCGTACTAGCGCCTCCATCATCCTCTGTCTTAGCTTTTATCCCGGCTCCGGCTTCCATGTCCACGTCTTCGTCTATATCGGCCGGTGGTCCATGTCGCTCAATCTCATACTCAGCCACTTTGGGCTCCGATGAGCCTATCCCTTCCTTGAGCTGCTGTGACTTGTTGCATTGAGTACTCTCAGTATTCCCCTTTGCCACACTATATACCGCTGCTCGCTTAGCCGGCGCGTTTGCAGTCGTGCGCTGTTCCTCACCCTCGTCGGCCCATGTTTGCTGACACCACTCCTGCGGCAAAGTAGCCCTGGTCTTGGTATCCGCTGCATTGCGTTCTCCCCTTGTCTTTTCCTTCTTGTGTGACTTGGCCCGTGTGGAGTTGCCGCCCCCGGCATTACGCCCCCGCACACTTTTCAAGAGAGCGCTTAGCTCCTCCAACATTTTGGGCCCCTTACCTTCGCAGTAATCCCTGGTCGTGCTCCCTCTTCCTGAAGGCAAGGTCTGGGTTATGACTACCGTGTGCTCCTCGCGCTACCTGGGTATGTCATTCTCCGGTATCTGGCAATATTTGGCTGGCTGATCAGGTGCTGCACAGGCTTTGCATGGCCACTGATAGTACACTGTGTCGTGGTAAACCATTATCTCTGCACTACCGATTGTCACGATGGAAGTCCGGCGTAACCAATCCGGACACACCTCCACCTTAATCCTCACAAATAATTGCTTGTCGTTGATACCTGTCTCGCTTTGTGCGTTAGTGCTTGTACTTCTAGCTGCAGCTGGCCTTCTAACACCCAGAGCAAGTCAGTTGACGTCAACATCCCTTTTCTTACGATGACCGCGAAGTAGTAATAGTCGAGTTCGATGAGTGCGTGCGTCAGCTTGGCCTATTCTTTTTGTCTTTCGTAGTCCACTAATGTAAGTAGTCTGGTAGCGAATGGAAGCTGCCATCCTACCCATCTCTCTGCTGCGCTTCTTCCCCTGACGGTAATCGTTAGCAGCCGTTTGTTGCAGTCTAGTGAGATCCGCGAGATGGTTGTCTTGAAGTCTTCTATATGTAGCTTCTGGGGAAGCGCCGCCTCCACGCCTAGATAAACTTGTGCCAAAGTGCTTGTTTGCTTAGATTGGAACCGAATCGCATACCCGGGGCCAGGTGTGCATACAGAGGGTATTCTAGTGCCATAAAGATGTCTTCAAAGAGTGCCATCTCCCCCGCGTCCGTGGATTGCACTAGGAAACTTGGTGGAAAAGGCAACTCAAGTTCGTGCCGTAGTATCATGCTTAAAGCCTTGTCTTCGTCTTCCGTCCTTTCACGCAAATTGGAGAGTGGTTTTACCAGCTGTAAACACAATTCTCGTAAACTTCTGCGCTCGGCCGTAAACTCATCCCCCCCCCCCGCTGAATCGTTGTTTTCCACCGCGGCTTTGTAACTCCCCACCTTGTACTGGCCAGTTTTGACAGAGCCTCCACAATCGGGGACGTTCTCCACCTTGAAGTGATGAATCCGCTCCTCTATCTCCTTCTGCCGGAGACCCTCTAAAATAACCCACTGGAACATTAGCTTCCTCATTCGTTCTGCATGTGTCATATCTCGATAGTTCCACACGCTGGTCACTCCTTGGTACCTTAGTCGCTGCTCCTCCGCGGTCGGCTCAGTCCATTCATCCTGTAGAGAATTCTGGTTGCTCACATCCTTCCCCTTGCTTCTGCACTCTTGGATGTATGACTTAAATCGCCGTTCACTTGCCAGCTCGTGCAGTCTTAACACCATATGGAACACGTATTCTGAGGCCGCATTTTCCAGCAGGTACTTTCGAAGCTGGGCAAAAGCTGCTCGTCCGTCTCCTGCTGGGAAAGCCTGGCGTTTCCCACGGGGCGTGGTTTGCCCATCAAACTTAGTTTTTCCCGACTCCCTCTCTTGTCCAGTTGGTAAACGCCGAGCTGTCGTACTGCTTTGCTTTGTCTGATCTTCGTTGCTTCCCTCTGGACGAGTATCCCTCTTGTTATGCTGCCACTTGCCCTGCCCGGCCGTATGTCATCCACCCGTCATTTTACTGGGGGGAAGTTTGCGATCACCTGCCGCCGCCTCCTTCATGCTGTGCACCGCGTCCGGCTTGTTATCGTCGCTTCCCTCTAATCCCCAAGCTGGGCGATCTTTTCCTCGTCGCCCTTTCACTCTTTCTCCCGTTCGTTTTTTAACTTGAAATCTGTATGCTCCGGGGGTTACGGCGCCCATCCACGCGCCCCCCTCCGGTACTCTTGTTCCTGCTGCTGCTTCTGGTCCCAAGACCGTGGTCTTGAGCGGTCGTGCGCTAATTTGGAAGTGAGAATGGGTGAATGTTGACCCAGTCGGACGAGAACGACATTCAAACAACCTTATGTGTAGCCAAGTTTCTTCAACGGAAGAAGTTTACTACCGGTAACTGTATCCTTTTACTAGAAAACTAGTCTGTGCGCGTCGCAACCAAGGCAAGACGATGGCCGTACGATAAGAAGTGGCAACGTAACTTAGAACACGAATTCGTTAGAAACAGTGTTTGGTAAAAGTAAAACTGTTTTGACTTGCATTTTAACGCAATGGATGCTGTCAGGACAGTTTTCTAGGACGTTTATCAAGTAAGCCTTGGAATTCGAAGAAATGAGGGACTAATTTATTTGGTCAAGTTGTTGTTGTATGCACTTCGCTCGCGTAACCTAATTGCTCGCTAAAAGTAAGCAAGATGCCTGCGCTTCTTTAGCGCAGATTTCTTTGGTCATACGGAAAACGGTAGGCACGTACGTAAGAAAACTTTTGGAGGCTCCGCTTCCACTCTGTGGTGCAAACCTTTCGGCAATATCCATAGCTTCCCGTGCAACGCACGGCATTAGTAGATAAAAATGCAATATTCGGTATCCCTGGCTTTCATACTCTGCAGAGCGTGTGTTTCTGGTGGAATTGGGTCGCCTGCAGGGCCGAAAAAAGTAGATGCCGTTGCTGGTCTTGTTCGGACATAGTTCACCAATAGATCATTTTCGATTGTTAATAGCAATAATACATGTACGCGCTGAACATGTAGGTTGTGCCAACTGCACCGGCTCGGTAGATAGGGTGGCAGGCGTCGCCGATTTCTTGATGTGAGTGAATCGAGTTAACGATTCACGGCCCGATAGCGAGGTACAAATTGACGTTCTCATGGACGAAAGACAGTCTACTGCCGACATCGAGAACCGCCTCAAGGTTCGAGCTATTATATTACATGCACTGTAGTTGTCCGCATTTCCTGTACCGGTACCGGTACAACAATCTACGCCTTCAGCCTGATGGTGCGGCTCAAAATCTTGATGTTGCTGAAGTTGAGCATGAGCGGACAGGTGTTCACCAAACCTGCAGCGTTTTCGTCACCGAAAGCGTATCGGTACCGGTAAACTTCATATCGCGGAGGCCGTTGCCTTGGTGAAGGCGTCTTCTACTTCGAAAGTACTCAGCAAAAACTTTGTGCTGCAGCGTTTCTGGTAAGTTGGTTGGACGCACGTCCACAAACCGGGAAGAGAACAACCTGACACCAGACATCTTTCGCGCTGCTACGACCACGCGATTTGTCCACTAATCGACAGCGACGCCAAGTCTGGCCAGCAGTTACTGGCAGTAACTTACTGCTGTAGTAAGCGCCGTCGTAGCTCCCACGTCTCAACTGTCCTCCCCGAAACGAGATGGATCAGACCAACATTGTTTATCCACCCAGGCCGTTCGCATTATCCGCAGCGGATGCTGTTTCCTTGGAGAACTTAGCAGCCCAACTCGTCGCTGAAACCTTACGCACACACGACGACTTTATCTCCCAAGGGCGCGTCGTGGACCCAACCCGATGGAAGGTCGTCAAGGAGAAGCACAACATGACGGCGTACCGGACACGAAAGCGTGCGTCCACAAGGCTCCGTCGAGACCACGTCCCAAGCGAAGAGACCGAAGCTGTTGCGGCGTCACCTCAATGCCATCGTTCTACCCCGTCATGGACAAGAAAATGGAACACGCATTATCCGAGACGTATCCGAGCGTCACCTTTTTAGAAGTGGACTCAGAGGACGAGCTTGAACATGAGTTCAGTTATGTAGACGTACTCGAACAGAATGCACTGGAGAAAACCAGAGCCGACCGGCTCCCGATGGTATTCTGCACAGGTGTTGTACCGGGTACAGTCGAAGACGCCGCGTTAGGTTTCTTCGCAGACACAGAACAACGCAGCAGAATGCGGAATTCCAGTAGTAAAGAGGTGGTTGTCAACGATACGAGAATTCTGGTACGGCTTCAAGGGCCTACACAAGAGACCCGTTCCGCTTTTAGGAGTCAAGTGGTGTATGCATACAACTCGTGGCGCTGCTGGGCGCTTCATCAAGCCTCGGGACTACGTAATTATCGAATCTACCGGTATGGCACTCGATGCCGACGGTGAACGGTTCTGCTACGTTCTAAATCATTCAATCGAGTTGGACGAAGTTCCAGATTTTCGAAGTCTTGGTAATGTGCGGATCGTATTCTCCGCCTGCCACATTATGCGGCCACATTCCGCTGGAGCGATCGAGACCTTTCGTCGGGGGTTCATGGACGCTCGTGGAAACACATCAGAGCGGTTGTGTACGTACATGTATTGCGACGGGTTGATGACGGTACCTCAAACCGTCGAAGAGGCGAACACCAAGAAGTTGGTGTGGTTGTTCCAGGCACAACACCGAGCTGACAGAAGTCGGAAACTGGCGTCGCTGCAGGTGTCCGATCCCTGTCCGTGTTGCCATCAGAAATTGCACACGGGGTTCGCCAAACTCTTGGACCGGAACTGCATGTGCCAACTCTGTAGGAAAACCATGTGCCGTAAATGTACGGTCACGAAGACGCTGCCAGTGGACGCTGATATTAATAAGCATCACCAGTTGACGCACAAGACCATGGATTTTTGTCTGAGTTGCTATCTCGAAGCCAAGAACCTGCCGGCGTTATTGGAGCGCAATCGAGCCAAGAAGTACCAAGATCATATTAATGAGCCGACACAGCACCGCCATCATAAGCTCGCGATACTCCATGGTATTGTTGCAGTGTGCTTGAGCTCTGCTGCGATACGAACCAAGCAGCGGCGCCCCATTTTCTACAAGATTCCTGCCATCTTTGTCTCTCGCCTATCCCGAGTTAGGGATGCCAACCCTCAGCCTCAACATCCCATCGTCAAAGCCAAGTCAAGTCAGGCATCCGATCGTGAAAACTTAAGCCAATTCGGCTGCTTCTCGAGATCGGACTGGCGGTGGCTGAAGCGTGGGGGACTCACCAGCCGCTTCCAAACTTTTGCGGCTCGTAAAGTTCGTCACTTGTAAATTTTCTCCACGTAAAGTGATGGAGAACCGTGGCACCGTGTATCCCCCCGCGCCGCTTGAATTATCACCCGAAGATGCGCGAGCAATCGAAATGATCGCTGACCGCCTCGTGGCGGAGACTTTACACGCCAGCGAGGACTTTGCAGCCCACGGACATGTGGTCGACCCCAGCAGCTGGAAGCGGATTAAGGAGAAAGATAACATTGTAGCGTACCAGGACATCTCGAAGCTTCGTTCTACCAAACGCGAAAGAGTGTGGAGCGAAGATACCGTCGTGGTTACAGCATCCCCTCAGAATCCCACGTTCTATCCTAGCAACAGATCTCTGGAAGACGACATGTTCCGAGAAGGCTTCCACAACATCGATGACTACGACTCGGAAGACGAGAGGAGTCTGCATCACGACGACTTTACAAAATTTGGAGCAAAAGCTGGAGCGGAAATCAGCGTGTTGGAGAAATTTCGACCTACGAACGCCCCGACGGTATTCTCGCGTGGGATTTTCCCTGGGACGGTAGAGGACATGGCGTTCGCGTGCTTGGCAGATACAGACGAACGCAGTCGCACGCGCTTCAACACGAACAAAGACAACGTGGTGGAAGATATGAGGATTCTAGCGCAGATTCACGGGCCCACAAAGGAAGACCCGTTCCGGTTTCTTGGAGTCAAGTGGTGCACTAGTCTGCCGAGTCGAACCGTGTCACTGGTTGTGAAGCCTCGAGATTACCTGATCATTGAGGCGACGGGCATGGCGCTCGACTCGAACGGAGACCGGTTTGCTTATCTACTTAACCACTCGATCGAGCTGGATCAAGTGCCAGATTTCAGAGAATTTGGGCTGGTGCGTACAGTTTTCTCAGCTTGCCACATCATGAAGCCATATCAGAACGGAGAGGCCGTGGATGCGTACGCCAGAGGCTTTCTGATAATTGGAGGCAACTTTAGTGTGCGTCTTAGCGCGATTCAGTTCGCTGAAGGGCTTATCACGTTTCCTCGCGTATTGGAGGAGGCGTATTTGAAGAAACTAGCGTGGTTGATGCACGACCAGCATCGATGGAGTGGCAGTAGCAGCAGTACGAGCGAAGGCAGCAGCTTTAGCAGCAACGGTTCGACGTCTTTACTGGAAAAAGTCGGTAGTTGCCCGTGTTGCCACGGCAAACTTTCGGCACGACGATTGGGAGGTTTTATGGAGAAAAATTCAGGTTGCAGACTTTGCCGAAAAATGGTTTGCCACAAGTGCACAGTCAAGAAAATGTTACCGGTGGATGGCGCACGCGGGAGGCATATGAAGAAGAAAGAGCGCGAGTTCTGCTTGGATTGTTACCTTAAAGCCAAGCGGTTGCCAGCGTGGCATGTAGCGGTGGCGACTCTAGCCAAATCGCCACCATAACTTAGAAAGAAAATAGAGACCCACAGACTTACATTCTATACAGACTAAACGTGTTCGTCATGATTGGAATCTTACCCAACAATTGTTGGATCACTATTAATAACACGCACGTGTCCGTACAGAGACGGATACAGTATCTTGAACACCACTTGACGTCTTCACTGTCGTCAAATGATCTATCAGCATGTCTTTGCTGTCTTTGAGGTTATCATCCTCGCTTCAACCAAGGTCCAAAGTGTGAAATTACTACACGACGTGCATTAGGCGAGCTTAATTTTAAAGGGTTAAAACTAAGTAACTATTTGTCGGTTCGCCTACTTTGGCAACGTCGCCACTGCAACTCTCAAGGCGGACAACTTCTTTGCTTTGAGATAGCAAGTTAAGCAAAAGTCGAGGCTCTTTTTACTGGCCATGTCGATGGGAAGGTTCTTCTTGACGGTGCATTTCTTGCACACCTTCCGCCTGCACAGGAAGCACGTCGTGTTGCTCTCGAGCAGCTTCTTGAAGCCTTTCGTAGGGAGCTTATGACAGCACGCGCAGCCTTCGTGCGGGTCGTCGTCCCCGTGGCTGTTCTGCCGTCGAGCGTACGCGTGGACGAACCAGGCGAGTTTCTTTAGATACGACTCCTCTACCACCTGTGCGGTATCGAGTAAGCCCTCGCATAGCAATTGTGTGGACGCTCCCGTACTGAAGTGGCCGCCGGCGTTGCAATACCCTCGGAAATACACCTCCACCTCGCCCTGGCTGTTGTATGCACGCACGACGCGGCAACTGGACGTGCGGAGACGTACAAGGCCTTGTTTCTTGAATTCCGGGACTTCCTCAATCTCCACGGAATGATTCAGGAAATAGAACACACGCTCGCCGTTCGAATCCATCGTCATGCCTGTAGACTCGATCACTACCACATCTCGAGGCTTGGCCACGCCACCTGCTGCTCGGTAGGAGGTCCACTTGATACCGAGAAACCGGTACGGGTCCTGCTGTGTAGGGCCGCGGATCTGCGCCAAGATGCGCAGGTCCTTGACACTCATGTCCTTGTTCGTCGCCGCGCGCATGATGCTGCGCTCTTCCGTATCTGCTAGAAAGCCGAGTCCTGCGTCGTCTACGGTTCCTGGAATCATGCCGCCACCGAACACCATGGGCGTGTTGGGTGGCCGTGACTTGCCTAGTACGCTCTGTTCGGGCGTGTCACCGTCGATTCTGCTGTTCTCGTAGTAGTCAGAGCTGCCGAGTGAGGACGAGTCATCCTCGTACGACAGATGCGTGTGGCCACGGCCCATTAAGTCGCTCAAGGAGCTGTCGGTCGAGTAGAGTTTCGGTCGGTGTACGAAGGACGACTCAACCGCTTCTTCCGTCTCAAGACGGTCGCGTCGTGCACGCCGATGACCGCGCGACCGGGTGCGGTACGCCGCCATACTGCCTTTCTCCACGACAATTTTCCATCGTTCCAGGTCGACGGCACGTCGATCGGCGATGAATTCCTCGCTGGCCTGTACGGTCTCAGCTACGAGCTGGTCGGCCAGTGTTTCATATTGCTCCGTGTCCGTACGGGTGAGCACCAACTCCCGGGGTGGAAAGAGGTGGCCGGCATCCCACGAATCTCCAAACCTCATGCTTTGCTGTCTGCGAGCGCTTCGCGAAGTGAATCACGTTCTGTGTTCGACCCAGGTGGAGTTCCGTCCTATGCCAACTTCACGACGTAAAAGTAGAAGAGACTCTTAGAGAGTGCGCTGGTATTATAGCGGAGACCTCGAGCTTTTACGGCTGGTAGTGGGAGGCGAGGGTGGTTCAGGATTCTTCAACTGAGATCGGAGAGTCTTCCTTCTGGTGGGCTCCAGCGTGTCGTCGTGTCGCGCCATGTGCGACTTGAGCCGATGTAGAATCGGAGAGAGACATCCGCTGGTCACGAGCGGAGAAACGAGACCCAGAGTTCAGGAGGATAGACGTCGGCCTGCACCAATAAGCTGGCGCAGTATGGCCGCGTGTATGGCAAAGACATCATCTTACTGTACCAAGAGTGTGCGCCGCTACGTCGCGACGACGACACCAAATGGAAGGTTCAAGCCGATCCAAAGCACCCGTCAGGTGTGCTACAGTACAATATCTGCTGAGCACTTCCTTCGCAATACATGTACCGATAACCGTCAGATAATTCGCCTTCAACGCGAATCCCTGCCGCAATGGCTTGGTGTCTTCGGTGCCCAACGTCGCTGTGATCGGATCATCTGGGACCGGATAACGTTAAGTTGGTCGTTAGACAGCGTTACGTCCGCGCTATTCGTTGCCATGTTGACTGGGGTGCCGCCATCATACATGTAGTGTAACGGGGCGACGCCATACCGAGATTCTCGATGCGATTCGAATTCAAGAGCATGATGGCATTGTTCAATGGATAGGCTGCGTTATCAACCACGCCGGCTCGACAGGACTGGAGATCGCGCCTGCTATCGGTTGTGGGACCTCATCGACGCAGGGTGTTGAGTGCTTCGACCAAGGCCGAGGCGGTCGCCAAGTTGCTCTCGAGCAAGAGCCGATTGAGTCAATCGGCTCTTTGAGACAGCGATTGCGGGCAATAAAATGTGCAGTCGTGATGGACCATCATCTCATGTAAACGGTCATGGTTTACAGGCTGTAAATTACAGCACGAATCGTGCCACGATGGGCCGCACCGTGCCGTGCCGCCGATTCTTTCGCGGCGACGTTGACTGCCAGGATGGAAGATGCACCCGTTTTCAAGGATTGCGATCATGTGGGGTGATAATGTAGTGGAGTGGTGGGTTGAGAGCGAAGAAAAAGAAAAACTGAGCTGGGCTGTGCTCTCAGCCTCCCTAGTAACTAAAAATATACAGCCTACCATTCTGGTGTGCACTCTCGCGATCCGTAAAAGGTGCCTTCCCCTTTCTGACTGCAACGTCTCCGACATCTTGTCCGAGGAAGCCGGTCATCTCAAGTGGGAGGAATTTTCTTATCTGAATGGATATCCACTCAGATGTCCCCAAGTAATCCACTCACTTTTTAGGAGTACTTCGCAAAAAAATTGTGTTTGAGATTGACTTATTTTTATTATTGAAGTTAAATGATAAATGACTAAGTTCATTCTGTAGATGCCCCCCCCCCCGAGATCGCTATCAGCCCTACGCAACGGTAAGGATGTGACGCGACACCTGCAAAAACACCCCGCCAGCACCAAGGAAGGTTGGCCGTCCGAAAAAGAAGGCCTCAACTACATGCCACTTGTGTAAAAGGACCTTAAAGTCTCACCAAGGACTCAAGGAGCATTTGGCGCGAAAGAATCGGTGCGATAAGCGATCAGTCGTAGCTCGACAAGAGGCTCGCAAAATTGCCCGTCGTCTAGCCAGCAAGGCCTATTATATCCGAAAGAAGAAAGGAATTTCGTTAGAATCGTTGCGCGAACGCATGCGGTTGTCAGCGCTCCAGGAAGCGCGAAATACCTTGC
The DNA here is from genome assembly GCA_033557915.1 of Phytophthora tentaculata. Taxonomy (NCBI): domain Eukaryota; phylum Oomycota; class Peronosporomycetes; order Peronosporales; family Peronosporaceae; genus Phytophthora; species Phytophthora tentaculata. The sequence continues at coordinate 927,227 of JAUCEA010000006.1, forward strand.
AATCTTGTAGGAGTGCTTTAGAGACAGCTATTCTACGGATAGCTAAACAGAACACGAAGACCTTTGCAACAGAAATTATTCTTTTCTACTAGCTATATCATAAGGTGTCATCGCTAAGTCTCTTGGCCATAAATGATTGAAGTGAATATGCAAGCGTAAATAACATTTTTATAAAAATGCTTTTTATAAGCAATTTTTTTAGCGGAAGAAAAATAGTTCTATTGTAATTTAGTCACGCACAACGGCGGGGACACCTGAGTGGATGTCCACTCAGATAAGAAAATTCCTCCTCCAGTGGTCTTAGGTGGTCTTGGAGGACCACTGCTAATTTAGCTGCTAAGTGCTAAAACACAGTACTGCAGTATACGTGTACGGGAATTCTCGTAATGAAGGTGGAAATGCATTCATTGTCCGCAGAGACTCTTGCATTCAGAAAACACATTGCGATAATTCACAAACCGATCTCATCAACATGGGATAGACTCGTGCTAGATATGGTTATCGCATTTTCTGGATACGGGACTGATCTCTTGCGGCAAGTTGCCAAGCCCCTGCCTGGCTGAGAGAGGCGGCTCCAATGTCGATTTAACAACTTCAAACGTAGTTGATGTGTCCTGCAAGCGGTACACTTGTCCATCGGCTATACAGTATTAATACTTCATGTACTGTAGAAAGGGAATCTCTACCGACCCAGGTTCGGTGCCCATGTCTGCTGTTCTTGTACTATGTACACATCACCATTCTCTCGTGGCCAACCATCTCGGTGTGCCGAGAGCGAAGAATTCCAACAGCACGATGCTGAGACGGAGGATATGGATACGGTACATGTACTGTGCATGTCGAGTCTAAGACGTTGAACATGTAACAGTACTTCCTTGGTAAAATACGACGGCAACAGGGCCTCTAGTCAATTCGTGTGCTTAATTCACGTCTTTTTCTCTAGCTACTATCTCTACTTGTTCCTCTACGTTTACCTGTCGCCTACTGGAGCTGCTTGAGCTTGAGCTGCTGTGTTGCAACGTCCCATGCTGACAGTTGACGAGCGTCAATCACACAGGAAACGCAGAATGTGAGCTGGCGTTGCAGGTCTTCCTCGGCGTCCAAGAGCAGCTTCTTCTGGACGCTGCATTTCTGACAGATCGTCTGTCGACAAATGGCGCAGGAGCCTCCGGTGCTGATAAGATTGCCAAACTTCTTGGTGTTTTTGCCGCAGACGCCACAGTCCTTCGTTTGGTGTTTGGACGCGTCGCTCGTGCGGCGGCGAGCCATTTGCCACGCCAGTTTCTTGAGGTACGAGGCCTCAACGATGCCCACTACGTCGACTACACCCTGCGAGAATACGTTCAAGCCAATAACCGCAGGCAGGTTGCCGCCCATGTCGGCGTAGCCCCGGGCGTACACTTCGATCTGAGCGTCGGAGATCTGACGCATAATGTAGCAGATGGACAGGTTAAGACGGACGACGTTGTACCGGTCAGGTAGCACCGGGCAGTCGTCCAGCTCAATCGAGTGGGCGAGACTGTAGTACACACGCTCGCCGTCCGAGTCCAGCGCGATACCAGACGACTCGATGAACAGGACGTCGCGTCGGGACACAAACGCGGCGATGTCGCGCGTGGCCCATTTGATGCCGACAAAACGGAACGGGTCTTCTTCGCTTGGGTTCTGGAACGCCGCCAGCACCCTGCGGCCGTCGAAGCCGTCGTTCTTGACGTACGAGTTGCGCTCGAACCACGCGTCGTCTGTGTTGGCCAGGGCCCCGAACGCGACGTCCTCCACGGAGCCGTCGATGATGCCGATCGCTGCGACCAGCGGCACGTTCGACGGTTTGACCTTTTCCAGCACACTTTCCTCCGGGAACACAGTGTACGAGCCGGCGTCACTCGACGAGCTATGCGTGTGCTGTGCTTGCGACTGGGATTGCGACGTGCTGCTGGCAGATTTCTCGAAGTATTGTTGTGGTTCGTCGTCGTCTTCATCAGGGGTGAAGGCGTGCGGTCGTCCCGCTGCCTGCGCCTCCCGCTGCTGCTGTTCTATCGTATTATTCGACAGCAATCGCGGTCTACTCGGTTGTTTCTCGTTCACTAGGTTTAACCGCTTTGAGCCGGAACGGCGCGTACGATACACGTGAACTTTTTCACGAGACTTAACATGCTTCCAGAGACGAGAGTCGACCTGGCGGTTGTTGGCAATGAACTGTTCGTACGCACGTAGCGTCTCGGCCACGACACGATCGGCCGTGTCGGTCAACGCTTTCTGGCGCTCCTTGGTGAGGTCCACGCGGCCAGGAACGACCTTGTCCATGTCCTTGAACACCATTGGGGAAACCTGTTCTGGAGAATTCGGATAGATTGCCACCCACCGAGCTATAATACAAGTATTCGCTACGAAGCAAGACTCAAAGTGGCTAACGTTGTTGATCGACGGTGACGATCGGGAGACTGCAGTGCAAACATGGCGGTTGCTAACCAACAAATCGTGGACCAGACACTGCAACTTGCTGGTTGCGGCTCCAGTCGCCGCTCGTCACGCTGTGTATCATACTTTTTCATTCAAAAGCGGCGCCAAGCCGGACGCGCTCGAGCAGAAATTGAACGCTGCATCTTATTTCTTTCTCCGCTTTTTCCTGCTGGCCTTGGCGTCGTGCTGTTGAGCTTTCGTCCGAGCAGGACGGGGCGCGTTCGCCCGAATGCTTGCCTGAAGCGATTGGGTTCATGCTTCTTCTGATGTCGAAAGAATGTGAAGCTCACACTGCCAAACGATGTCTTTCGCGTACATGCACTGCCAATCCATGTCAAACTGTGCGTTGAGAATTGCATGCAGCGTTCTCCATGCAAAAACGTACCCATGGAAAAATTTCTAGTTTTTATTACGATACAGAAAATCCTCTTTGGAGTGATAACCCAAATTGTGCTACCCTCTAGTCAAGGAGGTCTCCCGCCGACCGTCAGCTTTACACGTCTTCCAACATGATTTTCTTTTTAACCAATCGCCACTTTCAAAATCGACGGTCAGTGTTGATATTATCAACTTGATAACCATGAGCGACGACCTACCCGCCGCTCTACGTCGTCTCCAGAGCGATACACAGGACTTCTGGGCCCCGTTGCACTCCATTCGCTGCGTAGACGCTTCCAGCTTGACTCCCTTACAACTCCACCGCGAGTTTGTGAGCCGCAATGTGCCCGTTGTGCTGCTAAACGCTATGACAAGTCCAAAGTGGCAATTTGCAATGGCAAATTGGCAGAATGATGATCATTTAGTTGCCAAAAGTGGAAAACACCCCGTGACTGTGGACGTGACGCCCTTTGGATTCGGAGACGCCGTTCTAGAACTCCCCGGAAACCACGACGACATTTTCGTTATGCCTGAGGAGAGGGACATGCCCATGGCGGAATTCCTGAGCATCCTGAAAAACCGAGATGAATTTCACGGCGTTCCCTATCTTTCCCACCAAAATGACAGTTTGAGGGAACAATTTCCCGAACTTTATGCTGAAGTGCCACCAGCTATGGAGTTGGCAGTGGAAGCGTTTGGGAATGATCCGGAAGCTGTGAATATCTGGATTGGAGACGAGAGAGCCGTGTCAACGATGCACAAGGACCACTATGAGGTAAGAAACTATTTTTATTTCATTGTATTTTTTTTCTAATAGTGATTTTGTATAGAATTTTTACTGTGTCGTGAAAGGCCAGAAGCACTTTACGCTGTTGCCACCGTCGGCTGTGGGATGTCTGTATGAACGCGAGTTCCCATCCGCGAGATATCGTCACGTGGATTCTCCTGAGCCAACGGAGGACAATCTTGTGGTGGATCTTGAAGCTACCGAGCTATTTCGTGACAAATATCCACAGCACAAGAAGTGGACAATTCTGTCGGCACCTGATAAGGGAGATACGCCGTGGATCCCTGTGGATCCGCTGAATATTGACACCGAGAAGTACCCTCTTGCGGCGACGTTGAACCCGATTGAAGTTGTACTGAATGCTGGGGAAGTGCTCTACTTGCCGTCGCTGTGGTACCATCGGGCTGCGCACTTGTGTCCGACCATCTCGGTTAATTACTGGCACGACATGGAGTTCGACTGTCGATACGTGTACTTCAACTTTGTTCACGACATCGGAGCGACGATCACAGCGCTGGAAGAAGAACAACGCACTACTAAGAAAAGTAGTAAAGCGGTTCCAAAGAACAAAGGAGGCGATTGAAAATAATAAAGTACTTTTAAATGGTCTGTTCATTTCTTACTTTTCATTTTTCTTTTTCGGAGATTGAGAGCGAGTTAATTCTCACTCTCCACGCCGGCAGATGCTTGGCTTCCAGATAACATTTGAGGCAGAACTTGATCAGTATCTTTTTCTTGTGTTCTCCAGAGACGCTTCTCTTGACGATACACTTTCGACAAGCTGATTGTCGGCAAAGAACACAAATTGAATAGTCGAATAGTTTCCCAAGACGACTGTTCAGATTGTCACTGCAGCTTTGGCAAGTATAGAGTTCTGCAGGTTCTTGAGTTGGAGGGAGACTACCAACGCTCTGTTGCTCTGTTTGAAGAAGCCACATGAGTTTTCTCGTGTACGCTTCCTCGACCATCTGCGGTACCGCCATGAGAACGTCGCAGTACTGGTTCATACTTAAGCGTTCGGCTAGTTTACCAACGGAATCTGTGAACCCACGACTGAAGACTCGCACACACCCCTGATTATCTGAAGGTCGGATGATGTGGCAGGCGGAGAATGTATGTCGGGTGAACCCGAAGTTGCCGTACTCGGGAACTGCGTCCAGTTTAATGGAATGAATCAGTAAATAATAGAAGCGTTCTCCGTCCGAGTCGAGGGCCATTCCACTGGACTCTAGAACGAGATAATCTCGAGACTTGATAAAGTGTTTAGCAGCGCCAGGAGTGGAGAGAGTGAGCCATTTGATTCCTAAAAATCGGAACGGATTTTCGAAGCTTGGACCTTCGATACGAGCCAAGATCCTGGCATCATCGACGTTTGCGTCCGTACATTTCGAGGTGCGTGTCTTTGTTCGAGCTTCTGTGTTTGCGAGAAACCCAAACGCTGCGTCCTCGACACTCCCTGGAGCAGATCCAGTACAAAATACCATCGGTACATGGTTGGGCCGTGATTTCTCCATCATTTTCAGTTCGAACGACTTGCCTTCATAGTCGTTGGCTTCTGGACAAGTGGCACTCACACCCAAATACGAGGAACTTAAAGCGCTCTTAATGTTCTTTTCCGTGATGGGATAAAACTCTGGTTTCTCTGGAAATTTTGCCAGAGCGTCGGTGTCTTCACTGTTAATTCGCGGTCGAGACTTGAAAGTTTCCCAACGTCGTGACCGGTACGCAGTTATGTTGTCTTTCTTCTTTAAGGTCTTCCATTGAACCTTATCGACGATACAGCCGCGAGATACAAAGTCATCACATGCAGACAACGTTTCAGCCACGAGTTGGTCAGCTAACAGCTCGAGAGAATCTGCAGCAGCGGCGGATAGAACAAATGGCCTGGGTGGCCAAGTTTTGGATCAGTAAATAGCTTTGGAAACGCCCATTTCCTATACCAGCCGATTTTTTACCTGATGGCATGAAACGCGGCTGCTATCGAAAGTAGCGCAGATTTTACGACCGACCACGGCTCCATGTGTACGAATTTCAAGCGGTGTAATGTTCACTTGTAAGGATAGAGGCGAAATCTAATCCGTGGACTTGACCACGACCAGGCAACAGCGATCTTATCAGGTGGTACGTGTTGCCCATTCCAATCCTCGGGCAATACCAATAACTCCCCCCATAACTCTACACCCATTGTTAATTTGAATGACACGAAAGATGGACACTTGTGAATGCAGCGGTGTAGTTCATAATTATCTACTGCTAACATATTTACTTGCCACCTACTGGACTTGACAGCTAAATAGAGTTTGTTGACTTAGACAGCGACTTGGACAATGATTTCGTTGCGGACGAGGATAAGGATTTATTGGGACGAATTCCTCGCGAGCTTTTGGGTGTCGTCTCGAGTGCCACGCTCCAAGCGGACAGTTCCATCGCCAGTTTCATACAGTCTTGGCAAAAGTCCATACTCTTCTCCGTGATCCCTCCGCTGTTGCCAAAATCGACGCCCACCCGTTTAGACACTGTACACTTGTTGCAGCAGACCCGGTGACACACTTGACAGGCCGATCCAGTCTGAACAAGGCGCCCGAACTTACTCAACGAGTGGTGACACGACGCACAGTGCGTCGGCGCGTGTGCTTGGGCTGCCAGAGTCGTCGCGTGCTCTCTCGCTTCGCGTTCCCTTGCGCTCATCTGCCACTTTAGCTTCTTCACGTACGCGCACTGTACCAACCCGCCCACAGACAGCAACATCTCCTTGAACAGGTTAACCGTCACGCCCTCCAACAAATCGCCGCCCATATCGTTAAAGGTGCGACAGAAAACTTCAACTTGGCGCTCCGAGTGCATGCGCATGATAAAACAGGACGAGATACGAGCGCGGATGACGCCATACTCCGTGAGCTCGGGGACTCTATCCAACGCGTAGCTGTGTCTAAGCACATAGGCCACTCGTTCGCCGTTCGAGTCACGGGAAATCCCCGTTGACTCGACGTACACCATGTCGCGTTGGGTGACAAACGTTCCCAACACTTTGGTCGCCCATTTCACGCCCAGGAAGCGGAACGGGTCGGCGTCTGACGGCGTCTCTAGCGTCGCTAGGATCTTCTGGTCGACGTATTCATCGCCGATGTAGGCGTCACGCAGACGCCACCGCGCTTCGTTGTCTGCGAGCGCCCCAAAGGCCGCGTCCTCCACCGTTCCCTCCATCTTGCCGGTGATGACCATCAACGGCACCCGATCGGGTCGCGCGCGCTCCAATAGCGACCCGTCCGTCAAGTAGTCGGCGTCGTGGCGATGGCTGTGACCTCGTGAACTTGAGGCTTTGGTTTGAGACGCCTCGCAGGAGGTGTAGCTACCGCCACTACTCATATCCAAGAGTTGCGGGGGTTCTAAGGACGACGAGCTTTTACGCCGTCGAGAACGGTACACGTGCAAATGTTCTTGTGTTTTAACGTACTTCCAGCGCTCCGGGTTGAGTTTGCGATGATGCGCAATGAGTTTCTCGCTGGCCATCAACGTTTCGGCTACCAGTTCTTCTGTGTAGTTGACGATAGCTTGTTTCTCTGAACTTGAGAGCTCTAGTGGCGGGAACACGTTGGTCGGCAGCTTGGACTTCCCCATCGTTATCAGCTTTTTTTTCGGTGCAGTCTCGACCAAGACGGAATGTGTCAACTGAGACTCCACTACATGTAGAGTGCAAGTCTCTCCGCAAAGGAGGGGCAGGATGGAGGGGAGCGGCGAGACTGGAGTTGCATCTGTCCGTCATGACTTGTCATAGACAAGACAATAGACGACATCACGACGTACTTCGAAGTATACGCTGACAGTAGGAGACACTGGCGTAATGATCTCGTACGCTAAGTACTAGGCTTCGTATATAATCTCACAGGAAGAGCTCACAGGAAACTGGTCTTGAGCGTTTGGTGGCAAGTAGGAAAGTGAGGTCTTTACTTTCTCAGTTGTTAGTGATATTGTGTTTCTCTGAGGGGAAAGCCACCAAGGCAGAAAAAGCCTCTTATCCCAGTGGGCACTGCAGGCTGCTTCAGGCAGCAAGGAGCTAACGGCCTTGAACTTCAGGTGACGTCTCGTCCCCAAGAAAGTTCTCTTGCTCAATAGTATCCTCATGCCCACGACTTCAACTCACAACCATCACTCTGTTATCTTCTCTTCTGTCCGACCTCAGCCAACTGCTGCATGCAGTTCCTTCAATTTACTCTTGATCTCAGTATAGTCATATAGCTACATCCAAAGTGATCATCTTGCTCAACCGTTGATGTCTTGTCGCACACAGCAACCAACGTGCACGCCACGTAGCAGCTCAAGCAAGATTCCAACGGTTTGTATCTCGTAGACAGTGGACACATGACTTTCGCCCTTGTCGCGTTTCGAAGCATTCCGACGTTCTGTACGTCGTACAAGTACTGAAGACGAAAAGCAATCGAGTATTATAAGCTAAGTTAGTGGAATAGCTATATGTACAGGTATTAAAACTTGTACCCTCAAGACGAGAGCTCTGATGTCTCCTCAGCCGGGTGCCGGGTGTGGACTCTGTAGGGACGGACCGAGGTGATGACGCCAAGGTCGCTTTTATCAGCGCGAAAGCACTACCTGCAAATCCTCAAGGCAGATCGTCGTTGGATCAAATCAAGCTGGGGACTTCAAGATGTCGGTGATAGCATTTTAAACATGAAATGTAAGAGCAGCTGTACCCGTATGAAACCGCATAAAGTAATTAGCTGAAGTAAATAGCAATTTCGATGCATATGGCAACATAGAAAATCCCAAAAATATTCACTACGACATTTCAACTACCGGTGTACTGATACGCATAGAGTCCAATCTAAAATAGAATAAGCACCGAATTCAGTTTTCTCTCTCATTTCCAGCAGCCCATCACGTCATGCATGCCGGCATTATCGCATCTATCCTCGTGCATGCGTCATCGACGTCGCCGCAGCATGCGCAAGGGCGCCGATGCCCACGACGGACGCGACGCTGATCTCTTCTCAAGCGTCTCCAGACTTGTGCAAAATGGTTATTCCCTACAGAGCGTCTGTCCAGTTTGAATAGTAAATACAGAGCCTATAATCACTTCAGCTTGGCCATAGGACATCTGAACCCAATGTCGTGTGACTTCATCGTTACTTTTGATGCCTATCACTACACCGATAAAGTTCGAAAGTGTCAATACTATTGACACTTTAAAAATACACTACCCTTTTCACTATTGACTCAATAGTGAAAAGGGTAGTGTATTTTTGCCCCTTTTCACTACCGGTACAGTTGCTCTAAGGACGAGGAGCTACTTTACAGTTTCAAAGGAAACATTTATAAAGTACAAGGTTACGTGTACCGGTACGGAGTTCGTGTTAATACTGAGTGTGTAGCAACTTGCTCCAAAATGTTTGTTGAAGCGAATCATCCAGAATGTCGAGTGTTGAGGACTTAGTTAGCACTACAGTAGAATGAACTCATGTTCCAATTTGCAAAACTTAATACAAGTCTACATCGAGCAACGCGTCCTATTTTCAGGTTATGAGCCCAAAGATACTGGGGCAGAACGACATCCTCAGAGAGGACATCAATTTCTTTGGGAATTCAACGCGCGCATCAATGATGACGCTAATGCTGCCAGCATGTACTTCGATAATCAAAGGCGTGACTACTACAAGAGTTCGGATGGAATGCGTCGAAGGAGACTTCGCGCAAAAGCAAAGTGTAACGGGGTTACACGGTGTGTTGCACACGTGGGTACGAGGTACCCGGAGAGCTAACAGACTCTCAGTACATGATTTCTAGAATTAACGGTGGTCTCAGTACATAGGTTGGGGGCCACACGTTGTGCATATGATTAGGTTTAACTATGGTAGATAGTTAAACGTAGATAGCGGCTTGGCTGCAATAAAGATAAATAAAACACTTCGGTTTTGGAAGCAAAAGAGTTATTTCGAGTTAATAACTCTGTGCCCTGGTTTTAGGGCTGTGTTAAAGTTCCTTCGGATAAGGAAGTTTTTATTACGGACTCTTTGAGCCGAACGCCTTCCTCTGACGCTAAAGCTACGGCAGCCCCGCTGCACTTGGTAGGACTTGTAGTCAATCCCGCACCTGAGTCGTTGACTGTATCCTTTACGAGGATGGAACACCCAGTGTTCGCGAATTTGCCCCCGGCGCAGCAAGACGCGCTTAACAAGCTCATGTCCTTGCTTGGCCCGGAGGGCGTGGTCCATCTTGCGTCGCAAGATCCAGAGGCGGTGAACGCCAGACTGGAATCGTTCTCCCGTTATGAGAATGCGCTCTTGGAGCATGTCCAAGAGAAGATGAGTGCTGCAACGGTAGCTGCATCGGTCAAGCACGACGGGCCTACAAGACCCAAGCGGCTAATGTTGAGCATGAAGACCTTCGAAAGGAAGGATGGAGAGAAGCTCCTTCTCTGGACCCGTGAGGTCGAGATGGCCATGGGATCGGCCTTGCTTCAGAATGAGCAACAGCGCGTGGCGCTTGCTATCTCCAAGCTTGGAGGTCGCACCCGTGAGTGGGCTTTAACGTCTGGTACGTCTGTGGACGTCGCGTTCCCCACTTAGGCTCAACTGAAACAGCAGTTGTCGCGCGTATGCGCCCCGCCCAACCAGGCGTACCGTGTTCGGTTGAAATTCCTTGCTACCCGACAGGGCAAGAAGGAGTTACTGCACTACGTCCAGGAGTTGCGAACTCTGATCGCCGTGGTGGCGGTGGACCCTCTGCCAGAACTGGTCACGGTGACCGTATTCATGGAGGGACTCCGCGTGGGCGCGGCCCGAACGGAAGTGTTCCGTGTACACCCTTCCTCTTTCGAAGAGTCGGTGAACGTGGCATTGAATGCCGAACACAACTTTAAGTCGGCCCGACCGGGCTGATACGCGAGCAGCGCAGGCTCTTCGAGCGGTCTGGAACCGATGAACCTCAGCTATGCTGAAGATGAAGTAGCTGAAGTTCTTGCTGCGGAGCAGCTCGCCGGCATTCGCCGATGCTTTTTGTGCAGGAGCACCAAGCATCTGAGGGCGCAATGCGCTCTGCGCTCCAAGCGCCAGGCTTCGGCGAGCCAACCTCCGGGTCATCGCCGGGAAACGGCAACTCCCAGTAGGCGCGGGGCGGCCTACTGGGGAAAAACTGAGTTCTGTTGTGCCTCAAAGAGGTAGAGGGCAACGGAGCTCAGCACCGAAGAGAGATGGGCTCTCTTACAAGATGAGTGTGTGCAAGCCGGGCTTGCTGGTCGTTCAAGCGATCGTGAAGGGCTTCGTGAAGCCGTGGAGAGTCTTGATTGACTCGGGAGCTTCGGGCAACTATGCTCGTCGCTCCAACCTGAAAAGGAGTCAGCTGTACGCTGAGGCACTGGAAGCTCCAACGCGAGATGAAATCTCAGTCCGTCTGGCGACGGGGACACTTGTTACTGTGTCGAAGGTCTCGGTTGACCTTAATGTGAAGTTCTTAGACTTCGATAGCGTGGAACGCTGTCTGGTCTTGGACCTAGATTCGAGGTATGACCTCATCCTTGGCATGGCATGGCTCGAGCGCCATGAGCCATGGATCGACTGGAAGTCGAAGTCGCTGGGTGCTACGCACCCTGCTCCTAGTGGAGCTTTGGTGAGTCATGAACCCACCTCTGCTAGGAAACAGAAGCGCTATTGGCGCGAGATCGAGGCCGAGGCGGCCGTGGTTCTGGACATTGGTATGTCGGAACTTGTTAGCAACAAGGCTGCTGTCTGTCCTGGTACGGACGAGCGTGGAGTGGCGCGTAATCCGCTTTGTGATATGGATCTGGTCGATGACCTACCGCTGCGTGGCCCGAGGGCCGCGGTCGACTGCGAGTCGAGGCATCGCTCGAAATAACTCTTTTGCTTCCAAAACCGAAGTGTTTTATTTATCTTTATTGCGGCCAAGCCGCTATCTATGTTTTAACTATCTACCATAGTTAAACCTTATCATATGCACAACGTGTGGCCCCCAACTTATGTACTGAGACCACCGTTCATTCTAGAAATCATGTACTGAGAGTCTTTTAACTATCCGGGTACCTCGTACCCATGTGTGCACCACACCGTGTAACCCCGTTACACTCTCCCCCAACAAGACGAGAACTCTCCGGTTCTCGAAACTTCCTCAGCGAGGTCTTGTCTTGTCAAGACGTTAGAGGTCATCTCCTGTCATCTTCTGCATTCGCAGCTCACCGAGCTCATTAACGCTTTCGCATCGTGGATGCCGAACACGCCGCCGCCGGCCTAAGGCCCGAGAACCTTCACGCCCCGCGCTCAACGTCGCTCAGCGTCAGCTCCTAGAGCTTCCTCCTTCCTCTCTGTTACAGAGTTTCACCGCGAACACCACCGCCGCCACACCTCACGCTCCATGAGCCGACAGTCATAGGCCCAAGAGACGAGCTCATCCGAGCAGCGCGCGCCGCGCAGAGCAAACGAGCTTTTGTTCGAAGAGATCGAGGAAGGCCAGCTCGACCAGGATGACCCCATGGGTAGTGAGGCGTACTCAAACCCCGCCTCCCCGAGGTCTCACGTTAGTGCTCCGCGGTCGCCACCTCGGCGAGAGCTTCGCACGCCGAATCCGTTCCCAGAACGTGTCAATCCTGTGCGCGCTCTGCGCGATGCGCCTCCGCTACCGTCTCGGTATGACGAGGATGATCGCTATGATCCAAACGTCATTACCAATGACTTGGACGAGGCCCAAGGCCGACAGATGCCCGAGGAGCAGCGCTCGCAAGCGTCATATCGACCTGTGGCTCGCATGCCACGCGCCGCGACTACGGCTTTCAGCCACGAGATCCTACCGAGACGGTCCGCCGTGCTGCGCAACAGCTCTTGGACACGTACGTGTGTGGGCCTGCGGCCGCTATTGCTGGCTAGCAAGTTCAGAGGCACCAGCTCCGTGAGCGCATTCTGACTCCACAAGTCACAACTCCCCAGGAGTACCGAGAGCGCCTACGGCTGCAGCTGCACCAGCAGCCAGTGCCTGCCATGCGCACAGTTCCTGTGGTCCTTTATCAAGGAGAGACGATGGCTGCGTATGACGCACAAATTGCAAACTGGGTTGAGCACTCTCGACGGCTCCCCAGCTATGATGCCCTTCGAGCTAGTTTCTCCGAAACTGATGTTCGTCTTGAGCGACGTCTGCGCCTGGTCTTCGCAAAGTCGATAAAACTAGGTCCCCGACCTCACACCTTTCCACATTGCCTCTGCTTTTCGCATCAGCATACTTCTTCTGAAGGTCTTGGCTCTCAGCCATAGCGAGGCGTATCTGTCGCATGACGCTCAGTCTCAACGAGACAAAGCTATCGACTTGCTTGCGAACCGCAACAGGGCTGACATCAGCCAGCCACTCGGCTATTCCTCCCCCGCCAAGCCCTGAGCCACTACGTGGCGGCGTCAACGGGACGCGAAGATTCACCAAGCCGTTCACATAGAACGGAGTGAAGCCTGTCGAGGCATCCACTGAATTGTTCAATGCACACTTGACGAGTGGGAGCATCTCACTCCAGCGTTTCGGCGCCTCAGCGCATACGCTTCGAAGAATATCCTCCCAACGCGATTCACGCGTTCAGTTTGACCATCGGTCTGCGGATGATCCGCTATGGACATGTCCAAACGAGTGCTGAGAACTCTGAAGAGAGACGTACAGAGCTTCGCGGTGAATCGCGGGTCTCGATCCGAGACAATTGCCTCAGGCAAGCCATGTTGGGGAAAGACGCGGTCTAAGAACAGCAAAGCTGTACCTTCACCATCGATGGTTTCCGGCACCGCCGCTAAGCGAGCCATCCTGCTCAATCGGTCCACAAAGACCACGATACCCGTGTTGCGCGCCTTATCCTTCGGAAAACCAAACACGAAGTCCATACTGATGGACCGCCAACATCCCGTTGGGACAGGCAAGCTCGCCAACGGTGCCGCCGCATTCGGCGCGGACTTTGTCCGTTGACACGTCTCACACGTGCGTACGTAAGTGCCAACCCACTGATGCATCTTGGGCCACCAGTACATCGAGCTCACCGAACCAAGGTAAGGTCTTCTCACGACCTAAGTGCCCACCGACGGGCGCATCATGTACCACATAGAGGATACGATACTTGAGGTCCTCATCATGAGGAATGACCACACGAGGAGTGTCTTCCGAGTCTGTGCTGTAATACAGCAGACCATTATCGATGAAGTATCGATGTAGCCTCGCGCGTAAGCGCCCTGACAACTCCTTGTCCGAGTCCTGAAACTCTTCGCTCCCCAGAGCCCGTAGCAGCGCTACACACATGCCGTCCTGAGCGTACGCATCGCGTATCAAGCCCGGCACCGACGAAGTCACCGTCGTGTACTTCACCTCGAAGTCGTACTCGGCAAAGAAGGAGAGCCATCGTGCCATTCTCTGAGAGAGGTGTGGCGACTGGGTCACAGTGCGTAACGACGCATGATCCGTATAGATCACGAAAGGCTTGGAGCCAAGCAGGTGTACCCTGAACTTGACTAGAGCGTACTTCATCGCAAGTAGCTCTTTGTCATGAACTGGGAAGTTCTTCGCCGCAGCCTTGAGCTGGCGAGACTCAAACGCGATGACGCGTTCACGCCCTTCGGCGTCCGCTTGAAGTAAAACACAACCGATTGCGAAATCGGAGGCGTCGCAGACGACGATGAACGGACGTTCCGGGTCCGGTAGCGCGAGTATCGGCGCTCGCAGAAGGCTCTCCTTCACGGCCTGGAATGCTCCGTCGTGCTCGACGCTCCAGCACCAAGGTGCATCCTTCTTAAGGAGATCCGATAATGGCCGAGCCATCTCCGCGTAGTTCGCGCTGTACTTGTGCAAGTAGTTGGCTAAGCCTATCCACTTGCGAAAGTCCTTCTGGTTCTTGGGAACTGGCCAGTCCACAATGGCATTGACTTTGGCAGGGTCTACCCGCAAGCCATGCTTCCCAATGAAGCAGCCGAGGAAAGGGACCCCCTCCGCGCAGTAGACGCACTTGTCCAAGTGGGCAAACAACTTATTCGTGCGCATGCACTCGAGCACCGCTCTAAAATGTTCAATGTGGTTCTCCACATCTGACTTCCCGTGTTAAGCGCGACTGTGGACGAAAATGTCGTCAACGTCTGTGCGTACGCCCAATGGGACCGGAACAACTGCGTCACGAGACGATTGATCGTTGATGGCGCGTTCGACAGCCCCTGGGGTATAACCAGCCACTCCTAGAGCATACCGCTCGGAGTACTAACCGCTGTCAGCGGGATGTCGCTCTCTATCATGAGCAATTGGTAGTAACCATCGACCAAGTCGAGTGCACTGTACAACGTCAGCCTACCATGTTGTTCTGCAGAACCTTTTTGCGAGGAATCGGCGTCTGCGCCGGAATGGTGGCCGCATTCAGCTTATTGAAAGCATGCGCGATACGCCACTTGCCATTCGTCTTTTTGACACAGAAATGGGTGTCGAGCGCGGAGACTTGCTCTCACGAACCAGCCCTTCCTCGTGCTTCGCACGGAAGAACGCGTCAACGACGTCACACTGTTCCTTTGGCAAGGGCCACTGACTCTTCGCGCAGTATTTGGTTCCTGGAACCAGGTCAATCTCATGACGCACGCCTCGATCCGAAGGCAAACCCATCGAAGGGTTCATAGAGACCACGTCTCCGTACTCCTTAATCAAAAGATAGAACGGATCCGACGGGTTATTCAGGATCTCCGATCCACTCCGCGTGCTTAGCGCCTTCTTGGTGTCCTCCAGGAGCGCGTCGTCCACGACAGAAGAGGAGTTCAACTCCTGCTCAGGTCTTATCAAGACCACTTCGGCTGACTCGCCCGCCTTCAAGGCCTCGCCGAACTCGGTAACGGACAACTCGTCCAGCTCTACCAGAGCATCAACAGCGGGCAAAGCGTCAAGACTGATGTCGCCTTCGACCTCCCCCGTCACTCCATTCATGAGTGTGTACAGCTGCTCGCAGCGATCACGTGGAGCTTCACCGCTCGCCACGTTGGACACCTTGTCCGACGCCGAAGACGCCGCAGACGTCAAAGACGTCACAGACGCTCTGCGTCTGCTTCTCTTCTCCCTCTGCGATCGAGCCCGGCCGGACGAGGGCGGTGCGGCGACATCTTCGTCACCACCACCGGGTGTAGCAGCACCAACACTCCTCGAAGGGGAAGCCGTGTCTCGCAAGACACTCGGCTCAGAGCCATGCGGCCCATGACCCTCACACAGTGAACTAGATGTCACTTCACCAGCATCCTATGAGCCGCGCCCAGTGCTTGACTTTGCAACCGCCAGCACTGCTTGCCGCGTCGTTAGCTCCCGGAGCTGACGCACTATCATCACCTCGACGCCTTTCGGCGGAGCTACCCCTCGATGTTGATATCGAGTTTGTGTCGACTCCCGGAGTCGACACGTCCTTGTCACCTCTGCGCCTTTCGGCGGAGCCATCCGTGATTTTTAAACCATCACGGCCGTGTCGCCCCCGGAGCTGACACGCCGACATCACGACTCGGAGCGTTCTCAGTTAGGCTGCTACAAGATTGCCCTTGCTGCTACCGAAGCTGTTCCTCGAAGCTATTCGATCATCAGCTGCTTGAAGCTGGAGAGACGCAGTCTGCGCCGAGATTCGCTCGCACGTGAGAAACCCCACTGGGGACCTCGGGCGCAGACCACCTGGAGTGAAAGTAATTGGGTGCAAGTGGGTTTTTTGCACTCAAATGCGACGAACTTGGCGACGGGGTGCGCTTCAAAGTGCGTCTAGAAGCGCGAGGATATCTACAGACCTTCGAAATAGACTATACTGAGACGTACTCTCCGGTCGCCAGACTAAACACTGTACGTGTGTTCCTTGCTTTGTGCTGTTCTTGGGGCTAGACGATCGAGCAATTCGACATTGAAACCGCTTTCTAGAGCGGAGACCTGGCCGAAGTAGCTTACATGGCTCTACCACCGGGAATCAAGTCGACCGAAGGGATGGTATGTCATTGGCGTCACAGTTTATACTCAAACGAGCTGTTTATGCTTGGTGCAAGAAGATCCTCGAGGTGTTTCTCGATGTGGGCTTTCGACAGCGGGACTGACCTTTTCTTGCTTGTGAAGGAGAACGGCAGATGGAACTGTCTTCTTGTTCTCTACGTGGACGACCTCTTGGTCGGTTGCAAGAATGGAGAGATAGCGGGAGAGATTATGCAAAACTTCGCTGAGAATTTTACTGTCAGACGCGTAGGGATGTGCGATTCATTCTGGGTATTCAAGCACACTGTGATCGCAGCACCGGAACAATCCACCTTAGTCAAGGACAATTTATTTAGCGCATGATTACCAAGCTCGACCAGAGCGAGGCCTAACCGGTATTGAACGTCAAGTTGATCTTGGTGTTGGGGAGTGTGCGCTATACATGGGGACGTCGCCGTCGATAATGTCAACGAGGACAAGGTGGAAAACATAGACATCCACATGCGCATTCCACAAGGCATGGAGATCACCAACGAGGTAAAAACGAACTGGGCGTGGAAGCAATGACAATCTCGTTCTCGAGCCCAATAAGGCGCTGTATGGGCTCAAGCAAGCGGGAAGGCTGTGGAACAAACTCGTACATGCAAAGTTGATTGATGTCGGGTTCAAGCATGGTTGGCGGGTATGTGCGTGCATTATAGAAGTGACAGGAACGAGACTTGGGTAGTAAGTTTGTGCAGGGGCGATTTCTCGTCTCGGACACGGACCAGGCCGCTGTCGACAAATTTTTTGAGGTTCTGGATGTAATGGACCTTGGGGAAACGCACAAGTTCCTGGGCATAAGGGCCACGGACAACGAAGTGGAGAGGTACGACCAGAGATTGACATTTTATTCCGTTCAATCGGCTCCCACGAGTTCTCGGAGTGGGTATAACCCCTCCACTTCACAAAGGAGCTGGCGCTTACCGCGAAACCACCGCTCCTGAAGAACCCGCTCCACGAGGTAGCGGACTTCTCGGTTCCGGTCAAGCAGGGGCGGAGGTGCCCTTGTACGAGTACAAGTACAAGGCGCCTCCGGGGCGCTCTTCTCGCCCAGGTGCCCCACCTGCAGGTCCATCACAGAGACCCGAAGCGGACCGTCTTCTTCAACGAGTCCTTGTGCTTGTGATCGCACTTAGCCTTAGAACTGGTGGTGATGCTGCTGCCCAGACCGAGAACCGAGGGGTCCTTGGTCGACTTCAGGACCATCTGGTCCGGTTGAACCGGGAGGTAGCAGATCTCCATGCGCGGGTCGACCGCCGGGCCATCTAGTCCGATCTGGAGCGTCCTTCCGCTTGGTCCGACGTGTTGAGTACGCACAACAGCGTCCGGAGCCGCCTTTGGCGCACTCCCAGCCGTACACGAATGGTGCGTAAACGGCGTATGCACCTGGGGTCCAACTGTACCCACCCCCGGCGTACGATCTCGATCGCAGCCTTGCTGTCCAGCGGGAGCCTTGGGCGTAAGCTCCTGCGCGCCCGTCGACGTTTGAGGCCGCTCCTCGCTTCGAGGAGCTGGACCAAGGTTGGTCTGCGAGTCAGCAACCCCCTGCGGATCATGGTACCGCTTAAGACGTCCAACGTAGAACGTCGGGTGCGTCATCATTGACTTTGGTAGGTCGATGGTGTACGACGCACCGTCTCTGACCAGGACCGTGAACGATCCGATGAAGCGGTGCTTCAACTTGTTACTGCCGCCAGAGCTCACAGTGTCTAGCGGTAGGTTACTAGTGTCAAGTAACACAAATTTACCCACTTTGAACACATTTAAGTTTCCTCTTCCATGTTTGTCAGAGGACTCCTTCTGTCTGTCCTGGGTCGCTGCCGTGCATCGCGAACCCTGCTGATCACAATCAACTTGGTATCCACAATGGACTCCACTTGTTTCTGCAAAGAAACCGGTCTCAAATCCAAGACTTGGGAAGAAACCGCTTTCCGAGCCTCCCCCACTTAACAATAGAGGACGCAGCGTCTTCTCGATGAGTGAGAGGCACTCTGGGGTGACGGAAGCCGTCCAAGTAGAACGGCGCGAGCCCCGTGGACGCGTGCACCGCGTTGTTGAGCGCAAACTCAACAACTGGCAGCTGCACCGACCACGTACGTGGGGCTCCAGCGCAGACGCTGCGCAAAGTGTCCTCGAGCACTCGATTGACACGCTCCGTCTGGCCGTTCGCCTACGGGTGATCAGCAGTGGACATCAACAGACGTGTTCCGATCAAGGGGAACAGCGTCGTCCAGAACTCAGCGATGAACCGCGGGTCTCGATCAGAGATGATGGTCTCCGGTATACCGTGATAGCGAAACACGCCAACCACAAACATCCCGCGATGTGTTCACCCGCGACCGTATCGGGCACCGAAGCAAGATGCGCCATCTTGCTCAGCCGACGCACGTACAGCAAGATGCCGGTGTTGCCGTTGTCATCGACTGAAAGTCCAAAGATAAAGTCGAGGCTCATCGACTTCCAGCGGCTGGCAAGAACTGGTAGGCTCTGCAATGGGGCCGAAGCGTTCCCGGCGGGCTTCTCCCGCTGACATATTTTACATGTCTTCACGTACCTGGCGACCTACTGGTACATGTGGGTCCACCTGAAGGCCTGAGAGACCGACAACAAGGTTTTCTCATGGCCTAAGTGGCCACTGGAGGGAGCATCATGCGCCTCCTTAAGGATGTCGAACTGCAGATCGTCGTCGTTGGGTACGACCACCCGTGGAGGATCACTAGGCTCCACCCGGTTATAGAGCAGGCCATTCGCCAACTCATATCGGTGAATAGGGAACGACGGCGCGGGGAAAGCCATTCGGACATGGCCTCCGTTCCTGCTGCCAGGAACCTGGCGATAGGCACGATAGCCTCATCGTCTCGATACGCCAAGTGTATCCGATCATAAAGATCCGTGTCACTCGCGTGATGTGGGCCAACTCATAGTCCGGACGCTGAGACAGGGCGTCGGCAAGCACGTTGAGCTTGCCCAGTTTGTAATCACTCGGAAGTTGTTCTCTGCGAAGAAGGACAACCACCTCGCCATCCGTTGGGAGAGGTGAAGCGAATCGTTTGCCGTCCTCAAGGACGCGTGGTCGGTGTAGATACCAGAGGGCCTTGAGCCCAGAAAATATACTCGAAACTTCACGAGGGCATACTTCAGGGCAAGGAGCTCCTTGTCGTGAGCTGAAAAAGATACGTTCGGCGGCTTTCAGATGCCTGAACTGGAAGGAGATGGCTCGTTCATGCCCGTCTGCATCGTTCTGCAGCAATGCGCAACCGATATCATAGTCAGAAGCATCGCAGACAACGCTGAACTTTTTCGTCTTGTCCGGCAGGGCCAGGACCGGCGCCTCTCGAAGGCTGGCCTTGACGCTGTCTAAGGCGCCCTGGTGCTTCTGCTCCCAGCGCCAGTCGACGTTCCTTCTTCAGGAGATCCGACAAGGGTTTTACGAGACCCGCGTACCCTGCGCCGTACTTGTGGAGGTAGTTCTCCAAGCCCAACCACTTCCTGAGACCCTTCTGGGATCGGGGCGTCGACCCTGCTGTATTGACCTTGACCTTATCTGGATCAGCCCGAACGCCAGCGTTGGTTGCGAAGCAACCGATAACCTTGATGCGAAGACGCACTTGTCGATGCTGGCGTAGAGCATGTTGGCTCTCATGACATCCAAAACCCGACGGAGGTGCTTCAAATGCACCTCCGTGGTCGTCTTGCCTCCTTCGGCACGGCTATGGGCGAATATGTCGTCGAGTACGTGTGTACGAACGCACGCAGCAACCTGAAGAGCTGCGTAACGAACTGTCGTTGGGGCATTAGACAGGTCCCGCGGCATGACGAACCACTCCCAAAGCATGCCGCTTGGAGTGCTCACCGCGGTGAGCGGGATGTCGCTCTCGCGCATCAGGATCTTGTAGTAACCGCCCACCAGGTCCTGCGCGCTGTACAGTAGGTAGCCGGCCGTGCTGTTCGACAACAAATCCTTTCTCGGGAGGCCGACACCGTCGTGTTGCTCAGCTTGTTATAAACGTACACCAGACGCCACTGCCCGTTCGGCTTCCGAGCACAGAAAGTCGGTGTCGAGTGCGGGGAATTCGACTCCCGCACCACGTCCGCCTTTCTTTCGCGGCGAAGAAGGCATACGTAACCTCGCGCTGTTCGGGAGGGAGAGGCCACTGTCTCGTAGCAAACTACTTCGTACCAGACACAAGGGCCATCTCGTGCCGTACTCCTCGATCCGGTGGAAGTTGGGTCGGTGGATTTTTCGTCACCACGTCCGCATACTCCTTCACCAAAAGATACACCGGATTTGTGGGTCTTAAGAATTTCAGAGCCAAAGCTCGACTGCCGCTGCTTACTCAACTCCTCGAGGATGACCTCGTCCAAAACAGAGGAGGCGTTCAACTCTTCCTGAGAGGTCTCTTTATTGATGAGTACCATCTCGGCAATCTCTCCAGCCTTGAGATTGGCCAGGAAAGACTCTGCCGTCATTTCATCGAGGTCCAATATCTCTGCGACCTCTGGCAACGGTTCCAAGTGGACTCCAGATGCCTTAACGGGTAAACCGGTCTCGCCATCGAAGATGTGATAACACTCTTCCACCGACGGTGTCGAAGGAGCCCGGGCCCTGGACTCCGAGTCGTTATGCACGACTCCAGTCTGAACATGGTTCAGACTTGACTTGCGGCAGCGGCGGCGTCATCGACGGCGACCGTGACGTCGAACTTCGTTACCCATGTCTAGGGATGTCGTGATGTTGACATCTGAGGCACTCGAGGCTCGTGTGGAACTATGTTACCCATACAGGAAGCGCGTCCTGCGTCTTCCTCTTAAGTTAAGGTCTGGGCGACCGTCTGTGGACCAATGCTACCCACTTGGCCGACGTCTGTCTGCGTCGCCACCTTCGAAACTTCCTCGGAGTCGTCATATACGTCGACGACTCAAGTATCCGCCGGATGCTTCGGTACCTTGGCGGCCTTTGCGGGCGCCCCAGGTCCTGACAG
The DNA here is from genome assembly GCA_033557915.1 of Phytophthora tentaculata. NCBI lineage: Eukaryota > Oomycota > Peronosporomycetes > Peronosporales > Peronosporaceae > Phytophthora > Phytophthora tentaculata. The sequence goes on from JAUCEA010000006.1 coordinate 948,815, forward strand.
AGGTGCGAACATGACTCACCAATGCTCTGTCGGTCACTGCAGCGCGGCTGGCACCAACTGCCTTGCCTCGCCAGTCGATCCAGCGCTCGTGATTCTCGAGCCAGGGCATGCCTAGGATCAAATCGTAGGGATCTATGTCGAGAACAGTAAACTGTTCTGGGCTGTCGAAGTCTTCGAACTTGACAGCCAGATCCATCTGGATGTTGGGAACAGGGACCTTGTTCCCGTTGGCCAGTCGCACTGACACGGCCCCGTTGCTTTTGTTTTCTCTCAAAGCATCGGCCAACTTGTTGCTGCTACGAGCAACCGTCCGGCGGCGTGCGAAGTTCTTCGACGCCCCAGAGTCGATCAAAATTGTAAGGGGATGATCGTATCCCCGTACTCCAAGCAGCCCATCGCTGCCCCTCGCCGATTCGAGTGTGCGAAGACTCTTAGGGACTGAGTCCCCGTGGTACGCATCACCTGCGTACCGGTCACGAATACTTAGATCTTCCCCAGTAGAGCGCCCCGCCCCTACTGGTTTCCGGAGTTTTGTGGTGAAGTCGGTGAAACGTTTTACCGCCTCAGGGGGGGTGGGGGGGGGGGGGGGTATAGCGCAACCCAGCGATGGTACTGAGCTGGTAGATTCCAGGAGGGCACCGCGCTTGGTCTTCTGCACCAGGATTCGGGTTAGTGCGCCAGGATGATAGGTCCTGCTAGGATTAACACGACCCGAGCGTAGAAGTAGGGGGTACAGGTAGCGAGATGACTCCCTGGAAAGGTCTTGGCGTGTGTACCTTGTGTATTCCTATTGTCTCGTTTATCTTCGACGGATAGGCACTCCACCAGGGTAGTTGGGAGGGTCTTGAACAATTTTAACCTAATGAAGAAGTGCGGGGCAAGCGTCCACTCCAGGATGCAGCCTCGAACCCTCAAAGGTAATCCTGGCGTGGGTGTCCTCACCAGGATGTGAGAAACCAGAAGCAAGTACGCTAGGACACAGACAATTCATGTACAGTACCCCAGGTGCAGTTCTGGACTGGTTGATAACCACCAAACAGAGTAATATACAAATATGTAGTAGTATGCAGCTGCCCAACTATTACCGACCGGAGTGGGGGGTCTCACACACTAGGCTCACTCGAGTCTAAATTCAGGTACTTAGCAGCCTAAATACTCACAATACAAACGTGCACCACCTCAAATAAAGAGGAAGAATTCGCTGTAACCCACGATACGGTCAATCCACACAGCAGTCAATACAAATTCCCAAAAGGCGGCTACTTAGCACTTCAGGAATACACAGGTTAATATGAAATGGGCAAAACACTAACAAGTTAATGGCCCAACTAGGATATGAAATAGGTGGGTCACTCCGCACTGGTCACCACCTAACTGGACTTGAGTATCGGTGGAGCTCCTGCGAAGCGATCAGTCCTTCTTGATCATCTTGCCCGGATTGTGTGGGGGCGCGGAGGTGAGATTTCTTCTTCTTCGCGGCATTTGCCCTTCCTGACTTATTCCACGCCAAACACTTGTGCTCAACGGGGAAAAACAAACTCTGTTTAAGATTATCATAGGTCCTAAGTCTTCTGTCTTCGTGCACTTCATACACTCATCATGCAGATCTACTTCAAGTCTTCGTAAAACATCTTGTCTTCAGTATGGGTCGTATTATAGGCAGTACTGGCTTCTTGTAGTCTTCACTTGGGTATGGCTTGGGTCGAATATTTCGGTCTCAGTATGGGATGGTCTTGCCGACTTGACAAGGTCGTGTCTGGGTGCGCTCCGAGCGTGGCTGAACTTCAAACTTGCGCGTCACTTGATTGCGATACCAACTTGTCGTCTTGATACAGATTCATCCAGGCACACACAGTCACACACTGGTCCTTGACTTGGGTAAATGTTCTTCGATGGCAGTGTATCTTGGATAATCACTTGTTACTTCCACGAATGTATGCCATCCAGGCTCAGATTGCTCTAGGGCTGGTACTGCACTGTTGCCTTGGCACGGAAAGTTCTTGCTTCGCGTTGTAGCGTAGCGAGAGACTTCATACACATGAATTCACCTTGTACTCCTGGCGCGGGAGCGCGTACGGCTGCATCTCTGCGTATTTGACCACGTTATCCAGGCGCGGACGCGTCCAGGCCTCTTCCTTGCGCACTAATCGCTTGTAATCCTGGCGTGAACGCGTACAGGCTTCATCCTTGCACGCTACCCGCATGTAATCCTGGAATAATCCGGTGTACAACCATCATTCTTGCGCACTAGCTGTCTGCAAGCAAGGCATTTGTCTTCTTATCGTCCCGAATCTTAATACAGACGGCCAAGCCGGCGCCCATCCTGGCGTAGGTGGCCAAGCTGGCACACATCTTGGTATAAACCTTCAAGATTACTCGGATTCTTGGCGTACAGCGTCGGTACGGCGTTCATCGTGGCGCTAACAGCCAACATCGTCATAGTCCAGATACACAGCGTCTTCCTTCTTGGTTTCTTTACGGCGTCCAGCGCATGTTTGTCTGGGATCGGAGAAGTCTGGGGAGTCGTTTCTTTCTTTGGTGGTCGGAACTACAGCAAGAGGAGGGTCGTCCAGGGATACGTTCTCCTGGATAACTTTCGGTCAGTCTTGAGGCACTCCTCGTAAGAGAAAGTCCGGGGCCGGACCGAAGCGTCTTCTCGCATTCCTGGATATGCATCTCCAGGAAGCACGCTTTCCGTGCAATTTCGGGCCCATCTGCATTTAGGCGCCAACTTCTTTCCACAATCCCACTCGTCCCAGTCTCCTTCCATGTCACACGGGTACGGCTGGGACAGCATCCACCAATAAGCCAATCATCGTCTATCGTTATCTCCACGTCGTAGTCGTAACACCACAGCATCACCATGAAAATTCCAAACCACTTCGTCACAGTTCCCCTGGTTTCGGGATCGTGGCTTCTGCCAGCGACTGTTGAGAACAGGCTTAGGGTTGAACCGCCTGCGGTGTCTCTCCGCGGGGCAGTCTCGCTTGAAGTGGCCCAGCTTTCCGCAGCCGAAACAACGAATGTCGTGCTTTTCGGCGGAAGCGAGTTCCATGGGGACTGGCCCGCTGGGACTTGCCCGACTGGGGTTCAGCGATGAACTCCCTGGCCACGCTGAGGCCGGTGTACGCGCCTGGCGATGGCTGTACTCTTCTTGAAGGGCCACTTGAATCGCCTCTTCGAGGGTGCTTGACTGCACCCGGAACAGCTGAGTGCGCGCCGGACCCACTCGAAGGCTGTCCATGAACACTGTCATCTTGATGTGTTCGTTGAGTGGGTTGCCCACTAGGGATGCCGTAAGCTCCCGTATCTCTTGGATGTACTCGTGCAGTTCACGCTTTTCTTGTTTGCATCCCGGACGCAGCGCGAAGGTTTTTCTTTCACTTGTGGAGGTCAGCCCCCGCTCAGACGGTGTCCACTTTCTCAGTCCCATATTCGACGAGTTGTTGTGAGTTTCCAAACATATTGCTCACAACAACGACATCGTGTCGTCCGCGACACTCAGCAAATTATCCGGGTAGGCTAACACGTCGCACCGGTGACCCCTGATCGCCTATCGCACTTGGCGAGGGTTAAACATCCATATCTAGACGTTCGTCGAGATGCTCTCGTGACACCTTGTTAGCTGCCGAAGTGCCGCCATTAACTGGAGGGCGTCGGCGGCGATTCATCTCTTTTTTGTCTCCCCAATCGTCATATGCTGCGTCTGGCCAGGCTACGAACGAAAGTCCGTCAGCCAGGTTTAGCGTGAGAGGCTTCCTAACCCCTCTGCTACCCGCCGACAGCACCGCCTCAACACGAGGTGCAGTCTTCACATGCGTCGAAGATGTCGACTTTTCACGGTCATCATCGCGGCACAAGTCTTCGTCGGTCTCTCGTGAGACATCGTATTCCGGGTCTTCGTAAGTTGACGAACGCTCCCCAATGGTCGCCGCGCTACAATCGTCCTCCTTCTCGCTCCAACTTTTATAGAAGTGTCTGGTACCGCTTTGGCCAGCTCCAGTAAACCTGGGCATTTTGCTCAAAATTGCCTTCAAAACGTAACAATACTCGAAGGTCACGCCAATACCGGGTCGCGGCACCAGTTGGGGGAAGGAAATCACTAAAATTCTATTACTATCCACGTACTCAGCCTCCTCACACAACAGTATACCTTCCACGCGGGTTGGCGAAAGCACGGGCGGCCCTGATGAAACCAAATCCGACAATACCCTGCGGTGACGATTCCCTCTATCTCCGTTTGCATACGTAGGCTTAACACCGTAGTCCGCACGAGCGGCGCCGGAATGTCTATCCTCTCTCTCTCTCTCTCTCTCTCTCTCTCTCTCTCTCTCTCTCTCTCTCTCTCTCTCTCTCTCTCTCTCTCTCTCTCTCTCTCACACACACACACTTTCTCTGAATAAACCAAAACACAATCCCACTACTAGTCTCTTGGCCTTACCAGAAATCAACACTACCTTTGGGAAGGCCATCGGACACTGGTAGGCATACCCTGCAAAGCTATTAAGCGTTAGGAGCAGACCTCGACGTTTGAACACTAGTGTGCTTCAGGGAAAATTCAGCTATAATATGTTTGTCCTTCTCTCCCTTCTATATTTGGCCCTCTAACCTTTTCTTTACAAAAAACAAGTAAACCCTCTCCGGTCCTTACCGTGCGTCCCATCACGACGGCTACAACCAGTCGATGCCTACGTCTCGCGTGCCCTCCCCCCTCCCCGTCACCGTAGCCATCACCGCTCGGGCTGATTAGTCGAACCAGCCCCGGCAACTCCTTAAAAGGCGACGCTGACGGGTATTGACTCACTCTAGAACACGGCGCGGATCCCTTTCGAGGCGATTCGCTATATTACAGGTAAGTCAACCAACCGTAAAAGAGCTCAACAACATCAACGCACAAGTAATGGCAATGCATACTATTTTTCAAAAATGTTACTCGTCAGTTTACAGACCGTCCCTTTTCTTTATAAATCACCGTTTACCCCAGGAGAAAAAAAGGATTGACAATTCTAACCGGTGTCAGATCCCTCACTTTGCAAATTCTCGTCCTGGCGTGCCCGATTAAAGCCGCGGGTTGAAAGAGAGAGCACGCTCTCCTAGCTGAAAATGCATCATCTGCACCAATTTTTGCAGAGACTCGCCGGTGCCGTGACATTGGCGCTCAAAACACCTTCTGGAGTCCCATTATAGTCGACGCGTTGGAAGATCTGCTATACGCTCTCAATGGATACAGCGATGCTCGCAGCACACCAGACAGAGATGATACCGACTACCAGCAGACGCTGCAAGCGCTTTCTAGTAATCTGACTGTGGACCGACTGAGTCGGAGACGCGATCAGAAATTCTACGCAGTGGTTAAAACGGAACCAGCTAATACAAGGTCTAGATATAGCTTAGTGGTAGCGAGCTTTTATTGACGTTTCTTTTATTTTCTTTAAGGTGTTACGAGGGGGCTCGGAGCGACACCCGATACCGCGACACACTCTAACGAGATTAAAAGCAGCATGTCACTACGAGGGAAAGCAAAAGTACGCTATATACTGACCCCGGTAATGATAGCATGAGAGGTAGAGATGGTGAGTCAGCAAGATCTGACTCGACTAAGGCTCTTCCGAGCTCAAGGTCGTCATCGATAAGCTGAGCGCTAAGTCGAACTCTACGCCGGACGGTGGCGCCTTGTAGTTCATTAACGATTAGATTGCTTGCTTTCGTATTTACTAGCTAGTGTAATATAAAAATTCTGCGACTATTTTGTACCGCAATGTTTATGGAGTAGTGTTTTTGTACATTGAGCCGCACTTAAATTTAAAACACAGATGCAGCAATGTTATGACTCCTTTCCCACACCACCTCAACGATAAAATAGAGTTGATTGTGAAGAACGTTTACGACGACGTCATTCCGGCGCAAGGTATTAATATTATTCACTCGGTTCGTGTGGAACAATCCAACAAGCTGTCGGTCAACCAGCAATTTGTAAAGAGTATAAGCTCATTCATCCTATTACTCGTGAAATCGCTCGTCACCACTTTTTCGTCTTGCATTCCAATTAAAGGTCGGAAAATCGCGGCACGAAATTAAATATCCAATTGTTCTGTTCTCGGCCACGGTATCCTATGCAGTACAAAGTACAGTAATTGCACCTTGGACGGACACTACATACTGGGTGGCGACAATATTATCCGTGTATTTATCAGCCATAGCTTACCGCGGGCCTCTCCGATTTTCCGCTGGCCAAGTCATTAACAGGTCGAGGTGCTTCGTATAGCGACACTTAACCGCGCAGGGGTCAGCGACATTTCCCCCTTAATGCCCTTCAAACGGCAACCTGGTAGTGTGCACTCGTTTAATACATCTACGGCAGTAAATATGCGGATATTGTGACGGACGGTAGTATCCTACCACCTGTTACTATGTCAAGCTTAACTAGGCGTTGCAGCATTTTTAGTGGAATGGCGTGCTTCAATTTGGCTTCGTATGGATAATCAATACGGACTTCCTGGACTGCCCGGGTGGCAGGCAAGAACGAGGAATAGTTCAATATCAAACAAGCAACCTAACGAGCAACACACGTTGTCGTTGGTGGGAGTTCCAGCTCACAATGTACTGTCTTGATGCTGTAAACCGTCACAGATATGGCATTTGCTTTTACTCATGCCTCGATGCCCTCGGTTTACCGGTTATTTGGATCAATTGCCGGCCAGCTGTAAAGAAATCGGTTAATGAAAGATGGCTTCTCTTGTGTTATATTTAGTTTTGTAGAATCCTAACTATAGCGCAGTATACAATCGCCACAATTCCATAACTCTTTTTTCCAGAACTAATGTTCTCTATTGGTTGTGAGCTGGGGAACTTAGTCTAAATTTGTGTAGACTACACGAAGCTACGCGAGATACTCACGGGTCAAGATTAACACTGGAAAGTTTGGGATTCAGGTCGGACAGCTTTCCGGCCATGATTTTATCGTCAACGTGCTTCGCTCTATTTACCACTTCTGCCATTTGGGGGCAACCTTGAAGTTAGTGTGCAAGTCATTGCGCCATCCTTCGAAACCTGATACTGTAACGTTAGTACAATATATAGAACAAAGCATTTACTTAAGCCTTCGATGAGTATGGCTAGAAGCTCCTTGCCAAACGTACCCATAGGCGATAACGAATGCTCTCGGCCCAATCGTCGTAAATCGCGCTGCTTTTCATTAGGTATGTGTTAGATGTATTGTCTGCGCCTTCCAAGAATTTGAGCGTGCCCAGACCGTGCCCAAGTTGACCACCTACCTGCAGAGTCACAAGTTAGTTGATGCATTCGCAATTGTAAATCATGAAAAGTGGCGCCAACGTTCGGGTAGGAATGTTTTTCGAGCGCAAAAAAGCTGATTTTTCGATTGCAGGCAGCTAACGCAGGATAACGCCTGTTCATCACGTGCAGTATATACCAGGGAGTCTAGAGGTATTACAAGAGTGAAAGCGATTGTTTATAGAGCTCCGTAGTGCTGTTTGGAGAAACACATGGGCGAAAAGTTATTCTTAAAAGATACATATTTTTAATAATAAAAATTGTCTGGAGGCGGATTTGAACCACCGACACAAAGATTTTGTCTATTTAAAATTATACCAAATAATCCTAGACAAAATAATTAATCAATTATTTTTAAAAAAAACATATCTTTCTCAAAGTCTTGAGATTCTTTAAGCAAAAGCTACTTCTAATATTAAATCTTTAGAATAAAATCCTGTTAAAAAAGGAAAACCTTTTAACGAATTTTATTCTAAAGGAGTCGTTTGGCACCTCGATGTCGACTCATCACATCCTGGAGCTGAAGAAGGTTCCAAGGGTTCGGCTGTTCGCCGATTAAAGTGGTACGTGAGTTGGGTTTAGAACGTCGTGAGACAGTTTGGTTCCTATCTTCTATAGATATTTTGAAAAATGAAAGAATCTAACTCTAGTACGAGAGGACCGAGAAGGGTAAATCTCTGGTGTATCGGAAAACCCTTGGATTTACGGTGATAACGATTCATATACGTTATTTTTCGCTGCTAATGCCAGCATTTTCTTTAAAAAATTATCAATTTATAATTTTTTTTTAAAGTACACGAAAACCCAATTTTTAATACTTTATTAAAACAAAAAATTATGGCTAATGCATCTGTTTTGGGAACAGAAGATCAAAGGTTCAAATCCTTTTCTTCCGAAAATCGGTAATAAGATGAGATAGAGTAATAGGTAACTTATCAGGCTCATAATCTTTATTTTAGTTAAATTTGGTAAAATAAAAAATAATTTTTTTCTCTAAACGTTTTTGTTTTTTTAAAAATAACATTTCCTTTTAATCTTCCAGCACCGGGCAAATCTAAGCCTTGCCACAATTTCTCGAAAAATTGGCAGTATTATCCTTTCAACAACAGTTGAAACGTCCAAAAGGGCCTACAGATGTAGAACCAATCGGTCTTTTGGAAATTATTGTCTCGTGTAGATGCAACGAGTTTCCTTACGAAAGCGCCCCCAGGTTGTCGCGGGTAGCTACGTAAAACGGTCTTTGCACTCGAAGCTCTGATTTTGGCAGCCTACTTAATGTTCTCGCTTTTGTCGAAACCTCCCTTGGGGAGTAAGAAGCCTCCTTTCTTCCGGTTGGAGCTCGAAATGAGAAAAAAACTGCCTCCCCCTTTCTCTTTGTTAAGCACACTGGTGACCTTGCCGGAGCGTTGGTTTTCGCGGCCCACGTGGGACTCCATAATTTTTTAGGGATCGTCTTTATGAATTCGGATGGCTCGATTTTTCGAATGCCGTTGGGCGTTAACTTGTAACCCTTGAGGATGTTTTTGACGTCCTCCAGCGACACTTTATCGATATTGGCTGTCTGCTTCAGTTTCCCCACTAGGGCAGAGTGTGCAGTCATTTCTTTAATCTTGTCCATATTTCTCGTGGCAACATCTTCAAATTTGCCCGGAACGTTGCCCATCTCTCGAGAGTTATCCAAGCGCTCCTGCGGGGCGGTCTGGCAATCAGCCAGCTCGGTACGCGTGGTCTCCAGCCGGTGACGCACGAGATCATACTTGTGTTGGCAGAAGAGCACAAATGGCGACGCAGGATTGGCCGCGTTTGCGAGCGGCCGGTCCAGGTCGGATTCTCGGGCATGAGCGGCCAGATAGGCGCGTTGCAAGACCGCATGACTGTCGCGCAACTCTTGCAGCTCCTCGGCTTGGTCAACCGATAGCTGGAGAGTGCTCAGTGAAGCACGCACGTCTGCCAGGCAGACTTCGCGCCTCGCCACATCCACGGTAGGGACGACAACCGGGGGCTGTACCGGTGTGGGCTCCGGCGAGAGCCCACCTACGCTGATATCCACCGTCGACGCCCCACTGGGAGCACGCACCGGCCGAGACCGGCCAGGAGCATCGGCTGAATAGCGAGCACGAGCTGTGAAGCACGTACATGCGCAGACAAGAGTGAGTGAGGGGTCCAGCAACGGCAACAACACACGGACGTACCTGACGAGAAAATGTGAGATATATGAGGAGTAGTGGAGACGTGGGCACAGACGACTTGTGGCGAGTGTGGGGCGCGACAGTTGTGCTGTCGGCACTCGCACAGGCGACGATTGTAGTGAAGCGCCCGTTAAGTTTTGACAAGCCCAGAGCTGAGTGATGGATATCGACTCGATCTGACCAAGCGGGTTCGGGGTGAAGCAAGAACGGGGCGTCCCATAAGATAACGTGATATATCAGATCGGATTGCAGCTGGTTGGATCGGATCGGCTTGGTACGAGGGATCGGATATACGATCCACCCGGAGAAGCTTTGATCCGCCTCATTCGGATTGACTGATTTGTACTCATGTCAGGTAAAGTACGATACGACCTCGAAGGGCCAGTTTGGCAATCATAGGATACGCAAGGTAGTGGACCGAAAAAACTTGAAGCAATAACACAGTGAATTTTGCCTTGTCAACAACAAGTACATTGGACTTCGATAATGTAGCGGGAAATTGCAGGGGCCCATACAGTAATCAAGTTAAAACTGCCAATTACACCTGTCGATCGCCGGAGTTAGCAGTTTGGCCGACCCGACTGTCCTCGCTCTCGCCCTCAACCCCCCCCCCCCCCCCCGCTAAAGGAAGCAGTCAAGCCTCGCAAGAAAATCTATCTACTCTACGTAAAGGAACCCCACACCCCAAGTCGATCAAGCCCAAGATCGGCGACCTAACTGGCGCGTAGCCTGAAGAATTCCACGCTACGTCAATCCCCACTGTCCTGCGCCTCGCCAAGGCGGATCCAACCGCAGGCCAAGCTTCCCTTCAAGTCCACCAGAGGAGTGTAACCAGTCCCGCCGACGGGTACACAAGGTGGGCTCTCAGCAACCCCATGGTTATCGGAGAACCCTCTCCTTTAGTCGGCAGTCTGGGGCACTGTGTGTGAGATCGGATCGCAACGCGATTTTGCGATACCCACTCCACCACGAAGTTCTCACGCATTTATTTGTACCTGTAAACTCTTAGCTAACAATAAATTTCGGAATCCACCCGCAGGTTGAAAAATGGGTATTTATAAAACTCAGATTCTTGCAGTTATAAAATCCAGATACGGCGGCTGCGAAGTAGGTGCAGGGTATGCTTTGAAGGCCAGGCTTGATCCTTACAGGATTATCTTTTTGTTTGCTTCCTAACCTACAACGTTTTACCGGTTAGTTGTGTTTGCTATCAATGTGTTACTCCTATTCTAGGCCTTAAAATAGGTCTTAGAGGACATATGGTCTTATATACTGGTATTAATATAGTGGAATTAACCGTGTATTCGCGTACTACGACAAAAAAATTGATTCGGGCCATTCAACTAATGCCGTGACTTGCGAGGGGAAGCTCTGAATTCTAAAGTAATAGAATGGGTGTTGAACTGAGTTATAGAGGAATATAGTAAGTAGATAGGGTGCGGCTAATTCGACCTACCCGCAAAACGAAATGTGTATGCTATTAGATAACCTATTACTCGCGTCAACGCATCTCCTGCGCCTGCTTCGCAGCCGCAGCATCGGCTACAAACAATGAAACACGTCCACGGTCGCCTCTGATTTCAATTACGATTGCAGTAGACTACAACAAGCATTATAGAAAGCACCACATAGTTTGCAAGTGGCTTTTCTAATTTAACCCACCATTTTTTGTGTCATTCTTGAGAATCATTACTTCACCATCTTCCCTTCAAGCAACATAATTTCGGTGATTGGGTTTTGATGTCTTCCCTGGCCGACACAAGCAACATTCACGTTCTTTTTTTTTATTTCCAGGCGGCTGTAGATTATAAGAGTTTCACCTGGCTCATTTTCTGTAGATCCTCGTATTCCTTATTTACATCTGTTGCCTCTTCATTTAATTTAAAACTGAATAGCGGCACTTTTGGCTAAAAATATTCTGGCGTCACTCCGATATAATAGTTCCATCAAGTAGTACAGTTTTTTCAGTTTGTGTGTAATATTGAAAATCCACTTTTTCCTTAGTGTTGAGATTAAGCGTATAGAGTTTTTCTAGGATATACAATCCAGAGAATAGAGCTTTTCGCATTTTGGATTTGCTAACTTGGTAACAAAGCCGTGTGTCTGCACGGAACAGCTCTGGATTTTTAAGCAGCGAAGGCTATTAATAGTGGTAGGGTGGGCCATATTTCACCTCAAACCATTGGTTTTATTAACAACTGTTTGTCATCTCATTTGAATTGGTGATGCGAAGATCCGTTAGCCATAAGCCCCCCCCTAAAATTTATGGGAACACTATTGTTTACTCTAATTCATCAGTTTTAAACTGAATATTTCACCTTTAGGTCGACCTTCGTAGTTTTGGTGCCGAGGGCGGCGGGGTCGTCGTCGAAATTGTGGGGCGCGAGCGTGGCCTCGACTCACAACCCCTCTGGCCCGTGGACCAAAAGCAGATGGACGTGGAGCGGGTGTGCCAGGATGGATCGGCGGCCGCCATCCACGGAGTGCGCCTGTGGTCCCATGCCCCCCCCCCCCCCCCCCCCCCCCCGCATGACGCATGTGGGCTAATCAACGACCCAGCGCGGTCCTAGCTGCCCCACCATAACCTGGGGCCGTCTGTTGCCCCACCAAACCATGGGGCCATCTGCTGCCATAGCGAGACGCTGCGGCGGCCTGTGTACGGGTAGCGTACATGGCCAAGAGAGGTTGCCGCTGAGCACAACGCACCGGTGTCAAGCAACAGTAGGGATTGGATTGCCGCTTAGTCCTTGGGTCTGTCGCTTATGTGGTCGCTGCTGCCTGGCTTTTTGTCGAGGGGCCCAACACGGTACGTCCCGACAACGCGGTCCTCCCTCACGTTTTGGCTAGGCGTAACTGCCAAGCCTAGTTTGGATACGTACGCTACTCGAGACATTCAACTAACTATTTGCTCGGTGGCCCTGTGGTGTCAGGCAAGGGCATTCCATTCAGAAGCACGCTATGGCGAGGGGTTGGCCTCTCACAGCCACCTCTCGGGCCGCCGCTGTGACCTTCGCGCGATCCTCAAGTTGCCTTTTTGAGGCCTAGCTTAACGTCTGAATGCACTGCCCTCGCCCCGCCTCTAAAGCCTTCGTAAGAAAGTACTTGATAAGCGATGGCAAACGAATGTTGGCAACGACAGATGACATTCCTCCGTCTTTGTAGCAAGGAAGAACACTGTTCGCTGCGCAGCACCCACAGAGTATGCCAGCGTTTCGACTAAGTAGTTTCTCCGAGTTGTTATCTCTACGTATGTGCGTCGAGTGCGAAAGGTCCATGCTCATGGCGTCGTTGTCGAGCGAACAGGACCTGGCATCATATCCTTTGTGCGCTTTGGGTTGTGTTTGTACAGAAGTGGCATCTGTCAGTATTCAGGGAAGAAAATGCCTGACGTGGAAGGGACAATATGCAAGCTGTTGCTAGAGTGCTTTTATACGCAATGTCTTGCAGATAAAAATACCCAACTTAGAGCATATAGTATCCAAAAAGTATTTTCTTGTTGTCCGTTGCAGAAAGGCCAACTGTCACAGTTTATATATAGCATGGAACAAGCGCCGCATTTATCGTAAAGCACTGCTATCGATTTCGAAAGGGTATATATTCTGACCACCACTGCTATCACTGGATGGATTCTGGATATAAGCCGACTTTCGTGAGGGATAAACAGAGCTGCAGAGCCCTGTCGGTCTTCTACATATACTCGCATCGAAATACGCAGGGCGTTGAGTCTACGACACAATAACTATTAATACTGGGAGAACAGCTTTAGCTGGCTGGGCAGCCTAACCAATCTTAATTCATTGGCGGCGTGGGGTCACCAAGGTTTAATTGCGCGATTGTTACCTCATTCAATAGTCCACAGACTGAGCCAAGGGGTACAAAATAGTAGACGCACGTTCTATGAGAAGTGTTGCATGAATGTCGCTAGTACACGCAGGCTCCAATTACAGCGCTACTAGAGCTAGTTCCATGAAGTCCCACGCAAACCAGCCCTTATGTGTATACTATGAGAGCAGTATTGACGATGAACCCGTCTAATGATTGCTCCTCTAAAACTACTAACAAACAGTAAGCAAGCAGGCGCGTTTTCGCAAACACTGACCGTATATTGATAAAGATAGATTGGATCTCGTCAATCATGCCCTACTGCAAAATTATAGACGCAAGGGCTGGGTAACATAGACACCCTCATCGCTATAAATAAAGTATAGTTTGCGTTTTGTTTCTCATTAATTTGTATTTATTAGCTCCAGAATGCAGGCAACCTCTGTCCGTCGAAATTGGCTGTCTCCCTATATGATTGAAATCTTTCGAGCTCCTCTAAAAGGCACTCCTTACGTAGACCAACTATTTGGCAAAATATCGGGCTATCGAGAAACTTGTGAGCGCTTTAAAGTCGCTACCCTGAATCCAAACCCCTCAAGGGGAATCATCAAATTGGGCCGTGGTTAGCACAAGGCGCGAAGAGCATTCGCTTCGAACCTTGAGGCTAAACCCTCTTGGCCGAGCTAGAATCCGTGAGCCTAATCTCGCAGCGCTGCGCTTGATGCAATTTGATGCATTTTTACGGTATAGGGTTGGTTTCGCTCTATCTAGACACTTCCCCTCTAAAATTCTCAGTACTATTGAAAGGCAACAACCTATTCAACAGGTTGAGATCAACTGCTCTCGCCTCCAGTAGAATAGTCCGACTTGTACTTTACTTTTTTACTACAGCAATCCGCTTCTGGTTAGGGTTGAATTCAGACTTAGGGAGATTGGTTAGCAAAGTTACTAAACAGTAACACGAAGTATTCCGCGCTGTACTTCGTGGTCCTGAATACGAAGAAAACGTGAAACAGCTGAAAGAAAAAAAACTACTGAAGCATATATATCAAAGTAAAAAAAATGATTTACAATGTAAATCTAGCGAATGTGCGACCAGCCACATTCACTTATCTAGCGAATTTGAAGGGAAACAATGCTGCGCGATTTGATTGGATTAAATTATGCAATTCGCTGCTTTGCGCTGCGATGTTGAAGAAGCCTGATCTTTAGTTTGCTCTGTCTCCCCAACGAGGCGCAGACAGAGTTCTGCTAATCGACGCTTTCTGGATGTGTAAGCAATTTGTAACATGTCGACACAGCCAACACTGCCATCATGAGTACTCAGACGCTCTGTACAAATGGTTTGAACTGGTTCTGATCGGATAGTAAGAAATAAACTAGAAAATCCACTGTCCTGCTGCACCTGCGTCGCCTTGAATGTTATAATAAGGTAGTGGGTCCTTTCCAGACTCTCTCGGAGCACCGGCCTGGTACGCGGAGGCTTGAAGTCGTTTCCATTCCGAAAAGAACGTCGACATGCTCTTTAAGTAAGCGGTGGGGAGGGGGGGGGGGCGGCTTGCGTCGGTAAAAATCTTTGATTGCACTTCGATATCCATTTATTGTGTTAATTCCGACTGACTTTCGTTTTTTCCTTTAAAAGCTCTTCAGTGTCGCTCCGTGTGAAGCGGTCAAGACCAATCTGGCCGCACCTATCAAAATAATGGCGTGCTCCAGTGTCTTTAGTGGCAACTATCCAGCGGGAAATGGCTCTGAGACTACCGGCGTATGCTTGCTGTGTCCTTGGAGCTATGCACGCGTTGCGCACATCTTGTGTGGTCACCTCGCTTTATACAGCATCTCTCTCTACGTCTGATACAATCTCCAGCACCTCGTTTGGTATCTCATCTAAAAGGCTCTCCACCTCCACGTTATCCATCTCGTCAGCGTCGACAAAACAAATTCAAATTAGAAGCACCGATCGCAGACGCTGTAGCCTGCGCCCTGGGTTCGACACCAGTCGATGCAGACTCCGCACTGGACTCGACACAAGCGGTAGACGTAGCTTTCGAGAGAGTAGAAGTGTTGGTCGAGGCCATCGTGAGAATCCAGTGGGGATATAGCTTCAGTGCTCTATGAAGCCCCCGTCACGACCTGGCTAGTGCGGATAGAGAGACTGCTTGTGTTTCTTCGAAGGAGGCCGAGGTTCAGATATGCTTTGTTTAGACTGGTTGCTCTGCAAGTATTGGCCAATCCAAGCAAACCGGCTGGCGTTGGATTATTTCGCTACTAAACAAACGACAATCGCCGCTGATCATTCTGCATACAAACTTTGAGCTAATCACCTCCCTGCCAGTCGGTATGGCGGTAAAGACAGCAGACAGTTTTCCTACAATTACATGCAAAATCGTACATACTGGTTACGAAACAACGACGATCTCTAGTTAAAGTATAGTATAGCAATCACCCACCAGTGGTCTACACAACTGAGAATAGCGCCGCGTAGTGGATCCACTAGTCTGCCACTGAGGTATTCTTCGAATACATTTTACCTAAGGTTCATTCCGTGCATCGCGCGCCGCAGTCTTTGTTCTTTATGATAAATTTAACAGTTTTTTGAATCGTTACTCCCCTTTTAACCTACTAGTAGGTTTTTCATCGTACTAGTAGGCTCAACTAAATATTAGTCTGCGAACCTTCTCAGCCGTTTTATTGGATTATCTTTTGCAATAAGTAAGATAAGACAAAGAGATTGCTTAGCTTTATTTGTCGAGCGCCAACGAGTTACTGGGGGTCGCTGAGCTCGTCCTCAGCACCCGGCCGTACATGAAACCATAAACGCCCCAGAAACTAATAATGGCATCTTAACTTTCACGCATACCTTGCTAAATAGCACCAATACAGTCTTAGAAACAGCAATTGAAGGTAGTGTTGGTCAGCGCAGCCACCGTAAGCCTCTATAAGACGCTCCTGCTCCAACCTGCTCCACCGGCATTCACTTGGATTGTGTATGTGAGCCGTTCGAGCTGATAGTTATCGAACTTTGGCTGCTTTAACTTGATAAATTAGAGCACCGATTCTCTTATGATACCGTGCGTCTTATCTGCCAATCCCGTACCACTCTGACCCACTTAAGAATCGACACTTCGGTTTTCAAGCCATAACATCTTCCAGAAATTTTTGTTTGGGAGCTGTCATACCTCAAAATAATTCTGAGATTATCCTTTTTCGCGTGATATAATTGGCTGACAATAACATCTGAAATTGTGAATGCAAAGGTTAATCAATTTATTCCGGAGACATTTTCCTACACATTCATCTACATTATATATCTCTAATATATTTTGGGCCATCATTAGGCTGGTCCAAGTAAAGAGGTTTTTAGACTAATTTTGCTGCCACATGGAAAACCAATAGTTTTGGCCAATCATATGATATAGACCTCCGTTCATGTCCAATTAAAAGGCCAAATTTGGACCACAATGAAATGAGGTTAAATTGAAATGAGGTTAAATTGATATGTCGATTCTTAAGTGGGCCAGAGTGGTACCAGTATGCGTTGTTACCGAGAAGCTCATCTTTCAGTCTGGCCCCATCCGATACAAATTTCAATAAAAATATATGTGCATACAAATAGTAAGTCAATGTTTATTCCGCGCAAATCATACCGTAGGCTTTCGGTCAGGCTGCCAGTTGGCTTTCCCTGGGGGAGTAAAGATTAAAAAATCATAGTACTGTACGTTCACCCGCACCTTTATGACCGAGCGTCGGGACCCAACAATGAAACAGGTGCACTGCCCGTTCTGGCTGATGAACGTGGTGTTTTCAAACACATTTGCCGACCGCTTTGTTGCTTTAGAATCAACGCCAGCTGAAACCCAGTTCTGGGAGGATGTGCGTGCAGTCTTCATTGACGATACTCACGCCTCTTGAGAGTAGGTAGTGTATCAAGAGAAAGTACAACATGCCGATTCCTATTTTCCCAAAACGCCTACCGAAGCCCGGAGTCCACAGACTCTTTTTTGGCAACGATTGGTTCTCACCCCCGCGATTTAGTATAGGCCGTAAGAATATTGGACGAGTACCCTATTGACGCAGCGTGTTGTTATCTCAACACGCTGCGTCAATACCGTACTCGTCCAAACCACACTTAAGTGCCATACCAAGGCTCCCGAAGTATGAGGAAGAGCTTGGCCTTCGACCGAAGTGCTGGTGGTGATGTGACGGAGGCGCGGAGTAAGTTCTGCGAGTCATTTGGGAAAGAAACACCCCGGTTGCCGTGGGAAGAAATAATCAGATTGACTATAGGTGAGACTGACCATACACGCGGGCAAGTGCTTAAAGTGGTTCTCGTCCACACGGTATGTCCGATTGAACGTTTTCATGCGTCGCAGCTTCTGAAAGTGGACGTTCCAAACGAGGCGTTGACGGGGTTAAAACCCCTCTCGAGCGTTCAGCTCAGCTACTGCTGCAGTAAGGCAGACAACTCCGCTCTCCTGCATGAAGTTGTCGTCCCCGTCACTGTCATCACTGCCAAAGACCTCAAATAGATCGTCCTCCCAGTCAGTGCCAAAGAGATCATCCTCCAAGTCAGTGCCATTCGGGAACACGTCGTCGTCCAAACAAACGCCACTACTGTCTAATAGGGCGCTTTCGCTCGAGGAAATTTTCTAGGAATCGATGCTCGACTCTATCTCCACACGGTATCTTCTCCGTAGTCTGACTTTCAACTTTTTTTACTGTACAGTAACTCGAAATGTGTGATGATCGGCCTCTTGAGAGTCGGCAAAAATACCTACCTGCCTCTTTCAAGCCTTGGTAGATACTTTGGGCGACCCTCAAGTAGGTATCACAATGAGAATTGTATCGAATTCGGCTCAGATTCAAATTAGGCATTCAGTTTCCATACAATTATCAAGTCAAATATTTAAATCCCTAATGATTGCTAAAAACTGACCACTTCGAGCTCTTCCCGTCTTCAAAACATCGAACTAGCGCTTCAGTGTGGGTCCTAGGCAGACCCACAGAAACATAAGTTTCGTTTCTATTGACCAGCAGCGACTTTACCATGATAAATCTTCAGTAAGATGATAGAGCCGTCCTTCTGACACCGCTCAAGTGGTTTCCAAAGCTGGTTTCGAGTAGTTTGACGAGCAGTACCGGGAGCTACTCGTTACTACACGAAGATCTATCAATAGACGGAGATATGTCAACGAAGAGGACAGCTCCTATATCCGCTGAAGTTGTCCTGCATTGTACGCTGCGTTATCTAGCTGGTGGTTCTTTTTTTTGGACGTGTTGCTCACAAAGCTCTGGGATGTCTCTCAAAATTCTGGAAACTAGAGCAAGTACCCAATTCGCACTATATTAGCACCGTGGAAAGCTGGAAAAGTGGTGAAAAGTTTGAGTGGAACGTTCATCATACTCCTCTGTTCACTTGCCGCTGGTGTGACGCGTGTTGCCTGCTCGCTCAACGATGTCATCCAATCTGGACAGAATGCGGACATGGTACGCCAGTTTGCGGTACTAGAATAATTCAACTACAACTGTCACTCCACTAACAGTTTGGGGAGCTAAGTCCGTGGATGTTGCTGGTCACTGAACCATCGAGCGCCTTTGTTCGTCACCTTTACTTGGAGCCGATCAAGTTCAACGGCACCTCATTCTGCGACCACTGACGCGCGGGCTCAGCCCATAGAATGAAAAAATGCTGGGCCTGCCGCTCACTCTCACAAGTGGCCCAAAAGTCCGAGCTGGCGTCGACGGTAGTATCATCAACCTTCGTCATCTTCATTCAATTGACGGATCCACTGAACGTTGGACTTTCCGCGACGCGATTAAACTCGTTCGTCTCTGTATCTGCGATGACCATTTGATACGAAATGCACCGCCTTCTTTTTGTTTCCGTATCTATAACTCACGGTAATTGGAAGCATCGAATTCGTTTTTGACCTGGAATGTTACAAACCATGACGAATGAATCCTTGTTCACCTCCTGCAACACCTGCATGTCCACTTGATTTCGTTGCGGTCGACTCAAGTCCAAAATGGATCTTGCGAGTTATGTGTCGTGTTGCATGTCTTGAAGGCATTGCTTTTGGAGGGTTAAACGACTTGAGTAGGAGGCTGAAACATTGGAACTGATGTGTATTAAGCTGCGGGCGGCAGCGTGCCGTCCGTTACCTACGCTTACCTGGGCATGGAGCCCTGCAAGTCCTTGTTCCCCTCGTTGTTTTCGTCCGCCGCGTCCCTCCTGCTCGTCGCCGACCGTCGCGACCCTCGTGTTGGCTTCGTTGTACGGGATGTACGATGTGTACTTCGCGTCCGTTGCACGCATCACGTCCGTGGTACTCATAACGACCGTCGCACTCATGACAACCATTGTACTCATGACGCCCACTGCACTCATCGCGGCTCCAACACTCCTTCCCGGGACGACCTTATATCAGCGAGACAAGCTCGCGCAGCTCGGCCAGCCTCGGAGCGGGGAACGCTTTGGTCATGACGTCGGCCCGCATCTTGTTAGATTCGCAGTACTCCACCGTGATGACGCCCTTTTCAATAAAGTCCTTGACGAACTTCATTCTGACGTCGATGTGTTTTGCTTTTCCCGATGAGTCCTCTCCCTCGAGTTGCCTAATTGCTGCAGAACCATCCTATGACCATTCCGTCTACACACAATATTCCGCCACTTATGGACTTGCGATCATCTGATCGGCTGCAAAGTCGGCATCACTAAAACCTTCGATCAGCACACTGTTCTTGCCCGTCTTCACCGAATCGATCTCCATTCGGAACTTAATGTCCATTGTACCCTTGAGATACCGTGCAATGCGTTTGGCTTGACGCCAGGCTGATTCTCGAGGTGCGGGTGCTCGCCGTGTTACCCTATGTACGGCATACATGATGTCGGGTTGTGTGCAACGCGCGATCCACAGCAAGCTGCCTATAAGAGACTGAAATAGTCTCACAGTCGGCTGAGCTGTGGTTCCGCCCGAGTTGAACGGCAACACTGCGCTGTCGCCGTCATCGATCTGGTCAACATCAATCGGCACTCTAACCGCGTTTGCGTTTTCGAGTCCAAACCTCTCCAACATCTCCAGAATCGCGTGGCGCTGGTTTAACAAGTAACCGTGCTCCTTGTCATACTCCACACCGGTACCGAGAAACTTGGACACGCACCCGAGATCCATGACATCTAGCTCGCTCATATCATCGAAGAACTTGTCGACGGCACTCACACTCGCACCCTCCACAAGCAGACCATCTATGTACACACCGACTATTGTCAAGTCTGCACCTCTGCCTCTTGTGTAAAATGCAGCTGTCAGTATAGCACTGGCCGAAACCAAGCTTAAGCTGAGTTGTACGAAGATGCTGAGCCCACAACCGGCCAGCCTGCTTTAAGCCATAAAAGGTTCTTCTGTAGTCTTAGGGCCACATACTTCTTGTCACTCACACCAAGCTTGGCCAACGTATTGGCATCCACACTCATGCCCTACGGGACATGCAGTAAGATCTCCAGTTCTGCCTCTTTGTCTGCTCTTACGTACGTGTTCGGTATGTCGCCGTGCCTCGCTGGCACGTCATACTTTCTTGACACACCGAGTATCAACTTGGCGGACAAGTCCTCGAGCGCAGCACTGAAAGTCTCCGTAATGTCGACTCCAAACTCCTGTTCGTTGCCACATGCAACAAGTCTGGCTTTGAACCGTTCCAAGGTTCCGTCAGCATGTTCCTTCGTCTTGAAGACCCACTTCGAGTGCAGCAGTCTTGCGTCGGGTGGCTTAGCCACGAGTTACTACATTCCGTTGGATTCCAACGCGTCGATCTCTTCTTCCATGGCCTTGCACCATTCGTCAGCACGCTCAGAGCGTATTGGTTCGCCATATTCTTTTTGATCCGGTGAGACACTTGACATAGCAATGGGAACGTGCATTTGTCACATGTTGCGCGTGCGCATGCGCGAAGGCTCCACTGGCTTCCGCTGGGGTACCAGTTCCTCATGGCCACTGTCGTCACTTATGTCAGTTAACTCTTTTGCTCGCTTGGCCCGGGACTGCCTGCGATGCTTCCGTTTTATCTTACTGGCTGGCTGTCACTCCTTCCGTTGAAGTGCTCTCTCTCGTTCTTGCACAGTTTTATCCAGTTCAGGATCTTCGCGCCGCAATTGAGCTAGTAGTTGCACGTTTCCAGCTGAGTCGAGTGTTTCTACAATTTGTACATGTTGCGTCACGACAACAACACGTTCACCAGGTAGATACACCTTGAAGCCTTCAGTCTCATCGTCCTTGCCAACGATGATGCCCACTTCAGGGCGAGGCTTCCACGCTTCTTTACCGGGATCGCGATAAACAGTACACTTACTCCCGAAGGGACGATGTCCGACAGTCGCGGCATCACACCTGTCAGCAACTCGAGTGGCGATATGCTGTCCGGGTTCGCACTGGTCGGACTCCTATTCAAGATGTACGTTGCGTATTGAACGGCATCTCCCCAGAAGTGCAATCCGAGTCCACTGGCGAATATCATACATCGAGCCATATTACGAACTGTCCTGTGCATACGCTCTGCTTTACCATTGGATGCTTGGTTCGTGGCTTCGCTCATTTGTCTGACGACTCCAGTGGACTGGCAGAACAGGTCCACGTTCCTGTATTCACCGCCTAAGTCAGTGCGAAGCACGTGCACTTTACAGTTGAACTCTCGTTCGAACTGCACCAGGATGTTCTCGAACATCTTGGCAGCAAGGTCCTTCTTCGCAACGAAGACTCTGCAGTAGTTCGCGTAGTGATCCACAAAGTTTACCCTACACCGGTTACCGTTACGATCCATGGGAGGCATGGCACCCTTTAAGTCGCTACAGATCACACCACCAATTCTGTCGATGGGAGCGTTCTATCCAGAGTCTTTCTTCGATTGCACATTCTTCGACTGCTTGCCCTTTGCACATGTTAGACAATTGAGTCGTGTTCTATTTGCTCGATGCCGGATCCTGATGCATCGGCCATCTTCTCGACTGTGTCGAACGCGAGATGTCCGAGTCGCTCATGCAACACCACCAGTGTGTACTTCACCGTGTCACACTTAGACGAATCCTTCTCATCCTGACTGAGAGCAGAGCAGACCATGCCACTATTTCTCGAGCGTGCCCGGTGCGCTCGCCGTGTTCACAACCAGGACTTCGTTCACCTTGTTCACCTCGAACATAAGCGCGGCATCGGTGCATGTCACTAAGTACCGACGTTTGCTCTTGTATGCCAGTATCAGCCCTTTTTCCACGAGCTGACAGTACGACAGAAAGTTCTGCGTGAGGCGCTCTGCGTAGTAAACATCATGCACAGTAACTGTGCGCTCCTTCCCATCGACAGTGACGTGTAACACGACGCTGTCCTTCTTATTTACAGCCAAAGTCTGTCCGTCGGCAATCTTGTACTCTTCCTGACAATCCTCAGCATTCAACAGCACGCTGGCATCTCGCACCAGGTGACGACTTGCACCGCTATCGAGCACCCATAAGTTGTTACTGCCGTACCCAACAACCAATACGAACGACGTCATCGTATCTTCGTTCTTGTTGGGGCAATCTCTCTTGAGGTGGCCTGCTTGGACGCATTTCCAGCAGCACCGTTCACCACCAGAAGCAACTGTGGTCGCGACAAGATATCCATCGTGGCTTTGACCGCCACTGCGACCGTTGCTCCGTCCACCGCGAGCTTTCCTGTTGAAGCCGTTGTTTCCTGTGTTCGTGTTCGGCTCGATCGTGCTGGCAAAGTCCGCCAACTCCCACGCGTGCCGCAAATAATCCACACGTCGTCGATCAATCCGCGTTTGCATGGCTTTCTTAGGTTCCGTAGGTGCACACTCGCAAATTTACTGCAACACGAAGCGATATGGACGATTGGCAGCACTTGCAACTGTTATTAGATACTGGTACTGCTCCGTCCACGATCTATCCGAACGCTTCTTGGCCTTCATCATCCACGTTGCCTGCTCCACGGTGATCTCCTTCTCGTATACTTCAAGCAGCCTATACATCAAGTGTTCGAGCGTCGCAGACTCCAACACCCATACTGCTTTCATCTTAACGAAGTGTTTCCTTGCTGGACCATCCAAGTACCGGTTCAAGATGCGCATCTTGAACTCTTCAGGCCAGTTACCGCCACTGATCATCAGCGCAGCAACGAGCTCGTCCAAGAAGCGAAGGCCCCAGTCCTTGAACCCGGCTCCGAGACCTTCGTATTCTTCTTTGCCGGAGAAACGCTCGATAGGCAACTTCATCTCTTTAAGTGTCGGCATCTTCAAATCGTAGCCTCGCACTGCAAGTCCTCGTTCTCCTCGTTGTTTTCGTCCGCCGCGTCCCTCCTGCTCGTCGCGCCTCTTCCCGACCGTCGCGACCCTCGTGTTGGCTTCGTTGTACGGGATGTACGATGTGTACTTCGCGTCCGTTGCACTCATCACATCCGTGGCACTCATAACGACCGTTGTACCCATAACGCACTCATGACACCCATTGTACTCATAACGCCCACTGCACTTATCGTGGCTCCAACATTTGCCTTCCATGCGCTCAGCAGCGGCGACAGCATGCTGGCAGTGTACATGTACAGTAGAGCCATCTTGTTCACGAGAAGCATATCAATGCAGTCGATGCTTCTCTCCGCAACACGCTGTAAGATTCACGTTCTCGCCCCCGCGACCTCCCCACGACGGCGAGGAGCAACAAGGTCCTCGGGATCCAAGGCGAGATAAGCCTTGATCTTAGCGTAGAACCATGTCTCTCATCGCAGCAAGAGTGTACGTGCAAACGTTGTCCAGATATTCTTCTGAAGCTTCTTCTATCTCTGAGCTCGCACAGAGCAAGTTCCCCGCGATTCCCCACGTGGCAGTAGCTTCACCCAGCCGCTCTCGATGGTCCTGCCGCCGGCGAGCCGGGCGCGGCCACCTGGAGAATGAGGTCTTCTTGGTATCGGAGGAAGGTGAGCCTCACGTCACCGTGATGTAGCTTGGTTTGGTAGGCAGTTTTGCACGTGCTCCATGGCTCCCTCCATGTTGCAATTGATAAAAACCACTGTGCTCTGAGGAAGGACGTTTACTCAACAAAATTGGGAAGTGGCAAAACAATTCTTATAAAAGTTCAAAATTCAAGGCAATATTTTGAATTACTTCACCACTTTTGAATTGGAGTACCGCCAACTTGGTCTGACAAAGGTGTAGAGCCCAGCCAACTCCAATCGAGAACCTCGCATGGGCAAAAACAAATTTTCGTGTGGTCTCTGTGCGAGTGTTGCGTGGCGTACCGTCCAGCCAAACAGTCTCCCCATGATCGAAGAGACAGGAAACTGTCTTGCCATTGTCTCGTCGAAAATGACGAATTTGGAGGTGTACTCTTCACGTGTGAACGGGGACTTTTTGCATAATGCGGGGTTCTTCCCATCTTCAATTGCAATTGCAACTCTTGGCTGCAGAAAGCGGAATTCTCCGATCTTTTACTGCAAAGATCGGAGTTCCCCCCTACCGCTTCAGTATATCAAGATCCGCCTGGTACACAAGCTGACCGACAACTGGCATGGCGCCGCAGTCTGTACCACCGTCTTTTATGTCGGAAGCTGACGCTATCCCAGAGGGCAGGTACTTCCCGGACCAAAAGACATGCACGAAAGCGATGCGCGATTACGTAACCAGAAACAACATGACAGTAAAGTTGGCCACAGGAAACCGGGGCGGCGCCATGCTGAAATACGAATGCACAGGTGGGCATGAATGCCGCTTCTCAATCGTCATGCTGCGTTCGCAGTCCGAATCGAGGGCGGACTACTTCGTCAGTAGCTTCAACTTGCGTCACAACACGTGTGCGGGGCGCTCTCAGATTAGAATCGTTGGAGAATACATGGAAACGCAAGAACCCTACGAGTCATATTGACAAAGCCGTGCTTGTACGGGGAAGCTCTGGATTTTAATACTTGCTGACAGATTTCCCGCGCAATTTTTTTTGTCAGCTCCAACCCCAATATTTCTACAAGTCACAAAGTAATATTTCTGGGAATACCTTTAGGTATGGACAGCCCACACCGGTATAATTTCACGGTACTGCGCTGTTATCTTGCTCAACATTCGGCTTACATTTTGTTGTAAGCTGATTACTGACCAAATGTTGAACACCTGGTTGACCACGATGTCAGTTTTTCAGGGCTCTTTCGCTATAATGACCATGGATTCAGGCTAGCCATTCGCATGACAACTGCTCTGTCGCTTACAAAATATTTCTAATAAAATCGTGATATAATTGAATATTTCATGCGCAACGAAGTATCCGAATCACAAAACTTTGTGACAGCGTAGCTCATTTTTGGGGATCAAAACAAAAATTCCGATGCTATTTTTTTGTCGCTTTCGAGCTCGCATCACTTCAGGATCTAAGCACCACCGACGTGTCACGCGTCGCGGGCTGGATCACTAATAAACAATGACTACCTTGCGGCGTTAGACTTTTTGGATCGGTCTACAGAGCGATTCACCATTGTCGATGAATGCTACAAAATTGACATGTATACAGCGCTCTATGATTCTGGCGCAGACTCCGGTGTCCAATTGGTTCTTAGCAAAGAGCTCACTGTGAACCTCCAGCACCGCCCACCTCAGTTGAGCTCAAAACTTGGAAGAAAAAAGGAAAGAAGACTGCCAAGCAAAGGTGATACTACAACGAAAGTAGGGAAAGCGAAGTGCACTAGCACATGTGGTAACTGTGGCCAAAATGGCGACAACAAGCGTGGCTTCCCTTCCAAATAACGAAATCTGCCAAAGAAGCTGCAGGACACGCAAGCGGAGATACGACGCTGGGCCGGCAGGGCAATGCGCAGACGGAAGGCGGTGCGAAGCATGAAACTGGTGCCCACTAAGCTGTCCGCCCAGTCGGCAGTATTGTCGTCTTTATGTTTGAGCTTTCAATAAGGTCGCAGAAGTTTAATTCATGTTTCCGTTTTAAAAGCAAGTCGTCTCTGATCTTGTATTAAGTTTGCAAACATCTACTTCAACAGTCAAGCTTGCTGGCGGCTGGGAACTCTGCACTTTGCAGTTAAATGATCGGAGAACTCCGCTTTCTGCAGCAAAGAGTGGCAAACGCAAACAAAGATGGGAAGGACTCCGCATTATGCAAAAAGTTCTGTGAGCGGACTGAAGTAGAGCGATGCCTCATCGTTTGGAAAGTGTACACGCCACCCAGAGGCAGAGCCATCGGGGTCTGCACACGTCCATGGTGCGGACTGGCTTGCCTCACGGACACTAAGCAACTATACCTTCTTCTTTGTATGGTTCTTCTTTGGAGATATGCGTTGTAAGGCCTCGTGCGACTGAGACTCGAAACGCTCAAAAGCCTCGAGTCTCTGTCGAAATCTCAGATTCTATGACCGTAGCGTGTTCCTCTCACTTGCAAGGTGACAAACAGCCCTCACGATCACTTCATTAAACCTGGGAACTGTGTAGTTGACCCCTTCAAAGGTTTATAGTCGCTGCTCGACCTCCTGATCCAAGTAGTTGCGTTTGGCTCGTAGCTGCGTTAGCTGTTTCTTCTTCATGACACGAAAAACGAATTGAAGTCTCAATTCTCCTCTGTCTTCTAACTTCCAGCTGTACCTCCTTTATATCTGGAACAGGGAAGCTTGGGAGAGGGTGTGCCTAATGGAAAGTGCCGCCCCAGCAGTTCAGACGGATAGAAGCTTCTAGAAGCTTCTACAGCCGCCCTACATCTGTATTAATCACTATACTATAAGATTCGTAGAAATACTAACCGCTCATTCCGGGATTCCGGGAGAGAGAGAGAGAGAGAACAGGTCAATAATATCAACCAATCAGATACACTCACCCTCCCTCTGGCAACTGGCGTCTCTTTGCAGCCTTCATTCCCGAAAAAGCGCAGTGACCGCGAAGTCCGCCGTCTCTACCGGAACTCGCTTGAACCGATGCTATCTTCGTCTTCGGGCCTGGCTTCATCGAAGTCGAGTGGGTTCCAACTTGAGGCGGCCAATATGACTTCAACAAGCGCGTCTGCTGTTTCTTCCACACTGTTCACTGAGATCCGTGCGACAGCAGGGTTCCGCGCAACCAAGGCGCGCATGGCACGCGCAGCGTCTACCGCACCAGCATTGGGGGCAGCTTCGGAGGGCTCGTCGGCTGCGCCGTCGCCTACAGCACCACTGGCGTCACTGCAGTCGCCACCACTGCCATCTTCGTCGTCACCGGTTGGTTCTCCTGCGGATTCTCAGTTCCTGGTCCGCTGCCTGGTTCTCCGTTGTCACCGCGACCGCTGTGCCATCAACGCCTTCGGACGACGCTTCGGATGTGCCCGGAGAATCTTTTGTGAGCCGTTTGATTGATCTACGGTTCGATGCGGCCTTCAATAGCTCGGATGATGAACCGGAGCTTGCGTCTTCGTAAATGGAGCCAGATGGCTTGGTGCCTCCTTTGGCGACGCGGCCGCCGTCGCCTACACTGGCTTCGGGTGGCTTCGGCGACGAGGATAGTGATGAAGATACTGGTCCTGTTCAGCCACGCGCTCGGCTCAGACGTGGTGTCGACTCTGGCGATTGGCATCCGTATGCGCTGCCTCCTGCGCCGAAGAAGCATCCAGCAAACGGTCGTCAGAATCACTACGATCCAAACGCTCCTTGGGATTACTCGGTCGAGGTAAATATCGAGCAGCTCCATGATGTTCGCGGTGGCGCTCCGCATCGCTGCTTTCTCGCGGAATGGCAAGTCAGTCCTCTTCAGTTGAGCTGAGTGTTGAAGGAACTGCTTGACCAGAAGTTTGCGCGTCGCATGGCACATGTGATGCAATGGAGAGAAGACCTGTGTCCGGGTGCGTTCGCCAAATACTACAAGAAACATTTCGCGGGCCGTGTCGAGGCTTCTCCTGCTGGTGGCTGTTTCATGGATGCTGTTCGTGCCGCTTTCTTTCATCTTGGTGAATTTGACCTCGCGTCAACGGCTACTGATCTCCGGATGGACTTTGAGCTCGATAATCCCAGTACTGCTGATGGTGTTCCCCGTGCTGTAGCTACGGATTTTTTTCGCGTCCTTCTGCGCCACGATTTTCCCTTGGACTACGACGTTTTTTTTTTTCTTCCAGATTCCTCTCGATCCTTCTTACACGGATGTGGAGCAGTTCCTGACGTTTGTTCAAACCTTGCGTGAAGAAGTGTACCTGACGAGTGTTGGTGAAGGCCTCGTCGGGCATTGCGTCTTCGTCCTCGCGAAGGCGCAAGCTGCCGAGGTGTCGATACTGACTGGACTTGAATCGCCGGTGACCCCAGAGCCGTTGTGCAACTTGGCGTATCCCGACAAAGTCAAATGAATGGGTTGATTAGGCCGAATCCTGGGTATCGTTGCCGCCGCGGCAAACGTAAGCCAAGACCGAATCGAAGAAATGCGCGTCGTGAGAAGAAGAAATAGCAGCAATTGTAGGGGATGTAGTACGGGGATGCATGTTGGGTCTTGGCCCCCACCTCTCGCTTGGTTTTGCTGTTCACCGTCTCCGTCGCTTCTTCCTTCTGGATGCCTCAAAGTCTGCAATGAGATCCGGTACTTGTGAAAGATTCTCAATTGGTTCCCACGTGGGTTCCTCCTCACCCACCCACCCCACAAGAAATTATGTCCATCGTATGCGAGTGAGCTTGCCAATTAGCCGTTGAACGATTTGACCAACGGTTCCGTCGGCCGGAACAACATCATGGGGCCGCGATAACCGAGTGGTCTCCTTGTAGGCAATGGGCCGCTCAACACCGTCAACGACTTCGAACAAGACTCCTCCGACTGCAAACTTGCTAGCGTCCGTACGCAAATGCATGGGCTGCTTGAAGTCGGGCAGGTGCAACACTGGTGGATTTCATAGCCTTCGCTTCAATTCCTTGAAGTTCTTCGACTGCTCTTCATCAAAATGAATCTTCGCATTGCGCTTGGATTGCTTCATAAGCAGATTGAACATGCTCGCAGTTAAACTCGCGTAATCCGGGCAGAATCGTTGAACATATCCAGTCAAGCCGATGAATCTGTGAAGCTCCTCTTGTGTTCTTGGAATCGGCCAGTCCTTGATGGTCTGTACCTTGTCGGGATCCATCCGGACTCCTTTCCGTCCAACGAAATCTCCAAGACAGGGATTCTCGTCCGCACAGAAGACTCACTTGGACAGTTTACGTATAACTTGTTGTCGCGCAAAATGTCCAGGGTCTTGCGGAGAGCTTCCAAGTGATCTTCTATCTTCGACGACTTCGTGGAGGTGTAGATGTCATCGTAGAACGACTTCGTGTCCTCCAGATCGCGAAAGAGTTTTGACGTCAGCCGATGCATCGTCGCTGGCGCATTACAGACTCCCATCGGTAACACCAGGAATTCCCAAAGTCCATCGGGTGCTTAAAAGGCAGTGAATTTAAAATCTTCTGCCCGCATGCGAACTTGATAGTACGCCGACATCAAGTCCACCATTGAGAACAAGTACCCTCCAGCCATTGCGTCCATGATGTCTCCTTTTCCCGTCATCGGGGTGCTCTGGCGTATCGTGTTGAAGTTCAGGTACCGATAGTCATGCACAATCCGCCATCCGACAGGTTTTCGGACGCAGAATGTTGGAGCGGCTTGCGGGCTGATGCTAGGACGGATGAGCTTCTTCCTCACCATATCCTCAATCCAGCGCACGATCTCGCGTTGCTGCTCAGGTGACTGGCGCCACTGTTGCCAATACATGACAAGGTTTTGATCTTTCACATGAATCCGGTGCTCAACGTCGCGCTTCTCTGGAAGGCCTTCCGGGAGTTCGGGGCGAAATACACTGTCCTTGTACTCCGTCAACAGGTCAAAGGCAGGATTCCCCCGAAAACTGTCCCAGTCCGTCTCCAAATAGCGTTGAGATTTGGCGGTCCCAACGTTGTCGGGCTGGTCGCGGCGCTGCAGAGCACGCGCGACATTCATGATCATTTCGTTCGTCAGAACCAGCATGAAGTCAGGTTCGCCGCTCGACTTGGTCTTGATCCTCAGGAACTTCCGTAGTTTCTTACGCGTGATGTACTTGGTCTGTAGCCCAGTATCATCTGTAACCCCCATCGTGAACATCTTCTCCACAATGGTGTATTTTCCCCTGGCACTGCTGCTGCTACCAGCCTCTCCTGCAACACCGTCGCGTCCAGACAGCTCCCCGCCGTCTCGGGAAGCTGAACCCTCCCCAGCTGACGCTTCTTCCTCTTGCTCTCGAGGAATGGTTGGGGTTTCATTCTGCACTGAGTTGTGAACCGGTTCGACCACAGACTTCACATCTGTTTCTAGCGCGGCGCCTCGACAGGAATCGGGTCTTTTCGCCGAAAGGCCTTTCGCCTCGACAGATCTCCGAAGCCCGGAGGCAATCATCGGCCCGCCTTCCTCGATCGGTCCGTAGGTCTCGCCTGTTGTCCCCAGCGCAGAGTCTTGATTCCAGTTTCTTCGATTCGTCGATCTCTCCAGTCGATCTGCGGCTGCACGTCGTCAAAGTACGGGTTTCCAAGGATGCAGTCGAATTCGTCGGGGATCGCGTACACGACAGCGACACATTTGTACGCTCCGTGTATACCAAACACCGTGACGACAAGAGGAAGAACCTCCAGCTCCGTCTCGATGATCTGGTTGTCTCCAAGTTTGACGCGGATGTTCTTGTCATTGAACTTCGTTGTCTGGAGTTGGTGATGCTCAACACAACGTTTCGATACGTAGACCGTGGTAGCTCCACAGTCCAACAGCATACGCTGTGTGGCTAGACTCCGACCGCCTACGTTGATCTCTCCTTTTACCGAGAGCAACGGGCGTGACTTGTAGACAATAGGGTTTTCACACAGAACGTTAAGGCTGATATTCTCGATCTTATGCGCTCTGGTTACACTCTTGGCTACTTCAGGACCCTCACTCACTGACGTGGTTGTTCGTTTCCCTGCTTGCCTCGTTGTTTCTCCCAGGCGAAACAGTTGGCCTTGATGTGGCCAGGCTTCTTGCAGAAATGGCAGTTACGACTCTGGGTACGTTTGACGTCCGACTTCGGCTTGAACCGACATCTTCCTCGGAATGACTTTCTCTTGATGGGTCTGTCTCGACCGGACGACTGGTTACCCGGGGTGCGTTTCTTGTCTTCGCGGGACTGACGCTCTCGCACATTATCCACCCGGTGGGTGACTTCATACTTGACCGCAAGATCCATGGCTTCGCTCAGCGACCCAGGGCTCTCTAACTTGGGGTAGCTACGCGTGCGAGGTTTAAGACCGCTAGCGTAGCAGAGACCTGGTCGAGCATGCTCATGCCTTCAACGCGGAAGATGAGGGTCGAGTACTCGCCGTTGTAAGACTCGATGTCCGCTGTCTGCTTGAGTCGCTGAAGCTTCTCGCGCAGTACAGCTTGGTAGTTTGACGCCTCGAAGTGTTGGAGCACATGCTCACGGAAAATCCCCCACGTGTGTTCCTCGCTTCGAGTCGTCGACGACCAATGCAGGAACCATCCCGCGGCCGGCTTCTCCATCGCCGACCCGGCGATTCCCGGGAGGCGTGCGCTCGCGTCCTTGATCTGGATGTTGTTGATGCGGCAGGCGTTCTCGATCTGGAACAGCCATTCGCGCACGTCCTCTCCCCTCTTGCCGGTGAGCTTGGGCAGATTGGTCGGCATTCGCGTGCGGTCTGCCATCACTTGGTTGCGCCGGTCGATTTC
The DNA here is from genome assembly GCA_033557915.1 of Phytophthora tentaculata. Classification (NCBI taxonomy): domain Eukaryota; phylum Oomycota; class Peronosporomycetes; order Peronosporales; family Peronosporaceae; genus Phytophthora; species Phytophthora tentaculata. Next base: position 980,806 of record JAUCEA010000006.1, read on the forward strand.
GGCTTGCAGTTGTGCGTTCGTCGGCATGGGCTCTCTTGGGCAGGTTGCTGGGACCAACAAGTGCTGCCAGTATATCTGGAACAGGGAAGCTTGGGGGAGGGCGTGCCATATGGAAAGTGCCGCCCACGCAGTTCAGACGGATAGAAGCTTCTACAGCCGCCCTACATCTGTATTAAACACTATACTATAAGATTCATAGTAATACTAACCGCTCATTCCTACAGGTCAATAATATCAACCAATCAGACAGATCTTTCGCCCAGGTTTCAGTTGTTGTGACAGCCCAGTTTTGAACAAGAGCTAACTGGTTAGTAGTCGCACCAGACTGACGAATAGATTGCGCCGATGACATTAGACTAGGCGAGTATCTAGTAGCAATTGATTCCTACCTACGAGAATATGCGACTAGGAACTATTATTGAGGAATGATACTAATCACGGTAATTTGAAATACACGTTCTCAATTTAGAACGCTCTAAATATATTTTCTCAGACTGGAGCAGCTTGCACGATGTAACTCGTTGCGACCACCGACACACATCTTGAGCCCACTCGATAAAGAGCTTCTGGGCGTGGTTCTCACTCTCGCACTGAGACCTTCGGTCGTACGTAATATCTACCGCTGTCTCATCCACCTCCGTGAATCGAATGCAATTGCCGCTCTCATGTACCCACTTAAAGTCAGTTTGAGACTCTTGGGCTTGAGCGTTCCCTTCAGTGTCTCCAATCACAGGGACGTACAGAATCTCCCGTGCACCATTGTCATCTCTTCTGGGCCACCGCAGATCAAGATGCATGTAGCGACAGTGAACTGGGCCAGGAGAGTTTGTCACGAGTACGTGAGAGTTCAGGTCTAATTGCTGCAGAACTTGAGTGACGCGTACGCCACTACTCGAATTCGTAGGTAGGAATAATAACGGCCATGAGTGAACGTCACTCGATACTATCATAACATTGGCATTTTCTAGCGAGTAGCTAACGCGCGTGGTAAACCTCGCCTGGGCAGTAAATGAGCCGGTGTCTGGGTTGTGGGACAGAGGGGCGTAATGCACGTTCTATCCGAATACCTTCCCAACTATTGAAGTGGAATTAGCGAGTCTAACCAGGGTCGAACTCTTCTTGTGTGAATGGGTAGAAGAAGAAAGAAGGTTCTTCGTTCGGGAAGTTCACACAGTATCCACGATTGTTTTGACGCGCATAGATAACCCAACGAGACTTTCTACTCGCTTCGCGACGTTTTGCGGTGCTTGTCGTCCTTCCGGACAACAGGAACACTCATCAATTTTTTGCTCGCGCTGTCCCGGAAGTACTCGTATCTGTAGAGTTATTGTTTTAGGACCAGCGTTTCTCATTAAAGTCTCTTCTTCAATGGCATGTTGGCCTAGCGCGGTGTATCGTTCCCTTGAGCGTGTAGGTTTACAGGTTGATGTCAAGCTTAAAGCGGCAACGAACTGCTTAACTTGGAGATCGAGATGGTCTTGTTCCCGCCGTAGTTGGACCAACTCTTGCTGCTTGCGAGACCGGAAACTCTTGGAATTCTGCCGTCGTCGCTCCAGTCTCCATTCCTTCTGCACTTCTTCAGCCCAAGTCTTGGCCACGGACTCAGCCCATTGGTGAGCGGCAGTCGAGGAGGTTGTATAAACTGCGCTCGCCGAGCTGGGGCTTGTAGACATCGTCAACGCTGATCAAATTCGACTCTGATCACGTCGGAGGCTGGTAGAACATAAGCAGATCTCATCACGGACCGCCAGCTGCTGACAAATGAATTGTCTGGTTTGGTTCAACGGTTTAGGCCGCCAATTACAGTAAACGTGGTTTATCACATATTACTCTTCGCGTTATGTTCGTTGATTCCGCTCGTCTCTTTTTTTCTAACGAAAAGAATGCCACCGAATAATAGTAAATTGTGCCTAGTCTCTCGTGCTTCTTGTTAATGAGTTCTCTTTTTGAGGGTATTATTAACCGGAAGAATCTCAAAGCTGAATCACTCGAGCCCATTTGTCATACCAAAATGACTGAAGAAAAAATGCTCCCCACGAAAAAGTACACTGACGAATCGATTTCTTTAAAAGAAAGAATTGGTTTCAGCACATGTTATATGTTTAGTCACGCTACGTTACCGTATGTCTGCTCCTGAGTCAGTTTTATGTCCTCTGGTTGTGTGTCAGGACGACAAGAGGACATAAAACTGAGGACTTGCCTCAGTATTTGAATGTGGATGTATTAATATCAAAATGCAACTCTTTATCCTGGTACAGTAGTGCTACGTAGTGCTGAAGTAGTACGTACAGCCCAATAGGTCAAATATGAAATATGTGAAAGGAGGTACTGCGTCAATACAAATTTCAAATATAGCGCTCTTATATTTCGACAAAGTCGTGCTTCGCCCGAAGAAGCTCTGAAATTTACCATTCCTTTTCCTTTTCAATAATCGGGGTTAACGATTCCCTACCCTTTAGGTAGACAAAATCTATTTACGTTGTGAAGGTTGGATTTCTCAACAAAATATACAAAGGCGTGCTTCGCCCGAAGAAAACTCGCTCTGAAATTTATCATCCGTTTTCCTTTTCAATGTTAATGATTCCCTACTTTAGGTAGAAAAACTTCTTAACGTTGTGATGGTTAAGATTTCCTGTAGTGACGCATCTCCTGCGCGCAGCCGCAGCATCTGCATAGCACTTTCGTTTTACCGGTACTATAAAACCGCATACAAGTACATGTTACAGTGCGCGTGTGCGCACCGCTTCCCACAAGTCCGTTCCAATTTCCCTATATTTCTAGGCTGTAGTGACGCATCTCCTGCGCCTGTTTTGTAGCCGCAGCATCTGAATAGCACTTTCATCTTACTACAGTAACCACATACAAGTATTTCGTATATGCTACAGTGCGTGCCATCAATATGTGCGCACCCCTTGCGGTTTTAATTTCTGCGTTCTTAGCACTGGAACTGGATCAGTGACTATGGATATTTTATTTTTGCGGACGGCTTGCGTTTATTATTGCGATAATGACAAAAGTCTGTGCGCATACGTGTTATCCTGGTAGTGCTCGTACAGCCCAATACGAATTAATTCAACACCAATATGGCGTGGCGCACCAAAAAAAAGTACTGAGGAAAAAGGGGTAGATTCTCGATTTAGATAGCAGCGAAATACAGGAACATGACAAGCACATCACGAGATAGCATTAGGTACCGAGATAACCCTTCCCATTCACAAAACAGTTGTATGCAAATCATCGGCAGTGGCAAATATTATGCAGAGCAGTAAATAGGGGAAAGCACAATCTATTGGCTTTAGCACGCGTTAGCCAACCAATACTGGTTGGTGCTCCGACTAGGTTGTGTTGAGAGCGAGTCGTAGCAGCTCAGTCGGGAAATCGCCATGGAGGCAGCGGACGTAGTCGCAAGACTGCGTCTTCTACAACAACAAGAAGACGACAACCTCGAGCTGAGCTCTCAGATGTTCGGCGCCTACGTGGATTACGCAGAAGACGAGACTGTTGAGTCCGAGACGCCCATTATGGACTCGTTCTACCTACAAGGAGGAAATCGTGTGCTCAAAACAATGATGAATTTCACCCAAAATGAATTTGATTTGCTCTGGGGAATTGTGGAAGGTGACTTACACGCTGCGTGGAACCTGGGACGGGGAAGAAAGAGCAAGACATCCGCGATGGACGCCATGTTCATGGGCTTGGTGATATTAAAACACTACGACACTTGGGATAAGCACGCCGTTGATTTTGGCCTGAGCCCGAATACGTTGGAGAAAACGATTTACGAGCTATTCATTGTGATTGAGCCTATCCTAAACAGTAGGTTCGTCAAAGCGATATCCATGACGGAGCAACGAGACAGTGGGAATACATTTCAGAACTGCCCGTATGCACTGTATGCTACAGATGTAAAATTTCAGCCAGCATACCGCCCGAGTGGGCAATTTGCAGAGCAGAAAACCTATTTCAGCGGTAAACACAAACTCTACGGGTACAAACTCGAATGTTCTGTGGCCTACCCCGGTGTCGCTGTAGACTTGTCACCCCGTGAGCCGGGCTCCAGCTCGGATCTTACGATGTTCATGAACCGCAAGGCGACTCACGTGGAGATGTTGCAATAGCGTGTGGAGGAGATAGAGGTTAATGATAATGGTGAGGGTGCTGCTCTACACCCGTTACAGTGGGGTGTGCTCGTTGATAAGGGTTACCAAGGAGCAGAAGGCATTATCCGAACTATTTAGCCAAAGAGAAGGCCACGCGGTGCGGAGCTAAGTCCCCAAGATGTGGCACGGAACCAACTCGTCTCGTCGGATCGCATCTTGGTAGAGAACTTTTTTGGCAGAGTGTGCACCTTGTGGAAGGCCATGTACGTGACGTACAAATGGAGCGAAATTCGCTACGATATGATTGCTCGGATTTGTTTTGCTCTTACGAACTATCATGCAAGCTACATGCCGCTTCGAATGATGACAGCAAGCACAACCAGCTCTACCGTAACGTTCTAGCGCGCTGCCAGTCGATGGCCGACAAGGCAAATGAGAAACGTGCACGCAGTCAGAAGGTCTATCGAACGCGGCGTGACGAGCGTCTGGCAGCACCGTTGATTCGATCGCCGCCTGTGCACCGCAGTCGTGCCCGATCCACTTCACAACGTCCCATTCCATACAGACGTTCTGTAGCGCACGATAGCGAAGAGACGCAGTTGTCACTAGCATTTTAACTTCATGAAAGATTTCCGGACCTTCTTTCATTCGTATCTCTGTTACCAGTTTTTTTTTCTTAGAAGGATCACTTTTATAAAACCTTGTACCAGTTTCTGCTGTGAGCTGCTGAGCCGCTATAGCAGTTGAGGCTGACTTCAACTTGACCATTTCTAGTTGACCCCTAAATATAATAATGTGTAACATACCTATTTTTTTATTAAATACTACAATCTTTGTGCGATCAGTCGTATATAAATGACAGAGGCTTTAAGATTATTATTGGAATTTATCTACGGACAAGTAAAGGGGAAATATTGTGTAAAAACGTGAAGCTTGTGTATATCATGATAATGAGTCGTAATAAATGATGCCGCGTTTATGATAAGGTTTTCTTATAGGGATTAATTAGACACCAATGTGGCGTGGCGCACCAAAAAAAGTAGGTATCGAATTCTTACGTTTTTAAATGAAAAAAGCTGAAAAATCTTCGTTTCCACCTTGGAATCAGGGATCGGACAATTTATATTGTTTATTGATTGTCGCGGTGACAGCCTTCACAATCAATATTGCGGCAATGTCGACCTAATGTATTGCAATACGCCGATTAAATTGTAACTTCAACATAACCAATACTATAACCAAGCTATTAATATATATATGCATCCTTAACACGGTAGAGATGCTCGTGCCTCGGGTTTGGAACGGCAGAGGCGATCACACGCTCGGTTTCGAAGAGGAGGCGGAGCTCAGTTTCCAATCCGCCCTAGCAACAGCAAGCATTCCTACATCACCACTCCAACGACGAAACTCATCGATGGCGGTGCCCATTCCGCACCGCCGCCCCGATAATGCCAGGCGCTGTCTGGGTTGAGATTACGAGCTCAGTGACACTCAAAGAGGCGGACGCTCAAGGTGCTACTGCCTACAGCATCCCGGGCACCTCAACAACGGCGCAGCAAACCCCAGTCCATCGCAGCCAGCGTCCTGCACGTCCAGCATCTGAGAAAACGCTCGCTGGCCCTTGGCGTCCGACAGAATCTGGATCAGAACCTTCACTAATCCACTGCACGCGATCTCATGAGCAGTCAGGAAATCTTCTCCTTGAGCTACAAAACCTCGGAGCTTAAGTAGAACATCAAACAGTGAAGAAGTATCGCCTGAACTGGATGACTGCGCTGTCTGCAGCGCAAACCCGTACTCGTGCACAACCTTCACTGGAGCAGTCGTAGATATCACATGGGGTCATCAGAAGCTCTTTTTAGCTCTACGCCCGCAGAAATCTCGACTCCTCCTGTATCTCCACATGGATTGGGATCTCGTAACTAACTAGGTGTTCCTTATGTCTAAATAGGTAAGGCTGGCTTGATAGGAATATGTTGGAGAGTGATAGCAGCATGCAAAAAATCCGGCCATTGATTCTACAGGATCAATATTGCGAGGAGGCCATAACAATTAATATTGTTTTCCAACAATACGATAATATTATAATATCAATCTATTTTTTTTCCGATCTCTGACTTGGAATAGGTCGATCGAGCAGACTGAGCAGTGTAGGATCACCACCACTTATTACAACGCCTCCGAATTGGAATCACACTCGATGTGACCAAGTGAGTACACAAGTTTGACAAGAGATTGAGAAACACCAAGCCTATGTGATGGCGTGAAACATCCCAGGTCCAGTTCGTCTGCGCTATCTCTATTTCTTACGTCGTCTTACTCGTACCATGGCCAATGGAAAGCGAAGGGCTTCACCCAAGTGATTGCTAGCAGCGAAGCCAATGAATACAGTCGCGCAGCTGAAGACGCGCGCGATGAAGTCGAATGGGTGCAAGAAGGAGGCACGTTCGTGGCCCTAACAGAGGTCGATGATGGAACTGTTGATCCAAGCTACGACCACTGGGCGAGGCGTAAGGATGATCACCATGTGCAGTAACTCTTCATCCAGTGGGCCCAATTCCTATCTCGGTGGTCACAGAAGATACTGCCATCGTGGCTTCTTGAATCCGGCCAGTAGGAAGACTGCGTGCGTACAGTAGTCAGTGGTTCAGTGTAGGATAAAATATCAATCTCCCTGTTTGGTGCCTTGTATCGCCCCCTATTTCACTAACTCACACGTGATGCTCGAGTTAATACTCTACATGCGACGATGATGTAAGAGTGAGCGACTTCGTTGCATCGTGAGAAATAGTATTTTTAGCTTTTACGTAGTGGAATTATGGGGACGCTGAGGCTAAAGTAAGTCGCTATTGGTAATCAAAAATGAGTGCGAGCTGGTTGGCCAGAATTCCTTAGAACGCATACGACGTGAGTGTCGTCCTCGATGTCGGGACGCTCTTAACCAAAAAATACAGCCAGAAAAGCCGGTATTGTACTCCCAAGAGATCACCTGTCCGTGGTTTCCTATTAATAGCAATAGCGGAATTCACTCATTTTGTTTTTTTTGCAGTATTCCTCAACAAACCACCTCAACAATGTCGACATCGCTCGCTCAAGTGTCCCTCGATCCCTCACCCATCAATTGCAGTATCAACGACTTGTCCATGGATTCTCGGGAGCTCGATTTGTTGATCATGGAGAGTGACACAGAGCCGACTCGCGCCGATATCAGGAAGTGGCCGCAAGAGCTGAAGGACATCCGAAAAGCTGACCTCCATCGCAAGCGAATGATGCGTTTCCGAGGTCGACGTGAAGTGCAGAAGAAGAAAAGACATGAGGAGTACCGTCGTCTTGAGCAAAAACTGGAGCAGCGTCTTGAACACTTACGTCGAGACGGTGTTTGTAGCGCCACGGGGGAGCAGATCAAGTGCAGCGACGGATGCAACAGCTCGTCTTGGAACGGGAATGCTTCGCGAGGAGAATGTGACGTTACGTCAAGAACTCGACCGGTTCCGGTCGTTTACTCAATCCATTCAAACTATAGGAAAAGTCATTACTCATAAGCTTGACGCTGACTTTACAAAATCCCATAGCGCCGTCACAGTGCGTTGCATCGAATCGATTTGGCAGCCAGTTCAGCAACAAGCCGGTCGCCGTGTGTACTTTCCAACAAGCCGATCATTTTTCTTCCATCCGTTGACACAGCAAGAATTCGACGCTGCACTTAGCCGCCACGACAAATATACAGCCAGAAATTCAGCTGACTTAACGTGGGCTGGAGTCTATCTAGGATGGAGCGTTTACCACGGTACTACTGCTCCTGGGAAGCAATGGCTCAGTAGTCATGTCCGATGTAGAAAGCGAATGGCCTGTTCTATCGACAGTTTAGTGACTCGGTTAACTTGTGAAGAAGGCGCGAGTAAGTGGCCTATTATGACTAAGTTCCTGCTGGTGCGTAATTTCTCCGGTGGAGTCAATTTCCGGTACTTGTGTCTGATAGAGCGATCAAAAGTCGACATTGTCGAAGGCAAAAGGAAGGCCAAGTTCTACTATGTCATTGGAGACTCTGAGGCGAATGCACGCAGCCGGGATGTAGAGTCGACGAGCGGAAATGATGTTCGCTGGATTACAGACGAGGGAGGCTACTCGCTGACTTTGAATGAGGTCGGTGAATCAAGTGTAGACGTTGTTTTTGACAGCTTGGGGTGTTTCGAGAATGAAGAACAGGCTCGAGGACATTTTGTTATGTTTGGTCATGTCGTCACGCGATGGGACCAACTAGTGACGTCGTCGAACTTGCTAAAGTTCTGAGCATCACTTTGAATAAAGCGGCATTGAAAAGCAACCCGGTTATTTTTACGGTACGAAAATTGTTTCGTAATGGACTTTGCTTCTGTTTGTTTTCCCTAGGCGCTGTCTGACCCAGACTTCCAGAGGTGGTGGCGTAAGTCGTTCAGACCTTGTTGCGTTAGTAACTGAAGGCGATTATGTTGCTGAAGTCTTTCTCTGAGCTCGACGTTCTCGGGACGAAGAGCGTCGCTGTCGAGGACAAGACGGTTCATTGCTTGGCTCAGTTCGCTTTCGCTAGTCTGAGTAGCTGCGCGTTTCGAGCGCGCAAGCTGCTGTTTGTAGTGAAGCTCGAGTCGTGCTCGTTCCCTCTTTATGGACTGAAGCACGCCTCTCCTTTGAGTTCTCAGACGCGCCATCCCTTCACGACGCTGCTTTTTTCGTCAATCCAACTTGACCTGCCGGGTCCATTCTTGCAGAGTCACGTCAGCCCAGTCGTCAAGCGTAAGGCCCATCGTCCCGCCGTTTATTTTACTCAACTTGCTGTTACGTACTTTATGTTAACAGTATGATCCGATAGTTCGTACGGCTACCGTTTTAATAAGGCACTCACTTGAGCAGCTCAAATGGATGATAACTTGTAATGCACCGAAGGATACAGAAAGACTAGGTCTCTGACGACTCTGGTAACTCATTTTGGTCACGTGGGAAATAAACCTTTGTCAGGCATTTGACAGACATTGAAACACACCACGAATATCGATATCGATCACTTGTCTAAAGCGTTCACATTGGCCTTAGTGGGCTCTACACTATTACTGCTACCTTATCTTTCCATCTTCCGTCGATTCCTATCGGTTATATTGTTACAGTCCAAATATGTAGCCCTCAACACCATCTCGTGAGGGCCTAGAGCTAGTAGTATTATGAACGAACTGCTTCTAACCCTCGTGGGATGTTTAAATGCCGGCTGAGTGCCTACCTTGACATATTTCCATTTGACCAGGTGACGTGACCAAAGTCATCAGAGAACTAATTTATTGATTACCACAATTCACGAACTTCATAGTTTTACTAGATGGTTTTCAGCCAAACGGCGAGTTATCTTCCCATTTCAGCTCACAGTTTGCAATTTTCTTCTAGCATACCAACGGTACTACAGAAACACTAGCTGTACTGCTAGCATACCTGTTTGCAAACTTCTTGTTTTGAAAAGTGCATCGTAGAGTAGGCAACTACATGCAACTGTCAACTCGCTAAAAAGTATATGATCACTATACCTTAGTTTTTCTTACTAGAAGAAGAGTTGCCAGCGCAATAGGTGAGGTGATATCGTTATGCTTCTTGCGCGGATTCTTCGAAGTACAAGCATATCAGTAGCAGTGTAGAAGAGTCTATAGTTAGATGTAGGCTAATGACTGCAATGTATCGCGAAAAGCTTATTAACTTTATGTGCTGTAAAAATGACAGCCGTGTCCGCTAAGTTTATCAATCGTGCTTATTTATCAGGGCTTTACACCTTTTTACTAGCCTTAGGTTCGCATTACGAAAGTAACATGTACACCATTTCCCGATCAAAATTGAGAATTTTTCCGATCAAAATGAGAACAGCTCAAATCAAAATGAGAAAACCTGCAATCGCTTATAGGATTATCATCAGATCACCTTCAGTAATAAATATTTTGTACAAAGCTGTTGACTTAGCAACTCTATGATGCTTCAAATCCCACCCCTCAAAACGACTAGAAAGGGCATTTCGCCCTTCGCTTGGATTTTCTCATTTTGATTTTAGCTGTTCTCATTTTGATTGGAGAAATTCTCAATTTGATCGGGAAATGGTGTACTTACCGTACTACAGTTCAACTTTGGGACAGAACAGTACATATGTACTGTATTGTGGAAATTCCTTGATTTGCACCACTATCTGGACTGGCATAATGCAATCAAAAACCGTATGCTGATTGGCTACACGCTAAGTACGTTTGTCGACTGCAATGACTGCAAGAATTCGAACATAAGCGCGACATCTGCGATACTGACTCTGATCGGGTGCACGACTACACGTTGTAATTTACACCGGGTTTCCGATTGGGACGAAAGACAAACCGTTGTCTGTTGAACGAAGCAGACATTTTGAGACTAACAAACTGTCTTAAGTTGAAAATCGGGCACGGCAGTATTTTGGTTACGCAACAGTGCTTTTTGGTTCATTTTGTTGAAAATGTCACGGCATAGCATGCCACTGTACTGGGCTTGGTATTTGTAGCTACACAATGTATTACACATGCCTTTATGACAGCGCGCATCATGTATTATCATAAATTAGCGTATCTTAGTCAACGTTAATGGTGCCCTGACAAGTTTACCGCGCAAGTTGCAGCTGCGTTACGTTGTTCATGAAGGTAAATTGTGCTTACTGTGTAGCGAACTCTAAGCCGGTTGCCGGCGAATCGTATATTTTGTGTGCCACCTGCGGTTGTTCACCAGTAGCTCGCACCTGTGGAAGGTTCGTCACAACGCACGCACAACACCGTATAGTCCCTGTACAAGGTGCCGGACCTAGTTCCCTATTTTATTTACCACTCAATCAACTCTGTTGCTCTGCACCACAGAGACTTCTCCCCCTCACACTCTCTCTCCGACTTTTGCAGCAACTCGCACTCCCTGGTCGCTTCCGCGTCCTGCAACTCACCACTCAACGCCGCCTGTTGCAACAAGTACGTGCACTTCACCCACGCACTGTCACTCAGCGCTTTTAGCCAAGCCGCCGCACGTCTGTGACCTGTCGCCCGACTCCACACACTACACTCTCTTTCTCCTGGCTGCACTCCAGCCACTACACTCTGCTTGTACTCGTTAGCGGCTGTACTTCGACGCCACTCCCAACTGCTTGCACACGTCCACGCAACCCACGTGCACTCCAACCACGCGACTTGCCACTCACTACTGCACACGGAGTCCAAATCACCGACTTGTGCTCCACTGCGCCAAATGCGAGCTGCCTGCGGTCTTGGGCCACGCCCACCGCTCACTCCGCCTCACAGCGACCGCTCGCGCAACTGGTATCTGCCACCAGTGGGTTCGCGCCCAGATACAGCGCCTCTTCGTCCGTGGATCTTTGATCGTGCAGTCCCCACTCGCTCTGTTCTTCGGACACCAAGCTCGCACTGTTCTCACTCTGGGGCGCCAGGGCGCTACTGACTGCCGCCCTCTTCGCACCCTTGCACTTCAAGTTCAATGTCCTTCCACAACTGTAGCTAAACGTAGTTTCCGAGCCATGCTCTGTTTAAACCGTGAATTTAAGTCGTAAGTTAGACCAACGGCAGCTCTATACTTGGTTCTAAACCCACATTTGGCACTGAATTAAGAATCGCGTGTACTAACGGTAATCCTATATTGCTCCTAAAACTTAGAATCATCTGCGTGGCGGAGGATGACAAACAACCGCTGGTTTTGGTCATACTCTGTAGACAGTGGCGCCAGGTGGCACTGGAGACTGAGGGCTCGACTCGCCGGGCCATCCTAGCGGACAAGAACAGGTGGGATCGCGTGTCCGAACTCGCGACGCCTGCTTGCTCCCGCACACAACCTAACACCACATCCGATATGGAATGGGCAGTCCTTCACGTGGTCCCGTTCGTGCTGCGCCACTGGAGGTCGTCGGCAATGGGCCACCTGCCCTACAGCTCCATGGCGCTGTGGCACGAGAAGATTGGACTACTAGCGGAGTTCTGCTCCGGCGTTGTTGAAGGGCGGTGGGGCCGAAGCGCAGATCGCAACGGGGATTGGCAGGGAGGACCGACAGGCGGCACCGCAGGTGCGGCATGCGCTCCCTCGGCGCAAATAATGGCACCTCGTGCCAACCCCCTACGGACGGAAACTCTTTGCACCGTTAGAAGGGAGAGCCTCACCAGAGACAACGCAAGGGGTTCTCGACAGCGCGGCTGTGCTCTGAAGATTCAACGGCTCCATTCCGGGCGCCGCACAGACCTCGGCAGCGAACTCTCGGGGAATTTTTTTCACCCCTATCTGTCACCGAGAAGAACAAACAACTGCGCCGGCTTTTCAAACCAGACAGGGGCAAGACTTTGAAGGCTCGCCGTAGCACGGAAGCTGCTCTCATGGACAGCGGCCCCATAAGGCGGAGGTGGCGAGCGGTGGCTCATGAGGACGTCACTATGGACGTGGTCTCCCAGAATGTTAATGGGTTTGGAGCGACACCTGCCGACAGAGACGCATGGCTCCGGAGTTTTCGAACGCGGGGCGGCGACGGCCGGACGCTTCTCTACATGGTCCAAGAAACGCATGTGGAACCTGCGGAAATACCTCGTCTCCAGCCACATCACGCAGCCGGGGGGGGGGGGGGGGGGGGTCGAACGGGCGTCGGCTGCGCGCCGCACTCTTCCGGGAGTTATCGGATGGTAAGAAAGGGGGTGTCGGCATCTTGGTCAATCCTTACGGTGATGCCAAGGATGTCACACCAATTTTTCAGGCTCATTGGAGTCCACACTTCATCGCTGTTCATGGTGTCATTCTTCATGAACGCCTACGCCCCTCATCGGGCTGGACCCAGGGAGTCATTCTTCAGGTAATTGCTGGACCTGGGCCTGCCTGAAGATGCCAAGGTGGTCATTGGGGGGGGGACTTTAACTGCACGCTCGACGAGGCGGTGGACCGAAGCTACCACGGTGCGGCAACATCGCATGATTCTGGGGCACTTCGGGATTTACTCGCCTGCTGGGGTCGCGTGGATCCAGTGGCCGAGAGCAGGCCGGCGCAATGGGATCAGGGCGAGCTGGTCGACCACCACGCGACCACGCACACTTACTTTTACATGGTACAGGGGCATGGCGAAGCGTCCTCGAGACTGGACAGATTGTAAGTAACGGGGGGCATGTATCCCTGGGTCGCCGGTTTGGAGGTGGTATCGCCTGGAGTGGTCTGACCATAGAGGGGTCAAGCTACGTCTTCAAGTTGATGGTGACCGACTCAGGACCAAGAAGCCAGCCAGAGTTCATCCGGCTCCCGCCTATACCGAGGAGCAGGTGACGACGCTCACCAGGCAGATGATCGCGGACTTCCATGATCGCATCTCCAAGCCAGACGTGACAACTGAGGAATCGGCGGCGTGGTGGGAGGAGTTCAAAACTAATCTAGTGGACCGAACGCTCAAGGAGCTTACCTATCGACGACGGCGCATGCGCACCGGCCTCAAACAGAGACTACGGCGACTCCGCCGCCAACAGGAGCGACTGCGACAAGCTCAGGGTGGGAAGAGGGCCACTGTGGCCTCCATCACGGACGGGTTGAATGCGCTGTCGCTGGATGACGTGAGCGGACTGACCCCAGCTGATAGACTACGCCGAGCCATATCGGGGTGTCAGAGGGCGAGGGCAGCGGCACATCGGAGAAGGGTGTTCGAGGCCTCCACATATTGGAAAGGGAAGACAGTGAAGGAGAAGTTCCAGCGAGTGTCCACCAAGTTTGCCGACAACACCCATTAGGCGACTGACTCCAGTGGCGGGCGCTCCAACCCGAGATCCGGGCCACAAAGCGGATATACTGGCGGATGCGTGGAGCCCTATACTGCAACAGTCGGTACGCGACCCTGGCACTCAGGAAGAGCTAGCCTCCTGGGTCGAGGAGGTGACCCAACCAACGCCGGAGCAAGCGGCGGTAGCGTCCCCCATCCTCAGCGCAGAAGTACAAGCGGCTTTTGCTGCTTGCAAGGCAGGGAAAGCTACGGGACCGGACCTACTTGGCAATGATTGGTTTCGGGCCTACGTGGACCTACTCGTACCGGTATTTAAAGTACTCCTAAAGCAGTGGTACGAAGCTGGTTGCTTTCCACGGTCATTTCTTGAGGCACATATTTTTTGCCTGAAGAAAGGAGGTGACCAATGCAACCCCCTCAGCGATCGACCTCTTGCGCTGCTCAACACCGACTACAAGATCTTTTCACGCATCCTGGCCGCGAAAACGCGGTGTACGTTGGACGATCGCGACCACCCTAACCAACACGGATTCATTCCGGGGAGGACAATCCACGAGACGCTGCACATATTTGAGGCTGCACACGAGGAATTGCGGAAAGGGGGGAGCAGACGGAGGCCGTGGTCCTAGTCCTCGACTTCATATGACGGCATACGACTACGGACGCTGCAGCGTCATGGATATCCGGAGCGCTTAGTACGCACGGTACGGTCGCTGCACGACGGAACGACGGCGAGATTTCAAGCAAATGGCTTCACATCGAGGAGAGTCTCGATAACAAGCGGTATCCGACAGGGGTGCCCCCTTGCCCCATTGCTGTTCATTCTAGCCCTTGACGCATTCTACCAAAAGATTGACAAGCACCCAGAGCTGCGTGGTGTATGTTTGCGGTCGGCTGGTGGTGAAGACGAAGTCAGGGTCGCCGGGTATGCGGACGACACGGCGATCTACCTCGCATCGGTTGCGTATGTCAATCTGATCCTCCGGATCTCCACGGAGTTTGTCAACGCGTCTGGCGTCATGATCAATCACGGGAAGACTATGGTGGTAGCGCTCAGCCCGGAAGGAGGGTCCGCTCACAGGATCCTGCCGTCTCATCTACGATTCCAGCCCGCTGATCACGAGGGCCGATACCTCGGTATACATGTCGGAAGTACAGTAGACCCGGAATGGACGTGGCGAGTGGCGGGCGCACAGCTCACGGCCAGATTATCGCTGGCGAGCAGGAAACTGCTGACGGTGGATGCACGGAGCGTGATTGCGGCTGCGATGGTCATCCCGAAGCTCACATACATTGGCCATCACGCATGGCCCTCGCTAGGCACGGTAATTCAGCTCACAAGGAGAATCAGGAACTTTGTCGGGAACGGGAGTTTCTCGTTGGACCTCCCGGCCTCCAAGGCCTGGCTCGACGCTGATCTTGCGACGCTTCCCCGGACCAGAGGGGGGGGGGGGGCGGTACCAGACCTGAGTTCGGAGCTGATGGCAATGGCGGCGGCAGCATTGACCAGGTGAGGAGTGGAAGGGTCCTCCACGGACCACATTGTGGGAGACATACTCCTTGCGCACTCTGCCGTTGGTACCCCCTCAGCAACGTGCCTCATCCCAAACGGCTGGCAGGGGACCGAACGTCCAGCACGGTGGAAAAGGTCTATGTGGTCGACGGGAGCTGCGGTGTCAGCGGCAGTTGGGGGAGCGCCCCGAGGGAAGGAGACGTGGAACTAGGTGAGCGCACTACATATTCTAGCCACGCACTTTGAACGGGTGCTCTTTACATGGTCGTCTACGGATCACCAGTTTGAACTGGACGGGCGGCGGCTGCGGTCAACGACGTGGTGGCCGGTTACCCGCCAGCAGCAAGAGGAGATGGGACAGCAATGTCTCGAGTGGCTGCCATACGATTCTATGGTAGCTACGTCTATACCATGGTGGCCACGGCAGGGAGGTCAAGAGAGCAGATATCGCGATCTTAACAGCCCATGGTCACCACCTTCGCGACATCGTGCGCTGCAGGGTCGACAGAACTGGGGTGTTGCGGTGCACATTGGTACTACCTCGTCGGCTGAGTATGCAACGGCTGCGTGTCGCAGTTGAAAGCTACCTTATCCTGCTAGTGACGAATTATCCACGGCTACTCGGCGACGAGTATGTGGTAATGAAGCCAGGTTGACGGCGACGCCCCAGGATCACCCGGCGATTGTGACACTGGATTTTGACCGCCCACCTGGCGCGGAACTGGTGATGGAGGGTCGCGACCCAGCTTAGAGAGGCCGGGTCTTCCGCCTCCGCCAGCTCGCAAAGGCTCTTGACAGCGTGATGCGGCCAGATATTCGGGTCAAGCGCGTTCACCCACACCCACGCGTTTGCCGGTTAGTGGCGCTTTGGCAGGACCGAAGACACTGGGGCAGGTCGAGGCAGCAACTAAAGGCAGCGCTGAGGCACTTGGTGGCGAAGAAAGGGAAAGCCAGTTTGCGTCGCCGCACCGCTCGGTCGTCAAGCCAGTCCAGCGGCTGCGGACAGCCTCGGAAAGCTAGAATGAAGGAGACTGAGGGCGTAGGGCCTTGGGTGGAGCAAGCACTCTATCGGCTCAAGACCCACGCTTTCTCGCTCTATGATCCTACGCAGGAAGTGCCGGGCTGCCCTCACGCGGTCTGCTCTGGGGTTGCAAAGGTGACTCTACATCACGTGTTCTGAACCTGCCCCGCAGCTGAGAGGCTCCGTGAAATAATGATTAAGCCGTGGCAGAAGGCCGGCCTGCGCGGAGAAGACCACCTTCGCGGTTTCTATGAGCTGCCTTTGTCCGCGGTGCCGACTGCGGTGGAGCGCGATTTTGAGGTTGGGGAGGCGGTGCGTACTGAGGTTCTCGCCACGCTCCTAACAGAACTGTCGAGCAGCTGCTGGAGGGTCGGTACTGCTCTGTACTTTCATGGAGTATGGCGCTGGAGAGTCGCCCACTTCGACTCGCACAACAACATCACGGCGGAGTACCATGAAGCGGCCTTGGAGGCGCGGCTGCGGCAAGGATATGCTACCGTGGTATCACACCTGAGTCGGAGACATGCTGGCCAGGTACAAGAGCGAGTAGCACGGGTCGTGACAGCTGTGCTCAGTCCTAGATGGACTCAGCAGACGGAATACGGTACAGCTCAGACCCACAGGTACCTGCTTTTTTTCAATGGCGGCTCGCGTGGGAATCTAGGGCCCGGTGGATGCGGAGCGGCGGTCGTACGGCTCGGTCCTTACGTAGGGTCCGCCACGATATGCGGGGTAGCCAGCATGTCGATGGCATCGGCTCGAACTACGAACAACGTTGCGGAAAACAATGGATTGTTACACGGACTGAAGGCCTGTCAGACCTCGGGGTGGACACCGCTGCACGTCGTGGGTGACAGCAGCCTCATAATTTGGCAGCAGCGACAGCGTTGCCCGCCCAGGGCTAAGCACCTAGCAGGCCTGTTTGGGCAGTGCCGGCGACTTGCTGATCTACTATAAGTAGTCTCCCGGAGCCACCATTATCGGGAGTACAACAAGATGGCGGATCTTGTTGCGATTCGGGCCATGGACTCCCGCATTAGCATTCAGGTCCAGATTGGGGCGGAGAATAGGACCGATCGCCGATTGCATGCGGTGCAACTGTAGCACGCTCTCCAACACGCGCATAGCCTTCGTTGCATGACAGGTACATGTTGAAATTCGTCTCATCCAGAAACACAATCATGTTACCGGAAGACGCATGTTTCTCCAGTTGTCGACAAACTCCTTACGCTTGTTCTTGATGTCTGCGTTATTCATCGTTATCTTTGTCCTTGCAGAAAACGATGTCGGACGTTGGGTTTAGCGAGCACAAGCTGAGGACTCCTCGGGGTCCGGGGCCTTCACACTTTAACCCATACGAGGGCCCATCAGCTCCCAGGTAAGGGGGGGGGGGGGGTCAGGACGGGCGGTGCAGAGACGGACGTCGCCAAGGTCATAGAAAGTCGTTAGCGCTACAATAGCCGTTAAATGATAGCCATGTTCCAAAAAAAAGTGCTAAGTTCTCCCACTTCTCATCAGCTTCATCAGCTTCTAGTAGATTTTGTAGATTTCTAGCGGCCTGAATTCATCGCCCGAAGATACTTCATCCCGGGCATATAGCCGCCAGTGTAGGATTACCGCTACGGTTTTCAGCTGATCGTGCTTTCTAAATACCAATTGCTAGCCCAAGGGGCCCCAAATACAGTATATTTTACCGTTGGCGTTGCTCTTACGACGTAGAATTTGTTTTCGTCATAACTTACGACGTTGGCAACAGGAGGGTTAAGCAGCGTACAGCGGTCCCACGAGTACCCATAAAAATTGCTCTATCTCGAAGCTACAGGTAACGTGTTGCTTGTGAACGACTCTACTCGGGACGAGGTACAGCACAAGTCTAATGAAATAAAGGCACATGCAGTAGTATAACATCTTGGAGTTACTACCGAGGAGACGTGGAGGTGGAGAAGTTCTTACGTTTACGAAGCAACCAGGAGCGAATGTCAGCGAGACGCTGTCGAACTCGTCGACAAAGTGGCTTTTTATCGCTCTACGCGGTTCCAGGCATGCGATAAACGCTTCAGAAGACTCGCGTTGAATGTAGGCGACGTGTGCCAGATCTGCCGTGGGTTGGTCCTTAAAAACTGCACCGTTGTCAACGACACGAGGACAGGTCAGCGCAGGGATGAATAAATAGATGCCACAGTTATTGCAATATAATAGCACCAATTTTTTATTGGATGTCTTTCTGGATGGAAGACCGATTATTTATTCTCGCTCCCGTATGGCATCAATAATCTATTGTGGGTGTCATACATTCTTTAGTACTTGTTTCCTCGCGGTGTACCACTATATCTGTTCCAATAATATTTTTTCTGTGCTGAGAAAGCTCAATACTTAAGTAATCTATATTGTTTTAGAATGTTCTCAACCCAATTATTTATTTTCTGCTTTGATTAGCAATACATAACAATGCAATATTCGGCATCCCTGAGTGTGCGGTGCGCGTTTGTGTGTGTTGCCTTCTCGAAGCGAAAGAGAAATACGTTTGGGAGATGGCGCTGGATGGCGTCAGTGAGACTCGATCAGAGGCTTCGTCCAGTATGGCCTCCGGTGAAAGGAGATGCACGTTCTCAGGAGTTGAATAACCGGGTGGTTTCCAATGCAGTCTCTTTTTTCATTTACATGTACATCACTAAAGTACTGAAGGAGTTGTTCATAGTTGTAACTGATACTAATATACCTCACTGTGAACAGGAAAAGAGGCGAGATCGCTTGTGAGAAGTACAACACCGGTTATACTGTGGTATGTCATGATAAGTGACGAATTTGCTAGCCAGCAATGACTTCGCCCTCTATTTCTCACATTACCTATTTCAAGCATTGATCGCTCTAAACGTTGTATGTGAGCCGCTACAGTCCGATGTTCTAGTCTGCTCGCGCGAGGACGTTCAGTATCTTGGTGTGTTCCGCCTGCGAAATATGACCATCTCGTAGTGCTTTGTCAAGCCGATTTTTGCGGTCAATCTTATCCATGTTCACTAAAGTGGAGGCAACGTCTTCCTCGTCCAGCTTCTTGAAAATTTCTTTTAAGCTCTTCGTCTTAACAAGTTTAGTTCGCTCTTCACCCTCATATCCTTGGTCTGTAACGCGGAGGAACCTATTTCGGGAGTTACTGGTCGTCATAGCATCAGTCGACAATAGCTGCGACTCATCGGCATTCGTGAACGCTGAGGCGACGCTGCAGCGAGCTAAGACCGCGGCCACAAGCGCAACGTAGAATATACTGCGCATAATTCAAGTGCGGGGCTCTGCTAGAAGGAGGAGTCTTGTGGTCTTGAAGGCGAAACGTGTTGTGATCGCCAATTATCTTCGGCCACCCAGGTCTGCTGGCCAACCGTAATTCACACAGATAATGTAGGAGATTCTACGGAGCACCGGTTCGGGAGCGCCGGTGCAGAAAAAAACCTCAATTTATTATTCAATTTGATTCATTGGGCGAGCTACCGGTATTGTGAATCTTTCCTTATTAGTTGACGGTAGTGAGCGGGTGTGAGGAGCGTAGCCGAAGCAAATCCGAGAGGGGAGCCCACGAAGCAGGTGGAACAGCGGTAGCCTCTGGGTGGCGATCCGCGACCATACTTAACTCAGCATAATTAAGACACGAGGTAAAATCTCGCGCAGAAAATAATATAGCGACGCGCCCTGAGACTTTAGCTTTCTTTCAAGGGCTCACACGTCCCTAGTGCTAAAGAACCGACGAAGTTGGTATGCGCGGTGTTTAAGATTGAGAGCGTGCCGAAGTGATGTTCCTTTTGCCCAGGTTCGAGCTTGGTTTTTAAAACCCGTGATAACCCCTATTTTTAATAGTGTGCTTTCCTTTTGTCACATCTGATTCAAGACCCTTGTAGAGTAAAAGTACTGTAAAGGAAGTATTTCAATGTCACTCTGATGGCGCCTTTCTGTGACCAAGTTTTCTATGATAAACTCACTCTAATTCACCCCTCCTCCCGCCGAGCATGATAGTCACTTTAAAAGTTACAAGTACATGTAGGTACAGTACATGTACTGTAGTCCAATTTTCGCATGTGATTCGGTTTGCGGATAGGACCAATAGCGCCTTTCCACTCACGCAGGTGTCACTCTCCCACTCGAGCAGCTATCCATAGTACCGTAAACAACGGTTTACGGTATTATGGCATAAAACCACACAAGTGGAAAAAGTTCCATTGCTATATCCCATATGGTAACTTGATTTTTTTTGAAAAAACTGTGATCATAAATTATCATGATAAATTATCGTCGCATTGTTTCAAATCCCCATGTTTGCATCATTGAGTAGTAGGCTGAGACAGCCTTTTCGGTTCCGCCAGCAACACTAGAATTTGCTAAATATGCTACTAATTGCACCAGTTGAAAAAAAAACATTTGTTACATATTTTCACAGAAAGAAAAATTTGTGGTGCTTCTTAGTGTAATGCTGTTTTTGTTGTCAATAACAGGGCTATGCAGCGCTTAGTCGACATGCCAGCACAGCACAACTTACCGATGGTCGGGCTGGAATTCGAAGCTGTATGATCAAAACCAAAGAAATTCAGTACTTTCAGGATAAGCCAAGACTTTCTTAAGCATCTCCTGCGCCTGCTTCGCAGCCGCAGCATCTGCGTAGCCTTCGAGAAGCATTCATGTTAGTAGCCCACACAGAGCTGTATGGTGTTGCGCACAGAACAATACTGTGGAAAACTAAATGTTGATTCAGTTAGCTGTCAACATGATCTTATTAGTTCTTCAAAGGCTTACGTTGTGTTGTCGGCCACCACCATCACAAACCCAGGTTCGTGCAGGTCAACGTCAAACGCCGTGCCGGGGTACCATGGCATGTTCAACTTCTGTCTTTTCTCTCTTTTAAGTTCACCTTCATCTGATTCGCGATTTTGAACAAAATGTAGCTTTACTTAAGCTTCACCTGATTCGGTTTCAAATAACAAAGTCGTGCTACGCACGAAGAAGCTCTGAAATTTCGAGCATGACATGTAAACTGTAGCTTGCGCTCATGTACATGTAGTGTGATTTGCTGATGAGCTGAATACAGTACGAGCATTTACAGCGATGTGCTGTGCTTGATATCCGGACAGCGTAACTTTACTTTTTGCAGAGTATTATTGCAAATTAGGGCACAGAAGGGCATCGCACGCTTCGTAAATAACCTCCTGCTTTTGTTAGAGTTGTTTGCATACAACTCGTCCTAACAATATCCTCGAGGTTGTTTTGGTTAACTGCAGGTCTTCGATGGACTCGACCAATATTTCAATATATAATATTATACTGGGATAGGAAGCACTTTAGTGCTGTAAGGGACAGCCCAACAAGGATTAATTCGGTGGTCCATCGGCGCGACATCGCCCTACTAGTATATCGATGCAAATACCGAACCATCAGTAGCACTTACATGACCCCCAAAAGCCTTAATGCGGTGGGATGGTCGCTACTAGTAAATCGATACAAGTACCGAGCCATCAGTAGCACCTACATGACCCCCAAAAGGCTGAATGCGGTGGGATGGTCGCTACTAGTAAATCGATGCAATCACCTTTTTAGTAGGTTGGCGTGCGTAGTACTAATATATTGGCAGAGAGGATTGATAAAATCATAAAAAGTGTTTTAAATTTTGTTTTTCCACGGATTAATTGAAAATAACAAATTACAAAAAATAACAATCGCTTTTTTCTCCTACTTAGCCGAGCATGATTGACGGTGAAAGATCTGATTGCGTTATGCGGCATGCTCGATGGTTTACTAACAGTGCGGCACATTTATACAGTCATGCATGAAGGAAGGCCAAGTGGTTGGAACACAAAGCATCGTTTCAGTAGAGTAAGTGAGACCCCGGTGCAGCCAGATTGTAGATTGGAAAGCACCAGGGCCAGCATCCAGCAAAGTCCTCCATACTTTCTAGAAGATTAGCCAACGCTGCGTCGATTAGCTGCGGTAGTCCTAAACGACAGTGGAAATGCTCTCGAGTGAGTTGTGAGCACCGAATAATGATGGCAGCACTCGATAAGTCGCAGAAGAGTGGACACATAGTCTGAAGACTCCCTCACTTATAACACTGCAGCGCATATCACAGGTCACTATGGCGCCCTCCAAAGAAGCACAAAGAACTGACACCACAAGACAATGTCTTGAACACATTGCCGAAGGACTGTCGGTGCTGATTCGGTAAGTATCATGCGTAAAGAGGCCCGTGAAAGCGCAGCGTCGCTGCCTCGGACGACGCCCAATCAATCCCTGATTTTGAAATAGCGATACGACCAGCATCATTTAATACTCACCACGGCTCTTAAATTGGAGCGTTGGGCAGGTAGAAGCGCAAGCAGAACCCCGAGCGCAAGGTTTTCATATGCTTGGCATGCTTAATCAAAGCGGCATGTGCGGCGTTGGTGCCAGCCTCAGTAGCCAGCCGAGGTCGTCGCTCCGTTCCTCACGATGGAGCAGCAGGTGCTTACTGGCAATACTTTCATCACGCCCTACGATACAGACATCACAATTCAAGGTATAACTGCCTTGTTCAACTGTAAGTCAGTAAAATGATATGACGTACGAGAGCAATACATGGTATACCGAGACTGAATCATTTTTAAGACATGAGAGATATGATTGCTGTTGTCTACACTCAATATTTGGGTAGAGCGGCAGTCGTGTAGTGAATGAGTCACTCAAAAGTTAATGATACGTAGTATCACCTGGATCTTCTAATGTCTACTTGGGTGCATTGACTTCGGTGAAACTTTGACTAGGCCAAGAAGGTGATCGCCATTTCTCGAATTAGCGGGATTTCTCCTGATTTGTCAATAATTGGCTTTGAGATCTACTGATTTGCACCGAGCAATTTCCACAATACAGTACATATGTACTGTTTTGTCCCAATTTCACAAGAAGATTTGCACCAATCCAGTTAAGTTCACACAATTTACGAATCCAGTACATCTGCTAAGTTCGTTTCTAAGCTTAGCGGACGTAGTGTAGCCGATGGTTGAACGCCGTCCTCCCGGCAGCGCCAACGGTTTAACTGTAGTCAGTCGCAGTCTGCTAGGATGTTACCAGAGCACGGCCAACAATTTTAGTTTATTAAATTCTATATAAGGTCTAATTTTATGAAAGATCTAGTCAAATGTGGTGGGAGGTGAAGAAGTGTTAGTCTGTTATCGACGATAAGTTATTGTGCTGGCAGGATGTTATTGCGTTGCAGGCTGAAACGTTTGTATTTGGGCAACTTTCCCGCAAGGACGACAAAATCTGGCAGGTAGTTGTAACACTTATTTTACTCAACATACTGTAATGTACTTTATGTTAACAGTATGATCCGATAGTTCGTACGGCTACCGTTTTAATAAGGCACTCACTTGAGCAGCTCAAATGGATGATAACTTGTAATGCACCGAAGGATACAGAAAGACTAGGTCTCTGACGACTCTGGTAACTCATTTTGGTCACGTGGGAAATAAACCTTTGTCAGGCATTTGACAGACATTGAAACACACCACGAATATCGATATCGATCACTTGTCTAAAGCGTTCACATTGGCCTTAGTGGCTCTACACTATTACTGCTACCTTATCTTTCCATCTTCCGTCGATTCCTATCGGTTATATTGTTACAGTCCAAATATGTAGCCCTCAACACCATCTCGTGAGGGCCTAGAGCTAGTAGTATTATGAACGAACTGCTTCTAACCCTCGTGGGATGTTTAAATGCCGGCCGAGTGCCTACCTTGACATATTTCCATTTGACCAGGTGACGTGACCAAAGTCATCAGAGAACTAATTTATTGATTACCACAATTCACGAACTTCATAGTTTTACTAGATGGTTTTCAGCCAAACGGCGAGTTATCTTCCCATTTCAGCTCACAGTTTGCAATTTTCTTCTAGCATACCAACGGTACTACAGAAACACTAGCTGTACTGCTAGCATACCTGTTTGCAAACTTCTTGTTTTGAAAAGTGCATCGTAGAGTAGGCAACTACATGCAACTGTCAACTCGCTAAAAAGTATATGCTCAATATACCTTAGTTTTTCTTACTAGAAGAAGAGTTGCCAGCGCAAAAGGTGAGGTGATATCGTTATGCTTCTTGCGCGGATTCTTCGAAGTACAAGCATATCAGTAGCAGTGTAGAAGAGTCTATAGTTAGATGTAGGCTAATGACTGCAATGTATCGCGAAAAGCTTATTAACTTTATGTGCTGTAAAAATGACAGCCGTGTCCGCTAAGTTTATCAATCGTGCTTATTTATCAGTGCTTTACACCTTTTTACTAGCCTTAGGTTCGCATTACGAAAGTAACATGTACACCATTTCCCGATCAAAATTGAGAATTTTTCCGATCAAAATGAGAACAGCTCAAATCAAAATGAGAAAACCTGCAATCGCTTATAGGATTATCATCAGATCACCTTCAATAATAAATATTTTGTACAAAGCTGTTGACTTAGCAACTCTATGATGCTTCAAATCCCACCCCTCAAAACGACTAGAAAGGGCATTTCGCCCTTCGCTTGGATTTTCTCATTTTGATTTTAGCTGTTCTCATTTTGATTGGAGAAATTCTCAATTTGATCGGGAAATGGTGTACTTACCGTACTACAGTTCAACTTTGGGACAGAACAGTACATATGTACTGTATTGTGGAAATTCCTTGATTTGCACCACTATCTGGACTGGCATAATGCAATCAAAAACCGCATGCTGATTGGCTACACGCTAAGTACGTTTGTCGGACTGCAATGACTGCAAGAATTCGAACATAAGCGCGACATCTGCGATACTGACTCTGATCGGGTGCACGACTACACGGTGTAATTTACACCGGGTTTCCGATTGGGACGAAAGACAAACCGTTGTCTGTTGAACGAAGCAGACATTTTGAGACTAACAAACTGTCTTAAGTTGAAAATCGGGCACGGCAGTATTTTGGTTACGCAACAGTGCTTTTTGGTTCATTTTGTTGAAAATGTCACGGCATAGCATGCCACTGTACTGGGCTTGGTATTTGTAGCTACACAATGTATTACACATGCCTTTATGACAGCGCGCATCATGTATTATCATAAATTAGCGTATCTTAGTCAACGTTAATGGTGCCCTGACAAGTTTACCGCGCAAGTTGCAGCTGCGTTACGTTGTTCATGAAGGTAAATTGTGCTTACTGTGTAGCGAACTCTAAGCCGGTTGCCGGCGAATCGTATATTTTGTGTGCCACCTGCGGTTGTTCACCAGTAGCTCGCACCTGTGGAAGGTTCGTCACAACGCACGCACAACACCGTATAGTCCCTGTACAAGGTGCCGGACCTAGTTCCCTATTTTATTTACCACTCAATCAACTCTGTTGCTCTGCACCACAGAGACTTCTCCCCCTCACACTCTCTCTCCGACTTTTGCAGCAACTCGCACTCCCTGGTCGCTTCCGCGTCCTGCAACTCACCACTCAACGCCGCCTGTTGCAACAAGTACGTGCACTTCACCCACGCACTGTCACTCAGCGCTTTTAGCCAAGCCGCCGCACGTCTGTGACCTGTCGCCCGACTCCACACACTACACTCTCTTTCTCCTGGCTGCACTCCAGCCACTACACTCTGCTTGTACTCGTTAGCGGCTGTACTTCGACGCCACTCCCAACTGCTTGCACACGTCCACGCAACCCACGTGCACTCCAACCACGCGACTTGCCACTCACTACTGCACACGGAGTCCAAATCACCGACTTGTGCTCGGCTGCGCCAAATGCGAGCTGCCTGCGGTCTTGGGCCACGCCCACCGCTCACTCCGCCTCACAGCGACCGCTCGCGCAACTGGTATCTGCCACCAGTGGGTTCGCGCCCAGATACAGCGCCTCTTCGTCCGTGGATCTTTGATCGTGCGGTTCCCACTCACTCTGTTCTTCGGACACCAAGCTCGCACTGTTCTCACTCTGGGGCAATAGTGCGCTACTGACTACCACCCTCTTCGCACCCTTGTACTTCAAGTTCAATACCCTATCACACGACTTCTTCACCCACAGAGTCTTTTACGACTCTGTCTCAGGCGAAAAGCTCCTCGTACTGTGGCATTGAGACCCATCGTCGTTGGTTATCGTCGCCGTTAACTGGCCGCAGCTCGAACTCGACAATGTACTGCCCTGCCTTATTTCTTCTGCGCCTTCGTCGAAGTTCCACCAACACTTCACTCGATCGCTGCCACTTATCTTCATCTTCCGCTGCGCCTCGAGATCGTCTTTTGGTCTTTCTCGACGACCGCGATTGACCAGCTGCACTCGCTGCTCGTACAGCTTTCGCTGGCGGTGAAACATCTGCTCCTTGCTCGTCCTCATCCTCGTAGACTAGCTGCGCCTCGATGTCGGCCGCAACTTTCTTCAACACTTCGGTAGGGTGGTGATATCTCATCAAAAATGAGACGTGCGCAATGTATCTTTTGTTCTCTGCGTCCGTGTCTTCTCTCTCAAGCAGAAAGTTGTCGTAACCGGCGGTCTCAACGACACGCATCGGGCCGATCCATTGGTGTACCAATTTAGACGTTTTTGCCCCCCTGGGAGGCCGGTACATCCATACTCGGTCGCCTAGCTTCTCGACCGTTACTTGCCTCACCTTCTTATCGTAGTATCGCGCTTGCCGCTGTTGTTCTCGGGCTCGACCTCGTTCAGCATCTCTACGACTGCATTCCATCGCTGCTAATAGCTTACGGTGATAGTCCGTGAGTTCCCCATCCTCACGTACGCTGGCCTTGCGTAACAAGTCATTCGGACTCCTTAACTTTCTACCCATCATTAATTCAGGCGACAGTTTCACGGTGGTGTGCTGCGACGAGTTGTACGCGTACGTTGCGAAATCCACCCACGTGTCCCAATCGCTCTGCTCCTCGTTGTTAATGTACGGGGCCACCGTATCTTCCATGTGCGATGAAATCTCTCCACTAACCCAATGGTCTGAGGTCTGTAGGGTACCGGATTGATCTGTTGTGCTTGCAAAAGCACCACTATTTGCTTAATCACCAGTCCAGTAAGTTCAGGAGATCCATCCGTCAACAGCTCGCGAAACGGACCGTACTTCAGGACCACATACTGCAACAGGAACTTCGCGACGTTCTCCGTCGTGTGCTGCTTCACGGTGACTGCAACCGCATTCATCGTAACGCACTCCACTGCCGCAATAACATAGCGCTGCCCTCCATTGGTCGTGGGCAGAGGCCTGGCTACATCCAAAGCCCATATGTCGCCGACGTCTCCTCCATGAATGCTTCTCAAGGGAGGAATCACTTCCCTTGGTCTTGCCTTCCTGCCCCCACAATCCTGACATCCCCTAACCCATTGCTTGACCTTTCGCATGAGATCCGGCCAGCAGTATACCTCTGATATCCCCGCGGACGTGTGTGCAGTTCTCAAGTGTCCGTCCACACGGAGTCGTGGCACTCCTTGAACACGATAGACCATAACTCGGGTGGTAATACAACACGCTTGCACTTCATCGTGTCGATCACGACCAGCCCAAAGCTCGTGCCTATCTTCATGCCTCGGTGCTCGCCAAGCTTCACCAACTTTTGCACCAACCTACTCTTCTGCTGGGCTGCTGCGATCTTCGTATCCGTCAGCTGTAACTTCGGCACACTCGTCTTCCATCGCAGTCTTCGTGTTTCCACTCCCGTCACACCAGCACTCGTAGGTACACTCAGTGCTGGCGTGTTCGTTCGCCCAGCGTCGTCATCCAATATTGCGCCCTTGGACTGCTGTCCATCTCGTACACGTGTGTCTCTCGGCGAGCTCCCGTAAGTGCCGTTCGCTTTACTGGCATCATACTGGTCTTTGGGTCTTGCGTCCCCGCATCATCCGTCACTTCGCCCGTCTTGACTGTCGTACCCGTCTCCTTCGGCTTCTCCATATCCGGCCTCATGTCTGTCTGCATGGTTGTCGCACCCGACGCGTCACCACTTGATACAGCATTATTACAGTCCTTGCTACCGTTAGTCGTCCCAGCACCACGTCCCTCTGCCACATCCGCAGTGTCCGTACCCCTCATGTCCGGTGCCTTAGTCGAGTTCTTCGGCTCCTCCACGTCCGAAACATCTTCACCAGCTGCCCGACGCCTCGCCGTTTCCGCACGTCGCGTAGCACCGCGTGTCACTCGTGACCGCCACCTCACCCTTCGCTTCACCTGTTGTCGTACGGTTCGTCGTACTTTCTTCAACACTCGTTACTCCCGACACTCCCATCGCTTCATCATGGTACGTAATGGTGCCTCGTCGTCGCCCTCCAACAGCGTGTCCACACCCGTCTCTTCCGACACGTCGACCACCTCGTCAGAACTTGGCACGCCTGTCGCACCTTCGCTGTTGGCACCGCCTGCACCACCTCGATCCTGGCCTCCGTGGCCTTGTGACGAATACTCCATCCCTGTCGACCCAGGCACGACGTCCGCCACCGCCGTAGATTCCACAGGTCCAGCCTCATCGTTCGTCGTTGCTGTCGTACGGCCCACTGCACTTGTCGTAGATGGTGTAGTTGCCCGTCGCCGTTCCTTCCGCTTTCTTGCTGTCGCCGCCAGCGCTTGTACTGCTACCGGCGCCCTAGATAATGAATCTGCCACTACGTTCGTGTTTCCGGGCCGATATTGGACCTCAAAATCGAATCCCTGCAAAGTTAAAGCCCATCGATGCAATTTCCCGGTAAGATTGGGACTGGTCATCAGCCATTTCATTGCTGAATGATCCGTAATAATCGTAAATCTCCTCCCGTAGAGATATGGGCGGAATAGCTTAATTGTCCAAATTGCCGCCAGACACTCCAGTTCAGTTATGCCGTACTTGCTCTACGCCTCACTATTCACCTTACTCGCATACGCAATGGGCTGCCAGCCGTTGCCCTGATCCTGCATCAGTCAAGCGCCCAGACCAATTTGACTCGCATCTGTTACGACTCTGAATGGCAGACACAAGTCAGAGTAGAGAAGTAAAGGTTTAGTTGTAAGGACGTCTCGAATGCCGCCACTTGCGCCCATCCCCACTCCCACGTCGCGTTCTTCCTCAGTAACTTCGTTATGGGTGCCATGATAGTCCCAAATCCTTGTACGAACCGCCTGTAGTACCCTGCCAGATGTACGAAGCGTTTTGCTTCAATCGCATCTTTTGGTCGTGGAAATTCATGTACAGCCGTCATCAATCGTTGTAGTGGCCGTACTCCATCGTAACTCAACTCGTGCCCTAAGTACTCCATGGACGTTGCAGCAAACACACACTTCTTTAATTTAAACGTAAGGCCGGCTGCCGCTAGTCGCTCCAATACGCAGGCTTACGCCAATATATGTTGTTCGATACCACCGCGTGTGAGCACTACAATGTCATCTAAGTAGACTAAACAAGTAGTCCACGTAAGTTCTCTAAGCACCCCATTCATCATGCGTTGAAAGGTGGATGGCGCATTCGTTAAGCCGAAGGGCATCCTCACAAATGTGTACAGGCCTTTCTTGGTAGTGAAAGCGGTCTTGTCGCGATCCTCCGGAGCTACCAGTATCTGCCAGTATCCAGCTCTTAAATGCAAGGTAGTGAACAACAAAGCTCCACCCAACGCCTCCAACGTCTCGTCTATTCTTGGAAGAGAGTACACATCCTTTTTAGTGACCTTGTTCAATGCTCTGTAGTCCACGCAGAATCTCGCTTCACCATCCTTCTGTCGTACGAGAACGACCGAGAATCTCCAGGCCCCGTTGCCTTCTTCGATGACTCCTGCTCCCAACATCTTGTCCACGTTCTCCTCGACGATCTTATCTTCCATCTGTGCCTGTCGTCGCCTCTTTAACATGATAGGTGCCGAGTCTACGGTATCAGTATGGTGATACATGTCCAGTACTGTCGCGGGTGGACACTCTCCCGTGTTACTAGTCAGCTTTCTATAAACACGTAGTAACTTAATTATTAAGGCTTTAGCCTTGAGCTCCTCAGTTCCAACATGCACTTCACTCTCATCGCCCAGTGGCGTCGTACCGTCACCCAATTCATCAACCCACGCACTCAGTCTCGTGGTGTCGAGTTCGCCGTTCATCTCCAGAATCTGCATGTCGTCACTAACAGGTATCCAAACCCCTAATTGCTTCTTGTGCGGTAGCTTGGTAGGCTTCGTGTTCGTGTTGATGGCCGGTACTAATGCCCGTCCGTCACGTACTGGCGTTAATGTGGTAGCAAGCATCACTGATCCCAGATGCGTCGTAGGCAAGAAAATGCCTTGCTCCCCATCATCTGCCGGTACTGCTACTTCAACCGGAGCCAC
Source organism: Phytophthora tentaculata (assembly GCA_033557915.1). Classification (NCBI taxonomy): domain Eukaryota; phylum Oomycota; class Peronosporomycetes; order Peronosporales; family Peronosporaceae; genus Phytophthora; species Phytophthora tentaculata. Next base: position 1,011,485 of record JAUCEA010000006.1, read on the forward strand.
TGCATTACTCTCCACGTGTCTGTCGCATCATTCTCACGGCAGCGGTCCTGGCACTACCCTTCTCATCGTAGGTCTTGAACGAAATGACGACCGAACGTTCATCGTCTTTTTAGCGCAGTTCGCTGCTCTTGAAGTCCATCACCGCCCCGCGCGCTTGCATGAAATCCACTCCAAGGAGGAACTCGTCTGTACACTCTGATACCACGCATGCGTCAGCTACTACGATCTCGTTCAGGACGCTGCGCATCTTGAACCGCCACATACCAATGACGTCCAAGCGAAACCCACCGATACCCTCCATCGTCCGCCTCCACCAATTCCACCACGTTCACCCCGTCATCCACGTTGCCGTCCGGGTCTACAACTTGCTGTCGATGCACAAAGCTGAACTTCGCAGCACTTCGACCACATGCCGATGCCTCTCCTCCGGATCGCCTCCTCTCGACTAGTTCTTCCACTGCAGCTTCTGCGACTCGTCGTCGTTCTTCCTGCCGTTCTTCGATACGTTGTTGTAGCTGAGCTTCCACGTCACACTCGATGCTGCATCGCCGTTCGAGTCCCATCTTTACTCGTTCTCGTTCTCGGCGCCGCACTAACCTGGCTCGCGCCACGTTCTCGGCACTCACTACTGTGTCCCCACTTGCAACGTCGTTCTTCGTAGCCACACTGCTTCTTGGTAAGTTTGCAGCGTCGTTATCCATCGACATGACTGCGTCAACATTCACCGCCATCATTGCTCCACAGTACAACAGTGATAATCCCACGCCTTCTTCAGTTCGATGCTCGCTTTCATCTGACTTGGCTTCGCACCGATCGTACTTGCCGTCGCACGTCGTGGTCGCACCGCTCCCCTCGTACACGTAACGCGTCGACCTCATCACAGGGCGCACCGTAGCCACATAGATGGTTGCCTTGACCTTGTCTCGTACTTAGGCATTCTCACGCATCCGCTCCAGCATACCGTCTACCGTCTACATTCTCTTCTGTCGCTCGTGCTACAGACGCCGCAATTGTCGTCTTGCTCGTGAATGGGGATCCTCTCCGAGTACCGGACGTCGTAGTCCCCTCACCACGCTCGTTCTTAGTTTTCCTCCGACACTTTCTTCGACGCCACTTCAAGTACTCGTCGTTGCGTGCTTTGGCTTCTGGATCCGTGCACTCGCGAGCCATGTGACCAATCTTTCCACAGGCATAACATTTCCGCTTCGGACACGTGGGCGCTCAGTAACCAGGTTGCCCACATCGATAACAACCACCCTCTGGCTTGTCTTCAGTTGCGTCCTTGCTCGTTGTGTTCTGAAACCTTGATCCTGTAGCCTGCTTCATAGTTGCCTTGATCTTCTTGAACTTGGGCTTGGCCGCCAAATCGCCTTCTCTTGAGTCGTCTTTGTCTCTATGTCGCTTTACCTTCGTGGCCGAGCTCTTATGCTCAAGCTTCTCCGTCGTCGGAGCAGCTGCTGTCTTCTTCGCGTTCCCTTGTGGTTCGTACCAGTAACGTCCGTTCCCCACATGCCCAGGTGGCGGATCTTAAGTGTTTGAGTAGGTGTTATAAACTCCCAGCGGGTTCTTAAACAATGCCACCTGCTCCACTTCCAGCCGCCTTGTTGATTCTTCCACACCACCCATCAGCTCCGCTGGTAAACCCGAACCACTAACACCAGGCACGACGTTCGTAGCTCCTGTAGTGCCGTACATAGGAATAATGAAACGACTCAGTGCCGTAGCCCACGGCTGACAGATGTTACTCATGCCCAACGCTACGTTATCCGTGGGGTCATCAATCTCGATAGCCTTGTCTACAGCTTCCTCTAAAGTCCTGGGTACTGGATCCTGTCTTACTAGCTTCTTCGTCGTTCTATCGAGACATCTACAGAACTGGGCCAACAACACGCGCTCGCTGACTTTATACCTACCCACGACGTCTCGTAAACCAACTGCAAATTCTGCGTGAGTCTCACCTGGCATCATCCTGCGCATGCTGACCCTCCACTCTGAAGCTAACTTGTCGTGCTTCTCCCCGTATCTACGCAGTAACGCCTTCTCCAAATTCGTCCTCGTTCTCTCCGTTCGGACAGCCTACGGTCCATGTCGACCCACCACTTGGCAGCATTTTCCACCAGTTTATTCCCCAATATGAAGTAGAGAGACTTATCGGACCACCGCTCTCTTAAGGCTTCTGCAGCTCCTTTCAAGGCGAGATCCACTCTGTCTGTCCATGTCGATACCGAGACTTTAGGCGAAGGAGTAAAAGTCGGTAGCTTGACGTTCCTCCGTCGTGACCGCCGCTCGCGTCGTGGACTGCGTCGTCTATGCCGGTGCTCACGCTCTCCTCCTCGGCCACGCCTACCGTCCCGTCGTTCTCGTCGGCCACGCTGATCCCGTCGCCCCTGCTGCCTCCTCTCTTGGCCAGACTCACGCACACTACTGCTGCAACTCCCTCCATTACCACGGCGTCCACCATTCCCACACGATGAGTCATCCGAGCTGCTACTCTCATCGGAAGGAGAAGGACTGGCGTGTCGCCTCTCACGAGCTCTACCGTGTTGACCATTTCGACCGTTTCCCCGATCGTCATGACTTCTACGGTCTCGAGGACATTTCCGATCTCTGCGGTGGTGCTCACGTCCGTGGCCATCGTTGTCGTTATGATAAGGCGGCGTTGCAGGCGCATCGTCCGGCTGCTCAGCCTCCACAACTTGCTGTGCTGCTTCGTCCCCTACGGCTCGATCCACGTCGCCCACGGGTCGCAAGTTCTCCACCATCTTTAAGAGCCGCAGTAACCATCGTCGTCGCACTCCGATTTCTTGTTGAATGCGCTGATCTTGGTACCGCACGCCCCTGTATGACCCACTCTGAGCCGGTTGCCGGCGAATCGTATATTTTGTGTGCCACCTGCGGTTGTTCACCAGTAGCTCGCACCTGTGGAAGGTTCGTCACAACGCACGCACAACACCGTATAGTCCCTGTACAAGGTGCCGGACCTAGTTCCCTATTTTATTTACCACTCAATCAACTCTGTTGCTCTGCACCACAGAGACTTCTCCCCCTCACACTCTCTCTCCGACTTTTGCAGCAACTCGCACTCCCTGGTCGCTTCCGCGTCCTGCAACTCACCACTCAACGCCGCCTGTTGCAACAAGTACGTGCACTTCACCCACGCACTGTCACTCAGCGCTTTTAGCCAAGCCGCCGCACGTCTGTGACCTGTCGCCCGACTCCACACACTACACTCTCTTTCTCCTGGCTGCACTCCAGCCACTACACTCTGCTTGTACTCGTTAGCGGCTGTACTTCGACGCCACTCCCAACTGCTTGCACACGTCCACGCAACCCACGTGCACTCCAACCACGCGACTTGCCACTCACTACTGCACACGGAGTCCAAATCACCGACTTGTGCTCGGCTGCGCCAAATGCGAGCTGCCTGCGGTCTTGGGCCACGCCCACCGCTCACTCCGCCTCACAGCGACCGCTCGCGCAACTGGTATCTGCCACCAGTGGGTTCGCGCCCAGATACAGCGCCTCTTCGTCCGTGGATCTTTGATCGTGCAGTCCCCACTCGCTCTGTTCTTCGGACACCAAGCTCGCACTGTTCTCACTCTGGGGCAATAGTGCGCTACTGACTGCCGCCCTCTTCGCACCCTTGCACTTCAAGTTCAATGTCCTTCCACAACTGTAGCTAAACGTAGTTTCCGAGCCATGCTCTGTTTAAAGCGTGAATTTAAGTCGTAAGTTAGACCAACGGCAGCTCTATACTTGGTTCTAAACCCACATTTGGCACTGAATTAAGAATCGCGTGTACCAACGGTAATCCTATATTGCTCCTAAAACTTAGAATCATCTGCGTGGCGGAGGATGACAAACAACCGCTGGTTTTGGTCATACTCTGTAGACAGTGGCGCCAGGTGGCACTGGAGACTGAGGGCTCGACTCGCCGGGCCATCCTAGCGGACAAGAACAGGTGGGATCGCGTGTCCGAACTCGCGACGCCTGCTTGCTCCCGCACACAACCTAACACCACATCCGATATGGAATGGGCAGTCCTTCACGTGGTCCCGTTCGTGCTGCGCCACTGGAGGTCGTCGGCAATGGGCCACCTGCCCTACAGCTCCATGGCGCTGTGGCACGAGAAGATTGGACTACTAGCGGAGTTCTGCTCCGGCGTTGTTGAAGGGCGGTGGGGCCGAAGCGCAGATCGCAACGGGGATTGGCAGGGAGGACCGACAGGCGGCACCGCAGGTGCGGCATGCGCTCCCTCGGCGCAAATAATGGCACCTCGTGCCAACCCCCTACGGACGGAAACTCTTTGCACCGTTAGAAGGGAGAGCCTCACCAGAGACAACGCAAGGGGTTCTCGACAGCGCGGCTGTGCTCTGAAGATTCAACGGCTCCATTCCGGGCGCCGCACAGACCTCGGCAGCGAACTCTCGGGGAATTTTTTTCACCCCTATCTGCCACCGAGAAGAACAAACAACTGCGCCGGCTTTTCAAACCAGACATGGGCAAGACTTTGAAGGCTCGCCGTAGCACGGAAGCTGCTCTCATGGACAGCGGCCCCATAAGGCGGAGGTGGCGAGCGGTGGCTCATGAGGACGTCACTATGGACGTGGTCTCCCAGAATGTTAATGGGTTTGGAGCGACACCTGCCGACAGAGACGCATGGCTCCGGAGTTTTCGAACGCGGGGCGGCGACGGCCGGACGCTTCTCTACATGGTCCAAGAAACGCATGTGGAACCTGCGGAAATACCTCGTCTCCAGCCACATCACGCAGCCGGGGGGGGGGGGGGGGGGGGTCGAACGGGCGTCGGCTGCGCGCCGCACTCTTCCGGGAGTTATCGGATGGTAAGAAAGGGGGTGTCGGCATCTTGGTCAATCCTTACGGTGATGCCAAGGATGTCACACCAATTTTTCAGGCTCATTGGAGTCCACACTTCATCGCTGTTCATGGTGTCATTCAAGGGCAGGGAGTCATCTTCATGAACGTCTACGCCCCTCATCGGGCTGGACCCAGGGAGTCATTCTTCAGGTAATTGCTGGACCTGGGCCTGCCTGAAGATGCCAAGGTGGTCATTGGGGGGGGGGGACTTTAACTGCACGCTCGACGAGGCGGTGGACCGAAGCTACCACGGTGCGGCAACATCGCATGATTCTGGGGCACTTCGGGATTTACTCGCCTGCTGGGGTCGCGTGGATCCAGTGGCCGAGAGCAGGCCGGCGCAATGGGATCAGGGCGAGCTGGTCGACCACCACGCGACCACGCACACTTACTTTTACATGGTACAGGGGCATGGCGAAGCGTCCTCGAGACTGGACAGATTGTAAGTAACGGGGGGCATGTATCCCTGGGTCGCCGGTTTGGAGGTGGTATCGCCTGGAGTGGTCTGACCATAGAGGGGTCAAGCTACGTCTTCAAGTTGATGGTGACCGACTCAGGACCAAGAAGCCAGCCAGAGTTCATCCGGCTCCCGCCTATACCGAGGAGCAGGTGACGACGCTCACCAGGCAGATGATCGCGGACTTCCATGATCGCATCTCCAAGCCAGACGTGACAACTGAGGAATCGGTGGCGTGGTGGGAGGAGTTCAAAACTAATCTAGTGGACCGAACGCTCAAGGAGCTTACCTATCGACGACGGCGCATGCGCACCGGCCTCAAACAGAGACTACGGCGACTCCGCCGCCAACAGGAGCGACTGCGACAAGCTCAGGGTGGGAAGAGGGCCACTGTGGCCTCCATCACGGACGGGTTGAATGCGCTGTCGCTGGATGACGTGAGCGGACTGACCCCAGCTGATAGACTACGCCGAGCCATATCGGGGTGTCAGAGGGCGAGGGCAGCGGCACATCGGAGAAGGGTGTTCGAGGCCTCCACATATTGGAAAGGGAAGACAGTGAAGGAGAAGTTCCAGCGAGTGTCCACCAAGTTTGCCGACAACACCCATTAGGCGACTGACTCCAGTGGCGGGCGCTCCAACCCGAGATCCGGGCCACAAAGCGGATATACTGGCGGATGCGTGGAGCCCTATACTGCAATAGTCGGTACGCGACCCTGGCACTCAGGAAGAGCTAGCCTCCTGGGTCGAGGAGGTGACCCAACCAACGCCGGAGCAAGCGGCGGTAGCGTCCCCCATCCCCCCGCGCAGAAGTACAAGCGGCTTTTGCTGCTTGCAAGGCAGGGAAAGCTACGGGACCGGACCTACTTGGCAATGATTGGTTTCGGGCCTACGTGGACCTACTCGTACCGGTATTTAAAGTACTCCTAAAGCAGTGGTACGAAGCTGGTTGCTTTCCACGGTCATTTCTTGAGGCACATATTTTTTGCCTGAAGAAAGGAGGTGACCAATGCAACCCCCTCAGCGATCGACCTCTTGCGCTGCTCAACACCGACTACAAGATCTTTTCACGCATCCTGGCCGCGAAAACGCGGTGTACGTTGGACGATCGCGACCACCCTAACCAACACGGATTCATTCCGGGGAGGACAATCCACGAGACGCTGCACATATTTGAGGCTGCACACGAGGAATTGCGGAAAGGGGGGAGCAGACGGAGGCCGTGGTCCTAGTCCTCGACTTCATATGACGGCATACGACTACGGACGCTGCAGCGTCATGGATATCCGGAGCGCTTAGTACGCACGGTACGGTCGCTGCACGACGGAACGACGGCGAGATTTCAAGCAAATGGCTTCACATCGAGGAGAGTCTCGATAACAAGCGGTATCCGACAGGGGTGCCCCCTTGCCCCATTGCTGTTCATTCTAGCCCTTGACGCATTCTACCAAAAGATTGACAAGCACCCAGAGCTGCGTGGTGTATGTTTGCGGTCGGCTGGTGGTGAAGACGAAGTCAGGGTCGCCGGGTATGCGGACGACACGGCGATCTACCTCGCATCGGTTGCGTATGTCAATCTGATCCTCCGGATCTCCACGGAGTTTGTCAACGCGTCTGGCGTCATGATCAATCACGGGAAGACTATGGTGGTGGCGCTCAGCCCGGAAGGAGGGTCCGCTCACAGGATCCTGCCGTCTCATCTACGATTCCAGCCCGCTGATCACGAGGGCCGATATCTCGGTATACATGTCGGAAGTACAGTAGACCCGGAATGGACGTGGCGAGTGGCGGGCGCACAGCTCACGGCCAGATTATCGCTGGCGAGCAGGAAACTGCTGACGGTGGATGCACGGAGCGTGATTGCGGCTGCGATGGTCATCCCGAAGCTCACATACATTGGCCATCACGCATGGCCCTCGCTAGGCACGGTAAATCAGCTCACAAGGAGAATCAGGAACTTTGTCGGGAACGGGAGTTTCTCGTTGGACCTCCCGGCCTCCAAGGCCTGGCTCGACGCTGATCTTGCGACGCTTCCCCGGACCAGAGGGGGGGGGGGGGGGGCGGTACCAGACCTGAGTTCGGAGCTGATGGCAATGGCGGCGGCAGCATTGACCAGGTGAGGAGTGGAAGGGTCCTCCACGGACCACATTGTGGGAGACATACTCCTTGCGCACTCTGCCGTTGGTACCCCCTCAGCAACGTGCCTCATCCCAAACGGCTGGCAGGGGACCGAACGTCCAGCACGGTGGAAAAGGTCTATGTGGTCGACGGGAGCTGCGGTGTCAGCGGCAGTTGGGGGAGCGCCCCGAGGGAAGGAGACGTGGAACTAGGTGAGCGCACTACATATTCTAGCCACGCACTTTGAACGGGTGCTCTTTACATGGTCGTCTACGGATCATCAGTTTGAACGGGACGGGCGGCGGCTGCGGTCAACGACGTGGTGGCCGGTTACCCGCCAGCAGCAAGAGGAGATGGGACAGCAATGTCTCGAGTGGCTGCCATACGATTCTATGGTGTAGCTACGTCTATACCATGGTGGCCACGGCAGGGAGGTCAAGAGAGCAGATATCGCGATCTTAACAGCCCATGGTCACCACCTTCGCGACATCGTGCGCTGGAGGGTCGACAGAACTGGGGTGTTGCGGTGCACATTGGTACTACCTCGTCGGCTGAGTATGCAACGGCTGCGTGTCGCATTTGAAAGCTACCTTATCCTGCTAGTGACGAATTATCCACGGCTACTCGGCGACGAGTATGTGGTAATGAAGCCAGGTTGACGGCGACGCCCCAGGATCACCCGGCGATTGTGACACTGGATTTTGACCGCCCACCTGGCGCGGAACTGGTGATGGAGGGTCGCGACCCAGCTTAGAGAGGCCGGGTCTTCCGCCTCCGCCAGCTCGCAAAGGCTCTTGACAGCGTGATGCGGCCAGATATTCGGGTCAAGCGCGTTCACCCACACCCACGCGTTTGCCGGTTAGTGGCGCTTTGGCAGGACCGAAGACACTGGGGCAGGTCGAGGCAGCAACTAAAGGCAGCGCTGAGGCACTTGGTGGCGAAGAAAGGGAAAGCCAGTTTGCGTCGCCGCACCGCTCGGTCGTCAAGCCAGTCCAGCGGCTGCGGACAGCCTCGGAAAGCTAGAATGAAGGAGACTGAGGGCGTAGGGCCTTGGGTGGAGCAAGCACTCTATCGGCTCAAGACCCACGCTTTCTCGCTCTATGATCCTACGCAGGAAGTGCCGGGCTGCCCTCACGCGGTCTGCTCTGGGGTTGCAAAGGTGACTCTACATCACGTGTTCTGAACCTGCCCCGCAGCTGAGAGGCTCCGTGAAATAATGATTAAGCCGTGGCAGAAGGCCGGCCTGCGCGGAGAAAACCACCTTCGCGGTTTCTATGAGCTGTCTTTGTCCGCGGTGCCGACTGCGGTGGAGCGCGATTTTGAGGTTGGGGAGGCGGTGCGTACTGAGGTTCTCGCCACGCTCCTAACAGAACTGTCGAGCAGCTGCTGGAGGGTCGGTACTGCTCTGTACTTTCATGGAGTATGGCGCTGGAGAGTCGCCCACTTCGACTCGCACAACAACATCACGGCGGAGTACCATGAAGCGGCCTTGGAGGCGCGGCTGCGGCAAGGATATGCTACCGTGGTATCACACCTGAGTCGGAGACATGCTGGCCAGGTACAAGAGCGAGTAGCACGGGTCGTGACAGCTGTGCTCAGTCCTAGATGGACTCAGCAGACGGAATACGGTACAGCTCAGACCCACAGGTACCTGCTTTTTTTCGATGGCGGCTCGCGTGGGAATCTAGGGCCCGGTGGATGCGGAGCGGCGGTCGTACGGCTCGGTCCTTACGTAGGGTCCGCCACGATATGCGGGGTAGCCAGCATGTCGATGGCATCGGCTCGAACTACGAACAACGTTGCGGAAAACAATGGATTGTTACACGGACTGAAGGCCCGTCAGACCTCGGGGTGGACACCGCTGCACGTCGTGGGTGACAGCAGCCTCATAATTTGGCAGCAGCGACAGCGTTGCCCGCCCAGGGCTAAGCACCTAGCAGGCCTGTTTGGGCAGTGCCGGCAACTTGCTGATCTACTATAAGTAGTCTCCCGGAGCCACCATTATCGGGAGTACAACAAGATGGCGGATCTTGTTGCGATTCGGGCCATGGACTCCCGCATTAGCATTCAGGTCCAGATTGGGGCGGAGAATAGGACCGATCGCCGATTGCATGCGGTGCAACTGTAGCACGCTCTCCAACACGCGCATAGCCTTCGTTGCATGACAGGTACATGTTGAAATTCGTCTCATCTAGAAACACAATCATGTTACCGGAAGACGCATGTTTCTCCAGTTGTCGACAAACTCCTTACGCTTGTTCTTGATGTCTGCGTTATTCATCGTTATCTTTGTCCTTGCAGAAAACGATGTCGGACGTTGGGTTTAGCGAGCACAAGCTGAGGACTCCTCGGGGTCCGGGGCCTTCACACTTTAACCCATACGAGGGCCCATCAGCTCCCAGGTAAGGGGGGGGGGGGTCAGGACGGGCGGTGCAGAGACGGACGTCGCCAAGGTCATAGAAAGTCGTTAGCGCTACAATAACCGTTAAATGATAGCCATGTTCCAAAAAAAAGTGCTAAGTTCTCCCACTTCTCATCAGCTTCATCAGCTTCTAGTAGATTTTGTAGATTTCTAGCGGCCTGAATTCATCGCCCGAAGATACTTCATCCCGGGCATATAGCCGCCAGTGTAGGATTACCGCTACGGTTTTCAGCTGATCGTGCTTTCTAAATACCAATTGCTAGCCCAAGGGGCCCCAAATACAGTATATTTTACCGTTGGCGTTGCTCTTACGACGTAGAATTTGTTTTCGTCATAACTTACGACGTTGGCAACAGGAGGGTTAAGCAGCGTACAGCGGTCCCACGAGTACCCACAAAAATTGCTCTATCTCGAAGCTACAGGTAACGTGTTGCTTGTGAACGACTCTACTCGGGACGAGGTACAGCACAAGTCTAATGAAATAAAGGCACATGCAGTAGTATAACATCTTGGAGTTACTACCGAGGAGACGTGGAGGTGGAGAAGTTCTTACGTTTACGAAGCAACCAGGAGCGAATGTCAGCGAGACGCTGTCGAACTCGTCGACAAAGTGGCTTTTTTATCGCTCTACGCGGTTCCAGGCATGCGATAAACGCTTCAGAAGACTCGCGTTGAATGTAGGCGACGTGTGCCAGATCTGCCGTTGGTCCTTAAAAACTGCACCGTTGTCAACGACACGAGGACAGGTCAGCGCAGGGATGAATAAATAGATGCCACAGTTATTGCAATATAATAGCACCAATTTTTTATTGGATGTCTTTCTGGATGGAAGACCGATTATTTATTCTCGCTCCCGTATGGCATCAATAATCTATTGTGGGTGTCATACATTCTTTAGTACTTGTTTCCTCGCGGTGTACCACTATATCTGTTCCAATAATATTTTTTCTGAGCTGAGAAAGCTCAATACTTAAGTAATCTATATTGTTTTAGAATGTTCTCAACCCAATTATTTATTTTCTGCTTTGATTAGCAATACATAACAATGCAATATTCGGCATCCCTGAGTGTGCGGTGCGCGTTTGTGTGTGTTGCCTTCTCGAAGCGAAAGAGAAATACGTTTGGGAGATGGCGCTGGATGGCGTCAGTGAGACTCGATCAGAGGCTTCGTCCAGTATGGCCTCCGGTGAAAGGAGATGCACGTTCTCAGGAGTTGAATAACCGGGTGGTTTCCAATGCAGTCTCTTTTTTCATTTACATGTACATCACTAAAGTACTGAAGGAGTTGTTCATAATTGTAACTGATACTAATATACCTCACTGTGAACAGGAAAAGAGGCGAGATCGCTTGTGAGAAGTACAACACCGGTTATACTGTGGTATGTCATGATAAGTGACGAATTTGCTAGCCAGCAATGACTTCGCCCTCTATTTCTCACATTACCTATTTCAAGCATTGATCGCTCTAAACGTTGTATGTGAGCCGCTACAGTCCGATGTTCTAGTCTGCTCGCGCGAGGACGTTCAGTATCTTGGTGTGTTCCGCCTGCGAAATATGACCATCTCGTAGTGCTTTGTCAAGCCGATTTTTGCGGTCAATCTTATCCATGTTCACTAAAGTGGAGGCAACGTCTTCCTCGTCCAGCTTCTTGAAAATTTCTTTTAAGCTCTTCGTCTTAACAAGTTTAGTTCGCTCTTCACCCTCATATCCTTGGTCTGTAACGCGGAGGAACCTATTTCGGGAGTTACTGGTCGTCATAGCATCAGTCGACAATAGCTGCGACTCATCGGCATTCGTGAACGCTGAGGCGACGCTGCAGCGAGCTAAGACCGCGGCCACAAGCGCAACGTAGAATATACTGCGCATAATTCAAGTGCGGGGCTCTGCTAGAAGGAGGAGTCTTGTGGTCTTGAAGGCGAAACGTGTTGTGATCGCCAATTATCTTCGGCCACCCAGGTCTGCTGGCCAACCGTAATTCACACAGATAATGTAGGAGATTCTACGGAGCACCGGTTCGGGAGCGCCGGTGCAGAAAAAAACCTCAATTTATTATTCAATTTGATTCATTGGGCGAGCTACCGGTATTGTGAATCTTTCCTTATTAGTTGACGGTAGTGAGCGGGTGTGAGGAGCGTAGCCGAAGCAAATCCGAGAGGGGAGCCCACGAAGCAGGTGGAACAGCGGTAGCCTCTGGGTGGCGATCCGCGACCATACTTAACTCAGCATAATTAAGACACGAGGTAAAATCTCGCGCAGAAAATAATATAGCGACGCGCCCTGAGACTTTAGCTTTCTTTCAAGGGCTCACACGTCCCTAGTGCTAAAGAACCGACGAAGTTGGTATGCGCGGTGTTTAAGATTGAGAGCGTGCCGAAGTGATGTTCCTTTTGCCCAGGTTCGAGCTTGGTTTTTAAAACCCGTGATAACCCCTATTTTTAATAGTGTGCTTTCCTTTTGTCACATCTGATTGTAGAGTAAAAGTACTGTAAAGGAAGTATTTCAATGTCACTCTGATGGCGCCTTTCTGTGACCAAGTTTTCTATGATAAACTCACTCTAATTCACCCCTCCTCCCGCCGAGCATGATAGTCACTTTAAAAGTTACAAGTACATGTAGGTACAGTACATGTACTGTAGTCCAATTTTCGCATGTGATTCGGTTTGCGGATAGGACCAATAGCGCCTTTCCACTCACACAGGTGTCACTCTCCCACTCGAGCAGCTATCCATAGTACCGTAAACAACGGTTTACGGTATTATGGCATAAAACCACACAAGTGGAAAAAGTTCCATTGCTATATCCCGTATGGTAACTTGATTTTTTTTGAAAAAACTGTGATCATAAATTATCATGATAAATTATCGTCGCATTGTTTCAAATCCCCATGTTTGCATCATTGAGTAGTAGGCTGAGACAGCCTTTTCGGTTCCGCCAGCAACACTAGAATTTGCTAAATATGCTACTAATTGCACCAGTTGAAAAAAAAACATTTGTTACATATTTTCACTGAAAGAAAAATTTGTGGTGCTTCTTAGTGTAATGCTGTTTTTGTTGTCAATAACAGGGCTATGCAGCGCTTAGTCGACATGCCAGCACAGCACAACTTACCGATGGTCGGGCTGGAATTCGAAGCTGTATGATCAAAACCAAAGAAATTCAGTACTTTCAGGATAAGCCAAGACTTTCTTAAGCATCTCCTGCGCCTGCTTCGCAGCCGCAGCATCTGCGTAGCCTTCGAGAAGCATTCATGTTAGTAGCCCACACAGAGCTGTATGGTGTTGCGCACAGAACAATACTGTGGAAAACTAAATGTTGATTCAGTTAGCTGTCAACATGATCTTATTAGTTCTTCAAAGGCTTACGTTGTGTTGTCGGCCACCACCATCACAAACCCAGGTTCGTGCAGGTCAACGTCAAACGCCGTGCCGGGGTACCATGGCATGTTCAACTTCTGTCTTTTCTCTCTTTTAAGTTCACCTTCATCTGATTCGCGATTTTGAACAAAATGTAGCTTTACTTAAGCTTCACCTGATTCGGTTTCAAATAACAAAGTCGTGCTACGCACGAAGAAGCTCTGAAATTTCGAGCATGACATGTAAACTGTAGCTTGCGCTCATGTACATGTAGTGTGATTTGCTGATGAGCTGAATACAGTACGAGCATTTACAGCGATGTGCTGTGCTTGATATCCGGACAGCGTAACTTTACTTTTTGCAGAGTATTATTGCAAATTAGGGCACAGAAGGGCATCGCACGCTTCGTAAATAACCTCCTGCTTTTGTTAGAGTTGTTTGCATACAACTCGTCCTAACAATATCCTCGAGGTTGTTTTGGTTAACTGCAGGTCTTCGATGGACTCGACCAATATTTCAATATATAATATTATACTGGGATAGGAAGCACTTTAGTGCTGTAAGGGACAGCCCAACAAGGATTAATTCGGTGGTCCATCGGCGCGACATCGCCCTACTAGTATATCGATGCAAATACCGAACCATCAGTAGCACTTACATGACCCCCAAAAGCCTTAATGCGGTGGGATGGTCGCTACTAGTAAATCGATACAAGTACCGAGCCATCAGTAGCACCTACATGACCCCCAAAAGGCTGAATGCGGTGGGATGGTCGCTACTAGTAAATCGATGCAATCACCTTTTTAGTAGGTTGGCGTGCGTAGTACTAATATATTGGCAGAGAGGATTGATAAAATCATAAAAAGTGTTTTAAATTTTGTTTTTCCACGGATTAATTGAAAATAACAAATTACAAAAAATAACAATCGCTTTTTTCTCCTACTTAGCCGAGCATGATTGACGGTGAAAGATCTGATTGCGTTATGCGGCATGCTCGATGGTTTACTAACAGTGCGGCACATTTATACAGTCATGCATGAAGGAAGGCCAAGTGGTTGGAACACAAAGCATCGTTTCAGTAGAGTAAGTGAGACCCCGGTGCAGCCAGATTGTAGATTGGAAAGCACCAGGGCCAGCATCCAGCAAAGTCCTCCATACTTTCTAGAAGATTAGCCAACGCTGCGTCGATTAGCTGCGGTAGTCCTAAACGACAGTGGAAATGCTCTCGAGTGAGTTGTGAGCACCGAATAATGATGGCAGCACTCGATAAGTCGCAGAAGAGTGGACACATAGTCTGAAGACTCCCTCACTTATAACACTGCAGCGCATATCACAGGTCACTATGGCGCCCTCCAAAGAAGCACAAAGAACTGACACCACAAGACAATGTCTTGAACACATTGCCGAAGGACTGTCGGTGCTGATTCGGTAAGTATCATGCGTAAAGAGGCCCGTGAAAGCGCAGCGTCGCTGCCTCGGACGACGCCCAATCAATCCCTGATTTTGAAATAGCGATACGACCAGCATCATTTAATACTCACCACGGCTCTTAAATTGGAGCGTTGGGCAGGTAGAAGCGCAAGCAGAACCCCGAGCGCAAGGTTTTCATATGCTTGGCATGCTTAATCAAAGCGGCATGTGCGGCGTTGGTGCCAGCCTCAGTAGCCAGCCGAGGTCGTCGCTCCGTTCCTCACGATGGAGCAGCAGGTGCTTACTGGCAATACTTTCATCACGCCCTACGATACAGACATCACAATTCAAGGTATAACTGCCTTGTTCAACTGTAAGTCAGTAAAATGATATGACGTACGAGAGCAATACATGGTATACCGAGACTGAATCATTTTTAAGACATGAGAGATATGATTGCTGTTGTCTACACTCAATATTTGGGTAGAGCGGCAGTCGTGTAGTGAATGAGTCACTCAAAAGTTAATGATACGTAGTATCACCTGGATCTTCTAATGTCTACTTGGGTGCATTGACTTCGGTGAAACTTTGACTAGGCCAAGAAGGTGATCGCCATTTCTCGAATTAGCGGGATTTCTCCTGATTTGTCAATAATTGGCTTTGAGATCTACTGATTTGCACCGAGCAATTTCCACAATACAGTACATATGTACTGTTTTGTCCCAATTTCACAAGAAGATTTGCACCAATCCAGTTAAGTTCACACAATTTACGAATCCAGTACATCTGCTAAGTTCGTTTCTAAGCTTAGCGGACGTAGTGTAGCCGATGGTTGAACGCCGTCCTCCCGGCAGCGCCAACGGTTTAACTGTAGTCAGTCGCAGTCTGCTAGGATGTTACCAGAGCACGGCCAACAATTTTAGTTTATTAAATTCTATATAAGGTCTAATTTTATGAAAGATCTAGTCAAATGTGGTGGGAGGTGAAGAAGTGTTAGTCTGTTATCGACGATAAGTTATTGTGCTGGCAGGATGTTATTGCGTTGCAGGCTGAAACGTTTGTATTTGGGCAACTTTCCCGCAAGGACGACAAAATCTGGCAGGTAGTTGTAACACTTATTTTACTCAACATACTGTAATGTACTTTATGTTAACAGTATGATCCGATAGTTCGTACGGCTACCGTTTTAATAAGGCACTCACTTGAGCAGCTCAAATGGATGATAACTTGTAATGCACCGAAGGATACAGAAAGACTAGGTCTCTGACGACTCTGGTAACTCATTTTGGTCACGTGGGAAATAAACCTTTGTCAGGCATTTGACAGACATTGAAACACACCACGAATATCGATATCGATCACTTGTCTAAAGCGTTCACATTGGCCTTAGTGGCTCTACACTATTACTGCTACCTTATCTTTCCATCTTCCGTCGATTCCTATCGGTTATATTGTTACAGTCCAAATATGTAGCCCTCAACACCATCTCGTGAGGGCCTAGAGCTAGTAGTATTATGAACGAACTGCTTCTAACCCTCGTGGGATGTTTAAATGCCGGCCGAGTGCCTACCTTGACATATTTCCATTTGACCAGGTGACGTGACCAAAGTCATCAGAGAACTAATTTATTGATTACCACAATTCACGAACTTCATAGTTTTACTAGATGGTTTTCAGCCAAACGGCGAGTTATCTTCCCATTTCAGCTCACAGTTTGCAATTTTCTTCTAGCATACCAACGGTACTACAGAAACACTAGCTGTACTGCTAGCATACCTGTTTGCAAACTTCTTGTTTTGAAAAGTGCATCGTAGAGTAGGCAACTACATGCAACTGTCAACTCGCTAAAAAGTATATGCTCAATATACCTTAGTTTTTCTTACTAGAAGAAGAGTTGCCAGCGCAAAAGGTGAGGTGATATCGTTATGCTTCTTGCGCGGATTCTTCGAAGTACAAGCATATCAGTAGCAGTGTAGAAGAGTCTATAGTTAGATGTAGGCTAATGACTGCAATGTATCGCGAAAAGCTTATTAACTTTATGTGCTGTAAAAATGACAGCCGTGTCCGCTAAGTTTATCAATCGTGCTTATTTATCAGTGCTTTACACCTTTT
This sequence comes from Phytophthora tentaculata, assembly GCA_033557915.1. Lineage (NCBI taxonomy): Eukaryota > Oomycota > Peronosporomycetes > Peronosporales > Peronosporaceae > Phytophthora > Phytophthora tentaculata. The sequence continues at coordinate 1,028,234 of JAUCEA010000006.1, forward strand.
TACTAGCCTTAGGTTCGCATTACGAAAGTAACATGTACACCATTTCCCGATCAAAATTGAGAATTTTTCCGATCAAAATGAGAACAGCTCAAATCAAAATGAGAAAACCTGCAATCGCTTATAGGATTATCATCAGATCACCTTCAGTAATAAATATTTTGTACAAAGCTGTTGACTTAGCAACTCTATGATGCTTCAAATCCCACCCCTCAAAACGACTAGAAAGGGCATTTCGCCCTTCGCTTGGATTTTCTCATTTTGATTTTAGCTGTTCTCATTTTGATTGGAGAAATTCTCAATTTGATCGGGAAATGGTGTACTTACCGTACTACAGTTCAACTTTGGGACAGAACAGTACATATGTACTGTATTGTGGAAATTCCTTGATTTGCACCACTATCTGGACTGGCATAATGCAATCAAAAACCGCATGCTGATTGGCTACACGCTAAGTACGTTTGTCGGACTGCAATGACTGCAAGAATTCGAACATAAGCGCGACATCTGCGATACTGACTCTGATCGGGTGCACGACTACACGGTGTAATTTACACCGGGTTTCCGATTGGGACGAAAGACAAACCGTTGTCTGTTGAACGAAGCAGACATTTTGAGACTAACAAACTGTCTTAAGTTGAAAATCGGGCACGGCAGTATTTTGGTTACGCAACAGTGCTTTTTGGTTCATTTTGTTGAAAATGTCACGGCATAGCATGCCACTGTACTGGGCTTGGTATTTGTAGCTACACAATGTATTACACATGCCTTTATGACAGCGCGCATCATGTATTATCATAAATTAGCGTATCTTAGTCAACGTTAATGGTGCCCTGACAAGTTTACCGCGCAAGTTGCAGCTGCGTTACGTTGTTCATGAAGGTAAATTGTGCTTACTGTGTAGCGAACTCTAAGCCGGTTGCCGGCGAATCGTATATTTTGTGTGCCACCTGCGGTTGTTCACCAGTAGCTCGCACCTGTGGAAGGTTCGTCACAACGCACGCACAACACCGTATAGTCCCTGTACAAGGTGCCGGACCTAGTTCCCTATTTTATTTACCACTCAATCAACTCTGTTGCTCTGCACCACAGAGACTTCTCCCCCTCACACTCTCTCTCCGACTTTTGCAGCAACTCGCACTCCCTGGTCGCTTCCGCGTCCTGCAACTCACCACTCAACGCCGCCTGTTGCAACAAGTACGTGCACTTCACCCACGCACTGTCACTCAGCGCTTTTAGCCAAGCCGCCGCACGTCTGTGACCTGTCGCCCGACTCCACACACTACACTCTCTTTCTCCTGGCTGCACTCCAGCCACTACACTCTGCTTGTACTCGTTAGCGGCTGTACTTCGACGCCACTCCCAACTGCTTGCACACGTCCACGCAACCCACGTGCACTCCAACCACGCGACTTGCCACTCACTACTGCACACGGAGTCCAAATCACCGACTTGTGCTCGGCTGCGCCAAATGCGAGCTGCCTGCGGTCTTGGGCCACGCCCACCGCTCACTCCGCCTCACAGCGACCGCTCGCGCAACTGGTATCTGCCACCAGTGGGTTCGCGCCCAGATACAGCGCCTCTTCGTCCGTGGATCTTTGATCGTGCAGTCCCCACTCGCTCTGTTCTTCGGACACCAAGCTCGCACTGTTCTCACTCTGGGGCGCCAGGGCGCTACTGACTGCCGCCCTCTTCGCACCCTTGTACTTCAAGTTCAATACCCTATCACACGACTTCTTCACCCACAGAGTCTTTTACGACTCTGTCTCAGGCGAAAAGCTCCTCGTACTGTGGCATTGAGACCCATCGTCGTTGGTTATCGTCGCCGTTAACTGGCCGCAGCTCGAACTCGACAATGTACTGCCCTGCCTTATTTCTTCTGCGCCTTCGTCGAAGTTCCACCAACACTTCACTCGATCGCTGCCACTTATCTTCATCTTCCACTGCGCCTCGAGATCGTCTTTTGGTCTTTCTCGACGACCGCGATTGACCAGCTGCACTCGCTGCTCGTACAGCTTTCGCTGGCGGTGAAACATCTGATCCTTGCTCGTCCTCATCCTCGTAGACTAGCTGCGCCTCGATGTCGGCCGCAACTTTCTTCAACACTTCGGTAGGGTGGTGATATCTCATCAAAAATGAGACGTGCGCAATGTATCTTTTGTTCTCTGCGTCCGTGTCTTCTCTCTCAAGCAGAAAGTTGTCGTAACCGGCGGTCTCAACGACACGCATCGGGCCGATCCATTGGTGTACCAATTTAGACGTTTTTGCCCCCCTGGGAGGCCGGTACATCCATACTCGGTCGCCTAGCTTCTCGACCGTTACTTGCCTCACCTTCTTATCGTAGTATCGCGCTTGCCGCTGTTGTTCTCGGGCTCGACCTCGTTCAGCATCTCTACGACTGCATTCCATCGCTGCTAATAGCTTACGGTGATAGTCCGTGAGTTCCCCATCCTCACGTACGCTGGCCTTGCGTAACAAGTCATTCGGACTCCTTAACTTTCTACCCATCATTAATTCAGGCGACAGTTTCACGGTGGTGTGCTGCGACGAGTTGTACGCGTACGTTGCGAAATCCACCCACGTGTCCCAATCGCTCTGCTCCTCGTTGTTAATGTACGGGGCCACCGTATCTTCCATGTGCGATGAAATCTCTCCACTAACCCAATGGTCTGAGGTCTGTAGGGTACCGGATTGATCTGTTGTGCTTGCAAAAGCACCACTATTTGCTTAATCACCAGTCCAGTAAGTTCAGGAGATCCATCCGTCAACAGCTCGCGAAACGGACCGTACTTCAGGACCACATACTGCAACAGGAACTTCGCGACGTTCTCCGTCGTGTGCTGCTTCACGGTGACTGCAACCGCATTCATCGTAACGCACTCCACTGCCGCAATAACATAGCGCTGCCCTCCATTGGTCGTGGGCAGAGGCCTGGCTACATCCAAAGCCCATATGTCGCCGACGTCTCCTCCATGAATGCTTCTCAAGGGAGGAATCACTTCCCTTGGTCTTGCCTTCTTGCCCCCACAATCCTGACATCCCCTAACCCATTGCTTGACCTTTCGCATGAGATCCGGCCAGCAGTATACCTCTGATATCCCCGCGGACGTGTGTGCAGTTCTCAAGTGTCCGTCCACACGGAGTCGTGGCACTCCTTGAACACGATAGACCATAACTCGGGTGGTAATACAACACGCTTGCACTTCATCGTGTCGATCACGACCAGCCCAAAGCTCGTGCCTATCTTCATGCCTCGGTGCTCGCCAAGCTTCACCAACTTTTGCACCAACCTACTCTTCTGCTGGGCTGCTGCGATCTTCGTATCCGTCAGCTGTAACTTCGGCACACTCGTCTTCCATCGCAGTCTTCGTGTTTCCACTCCCGTCACACCAGCACTCGTAGGTACACTCAGTGCTGGCGTGTTCGTTCGCCCAGCGTCGTCATCCAATATTGCGCCCTTGGACTGCTGTCCATCTCGTACACGTGTGTCTCTCGGCGAGCTCCCGTAAGTGCCGTTCGCTTTACTGGCATCATACTGGTCTTTGGGTCTTGCGTCCCCGCATCATCCGTCACTTCGCCCGTCTTGACTGTCGTACCCGTCTCCTTCGGCTTCTCCATATCCGGCCTCATGTCTGTCTGCATGGTTGTCGCACCCGACGCGTCACCACTTGATACAGCATTATTACAGTCCTTGCTACCGTTAGTCGTCCCAGCACCACGTCCCTCTGCCACATCCGCAGTGTCCGTACCCCTCATGTCCGGTGCCTTAGTCGAGTTCTTCGGCTCCTCCACGTCCGAAACATCTTCACCAGCTGCCCGACGCCTCGCCGTTTCCGCACGTCGCGTAGCACCGCGTGTCACTCGTGACCGCCACCTCACCCTTCGCTTCACCTGTTGTCGTACGGTTCGTCGTACTTTCTTCAACACTCGTTACTCCCGACACTCCCATCGCTTCATCATGGTACGTAATGGTGCCTCGTCGTCGCCCTCCAACAGCGTGTCCACACCCGTCTCTTCCGACACGTCGACCACCTCGTCAGAACTTGGCACGCCTGTCGCACCTTCGCTGTTGGCACCGCCTGCACCACCTCGATCCTGGCCTCCGTGGCCTTGTGACGAATACTCCATCCCTGTCGACCCAGGCACGACGTCCGCCACCGCCGTAGATTCCACAGGTCCAGCCTCATCGTTCGTCGTTGCTGTCGTACGGCCCACTGCACTTGTCGTAGATGGTGTAGTTGCCCGTCGCCGTTCCTTCCGCTTTCTTGCTGTCGCCGCCAGCGCTTGTACTGCTACCGGCGCCCTAGATAATGAATCTGCCACTACGTTCGTGTTTCCGGGCCGATATTGGACCTCAAAATCGAATCCCTGCAAAGTTAAAGCCCATCGATGCAATTTCCCGGTAAGATTGGGACTGGTCATCAGCCATTTCATTGCTGAATGATCCGTAATAATCGTAAATCTCCTCCCGTAGAGATATGGGCGGAATAGCTTAATTGTCCAAATTGCCGCCAGACACTCCAGTTCAGTTATGCCGTACTTGCTCTACGCCTCACTATTCACCTTACTCGCATACGCAATGGGCTGCCAGCCGTTGCCCTGATCCTGCATCAGTCAAGCGCCCAGACCAATTTGACTCGCATCTGTTACGACTCTGAATGGCAGACACAAGTCAGAGTAGAGAAGTAAAGGTTTAGTTGTAAGGACGTCTCGAATGCCGCCACTTGCGCCCATCCCCACTCCCACGTCGCGTTCTTCCTCAGTAACTTCGTTATGGGTGCCATGATAGTCCCAAATCCTTGTACGAACCGCCTGTAGTACCCTGCCAGATGTACGAAGCGTTTTGCTTCAATCGCATCTTTTGGTCGTGGAAATTCATGTACAGCCGTCATCAATCGTTGTAGTGGCCGTACTCCATCGTAACTCAACTCGTGCCCTAAGTACTCCATGGACGTTGCAGCAAACACACACTTCTTTAATTTAAACGTAAGGCCGGCTGCCGCTAGTCGCTCCAATACGCAGGCTTACGCCAATATATGTTGTTCGATACCACCGCGTGTGAGCACTACAATGTCATCTAAGTAGACTAAACAAGTAGTCCACGTAAGTTCTCTAAGCACCCCATTCATCATGCGTTGAAAGGTGGATGGCGCATTCGTTAAGCCGAAGGGCATCCTCACAAATGTGTACAGGCCTTTCTTGGTAGTGAAAGCGGTCTTGTCGCGATCCTCCGGAGCTACCAGTATCTGCCAGTATCCAGCTCTTAAATGCAAGGTAGTGAACAACAAAGCTCCACCCAACGCCTCCAACGTCTCGTCTATTCTTGGAAGAGAGTACACATCCTTTTTAGTGACCTTGTTCAATGCTCTGTAGTCCACGCAGAATCTCGCTTCACCATCCTTCTGTCGTACGAGGACGACCGAGAATCTCCAGGCCCCGTTGCCTTCTTCGATGACTCCTGCTCCCAACATCTTGTCCACGTTCTCCTCGACGATCTTATCTTCCATCTGTGCCTGTCGTCGCCTCTTTAACATGATAGGTGCCGAGTCTACGGTATCAGTATGGTGATACATGTCCAGTACTGTCGCGGGTGGACACTCTCCCGTGTTACTAGTCAGCTTTCTATAAACACGTAGTAACTTAATTATTAAGGCTTTAGCCTTGAGCTCCTCAGTTCCAACATGCACTTCACTCTCATCGCCCAGTGGCGTCGTACCGTCACCCAATTCATCAACCCACGCACTCAGTCTCGTGGTGTCGAGTTCGCCGTTCATCTCCAGAATCTGCATGTCGTCACTAACAGGTATCCAAACCCCTAATTGCTTCTTGTGCGGTAGCTTGGTAGGCTTCGTGTTCGTGTTGATGGCCGGTACTAATGCCCGTCCGTCACGTACTGGCGTTAATGTGGTAGCAAGCATCACTGATCCCAGATGCGTCGTAGGCAAGAAAATGCCTTGCTCCCCATCATCTGCCGGTACTGCTACTTCAACCGGAGCCACTGCATTACTCTCCACGTGTCTGTCGCATCATTCTCACGGCAGCGGTCCTGGCACTACCCTTCTCATCGTAGGTCTTGAACGAAATGACGACCGAACGTTCATCGTCTTTTTAGCGCAGTTCGCTGCTCTTGAAGTCCATCACCGCCCCGCGCGCTTGCATGAAATCCACTCCAAGGAGGAACTCGTCTGTACACTCTGATACCACGCATGCGTCAGCTACTACGATCTCGTTCAGGACGCTGCGCATCTTGAACCGCCACATACCAATGACGTCCAAGCGAAACCCACCGATACCCTCCATCGTCCGCCTCCACCAATTCCACCACGTTCACCCCGTCATCCACGTTGCCGTCCGGGTCTACAACTTGCTGTCGATGCACAAAGCTGAACTTCGCAGCACTTCGACCACATGCCGATGCCTCTCCTCCGGATCGCCTCCTCTCGACTAGTTCTTCCACTGCAGCTTCTGCGACTCGTCGTCGTTCTTCCTGCCGTTCTTCGATACGTTGTTGTAGCTGAGCTTCCACGTCACACTCGATGCTGCATCGCCGTTCGAGTCCCATCTTTACTCGTTCTCGTTCTCGGCGCCGCACTAACCTGGCTCGCGCCACGTTCTCGGCACTCACTACTGTGTCCCCACTTGCAACGTCGTTCTTCGTAGCCACACTGCTTCTTGGTAAGTTTGCAGCGTCGTTATCCATCGACATGACTGCGTCAACATTCACCGCCATCATTGCTCCACAGTACAACAGTGATAATCCCACGCCTTCTTCAGTTCGATGCTCGCTTTCATCTGACTTGGCTTCGCACCGATCGTACTTGCCGTCGCACGTCGTGGTCGCACCGCTCCCCTCGTACACGTAACGCGTCGACCTCATCACAGGGCGCACCGTAGCCACATAGATGGTTGCCTTGACCTTGTCTCGTACTTAGGCATTCTCACGCATCCGCTCCAGCATACCGTCTACCGTCTACATTCTCTTCTGTCGCTCGTGCTACAGACGCCGCAATTGTCGTCTTGCTCGTGAATGGGGATCCTCTCCGAGTACCGGACGTCGTAGTCCCCTCACCACGCTCGTTCTTAGTTTTCCTCCGACACTTTCTTCGACGCCACTTCAAGTACTCGTCGTTGCGTGCTTTGGCTTCTGGATCCGTGCACTCGCGAGCCATGTGACCAATCTTTCCACAGGCATAACATTTCCGCTTCGGACACGTGGGCGCTCAGTAACCAGGTTGCCCACATCGATAACAACCACCCTCTGGCTTGTCTTCAGTTGCGTCCTTGCTCGTTGTGTTCTGAAACCTTGATCCTGTAGCCTGCTTCATAGTTGCCTTGATCTTCTTGAACTTGGGCTTGGCCGCCAAATCGCCTTCTCTTGAGTCGTCTTTGTCTCTATGTCGCTTTACCTTCGTGGCCGAGCTCTTATGCTCAAGCTTCTCCGTCGTCGGAGCAGCTGCTGTCTTCTTCGCGTTCCCTTGTGGTTCGTACCAGTAACGTCCGTTCCCCACATGCCCAGGTGGCGGATCTTAAGTGTTTGAGTAGGTGTTATAAACTCCCAGCGGGTTCTTAAACAATGCCACCTGCTCCACTTCCAGCCGCCTTGTTGATTCTTCCACACCACCCATCAGCTCCGCTGGTAAACCCGAACCACTAACACCAGGCACGACGTTCGTAGCTCCTGTAGTGCCGTACATAGGAATAATGAAACGACTCAGTGCCGTAGCCCACGGCTGACAGATGTTACTCATGCCCAACGCTACGTTATCCGTGGGGTCATCAATCTCGATAGCCTTGTCTACAGCTTCCTCTAAAGTCCTGGGTACTGGATCCTGTCTTACTAGCTTCTTCGTCGTTCTATCGAGACATCTACAGAACTGGGCCAACAACACGCGCTCGCTGACTTTATACCTACCCACGACGTCTCGTAAACCAACTGCAAATTCTGCGTGAGTCTCACCTGGCATCATCCTGCGCATGCTGACCCTCCACTCTGAAGCTAACTTGTCGTGCTTCTCCCCGTATCTACGCAGTAACGCCTTCTCCAAATTCGTCCTCGTTCTCTCCGTTCGGACAGCCTACGGTCCATGTCGACCCACCACTTGGCAGCATTTTCCACCAGTTTATTCCCCAATATGAAGTAGAGAGACTTATCGGACCACCGCTCTCTTAAGGCTTCTGCAGCTCCTTTCAAGGCGAGATCCACTCTGTCTGTCCATGTCGATACCGAGACTTTAGGCGAAGGAGTAAAAGTCGGTAGCTTGACGTTCCTCCGTCGTGACCGCCGCTCGCGTCGTGGACTGCGTCGTCTATGCCGGTGCTCACGCTCTCCTCCTCGGCCACGCCTACCGTCCCGTCGTTCTCGTCGGCCACGCTGATCCCGTCGCCCCTGCTGCCTCCTCTCTTGGTCAGACTCACGCACACTACTGCTGCAACTCCCTCCATTACCACGGCGTCCACCATTCCCACACGATGAGTCATCCGAGCTGCTACTCTCATCGGAAGGAGAAGGACTGGCGTGTCGCCTCTCACGAGCTCTACCGTGTTGACCATTTCGACCGTTTCCCCGATCGTCATGGCTTCTACGGTCTCGAGGACCTTTCCGATCTCTGCGGTGGTGCTCACGTCCGTGGCCATCGTTGTCGTTATGATAAGGCGGCGTTGCAGGCGCATCGTCCGGCTGCTCAGCCTCCACAACTTGCTGTGCTGCTTCGTCCCCTACGGCTCGATCCACGTCGCCCACGGGTCGCAAGTTCTCCACCATCTTTAAGAGCCGCAGTAACCATCGTCGTCGCACTCCGATTTCTTGTTGAATGCGCTGATCTTGGTACCGCACGCCCCTGTATGACCCACTCTGAGCCGGTTGCCGGCGAATCGTATATTTTGTGTGCCACCTGCGGTTGTTCACCAGTAGCTCGCACCTGTGGAAGGTTCGTCACAACGCACGCACAACACCGTATAGTCCCTGTACAAGGTGCCGGACCTAGTTCCCTATTTTATTTACCACTCAATCAACTCTGTTGCTCTGCACCACAGAGACTTCTCCCCCTCACACTCTCTCTCCGACTTTTGCAGCAACTCGCACTCCCTGGTCGCTTCCGCGTCCTGCAACTCACCACTCAACGCCGCCTGTTGCAACAAGTACGTGCACTTCACCCACGCACTGTCACTCAGCGCTTTTAGCCAAGCCGCCGCACGTCTGTGACCTGTCGCCCGACTCCACACACTACACTCTCTTTCTCCTGGCTGCACTCCAGCCACTACACTCTGCTTGTACTCGTTAGCGGCTGTACTTCGACGCCACTCCCAACTGCTTGCACACGTCCACGCAACCCACGTGCACTCCAACCACGCGACTTGCCACTCACTACTGCACACGGAGTCCAAATCACCGACTTGTGCTCGGCTGCGCCAAATGCGAGCTGCCTGCGGTCTTGGGCCACGCCCACCGCTCACTCCGCCTCACAGCGACCGCTCGCGCAACTGGTATCTGCCACCAGTGGGTTCGCGCCCAGATACAGCGCCTCTTCGTCCGTGGATCTTTGATCGTGCAGTCCCCACTCGCTCTGTTCTTCGGACACCAAGCTCGCACTGTTCTCACTCTGGGGCAATAGTGCGCTACTGACTACCACCCTCTTCGCACCCTTGCACTTCAAGTTCAATGTCCTTCCACAACTGTAGCTAAACGTAGTTTCCGAGCCATGCTCTGTTTAAAGCGTGAATTTAAGTCGTAAGTTAGACCAACGGCAGCTCTATACTTGGTTCTAAACCCACATTTGGCACTGAATTAAGAATCGCGTGTACCAACGGTAATCCTATATTGCTCCTAAAACTTAGAATCATCTGCGTGGCGGAGGATGACAAACAACCGCTGGTTTTGGTCATACTCTGTAGACAGTGGCGCCAGGTGGCACTGGAGACTGAGGGCTCGACTCGCCGGGCCATCCTAGCGGACAAGAACAGGTGGGATCGCGTGTCCGAACTCGCGACGCCTGCTTGCTCCCGCACACAACCTAACACCACATCCGATATGGAATGGGCAGTCCTTCACGTGGTCCCGTTCGTGCTGCGCCACTGGAGGTCGTCGGCAATGGGCCACCTGCCCTACAGCTCCATGGCGCTGTGGCACGAGAAGATTGGACTACTAGCGGAGTTCTGCTCCGGCGTTGTTGAAGGGCGGTGGGGCCGAAGCGCAGATCGCAACGGGGATTGGCAGGGAGGACCGACAGGCGGCACCGCAGGTGCGGCATGCGCTCCCTCGGCGCAAATAATGGCACCTCGTGCCAACCCCCTACGGACGGAAACTCTTTGCACCGTTAGAAGGGAGAGCCTCACCAGAGACAACGCAAGGGGTTCTCGACAGCGCGGCTGTGCTCTGAAGATTCAACGGCTCCATTCCGGGCGCCGCACAGACCTCGGCAGCGAACTCTCGGGGAATTTTTTTCACCCCTATCTGCCACCGAGAAGAACAAACAACTGCGCCGGCTTTTCTAACCAGACAGGGGCAAGACATTGAAGGCTCGCCGTAGCACGGAAGCTGCTCTCATGGACAGCGGCCCCATAAGGCGGAGGTGGCGAGCGGTGGCTCATGAGGACGTCACTATGGACGTGGTCTCCCAGAATGTTAATGGGTTTGGAGCGACACCTGCCGACAGAGACGCATGGCTCCGGAGTTTTCGAACGCGGGGCGGCGACGGCCGGACGCTTCTCTACATGGTCCAAGAAACGCATGTGGAACCTGCGGAAATACCTCGTCTCCAGCCACATCACGCAGCCGGGGGGGGGGGGTCGAACGGGCGTCGGCTGCGCGCCGCACTCTTCCGGGAGTTATCGGATGGTAAGAAAGGGGGTGTCGGCATCTTGGTCAATCCTTACGGTGATGCCAAGGATGTCACACCAATTTTTCAGGCTCATTGGAGTCCACACTTCATCGCTGTTCATGGTGTCATTCAAGGGCAGGGAGTCATCTTCATGAACGTCTACGCCCCTCATCGGGCTGGACCCAGGGAGTCATTCTTCAGGTAATTGCTGGACCTGGGCCTGCCTGAAGATGCCAAGGTGGTCATTGGGGGGGGGACTTTAACTGCACGCTCGACGAGGCGGTGGACCGAAGCTACCACGGTGCGGCAACATCGCATGATTCTGGGGCACTTCGGGATTTACTCGCCTGCTGGGGTCGCGTGGATCCAGTGGCCGAGAGCAGGCCGGCGCAATGGGATCAGGGCGAGCTGGTCGACCACCACGCGACCACGCACACTTACTTTTACATGGTACAGGGGCATGGCGAAGCGTCCTCGAGACTGGACAGATTGTAAGTAACGGGGGGCATGTATCCCTGGGTCGCCGGTTTGGAGGTGGTATCGCCTGGAGTGGTCTGACCATAGAGGGGTCAAGCTACGTCTTCAAGTTGATGGTGACCGACTCAGGACCAAGAAGCCAGCCAGAGTTCATCCGGCTCCCGCCTATACCGAGGAGCAGGTGACGACGCTCACCAGGCAGATGATCGCGGACTTCCATGATCGCATCTCCAAGCCAGACGTGACAACTGAGGAATCGGCGGCGTGGTGGGAGGAGTTCAAAACTAATCTAGTGGACCGAACGCTCAAGGAGCTTACCTATCGACGACGGCGCATGCGCACCGGCCTCAAACAGAGACTACGGCGACTCCGCCGCCAACAGGAGCGACTGCGACAAGCTCAGGGTGGGAAGAGGGCCACTGTGGCCTCCATCACGGACGGGTTGAATGCGCTGTCGCTGGATGACGTGAGCGGACTGACCCCAGCTGATAGACTACGCCGAGCCATATCGGGGTGTCAGAGGGCGAGGGCAGCGGCACATCGGAGAAGGGTGTTCGAGGCCTCCACATATTGGAAAGGGAAGACAGTGAAGGAGAAGTTCCAGCGAGTGTCCACCAAGTTTGCCGACAACACCCATTAGGCGACTGACTCCAGTGGCGGGCGCTCCAACCCGAGATCCGGGCCACAAAGCGGATATACTGGCGGATGCGTGGAGCCCTATACTGCAACAGTCGGTACGCGACCCTGGCACTCAGGAAGAGCTAGCCTCCTGGGTCGAGGAGGTGACCCAACCAACGCCGGAGCAAGCGGCGGTAGCGTCCCCCATCCTCAGCGCAGAAGTACAAGCGGCTTTTGCTGCTTGCAAGGCAGGGAAAGCTACGGGACCGGACCTACTTGGCAATGATTGGTTTCGGGCCTACGTGGACCTACTCGTACCGGTATTTAAAGTACTCCTAAAGCAGTTGTACGAAGCTGGTTGCTTTCCACGGTCATTTCTTGAGGCACATATTTTTTGCCTGAAGAAAGGAGGTGACCAATGCAACCCCCTCAGCGATCGACCTCTTGCGCTGCTCAACACCGACTACAAGATCTTTTCACGCATCCTGGCCGCGAAAACGCGGTGTACGTTGGACGATCGCGACCACCCTAACCAACACGGATTCATTCCGGGGAGGACAATCCACGAGACGCTGCACATATTTGAGGCTGCACACGAGGAATTGCGGAAAGGGGGGAGCAGACGGAGGCCGTGGTCCTAGTCCTCGACTTCATATGACGGCATACGACTACGGACGCTGCAGCGTCATGGATATCCGGAGCGCTTAGTACGCACGGTACGGTCGCTGCACGACGGAACGACGGCGAGATTTCAAGCAAATGGCTTCACATCGAGGAGAGTCTCGATAACAAGCGGTATCCGACAGGGGTGCCCCCTTGCCCCATTGCTGTTCATTCTAGCCCTTGACGCATTCTACCAAAAGATTGACAAGCACCCAGAGCTGCGTGGTGTATGTTTGCGGTCGGCTGGTGGTGAAGACGAAGTCAGGGTCGCCGGGTATGCGGACGACACGGCGATCTACCTCGCATCGGTTGCGTATGTCAATCTGATCCTCCGGATCTCCACGGAGTTTGTCAACGCGTCTGGCGTCATGATCAATCACGGGAAGACTATGGTGGTGGCGCTCAGCCCGGAAGGAGGGTCCGCTCACAGGATCCTGCCGTCTCATCTACGATTCCAGCCCGCTGATCACGAGGGCCGATACCTCGGTATACATGTCGGAAGTACAGTAGACCCGGAATGGACGTGGCGAGTGGCGGGCGCACAGCTCACGGCCAGATTATCGCTGGCGAACAGGAAACTGCTGACGGTGGATGCACGGAGCGTGATTGCGGCTGCGATGGTCATCCCGAAGCTCACATACATTGGCCATCACGCATGGCCCTCGCTAGGCACGGTAAATCAGCTCACAAGGAGAATCAGGAACTTTGTCGGGAACGGGAGTTTCTCGTTGGACCTCCCGGCCTCCAAGGCCTGGCTCGACGCTGATCTTGCGACGCTTCCCCGGACCAGAGGGGGGGGGGGGGGCGGTACCAGACCTGAGTTCGGAGCTGATGGCAATGGCGGCGGCAGCATTGACCAGGTGAGGAGTGGAAGGGTCTTCCACGGACCACATTGTGGGAGACATACTCCTTGCGCACTCTGCCGTTGGTACCCCCTCAGCAACGTGCCTCATCCCAAACGGCTGGCAGGGGACCGAACGTCCAGCACGGTGGAAAAGGTCTATGTGGTCGACGGGAGCTGCGGTGTCAGCGGCAGTTGGGGGAGCGCCCCGAGGGAAGGAGACGTGGAACTAGGTGAGCGCACTACATATTCTAGCCACGCACTTTGAACGGGTGCTCTTTACATGGTCGTCTACGGATCATCAGTTTGAACGGGACGGGCGGCGGCTGCGGTCAACGACGTGGTGGCCGGTTACCCGCCAGCAGCAAGAGGAGATGGGACAGCAATGTCTCGAGTGGCTGCCATACGATTCTATGGTGTAGCTACGTCTATACCATGGTGGCCACGGCAGGGAGGTCAAGAGAGCAGATATCGCGATCTTAACAGCCCATGGTCACCACCTTCGCGACATCGTGCGCTGGAGGGTCGACAGAACTGGGGTGTTGCGGTGCACATTGGTACTACCTCGTCGGCTGAGTATGCAACGGCTGCGTGTCGCATTTGAATGCTACCTTATCCTGCTAGTGACGAATTATCCACGGCTACTCGGCGACGAGTATGTGGTAATGAAGCCAGGTTGACGGCGACGCCCCAGGATCACCCGGCGATTGTGACACTGGATTTTGACCGCCCACCTGGCGCGGAACTGGTGATGGAGGGTCGCGACCCAGCCTAGAGAGGCCGGGTCTTCCGCCTCCGCCAGCTCGCAAAGGCTCTTGACAGCGTGATGCGGCCAGATATTCGGGTCAAGCGCGTTCACCCACACCCACGCGTTTGCCGGTTAGTGGCGCTTTGGCAGGACCGAAGACACTGGGGCAGGTCGAGGCAGCAACTAAAGGCAGCGCTGAGGCACTTGGTGGCGAAGAAAGGGAAAGCCAGTTTGCGTCGCCGCACCGCTCGGTCGTCAAGCCAGTCCAGCGGCTGCGGACAGCCTCGGAAAGCTAGAATGAAGGAGACTGAGGGCGTAGGGCCTTGGGTGGAGCAAGCACTCTATCGGCTCAAGACCCACGCTTTCTCGCTCTATGATCCTACGCAGGAAGTGCCGGGCTGCCCTCACGCGGTCTGCTCTGGGGTTGCAAAGGTGACTCTACATCACGTGTTCTGAACCTGCCCCGCAGCTGAGAGGCTCCGTGAAATAATGATTAAGCCGTGGCAGAAGGCCGGCCTGCGCGGAGAAAACCACCTTCGCGGTTTCTATGAGCTGTCTTTGTCCGCGGTGCCGACTGCGGTGGAGCGCGATTTTGAGGTTGGGGAGGCGGTGCGTACTGAGGTTCTCGCCACGCTCCTAACAGAACTGTCGAGCAGCTGCTGGAGGGTCGGTACTGCTCTGTACTTTCATGGAGTATGGCGCTGGAGAGTCGCCCACTTCGACTCGCACAACAACATCACGGCGGAGTACCATGAAGCGGCCTTGGAGGCGCGGCTGCGGCAAGGATATGCTACCGTGGTATCACACCTGAGTCGGAGACATGCTGGCCAGGTACAAGAGCGAGTAGCACGGGTCGTGACAGCTGTGCTCAGTCCTAGATGGACTCAGCAGACGGAATACGGTACAGCTCAAACCCACAGGTACCTGCTTTTTTTCGATGGCGGCTCGCGTGGGAATCTAGGGCCCGGTGGATGCGGAGCGGCGGTCGTACGGCTCGGTCCTTACGTAGGGTCCGCCACGATATGCGGGGTAGCCAGCATGTCGATGGCATCGGCTCGAACTACGAACAACGTTGCGGAAAACAATGGATTGTTACACGGACTGAAGGCCTGTCAGACCTCGGGGTGGACACCGCTGCACGTCGTGGGTGACAGCAGCCTCATAATTTGGCAGCAGCGACAGCGTTGCCCGCCCAGGGCTAAGCACCTAGCAGGCCTGTTTGGGCAGTGCCGGCGACTTGCTGATCTACTATAAGTAGTCTCCCGGAGCCACCATTATCGGGAGTACAACAAGATGGCGGATCTTGTTGCGATTCGGGCCATGGACTCCCGCATTAGCATTCAGGTCCAGATTGGGGCGGAGAATAGGACCGATCGCCGATTGCATGCGGTGCAACTGTAGCACGCTCTCCAACACGCGCATAGCCTTCGTTGCATGACAGGTACATGTTGAAATTCGTCTCATCTAGAAACACAATCATGTTACCGGAAGACGCATGTTTCTCCAGTTGTCGACAAACTCCTTACGCTTGTTCTTGATGTCTGCGTTATTCATCGTTATCTTTGTCCTTGCAGAAAACGATGTCGGACGTTGGATTTAGCGAGCACAAGCTGAGGACTCCTCGGGGTCCGGGGCCTTCACACTTTAACCCATACGAGGGCCCATCAGCTCCCAGGTAAGGGGGAGGGGTCAGGACGGGCGGTGCAGAGACGGACGTCGCCAAGGTCATAGAAAGTCGTTAGCGCTACAATAACCGTTAAATGATAGCCATGTTCCAAAAAAAAGTGCTAAGTTCTCCCACTTCTCATCAGCTTCATCAGCTTCTAGTAGATTTTGTAGATTTCTAGCGGCCTGAATTCATCGCCCGAAGATACTTCATCCCGGGCATATAGCCGCCAGTGTAGGATTACCGCTACGGTTTTCAGCTGATCGTGCTTTCTAAATACCAATTGCTAGCCCAAGGGGCCCCAAATACAGTATATTTTACCGTTGGCGTTGCTCTTACGACGTAGAATTTGTTTTCGTCATAACTTACGACGTTGGCAACAGGAGGGTTAAGCAGCGTACAGCGGTCCCACGAGTACCCACAAAAATTGCTCTATCTCGAAGCTACAGGTAACGTGTTGCTTGTGAACGACTCTACTCGGGACGAGGTACAGCACAAGTCTAATGAAATAAAGGCACACGCAGTAGTATAACATCTTGGAGTTACTACCGAGGAGACGTGGAGGTGGAGAAGTTCTTACGTTTACGAAGCAACCAGGAGCGAATGTCAGCGAGACGCTGTCGAACTCGTCGACAAAGTGGCTTTTTTATCGCTCTACGCGGTTCCAGGCATGCGATAAACGCTTCAGAAGACTCGCGTTGAATGTAGGCGACGTGTGCCAGATCTGCCGTTGGTCCTTAAAAACTGCACCGTTGTCAACGACACGAGGACAGGTCAGCGCAGGGATGAATAAATAGATGCCACAGTTATTGCAATATAATAGCACCAATTTTTTATTGGATGTCTTTCTGGATGGAAGACCGATTATTTATTCTCGCTCCCGTATGGCATCAATAATCTATTGTGGGTGTCATACATTCTTTAGTACTTGTTTCCTCGCGGTGTACCACTATATCTGTTCCAATAATATTTTTTCTGAGCTGAGAAAGCTCAATACTTAAGTAATCTATATTGTTTTAGAATGTTCTCAACCCAATTATTTATTTTCTGCTTTGATTAGCAATACATAACAATGCAATATTCGGCATCCCTGAGTGTGCGGTGCGCGTTTGTGTGTGTTGCCTTCTCGAAGCGAAAGAGAAATACGTTTGGGAGATGGCGCTGGATGGCGTCAGTGAGACTCGATCAGAGGCTTCGTCCAGTATGGCCTCCGGTGAAAGGAGATGCACGTTCTCAGGAGTTGAATAACCGGGTGGTTTCCAATGCAGTCTCTTTTTTCATTTACATGTACATCACTAAAGTACTGAAGGAGTGTTCATAGTTGTAACTGATACTAATATACCTCACTGTGAACAGGAAAAGAGGCGAGATCGCTTGTGAGAAGTACAACACCGGTTATACTGTGGTATGTCATGATAAGTGACGAATTTGCTAGCCAGCAATGACTTCGCCCTCTATTTCTCACATTACCTATTTCAAGCATTGATCGCTCTAAACGTTGTATGTGAGCCGCTACAGTCCGATGTTCTAGTCTGCTCGCGCGAGGACGTTCAGTATCTTGGTGTGTTCCGCCTGCGAAATATGACCATCTCGTAGTGCTTTGTCAAGCCGATTTTTGCGGTCAATCTTATCCATGTTCACTAAAGTGGAGGCAACGTCTTCCTCGTCCAGCTTCTTGAAAATTTCTTTTAAGCTCTTCGTCTTAACAAGTTTAGTTCGCTCTTCACCCTCATATCCTTGGTCTGTAACGCGGAGGAACCTATTTCGGGAGT
Source organism: Phytophthora tentaculata (assembly GCA_033557915.1). Taxonomy (NCBI): domain Eukaryota; phylum Oomycota; class Peronosporomycetes; order Peronosporales; family Peronosporaceae; genus Phytophthora; species Phytophthora tentaculata. The sequence continues at coordinate 1,045,833 of JAUCEA010000006.1, forward strand.
TACTGGTCGTCATAGCATCAGTCGACAATAGCTGCGACTCATCGGCATTCGTGAACGCTGAGGCGACGCTGCAGCGAGCTAAGACCGCGGCCACAAGCGCAACGTAGAATATACTGCGCATAATTCAAGTGCGGGGCTCTGCTAGAAGGAGGAGTCTTGTGGTCTTGAAGGCGAAACGTGTTGTGATCGCCAATTATCTTCGGCCACCCAGGTCTGCTGGCCAACCGTAATTCACACAGATAATGTAGGAGATTCTACGGAGCACCGGTTCGGGAGCGCCGGTGCAGAAAAAAACCTCAATTTATTATTCAATTTGATTCATTGGGCGAGCTACCGGTATTGTGAATCTTTCCTTATTAGTTGACGGTAGTGAGCGGGTGTGAGGAGCGTAGCCGAAGCAAATCCGAGAGGGGAGCCCACGAAGCAGGTGGAACAGCGGTAGCCTCTGGGTGGCGATCCGCGACCATACTTAACTCAGCATAATTAAGACACGAGGTAAAATCTCGCGCAGAAAATAATATAGCGACGCGCCCTGAGACTTTAGCTTTCTTTCAAGGGCTCACACGTCCCTAGTGCTAAAGAACCGACGAAGTTGGTATGCGCGGTGTTTAAGATTGAGAGCGTGCCGAAGTGATGTTCCTTTTGCCCAGGTTCGAGCTTGGTTTTTAAAACCCGTGATAACCCCTATTTTTAATAGTGTGCTTTCCTTTTGTCACATCTGATTGTAGAGTAAAAGTACTGTAAAGGAAGTATTTCAATGTCACTCTGATGGCGCCTTTCTGTGACCAAGTTTTCTATGATAAACTCACTCTAATTCACCCCTCCTCCCGCCGAGCATGATAGTCACTTTAAAAGTTACAAGTACATGTAGGTACAGTACATGTACTGTAGTCCAATTTTCGCATGTGATTCGGTTTGCGGATAGGACCAATAGCGCCTTTCCACTCACACAGGTGTCACTCTCCCACTCGAGCAGCTATCCATAGTACCGTAAACAACGGTTTACGGTATTATGGCATAAAACCACACAAGTGGAAAAAGTTCCATTGCTATATCCCGTATGGTAACTTGATTTTTTTTGAAAAAACTGTGATCATAAATTATCATGATAAATTATCGTCGCATTGTTTCAAATCCCCATGTTTGCATCATTGAGTAGTAGGCTGAGACAGCCTTTTCGGTTCCGCCAGCAACACTAGAATTTGCTAAATATGCTACTAATTGCACCAGTTGAAAAAAAAACATTTGTTACATATTTTCACTGAAAGAAAAATTTGTGGTGCTTCTTAGTGTAATGCTGTTTTTGTTATCAATAACAGGGCTATGCAGCGCTTAGTCGACATGCCAGCACAGCACAACTTACCGATGGTCGGGCTGGAATTCGAAGCTGTATGATCAAAACCAAAGAAATTCAGTACTTTCAGGATAAGCCAAGACTTTCTTAAGCATCTCCTGCGCCTGCTTCGCAGCCGCAGCATCTGCGTAGCCTTCGAGAAGCATTCATGTTAGTAGCCCACACAGAGCTGTATGGTGTTGCGCACAGAACAATACTGTGGAAAACTAAATGTTGATTCAGTTAGCTGTCAACATGATCTTATTAGTTCTTCAAAGGCTTACGTTGTGTTGTCGGCCACCACCATCACAAACCCAGGTTCGTGCAGGTCAACGTCAAACGCCGTGCCGGGGTACCATGGCATGTTCAACTTCTGTCTTTTCTCTCTTTTAAGTTCACCTTCATCTGATTCGCGATTTTGAACAAAATGTAGCTTTACTTAAGCTTCACCTGATTCGGTTTCAAATAACAAAGTCGTGCTACGCACGAAGAAGCTCTGAAATTTCGAGCATGACATGTAAACTGTAGCTTGCGCTCATGTACATGTAGTGTGATTTGCTGATGAGCTGAATACAGTACGAGCATTTACAGCGATGTGCTGTGCTTGATATCCGGACAGCGTAACTTTACTTTTTGCAGAGTATTATTGCAAATTAGGGCACAGAAGGGCATCGCACGCTTCGTAAATAACCTCCTGCTTTTGTTAGAGTTGTTTGCATACAACTCGTCCTAACAATATCCTCGAGGTTGTTTTGGTTAACTGCAGGTCTTCGATGGACTCGACCAATATTTCAATATATAATATTATACTGGGATAGGAAGCACTTTAGTGCTGTAAGGGACAGCCCAACAAGGATTAATTCGGTGGTCCATCGGCGCGACATCGCCCTACTAGTATATCGATGCAAATACCGAACCATCAGTAGCACTTACATGACCCCCAAAAGCCTTAATGCGGTGGGATGGTCGCTACTAGTAAATCGATACAAGTACCGAGCCATCAGTAGCACCTACATGACCCCCAAAAGGCTGAATGCGGTGGGATGGTCGCTACTAGTAAATCGATGCAATCACCTTTTTAGTAGGTTGGCGTGCGTAGTACTAATATATTGGCAGAGAGGATTGATAAAATCATAAAAAGTGTTTTAAATTTTGTTTTTCCACGGATTAATTGAAAATAACAAATTACAAAAAATAACAATCGCTTTTTTCTCCTACTTAGCCGAGCATGATTGACGGTGAAAGATCTGATTGCGTTATGCGGCATGCTCGATGGTTTACTAACAGTGCGGCACATTTATACAGTCATGCATGAAGGAAGGCCAAGTGGTTGGAACACAAAGCATCGTTTCAGTAGAGTAAGTGAGACCCCGGTGCAGCCAGATTGTAGATTGGAAAGCACCAGGGCCAGCATCCAGCAAAGTCCTCCATACTTTCTAGAAGATTAGCCAACGCTGCGTCGATTAGCTGCGGTAGTCCTAAACGACAGTGGAAATGCTCTCGAGTGAGTTGTGAGCACCGAATAATGATGGCAGCACTCGATAAGTCGCAGAAGAGTGGACACATAGTCTGAAGACTCCCTCACTTATAACACTGCAGCGCATATCACAGGTCACTATGGCGCCCTCCAAAGAAGCACAAAGAACTGACACCACAAGACAATGTCTTGAACACATTGCCGAAGGACTGTCGGTGCTGATTCGGTAAGTATCATGCGTAAAGAGGCCCGTGAAAGCGCAGCGTCGCTGCCTCGGACGACGCCCAATCAATCCCTGATTTTGAAATAGCGATACGACCAGCATCATTTAATACTCACCACGGCTCTTAAATTGGAGCGTTGGGCAGGTAGAAGCGCAAGCAGAACCCCGAGCGCAAGGTTTTCATATGCTTGGCATGCTTAATCAAAGCGGCATGTGCGGCGTTGGTGCCAGCCTCAGTAGCCAGCCGAGGTCGTCGCTCCGTTCCTCACGATGGAGCAGCAGGTGCTTACTGGCAATACTTTCATCACGCCCTACGATACAGACATCACAATTCAAGGTATAACTGCCTTGTTCAACTGTAAGTCAGTAAAATGATATGACGTACGAGAGCAATACATGGTATACCGAGACTGAATCATTTTTAAGACATGAGAGATATGATTGCTGTTGTCTACACTCAATATTTGGGTAGAGCGGCAGTCGTGTAGTGAATGAGTCACTCAAAAGTTAATGATACGTAGTATCACCTGGATCTTCTAATGTCTACTTGGGTGCATTGACTTCGGTGAAACTTTGACTAGGCCAAGAAGGTGATCGCCATTTCTCGAATTAGCGGGATTTCTCCTGATTTGTCAATAATTGGCTTTGAGATCTACTGATTTGCACCGAGCAATTTCCACAATACAGTACATATGTACTGTTTTGTCCCAATTTCACAAGAAGATTTGCACCAATCCAGTTAAGTTCACACAATTTACGAATCCAGTACATCTGCTAAGTTCGTTTCTAAGCTTAGCGGACGTAGTGTAGCCGATGGTTGAACGCCGTCCTCCCGGCAGCGCCAACGGTTTAACTGTAGTCAGTCGCAGTCTGCTAGGATGTTACCAGAGCACGGCCAACAATTTTAGTTTATTAAATTCTATATAAGGTCTAATTTTATGAAAGATCTAGTCAAATGTGGTGGGAGGTGAAGAAGTGTTAGTCTGTTATCGACGATAAGTTATTGTGCTGGCAGGATGTTATTGCGTTGCAGGCTGAAACGTTTGTATTTGGGCAACTTTCCCGCAAGGACGACAAAATCTGGCAGGTAGTTGTAACACTTATTTTACTCAACATACTGTAATGTACTTTATGTTAACAGTATGATCCGATAGTTCGTACGGCTACCGTTTTAATAAGGCACTCACTTGAGCAGCTCAAATGGATGATAACTTGTAATGCACCGAAGGATACAGAAAGACTAGGTCTCTGACGACTCTGGTAACTCATTTTGGTCACGTGGGAAATAAACCTTTGTCAGGCATTTGACAGACATTGAAACACACCACGAATATCGATATCGATCACTTGTCTAAAGCGTTCACATTGGCCTTAGTGGCTCTACACTATTACTGCTACCTTATCTTTCCATCTTCCGTCGATTCCTATCGGTTATATTGTTACAGTCCAAATATGTAGCCCTCAACACCATCTCGTGAGGGCCTAGAGCTAGTAGTATTATGAACGAACTGCTTCTAACCCTCGTGGGATGTTTAAATGCCGGCCGAGTGCCTACCTTGACATATTTCCATTTGACCAGGTGACGTGACCAAAGTCATCAGAGAACTAATTTATTGATTACCACAATTCACGAACTTCATAGTTTTACTAGATGGTTTTCAGCCAAACGGCGAGTTATCTTCCCATTTCAGCTCACAGTTTGCAATTTTCTTCTAGCATACCAACGGTACTACAGAAACACTAGCTGTACTGCTAGCATACCTGTTTGCAAACTTCTTGTTTTGAAAAGTGCATCGTAGAGTAGGCAACTACATGCAACTGTCAACTCGCTAAAAAGTATATGCTCAATATACCTTAGTTTTTCTTACTAGAAGAAGAGTTGCCAGCGCAAAAGGTGAGGTGATATCGTTATGCTTCTTGCGCGGATTCTTCGAAGTACAAGCATATCAGTAGCAGTGTAGAAGAGTCTATAGTTAGATGTAGGCTAATGACTGCAATGTATCGCGAAAAGCTTATTAACTTTATGTGCTGTAAAAATGACAGCCGTGTCCGCTAAGTTTATCAATCGTGCTTATTTATCAGTGCTTTACACCTTTTTACTAGCCTTAGGTTCGCATTACGAAAGTAACATGTACACCATTTCCCGATCAAAATTGAGAATTTTTCCGATCAAAATGAGAACAGCTCAAATCAAAATGAGAAAACCTGCAATCGCTTATAGGATTATCATCAGATCACCTTCAGTAATAAATATTTTGTACAAAGCTGTTGACTTAGCAACTCTATGATGCTTCAAATCCCACCCCTCAAAACGACTAGAAAGGGCATTTCGCCCTTCGCTTGGATTTTCTCATTTTGATTTTAGCTGTTCTCATTTTGATTGGAGAAATTCTCAATTTGATCGGGAAATGGTGTACTTACCGTACTACAGTTCAACTTTGGGACAGAACAGTACATATGTACTGTATTGTGGAAATTCCTTGATTTGCACCACTATCTGGACTGGCATAATGCAATCAAAAACCGCATGCTGATTGGCTACACGCTAAGTACGTTTGTCGGACTGCAATGACTGCAAGAATTCGAACATAAGCGCGACATCTGCGATACTGACTCTGATCGGGTGCACGACTACACGGTGTAATTTACACCGGGTTTCCGATTGGGACGAAAGACAAACCGTTGTCTGTTGAACGAAGCAGACATTTTGAGACTAACAAACTGTCTTAAGTTGAAAATCGGGCACGGCAGTATTTTGGTTACGCAACAGTGCTTTTTGGTTCATTTTGTTGAAAATGTCACGGCATAGCATGCCACTGTACTGGGCTTGGTATTTGTAGCTACACAATGTATTACACATGCCTTTATGACAGCGCGCATCATGTATTATCATAAATTAGCGTATCTTAGTCAACGTTAATGGTGCCCTGACAAGTTTACCGCGCAAGTTGCAGCTGCGTTACGTTGTTCATGAAGGTAAATTGTGCTTACTGTGTAGCGAACTCTAAGCCGGTTGCCGGCGAATCGTATATTTTGTGTGCCACCTGCGGTTGTTCACCAGTAGCTCGCACCTGTGGAAGGTTCGTCACAACGCACGCACAACACCGTATAGTCCCTGTACAAGGTGCCGGACCTAGTTCCCTATTTTATTTACCACTCAATCAACTCTGTTGCTCTGCACCACAGAGACTTCTCCCCCTCACACTCTCTCTCCGACTTTTGCAGCAACTCGCACTCCCTGGTCGCTTCCGCGTCCTGCAACTCACCACTCAACGCCGCCTGTTGCAACAAGTACGTGCACTTCACCCACGCACTGTCACTCAGCGCTTTTAGCCAAGCCGCCGCACGTCTGTGACCTGTCGCCCGACTCCACACACTACACTCTCTTTCTCCTGGCTGCACTCCAGCCACTACACTCTGCTTGTACTCGTTAGCGGCTGTACTTCGACGCCACTCCCAACTGCTTGCACACGTCCACGCAACCCACGTGCACTCCAACCACGCGACTTGCCACTCACTACTGCACACGGAGTCCAAATCACCGACTTGTGCTCGGCTGCGCCAAATGCGAGCTGCCTGCGGTCTTGGGCCACGCCCACCGCTCACTCCGCCTCACAGCGACCGCTCGCGCAACTGGTATCTGCCACCAGTGGGTTCGCGCCCAGATACAGCGCCTCTTCGTCCGTGGATCTTTGATCGTGCAGTCCCCACTCGCTCTGTTCTTCGGACACCAAGCTCGCACTGTTCTCACTCTGGGGCGCCAGGGCGCTACTGACTGCCGCCCTCTTCGCACCCTTGTACTTCAAGTTCAATACCCTATCACACGACTTCTTCACCCACAGAGTCTTTTACGACTCTGTCTCAGGCGAAAAGCTCCTCGTACTGTGGCATTGAGACCCATCGTCGTTGGTTATCGTCGCCGTTAACTGGCCGCAGCTCGAACTCGACAATGTACTGCCCTGCCTTATTTCTTCTGCGCCTTCGTCGAAGTTCCACCAACACTTCACTCGATCGCTGCCACTTATCTTCATCTTCCACTGCGCCTCGAGATCGTCTTTTGGTCTTTCTCGACGACCGCGATTGACCAGCTGCACTCGCTGCTCGTACAGCTTTCGCTGGCGGTGAAACATCTGATCCTTGCTCGTCCTCATCCTCGTAGACTAGCTGCGCCTCGATGTCGGCCGCAACTTTCTTCAACACTTCGGTAGGGTGGTGATATCTCATCAAAAATGAGACGTGCGCAATGTATCTTTTGTTCTCTGCGTCCGTGTCTTCTCTCTCAAGCAGAAAGTTGTCGTAACCGGCGGTCTCAACGACACGCATCGGGCCGATCCATTGGTGTACCAATTTAGACGTTTTTGCCCCCCTGGGAGGCCGGTACATCCATACTCGGTCGCCTAGCTTCTCGACCGTTACTTGCCTCACCTTCTTATCGTAGTATCGCGCTTGCCGCTGTTGTTCTCGGGCTCGACCTCGTTCAGCATCTCTACGACTGCATTCCATCGCTGCTAATAGCTTACGGTGATAGTCCGTGAGTTCCCCATCCTCACGTACGCTGGCCTTGCGTAACAAGTCATTCGGACTCCTTAACTTTCTACCCATCATTAATTCAGGCGACAGTTTCACGGTGGTGTGCTGCGACGAGTTGTACGCGTACGTTGCGAAATCCACCCACGTGTCCCAATCGCTCTGCTCCTCGTTGTTAATGTACGGGGCCACCGTATCTTCCATGTGCGATGAAATCTCTCCACTAACCCAATGGTCTGAGGTCTGTAGGGTACCGGATTGATCTGTTGTGCTTGCAAAAGCACCACTATTTGCTTAATCACCAGTCCAGTAAGTTCAGGAGATCCATCCGTCAACAGCTCGCGAAACGGACCGTACTTCAGGACCACATACTGCAACAGGAACTTCGCGACGTTCTCCGTCGTGTGCTGCTTCACGGTGACTGCAACCGCATTCATCGTAACGCACTCCACTGCCGCAATAACATAGCGCTGCCCTCCATTGGTCGTGGGCAGAGGCCTGGCTACATCCAAAGCCCATATGTCGCCGACGTCTCCTCCATGAATGCTTCTCAAGGGAGGAATCACTTCCCTTGGTCTTGCCTTCTTGCCCCCACAATCCTGACATCCCCTAACCCATTGCTTGACCTTTCGCATGAGATCCGGCCAGCAGTATACCTCTGATATCCCCGCGGACGTGTGTGCAGTTCTCAAGTGTCCGTCCACACGGAGTCGTGGCACTCCTTGAACACGATAGACCATAACTCGGGTGGTAATACAACACGCTTGCACTTCATCGTGTCGATCACGACCAGCCCAAAGCTCGTGCCTATCTTCATGCCTCGGTGCTCGCCAAGCTTCACCAACTTTTGCACCAACCTACTCTTCTGCTGGGCTGCTGCGATCTTCGTATCCGTCAGCTGTAACTTCGGCACACTCGTCTTCCATCGCAGTCTTCGTGTTTCCACTCCCGTCACACCAGCACTCGTAGGTACACTCAGTGCTGGCGTGTTCGTTCGCCCAGCGTCGTCATCCAATATTGCGCCCTTGGACTGCTGTCCATCTCGTACACGTGTGTCTCTCGGCGAGCTCCCGTAAGTGCCGTTCGCTTTACTGGCATCATACTGGTCTTTGGGTCTTGCGTCCCCGCATCATCCGTCACTTCGCCCGTCTTGACTGTCGTACCCGTCTCCTTCGGCTTCTCCATATCCGGCCTCATGTCTGTCTGCATGGTTGTCGCACCCGACGCGTCACCACTTGATACAGCATTATTACAGTCCTTGCTACCGTTAGTCGTCCCAGCACCACGTCCCTCTGCCACATCCGCAGTGTCCGTACCCCTCATGTCCGGTGCCTTAGTCGAGTTCTTCGGCTCCTCCACGTCCGAAACATCTTCACCAGCTGCCCGACGCCTCGCCGTTTCCGCACGTCGCGTAGCACCGCGTGTCACTCGTGACCGCCACCTCACCCTTCGCTTCACCTGTTGTCGTACGGTTCGTCGTACTTTCTTCAACACTCGTTACTCCCGACACTCCCATCGCTTCATCATGGTACGTAATGGTGCCTCGTCGTCGCCCTCCAACAGCGTGTCCACACCCGTCTCTTCCGACACGTCGACCACCTCGTCAGAACTTGGCACGCCTGTCGCACCTTCGCTGTTGGCACCGCCTGCACCACCTCGATCCTGGCCTCCGTGGCCTTGTGACGAATACTCCATCCCTGTCGACCCAGGCACGACGTCCGCCACCGCCGTAGATTCCACAGGTCCAGCCTCATCGTTCGTCGTTGCTGTCGTACGGCCCACTGCACTTGTCGTAGATGGTGTAGTTGCCCGTCGCCGTTCCTTCCGCTTTCTTGCTGTCGCCGCCAGCGCTTGTACTGCTACCGGCGCCCTAGATAATGAATCTGCCACTACGTTCGTGTTTCCGGGCCGATATTGGACCTCAAAATCGAATCCCTGCAAAGTTAAAGCCCATCGATGCAATTTCCCGGTAAGATTGGGACTGGTCATCAGCCATTTCATTGCTGAATGATCCGTAATAATCGTAAATCTCCTCCCGTAGAGATATGGGCGGAATAGCTTAATTGTCCAAATTGCCGCCAGACACTCCAGTTCAGTTATGCCGTACTTGCTCTACGCCTCACTATTCACCTTACTCGCATACGCAATGGGCTGCCAGCCGTTGCCCTGATCCTGCATCAGTCAAGCGCCCAGACCAATTTGACTCGCATCTGTTACGACTCTGAATGGCAGACACAAGTCAGAGTAGAGAAGTAAAGGTTTAGTTGTAAGGACGTCTCGAATGCCGCCACTTGCGCCCATCCCCACTCCCACGTCGCGTTCTTCCTCAGTAACTTCGTTATGGGTGCCATGATAGTCCCAAATCCTTGTACGAACCGCCTGTAGTACCCTGCCAGATGTACGAAGCGTTTTGCTTCAATCGCATCTTTTGGTCGTGGAAATTCATGTACAGCCGTCATCAATCGTTGTAGTGGCCGTACTCCATCGTAACTCAACTCGTGCCCTAAGTACTCCATGGACGTTGCAGCAAACACACACTTCTTTAATTTAAACGTAAGGCCGGCTGCCGCTAGTCGCTCCAATACGCAGGCTTACGCCAATATATGTTGTTCGATACCACCGCGTGTGAGCACTACAATGTCATCTAAGTAGACTAAACAAGTAGTCCACGTAAGTTCTCTAAGCACCCCATTCATCATGCGTTGAAAGGTGGATGGCGCATTCGTTAAGCCGAAGGGCATCCTCACAAATGTGTACAGGCCTTTCTTGGTAGTGAAAGCGGTCTTGTCGCGATCCTCCGGAGCTACCAGTATCTGCCAGTATCCAGCTCTTAAATGCAAGGTAGTGAACAACAAAGCTCCACCCAACGCCTCCAACGTCTCGTCTATTCTTGGAAGAGAGTACACATCCTTTTTAGTGACCTTGTTCAATGCTCTGTAGTCCACGCAGAATCTCGCTTCACCATCCTTCTGTCGTACGAGAACGACCGAGAATCTCCAGGCCCCGTTGCCTTCTTCGATGACTCCTGCTCCCAACATCTTGTCCACGTTCTCCTCGACGATCTTATCTTCCATCTGTGCCTGTCGTCGCCTCTTTAACATGATAGGTGCCGAGTCTACGGTATCAGTATGGTGATACATGTCCAGTACTGTCGCGGGTGGACACTCTCCCGTGTTACTAGTCAGCTTTCTATAAACACGTAGTAACTTAATTATTAAGGCTTTAGCCTTGAGCTCCTCAGTTCCAACATGCACTTCACTCTCATCGCCCAGTGGCGTCGTACCGTCACCCAATTCATCAACCCACGCACTCAGTCTCGTGGTGTCGAGTTCGCCGTTCATCTCCAGAATCTGCATGTCGTCACTAACAGGTATCCAAACCCCTAATTGCTTCTTGTGCGGTAGCTTGGTAGGCTTCGTGTTCGTGTTGATGGCCGGTACTAATGCCCGTCCGTCACGTACTGGCGTTAATGTGGTAGCAAGCATCACTGATCCCAGATGCGTCGTAGGCAAGAAAATGCCTTGCTCCCCATCATCTGCCGGTACTGCTACTTCAACCGGAGCCACTGCATTACTCTCCACGTGTCTGTCGCATCATTCTCACGGCAGCGGTCCTGGCACTACCCTTCTCATCGTAGGTCTTGAACGAAATGACGACCGAACGTTCATCGTCTTTTTAGCGCAGTTCGCTGCTCTTGAAGTCCATCACCGCCCCGCGCGCTTGCATGAAATCCACTCCAAGGAGGAACTCGTCTGTACACTCTGATACCACGCATGCGTCAGCTACTACGATCTCGTTCAGGACGCTGCGCATCTTGAACCGCCACATACCAATGACGTCCAAGCGAAACCCACCGATACCCTCCATCGTCCGCCTCCACCAATTCCACCACGTTCACCCCGTCATCCACGTTGCCGTCCGGGTCTACAACTTGCTGTCGATGCACAAAGCTGAACTTCGCAGCACTTCGACCACATGCCGATGCCTCTCCTCCGGATCGCCTCCTCTCGACTAGTTCTTCCACTGCAGCTTCTGCGACTCGTCGTCGTTCTTCCTGCCGTTCTTCGATACGTTGTTGTAGCTGAGCTTCCACGTCACACTCGATGCTGCATCGCCGTTCGAGTCCCATCTTTACTCGTTCTCGTTCTCGGCGCCGCACTAACCTGGCTCGCGCCACGTTCTCGGCACTCACTACTGTGTCCCCACTTGCAACGTCGTTCTTCGTAGCCACACTGCTTCTTGGTAAGTTTGCAGCGTCGTTATCCATCGACATGACTGCGTCAACATTCACCGCCATCATTGCTCCACAGTACAACAGTGATAATCCCACGCCTTCTTCAGTTCGATGCTCGCTTTCATCTGACTTGGCTTCGCACCGATCGTACTTGCCGTCGCACGTCGTGGTCGCACCGCTCCCCTCGTACACGTAACGCGTCGACCTCATCACAGGGCGCACCGTAGCCACATAGATGGTTGCCTTGACCTTGTCTCGTACTTAGGCATTCTCACGCATCCGCTCCAGCATACCGTCTACCGTCTACATTCTCTTCTGTCGCTCGTGCTACAGACGCCGCAATTGTCGTCTTGCTCGTGAATGGGGATCCTCTCCGAGTACCGGACGTCGTAGTCCCCTCACCACGCTCGTTCTTAGTTTTCCTCCGACACTTTCTTCGACGCCACTTCAAGTACTCGTCGTTGCGTGCTTTGGCTTCTGGATCCGTGCACTCGCGAGCCATGTGACCAATCTTTCCACAGGCATAACATTTCCGCTTCGGACACGTGGGCGCTCAGTAACCAGGTTGCCCACATCGATAACAACCACCCTCTGGCTTGTCTTCAGTTGCGTCCTTGCTCGTTGTGTTCTGAAACCTTGATCCTGTAGCCTGCTTCATAGTTGCCTTGATCTTCTTGAACTTGGGCTTGGCCGCCAAATCGCCTTCTCTTGAGTCGTCTTTGTCTCTATGTCGCTTTACCTTCGTGGCCGAGCTCTTATGCTCAAGCTTCTCCGTCGTCGGAGCAGCTGCTGTCTTCTTCGCGTTCCCTTGTGGTTCGTACCAGTAACGTCCGTTCCCCACATGCCCAGGTGGCGGATCTTAAGTGTTTGAGTAGGTGTTATAAACTCCCAGCGGGTTCTTAAACAATGCCACCTGCTCCACTTCCAGCCGCCTTGTTGATTCTTCCACACCACCCATCAGCTCCGCTGGTAAACCCGAACCACTAACACCAGGCACGACGTTCGTAGCTCCTGTAGTGCCGTACATAGGAATAATGAAACGACTCAGTGCCGTAGCCCACGGCTGACAGATGTTACTCATGCCCAACGCTACGTTATCCGTGGGGTCATCAATCTCGATAGCCTTGTCTACAGCTTCCTCTAAAGTCCTGGGTACTGGATCCTGTCTTACTAGCTTCTTCGTCGTTCTATCGAGACATCTACAGAACTGGGCCAACAACACGCGCTCGCTGACTTTATACCTACCCACGACGTCTCGTAAACCAACTGCAAATTCTGCGTGAGTCTCACCTGGCATCATCCTGCGCATGCTGACCCTCCACTCTGAAGCTAACTTGTCGTGCTTCTCCCCGTATCTACGCAGTAACGCCTTCTCCAAATTCGTCCTCGTTCTCTCCGTTCGGACAGCCTACGGTCCATGTCGACCCACCACTTGGCAGCATTTTCCACCAGTTTATTCCCCAATATGAAGTAGAGAGACTTATCGGACCACCGCTCTCTTAAGGCTTCTGCAGCTCCTTTCAAGGCGAGATCCACTCTGTCTGTCCATGTCGATACCGAGACTTTAGGCGAAGGAGTAAAAGTCGGTAGCTTGACGTTCCTCCGTCGTGACCGCCGCTCGCGTCGTGGACTGCGTCGTCTATGCCGGTGCTCACGCTCTCCTCCTCGGCCACGCCTACCGTCCCGTCGTTCTCGTCGGCCACGCTGATCCCGTCGCCCCTGCTGCCTCCTCTCTTGGTCAGACTCACGCACACTACTGCTGCAACTCCCTCCATTACCACGGCGTCCACCATTCCCACACGATGAGTCATCCGAGCTGCTACTCTCATCGGAAGGAGAAGGACTGGCGTGTCGCCTCTCACGAGCTCTACCGTGTTGACCATTTCGACCGTTTCCCCGATCGTCATGGCTTCTACGGTCTCGAGGACCTTTCCGATCTCTGCGGTGGTGCTCACGTCCGTGGCCATCGTTGTCGTTATGATAAGGCGGCGTTGCAGGCGCATCGTCCGGCTGCTCAGCCTCCACAACTTGCTGTGCTGCTTCGTCCCCTACGGCTCGATCCACGTCGCCCACGGGTCGCAAGTTCTCCACCATCTTTAAGAGCCGCAGTAACCATCGTCGTCGCACTCCGATTTCTTGTTGAATGCGCTGATCTTGGTACCGCACGCCCCTGTATGACCCACTCTGAGCCGGTTGCCGGCGAATCGTATATTTTGTGTGCCACCTGCGGTTGTTCACCAGTAGCTCGCACCTGTGGAAGGTTCGTCACAACGCACGCACAACACCGTATAGTCCCTGTACAAGGTGCCGGACCTAGTTCCCTATTTTATTTACCACTCAATCAACTCTGTTGCTCTGCACCACAGAGACTTCTCCCCCTCACACTCTCTCTCCGACTTTTGCAGCAACTCGCACTCCCTGGTCGCTTCCGCGTCCTGCAACTCACCACTCAACGCCGCCTGTTGCAACAAGTACGTGCACTTCACCCACGCACTGTCACTCAGCGCTTTTAGCCAAGCCGCCGCACGTCTGTGACCTGTCGCCCGACTCCACACACTACACTCTCTTTCTCCTGGCTGCACTCCAGCCACTACACTCTGCTTGTACTCGTTAGCGGCTGTACTTCGACGCCACTCCCAACTGCTTGCACACGTCCACGCAACCCACGTGCACTCCAACCACGCGACTTGCCACTCACTACTGCACACGGAGTCCAAATCACCGACTTGTGCTCGGCTGCGCCAAATGCGAGCTGCCTGCGGTCTTGGGCCACGCCCACCGCTCACTCCGCCTCACAGCGACCGCTCGCGCAACTGGTATCTGCCACCAGTGGGTTCGCGCCCAGATACAGCGCCTCTTCGTCCGTGGATCTTTGATCGTGCAGTCCCCACTCGCTCTGTTCTTCGGACACCAAGCTCGCACTGTTCTCACTCTGGGGCAATAGTGCGCTACTGACTACCACCCTCTTCGCACCCTTGCACTTCAAGTTCAATGTCCTTCCACAACTGTAGCTAAACGTAGTTTCCGAGCCATGCTCTGTTTAAAGCGTGAATTTAAGTCGTAAGTTAGACCAACGGCAGCTCTATACTTGGTTCTAAACCCACATTTGGCACTGAATTAAGAATCGCGTGTACCAACGGTAATCCTATATTGCTCCTAAAACTTAGAATCATCTGCGTGGCGGAGGATGACAAACAACCGCTGGTTTTGGTCATACTCTGTAGACAGTGGCGCCAGGTGGCACTGGAGACTGAGGGCTCGACTCGCCGGGCCATCCTAGCGGACAAGAACAGGTGGGATCGCGTGTCCGAACTCGCGACGCCTGCTTGCTCCCGCACACAACCTAACACCACATCCGATATGGAATGGGCAGTCCTTCACGTGGTCCCGTTCGTGCTGCGCCACTGGAGGTCGTCGGCAATGGGCCACCTGCCCTACAGCTCCATGGCGCTGTGGCACGAGAAGATTGGACTACTAGCGGAGTTCTGCTCCGGCGTTGTTGAAGGGCGGTGGGGCCGAAGCGCAGATCGCAACGGGGATTGGCAGGGAGGACCGACAGGCGGCACCGCAGGTGCGGCATGCGCTCCCTCGGCGCAAATAATGGCACCTCGTGCCAACCCCCTACGGACGGAAACTCTTTGCACCGTTAGAAGGGAGAGCCTCACCAGAGACAACGCAAGGGGTTCTCGACAGCGCGGCTGTGCTCTGAAGATTCAACGGCTCCATTCCGGGCGCCGCACAGACCTCGGCAGCGAACTCTCGGGGAATTTTTTTCACCCCTATCTGCCACCGAGAAGAACAAACAACTGCGCCGGCTTTTCTAACCAGACAGGGGCAAGACATTGAAGGCTCGCCGTAGCACGGAAGCTGCTCTCATGGACAGCGGCCCCATAAGGCGGAGGTGGCGAGCGGTGGCTCATGAGGACGTCACTATGGACGTGGTCTCCCAGAATGTTAATGGGTTTGGAGCGACACCTGCCGACAGAGACGCATGGCTCCGGAGTTTTCGAACGCGGGGCGGCGACGGCCGGACGCTTCTCTACATGGTCCAAGAAACGCATGTGGAACCTGCGGAAATACCTCGTCTCCAGCCACATCACGCAGCCGGGGGGGGGGGGGTCGAACGGGCGTCGGCTGCGCGCCGCACTCTTCCGGGAGTTATCGGATGGTAAGAAAGGGGGTGTCGGCATCTTGGTCAATCCTTACGGTGATGCCAAGGATGTCACACCAATTTTTCAGGCTCATTGGAGTCCACACTTCATCGCTGTTCATGGTGTCATTCAAGGGCAGGGAGTCATCTTCATGAACGTCTACGCCCCTCATCGGGCTGGACCCAGGGAGTCATTCTTCAGGTAATTGCTGGACCTGGGCCTGCCTGAAGATGCCAAGGTGGTCATTGGGGGGGGGGGACTTTAACTGCACGCTCGACGAGGCGGTGGACCGAAGCTACCACGGTGCGGCAACATCGCATGATTCTGGGGCACTTCGGGATTTACTCGCCTGCTGGGGTCGCGTGGATCCAGTGGCCGAGAGCAGGCCGGCGCAATGGGATCAGGGCGAGCTGGTCGACCACCACGCGACCACGCACACTTACTTTTACATGGTACAGGGGCATGGCGAAGCGTCCTCGAGACTGGACAGATTGTAAGTAACGGGGGGCATGTATCCCTGGGTCGCCGGTTTGGAGGTGGTATCGCCTGGAGTGGTCTGACCATAGAGGGGTCAAGCTACGTCTTCAAGTTGATGGTGACCGACTCAGGACCAAGAAGCCAGCCAGAGTTCATCCGGCTCCCGCCTATACCGAGGAGCAGGTGACGACGCTCACCAGGCAGATGATCGCGGACTTCCATGATCGCATCTCCAAGCCAGACGTGACAACTGAGGAATCGGCGGCGTGGTGGGAGGAGTTCAAAACTAATCTAGTGGACCGAACGCTCAAGGAGCTTACCTATCGACGACGGCGCATGCGCACCGGCCTCAAACAGAGACTACGGCGACTCCGCCGCCAACAGGAGCGACTGCGACAAGCTCAGGGTGGGAAGAGGGCCACTGTGGCCTCCATCACGGACGGGTTGAATGCGCTGTCGCTGGATGACGTGAGCGGACTGACCCCAGCTGATAGACTACGCCGAGCCATATCGGGGTGTCAGAGGGCGAGGGCAGCGGCACATCGGAGAAGGGTGTTCGAGGCCTCCACATATTGGAAAGGGAAGACAGTGAAGGAGAAGTTCCAGCGAGTGTCCACCAAGTTTGCCGACAACACCCATTAGGCGACTGACTCCAGTGGCGGGCGCTCCAACCCGAGATCCGGGCCACAAAGCGGATATACTGGCGGATGCGTGGAGCCCTATACTGCAACAGTCGGTACGCGACCCTGGCACTCAGGAAGAGCTAGCCTCCTGGGTCGAGGAGGTGACCCAACCAACGCCGGAGCAAGCGGCGGTAGCGTCCCCCATCCTCAGCGCAGAAGTACAAGCGGCTTTTGCTGCTTGCAAGGCAGGGAAAGCTACGGGACCGGACCTACTTGGCAATGATTGGTTTCGGGCCTACGTGGACCTACTCGTACCGGTATTTAAAGTACTCCTAAAGCAGTTGTACGAAGCTGGTTGCTTTCCACGGTCATTTCTTGAGGCACATATTTTTTGCCTGAAGAAAGGAGGTGACCAATGCAACCCCCTCAGCGATCGACCTCTTGCGCTGCTCAACACCGACTACAAGATCTTTTCACGCATCCTGGCCGCGAAAACGCGGTGTACGTTGGACGATCGCGACCACCCTAACCAACACGGATTCATTCCGGGGAGGACAATCCACGAGACGCTGCACATATTTGAGGCTGCACACGAGGAATTGCGGAAAGGGGGGAGCAGACGGAGGCCGTGGTCCTAGTCCTCGACTTCATATGACGGCATACGACTACGGACGCTGCAGCGTCATGGATATCCGGAGCGCTTAGTACGCACGGTACGGTCGCTGCACGACGGAACGACGGCGAGATTTCAAGCAAATGGCTTCACATCGAGGAGAGTCTCGATAACAAGCGGTATCCGACAGGGGTGCCCCCTTGCCCCATTGCTGTTCATTCTAGCCCTTGACGCATTCTACCAAAAGATTGACAAGCACCCAGAGCTGCGTGGTGTATGTTTGCGGTCGGCTGGTGGTGAAGACGAAGTCAGGGTCGCCGGGTATGCGGACGACACGGCGATCTACCTCGCATCGGTTGCGTATGTCAATCTGATCCTCCGGATCTCCACGGAGTTTGTCAACGCGTCTGGCGTCATGATCAATCACGGGAAGACTATGGTGGTGGCGCTCAGCCCGGAAGGAGGGTCCGCTCACAGGATCCTGCCGTCTCATCTACGATTCCAGCCCGCTGATCACGAGGGCCGATACCTCGGTATACATGTCGGAAGTACAGTAGACCCGGAATGGACGTGGCGAGTGGCGGGCGCACAGCTCACGGCCAGATTATCGCTGGCGAACAGGAAACTGCTGACGGTGGATGCACGGAGCGTGATTGCGGCTGCGATGGTCATCCCGAAGCTCACATACATTGGCCATCACGCATGGCCCTCGCTAGGCACGGTAAATCAGCTCACAAGGAGAATCAGGAACTTTGTCGGGAACGGGAGTTTCTCGTTGGACCTCCCGGCCTCCAAGGCCTGGCTCGACGCTGATCTTGCGACGCTTCCCCGGACCAGAGGGGGGGGGGGGGCGGTACCAGACCTGAGTTCGGAGCTGATGGCAATGGCGGCGGCAGCATTGACCAGGTGAGGAGTGGAAGGGTCTTCCACGGACCACATTGTGGGAGACATACTCCTTGCGCACTCTGCCGTTGGTACCCCCTCAGCAACGTGCCTCATCCCAAACGGCTGGCAGGGGACCGAACGTCCAGCACGGTGGAAAAGGTCTATGTGGTCGACGGGAGCTGCGGTGTCAGCGGCAGTTGGGGGAGCGCCCCGAGGGAAGGAGACGTGGAACTAGGTGAGCGCACTACATATTCTAGCCACGCACTTTGAACGGGTGCTCTTTACATGGTCGTCTACGGATCATCAGTTTGAACGGGACGGGCGGCGGCTGCGGTCAACGACGTGGTGGCCGGTTACCCGCCAGCAGCAAGAGGAGATGGGACAGCAATGTCTCGAGTGGCTGCCATACGATTCTATGGTGTAGCTACGTCTATACCATGGTGGCCACGGCAGGGAGGTCAAGAGAGCAGATATCGCGATCTTAACAGCCCATGGTCACCACCTTCGCGACATCGTGCGCTGGAGGGTCGACAGAACTGGGGTGTTGCGGTGCACATTGGTACTACCTCGTCGGCTGAGTATGCAACGGCTGCGTGTCGCATTTGAATGCTACCTTATCCTGCTAGTGACGAATTATCCACGGCTACTCGGCGACGAGTATGTGGTAATGAAGCCAGGTTGACGGCGACGCCCCAGGATCACCCGGCGATTGTGACACTGGATTTTGACCGCCCACCTGGCGCGGAACTGGTGATGGAGGGTCGCGACCCAGCCTAGAGAGGCCGGGTCTTCCGCCTCCGCCAGCTCGCAAAGGCTCTTGACAGCGTGATGCGGCCAGATATTCGGGTCAAGCGCGTTCACCCACACCCACGCGTTTGCCGGTTAGTGGCGCTTTGGCAGGACCGAAGACACTGGGGCAGGTCGAGGCAGCAACTAAAGGCAGCGCTGAGGCACTTGGTGGCGAAGAAAGGGAAAGCCAGTTTGCGTCGCCGCACCGCTCGGTCGTCAAGCCAGTCCAGCGGCTGCGGACAGCCTCGGAAAGCTAGAATGAAGGAGACTGAGGGCGTAGGGCCTTGGGTGGAGCAAGCACTCTATCGGCTCAAGACCCACGCTTTCTCGCTCTATGATCCTACGCAGGAAGTGCCGGGCTGCCCTCACGCGGTCTGCTCTGGGGTTGCAAAGGTGACTCTACATCACGTGTTCTGAACCTGCCCCGCAGCTGAGAGGCTCCGTGAAATAATGATTAAGCCGTGGCAGAAGGCCGGCCTGCGCGGAGAAAACCACCTTCGCGGTTTCTATGAGCTGTCTTTGTCCGCGGTGCCGACTGCGGTGGAGCGCGATTTTGAGGTTGGGGAGGCGGTGCGTACTGAGGTTCTCGCCACGCTCCTAACAGAACTGTCGAGCAGCTGCTGGAGGGTCGGTACTGCTCTGTACTTTCATGGAGTATGGCGCTGGAGAGTCGCCCACTTCGACTCGCACAACAACATCACGGCGGAGTACCATGAAGCGGCCTTGGAGGCGCGGCTGCGGCAAGGATATGCTACCGTGGTATCACACCTGAGTCGGAGACATGCTGGCCAGGTACAAGAGCGAGTAGCACGGGTCGTGACAGCTGTGCTCAGTCCTAGATGGACTCAGCAGACGGAATACGGTACAGCTCAAACCCACAGGTACCTGCTTTTTTTCGATGGCGGCTCGCGTGGGAATCTAGGGCCCGGTGGATGCGGAGCGGCGGTCGTACGGCTCGGTCCTTACGTAGGGTCCGCCACGATATGCGGGGTAGCCAGCATGTCGATGGCATCGGCTCGAACTACGAACAACGTTGCGGAAAACAATGGATTGTTACACGGACTGAAGGCCTGTCAGACCTCGGGGTGGACACCGCTGCACGTCGTGGGTGACAGCAGCCTCATAATTTGGCAGCAGCGACAGCGTTGCCCGCCCAGGGCTAAGCACCTAGCAGGCCTGTTTGGGCAGTGCCGGCGACTTGCTGATCTACTATAAGTAGTCTCCCGGAGCCACCATTATCGGGAGTACAACAAGATGGCGGATCTTGTTGCGATTCGGGCCATGGACTCCCGCATTAGCATTCAGGTCCAGATTGGGGCGGAGAATAGGACCGATCGCCGATTGCATGCGGTGCAACTGTAGCACGCTCTCCAACACGCGCATAGCCTTCGTTGCATGACAGGTACATGTTGAAATTCGTCTCATCCAGAAACACAATCATGTTACCGGAAGACGCATGTTTCTCCAGTTGTCGACAAACTCCTTACGCTTGTTCTTGATGTCTGCGTTATTCATCGTTATCTTTGTCCTTGCAGAAAACGATGTCGGACGTTGGATTTAGCGAGCACAAGCTGAGGACTCCTCGGGGTCCGGGGCCTTCACACTTTAACCCATACGAGGGCCCATCAGCTCCCAGGTAAGGGGGAGGGGTCAGGACGGGCGGTGCAGAGACGGACGTCGCCAAGGTCATAGAAAGTCGTTAGCGCTACAATAACCGTTAAATGATAGCCATGTTCCAAAAAAAAGTGCTAAGTTCTCCCACTTCTCATCAGCTTCATCAGCTTCTAGTAGATTTTGTAGATTTCTAGCGGCCTGAATTCATCGCCCGAAGATACTTCATCCCGGGCATATAGCCGCCAGTGTAGGATTACCGCTACGGTTTTCAGCTGATCGTGCTTTCTAAATACCAA
Organism: Phytophthora tentaculata; assembly: GCA_033557915.1. Lineage (NCBI taxonomy): Eukaryota > Oomycota > Peronosporomycetes > Peronosporales > Peronosporaceae > Phytophthora > Phytophthora tentaculata. The sequence goes on from JAUCEA010000006.1 coordinate 1,067,075, forward strand.
TTGCTAGCCCAAGGGGCCCCAAATACAGTATATTTTACCGTTGGCGTTGCTCTTACGACGTAGAATTTGTTTTCGTCATAACTTACGACGTTGGCAACAGGAGGGTTAAGCAGCGTACAGCGGTCCCACGAGTACCCACAAAAATTGCTCTATCTCGAAGCTACAGGTAACGTGTTGCTTGTGAACGACTCTACTCGGGACGAGGTACAGCACAAGTCTAATGAAATAAAGGCACACGCAGTAGTATAACATCTTGGAGTTACTACCGAGGAGACGTGGAGGTGGAGAAGTTCTTACGTTTACGAAGCAACCAGGAGCGAATGTCAGCGAGACGCTGTCGAACTCGTCGACAAAGTGGCTTTTTTATCGCTCTACGCGGTTCCAGGCATGCGATAAACGCTTCAGAAGACTCGCGTTGAATGTAGGCGACGTGTGCCAGATCTGCCGTTGGTCCTTAAAAACTGCACCGTTGTCAACGACACGAGGACAGGTCAGCGCAGGGATGAATAAATAGATGCCACAGTTATTGCAATATAATAGCACCAATTTTTTATTGGATGTCTTTCTGGATGGAAGACCGATTATTTATTCTCGCTCCCGTATGGCATCAATAATCTATTGTGGGTGTCATACATTCTTTAGTACTTGTTTCCTCGCGGTGTACCACTATATCTGTTCCAATAATATTTTTTCTGAGCTGAGAAAGCTCAATACTTAAGTAATCTATATTGTTTTAGAATGTTCTCAACCCAATTATTTATTTTCTGCTTTGATTAGCAATACATAACAATGCAATATTCGGCATCCCTGAGTGTGCGGTGCGCGTTTGTGTGTGTTGCCTTCTCGAAGCGAAAGAGAAATACGTTTGGGAGATGGCGCTGGATGGCGTCAGTGAGACTCGATCAGAGGCTTCGTCCAGTATGGCCTCCGGTGAAAGGAGATGCACGTTCTCAGGAGTTGAATAACCGGGTGGTTTCCAATGCAGTCTCTTTTTTCATTTACATGTACATCACTAAAGTACTGAAGGAGTTGTTCATAGTTGTAACTGATACTAATATACCTCACTGTGAACAGGAAAAGAGGCGAGATCGCTTGTGAGAAGTACAACACCGGTTATACTGTGGTATGTCATGATAAGTGACGAATTTGCTAGCCAGCAATGACTTCGCCCTCTATTTCTCACATTACCTATTTCAAGCATTGATCGCTCTAAACGTTGTATGTGAGCCGCTACAGTCCGATGTTCTAGTCTGCTCGCGCGAGGACGTTCAGTATCTTGGTGTGTTCCGCCTGCGAAATATGACCATCTCGTAGTGCTTTGTCAAGCCGATTTTTGCGGTCAATCTTATCCATGTTCACTAAAGTGGAGGCAACGTCTTCCTCGTCCAGCTTCTTGAAAATTTCTTTTAAGCTCTTCGTCTTAACAAGTTTAGTTCGCTCTTCACCCTCATATCCTTGGTCTGTAACGCGGAGGAACCTATTTCGGGAGTTACTGGTCGTCATAGCATCAGTCGACAATAGCTGCGACTCATCGGCATTCGTGAACGCTGAGGCGACGCTGCAGCGAGCTAAGACCGCGGCCACAAGCGCAACGTAGAATATACTGCGCATAATTCAAGTGCGGGGCTCTGCTAGAAGGAGGAGTCTTGTGGTCTTGAAGGCGAAACGTGTTGTGATCGCCAATTATCTTCGGCCACCCAGGTCTGCTGGCCAACCGTAATTCACACAGATAATGTAGGAGATTCTACGGAGCACCGGTTCGGGAGCGCCGGTGCAGAAAAAAACCTCAATTTATTATTCAATTTGATTCATTGGGCGAGCTACCGGTATTGTGAATCTTTCCTTATTAGTTGACGGTAGTGAGCGGGTGTGAGGAGCGTAGCCGAAGCAAATCCGAGAGGGGAGCCCACGAAGCAGGTGGAACAGCGGTAGCCTCTGGGTGGCGATCCGCGACCATACTTAACTCAGCATAATTAAGACACGAGGTAAAATCTCGCGCAGAAAATAATATAGCGACGCGCCCTGAGACTTTAGCTTTCTTTCAAGGGCTCACACGTCCCTAGTGCTAAAGAACCGACGAAGTTGGTATGCGCGGTGTTTAAGATTGAGAGCGTGCCGAAGTGATGTTCCTTTTGCCCAGGTTCGAGCTTGGTTTTTAAAACCCGTGATAACCCCTATTTTTAATAGTGTGCTTTCCTTTTGTCACATCTGATTGTAGAGTAAAAGTACTGTAAAGGAAGTATTTCAATGTCACTCTGATGGCGCCTTTCTGTGACCAAGTTTTCTATGATAAACTCACTCTAATTCACCCCTCCTCCCGCCGAGCATGATAGTCACTTTAAAAGTTACAAGTACATGTAGGTACAGTACATGTACTGTAGTCCAATTTTCGCATGTGATTCGGTTTGCGGATAGGACCAATAGCGCCTTTCCACTCACACAGGTGTCACTCTCCCACTCGAGCAGCTATCCATAGTACCGTAAACAACGGTTTACGGTATTATGGCATAAAACCACACAAGTGGAAAAAGTTCCATTGCTATATCCCGTATGGTAACTTGATTTTTTTTGAAAAAACTGTGATCATAAATTATCATGATAAATTATCGTCGCATTGTTTCAAATCCCCATGTTTGCATCATTGAGTAGTAGGCTGAGACAGCCTTTTCGGTTCCGCCAGCAACACTAGAATTTGCTAAATATGCTACTAATTGCACCAGTTGAAAAAAAAACATTTGTTACATATTTTCACTGAAAGAAAAATTTGTGGTGCTTCTTAGTGTAATGCTGTTTTTGTTGTCAATAACAGGGCTATGCAGCGCTTAGTCGACATGCCAGCACAGCACAACTTACCGATGGTCGGGCTGGAATTCGAAGCTGTATGATCAAAACCAAAGAAATTCAGTACTTTCAGGATAAGCCAAGACTTTCTTAAGCATCTCCTGCGCCTGCTTCGCAGCCGCAGCATCTGCGTAGCCTTCGAGAAGCATTCATGTTAGTAGCCCACACAGAGCTGTATGGTGTTGCGCACAGAACAATACTGTGGAAAACTAAATGTTGATTCAGTTAGCTGTCAACATGATCTTATTAGTTCTTCAAAGGCTTACGTTGTGTTGTCGGCCACCACCATCACAAACCCAGGTTCGTGCAGGTCAACGTCAAACGCCGTGCCGGGGTACCATGGCATGTTCAACTTCTGTCTTTTCTCTCTTTTAAGTTCACCTTCATCTGATTCGCGATTTTGAACAAAATGTAGCTTTACTTAAGCTTCACCTGATTCGGTTTCAAATAACAAAGTCGTGCTACGCACGAAGAAGCTCTGAAATTTCGAGCATGACATGTAAACTGTAGCTTGCGCTCATGTACATGTAGTGTGATTTGCTGATGAGCTGAATACAGTACGAGCATTTACAGCGATGTGCTGTGCTTGATATCCGGACAGCGTAACTTTACTTTTTGCAGAGTATTATTGCAAATTAGGGCACAGAAGGGCATCGCACGCTTCGTAAATAACCTCCTGCTTTTGTTAGAGTTGTTTGCATACAACTCGTCCTAACAATATCCTCGAGGTTGTTTTGGTTAACTGCAGGTCTTCGATGGACTCGACCAATATTTCAATATATAATATTATACTGGGATAGGAAGCACTTTAGTGCTGTAAGGGACAGCCCAACAAGGATTAATTCGGTGGTCCATCGGCGCGACATCGCCCTACTAGTATATCGATGCAAATACCGAACCATCAGTAGCACTTACATGACCCCCAAAAGCCTTAATGCGGTGGGATGGTCGCTACTAGTAAATCGATACAAGTACCGAGCCATCAGTAGCACCTACATGACCCCCAAAAGGCTGAATGCGGTGGGATGGTCGCTACTAGTAAATCGATGCAATCACCTTTTTAGTAGGTTGGCGTGCGTAGTACTAATATATTGGCAGAGAGGATTGATAAAATCATAAAAAGTGTTTTAAATTTTGTTTTTCCACGGATTAATTGAAAATAACAAATTACAAAAAATAACAATCGCTTTTTTCTCCTACTTAGCCGAGCATGATTGACGGTGAAAGATCTGATTGCGTTATGCGGCATGCTCGATGGTTTACTAACAGTGCGGCACATTTATACAGTCATGCATGAAGGAAGGCCAAGTGGTTGGAACACAAAGCATCGTTTCAGTAGAGTAAGTGAGACCCCGGTGCAGCCAGATTGTAGATTGGAAAGCACCAGGGCCAGCATCCAGCAAAGTCCTCCATACTTTCTAGAAGATTAGCCAACGCTGCGTCGATTAGCTGCGGTAGTCCTAAACGACAGTGGAAATGCTCTCGAGTGAGTTGTGAGCACCGAATAATGATGGCAGCACTCGATAAGTCGCAGAAGAGTGGACACATAGTCTGAAGACTCCCTCACTTATAACACTGCAGCGCATATCACAGGTCACTATGGCGCCCTCCAAAGAAGCACAAAGAACTGACACCACAAGACAATGTCTTGAACACATTGCCGAAGGACTGTCGGTGCTGATTCGGTAAGTATCATGCGTAAAGAGGCCCGTGAAAGCGCAGCGTCGCTGCCTCGGACGACGCCCAATCAATCCCTGATTTTGAAATAGCGATACGACCAGCATCATTTAATACTCACCACGGCTCTTAAATTGGAGCGTTGGGCAGGTAGAAGCGCAAGCAGAACCCCGAGCGCAAGGTTTTCATATGCTTGGCATGCTTAATCAAAGCGGCATGTGCGGCGTTGGTGCCAGCCTCAGTAGCCAGCCGAGGTCGTCGCTCCGTTCCTCACGATGGAGCAGCAGGTGCTTACTGGCAATACTTTCATCACGCCCTACGATACAGACATCACAATTCAAGGTATAACTGCCTTGTTCAACTGTAAGTCAGTAAAATGATATGACGTACGAGAGCAATACATGGTATACCGAGACTGAATCATTTTTAAGACATGAGAGATATGATTGCTGTTGTCTACACTCAATATTTGGGTAGAGCGGCAGTCGTGTAGTGAATGAGTCACTCAAAAGTTAATGATACGTAGTATCACCTGGATCTTCTAATGTCTACTTGGGTGCATTGACTTCGGTGAAACTTTGACTAGGCCAAGAAGGTGATCGCCATTTCTCGAATTAGCGGGATTTCTCCTGATTTGTCAATAATTGGCTTTGAGATCTACTGATTTGCACCGAGCAATTTCCACAATACAGTACATATGTACTGTTTTGTCCCAATTTCACAAGAAGATTTGCACCAATCCAGTTAAGTTCACACAATTTACGAATCCAGTACATCTGCTAAGTTCGTTTCTAAGCTTAGCGGACGTAGTGTAGCCGATGGTTGAACGCCGTCCTCCCGGCAGCGCCAACGGTTTAACTGTAGTCAGTCGCAGTCTGCTAGGATGTTACCAGAGCACGGCCAACAATTTTAGTTTATTAAATTCTATATAAGGTCTAATTTTATGAAAGATCTAGTCAAATGTGGTGGGAGGTGAAGAAGTGTTAGTCTGTTATCGACGATAAGTTATTGTGCTGGCAGGATGTTATTGCGTTGCAGGCTGAAACGTTTGTATTTGGGCAACTTTCCCGCAAGGACGACAAAATCTGGCAGGTAGTTGTAACACTTATTTTACTCAACATACTGTAATGTACTTTATGTTAACAGTATGATCCGATAGTTCGTACGGCTACCGTTTTAATAAGGCACTCACTTGAGCAGCTCAAATGGATGATAACTTGTAATGCACCGAAGGATACAGAAAGACTAGGTCTCTGACGACTCTGGTAACTCATTTTGGTCACGTGGGAAATAAACCTTTGTCAGGCATTTGACAGACATTGAAACACACCACGAATATCGATATCGATCACTTGTCTAAAGCGTTCACATTGGCCTTAGTGGCTCTACACTATTACTGCTACCTTATCTTTCCATCTTCCGTCGATTCCTATCGGTTATATTGTTACAGTCCAAATATGTAGCCCTCAACACCATCTCGTGAGGGCCTAGAGCTAGTAGTATTATGAACGAACTGCTTCTAACCCTCGTGGGATGTTTAAATGCCGGCCGAGTGCCTACCTTGACATATTTCCATTTGACCAGGTGACGTGACCAAAGTCATCAGAGAACTAATTTATTGATTACCACAATTCACGAACTTCATAGTTTTACTAGATGGTTTTCAGCCAAACGGCGAGTTATCTTCCCATTTCAGCTCACAGTTTGCAATTTTCTTCTAGCATACCAACGGTACTACAGAAACACTAGCTGTACTGCTAGCATACCTGTTTGCAAACTTCTTGTTTTGAAAAGTGCATCGTAGAGTAGGCAACTACATGCAACTGTCAACTCGCTAAAAAGTATATGCTCAATATACCTTAGTTTTTCTTACTAGAAGAAGAGTTGCCAGCGCAAAAGGTGAGGTGATATCGTTATGCTTCTTGCGCGGATTCTTCGAAGTACAAGCATATCAGTAGCAGTGTAGAAGAGTCTATAGTTAGATGTAGGCTAATGACTGCAATGTATCGCGAAAAGCTTATTAACTTTATGTGCTGTAAAAATGACAGCCGTGTCCGCTAAGTTTATCAATCGTGCTTATTTATCAGTGCTTTACACCTTTTTACTAGCCTTAGGTTCGCATTACGAAAGTAACATGTACACCATTTCCCGATCAAAATTGAGAATTTTTCCGATCAAAATGAGAACAGCTCAAATCAAAATGAGAAAACCTGCAATCGCTTATAGGATTATCATCAGATCACCTTCAGTAATAAATATTTTGTACAAAGCTGTTGACTTAGCAACTCTATGATGCTTCAAATCCCACCCCTCAAAACGACTAGAAAGGGCATTTCGCCCTTCGCTTGGATTTTCTCATTTTGATTTTAGCTGTTCTCATTTTGATTGGAGAAATTCTCAATTTGATCGGGAAATGGTGTACTTACCGTACTACAGTTCAACTTTGGGACAGAACAGTACATATGTACTGTATTGTGGAAATTCCTTGATTTGCACCACTATCTGGACTGGCATAATGCAATCAAAAACCGCATGCTGATTGGCTACACGCTAAGTACGTTTGTCGGACTGCAATGACTGCAAGAATTCGAACATAAGCGCGACATCTGCGATACTGACTCTGATCGGGTGCACGACTACACGGTGTAATTTACACCGGGTTTCCGATTGGGACGAAAGACAAACCGTTGTCTGTTGAACGAAGCAGACATTTTGAGACTAACAAACTGTCTTAAGTTGAAAATCGGGCACGGCAGTATTTTGGTTACGCAACAGTGCTTTTTGGTTCATTTTGTTGAAAATGTCACGGCATAGCATGCCACTGTACTGGGCTTGGTATTTGTAGCTACACAATGTATTACACATGCCTTTATGACAGCGCGCATCATGTATTATCATAAATTAGCGTATCTTAGTCAACGTTAATGGTGCCCTGACAAGTTTACCGCGCAAGTTGCAGCTGCGTTACGTTGTTCATGAAGGTAAATTGTGCTTACTGTGTAGCGAACTCTAAGCCGGTTGCCGGCGAATCGTATATTTTGTGTGCCACCTGCGGTTGTTCACCAGTAGCTCGCACCTGTGGAAGGTTCGTCACAACGCACGCACAACACCGTATAGTCCCTGTACAAGGTGCCGGACCTAGTTCCCTATTTTATTTACCACTCAATCAACTCTGTTGCTCTGCACCACAGAGACTTCTCCCCCTCACACTCTCTCTCCGACTTTTGCAGCAACTCGCACTCCCTGGTCGCTTCCGCGTCCTGCAACTCACCACTCAACGCCGCCTGTTGCAACAAGTACGTGCACTTCACCCACGCACTGTCACTCAGCGCTTTTAGCCAAGCCGCCGCACGTCTGTGACCTGTCGCCCGACTCCACACACTACACTCTCTTTCTCCTGGCTGCACTCCAGCCACTACACTCTGCTTGTACTCGTTAGCGGCTGTACTTCGACGCCACTCCCAACTGCTTGCACACGTCCACGCAACCCACGTGCACTCCAACCACGCGACTTGCCACTCACTACTGCACACGGAGTCCAAATCACCGACTTGTGCTCGGCTGCGCCAAATGCGAGCTGCCTGCGGTCTTGGGCCACGCCCACCGCTCACTCCGCCTCACAGCGACCGCTCGCGCAACTGGTATCTGCCACCAGTGGGTTCGCGCCCAGATACAGCGCCTCTTCGTCCGTGGATCTTTGATCGTGCAGTCCCCACTCGCTCTGTTCTTCGGACACCAAGCTCGCACTGTTCTCACTCTGGGGCAATAGTGCGCTACTGACTACCACCCTCTTCGCACCCTTGTACTTCAAGTTCAATACCCTATCACACGACTTCTTCACCCACAGAGTCTTTTACGACTCTGTCTCAGGCGAAAAGCTCCTCGTACTGTGGCATTGAGACCCATCGTCGTTGGTTATCGTCGCCGTTAACTGGCCGCAGCTCGAACTCGACAATGTACTGCCCTGCCTTATTTCTTCTGCGCCTTCGTCGAAGTTCCACCAACACTTCACTCGATCGCTGCCACTTATCTTCATCTTCCGCTGCGCCTCGAGATCGTCTTTTGGTCTTTCTCGACGACCGCGATTGACCAGCTGCACTCGCTGCTCGTACAGCTTTCGCTGGCGGTGAAACATCTGCTCCTTGCTCGTCCTCATCCTCGTAGACTAGCTGCGCCTCGATGTCGGCCGCAACTTTCTTCAACACTTCGGTAGGGTGGTGATATCTCATCAAAAATGAGACGTGCGCAATGTATCTTTTGTTCTCTGCGTCCGTGTCTTCTCTCTCAAGCAGAAAGTTGTCGTAACCGGCGGTCTCAACGACACGCATCGGGCCGATCCATTGGTGTACCAATTTAGACGTTTTTGCCCCCCTGGGAGGCCGGTACATCCATACTCGGTCGCCTAGCTTCTCGACCGTTACTTGCCTCACCTTCTTATCGTAGTATCGCGCTTGCCGCTGTTGTTCTCGGGCTCGACCTCGTTCAGCATCTCTACGACTGCATTCCATCGCTGCTAATAGCTTACGGTGATAGTCCGTGAGTTCCCCATCCTCACGTACGCTGGCCTTGCGTAACAAGTCATTCGGACTCCTTAACTTTCTACCCATCATTAATTCAGGCGACAGTTTCACGGTGGTGTGCTGCGACGAGTTGTACGCGTACGTTGCGAAATCCACCCACGTGTCCCAATCGCTCTGCTCCTCGTTGTTAATGTACGGGGCCACCGTATCTTCCATGTGCGATGAAATCTCTCCACTAACCCAATGGTCTGAGGTCTGTAGGGTACCGGATTGATCTGTTGTGCTTGCAAAAGCACCACTATTTGCTTAATCACCAGTCCAGTAAGTTCAGGAGATCCATCCGTCAACAGCTCGCGAAACGGACCGTACTTCAGGACCACATACTGCAACAGGAACTTCGCGACGTTCTCCGTCGTGTGCTGCTTCACGGTGACTGCAACCGCATTCATCGTAACGCACTCCACTGCCGCAATAACATAGCGCTGCCCTCCATTGGTCGTGGGCAGAGGCCTGGCTACATCCAAAGCCCATATGTCGCCGACGTCTCCTCCATGAATGCTTCTCAAGGGAGGAATCACTTCCCTTGGTCTTGCCTTCCTGCCCCCACAATCCTGACATCCCCTAACCCATTGCTTGACCTTTCGCATGAGATCCGGCCAGCAGTATACCTCTGATATCCCCGCGGACGTGTGTGCAGTTCTCAAGTGTCCGTCCACACGGAGTCGTGGCACTCCTTGAACACGATAGACCATAACTCGGGTGGTAATACAACACGCTTGCACTTCATCGTGTCGATCACGACCAGCCCAAAGCTCGTGCCTATCTTCATGCCTCGGTGCTCGCCAAGCTTCACCAACTTTTGCACCAACCTACTCTTCTGCTGGGCTGCTGCGATCTTCGTATCCGTCAGCTGTAACTTCGGCACACTCGTCTTCCATCGCAGTCTTCGTGTTTCCACTCCCGTCACACCAGCACTCGTAGGTACACTCAGTGCTGGCGTGTTCGTTCGCCCAGCGTCGTCATCCAATATTGCGCCCTTGGACTGCTGTCCATCTCGTACACGTGTGTCTCTCGGCGAGCTCCCGTAAGTGCCGTTCGCTTTACTGGCATCATACTGGTCTTTGGGTCTTGCGTCCCCGCATCATCCGTCACTTCGCCCGTCTTGACTGTCGTACCCGTCTCCTTCGGCTTCTCCATATCCGGCCTCATGTCTGTCTGCATGGTTGTCGCACCCGACGCGTCACCACTTGATACAGCATTATTACAGTCCTTGCTACCGTTAGTCGTCCCAGCACCACGTCCCTCTGCCACATCCGCAGTGTCCGTACCCCTCATGTCCGGTGCCTTAGTCGAGTTCTTCGGCTCCTCCACGTCCGAAACATCTTCACCAGCTGCCCGACGCCTCGCCGTTTCCGCACGTCGCGTAGCACCGCGTGTCACTCGTGACCGCCACCTCACCCTTCGCTTCACCTGTTGTCGTACGGTTCGTCGTACTTTCTTCAACACTCGTTACTCCCGACACTCCCATCGCTTCATCATGGTACGTAATGGTGCCTCGTCGTCGCCCTCCAACAGCGTGTCCACACCCGTCTCTTCCGACACGTCGACCACCTCGTCAGAACTTGGCACGCCTGTCGCACCTTCGCTGTTGGCACCGCCTGCACCACCTCGATCCTGGCCTCCGTGGCCTTGTGACGAATACTCCATCCCTGTCGACCCAGGCACGACGTCCGCCACCGCCGTAGATTCCACAGGTCCAGCCTCATCGTTCGTCGTTGCTGTCGTACGGCCCACTGCACTTGTCGTAGATGGTGTAGTTGCCCGTCGCCGTTCCTTCCGCTTTCTTGCTGTCGCCGCCAGCGCTTGTACTGCTACCGGCGCCCTAGATAATGAATCTGCCACTACGTTCGTGTTTCCGGGCCGATATTGGACCTCAAAATCGAATCCCTGCAAAGTTAAAGCCCATCGATGCAATTTCCCGGTAAGATTGGGACTGGTCATCAGCCATTTCATTGCTGAATGATCCGTAATAATCGTAAATCTCCTCCCGTAGAGATATGGGCGGAATAGCTTAATTGTCCAAATTGCCGCCAGACACTCCAGTTCAGTTATGCCGTACTTGCTCTACGCCTCACTATTCACCTTACTCGCATACGCAATGGGCTGCCAGCCGTTGCCCTGATCCTGCATCAGTCAAGCGCCCAGACCAATTTGACTCGCATCTGTTACGACTCTGAATGGCAGACACAAGTCAGAGTAGAGAAGTAAAGGTTTAGTTGTAAGGACGTCTCGAATGCCGCCACTTGCGCCCATCCCCACTCCCACGTCGCGTTCTTCCTCAGTAACTTCGTTATGGGTGCCATGATAGTCCCAAATCCTTGTACGAACCGCCTGTAGTACCCTGCCAGATGTACGAAGCGTTTTGCTTCAATCGCATCTTTTGGTCGTGGAAATTCATGTACAGCCGTCATCAATCGTTGTAGTGGCCGTACTCCATCGTAACTCAACTCGTGCCCTAAGTACTCCATGGACGTTGCAGCAAACACACACTTCTTTAATTTAAACGTAAGGCCGGCTGCCGCTAGTCGCTCCAATACGCAGGCTTACGCCAATATATGTTGTTCGATACCACCGCGTGTGAGCACTACAATGTCATCTAAGTAGACTAAACAAGTAGTCCACGTAAGTTCTCTAAGCACCCCATTCATCATGCGTTGAAAGGTGGATGGCGCATTCGTTAAGCCGAAGGGCATCCTCACAAATGTGTACAGGCCTTTCTTGGTAGTGAAAGCGGTCTTGTCGCGATCCTCCGGAGCTACCAGTATCTGCCAGTATCCAGCTCTTAAATGCAAGGTAGTGAACAACAAAGCTCCACCCAACGCCTCCAACGTCTCGTCTATTCTTGGAAGAGAGTACACATCCTTTTTAGTGACCTTGTTCAATGCTCTGTAGTCCACGCAGAATCTCGCTTCACCATCCTTCTGTCGTACGAGAACGACCGAGAATCTCCAGGCCCCGTTGCCTTCTTCGATGACTCCTGCTCCCAACATCTTGTCCACGTTCTCCTCGACGATCTTATCTTCCATCTGTGCCTGTCGTCGCCTCTTTAACATGATAGGTGCCGAGTCTACGGTATCAGTATGGTGATACATGTCCAGTACTGTCGCGGGTGGACACTCTCCCGTGTTACTAGTCAGCTTTCTATAAACACGTAGTAACTTAATTATTAAGGCTTTAGCCTTGAGCTCCTCAGTTCCAACATGCACTTCACTCTCATCGCCCAGTGGCGTCGTACCGTCACCCAATTCATCAACCCACGCACTCAGTCTCGTGGTGTCGAGTTCGCCGTTCATCTCCAGAATCTGCATGTCGTCACTAACAGGTATCCAAACCCCTAATTGCTTCTTGTGCGGTAGCTTGGTAGGCTTCGTGTTCGTGTTGATGGCCGGTACTAATGCCCGTCCGTCACGTACTGGCGTTAATGTGGTAGCAAGCATCACTGATCCCAGATGCGTCGTAGGCAAGAAAATGCCTTGCTCCCCATCATCTGCCGGTACTGCTACTTCAACCGGAGCCACTGCATTACTCTCCACGTGTCTGTCGCATCATTCTCACGGCAGCGGTCCTGGCACTACCCTTCTCATCGTAGGTCTTGAACGAAATGACGACCGAACGTTCATCGTCTTTTTAGCGCAGTTCGCTGCTCTTGAAGTCCATCACCGCCCCGCGCGCTTGCATGAAATCCACTCCAAGGAGGAACTCGTCTGTACACTCTGATACCACGCATGCGTCAGCTACTACGATCTCGTTCAGGACGCTGCGCATCTTGAACCGCCACATACCAATGACGTCCAAGCGAAACCCACCGATACCCTCCATCGTCCGCCTCCACCAATTCCACCACGTTCACCCCGTCATCCACGTTGCCGTCCGGGTCTACAACTTGCTGTCGATGCACAAAGCTGAACTTCGCAGCACTTCGACCACATGCCGATGCCTCTCCTCCGGATCGCCTCCTCTCGACTAGTTCTTCCACTGCAGCTTCTGCGACTCGTCGTCGTTCTTCCTGCCGTTCTTCGATACGTTGTTGTAGCTGAGCTTCCACGTCACACTCGATGCTGCATCGCCGTTCGAGTCCCATCTTTACTCGTTCTCGTTCTCGGCGCCGCACTAACCTGGCTCGCGCCACGTTCTCGGCACTCACTACTGTGTCCCCACTTGCAACGTCGTTCTTCGTAGCCACACTGCTTCTTGGTAAGTTTGCAGCGTCGTTATCCATCGACATGACTGCGTCAACATTCACCGCCATCATTGCTCCACAGTACAACAGTGATAATCCCACGCCTTCTTCAGTTCGATGCTCGCTTTCATCTGACTTGGCTTCGCACCGATCGTACTTGCCGTCGCACGTCGTGGTCGCACCGCTCCCCTCGTACACGTAACGCGTCGACCTCATCACAGGGCGCACCGTAGCCACATAGATGGTTGCCTTGACCTTGTCTCGTACTTAGGCATTCTCACGCATCCGCTCCAGCATACCGTCTACCGTCTACATTCTCTTCTGTCGCTCGTGCTACAGACGCCGCAATTGTCGTCTTGCTCGTGAATGGGGATCCTCTCCGAGTACCGGACGTCGTAGTCCCCTCACCACGCTCGTTCTTAGTTTTCCTCCGACACTTTCTTCGACGCCACTTCAAGTACTCGTCGTTGCGTGCTTTGGCTTCTGGATCCGTGCACTCGCGAGCCATGTGACCAATCTTTCCACAGGCATAACATTTCCGCTTCGGACACGTGGGCGCTCAGTAACCAGGTTGCCCACATCGATAACAACCACCCTCTGGCTTGTCTTCAGTTGCGTCCTTGCTCGTTGTGTTCTGAAACCTTGATCCTGTAGCCTGCTTCATAGTTGCCTTGATCTTCTTGAACTTGGGCTTGGCCGCCAAATCGCCTTCTCTTGAGTCGTCTTTGTCTCTATGTCGCTTTACCTTCGTGGCCGAGCTCTTATGCTCAAGCTTCTCCGTCGTCGGAGCAGCTGCTGTCTTCTTCGCGTTCCCTTGTGGTTCGTACCAGTAACGTCCGTTCCCCACATGCCCAGGTGGCGGATCTTAAGTGTTTGAGTAGGTGTTATAAACTCCCAGCGGGTTCTTAAACAATGCCACCTGCTCCACTTCCAGCCGCCTTGTTGATTCTTCCACACCACCCATCAGCTCCGCTGGTAAACCCGAACCACTAACACCAGGCACGACGTTCGTAGCTCCTGTAGTGCCGTACATAGGAATAATGAAACGACTCAGTGCCGTAGCCCACGGCTGACAGATGTTACTCATGCCCAACGCTACGTTATCCGTGGGGTCATCAATCTCGATAGCCTTGTCTACAGCTTCCTCTAAAGTCCTGGGTACTGGATCCTGTCTTACTAGCTTCTTCGTCGTTCTATCGAGACATCTACAGAACTGGGCCAACAACACGCGCTCGCTGACTTTATACCTACCCACGACGTCTCGTAAACCAACTGCAAATTCTGCGTGAGTCTCACCTGGCATCATCCTGCGCATGCTGACCCTCCACTCTGAAGCTAACTTGTCGTGCTTCTCCCCGTATCTACGCAGTAACGCCTTCTCCAAATTCGTCCTCGTTCTCTCCGTTCGGACAGCCTACGGTCCATGTCGACCCACCACTTGGCAGCATTTTCCACCAGTTTATTCCCCAATATGAAGTAGAGAGACTTATCGGACCACCGCTCTCTTAAGGCTTCTGCAGCTCCTTTCAAGGCGAGATCCACTCTGTCTGTCCATGTCGATACCGAGACTTTAGGCGAAGGAGTAAAAGTCGGTAGCTTGACGTTCCTCCGTCGTGACCGCCGCTCGCGTCGTGGACTGCGTCGTCTATGCCGGTGCTCACGCTCTCCTCCTCGGCCACGCCTACCGTCCCGTCGTTCTCGTCGGCCACGCTGATCCCGTCGCCCCTGCTGCCTCCTCTCTTGGCCAGACTCACGCACACTACTGCTGCAACTCCCTCCATTACCACGGCGTCCACCATTCCCACACGATGAGTCATCCGAGCTGCTACTCTCATCGGAAGGAGAAGGACTGGCGTGTCGCCTCTCACGAGCTCTACCGTGTTGACCATTTCGACCGTTTCCCCGATCGTCATGACTTCTACGGTCTCGAGGACATTTCCGATCTCTGCGGTGGTGCTCACGTCCGTGGCCATCGTTGTCGTTATGATAAGGCGGCGTTGCAGGCGCATCGTCCGGCTGCTCAGCCTCCACAACTTGCTGTGCTGCTTCGTCCCCTACGGCTCGATCCACGTCGCCCACGGGTCGCAAGTTCTCCACCATCTTTAAGAGCCGCAGTAACCATCGTCGTCGCACTCCGATTTCTTGTTGAATGCGCTGATCTTGGTACCGCACGCCCCTGTATGACCCACTCTGAGCCGGTTGCCGGCGAATCGTATATTTTGTGTGCCACCTGCGGTTGTTCACTAGTAGCTCGCACCTGTGGAAGGTTCGTCACAACGCACGCACAACACCGTATAGTCCCTGTACAAGGTGCCGGACCTAGTTCCCTATTTTATTTACCACTCAATCAACTCTGTTGCTCTGCACCACAGAGACTTCTCCCCCTCACACTCTCTCTCCGACTTTTGCAGCAACTCGCACTCCCTGGTCGCTTCCGCGTCCTGCAACTCACCACTCAACGCCGCCTGTTGCAACAAGTACGTGCACTTCACCCACGCACTGTCACTCAGCGCTTTTAGCCAAGCCGCCGCACGTCTGTGACCTGTCGCCCGACTCCACACACTACACTCTCTTTCTCCTGGCTGCACTCCAGCCACTACACTCTGCTTGTACTCGTTAGCGGCTGTACTTCGACGCCACTCCCAACTGCTTGCACACGTCCACGCAACCCACGTGCACTCCAACCACGCGACTTGCCACTCACTACTGCACACGGAGTCCAAATCACCGACTTGTGCTCGGCTGCGCCAAATGCGAGCTGCCTGCGGTCTTGGGCCACGCCCACCGCTCACTCCGCCTCACAGCGACCGCTCGCGCAACTGGTATCTGCCACCAGTGGGTTCGCGCCCAGATACAGCGCCTCTTCGTCCGTGGATCTTTGATCGTGCAGTCCCCACTCGCTCTGTTCTTCGGACACCAAGCTCGCACTGTTCTCACTCTGGGGCAATAGTGCGCTACTGACTACCACCCTCTTCGCACCCTTGCACTTCAAGTTCAATGTCCTTCCACAACTGTAGCTAAACGTAGTTTCCGAGCCATGCTCTGTTTAAAGCGTGAATTTAAGTCGTAAGTTAGACCAACGGCAGCTCTATACTTGGTTCTAAACCCACATTTGGCACTGAATTAAGAATCGCGTGTACCAACGGTAATCCTATATTGCTCCTAAAACTTAGAATCATCTGCGTGGCGGAGGATGACAAACAACCGCTGGTTTTGGTCATACTCTGTAGACAGTGGCGCCAGGTGGCACTGGAGACTGAGGGCTCGACTCGCCGGGCCATCCTAGCGGACAAGAACAGGTGGGATCGCGTGTCCGAACTCGCGACGCCTGCTTGCTCCCGCACACAACCTAACACCACATCCGATATGGAATGGGCAGTCCTTCACGTGGTCCCGTTCGTGCTGCGCCACTGGAGGTCGTCGGCAATGGGCCACCTGCCCTACAGCTCCATGGCGCTGTGGCACGAGAAGATTGGACTACTAGCGGAGTTCTGCTCCGGCGTTGTTGAAGGGCGGTGGGGCCGAAGCGCAGATCGCAACGGGGATTGGCAGGGAGGACCGACAGGCGGCACCGCAGGTGCGGCATGCGCTCCCTCGGCGCAAATAATGGCACCTCGTGCCAACCCCCTACGGACGGAAACTCTTTGCACCGTTAGAAGGGAGAGCCTCACCAGAGACAACGCAAGGGGTTCTCGACAGCGCGGCTGTGCTCTGAAGATTCAACGGCTCCATTCCGGGCGCCGCACAGACCTCGGCAGCGAACTCTCGGGGAATTTTTTTCACCCCTATCTGCCACCGAGAAGAACAAACAACTGCGCCGGCTTTTCAAACCAGACATGGGCAAGACTTTGAAGGCTCGCCGTAGCACGGAAGCTGCTCTCATGGACAGCGGCCCCATAAGGCGGAGGTGGCGAGCGGTGGCTCATGAGGACGTCACTATGGACGTGGTCTCCCAGAATGTTAATGGGTTTGGAGCGACACCTGCCGACAGAGACGCATGGCTCCGGAGTTTTCGAACGCGGGGCGGCGACGGCCGGACGCTTCTCTACATGGTCCAAGAAACGCATGTGGAACCTGCGGAAATACCTCGTCTCCAGCCACATCACGCAGCCGGGGGGGGGGGGGGTCGAACGGGCGTCGGCTGCGCGCCGCACTCTTCCGGGAGTTATCGGATGGTAAGAAAGGGGGTGTCGGCATCTTGGTCAATCCTTACGGTGATGCCAAGGATGTCACACCAATTTTTCAGGCTCATTGGAGTCCACACTTCATCGCTGTTCATGGTGTCATTCAAGGGCAGGGAGTCATCTTCATGAACGTCTACGCCCCTCATCGGGCTGGACCCAGGGAGTCATTCTTCAGGTAATTGCTGGACCTGGGCCTGCCTGAAGATGCCAAGGTGGTCATTGGGGGGGGGGACTTTAACTGCACGCTCGACGAGGCGGTGGACCGAAGCTACCACGGTGCGGCAACATCGCATGATTCTGGGGCACTTCGGGATTTACTCGCCTGCTGGGGTCGCGTGGATCCAGTGGCCGAGAGCAGGCCGGCGCAATGGGATCAGGGCGAGCTGGTCGACCACCACGCGACCACGCACACTTACTTTTACATGGTACAGGGGCATGGCGAAGCGTCCTCGAGACTGGACAGATTGTAAGTAACGGGGGGCATGTATCCCTGGGTCGCCGGTTTGGAGGTGGTATCGCCTGGAGTGGTCTGACCATAGAGGGGTCAAGCTACGTCTTCAAGTTGATGGTGACCGACTCAGGACCAAGAAGCCAGCCAGAGTTCATCCGGCTCCCGCCTATACCGAGGAGCAGGTGACGACGCTCACCAGGCAGATGATCGCGGACTTCCATGATCGCATCTCCAAGCCAGACGTGACAACTGAGGAATCGGTGGCGTGGTGGGAGGAGTTCAAAACTAATCTAGTGGACCGAACGCTCAAGGAGCTTACCTATCGACGACGGCGCATGCGCACCGGCCTCAAACAGAGACTACGGCGACTCCGCCGCCAACAGGAGCGACTGCGACAAGCTCAGGGTGGGAAGAGGGCCACTGTGGCCTCCATCACGGACGGGTTGAATGCGCTGTCGCTGGATGACGTGAGCGGACTGACCCCAGCTGATAGACTACGCCGAGCCATATCGGGGTGTCAGAGGGCGAGGGCAGCGGCACATCGGAGAAGGGTGTTCGAGGCCTCCACATATTGGAAAGGGAAGACAGTGAAGGAGAAGTTCCAGCGAGTGTCCACCAAGTTTGCCGACAACACCCATTAGGCGACTGACTCCAGTGGCGGGCGCTCCAACCCGAGATCCGGGCCACAAAGCGGATATACTGGCGGATGCGTGGAGCCCTATACTGCAATAGTCGGTACGCGACCCTGGCACTCAGGAAGAGCTAGCCTCCTGGGTCGAGGAGGTGACCCAACCAACGCCGGAGCAAGCGGCGGTAGCGTCCCCCATCCCCCCGCGCAGAAGTACAAGCGGCTTTTGCTGCTTGCAAGGCAGGGAAAGCTACGGGACCGGACCTACTTGGCAATGATTGGTTTCGGGCCTACGTGGACCTACTCGTACCGGTATTTAAAGTACTCCTAAAGCAGTGGTACGAAGCTGGTTGCTTTCCACGGTCATTTCTTGAGGCACATATTTTTTGCCTGAAGAAAGGAGGTGACCAATGCAACCCCCTCAGCGATCGACCTCTTGCGCTGCTCAACACCGACTACAAGATCTTTTCACGCATCCTGGCCGCGAAAACGCGGTGTACGTTGGACGATCGCGACCACCCTAACCAACACGGATTCATTCCGGGGAGGACAATCCACGAGACGCTGCACATATTTGAGGCTGCACACGAGGAATTGCGGAAAGGGGGGAGCAGACGGAGGCCGTGGTCCTAGTCCTCGACTTCATATGACGGCATACGACTACGGACGCTGCAGCGTCATGGATATCCGGAGCGCTTAGTACGCACGGTACGGTCGCTGCACGACGGAACGACGGCGAGATTTCAAGCAAATGGCTTCACATCGAGGAGAGTCTCGATAACAAGCGGTATCCGACAGGGGTGCCCCCTTGCCCCATTGCTGTTCATTCTAGCCCTTGACGCATTCTACCAAAAGATTGACAAGCACCCAGAGCTGCGTGGTGTATGTTTGCGGTCGGCTGGTGGTGAAGACGAAGTCAGGGTCGCCGGGTATGCGGACGACACGGCGATCTACCTCGCATCGGTTGCGTATGTCAATCTGATCCTCCGGATCTCCACGGAGTTTGTCAACGCGTCTGGCGTCATGATCAATCACGGGAAGACTATGGTGGTGGCGCTCAGCCCGGAAGGAGGGTCCGCTCACAGGATCCTGCCGTCTCATCTACGATTCCAGCCCGCTGATCACGAGGGCCGATATCTCGGTATACATGTCGGAAGTACAGTAGACCCGGAATGGACGTGGCGAGTGGCGGGCGCACAGCTCACGGCCAGATTATCGCTGGCGAGCAGGAAACTGCTGACGGTGGATGCACGGAGCGTGATTGCGGCTGCGATGGTCATCCCGAAGCTCACATACATTGGCCATCACGCATGGCCCTCGCTAGGCACGGTAAATCAGCTCACAAGGAGAATCAGGAACTTTGTCGGGAACGGGAGTTTCTCGTTGGACCTCCCGGCCTCCAAGGCCTGGCTCGACGCTGATCTTGCGACGCTTCCCCGGACCAGAGGGGGGGGGGGGGGGGGCGGTACCAGACCTGAGTTCGGAGCTGATGGCAATGGCGGCGGCAGCATTGACCAGGTGAGGAGTGGAAGGGTCCTCCACGGACCACATTGTGGGAGACATACTCCTTGCGCACTCTGCCGTTGGTACCCCCTCAGCAACGTGCCTCATCCCAAACGGCTGGCAGGGGACCGAACGTCCAGCACGGTGGAAAAGGTCTATGTGGTCGACGGGAGCTGCGGTGTCAGCGGCAGTTGGGGGAGCGCCCCGAGGGAAGGAGACGTGGAACTAGGTGAGCGCACTACATATTCTAGCCACGCACTTTGAACGGGTGCTCTTTACATGGTCGTCTACGGATCATCAGTTTGAACGGGACGGGCGGCGGCTGCGGTCAACGACGTGGTGGCCGGTTACCCGCCAGCAGCAAGAGGAGATGGGACAGCAATGTCTCGAGTGGCTGCCATACGATTCTATGGTGTAGCTACGTCTATACCATGGTGGCCACGGCAGGGAGGTCAAGAGAGCAGATATCGCGATCTTAACAGCCCATGGTCACCACCTTCGCGACAT
Source organism: Phytophthora tentaculata (assembly GCA_033557915.1). Lineage (NCBI taxonomy): Eukaryota > Oomycota > Peronosporomycetes > Peronosporales > Peronosporaceae > Phytophthora > Phytophthora tentaculata. The sequence continues at coordinate 1,087,626 of JAUCEA010000006.1, forward strand.
CGTGCGCTGGAGGGTCGACAGAACTGGGGTGTTGCGGTGCACATTGGTACTACCTCGTCGGCTGAGTATGCAACGGCTGCGTGTCGCATTTGAAAGCTACCTTATCCTGCTAGTGACGAATTATCCACGGCTACTCGGCGACGAGTATGTGGTAATGAAGCCAGGTTGACGGCGACGCCCCAGGATCACCCGGCGATTGTGACACTGGATTTTGACCGCCCACCTGGCGCGGAACTGGTGATGGAGGGTCGCGACCCAGCTTAGAGAGGCCGGGTCTTCCGCCTCCGCCAGCTCGCAAAGGCTCTTGACAGCGTGATGCGGCCAGATATTCGGGTCAAGCGCGTTCACCCACACCCACGCGTTTGCCGGTTAGTGGCGCTTTGGCAGGACCGAAGACACTGGGGCAGGTCGAGGCAGCAACTAAAGGCAGCGCTGAGGCACTTGGTGGCGAAGAAAGGGAAAGCCAGTTTGCGTCGCCGCACCGCTCGGTCGTCAAGCCAGTCCAGCGGCTGCGGACAGCCTCGGAAAGCTAGAATGAAGGAGACTGAGGGCGTAGGGCCTTGGGTGGAGCAAGCACTCTATCGGCTCAAGACCCACGCTTTCTCGCTCTATGATCCTACGCAGGAAGTGCCGGGCTGCCCTCACGCGGTCTGCTCTGGGGTTGCAAAGGTGACTCTACATCACGTGTTCTGAACCTGCCCCGCAGCTGAGAGGCTCCGTGAAATAATGATTAAGCCGTGGCAGAAGGCCGGCCTGCGCGGAGAAAACCACCTTCGCGGTTTCTATGAGCTGTCTTTGTCCGCGGTGCCGACTGCGGTGGAGCGCGATTTTGAGGTTGGGGAGGCGGTGCGTACTGAGGTTCTCGCCACGCTCCTAACAGAACTGTCGAGCAGCTGCTGGAGGGTCGGTACTGCTCTGTACTTTCATGGAGTATGGCGCTGGAGAGTCGCCCACTTCGACTCGCACAACAACATCACGGCGGAGTACCATGAAGCGGCCTTGGAGGCGCGGCTGCGGCAAGGATATGCTACCGTGGTATCACACCTGAGTCGGAGACATGCTGGCCAGGTACAAGAGCGAGTAGCACGGGTCGTGACAGCTGTGCTCAGTCCTAGATGGACTCAGCAGACGGAATACGGTACAGCTCAGACCCACAGGTACCTGCTTTTTTTCGATGGCGGCTCGCGTGGGAATCTAGGGCCCGGTGGATGCGGAGCGGCGGTCGTACGGCTCGGTCCTTACGTAGGGTCCGCCACGATATGCGGGGTAGCCAGCATGTCGATGGCATCGGCTCGAACTACGAACAACGTTGCGGAAAACAATGGATTGTTACACGGACTGAAGGCCCGTCAGACCTCGGGGTGGACACCGCTGCACGTCGTGGGTGACAGCAGCCTCATAATTTGGCAGCAGCGACAGCGTTGCCCGCCCAGGGCTAAGCACCTAGCAGGCCTGTTTGGGCAGTGCCGGCAACTTGCTGATCTACTATAAGTAGTCTCCCGGAGCCACCATTATCGGGAGTACAACAAGATGGCGGATCTTGTTGCGATTCGGGCCATGGACTCCCGCATTAGCATTCAGGTCCAGATTGGGGCGGAGAATAGGACCGATCGCCGATTGCATGCGGTGCAACTGTAGCACGCTCTCCAACACGCGCATAGCCTTCGTTGCATGACAGGTACATGTTGAAATTCGTCTCATCTAGAAACACAATCATGTTACCGGAAGACGCATGTTTCTCCAGTTGTCGACAAACTCCTTACGCTTGTTCTTGATGTCTGCGTTATTCATCGTTATCTTTGTCCTTGCAGAAAACGATGTCGGACGTTGGGTTTAGCGAGCACAAGCTGAGGACTCCTCGGGGTCCGGGGCCTTCACACTTTAACCCATACGAGGGCCCATCAGCTCCCAGGTAAGGGGGGGGGGGGTCAGGACGGGCGGTGCAGAGACGGACGTCGCCAAGGTCATAGAAAGTCGTTAGCGCTACAATAACCGTTAAATGATAGCCATGTTCCAAAAAAAAGTGCTAAGTTCTCCCACTTCTCATCAGCTTCATCAGCTTCTAGTAGATTTTGTAGATTTCTAGCGGCCTGAATTCATCGCCCGAAGATACTTCATCCCGGGCATATAGCCGCCAGTGTAGGATTACCGCTACGGTTTTCAGCTGATCGTGCTTTCTAAATACCAATTGCTAGCCCAAGGGGCCCCAAATACAGTATATTTTACCGTTGGCGTTGCTCTTACGACGTAGAATTTGTTTTCGTCATAACTTACGACGTTGGCAACAGGAGGGTTAAGCAGCGTACAGCGGTCCCACGAGTACCCACAAAAATTGCTCTATCTCGAAGCTACAGGTAACGTGTTGCTTGTGAACGACTCTACTCGGGACGAGGTACAGCACAAGTCTAATGAAATAAAGGCACATGCAGTAGTATAACATCTTGGAGTTACTACCGAGGAGACGTGGAGGTGGAGAAGTTCTTACGTTTACGAAGCAACCAGGAGCGAATGTCAGCGAGACGCTGTCGAACTCGTCGACAAAGTGGCTTTTTTATCGCTCTACGCGGTTCCAGGCATGCGATAAACGCTTCAGAAGACTCGCGTTGAATGTAGGCGACGTGTGCCAGATCTGCCGTTGGTCCTTAAAAACTGCACCGTTGTCAACGACACGAGGACAGGTCAGCGCAGGGATGAATAAATAGATGCCACAGTTATTGCAATATAATAGCACCAATTTTTTATTGGATGTCTTTCTGGATGGAAGACCGATTATTTATTCTCGCTCCCGTATGGCATCAATAATCTATTGTGGGTGTCATACATTCTTTAGTACTTGTTTCCTCGCGGTGTACCACTATATCTGTTCCAATAATATTTTTTCTGAGCTGAGAAAGCTCAATACTTAAGTAATCTATATTGTTTTAGAATGTTCTCAACCCAATTATTTATTTTCTGCTTTGATTAGCAATACATAACAATGCAATATTCGGCATCCCTGAGTGTGCGGTGCGCGTTTGTGTGTGTTGCCTTCTCGAAGCGAAAGAGAAATACGTTTGGGAGATGGCGCTGGATGGCGTCAGTGAGACTCGATCAGAGGCTTCGTCCAGTATGGCCTCCGGTGAAAGGAGATGCACGTTCTCAGGAGTTGAATAACCGGGTGGTTTCCAATGCAGTCTCTTTTTTCATTTACATGTACATCACTAAAGTACTGAAGGAGTTGTTCATAATTGTAACTGATACTAATATACCTCACTGTGAACAGGAAAAGAGGCGAGATCGCTTGTGAGAAGTACAACACCGGTTATACTGTGGTATGTCATGATAAGTGACGAATTTGCTAGCCAGCAATGACTTCGCCCTCTATTTCTCACATTACCTATTTCAAGCATTGATCGCTCTAAACGTTGTATGTGAGCCGCTACAGTCCGATGTTCTAGTCTGCTCGCGCGAGGACGTTCAGTATCTTGGTGTGTTCCGCCTGCGAAATATGACCATCTCGTAGTGCTTTGTCAAGCCGATTTTTGCGGTCAATCTTATCCATGTTCACTAAAGTGGAGGCAACGTCTTCCTCGTCCAGCTTCTTGAAAATTTCTTTTAAGCTCTTCGTCTTAACAAGTTTAGTTCGCTCTTCACCCTCATATCCTTGGTCTGTAACGCGGAGGAACCTATTTCGGGAGTTACTGGTCGTCATAGCATCAGTCGACAATAGCTGCGACTCATCGGCATTCGTGAACGCTGAGGCGACGCTGCAGCGAGCTAAGACCGCGGCCACAAGCGCAACGTAGAATATACTGCGCATAATTCAAGTGCGGGGCTCTGCTAGAAGGAGGAGTCTTGTGGTCTTGAAGGCGAAACGTGTTGTGATCGCCAATTATCTTCGGCCACCCAGGTCTGCTGGCCAACCGTAATTCACACAGATAATGTAGGAGATTCTACGGAGCACCGGTTCGGGAGCGCCGGTGCAGAAAAAAACCTCAATTTATTATTCAATTTGATTCATTGGGCGAGCTACCGGTATTGTGAATCTTTCCTTATTAGTTGACGGTAGTGAGCGGGTGTGAGGAGCGTAGCCGAAGCAAATCCGAGAGGGGAGCCCACGAAGCAGGTGGAACAGCGGTAGCCTCTGGGTGGCGATCCGCGACCATACTTAACTCAGCATAATTAAGACACGAGGTAAAATCTCGCGCAGAAAATAATATAGCGACGCGCCCTGAGACTTTAGCTTTCTTTCAAGGGCTCACACGTCCCTAGTGCTAAAGAACCGACGAAGTTGGTATGCGCGGTGTTTAAGATTGAGAGCGTGCCGAAGTGATGTTCCTTTTGCCCAGGTTCGAGCTTGGTTTTTAAAACCCGTGATAACCCCTATTTTTAATAGTGTGCTTTCCTTTTGTCACATCTGATTGTAGAGTAAAAGTACTGTAAAGGAAGTATTTCAATGTCACTCTGATGGCGCCTTTCTGTGACCAAGTTTTCTATGATAAACTCACTCTAATTCACCCCTCCTCCCGCCGAGCATGATAGTCACTTTAAAAGTTACAAGTACATGTAGGTACAGTACATGTACTGTAGTCCAATTTTCGCATGTGATTCGGTTTGCGGATAGGACCAATAGCGCCTTTCCACTCACACAGGTGTCACTCTCCCACTCGAGCAGCTATCCATAGTACCGTAAACAACGGTTTACGGTATTATGGCATAAAACCACACAAGTGGAAAAAGTTCCATTGCTATATCCCGTATGGTAACTTGATTTTTTTTGAAAAAACTGTGATCATAAATTATCATGATAAATTATCGTCGCATTGTTTCAAATCCCCATGTTTGCATCATTGAGTAGTAGGCTGAGACAGCCTTTTCGGTTCCGCCAGCAACACTAGAATTTGCTAAATATGCTACTAATTGCACCAGTTGAAAAAAAAACATTTGTTACATATTTTCACTGAAAGAAAAATTTGTGGTGCTTCTTAGTGTAATGCTGTTTTTGTTGTCAATAACAGGGCTATGCAGCGCTTAGTCGACATGCCAGCACAGCACAACTTACCGATGGTCGGGCTGGAATTCGAAGCTGTATGATCAAAACCAAAGAAATTCAGTACTTTCAGGATAAGCCAAGACTTTCTTAAGCATCTCCTGCGCCTGCTTCGCAGCCGCAGCATCTGCGTAGCCTTCGAGAAGCATTCATGTTAGTAGCCCACACAGAGCTGTATGGTGTTGCGCACAGAACAATACTGTGGAAAACTAAATGTTGATTCAGTTAGCTGTCAACATGATCTTATTAGTTCTTCAAAGGCTTACGTTGTGTTGTCGGCCACCACCATCACAAACCCAGGTTCGTGCAGGTCAACGTCAAACGCCGTGCCGGGGTACCATGGCATGTTCAACTTCTGTCTTTTCTCTCTTTTAAGTTCACCTTCATCTGATTCGCGATTTTGAACAAAATGTAGCTTTACTTAAGCTTCACCTGATTCGGTTTCAAATAACAAAGTCGTGCTACGCACGAAGAAGCTCTGAAATTTCGAGCATGACATGTAAACTGTAGCTTGCGCTCATGTACATGTAGTGTGATTTGCTGATGAGCTGAATACAGTACGAGCATTTACAGCGATGTGCTGTGCTTGATATCCGGACAGCGTAACTTTACTTTTTGCAGAGTATTATTGCAAATTAGGGCACAGAAGGGCATCGCACGCTTCGTAAATAACCTCCTGCTTTTGTTAGAGTTGTTTGCATACAACTCGTCCTAACAATATCCTCGAGGTTGTTTTGGTTAACTGCAGGTCTTCGATGGACTCGACCAATATTTCAATATATAATATTATACTGGGATAGGAAGCACTTTAGTGCTGTAAGGGACAGCCCAACAAGGATTAATTCGGTGGTCCATCGGCGCGACATCGCCCTACTAGTATATCGATGCAAATACCGAACCATCAGTAGCACTTACATGACCCCCAAAAGCCTTAATGCGGTGGGATGGTCGCTACTAGTAAATCGATACAAGTACCGAGCCATCAGTAGCACCTACATGACCCCCAAAAGGCTGAATGCGGTGGGATGGTCGCTACTAGTAAATCGATGCAATCACCTTTTTAGTAGGCTGGCGTGCGTAGTACTAATATATTGGCAGAGAGGATTGATAAAATCATAAAAAGTGTTTTAAATTTTGTTTTTCCACGGATTAATTGAAAATAACAAATTACAAAAAATAACAATCGCTTTTTTCTCCTACTTAGCCGAGCATGATTGACGGTGAAAGATCTGATTGCGTTATGCGGCATGCTCGATGGTTTACTAACAGTGCGGCACATTTATACAGTCATGCATGAAGGAAGGCCAAGTGGTTGGAACACAAAGCATCGTTTCAGTAGAGTAAGTGAGACCCCGGTGCAGCCAGATTGTAGATTGGAAAGCACCAGGGCCAGCATCCAGCAAAGTCCTCCATACTTTCTAGAAGATTAGCCAACGCTGCGTCGATTAGCTGCGGTAGTCCTAAACGACAGTGGAAATGCTCTCGAGTGAGTTGTGAGCACCGAATAATGATGGCAGCACTCGATAAGTCGCAGAAGAGTGGACACATAGTCTGAAGACTCCCTCACTTATAACACTGCAGCGCATATCACAGGTCACTATGGCGCCCTCCAAAGAAGCACAAAGAACTGACACCACAAGACAATGTCTTGAACACATTGCCGAAGGACTGTCGGTGCTGATTCGGTAAGTATCATGCGTAAAGAGGCCCGTGAAAGCGCAGCGTCGCTGCCTCGGACGACGCCCAATCAATCCCTGATTTTGAAATAGCGATACGACCAGCATCATTTAATACTCACCACGGCTCTTAAATTGGAGCGTTGGGCAGGTAGAAGCGCAAGCAGAACCCCGAGCGCAAGGTTTTCATATGCTTGGCATGCTTAATCAAAGCGGCATGTGCGGCGTTGGTGCCAGCCTCAGTAGCCAGCCGAGGTCGTCGCTCCGTTCCTCACGATGGAGCAGCAGGTGCTTACTGGCAATACTTTCATCACGCCCTACGATACAGACATCACAATTCAAGGTATAACTGCCTTGTTCAACTGTAAGTCAGTAAAATGATATGACGTACGAGAGCAATACATGGTATACCGAGACTGAATCATTTTTAAGACATGAGAGATATGATTGCTGTTGTCTACACTCAATATTTGGGTAGAGCGGCAGTCGTGTAGTGAATGAGTCACTCAAAAGTTAATGATACGTAGTATCACCTGGATCTTCTAATGTCTACTTGGGTGCATTGACTTCGGTGAAACTTTGACTAGGCCAAGAAGGTGATCGCCATTTCTCGAATTAGCGGGATTTCTCCTGATTTGTCAATAATTGGCTTTGAGATCTACTGATTTGCACCGAGCAATTTCCACAATACAGTACATATGTACTGTTTTGTCCCAATTTCACAAGAAGATTTGCACCAATCCAGTTAAGTTCACACAATTTACGAATCCAGTACATCTGCTAAGTTCGTTTCTAAGCTTAGCGGACGTAGTGTAGCCGATGGTTGAACGCCGTCCTCCCGGCAGCGCCAACGGTTTAACTGTAGTCAGTCGCAGTCTGCTAGGATGTTACCAGAGCACGGCCAACAATTTTAGTTTATTAAATTCTATATAAGGTCTAATTTTATGAAAGATCTAGTCAAATGTGGTGGGAGGTGAAGAAGTGTTAGTCTGTTATCGACGATAAGTTATTGTGCTGGCAGGATGTTATTGCGTTGCAGGCTGAAACGTTTGTATTTGGGCAACTTTCCCGCAAGGACGACAAAATCTGGCAGGTAGTTGTAACACTTATTTTACTCAACATACTGTAATGTACTTTATGTTAACAGTATGATCCGATAGTTCGTACGGCTACCGTTTTAATAAGGCACTCACTTGAGCAGCTCAAATGGATGATAACTTGTAATGCACCGAAGGATACAGAAAGACTAGGTCTCTGACGACTCTGGTAACTCATTTTGGTCACGTGGGAAATAAACCTTTGTCAGGCATTTGACAGACATTGAAACACACCACGAATATCGATATCGATCACTTGTCTAAAGCGTTCACATTGGCCTTAGTGGCTCTACACTATTACTGCTACCTTATCTTTCCATCTTCCGTCGATTCCTATCGGTTATATTGTTACAGTCCAAATATGTAGCCCTCAACACCATCTCGTGAGGGCCTAGAGCTAGTAGTATTATGAACGAACTGCTTCTAACCCTCGTGGGATGTTTAAATGCCGGCCGAGTGCCTACCTTGACATATTTCCATTTGACCAGGTGACGTGACCAAAGTCATCAGAGAACTAATTTATTGATTACCACAATTCACGAACTTCATAGTTTTACTAGATGGTTTTCAGCCAAACGGCGAGTTATCTTCCCATTTCAGCTCACAGTTTGCAATTTTCTTCTAGCATACCAACGGTACTACAGAAACACTAGCTGTACTGCTAGCATACCTGTTTGCAAACTTCTTGTTTTGAAAAGTGCATCGTAGAGTAGGCAACTACATGCAACTGTCAACTCGCTAAAAAGTATATGCTCAATATACCTTAGTTTTTCTTACTAGAAGAAGAGTTGCCAGCGCAAAAGGTGAGGTGATATCGTTATGCTTCTTGCGCGGATTCTTCGAAGTACAAGCATATCAGTAGCAGTGTAGAAGAGTCTATAGTTAGATGTAGGCTAATGACTGCAATGTATCGCGAAAAGCTTATTAACTTTATGTGCTGTAAAAATGACAGCCGTGTCCGCTAAGTTTATCAATCGTGCTTATTTATCAGTGCTTTACACCTTTTTACTAGCCTTAGGTTCGCATTACGAAAGTAACATGTACACCATTTCCCGATCAAAATTGAGAATTTTTCCGATCAAAATGAGAACAGCTCAAATCAAAATGAGAAAACCTGCAATCGCTTATAGGATTATCATCAGATCACCTTCAGTAATAAATATTTTGTACAAAGCTGTTGACTTAGCAACTCTATGATGCTTCAAATCCCACCCCTCAAAACGACTAGAAAGGGCATTTCGCCCTTCGCTTGGATTTTCTCATTTTGATTTTAGCTGTTCTCATTTTGATTGGAGAAATTCTCAATTTGATCGGGAAATGGTGTACTTACCGTACTACAGTTCAACTTTGGGACAGAACAGTACATATGTACTGTATTGTGGAAATTCCTTGATTTGCACCACTATCTGGACTGGCATAATGCAATCAAAAACCGCATGCTGATTGGCTACACGCTAAGTACGTTTGTCGGACTGCAATGACTGCAAGAATTCGAACATAAGCGCGACATCTGCGATACTGACTCTGATCGGGTGCACGACTACACGGTGTAATTTACACCGGGTTTCCGATTGGGACGAAAGACAAACCGTTGTCTGTTGAACGAAGCAGACATTTTGAGACTAACAAACTGTCTTAAGTTGAAAATCGGGCACGGCAGTATTTTGGTTACGCAACAGTGCTTTTTGGTTCATTTTGTTGAAAATGTCACGGCATAGCATGCCACTGTACTGGGCTTGGTATTTGTAGCTACACAATGTATTACACATGCCTTTATGACAGCGCGCATCATGTATTATCATAAATTAGCGTATCTTAGTCAACGTTAATGGTGCCCTGACAAGTTTACCGCGCAAGTTGCAGCTGCGTTACGTTGTTCATGAAGGTAAATTGTGCTTACTGTGTAGCGAACTCTAAGCCGGTTGCCGGCGAATCGTATATTTTGTGTGCCACCTGCGGTTGTTCACCAGTAGCTCGCACCTGTGGAAGGTTCGTCACAACGCACGCACAACACCGTATAGTCCCTGTACAAGGTGCCGGACCTAGTTCCCTATTTTATTTACCACTCAATCAACTCTGTTGCTCTGCACCACAGAGACTTCTCCCCCTCACACTCTCTCTCCGACTTTTGCAGCAACTCGCACTCCCTGGTCGCTTCCGCGTCCTGCAACTCACCACTCAACGCCGCCTGTTGCAACAAGTACGTGCACTTCACCCACGCACTGTCACTCAGCGCTTTTAGCCAAGCCGCCGCACGTCTGTGACCTGTCGCCCGACTCCACACACTACACTCTCTTTCTCCTGGCTGCACTCCAGCCACTACACTCTGCTTGTACTCGTTAGCGGCTGTACTTCGACGCCACTCCCAACTGCTTGCACACGTCCACGCAACCCACGTGCACTCCAACCACGCGACTTGCCACTCACTACTGCACACGGAGTCCAAATCACCGACTTGTGCTCGGCTGCGCCAAATGCGAGCTGCCTGCGGTCTTGGGCCACGCCCACCGCTCACTCCGCCTCACAGCGACCGCTCGCGCAACTGGTATCTGCCACCAGTGGGTTCGCGCCCAGATACAGCGCCTCTTCGTCCGTGGATCTTTGATCGTGCGGTTCCCACTCACTCTGTTCTTCGGACACCAAGCTCGCACTGTTCTCACTCTGGGGCAATAGTGCGCTACTGACTACCACCCTCTTCGCACCCTTGTACTTCAAGTTCAATACCCTATCACACGACTTCTTCACCCACAGAGTCTTTTACGACTCTGTCTCAGGCGAAAAGCTCCTCGTACTGTGGCATTGAGACCCATCGTCGTTGGTTATCGTCGCCGTTAACTGGCCGCAGCTCGAACTCGACAATGTACTGCCCTGCCTTATTTCTTCTGCGCCTTCGTCGAAGTTCCACCAACACTTCACTCGATCGCTGCCACTTATCTTCATCTTCCGCTGCGCCTCGAGATCGTCTTTTGGTCTTTCTCGACGACCGCGATTGACCAGCTGCACTCGCTGCTCGTACAGCTTTCGCTGGCGGTGAAACATCTGCTCCTTGCTCGTCCTCATCCTCGTAGACTAGCTGCGCCTCGATGTCGGCCGCAACTTTCTTCAACACTTCGGTAGGGTGGTGATATCTCATCAAAAATGAGACGTGCGCAATGTATCTTTTGTTCTCTGCGTCCGTGTCTTCTCTCTCAAGCAGAAAGTTGTCGTAACCGGCGGTCTCAACGACACGCATCGGGCCGATCCATTGGTGTACCAATTTAGACGTTTTTGCCCCCCTGGGAGGCCGGTACATCCATACTCGGTCGCCTAGCTTCTCGACCGTTACTTGCCTCACCTTCTTATCGTAGTATCGCGCTTGCCGCTGTTGTTCTCGGGCTCGACCTCGTTCAGCATCTCTACGACTGCATTCCATCGCTGCTAATAGCTTACGGTGATAGTCCGTGAGTTCCCCATCCTCACGTACGCTGGCCTTGCGTAACAAGTCATTCGGACTCCTTAACTTTCTACCCATCATTAATTCAGGCGACAGTTTCACGGTGGTGTGCTGCGACGAGTTGTACGCGTACGTTGCGAAATCCACCCACGTGTCCCAATCGCTCTGCTCCTCGTTGTTAATGTACGGGGCCACCGTATCTTCCATGTGCGATGAAATCTCTCCACTAACCCAATGGTCTGAGGTCTGTAGGGTACCGGATTGATCTGTTGTGCTTGCAAAAGCACCACTATTTGCTTAATCACCAGTCCAGTAAGTTCAGGAGATCCATCCGTCAACAGCTCGCGAAACGGACCGTACTTCAGGACCACATACTGCAACAGGAACTTCGCGACGTTCTCCGTCGTGTGCTGCTTCACGGTGACTGCAACCGCATTCATCGTAACGCACTCCACTGCCGCAATAACATAGCGCTGCCCTCCATTGGTCGTGGGCAGAGGCCTGGCTACATCCAAAGCCCATATGTCGCCGACGTCTCCTCCATGAATGCTTCTCAAGGGAGGAATCACTTCCCTTGGTCTTGCCTTCCTGCCCCCACAATCCTGACATCCCCTAACCCATTGCTTGACCTTTCGCATGAGATCCGGCCAGCAGTATACCTCTGATATCCCCGCGGACGTGTGTGCAGTTCTCAAGTGTCCGTCCACACGGAGTCGTGGCACTCCTTGAACACGATAGACCATAACTCGGGTGGTAATACAACACGCTTGCACTTCATCGTGTCGATCACGACCAGCCCAAAGCTCGTGCCTATCTTCATGCCTCGGTGCTCGCCAAGCTTCACCAACTTTTGCACCAACCTACTCTTCTGCTGGGCTGCTGCGATCTTCGTATCCGTCAGCTGTAACTTCGGCACACTCGTCTTCCATCGCAGTCTTCGTGTTTCCACTCCCGTCACACCAGCACTCGTAGGTACACTCAGTGCTGGCGTGTTCGTTCGCCCAGCGTCGTCATCCAATATTGCGCCCTTGGACTGCTGTCCATCTCGTACACGTGTGTCTCTCGGCGAGCTCCCGTAAGTGCCGTTCGCTTTACTGGCATCATACTGGTCTTTGGGTCTTGCGTCCCCGCATCATCCGTCACTTCGCCCGTCTTGACTGTCGTACCCGTCTCCTTCGGCTTCTCCATATCCGGCCTCATGTCTGTCTGCATGGTTGTCGCACCCGACGCGTCACCACTTGATACAGCATTATTACAGTCCTTGCTACCGTTAGTCGTCCCAGCACCACGTCCCTCTGCCACATCCGCAGTGTCCGTACCCCTCATGTCCGGTGCCTTAGTCGAGTTCTTCGGCTCCTCCACGTCCGAAACATCTTCACCAGCTGCCCGACGCCTCGCCGTTTCCGCACGTCGCGTAGCACCGCGTGTCACTCGTGACCGCCACCTCACCCTTCGCTTCACCTGTTGTCGTACGGTTCGTCGTACTTTCTTCAACACTCGTTACTCCCGACACTCCCATCGCTTCATCATGGTACGTAATGGTGCCTCGTCGTCGCCCTCCAACAGCGTGTCCACACCCGTCTCTTCCGACACGTCGACCACCTCGTCAGAACTTGGCACGCCTGTCGCACCTTCGCTGTTGGCACCGCCTGCACCACCTCGATCCTGGCCTCCGTGGCCTTGTGACGAATACTCCATCCCTGTCGACCCAGGCACGACGTCCGCCACCGCCGTAGATTCCACAGGTCCAGCCTCATCGTTCGTCGTTGCTGTCGTACGGCCCACTGCACTTGTCGTAGATGGTGTAGTTGCCCGTCGCCGTTCCTTCCGCTTTCTTGCTGTCGCCGCCAGCGCTTGTACTGCTACCGGCGCCCTAGATAATGAATCTGCCACTACGTTCGTGTTTCCGGGCCGATATTGGACCTCAAAATCGAATCCCTGCAAAGTTAAAGCCCATCGATGCAATTTCCCGGTAAGATTGGGACTGGTCATCAGCCATTTCATTGCTGAATGATCCGTAATAATCGTAAATCTCCTCCCGTAGAGATATGGGCGGAATAGCTTAATTGTCCAAATTGCCGCCAGACACTCCAGTTCAGTTATGCCGTACTTGCTCTACGCCTCACTATTCACCTTACTCGCATACGCAATGGGCTGCCAGCCGTTGCCCTGATCCTGCATCAGTCAAGCGCCCAGACCAATTTGACTCGCATCTGTTACGACTCTGAATGGCAGACACAAGTCAGAGTAGAGAAGTAAAGGTTTAGTTGTAAGGACGTCTCGAATGCCGCCACTTGCGCCCATCCCCACTCCCACGTCGCGTTCTTCCTCAGTAACTTCGTTATGGGTGCCATGATAGTCCCAAATCCTTGTACGAACCGCCTGTAGTACCCTGCCAGATGTACGAAGCGTTTTGCTTCAATCGCATCTTTTGGTCGTGGAAATTCATGTACAGCCGTCATCAATCGTTGTAGTGGCCGTACTCCATCGTAACTCAACTCGTGCCCTAAGTACTCCATGGACGTTGCAGCAAACACACACTTCTTTAATTTAAACGTAAGGCCGGCTGCCGCTAGTCGCTCCAATACGCAGGCTTACGCCAATATATGTTGTTCGATACCACCGCGTGTGAGCACTACAATGTCATCTAAGTAGACTAAACAAGTAGTCCACGTAAGTTCTCTAAGCACCCCATTCATCATGCGTTGAAAGGTGGATGGCGCATTCGTTAAGCCGAAGGGCATCCTCACAAATGTGTACAGGCCTTTCTTGGTAGTGAAAGCGGTCTTGTCGCGATCCTCCGGAGCTACCAGTATCTGCCAGTATCCAGCTCTTAAATGCAAGGTAGTGAACAACAAAGCTCCACCCAACGCCTCCAACGTCTCGTCTATTCTTGGAAGAGAGTACACATCCTTTTTAGTGACCTTGTTCAATGCTCTGTAGTCCACGCAGAATCTCGCTTCACCATCCTTCTGTCGTACGAGGACGACCGAGAATCTCCAGGCCCCGTTGCCTTCTTCGATGACTCCTGCTCCCAACATCTTGTCCACGTTCTCCTCGACGATCTTATCTTCCATCTGTGCCTGTCGTCGCCTCTTTAACATGATAGGTGCCGAGTCTACGGTATCAGTATGGTGATACATGTCCAGTACTGTCGCGGGTGGACACTCTCCCGTGTTACTAGTCAGCTTTCTATAAACACGTAGTAACTTAATTATTAAGGCTTTAGCCTTGAGCTCCTCAGTTCCAACATGCACTTCACTCTCATCGCCCAGTGGCGTCGTACCGTCACCCAATTCATCAACCCACGCACTCAGTCTCGTGGTGTCGAGTTCGCCGTTCATCTCCAGAATCTGCATGTCGTCACTAACAGGTATCCAAACCCCTAATTGCTTCTTGTGCGGTAGCTTGGTAGGCTTCGTGTTCGTGTTGATGGCCGGTACTAATGCCCGTCCGTCACGTACTGGCGTTAATGTGGTAGCAAGCATCACTGATCCCAGATGCGTCGTAGGCAAGAAAATGCCTTGCTCCCCATCATCTGCCGGTACTGCTACTTCAACCGGAGCCACTGCATTACTCTCCACGTGTCTGTCGCATCATTCTCACGGCAGCGGTCCTGGCACTACCCTTCTCATCGTAGGTCTTGAACGAAATGACGACCGAACGTTCATCGTCTTTTTAGCGCAGTTCGCTGCTCTTGAAGTCCATCACCGCCCCGCGCGCTTGCATGAAATCCACTCCAAGGAGGAACTCGTCTGTACACTCTGATACCACGCATGCGTCAGCTACTACGATCTCGTTCAGGACGCTGCGCATCTTGAACCGCCACATACCAATGACGTCCAAGCGAAACCCACCGATACCCTCCATCGTCCGCCTCCACCAATTCCACCACGTTCACCCCGTCATCCACGTTGCCGTCCGGGTCTACAACTTGCTGTCGATGCACAAAGCTGAACTTCGCAGCACTTCGACCACATGCCGATGCCTCTCCTCCGGATCGCCTCCTCTCGACTAGTTCTTCCACTGCAGCTTCTGCGACTCGTCGTCGTTCTTCCTGCCGTTCTTCGATACGTTGTTGTAGCTGAGCTTCCACGTCACACTCGATGCTGCATCGCCGTTCGAGTCCCATCTTTACTCGTTCTCGTTCTCGGCGCCGCACTAACCTGGCTCGCGCCACGTTCTCGGCACTCACTACTGTGTCCCCACTTGCAACGTCGTTCTTCGTAGCCACACTGCTTCTTGGTAAGTTTGCAGCGTCGTTATCCATCGACATGACTGCGTCAACATTCACCGCCATCATTGCTCCACAGTACAACAGTGATAATCCCACGCCTTCTTCAGTTCGATGCTCGCTTTCATCTGACTTGGCTTCGCACCGATCGTACTTGCCGTCGCACGTCGTGGTCGCACCGCTCCCCTCGTACACGTAACGCGTCGACCTCATCACAGGGCGCACCGTAGCCACATAGATGGTTGCCTTGACCTTGTCTCGTACTTAGGCATTCTCACGCATCCGCTCCAGCATACCGTCTACCGTCTACATTCTCTTCTGTCGCTCGTGCTACAGACGCCGCAATTGTCGTCTTGCTCGTGAATGGGGATCCTCTCCGAGTACCGGACGTCGTAGTCCCCTCACCACGCTCGTTCTTAGTTTTCCTCCGACACTTTCTTCGACGCCACTTCAAGTACTCGTCGTTGCGTGCTTTGGCTTCTGGATCCGTGCACTCGCGAGCCATGTGACCAATCTTTCCACAGGCATAACATTTCCGCTTCGGACACGTGGGCGCTCAGTAACCAGGTTGCCCACATCGATAACAACCACCCTCTGGCTTGTCTTCAGTTGCGTCCTTGCTCGTTGTGTTCTGAAACCTTGATCCTGTAGCCTGCTTCATAGTTGCCTTGATCTTCTTGAACTTGGGCTTGGCCGCCAAATCGCCTTCTCTTGAGTCGTCTTTGTCTCTATGTCGCTTTACCTTCGTGGCCGAGCTCTTATGCTCAAGCTTCTCCGTCGTCGGAGCAGCTGCTGTCTTCTTCGCGTTCCCTTGTGGTTCGTACCAGTAACGTCCGTTCCCCACATGCCCAGGTGGCGGATCTTAAGTGTTTGAGTAGGTGTTATAAACTCCCAGCGGGTTCTTAAACAATGCCACCTGCTCCACTTCCAGCCGCCTTGTTGATTCTTCCACACCACCCATCAGCTCCGCTGGTAAACCCGAACCACTAACACCAGGCACGACGTTCGTAGCTCCTGTAGTGCCGTACATAGGAATAATGAAACGACTCAGTGCCGTAGCCCACGGCTGACAGATGTTACTCATGCCCAACGCTACGTTATCCGTGGGGTCATCAATCTCGATAGCCTTGTCTACAGCTTCCTCTAAAGTCCTGGGTACTGGATCCTGTCTTACTAGCTTCTTCGTCGTTCTATCGAGACATCTACAGAACTGGGCCAACAACACGCGCTCGCTGACTTTATACCTACCCACGACGTCTCGTAAACCAACTGCAAATTCTGCGTGAGTCTCACCTGGCATCATCCTGCGCATGCTGACCCTCCACTCTGAAGCTAACTTGTCGTGCTTCTCCCCGTATCTACGCAGTAACGCCTTCTCCAAATTCGTCCTCGTTCTCTCCGTTCGGACAGCCTACGGTCCATGTCGACCCACCACTTGGCAGCATTTTCCACCAGTTTATTCCCCAATATGAAGTAGAGAGACTTATCGGACCACCGCTCTCTTAAGGCTTCTGCAGCTCCTTTCAAGGCGAGATCCACTCTGTCTGTCCATGTCGATACCGAGACTTTAGGCGAAGGAGTAAAAGTCGGTAGCTTGACGTTCCTCCGTCGTGACCGCCGCTCGCGTCGTGGACTGCGTCGTCTATGCCGGTGCTCACGCTCTCCTCCTCGGCCACGCCTACCGTCCCGTCGTTCTCGTCGGCCACGCTGATCCCGTCGCCCCTGCTGCCTCCTCTCTTGGCCAGACTCACGCACACTACTGCTGCAACTCCCTCCATTACCACGGCGTCCACCATTCCCACACGATGAGTCATCCGAGCTGCTACTCTCATCGGAAGGAGAAGGACTGGCGTGTCGCCTCTCACGAGCTCTACCGTGTTGACCATTTCGACCGTTTCCCCGATCGTCATGACTTCTACGGTCTCGAGGACATTTCCGATCTCTGCGGTGGTGCTCACGTCCGTGGCCATCGTTGTCGTTATGATAAGGCGGCGTTGCAGGCGCATCGTCCGGCTGCTCAGCCTCCACAACTTGCTGTGCTGCTTCGTCCCCTACGGCTCGATCCACGTCGCCCACGGGTCGCAAGTTCTCCACCATCTTTAAGAGCCGCAGTAACCATCGTCGTCGCACTCCGATTTCTTGTTGAATGCGCTGATCTTGGTACCGCACGCCCCTGTATGACCCACTCTGAGCCGGTTGCCGGCGAATCGTATATTTTGTGTGCCACCTGCGGTTGTTCACTAGTAGCTCGCACCTGTGGAAGGTTCGTCACAACGCACGCACAACACCGTATAGTCCCTGTACAAGGTGCCGGACCTAGTTCCCTATTTTATTTACCACTCAATCAACTCTGTTGCTCTGCACCACAGAGACTTCTCCCCCTCACACTCTCTCTCCGACTTTTGCAGCAACTCGCACTCCCTGGTCGCTTCCGCGTCCTGCAACTCACCACTCAACGCCGCCTGTTGCAACAAGTACGTGCACTTCACCCACGCACTGTCACTCAGCGCTTTTAGCCAAGCCGCCGCACGTCTGTGACCTGTCGCCCGACTCCACACACTACACTCTCTTTCTCCTGGCTGCACTCCAGCCACTACACTCTGCTTGTACTCGTTAGCGGCTGTACTTCGACGCCACTCCCAACTGCTTGCACACGTCCACGCAACCCACGTGCACTCCAACCACGCGACTTGCCACTCACTACTGCACACGGAGTCCAAATCACCGACTTGTGCTCGGCTGCGCCAAATGCGAGCTGCCTGCGGTCTTGGGCCACGCCCACCGCTCACTCCGCCTCACAGCGACCGCTCGCGCAACTGGTATCTGCCACCAGTGGGTTCGCGCCCAGATACAGCGCCTCTTCGTCCGTGGATCTTTGATCGTGCAGTCCCCACTCGCTCTGTTCTTCGGACACCAAGCTCGCACTGTTCTCACTCTGGGGCAATAGTGCGCTACTGACTACCACCCTCTTCGCACCCTTGCACTTCAAGTTCAATGTCCTTCCACAACTGTAGCTAAACGTAGTTTCCGAGCCATGCTCTGTTTAAAGCGTGAATTTAAGTCGTAAGTTAGACCAACGGCAGCTCTATACTTGGTTCTAAACCCACATTTGGCACTGAATTAAGAATCGCGTGTACCAACGGTAATCCTATATTGCTCCTAAAACTTAGAATCATCTGCGTGGCGGAGGATGACAAACAACCGCTGGTTTTGGTCATACTCTGTAGACAGTGGCGCCAGGTGGCACTGGAGACTGAGGGCTCGACTCGCCGGGCCATCCTAGCGGACAAGAACAGGTGGGATCGCGTGTCCGAACTCGCGACGCCTGCTTGCTCCCGCACACAACCTAACACCACATCCGATATGGAATGGGCAGTCCTTCACGTGGTCCCGTTCGTGCTGCGCCACTGGAGGTCGTCGGCAATGGGCCACCTGCCCTACAGCTCCATGGCGCTGTGGCACGAGAAGATTGGACTACTAGCGGAGTTCTGCTCCGGCGTTGTTGAAGGGCGGTGGGGCCGAAGCGCAGATCGCAACGGGGATTGGCAGGGAGGACCGACAGGCGGCACCGCAGGTGCGGCATGCGCTCCCTCGGCGCAAATAATGGCACCTCGTGCCAACCCCCTACGGACGGAAACTCTTTGCACCGTTAGAAGGGAGAGCCTCACCAGAGACAACGCAAGGGGTTCTCGACAGCGCGGCTGTGCTCTGAAGATTCAACGGCTCCATTCCGGGCGCCGCACAGACCTCGGCAGCGAACTCTCGGGGAATTTTTTTCACCCCTATCTGCCACCGAGAAGAACAAACAACTGCGCCGGCTTTTCAAACCAGACATGGGCAAGACTTTGAAGGCTCGCCGTAGCACGGAAGCTGCTCTCATGGACAGCGGCCCCATAAGGCGGAGGTGGCGAGCGGTGGCTCATGAGGACGTCACTATGGACGTGGTCTCCCAGAATGTTAATGGGTTTGGAGCGACACCTGCCGACAGAGACGCATGGCTCCGGAGTTTTCGAACGCGGGGCGGCGACGGCCGGACGCTTCTCTACATGGTCCAAGAAACGCATGTGGAACCTGCGGAAATACCTCGTCTCCAGCCACATCACGCAGCCGGGGGGGGGGGGGGGGGTCGAACGGGCGTCGGCTGCGCGCCGCACTCTTCCGGGAGTTATCGGATGGTAAGAAAGGGGGTGTCGGCATCTTGGTCAATCCTTACGGTGATGCCAAGGATGTCACACCAATTTTTCAGGCTCATTGGAGTCCACACTTCATCGCTGTTCATGGTGTCATTCAAGGGCAGGGAGTCATCTTCATGAACGTCTACGCCCCTCATCGGGCTGGACCCAGGGAGTCATTCTTCAGGTAATTGCTGGACCTGGGCCTGCCTGAAGATGCCAAGGTGGTCATTGGGGGGGGGGGACTTTAACTGCACGCTCGACGAGGCGGTGGACCGAAGCTACCACGGTGCGGCAACATCGCATGATTCTGGGGCACTTCGGGATTTACTCGCCTGCTGGGGTCGCGTGGATCCAGTGGCCGAGAGCAGGCCGGCGCAATGGGATCAGGGCGAGCTGGTCGACCACCACGCGACCACGCACACTTACTTTTACATGGTACAGGGGCATGGCGAAGCGTCCTCGAGACTGGACAGATTGTAAGTAACGGGGGGCATGTATCCCTGGGTCGCCGGTTTGGAGGTGGTATCGCCTGGAGTGGTCTGACCATAGAGGGGTCAAGCTACGTCTTCAAGTTGATGGTGACCGACTCAGGACCAAGAAGCCAGCCAGAGTTCATCCGGCTCCCGCCTATACCGAGGAGCAGGTGACGACGCTCACCAGGCAGATGATCGCGGACTTCCATGATCGCATCTCCAAGCCAGACGTGACAACTGAGGAATCGGTGGCGTGGTGGGAGGAGTTCAAAACTAATCTAGTGGACCGAACGCTCAAGGAGCTTACCTATCGACGACGGCGCATGCGCACCGGCCTCAAACAGAGACTACGGCGACTCCGCCGCCAACAGGAGCGACTGCGACAAGCTCAGGGTGGGAAGAGGGCCACTGTGGCCTCCATCACGGACGGGTTGAATGCGCTGTCGCTGGATGACGTGAGCGGACTGACCCCAGCTGATAGACTACGCCGAGCCATATCGGGGTGTCAGAGGGCGAGGGCAGCGGCACATCGGAGAAGGGTGTTCGAGGCCTCCACATATTGGAAAGGGAAGACAGTGAAGGAGAAGTTCCAGCGAGTGTCCACCAAGTTTGCCGACAACACCCATTAGGCGACTGACTCCAGTGGCGGGCGCTCCAACCCGAGATCCGGGCCACAAAGCGGATATACTGGCGGATGCGTGGAGCCCTATACTGCAATAGTCGGTACGCGACCCTGGCACTCAGGAAGAGCTAGCCTCCTGGGTCGAGGAGGTGACCCAACCAACGCCGGAGCAAGCGGCGGTAGCGTCCCCCATCCCCCCGCGCAGAAGTACAAGCGGCTTTTGCTGCTTGCAAGGCAGGGAAAGCTACGGGACCGGACCTACTTGGCAATGATTGGTTTCGGGCCTACGTGGACCTACTCGTACCGGTATTTAAAGTACTCCTAAAGCAGTGGTACGAAGCTGGTTGCTTTCCACGGTCATTTCTTGAGGCACATATTTTTTGCCTGAAGAAAGGAGGTGACCAATGCAACCCCCTCAGCGATCGACCTCTTGCGCTGCTCAACACCGACTACAAGATCTTTTCACGCATCCTGGCCGCGAAAACGCGGTGTACGTTGGACGATCGCGACCACCCTAACCAACACGGATTCATTCCGGGGAGGACAATCCACGAGACGCTGCACATATTTGAGGCTGCACACGAGGAATTGCGGAAAGGGGGGAGCAGACGGAGGCCGTGGTCCTAGTCCTCGACTTCATATGACGGCATACGACTACGGACGCTGCAGCGTCATGGATATCCGGAGCGCTTAGTACGCACGGTACGGTCGCTGCACGACGGAACGACGGCGAGATTTCAAGCAAATGGCTTCACATCGAGGAGAGTCTCGATAACAAGCGGTATCCGACAGGGGTGCCCCCTTGCCCCATTGCTGTTCATTCTAGCCCTTGACGCATTCTACCAAAAGATTGACAAGCACCCAGAGCTGCGTGGTGTATGTTTGCGGTCGGCTGGTGGTGAAGTCGAAGTCAGTGTCGCCGGGTATGCGGACGACACGGCGATCTACCTCGCATCGGTTGCGTATGTCAATCTGATCCTCCGGATCTCCACGGAGTTTGTCAACGCGTCTGGCGTCATGATCAATCACGGGAAGACTATGGTGGTGGCGCTCAGCCCGGAAGGAGGGTCCGCTCACAGGATCCTGCCGTCTCATCTACGATTCCAGCCCGCTGATCACGAGGGCCGATACCTCGGTATACATGTCGGAAGTACAGTAGACCCGGAATGGACGTGGCGAGTGGCGGGCGCACAGCTCACGGCCAGATTATCGCTGGCGAGCAGGAAACTGCTGACGGTGGGTGCACGGAGCGTGATTGCGGCTGCGATGGTCATCCCGAAGCTCACATACATTGGCCATCACGCATGGCCCTCGCTAGGCACGGTAAATCAGCTCACAAGGAGAATCAGGAACTTTGTCGGGAACGGGAGTTTCTCGTTGGACCTCCCGGCCTCCAAGGCCTGGCTCGACGCTGATCTTGCGACGCTTCCCCGGACCAGAGGGGGGGGGGGGGGGGGCGGTACCAGACCTGAGTTCGGAGCTGATGGCAATGGCGGCGGCAGCATTGACCAGGTGAGGAGTGGAAGGGTCCTCCACGGACCACATTGTGGGAGACATACTCCTTGCGCACTCTGCCGTTGGTACCCCCTCAGCAACGTGCCTCATCCCAAACGGCTGGCAGGGGACCGAACGTCCAGCACGGTGGAAAAGGTCTATGTGGTCGACGGGAGCTGCGGTGTCAGCGGCAGTTGGGGGAGCGCCCCGAGGGAAGGAGACGTGGAACTAGGTGAGCGCACTACATATTCTAGCCACGCACTTTGAACGGGTGCTCTTTACATGGTCGTCTACGGATCATCAGTTTGAACGGGACGGGCGGCGGCTGCGGTCAACGACGTGGTGGCCGGTTACCCGCCAGCAGCAAGAGGAGATGGGACAGCAATGTCTCGAGTGGCTGCCATACGATTCTATGGTGTAGCTACGTCTATACCATGGTGGCCACGGCAGGGAGGTCAAGAGAGCAGATATCGCGATCTTAACAGCCCATGGTCACCACCTTCGCGACATCGTGCGCTGGAGGGTCGACAGAACTGGGGTGTTGCGGTGCACATTGGTACTACCTCGTCGGCTGAGTATGCAACGGCTGCGTGTCGCATTTGAAAGCTACCTTATCCTGCTAGTGACGAATTATCCACGGCTACTCGGCGACGAGTATGTGGTAATGAAGCCAGGTTGACGGCGACGCCCCAGGATCACCCGGCGATTGTGACACTGGATTTTGACCGCCCACCTGGCGCGGAACTGGTGATGGAGGGTCGCGACCCAGCTTAGAGAGGCCGGGTCTTCCGCCTCCGCCAGCTCGCAAAGGCTCTTGACAGCGTGATGCGGCCAGATATTCGGGTCAAGCGCGTTCACCCACACCCACGCGTTTGCCGGTTAGTGGCGCTTTGGCAGGACCGAAGACACTGGGGCAGGTCGAGGCAGCAACTAAAGGCAGCGCTGAGGCACTTGGTGGCGAAGAAAGGGAAAGCCAGTTTGCGTCGCCGCACCGCTCGGTCGTCAAGCCAGTCCAGCGGCTGCGGACAGCCTCGGAAAGCTAGAATGAAGGAGACTGAGGGCGTAGGGCCTTGGGTGGAGCAAGCACTCTATCGGCTCAAGACCCACGCTTTCTCGCTCTATGATCCTACGCAGGAAGTGCCGGGCTGCCCTCACGCGGTCTGCTCTGGGGTTGCAAAGGTGACTCTACATCACGTGTTCTGAACCTGCCCCGCAGCTGAGAGGCTCCGTGAAATAATGATTAAGCCGTGGCAGAAGGCCGGCCTGCGCGGAGAAAACCACCTTCGCGGTTTCTATGAGCTGTCTTTGTCCGCGGTGCCGACTGCGGTGGAGCGCGATTTTGAGGTTGGGGAGGCGGTGCGTACTGAGGTTCTCGCCACGCTCCTAACAGAACTGTCGAGCAGCTGCTGGAGGGTCGGTACTGCTCTGTACTTTCATGGAGTATGGCGCTGGAGAGTCGCCCACTTCGACTCGCACAACAACATCACGGCGGAGTACCATGAAGCGGCCTTGGAGGCGCGGCTGCGGCAAGGATATGCTACCGTGGTATCACACCTGAGTCGGAGACATGCTGGCCAGGTACAAGAGCGAGTAGCACGGGTCGTGACAGCTGTGCTCAGTCCTAGATGGACTCAGCAGACGGAATACGGTACAGCTCAGACCCACAGGTACCTGCTTTTTTTCGATGGCGGCTCGCGTGGGAATCTAGGGCCCGGTGGATGCGGAGCGGCGGTCGTACGGCTCGGTCCTTACGTAGGGTCCGCCACGATATGCGGGGTAGCCAGCATGTCGATGGCATCGGCTCGAACTACGAACAACGTTGCGGAAAACAATGGATTGTTACACGGACTGAAGGCCCGTCAGACCTCGGGGTGGACACCGCTGCACGTCGTGGGTGACAGCAGCCTCATAATTTGGCAGCAGCGACAGCGTTGCCCGCCCAGGGCTAAGCACCTAGCAGGCCTGTTTGGGCAGTGCCGGCAACTTGCTGATCTACTATAAGTAGTCTCCCGGAGCCACCATTATCGGGAGTACAACAAGATGGCGGATCTTGTTGCGATTCGGGCCATGGACTCCCGCATTAGCATTCAGGTCCAGATTGGGGCGGAGAATAGGACCGATCGCCGATTGCATGCGGTGCAACTGTAGCACGCTCTCCAACACGCGCATAGCCTTCGTTGCATGACAGGTACATGTTGAAATTCGTCTCATCTAGAAACACAATCATGTTACCGGAAGACGCATGTTTCTCCAGTTGTCGACAAACTCCTTACGCTTGTTCTTGATGTCTGCGTTATTCATCGTTATCTTTGTCCTTGCAGAAAACGATGTCGGACGTTGGGTTTAGCGAGCACAAGCTGAGGACTCCTCGGGGTCCGGGGCCTTCACACTTTAACCCATACGAGGGCCCATCAGCTCCCAGGTAAGGGGGGGGGGGGGTCAGGACGGGCGGTGCAGAGACGGACGTCGCCAAGGTCATAGAAAGTCGTTAGCGCTACAATAACCGTTAAATGATAGCCATGTTCCAAAAAAAAGTGCTAAGTTCTCCCACTTCTCATCAGCTTCATCAGCTTCTAGTAGATTTTGTAGATTTCTAGCGGCCTGAATTCATCGCCCGAAGATACTTCATCCCGGGCATATAGCCGCCAGTGTAGGATTACCGCTACGGTTTTCAGCTGATCGTGCTTTCTAAATACCAATTGCTAGCCCAAGGGGCCCCAAATACAGTATATTTTACCGTTGGCGTTGCTCTTACGACGTAGAATTTGTTTTCGTCATAACTTACGACGTTGGCAACAGGAGGGTTAAGCAGCGTACAGCGGTCCCACGAGTACCCACAAAAATTGCTCTATCTCGAAGCTACAGGTAACGTGTTGCTTGTGAACGACTCTACTCGGGACGAGGTACAGCACAAGTCTAATGAAATAAATGCACATGCAGTAGTATAACATCTTGGAGTTACTACCGAGGAGACGTGGAGGTGGAGAAGTTCTTACGTTTACGAAGCAACCAGGAGCGAATGTCAGCGAGACGCTGTCGAACTCGTCGACAAAGTGGCTTTTTTATCGCTCTACGCGGTTCCAGGCATGCGATAAACGCTTCAGAAGACTCGCGTTGAATGTAGGCGACGTGTGCCAGATCTGCCGTTGGTCCTTAAAAACTGCACCGTTGTCAACGACACGAGGACAGGTCAGCGCAGGGATGAATAAATAGATGCCACAGTTATTGCAATATAATAGCACCAATTTTTTATTGGATGTCTTTCTGGATGGAAGACCGATTATTTATTCTCGCTCCCGTATGGCATCAATAATCTATTGTGGGTGTCATACATTCTTTAGTACTTGTTTCCTCGCGGTGTACCACTATATCTGTTCCAATAATATTTTTTCTGAGCTGAGAAAGCTCAATACTTAAGTAATCTATATTGTTTTAGAATGTTCTCAACCCAATTATTTATTTTCTGCTTTGATTAGCAATACATAACAATGCAATATTCGGCATCCCTGAGTGTGCGGTGCGCGTTTGTGTGTGTTGCCTTCTCGAAGCGAAAGAGAAATACGTTTGGGAGATGGCGCTGGATGGCGTCAGTGAGACTCGATCAGAGGCTTCGTCCAGTATGGCCTCCGGTGAAAGGAGATGCACGTTCTCAGGAGTTGAATAACCGGGTGGTTTCCAATGCAGTCTCTTTTTTCATTTACATGTACATCACTAAAGTACTGAAGGAGTTGTTCATAATTGTAACTGATACTAATATACCTCACTGTGAACAGGAAAAGAGGCGAGATCGCTTGTGAGAAGTACAACACCGGTTATACTGTGGTATGTCATGATAAGTGACGAATTTGCTAGCCAGCAATGACTTCGCCCTCTATTTCTCACATTACCTATTTCAAGCATTGATCGCTCTAAACGTTGTATGTGAGCCGCTACAGTCCGATGTTCTAGTCTGCTCGCGCGAGGACGTTCAGTATCTTGGTGTGTTCCGCCTGCGAAATATGACCATCTCGTAGTGCTTTGTCAAGCCGATTTTTGCGGTCAATCTTATCCATGTTCACTAAAGTGGAGGCAACGTCTTCCTCGTCCAGCTTCTTGAAAATTTCTTTTAAGCTCTTCGTCTTAACAAGTTTAGTTCGCTCTTCACCCTCATATCCTTGGTCTGTAACGCGGAGGAACCTATTTCGGGAGTTACTGGTCGTCATAGCATCAGTCGACAATAGCTGCGACTCATCGGCATTCGTGAACGCTGAGGCGACGCTGCAGCGAGCTAAGACCGCGGCCACAAGCGCAACGTAGAATATACTGCGCATAATTCAAGTGCGGGGCTCTGCTAGAAGGAGGAGTCTTGTGGTCTTGAAGGCGAAACGTGTTGTGATCGCCAATTATCTTCGGCCACCCAGGTCTGCTGGCCAACCGTAATTCACACAGATAATGTAGGAGATTCTACGGAGCACCGGTTCGGGAGCGCCGGTGCAGAAAAAAACCTCAATTTATTATTCAATTTGATTCATTGGGCGAGCTACCGGTATTGTGAATCTTTCCTTATTAGTTGACGGTAGTGAGCGGGTGTGAGGAGCGTAGCCGAAGCAAATCCGAGAGGGGAGCCCACGAAGCAGGTGGAACAGCGGTAGCCTCTGGGTGGCGATCCGCGACCATACTTAACTCAGCATAATTAAGACACGAGGTAAAATCTCGCGCAGAAAATAATATAGCGACGCGCCCTGAGACTTTAGCTTTCTTTCAAGGGCTCACACGTCCCTAGTGCTAAAGAACCGACGAAGTTGGTATGCGCGGTGTTTAAGATTGAGAGCGTGCCGAAGTGATGTTCCTTTTGCCCAGGTTCGAGCTTGGTTTTTAAAACCCGTGATAACCCCTATTTTTAATAGTGTGCTTTCCTTTTGTCACATCTGATTCAAGACCCTTGTAGAGTAAAAGTACTGTATACAAGTAATTTAGGTGGTTATTTATTTTTCGTGTTTTTAATGGGTTAAAAACAAAATCCCGCTGAACCCATAGGATTAATCATGCCGTCACTTTGATGACCCAGTATCGAAGATACACTAGTTAGTACGATAAGTAATGGCTGCAATGTACCTCGCAAAAACTTTCCTTAGCCCCAAAGCCATGCGCTAGAGCCCTGAGCGTGGCGATTCTCAGCCAGGACTGTTCATACCGTTTACTTCCGTTTGCTTCATTAAAAGCACTACATATAACTTTATTTATACCAATTAAACCCGCGAACAAAACTGACGTTTCCACAGAAACAAATTGAAAGCTACAAGGAGACCCGTGTGGTCCCATGAGTAAGAGCTTACGAGGGTTATAATTCGTGGAAGCTACATGAGCAAGTACACGTAATAGCGTGTACTACTGAATAACACCTTGCCAGTCCACACCCAGGTGTTCTCATCCTGTCAAACTATACGGACCTGAAGATGGCAGCTTAGTATCTTGCTCCTCCATTCCCCTTCTTGATATGCCTCCAAGTTGTCCCTGCCGTTGAGTACTATTGTTGACCATACTGAGTAGAAGTGCAGTGGCGCCAGCAGTGAGTACACAATATATAAATTAGTAGCGATTTTTGTTACAACTAGGGCTTCGCGAGGCTGGGATAGGTTAACGTTAACACCTTAACCTGGCTTGAAGAAAACGAACACGGCACTCAGCGATATATTGCATCTATCAGTTTCGACATGGAACAACTCACTCGAGAGCATTTCCACTGTCGTTTAGGACTACCGCAGCTAATCGACGCAGTGTTGGCTAATCTTCTAGAAAGTATGGAGGACTTTGCTGGATGCTGGCCCTGGTGCTTTCCAATCTACAATCTGGCTGCACCGGGGTCTCACTTACTCTACTGAAACGATGCTTTGTGTTCCAACCACTTGGCCTTCCTTCATGCATGACTGTATAAATGTGCCGCACTGCTAGTAAACCATCGAGCATGCCGCATAACGCAATCAGATCTTTCACCATCAATCATACTCGGCTAAGTAGGAGAAAAAAGCGATTGTTATTTTTTGTAATTTGTTATTTTCAATTAATCCGTGGAAAAACAAAATTTAAAACATTTTTTATGATTTTATCAATCCTCTCTGCCAATATATTAGTACTACGCACGCCAACCTACTAAAAAGGTGATTGCATCGATTTACTAGTAGCGACCATCCCACCGCATTCAGCCTTTTGGGGGTCATGTAGGTGCTACTGATGGCTCGGTACTTGTATCGATTTACTAGTAGCGACCATCCCACCGCATTCAGCCTTTTGGGGGTCATGTAAGTGCTACTGATGGTTCGGTATTTGCATCGATATACTAGTAGGGCGATGTCGCGCCGATGGACCACCGAATTAATCCTTGTTGGGCTGTCCCTTACAGCACTAAAGTGCTTCCTATCCCAGTATAATATTATATATTGAAATATTGGTCGAGTCCATCGAAGACCTGCAGTTAACCAAAACAACCTCGAGGATATTGTTAGGACGAGTTGTATGCAAACAACTCTAACAAAAGCAGGAGGTTATTTACGAAGCGTGCGATGCCCTTCTGTGCCCTGATTTGCAATAATACTCTGCAAAAAGTAAAGTTACGCTGTCCGGATATCAAGCACAGCACATCGCTGTAAATGCTCGTACTGTATTCAGCTCATCAGCAAATCACACTACATGTACATGAGCGCAAGCTACAGTTTACATGTCATGCTCGAAATTTCAGAGCTTCTTCGTGCGTAGCACGACTTTGTTATTTGAAACCGAATCAGGTGAAGCTTAAGTAAAGCTACTTTTTGTTCAAAATCGCGAATCAGATGAAGGTGAACTTAAAAGAGAGAAAAGACAGAAGTTGAACATGCCATGGTACCCCGGCACGGCGTTTGACGTTGACCTGCACGAACCTGGGTTTGTGATGATGGTGGCCGACAACACAACGTAAGCCTTTGAAGAACTAATAAGATCATGTTGACAGCTAACTGAATCAACATTTAGTTTTCCACAGTATTGTTCTGTGCGCAACACCATACAGCTCTGTGTGGGCTACTAACATGAATGCTTCTCGAAGGCTACGCAGATGCTGCGGCTGCGAAGCAGGCGCAGGAGATGCTTAAGAAAGTCTTGGCTTATCCTGAAAGTACTGAATTTCTTTGGTTTTGATCATACAGCTTCGAATTCCAGCCCGACCATCGGTAAGTTGTGCTGTGCTGGCATGTCGACTAAGCGCTGCATAGCCCTGTTATTGACAACAAAAACAGCATTACACTAAGAAGCACCACAAATTTTTCTTTCAGTGAAAATATGTAACAAATGTTTTTTTTTCAACTGGTGCAATTAGTAGCATATTTAGCAAATTCTAGTGTTGCTGGCGGAACCGAAAAGGCTGTCTCAGCCTACTAGTCAATGATGCAAACATGGGGATTTGAAATAATGCGACGATAATTTATCATGATAATTTATGATCACAGTTTTTTCAAAAAAAATCAAGTTACCATATGGGATATAGCAATGGAACTTTTTCCACTTGTGTGGTTTTATGCCATAATACCGTAAACCGTTGTTTACGGTACTATGGATAGCTGCTCGAGTGGGAGAGTGACACCTGCGTGAGTGGAAAGACGCTATTGGTCCTATCCGCAAACCGAATCACATGCGAAAATTGGACTACAGTACATGTACTGTACCTACATGTACTTGTAACTTTAAAGTGACTATCATGCGCGACGGGAGGAGGGGTGAATTAGAGTGAGTTCATCATAGAAAACTTGGTCACAGAACGGCACCACAAATTATTCTTTCAGTGAAAATATGTAACCAATGCTTTTTTTTCAACTGGTGCAATTAGTAGCATATTTAGCAAATTCTAGTGTTGCTGGCGGAACCGAAAAGGCTGTCTCAGCCTACTAGTCAATGATGCAAACATGGGGATTTGAAATAATGCGACGATAATTTATCATGATAATTTATGATCACAGTTTTTTCAAAAAAAATCAAGTTACCATATGGGATATAGCAATGGAACTTTTTCCACTTGTGTGGTTTTATGCCATAATACCGTAAACCGTTGTTTACGGTACTATGGATAGCTGCTCGAGTGGGAGAGTGACACCTGCGTGAGTGGAAAGACGCTATTGGTCCTATCCGCAAACCGAATCACATGCGAAAATTGGACTACAGTACATGTACTGTACCTACATGTACTTGTAACTTTTAAAGTGACTATCATGCTCGGCGGGAGGAGGGGTGAATTAGAGTGAGTTTATCATAGAAAACTTGGTCACAGAAAGGCGCCATCAGAGTGACATTGAAATACTTCCTTTACAGTACTTTTACTCTACAATCAGATGTGACAAAAGGAAAGCACACTATTAAAAATAGGGGTTATCACGGGTTTTAAAAACCAAGCTCGAACCTGGGCAAAAGGAACATCACTTCGGCACGCTCTCAATCTTAAACACCGCGCATACCAACTTCGTCGGTTCTTTAGCACTAGGGACGTGTGAGCCCTTGAAAGAAAGCTAAAGTCTCAGGGCGCGTCGCTATATTATTTTCTGCGCGAGATTTTACCTCGTGTCTTAATTATGCTGAGTTAAGTATGGTCGCGGATCGCCACCCAGAGGCTACCGCTGTTCCACCTGCTTCGTGGGCTCCCCTCTCGGATTTGCTTCGGCTACGCTCCTCACACCCGCTCACTACCGTCAACTAATAAGGAAAGATTCACAATACCGGTAGCTCGCCCAATGAATCAAATTGAATAATAAATTGAGGTTTTTTTCTGCACCGGCGCTCCCGAACCGGTGCTCCGTAGAATCTCCTACATTATCTGTGTGAATTACGGTTGGCCAGCAGACCTGGGTGGCCGAAGATAATTGGCGATCACAACACGTTTCGCCTTCAAGACCACAAGACTCCTCCTTCTAGCAGAGCCCCGCACTTGAATTATGCGCAGTATATTCTACGTTGCGCTTGTGGCCGCGGTCTTAGCTCGCTGCAGCGTCGCCTCAGCGTTCACGAATGCCGATGCCGGTTGTCGACTGATGCTATGACGACCAGTAACTCCCGAAATAGGTTCCTCCGCGTTACAGACCAAGGATATGAGGGTGAAGAGCGAACTAAACTTGTTAAGACGAAGAGCTTAAAAGAAATTTTCAAGAAGCTGGACGAGGAAGACGTTGCCTCCACTTTAGTGAACATGGATAAGATTGACCGCAAAAATCGGCTTGACAAAGCACTACGAGATGGTCATATTTCGCAGGCGGAACACACCAAGATACTGAACGTCCTCGCGCGAGCAGACTAGAACATCGGACTGTAGCGGCTCACATACAACGTTTAGAGCGATCAATGCTTGAAATAGGTAATGTGAGAAATAGGGGGCGAAGTCATTGCTGGCTAGCAAATTCGTCACTTATCATGACATACCACAGTATAACCGGTGTTGTACTTCTCACAAGCGATCTCGCCTCTTTTCCTGTTCACAGTGAGGTATATTAGTATCAGTTACAACTATGAACAACTCCTTCAGTACTTTAGTGATGTACATGTAAATGAAAAAAGAGACTGCATTGGAAACCACCCGGTTATTCAACTCCTGAGAACGTGCATCTCCTTTCACCGGAGGCCATACTGGACGAAGCCTCTGATCGAGTCTCACTGACGCCATCCAGCGCCATCTCCCAAACGTATTTCTCTTTCGCTTCGAGAAGGCAACACACACAAACGCGCACCGCACACTCAGGGATGCCGAATATTGCATTGTTATGTATTGCTAATCAAAGCAGAAAATAAATAATTGGGTTGAGAACATTCTAAAACAATATAGATTACTTAAGTATTGAGCTTTCTCAGCTCAGAAAAAATATTATTGGAACAGATATAGTGGTACACCGCGAGGAAACAAGTACTAAAGAATGTATGACACCCACAATAGATTATTGATGCCATACGGGAGCGAGAATAAATAATCGGTCTTCCATCCAGAAAGACATCCAATAAAAAATTGGTGCTATTATATTGCAATAACTGTGGCATCTATTTATTCATCCCTGCGCTGACCTGTCCTCGTGTCGTTGACAACGGTGCAGTTTTTAAGGACCAACGGCAGATCTGGCACACGTCGCCTACATTCAACGCGAGTCTTCTGAAGCGTTTATCGCATGCCTGGAACCGCGTAGAGCGATAAAAAAGCCACTTTGTCGACGAGTTCGACAGCGTCTCGCTGACATTCGCTCCTGGTTGCTTCGTAAACGTAAGAACTTCTCCACCTCCACGTCTCCTCGGTAGTAACTCCAAGATGTTATACTACTGCATGTGCATTTATTTCATTAGACTTGTGCTGTACCTCGTCCCGAGTAGAGTCGTTCACAAGCAACACGTTACCTGTAGCTTCGAGATAGAGCAATTTTTGTGGGTACTCGTGGGACCGCTGTACGCTGCTTAACCCTCCTGTTGCCAACGTCGTAAGTTATGACGAAAACAAATTCTACGTCGTAAGAGCAACGCCAACGGTAAAATATACTGTATTTGGGGCCCCTTGGGCTAGCAATTGGTATTTAGAAAGCACGATCAGCTGAAAACCGTAGCGGTAATCCTACACTGGCGGCTATATGCCCGGGATGAAGTATCTTCGGGCGATGAATTCAGGCCGCTAGAAATCTACAAAATCTACTAGAAGCTGATGAAGCTGATGAGAAGTGGGAGAACTTAGCACTTTTTTTTGGAACATGGCTATCATTTAACGGTTATTGTAGCGCTAACGACTTTCTATGACCTTGGCGATGTCCGTCTCTGCACCGCCCGTCCTGACCCCCCCCCCCCTTACCTGGGAGCTGATGGGCCCTCGTATGGGTTAAAGTGTGAAGGCCCCGGACCCCGAGGAGTCCTCAGCTTGTGCTCGCTAAACCCAACGTCCGACATCGTTTTCTGCAAGGACAAAGATAACGATGAATAACGCAGACATCAAGAACAAGCGTAAGGAGTTTGTCGACAACTGGAGAAACATGCGTCTTCCGGTAACATGATTGTGTTTCTAGATGAGACGAATTTCAACATGTACCTGTCATGCAACGAAGGCTATGCGCGTGTTGGAGAGCGTGCTACAGTTGCACCGCATGCAATCGGCGATCGGTCCTATTCTCCGCCCCAATCTGGACCTGAATGCTAATGCGGGAGTCCATGGCCCGAATCGCAACAAGATCCGCCATCTTGTTGTACTCCCGATAATGGTGGCTCCGGGAGACTACTTATAGTAGATCAGCAAGTTGCCGGCACTGCCCAAACAGGCCTGCTAGGTGCTTAGCCCTGGGCGGGCAACGCTGTCGCTGCTGCCAAATTATGAGGCTGCTGTCACCCACGACGTGCAGCGGTGTCCACCCCGAGGTCTGACGGGCCTTCAGTCCGTGTAACAATCCATTGTTTTCCGCAACGTTGTTCGTAGTTCGAGCCGATGCCATCGACATGCTGGCTACCCCGCATATCGTGGCGGACCCTACGTAAGGACCGAGCCGTACGACCGCCGCTCCGCATCCACCGGGCCCTAGATTCCCACGCGAGCCGCCATCGAAAAAAAGCAGGTACCTGTGGGTCTGAGCTGTACCGTATTCCGTCTGCTGAGTCCATCTAGGACTGAGCACAGCTGTCACGACCCGTGCTACTCGCTCTTGTACCTGGCCAGCATGTCTCCGACTCAGGTGTGATACCACGGTAGCATATCCTTGCCGCAGCCGCGCCTCCAAGGCCGCTTCATGGTACTCCGCCGTGATGTTGTTGTGCGAGTCGAAGTGGGCGACTCTCCAGCGCCATACTCCATGAAAGTACAGAACAGTACCGACCCTCCAGCAGCTGCTCGACAGTTCTGTTAGGAGCGTGGCGAGAACCTCAGTACGCACCGCCTCCCCAACCTCAAAATCGCGCTCCACCGCAGTCGGCACCGCGGACAAAGACAGCTCATAGAAACCGCGAAGGTGGTTTTCTCCGCGCAGGCCGGCCTTCTGCCACGGCTTAATCATTATTTCACGGAGCCTCTCAGCTGCGGGGCAGGTTCAGAACACGTGATGTAGAGT
This sequence comes from Phytophthora tentaculata, assembly GCA_033557915.1. Taxonomy (NCBI): domain Eukaryota; phylum Oomycota; class Peronosporomycetes; order Peronosporales; family Peronosporaceae; genus Phytophthora; species Phytophthora tentaculata. The sequence goes on from JAUCEA010000006.1 coordinate 1,121,909, forward strand.
CACCTTTGCAACCCCAGAGCAGACCGCGTGAGGGCAGCCCGGCACTTCCTGCGTAGGATCATAGAGCGAGAAAGCGTGGGTCTTGAGCCGATAGAGTGCTTGCTCCACCCAAGGCCCTACGCCCTCAGTCTCCTTCATTCTAGCTTTCCGAGGCTGTCCGCAGCCGCTGGACTGGCTTGACGACCGAGCGGTGCGGCGACGCAAACTGGCTTTCCCTTTCTTCGCCACCAAGTGCCTCAGCGCTGCCTTTAGTTGCTGCCTCGACCTGCCCCAGTGTCTTCGGTCCTGCCAAAGCGCCACTAACCGGCAAACGCGTGGGTGTGGGTGAACGCGCTTGACCCGAATATCTGGCCGCATCACGCTGTCAAGAGCCTTTGCGAGCTGGCGGAGGCGGAAGACCCGGCCTCTCTAAGCTGGGTCGCGACCCTCCATCACCAGTTCCGCGCCAGGTGGGCGGTCAAAATCCAGTGTCACAATCGCCGGGTGATCCTGGGGCGTCGCCGTCAACCTGGCTTCATTACCACATACTCGTCGCCGAGTAGCCGTGGATAATTCGTCACTAGCAGGATAAGGTAGCTTTCAAATGCGACACGCAGCCGTTGCATACTCAGCCGACGAGGTAGTACCAATGTGCACCGCAACACCCCAGTTCTGTCGACCCTCCAGCGCACGATGTCGCGAAGGTGGTGACCATGGGCTGTTAAGATCGCGATATCTGCTCTCTTGACCTCCCTGCCGTGGCCACCATGGTATAGACGTAGCTACACCATAGAATCGTATGGCAGCCACTCGAGACATTGCTGTCCCATCTCCTCTTGCTGCTGGCGGGTAACCGGCCACCACGTCGTTGACCGCAGCCGCCGCCCGTCCCGTTCAAACTGATGATCCGTAGACGACCATGTAAAGAGCACCCGTTCAAAGTGCGTGGCTAGAATATGTAGTGCGCTCACCTAGTTCCACGTCTCCTTCCCTCGGGGCGCTCCCCCAACTGCCGCTGACACCGCAGCTCCCGTCGACCACATAGACCTTTTCCACCGTGCTGGACGTTCGGTCCCCTGCCAGCCGTTTGGGATGAGGCACGTTGCTGAGGGGGTACCAACGGCAGAGTGCGCAAGGAGTATGTCTCCCACAATGTGGTCCGTGGAGGACCCTTCCACTCCTCACCTGGTCAATGCTGCCGCCGCCATTGCCATCAGCTCCGAACTCAGGTCTGGTACCGCCCCCCCCCCCCCCCTCTGGTCCGGGGAAGCGTCGCAAGATCAGCGTCGAGCCAGGCCTTGGAGGCCGGGAGGTCCAACGAGAAACTCCCGTTCCCGACAAAGTTCCTGATTCTCCTTGTGAGCTGATTTACCGTGCCTAGCGAGGGCCATGCGTGATGGCCAATGTATGTGAGCTTCGGGATGACCATCGCAGCCGCAATCACGCTCCGTGCACCCACCGTCAGCAGTTTCCTGCTCGCCAGCGATAATCTGGCCGTGAGCTGTGCGCCCGCCACTCGCCACGTCCATTCCGGGTCTACTGTACTTCCGACATGTATACCGAGGTATCGGCCCTCGTGATCAGCGGGCTGGAATCGTAGATGAGACGGCAGGATCCTGTGAGCGGACCCTCCTTCCGGGCTGAGCGCCACCACCATAGTCTTCCCGTGATTGATCATGACGCCAGACGCGTTGACAAACTCCGTGGAGATCCGGAGGATCAGATTGACATACGCAACCGATGCGAGGTAGATCGCCGTGTCGTCCGCATACCCGGCGACACTGACTTCGACTTCACCACCAGCCGACCGCAAACATACACCACGCAGCTCTGGGTGCTTGTCAATCTTTTGGTAGAATGCGTCAAGGGCTAGAATGAACAGCAATGGGGCAAGGGGGCACCCCTGTCGGATACCGCTTGTTATCGAGACTCTCCTCGATGTGAAGCCATTTGCTTGAAATCTCGCCGTCGTTCCGTCGTGCAGCGACCGTACCGTGCGTACTAAGCGCTCCGGATATCCATGACGCTGCAGCGTCCGTAGTCGTATGCCGTCATATGAAGTCGAGGACTAGGACCACGGCCTCCGTCTGCTCTCCCCTTTCCGCAATTCCTCGTGTGCAGCCTCAAATATGTGCAGCGTCTCGTGGATTGTCCTCCCCGGAATGAATCCGTGTTGGATAGGGTGGTCGCGATCGTCCAACGTACACCGCGTTTTCGCGGCCAGGATGCGTGAAAAGATCTTGTAGTCGGTGTTGAGCAGCGCGAGAGGTCGATCGCTGAGGGGGTTGCATTGGTCACCTCCTTTCTTCAGGCAAAAAATATGTGCCTCAAGAAATGACCGTGGAAAGCAACCAGCTTCGTACCACTGCTTTAGGTGTACTTTAAATACCGGTACGAGTAGGTCCACGTAGGCCCGAAACCAATCATTGCCAAGTAGGTCCGGTCCCGTAGCTTTCCCTGCCTTGCAAGCAGCAAAAGCTGCTTGTACTTCTGCGCGGGGGGATGGGGGACGCTACCGCCGCTTGCTCCGGCGTTGGTTGGGTCACCTCCTCGACCCAGGAGGCTAGCTCTTCCTGAGTGCCAGGGTCGCGTACCGACTGTTGCAGTATAGGGCTCCACGCATCCGCCAGTATATCCGCTTTGTGGCCCGGATCTCGGGTTGGAGCGCCCGCCACTGGAGTCAGTCGCCTAATGGGTGTTGTCGGCAAACTTGGTGGACACTCGCTGGAACTTCTCCTTCACTGTCTTCCCTTTCCAATATGTGGAGGCCTCGAACACCCTTCTCCGATGTGCCGCTGCCCTCGCCCTCTGACACCCCGATATGGCTCGGCGTAGTCTATCAGCTGGGGTCAGTCCGCTCACGTCATCCAGCGACAGCGCATTCAACCCGTCCGTGATGGAGGCCACAGTGGCCCTCTTCCCACCCTGAGCTTGTCGCAGTCGCTCCTGTTGGCGGCGGAGTCGCCGTAGTCTCTGTTTGAGGCCGGTGCGCATGCGCCGTCGTCGGTAGGTAAGCTCCTTGAGCGTTCGGTCCACTAGATTAGTTTTGAACTCCTCCCACCACGCCACCGATTCCTCAGTTGTCACGTCTGGCTTGGAGATGCGATCATGGAAGTCCGCGATCATCTGCCTGGTGAGCGTCGTCACCTGCTCCTCGGTATAGGCGGGAGCCGGATGAACTCTGGCTGGCTTCTTGGTCCTGAGTCGGTCACCATCAACTTGAAGACGTAGCTTGACCCCTCTATGGTCAGACCACTCCAGGCGATACCACCTCCAAACCGGCGACCCAGGGATACATGCCCCCCGTTACTTACAATCTGTCCAGTCTCGAGGACGCTTCGCCATGCCCCTGTACCATGTAAAAGTAAGTGTGCGTGGTCGCGTGGTGGTCGACCAGCTCGCCCTGATCCCATTGCGCCGGCCTGCTCTCGGCCACTGGATCCACGCGACCCCAGCAGGCGAGTAAATCCCGAAGTGCCCCAGAATCATGCGATGTTGCCGCACCGTGGTAGCTTCGGTCCACCGCCTCGTCGAGCGTGCAGTTAAAGTCCCCCCCCCCCAATGACCACCTTGGCATCTTCAGGCAGGCCCAGGTCCAGCAATTACCTGAAGAATGACTCCCTGGGTCCAGCCCGATGAGGGGCGTAGACGTTCATGAAGATGACTCCCTGCCCTTGAATGACACCATGAACAGCGATGAAGTGTGGACTCCAATGAGCCTGAAAAATTGGTGTGACATCCTTGGCATCACCGTAAGGATTGACCAAGATGCCGACACCCCCTTTCTTACCATCCGATAACTCCCGGAAGAGTGCGGCGCGCAGCCGACGCCCGTTCGACCCCCCCCCCCCCCCCCCGGCTGCGTGATGTGGCTGGAGACGAGGTATTTCCGCAGGTTCCACATGCGTTTCTTGGACCATGTAGAGAAGCGTCCGGCCGTCGCCGCCCCGCGTTCGAAAACTCCGGAGCCATGCGTCTCTGTCGGCAGGTGTCGCTCCAAACCCATTAACATTCTGGGAGACCACGTCCATAGTGACGTCCTCATGAGCCACCGCTCGCCACCTCCGCCTTATGGGGCCGCTGTCCATGAGAGCAGCTTCCGTGCTACGGCGAGCCTTCAAAGTCTTGCCCATGTCTGGTTTGAAAAGCCGGCGCAGTTGTTTGTTCTTCTCGGTGGCAGATAGGGGTGAAAAAAATTCCCCGAGAGTTCGCTGCCGAGGTCTGTGCGGCGCCCGGAATGGAGCCGTTGAATCTTCAGAGCACAGCCGCGCTGTCGAGAACCCCTTGCGTTGTCTCTGGTGAGGCTCTCCCTTCTAACGGTGCAAAGAGTTTCCGTCCGTAGGGGGTTGGCACGAGGTGCCATAATTTGCGCCGAGGGAGCGCATGCCGCACCTGCGGTGCCGCCTGTCGGTCCTCCCTGCCAATCCCCGTTGCGATCTGCGCTTCGGCCCCACCGCCCTTCAACAACGCCGGAGCAGAACTCCGCTAGTAGTCCAATCTTCTCGTGCCACAGCGCCATGGAGCTGTAGGGCAGGTGGCCCATTGCCGACGACCTCCAGTGGCGCAGCACGAACGGGACCACGTGAAGGACTGCCCATTCCATATCGGATGTGGTGTTAGGTTGTGTGCGGGAGCAAGCAGGCGTCGCGAGTTCGGACACGCGATCCCACCTGTTCTTGTCCGCTAGGATGGCCCGGCGAGTCGAGCCCTCAGTCTCCAGTGCCACCTGGCGCCACTGTCTACAGAGTATGACCAAAACCAGCGGTTGTTTGTCATCCTCCGCCACGCAGATGATTCTAAGTTTTAGGAGCAATATAGGATTACCGTTGGTACACGCGATTCTTAATTCAGTGCCAAATGTGGGTTTAGAACCAAGTATAGAGCTGCCGTTGGTCTAACTTACGACTTAAATTCACGCTTTAAACAGAGCATGGCTCGGAAACGACGTTTAGCTACAGTTGTGGAAGGACATTGAACTTGAAGTGCAAGGGTGCGAAGAGGGCGGCAGTCAGTAGCGCCCTGGCGCCCCAGAGTGAGAACAGTGCGAGCTTGGTGTCCGAAGAACAGAGCGAGTGGGGACTGCACGATCAAAGATCCACGGACGAAGAGGCGCTGTATCTGGGCGCGAACCCACTGGTGGCAGATACCAGTTGCGCGAGCGGTCGCTGTGAGGCGGAGTGAGCGGTGGGCGTGGCCCAAGACCGCAGGCAGCTCGCATTTGGCGCAGTCGAGCACAAGTCGGTGATTTGGACTCCGTGTGCAGTAGTGAGTGGCAAGTCGCGTGGTTGGAGTGCACGTGGGTTGCGTGGACGTGTGCAAGCAGTTGGGAGTGGCGTCGAAGTACAGCCGCTAACGAGTACAAGCAGAGTGTAGTGGCTGGAGTGCAGCCAGGAGAAAGAGAGTGTAGTGTGTGGAGTCGGGCGACAGGTCACAGACGTGCGGCGGCTTGGCTAAAAGCGCTGAGTGACAGTGCGTGGGTGAAGTGCACGTACTTGTTGCAACAGGCGGCGTTGAGTGGTGAGTTGCAGGACGCGGAAGCGACCAGGGAGTGCGAGTTGCTGCAAAAGTCGGAGAGAGAGTGTGAGGGGGAGAAGTCTCTGTGGTGCAGAGCAACAGAGTTGATTGAGTGGTAAATAAAATAGGGAACTAGGTCCGGCACCTTGTACAGGGACTATACGGTGTTGTGCGTGCGTTGTGACGAACCTTCCACAGGTGCGAGCTACTGGTGAACAACCGCAGGTGGCACACAAAATATACGATTCGCCGGCAACCGGCTTAGAGTTCGCTACACAGTAAGCACAATTTACCTTCATGAACAACGTAACGCAGCTGCAACTTGCGCGGTAAACTTGTCAGGGCACCATTAACGTTGACTAAGATACGCTAATTTATGATAATACATGATGCGCGCTGTCATAAAGGCATGTGTAATACATTGTGTAGCTACAAATACCAAGCCCAGTACAGTGGCATGCTATGCCGTGACATTTTCAACAAAATGAACCAAAAAGCACTGTTGCGTAACCAAAATACTGCCGTGCCCGATTTTCAACTTAAGACAGTTTGTTAGTCTCAAAATGTCTGCTTCGTTCAACAGACAACGGTTTGTCTTTCGTCCCAATCGGAAACCCGGTGTAAATTACACCGTGTAGTCGTGCACCCGATCAGAGTCAGTATCGCAGATGTCGCGCTTATGTTCGAATTCTTGCAGTCATTGCAGTCCGACAAACGTACTTAGCGTGTAGCCAATCAGCATACGGTTTTTGATTGCATTATGCCAGTCCAGATAGTGGTGCAAATCAAGGAATTTCCACAATACAGTACATATGTACTGTTCTGTCCCAAAGTTGAACTGTAGTACGGTAAGTACACCATTTCCCGATCAAATTGAGAATTTCTCCAATCAAAATGAGAACAGCTAAAATCAAAATGAGAAAATCCAAGCGAAGGGCGAAATGCCCTTCTAGTCGTTTTGAGGGGTGGGATTTGAAGCATCATAGAGTTGCTAAGTCAACAGCTTTGTACAAAATATTTATTACTGAAGGTGATCTGATGATAATCCTATAAGCGATTGCAGGTTTTCTCATTTTGATTTGAGCTGTTCTCATTTTGATCGGAAAAATTCTCAATTTTGATCGGGAAATGGTGTACATGTTACTTTCGTAATGCGAACCTAAGGCTAGTAAAAAGGTGTAAAGCACTGATAAATAAGCACGATTGATAAACTTAGCGGACACGGCTGTCATTTTTACAGCACATAAAGTTAATAAGCTTTTCGCGATACATTGCAGTCATTAGCCTACATCTAACTATAGACTCTTCTACACTGCTACTGATATGCTTGTACTTCGAAGAATCCGCGCAAGAAGCATAACGATATCACCTCACCTTTTGCGCTGGCAACTCTTCTTCTAGTAAGAAAAACTAAGGTATATTGAGCATATACTTTTTAGCGAGTTGACAGTTGCATGTAGTTGCCTACTCTACGATGCACTTTTCAAAACAAGAAGTTTGCAAACAGGTATGCTAGCAGTACAGCTAGTGTTTCTGTAGTACCGTTGGTATGCTAGAAGAAAATTGCAAACTGTGAGCTGAAATGGGAAGATAACTCGCCGTTTGGCTGAAAACCATCTAGTAAAACTATGAAGTTCGTGAATTGTGGTAATCAATAAATTAGTTCTCTGATGACTTTGGTCACGTCACCTGGTCAAATGGAAATATGTCAAGGTAGGCACTCGGCCGGCATTTAAACATCCCACGAGGGTTAGAAGCAGTTCGTTCATAATACTACTAGCTCTAGGCCCTCACGAGATGGTGTTGAGGGCTACATATTTGGACTGTAACAATATAACCGATAGGAATCGACGGAAGATGGAAAGATAAGGTAGCAGTAATAGTGTAGAGCCACTAAGGCCAATGTGAACGCTTTAGACAAGTGATCGATATCGATATTCGTGGTGTGTTTCAATGTCTGTCAAATGCCTGACAAAGGTTTATTTCCCACGTGACCAAAATGAGTTACCAGAGTCGTCAGAGACCTAGTCTTTCTGTATCCTTCGGTGCATTACAAGTTATCATCCATTTGAGCTGCTCAAGTGAGTGCCTTATTAAAACGGTAGCCGTACGAACTATCGGATCATACTGTTAACATAAAGTACATTACAGTATATTGAGTAAAATAAGTGTTACAACTACCTGCCAGATTTTGTCGTCCTTGCAGGAAAGTTGCCCAAATACAAACGTTTCAGCCTGCAACGCAATAACATCCTGCCAGCACAATCACTTATCGTCGATAACAGACTAACACTTCTTCACCTCCCACCACATTTGACTAGATCTTTCATAAAATTAGACCTTATATAGAATTTAATAAACTAAAATTGTTGGCCGTGCTCTGGTAACATCCTAGCAGACTGCGACTGACTACAGTTAAACCGTTGGCGCTGCCGGGAGGACGGCGTTCAACCATCGGCTACACTACGTCCGCTAAGCTTAGAAACGAACTTAGCAGATGTACTGGATTCGTAAATTGTGTGAACTTAACTGGATTGGTGCAAATCTTCTTGTGAAATTGGGACAAAACAGTACATATGTACTGTATTGTGGAAATTGCTCGGTGCAAATCAGTAGATCTCAAAGCCAATTATTGACAAATCAGGAGAAATCCCGCTAATTCGAGAAATGGCGATCACCTTCTTGGCCTAGTCAAAGTTTCACCGAAGTCAATGCACCCAAGTAGACATTAGAAGATCCAGGTGATACTACGTATCATTAACTTTTGAGTGACTCATTCACTACACGACTGCCGCTCTACCCAAATATTGAGTGTAGACAACAGCAATCATATCTCTCATGTCTTAAAAATGATTCAGTCTCGGTATACCATGTATTGCTCTCGTACGTCATATCATTTTACTGACTTACAGTTGAACAAGGCAGTTATACCTTGAATTGTGATGTCTGTATCGTAGGGCGTGATGAAAGTATTGCCAGTAAGCACCTGCTGCTCCATCGTGAGGAACGGAGCGACGACCTCGGCTGGCTACAGAGGCTGGCACCAACGCCGCACATGCCGCTTTGATTAAGCATGCCAAGCATATGAAAACCTTGCGCTCGGGGTTCTGCTTGCGCTTCTACCTGCCCAACGCTCCAATTTAAGAGCCGTGGTGAGTATTAAATGATGCTGGTCGTATCGCTATTTCAAAATCAGGGATTGATTGGGCGTCGTCCGAGGCAGCGACGCTGCGCTTTCACGGGCCTCTTTACGCATGATACTTACCGAATCAGCACCGACAGTCCTTCGGCAATGTGTTCAAGACATTGTCTTGTGGTGTCAGTTCTTTGTGCTTCTTTGGAGGGCGCCATAGCGACCTGTGATATGCGCTGCAGTGTTATAAGTGAGGGAGTCTTCAGACTATGTGTCCACTCTTCTGCGACTTATCGAGTGCTGCCATCATTATTCGGTGCTCACAACTCACTCGAGAGCATTTCCACTGTCGTTTAGGACTACCGCAGCTAATCGACGCAGCGTTGGCTAATCTTCTAGAAAGTATGGAGGACTTTGCTGGATGCTGGCCCTGGTGCTTTCCAATCTACAATCTGGCTGCACCGGGGTCTCACTTACTCTACTGAAACGATGCTTTGTGTTCCAACCACTTGGCCTTCCTTCATGCATGACTGTATAAATGTGCCGCACTGTTAGTAAACCATCGAGCATGCCGCATAACGCAATCAGATCTTTCACCGTCAATCATGCTCGGCTAAGTAGGAGAAAAAAGCGATTGTTATTTTTTGTAATTTGTTATTTTCAATTAATCCGTGGAAAAACAAAATTTAAAACACTTTTTATGATTTTATCAATCCTCTCTGCCAATATATTAGTACTACGCACGCCAACCTACTAAAAAGGTGATTGCATCGATTTACTAGTAGCGACCATCCCACCGCATTCAGCCTTTTGGGGGTCATGTAGGTGCTACTGATGGCTCGGTACTTGTATCGATTTACTAGTAGCGACCATCCCACCGCATTAAGGCTTTTGGGGGTCATGTAAGTGCTACTGATGGCTCGGTATTTGCATCGATATACTAGTAGGGCGATGTCGCGCCGATGGACCACCGAATTAATCCTTGTTGGGCTGTCCCTTACACCACTAAAGTGCTTCCTATCCCAGTATAATATTATATATTGAAATATTGGTCGAGTCCATCGAAGACCTGCAGTTAACCAAAACAACCTCGAGGATATTGTTAGGACGAGTTGTATGCAAACAACTCTAACAAAAGCAGGAGGTTATTTACGAAGCGTGCGATGCCCTTCTGTGCCCTAATTTGCAATAATACTCTGCAAAAAGTAAAGTTACGCTGTCCGGATATCAAGCACAGCACATCGCTGTAAATGCTCGTACTGTATTCAGCTCATCAGCAAATCACACTACATGTACATGAGCGCAAGCTACAGTTTACATGTCATGCTCGAAATTTCAGAGCTTCTTCGTGCGTAGCACGACTTTGTTATTTGAAACCGAATCAGGTGAAGCTTAAGTAAAGCTACTTTTTGTTCAAAATCGCGAATCAGATGAAGGCCAATCCGCAGGTCCCCTCTTCACACAGCTGGCACTGTTCAGCTGACTCTGATCATACGTTGGCTGCCGAAATCAACCCACACCGTTTCGTGCGATATATCACCCTGCAATGCTCTCATATAGCGCTTCATCATACGCTCAAGCCGGTGTTAATCGCTCTCCATGTGCTCAATCGGCTCTTTCTTCTTGAGGCAAAACACCAGCATAATGAGTCGATGCTTTTCGAGCCTTTGGTGTCCCCTACTGATTGAGCTCGTTCCTGTTTCTGTGCAGTTTACCGAACAATTCTGTGTCGTACAGTAGTTGTGATTTGCTGCGTTTACTTGGTCGGATGCATTTGGAAGTGACGTGAGCTCTGATGGGGTTCTGACAGGACTGATTCTTCAATGCAACACTAGAAACTAACACGATCTTTGGTTACGTTCAGTCTGTGACAATGGACTTGTATGTTTTCCTATTATACACGGTTACGTACGCTATCAAAGACTACATTTTTCCATATTTATAACAAGGTAATATCGTAAGAAATTACAAGTAATGCCCAATGAAAGAAGCATCTGGTGAGCAGGCGAAACTAATCGGAAACACACAGAATCTCGTGAAAGTGTTGTATTTTAGACATTCCCTTGGCCTTGCAAGTAGTTTCCGAGCCATTTTCTGTTTCGGGCGACACTTCTAAAGTTTGATGGATACTCCCCGGTAAAGAAGTACTACCTCCGGTCCGATATGAATGTGCACTTCATTATACAGTGTATACTTCATTATACCGGGGTAGTATCCATTATATACAACACTACAGTGAAGTGTTATAAATTGATTTTGATTGATGTTTTTGAATTGGTGAAAAAAAAGTCATACTCTAGTTTGGACAATTTACACACTTCTTATTTAGCACACCACATTGTAGTGCACATTCATTTTGGACCGGGTAAAAGTATTCGTATCAATTTACACAGGCTCAGTTGCCGGGGCTCCAGTTACTGGCGTCAGATTCGTTCTCAAATCCTTCATAAGAGGCTTCAAGAACCGGCCTCAATTAGCAGCTTCGACGTCACCACCAGCAGCGCGCTGGTGAGCGCGCGTTGTTGTGCGTTTCGTCTCTCTATAATGACTCCATTACTTTCACAATTTTACCTTTGCTGAGCACGCCGTGCCCGCTGGTGCGCATTTCTTCTTTCTCGAGTGCTCGCACTACTTGATCCACCCTCAAGCCATGCGCGTCTAGCCTCGCCCATGCTAGAACGCACGGACACTCCATCTCTTCTTTCCTTCACGCCCTTCAATCCACCGGTAGGAAATCACCTCCTGTCCGTCAAGTCGTTCAATCTACATCGCCCGTCTACAGTGTCGATTGTCACCTCCCTTGCTCATCCTGCCACGAGTAATGCGCCACGAAATGCTCCTCGCGCCGGAAACCCGCCCCACTTCAGTTCAACGACATCAGTAACCTGCTTCAGTTACCGAAGCTAAATTAATCCGTGGTGGGCTGGGCCACAGCCACCTTCGGCGTACTGCTATCCCAGTTAAAAACCGCTACTCTTTCTGACATTTTTTTTCCGAATTGAGTGTGGCACTCTATTTGTATAAAATGCGATTAAATTAGCAAAGCGAACTTAGGCCGTGTTCGAGTTGAACAACTCGAGTTCGCTAAAAATAGCTATTCCAATAAATCTGCCTAGTATTAGCAGCTCCAATCGAAATAGCTGCTTCGTGGAAAACAACTCTACCATCAATCTGGAAACCAGGCATTTCGAGGCATTTGAGTTTTTTTCTAAAACTTAGGTATAAAACCTCAAAACCTCAAGAATCACAATAAAACCTCGCTGAAATAGCTTTTGTGAGCGAAGTCGAACACGGCCTAAGTCTTATCCGCGCTAGACGTGTAGATGGCCACGTTAGGGTCTTTGCATGTTCACACGTCGCAGACAAAATAAGTGGACATTTAAATGGTCACCAGAGAATAAACTTGTTCTCACTAAGGATGTACGTTTTGTGTACCAAATGACCCATCTCCCAACCCACATGCCTAAATAGTATTTGTATGGCGAACAGAACAAGTGACTTTGGATGACAGGTATTTTGGCAAAATAGGTCGCTCGCGATTGTGAATGGGCTTAAATGGGCAGGACTATCTCCTCTTTCCAACCATGTGCGCTAGGATTTGGGGCGACTAAAATTTTGGGGACTATGGTCAATTGTCCAAATGACAGCATTTTTTTATTGACTTGAATTTGTATGCACGTCAAAAACCATGAATGTGTCGTGACCATCGTCCAGCACGGATAGTGTTTAGACATCTGGAAATATTCTTTTGGATTGTGGTTTCAGTTGGAGTCTCATTGTCGTTACCATACCTGGAAAAAGATCTCTAACTACCAATGCTACGGGGGGTACGATAAAAATATGAGAGCTAAGCCTAAGCCATTATGCGATCTCCACAAAACGCGCGGGGTAAATCGCGATAAACCACTATAAATCCCCCGACACGGGTGGAACGATCGCTCCCTCGTCTGCTAGATATGCTACTGACACTAGATATACATGGAGTAACCTCATCCGAGCCATTAGGGATCTATTAACAACGAGTAACACTTGCTGCATAAGACTGGCACATTTATAGATGGGAAAAGCGAGCCGGTTTACTAGCAATATGACATGTAAGACTGGATGGCAAAAGCGGTCTCTAGGTACTTTATATATTACTCCTTTTCTTCATTTGCATGGCGTAATAAGCGCCATTGCGGCGCCTTACAGAATGATTAATGAACAGCAGAAAAAAATGCTTGAACGGGTAAAGTACCATTATATTTTGTAAGCGGTAGGCTTATTCGATCTATTTTTATACAGTACGATAGTGCTCTATTCGAAGGGCTCTCTATGAGCTAGGTGAACTCTATTCGTTATTTTACGTTACCGTATGTTTGGGGGAAACTTCAATTTGATTATTTCTAAAAAAAATTCTGTTTTCCTCCCTTACGCAATCGGAGATTGCGAATGAGTCCGCTCGAAATGTTAAGAAAAAACATACGAGTTGAAATGGGTACCGATATAGACTATGTCGTGGCCAAAGATCGCGTGAGGCTCTGGATTAGTCACGCTTACACTGCGCATGTACCAAGAGCCCCCGAACACTCGGTACCGTGTCTACTGGACACCATTGAGCGGAAACCTGACTAAAGCTCACGTCACTTGACAACACTTATTTCAAAATAGAACCGGCGAGGTGAACGCAGAGATGACGAACCCAAGCCGTGCGATGAACCAGCACGAGACTGGCGAGGAACGCACCGACAAGTCCAAGAGCCAGGTGATTAAGCGACGACTAAAACTCGAGAAGCATCGGCTCAACATCGTGGGATTCCGCCTCAAGAAGAAAGAGCAGATTGCCCGCATGAGGAGCGAACACCAAATTCGCGATCGTGTGATGATGCGGTGCATGGCAGTTTTGGAGGATGATTTATCGCACGATACTGTATGGGTTGACTACGACAGCCACAGTGAGACCCGATCAGTGGTTGATCGTCGCGAACGAGACGCTGCGAAAATACAACGCAGCTCTTTTTATCGACATCCAGCGCCACGAAGCCCTCCGCAAGCAAGTCGCCACTGTAGAACGTCTTCTGACCAACGAAATAAATAGCAACGAGGAGGGGATGAACTTCCCGTGCTTCGACTATCATCTGCTTTCAATGGAAGAAGTGAACGCTTGTCAGAACCCTCTCGACAAAGGATTTAGCCTTCCTCCCGTATCATCCACGGGGAAAATTCCGGGTGAAATGTGTATAGAGAACAAAACCACCCAACTGAGGAATTGCTGTCGTGTCGTGCACAATTCACCAAGCGCGTGCACTGGTCAACTGCATCCGCCACTCAAGTATCCCGCGAACAGGGCGACAACTTGCGTCCGTTGCTTGTAACACCAGTCGTATGGCGCTTCGCTCGCCGTTCCAAGGTTTCCACTCAGGTCCTGCAGGAAATTGATCCCGAGTGTTGTGTCATGACTCACGATATTCCTGGACCGACAAACTACCGCTACATCTTTATGGAACGCGTTGCGCAGTGGGAGCTTCCAGACGGGAGAAAAAAAGCTGGGGCTTAGTATGAACATCGTTAACTCGACGGCAAACCAGCTGGGTAATAGCGAATTAAGAATGCCTTATTCGAGCCACCGTTTTTGGATTTCCAATAGCATGAAAAGTAATGGTTCATCCGTAAAGGCCTAAATTTCAAATTTCTTAGTCTACTGTTGAAATAAAAATGATACACTTAGAAAAAGAAACTTAAAACTAATATGAATAAAATATTAAATAAAATATGTTTCTTTAATTCAGAGCTCTTTCGTGCACAGCACGACTTTGTCATATTATAGAGGCTTCACCGTGGGAATGGAAAGCTCATGATGAAAATACGGGAAACAAGGTACTCTCCCAAATTTTGAACTATTACAACGTTTGTGTAGTACACAGTGTGACACTGTGTAGGAATGGGAAAGCTGCGAAAACTCTCTATTATCTTCTCCCACTTCTTCGCTTAACCTGAATCCCATCGCCTTACGTTACTAAGAGCGTCGCGCTCAATTGCTCGTGGGCTGATTATGATAGAACGCCTTGAACTTGGCCGCAATCGCATTCTCTTTATTCGTAGCTGACTGGGCCCCTATTTTTGAACACAGCGGATATGGAGTTCTCCGGCCTAATATCTTGATCCACCAATGCGGCAAATTGCTTCTTCTGCAACGTTGTACCTTCGGGGTCGCGCTTGCTCTCTCCAGAATCGACGCCAGTTTAGCTTTGCTGCCAAACTTTTCCGTCAACGTACTGACCATTTTTTGTTCTCCACCTTTCATCTCAATAAACTGTGCCAACGCGCCCATCTTCTGGCTCAGTATTTCTGCATTTTTCTTCCCTTTAATCTTCAATCTCGCGAGGATATCGCCAACAGATCTCCAACCCGCTGCCTGTAACTTCTTCGCGACATTTCGCTGGCTGGGTCGTCCAGTGCGCACACAAGCTTAATGGCCACACCAGCATCTCCAAAAGTGTTTCTGTAGATATCAAGGGTTGACTTTTTTGCAAGTATTTCCTTCTCGTTGAACTCGTCGACGTACTTGGCAAACTTTTTCAAGTTTTCGGCGGAGTAAGCGTTATACGCGTTGGCGTAAAGCTATAATGATTGAAAGACGTTTACCGGTAGCTGACGTTCACTTGTCAATTTACTGATCAGAGAAGTCTCCATTGCCTCAGCTTTCACCTTCGTACCGGAATGCTTCTTTGCAGTCTGCAAAAGGGCCCACAACTTGTCCTCGCCACCAAACCCTTTAATCAAGGTGTCCAGCAAAGAAGTCGGACCGGACTTCCTTGCATAGCAACATTTCATATTACTAATATTTAAATTTAAATATAACAAAAAAACTTATTAAAAATGTAAGTAAATTTATATATATTGATTTTTTTAAATTTAATAAAGGAATCTTTTAATAATAAAAAAGGTTATTTTCTACATAAAAATAAATAAATAATAAAAAGGCTATAAAAAATTGTAATGAATTTAAATTACATATAATGTATTGATGTTGATGTGGATGACGTAGTCGCTCAAAACCTCCAACTTCCTACTGATAACCATTTTGAAAGTGTCGTCTTTAAGCTTTAGTAGCTTGAAAAAATCGTCAACGGAATTGCCGTCTCGTTTCCACCTCTGCAGTTGCTCCTGCCGCAGCTGTTTTATTTGCACTGCAAGTGGGTGCGCCGCTCTCTTCTCGGCAGTCACGAGGGCCTTTGCCAGAGCGTCATCTCCGTAGCGTGCAGTCAGTGTCCCAGCCACCGATACCTTTTTGAAGTAAATTTTGGAGTTAAGCATTTTAATTTCGTCGATCATTTTCTCGAGATTCGATATGGCATTTATATGACTGAGTGTCGATTTTTTGCCACTTTGACCTCGTACGTCTTGATGTCCAATATTTTCTCAGCGAGCTTAATCGCGCCGCCTTTGACTTGGGTTCCAAGCCCCGAGAGTGCGCCAACACTGATCGCCCTCTCTTCAACTTCCTCGTTGTAATGTCTTAACATCTTCTTAGGCGCGACATGGTCCTGGTGGTCGGCGAGGGAACGAATTACAGTCGGATATCCAGCGGTGGCCAACTCCAAGGAAGTGGCCGTTCAATACTTGCCAAAAACACAGCAGCAACTACGAATAGGAGTGTGACCGAGTATGGACGCATTATACAGTAGTAGCTTGAACGCGATTACAAACTTGGGGCTAACTTGTCCAATTGTTAAATGGCAGTCTGTAGTAGGTCTCGGAAGAGAACACCCAACTGGGGGAGCTGGTGCTCCCTAAAGCTTCTGCCAAGTGTATTTCTCCTCACTAAGCAGTAGCTGACTCTTTGTCTGTACTCTATGTATACATACTCTGTATACTCGGCAATACATACCCTGTATATATTGCCAGCTCGGGCCAACAATACTGAACTCCAGTCATCACTCGATGGTTGGCAGCAGCAGCCCTGCCGCTGCCAATCCGAAGATCTGCACTGCCGCCCACTATAGTGGTTGGATGAGGCTAATACCCCCAGCCCACTACACAGTCATTCACCAACTGCAGTTTGTTACGGGTTTATTGTGCACTGAGGTTTGTAAAATGGCACTCGTTATTTAGACAGACTGGGTAACACGAGACGGTACAGTTTTGCCAGAATATATCCGACTGGCATGCCCAAATGTGACAGACTATCGAATAGCCGGACATGTCAACATCCGATGTGTCCTTGCCAGTATACGTATAACCGGAAGTTCTTATTTTCTGGTGGGCTTGGTGGAGCAAATTCACAAGACATCGGTCAGTCCGCGCTTCGTTCGCTAAGGTACAAAGCGAAGGTGCATGGCGGATATTCACAATGATAGAGAGATAGAAAACTTCCGAACAGTCACATATATATGAGATGAAAACATGGACAACTTGTCTGAGTTAAATGCACATGCATAGGTACCGATAGCGTACGTATTGTAGCTCCTTCCTATTGAGCAGGCTCAGAGTATCGGCACCGGCAAATATCTCAAAGGCTAACAGCATATACATGCCGCAATTGTAGATATCGACCTGCACTCCAAGCTCACTCATGTAAAGTCGAACTCGGTACTTCCTTGGGGCGAAGTCCGGCAGCATTATCACCACCTTGTCAGCGAGCGGTCTAACTTTCGCTCCGTAGCTCGAATTCATGGGGTCATACACTAACATTTCCTTGCTTTTCATGTCTACCATGATCGAGCACCAATGATTCTTGCCGCAGATGATTAGAATAAAAATCTTCTCACCCGTCAGACCAACAAACACGTTCTTCATAGTCTCCGCGGGTAACAAGCCATTTATCACGTTTCCAGCGATGGCGGTATCGACGCCAATGATATCCACTCTTTCTGCAAATAGCTTCACCATCAGAGTGCTTACAGTGGAGTCACCTAGTAGCACTTCCCGACGAGCTCAAGCGCTTCGGCCTGCACTGACAGAAGTGGGATTGACTTGAGCTTCGACAGTGCGTCAGGATCGCGATCAACTTGAAAGTGCTGAGCCATGCGTAGCGTAAAATCAATCGTTTTAATCCAGTAGATTGATGTCGTAATGTGCTGTATACTCTTCATCGCTCTGTGCCACTTTTTCATGATTCCCAGCGTATCTGTAGCGCAGGTGCCGATCCCAATAATTTCTATCACAATTTCCTTGCTCGCCTAGATTTTGACCCTTCGAGTGCGTCTTCTGGAAAGCTGTGACTTAAGCGCTGCACTTGTCAAGAAATTCTCTGCGGAAAATCCGCGTGATGTCTTTAGCAGGAATGATCTTCTTCGCTGGGGGCAGGTTGGCTCTCTTGTGTGAAACCGGCGTTCTCCGATTTTTGGAGAACTTGAACACGTTAAATTGCGACAGAACTGCGGCTGATGTCTTGTAGGTGGTAGCGCCTTGAACTGCGGCCCGTACATTTTCTAGAATTTGATTTGATGAGTACAAATTTGAGTCATCTTGAACCATTTCAACATTTTTGCGACGAGCAGCTTTCTTTGTTCTTGCGGATTGCTTGGGGCGACCGCGGGATCGGGGTGGACACGCCACCACAAAGGTGCTGGTTTAGGCCTCCCGCAGCGTCTCAGTTGGAACTGGTAAATCCGTTGCAGTCTGGTTGTCAGACTCGACATGCGTGGATTCACTCGCTGAGTCTCGATCAGCGCGTTCTGTATGCTGTCGTACTATCTGCGTGGGAGGCTGCGAATACCCTGATTGCAGCGCGTCCATCTGTACACTCGACATAGGGACGTGAAAATCTCCGACCTTGGCCCGGCGAGCAACATCTTTCAGGTACGCCATCGCTTCTCGATATTGCGCCGTCCCCAATCCCGCCATGGAGTCACAAATACAATTAGCAATAGGTAGCGCCTCTCAATACTTGCGGTTAGAGTCCCAAGATCGCGGGTCTGTAGCCAACACTCGACGAATAGCGAAAGAGTCCAGAGCGTCAGAGCCTTCGCTTGCGCTTTGGAACTCTATCGACGATCTAACTGTCGACAAGAGCCACCGCCGATTCAGTAGTTGTGTCGGGATAACAGTCTCTTTCTGGAGCGCTCGTCGAAGAAAGAATATATGTCGACATGGTAGCAAACGTGTGCTTATAATAATACATGAGCACACCCAGTTGAGCTCTGTAACAGTGTATTGCGTGTTCACCTCGTCGAGCGCGTCTTCATCCATGCATGTACTCATCACGATATACACTCCACGGCTCTTCTCCGAAAAATTGTAGGACGCGCGGCCAAGTGCGTACGCGTATTGTTCGTGTATCAGCTAACGAGATTCGCCACCAGAGTCATTTCGCGATCATATCCGACGTGCTGTACGTTGACATTTTTGTAAACATCATCCATGAAACGCCTCTCTTGTAGGCCTTGTTAGTAGATAATAGACGCGATGCATTCATCCACTGCCGTGAAAGAGCTCACCCACTCTTTTAACTGCTTCCATGACGCCTCCACACGGTTATTGGTGTTGTTCCCGAGTGTGACTGTGTTTTGGCGCCGGTGCGCACACCACAGATCTCTACATTTATCCCAGTTTTTGACGAAATAAGCAACAAATGGATGCTTCAAAGATTCGGTCAACTGTGTAGTAGAGTAATCGAGATCACCACATTCCAGACTCTGCCCGACTGACTCCAAAGTCTGCCCGATTGACAGATTTTGCCCGACCTGATCTGGCGATCCGTGACATCGCTCCGACTCAGATGAAAGGAACGACCCGCTTCACACACGTGCACCATGTATCGAAGGTGCCTCATATATTCCTTCTCCGTTTTTGCGTATACTAATAGGTTCATGAGGCTTCGACACTGATCCTTTTTGTGTGTTGCAGCCGTAGTCAGATGACGCAATCTCCTCCCTCAAGTACGTTAGGACGTGAAACTGGCAGAGTAGGATAGTGACATCTGGAAATACTGTTTTCAGCACCGAGAGTTCCGTGGAGTCCTTGTCAATGAGGACGCACTGCAAATTCTTCCAAGCCGGATTGTTGGCATTAGATTCTTGGAGTGCGGTCAACAGTGTCACCCACTGCTAGTTCTGGAGTAGAGCATGTTGCACGAATTGACCTTATCCGAAGGTGTCACGAGCCATGAACGAGAAAACCTTGTACTTCGACCGATTGGTTCCGTGCGTCGCGTCAATCAGTAGGACCTCAGGAAACTGGCTGAAGATCGAGCGCATGTGCTTAGTTTGCAGAGTAATACAGGTTGGGACTCTCTATCAAAACAGAACAATGAAATGTTAGTTTCAAAGTAATTCAACGAATTTGTAGCACCAATTGATAGCTTTTTATACCTTCTCACCCACGTCGTCAACGAAAATACGCCCAACATTTCCTGGAACATCTCCAAACTCCGACATCCATTTCTTCATACGCTTCGAGCTCGATCTCGGGCGGCTTTCGTTGCTCGCGAGCTTTCAATTTGCAGACAAGGTTGTGAACATCCTGCGTGATGGGGTTGCTATCTGAGTTGTCCTTGAAAACTTGAGAATACTGGGGGTTTTCGCGCCAGCTTTCCGCAACTCATCCACAGTCTGCAAAGCACTATCATCCAGAGATACACGATTTGAAGAGTGGCTTTTGAAGGCGCACGTTCAACGTGTGATTGTGTTCAAGTCGGCACTTAGTAATCTTTAGGACGAGCACGCGGTTACCTCTGGTGGCCTCTTACACACACGTGAATCTGATAGCAACTTATTTGGAAAAGGCATGCGTAAATGATTAGTGCTTGTGTTAGCATCCAAACGAGCGATAGTCAATACATACCCAGACTGTACCAGAATGAATATGGAGTAACTCGATTCATTTTGTCTGTGCATGAACACAATACACTGACACAAATCGACATACCTGCGCGGAGCACCCCAAGGCTCGAGTTTCCTGGCGGGGCCGTCTACTTGAAGCTTGCGACTGGTACTTGCCATAGTGCGTACAAACGTAAGTTTTCGAGTAATTCTCCCACTTGATAGGAAGCTTGGACGCTGCCGAGCCCTGAGCATCAATCATAGCATTTCGCGCAGCCGCCGAGGTGTTGGTCCGCACCCGAAAGATCTGGCAGAACGTTACAAACAACAGAATATCGTGTTAGCAAGCATATAGTATATCTTCTCTTTCCCCTCTTTCGAAGGTTGACCTGGAATGACTGCGCTTGATACCGCGCTAGGTCGCTCTCGAAGTCCTCCCACGACTGGAACTGCGTCTTCTCCGGCGGAGGCGCGATGACACAGACTTTGCCGGGCTCCTAACTTGCGGTGATCGTGGTTCCCGTCGTGCCCACCGTATCCACACGAGTCGGGCTTGGCGACGGCTGCCACTCACTTGAGGAGCCGCCACATGCATTGCTCCCGCTATCGCCGTCGATGTCATCCACCGACAAGGGGCGCTGCTGCGCCGTGCACGACCGCGGCGGCATTTTCACTCCGCTTGCTGCGCGTTTGCTGAAGGGAGAGATTTTGTGTGGCTGAGGGGCGGTTCAGTATAGGGGTCCTATACGCTATACCCCGTACGGATATTGGAAAATGAGCAAATCGGAAGACAGGGATAGATTAGTTGTGATTTGCGGAGAACCGCCTCTTTCCAGTCTATCAAAATACTCACTTCCCTGTAAAATTGCGACATACCAGCTGTACTATCCTTACTACTTCGAAGTAAAATATAGTATACTTATTCACTAGCTTAATAATGCTCACAAACAATCTCGGCGTCAAAATGGTCGCTTCCTTTGAGCAGGAATACCAAAAAATACGAATATATATTTATGATTGAATAGAAAATACATAACGCTTGGTTCTCCATTGATAAGTAACTCAAAAGAAGTAAAATAAGCTGTAATATTGTATAGTCTTGCCGTGCGGTTATGCTGCCGTCAGCGCGCGAAGCCGCAATACGTTGAAACCCATGACTGTGCCATGGTCGTTCTTTCGCGTTAAGAGAACATAACCACGACAATGTCATTGCGCAGTTATGGCCTCAGTCTTGCTTGACCAATGTCATATTTTCTCTTGGCCAACGCACGAATAAGTTTGGGCGGCTTGTTTTGGCCCAACGCTCGGTGCGAATCCCCAGTATTGCTGTCAACGCACGACCATACCCCCCAAACAGTGATATTTTGACTACCGGGTCTACGAGATAAAGCCCGTGTGTGGGCCCCATTCTCTATTACTTCAGTAATACTCCCTCTTGGTATGTGCAGCGTAAGCGTGAAAAATCAGCGCCTCACGCGATCTTTGGCTACGGCATATAACACCATTTCGAGTAGAAATAAGGTACACCACGAAGTACCACCAATTTTTTCTTGCATTCAAAATATCTAACAAATGTTATTTTTCTACTTGCGCTCCTAGTAGAGTTTCTAGTGAAGTCTAGTGTTGCTAACGGGGCTAAAAATGCTATCTCATCCAACACGAAGTCATAGTGTGTGAAACAGAAACCTAGGGAGAAACCTCGGTTAAGAAAACATTAAAAATGTTTTCTTAACCTTTCGAGAAAAGTTTTGTCCCCCCTCCTGCTCAACGTAATCGGAGATTGCGAATGAGCTCATTCGAAAGATTACGAAAACATACGAGTCGAACATTTCCTTCAATCAGTATGACATCAAAACACAGTTATTGCAGAACTTGGTTACATGCCAGACATTGCAACTTACCAATGTTTGGGCGAGAATTCGATGCTGTAGTTTAAAACTAAAAACATACCTTTTTACAGGATTAAAACTGACCTTCAAAGCGTCTCCTGCGCCTGCTTCGCAGCCGCAGTATCTGCGTTTTCTGCATCTGTAACGGGCCGATTATCTCGTCCGGCCGTGGGGTGGGTCGTCGCTCCACAGTGCTGCACTAAGGTGTTCGCTTCAGCAACTTCTGTATTGAATACCACACAGTACTGGCCGACAGAATCCACTAGCTCATGCGCCTGAACGTCCACCACTTGTGTCCGTCCCTACTTTATTATCACAATAGGCTGCCTTAGCCACTGCTGGTGTAACCAACTATCATACCCCAGCCACACGCACACCGGATTCCCCGTCGGCACGCACCCAACCCTCGTACTCGTCCACTCGACTCGCTACTCTCAGCAGGGCAGATTCCAAACCCAACCTGTTCACAACAGGGCAGATTCTCAACTTAGCGGCTATCACCGCACCGGATCACTGGATTCATCGGGAGGTGCAGGACGCACGTGTTGCTCGGCAATGTCACTTGCATCGTGCGTGCCACTTGTCGCCTCATACAACCTGATGTCTTTCCATACTTCGCTCGTGATCGCCCGGCGCGGCAAGGACCACTCTTGCATCCCATCCTCGTAGTGGCGGATGTTCGACGCATCGACAGCGTCGATCGCCATAGGCACGGGCGCAGATTCCCAAGCTTCAGCGGACAGTGCACGGGCGTATGACGCTGCCACCACATAGTCCTCCCGCAGCGCGAAGGCGAACGCCTTTTCAAGCGTGGAGGGCTCGACTCTTGTAAGGTAGTAGCGCGTCATGCCTTTGCGCATGTCGACCACGAACCCATGGACCTGAAAAGTCATGCCTTTAGGCTTGGACACGATACACGACGCAAGATGACGTGTCTTCTGGACGTAGTCGCGCATGGACACCGTGCCTTGTCGGAGAGATAAGAAGCCCGCCCGAATACGGGACTCATCCTGAGGTGGCTCGAACACAAGCCGGAGATCACTCTGGAGGGTGTCCAGAGTGGGAAAAGGGTCGGGGTCGACAACCAACTTGCCGAGGGCCCATTCTTTGGCCTTCCCGGACAGCCGGGAGAGGTCTTGGTTCATGTCGAACTTGGTCAATGGAAGGACTACAAAGTACTACCAGGTGTAACGGCCCAGTTATTTACTCAGTTACTTGCGTACACTATAGTGTTGAGGAAGCTCGCAATAGAACGACTGAGCCTCAGGTTTGTAGAAAATTCAACGCTGACTTTAATTTAGGAACAGGGCGAAAGCCCTGGCCGCTCAAATACGCATCATCGACTAATTGCCTAGTAATGGATCAGGCTCCCCATATATCAGCCAATAGGATGACAGCAATACAGCTCACGCTAATCGTGTGCTCATGCACCTACTTATGTAAAACAATCTACCTACTTATGTAATGGAGGGGACCATGACAAGGAAAGACGGCGTCGTCTCTGAAGTCTTCACCATCAGTCCAGTCCTTCGTTGTGTTGGTGCCTAACGATCTCGCGTTGCGGCAGGCGGCCACTCTGACGAACATTCGGTTGCCCAACACGTACTTAACCTTCGTCATCTCGCCGAGGGCACCTCCCGACGTCAATATTGATCTAAAACGCTTATACAATATGGAGTTCGACAGCAGGCTTCCAATTGAGCGGATGCAGCTTTCGTGGGAGAGCCAGCGACTCTCCTACGACCCAGAGAAAAACACCGACTTATACTTAGCTCAGGCGCACTTGGATGGCCATTCGGTACGCCGCGCTTGATTGGGGACACCACGCGCCATTATTGGCCAAAACGGCCCAAACATAGCGGTGCCAACGTAAAATGGCAGCCCACGAGAGGCGACTATGGTCCACGGCTCTCTGCTTCGAAACCCTAGGGTACCTCAGTACGCTACATCGGCTGCAGGAGACCGACCACCGTAATATGCTCTGGTGGGTGGGTTGGTCGGCCAGTTACGAATCACTCCGGTCTCCAACTTGGGCGTCCTCCTTCGCGCCAACAAAGAGGCGTATCTGAAGAAGATCTAGAGCGCCTCCAAGCCCGCAAAGCTAGATCCGGACGGCTTCAAGGATAGGCCTTCGATTTTGTCGCACACGGACACACTGGACTCCGAGCTTCCAAGGGCTGAGAGGCGTCTCAACGACCGTGCGTTGGCTTGTGTTCTGATCGACATCACCAGTTTGACACTCACTCCCCGTGGTTGGGCTGGCTACCTAACCAACGGCGTCTGGCTGGAACTCTGCCAGAACCGTCGTATTAGAAATTTCCACGTCGACATCCTGCTCGAGTTGAAGGCCGGTACTTTTCGGCCTGCTGCCATTTCTCCGCTCGACCTGAACGAGGCCAGTAAGGCTGAATACTCAGTGTTCCGTCGCCTGGACGTTTCCACGACTGCCTTGCCTCCTCCGCTGCCTATTCATCCGTGGCGCAACGGCTATTACCCACGTCCAGGGTCGGATGAATACGATCACGAGGAGGCGAGGTGGACGTGTAGTTCCAAGTCGCTTCACGCGACTTTCAGTGGCACGTTTAGGGCCTGCCGTAGCTAATGTAATCCAGATCGGCTCTTCGTACTCCTTCAGTCTCAGAACCTTCTCTTTCTGAGGTGTCACCTTCCTTATTTTATTCGTCTCCTGCATTCCAGCCCACTCCGCCTTGAGTACTTCTTCTTTTTCACATAGCATGACCGCCGGGTCATATATCCCGTAGCAATTAGCACATTTTCATCGAGACACACATTAAATCGGCTCAATAGCCTTGTGTCCGTTCTAAGGATTTCCTAGAACAGCAGTTCGTCCTCGGCGGCCGCCTCGTTAGCGTCCGCCAAGCGAAACTCCCTCCGGAGCTCCGGTGAACTGTTCTCTTTCCTCATAGTGTGTTCAAAAGCCTCGATTAGCGCAGTATATTCAGGTAATAGTGTAGTAGCGGGCTTCCAGAACACTTCGTACGTCGGAGTGAGCACTAGGTACTGTTACTCACCACGCGCCACGCGTTTGGCAAGCACTTCCACCACCACACTACAGACGCCCGGAAAAACCGTCTCCTCGTTGCTGATGCTCAGCCTTTCGACAAAACTCGTTGACGGTAAGTCGTCTTCGGCGAGCGGACCGCCGTCGTCGGTATTAGTCTGAACGTCGACACCAGAGGGTACTTCGGTAGAAAACGGGCGGCTCATGCGACCTCGGAACCGTTTCAAGCGATTCACATTAACTGCGGTGACACGATCAGGGTGAGTAGTAACGTCTATTCGATAAGAGTTCTCCCCATATAACACGTTCCAAGACTCGAAAAGGGCCATGCCAAGAGAACACTAGCTTCTTTGACATCCGCTCATTCCTTCGTGCACAAAAATACTGATAGAGCCACATAGCCTCACCAATTTCGAATTTCACTTCAACCTGGTCAGATAAGCGTCGTCCGGTCCGATCCTGAGCCTTCAGCAGTTGTCGCTCAACCATGTGTCTTGAATCTCTTAGGGACAGGAATAACTTTCGTCGATACGAAGCCACTTCGCTACTATTCCAGTCATGACTCGTGCACAAGAAGGCGAGGTCCACCAGCAGGATCCTGTCTCGCCCGTACAGAATGAAGAACGGGGAGTCACCAATCGATTCGTCGTAGGAAGTGCGATAAGCGAACAGCACCCGCGGCTCGTATAAATACCAATCTTGTTGGGTTTCACCAACAAACATCCGCAGCTTTACCCAAACCTTTGCGTTAAAGCGTTCTACAAATCCCGGAGTCTGAAGATGGTACGCATCACCTAACAGCTTCGTGAT
The DNA here is from genome assembly GCA_033557915.1 of Phytophthora tentaculata. NCBI lineage: Eukaryota > Oomycota > Peronosporomycetes > Peronosporales > Peronosporaceae > Phytophthora > Phytophthora tentaculata. Next base: position 1,148,000 of record JAUCEA010000006.1, read on the forward strand.
TCCAAGAGTGTCGTTGCAAGATGGAGCCAAAATTTATATGAAATTAGTTCCACGGTCACTGAGCAACCGCTCCGGGACACCATGTCGAGAGATCACCTCGACAAGCATGAGGTTGACAAACGTGAGCGTATCCAAAGCTTTTACGGGGAAGGCCTCGACCCACCTCGCAAAATAGTCGGCAAAAACGATGATGCACTTGCTGCCTCGGGGAGTAGTAACCACCGGACCAATAGCGTTTACCACCAACAACGAAAAGGGACCCGACAGCTCCTGATCAGGCATTCTTTGCATCAATCCGTTCTTCCAGGGTCGATAACCTTTCCCGCTCTCACAAATAGTACAGTTGTACGAACTCAGTCACGTTTCCACCCGTGCCAGTACGCTCGCTTGCGTACTTTGTTTATGGTTTTCGTCAACCCTGTATTAGACGAGATCGCATCTGAGTAACAGTAGTGCAGAACGCTCTCAATAAACCGAAGTGGGATCGGTACGCTTATCGTGCGAGCAGGGCCAGCTCGAGCTCTCAAGTGGACATGTCTCATTAAAACACCATTTCGTAGAACGAAGTGGGGAGCCATTTGACCCTCACGCGCAACTGAGTGTCCAGCGGCAGAGAGTCGCTTTCTAAGAACGCGATCGACGCCAACATCCATGGCGTTTGCTTCTGTTCCTCAACGATTCGGAACATGTCTAACCCGAACTCGTCGATCGAGGAACGTACAATGGTTTCAACCACTTCGTCATTATGTTCCGTGTCGGGTGTACCTTGTTCGTCGTCAACGATATCAGCGGGTTCACCGTTCTCGAGCACGGTACCATGCCCCCTGACCTTAATCAGACCAGGGGAAGGGACTACCGCGTTCGGCTCGTCTCCTCCGATCTCAGCAAAAGTCTCACTGACTTGGGTGGCGCCATCTCAATCGGAGTCCTCGTCAGTCAGCAGGTCGGCCATCGAGAAGGCGTTCACCAAGGCCATGTGGAGGCGAGTTAGCCCGTCGACGTGCCCCATGACAGTACCGTCCTTGTGGAACACCCTAACCTGTAGTTATGAGATCTCATTGGCCCACCGGGCCAATTTTGCAGTGCTGGTACGGTTCTTTTCACTGAAGATCCACGTTAATGCCTTGTGGTTGGTGTACAGATCGAACTCTTGCCGATCAAGTTAACATCTTAACTTTCTGGTGGCCCAACTAACACCCCAGCACTCAATCTCGGAGGTACCGTCCTCCTTTCTGATCCAGTTCCGCTTGGGCCCGATAAGATGTTGTCTGGTGTACGCTACAACTCGGTCTCGACCGTCCGTAGTTTGCATTAGGCACACCCCGACGGCCAATTTCGAGGAGTCGCTGTATAGTTCAAATCGCTTCGAACAGTCGGGGTATACTAGAATAGGAGGTTCGACGAGCCGCCTCTTTAGTTGCATGAAGACGTTTTCACAGTCGCCCGTCCCCACAAACGCTGTTCCCTTCACCTTCAGTCTCCCGATCCTAGCCGAGACCGCAGCGTAGCTCGGGTAGTATCTTCTGAAGTAACTCGTCAATCCCAGGAACGCTCTCGCCGTATGAAGGCCGTGCGGACGCCGCACATTGACCACCGCTTTGACTTTCTCGGGGTTAGGTAAATGGCCCGAGGGGGTCACAATGTGACCCATGAACGCCACCTGGTCATGACCCCACGTGCATTTCTTCATCTCCAGCTTTAAAACGGCGGCTCGGAACCGCAGCAACACTTTCTTCAACCGCACTAGATGAGTAGGAAAGTCCTCACTAAAACCGACACAATCATCGATGTACACTAAACCGGTACGCCACTATAAGTCGACTAGCACATTCTCCAAGAGTCGTCCAAAAGCTGGTACGGCATTGCCGAGGCCGAAGGGTATGGCAAGCCATTCGTACAAGCCGTACTTGGAAGTAAACACCGTTTTCTCAACGCGTTCTGCGGCCATCGGCACATTCCAGTACCCCGAGGCGATGTCCATCGTCGAGAAGAGCATCACATTCCCCAGCACATCGAGGATGTCGTCAATGATAGGTATAGGGTAGCTATCTTTGACCATGACAGCCATAAGCCGTCTGTATCCAATACAGAAGCGAATTCCACCGTCAGGTTTCCGGATCATTACACGGGACTCGCACACGGGCAAGTCGATGGTCGGATATGCCCCAACCTCAGGTATCGTTGGATTTCTGCTTCCATAACGTCTCCTTCCGCCTTAGAGACCCTGTACGGTCTCCGCATGATCGGCGGGTACGTCCCCATGTCAATAAAAAAATGTAGTAAATCGGTCCGGCAAGGCGTCATGGACGTTCCCACGAGCAGGTATCACAAAATCGTCCAGTTCCGCTTGGATCAGTTGTTGCTGCTCCCCGCTCAGCTTCAGGCCCGTGCAATCGACGTCCAACGCCTCCAACATTATTTTGTCGAGCTCGGGCAAGGTTGTCGGCGTGTCCCTGGAGGCGGAGCTGAGAGCAGCGTCGATCCAGGCCGAACTTATGTCGACGAACTCAAATGTTCCAGCATCCCCGCCGCCACCATTGACTGCGAGCGCCGCCACAAGAACCTCCGTGGCCTCAGCCAACCGAGTTCCGCGATGAATGATATTCTCGTCACTCGACGCGTTGCAGACCTCGACTAACAACGTTCCACTTTGAACCGTGCACTGAGTTCGACCCACCTTCACCGTCTCTTCCATGCTTGGCAGCCCTTCGACCAGCACGGTCGTACCTTCCAAGACGTCTCGTTCGGTGTCAGTGACCGCAATTGCTTGTCAACCAGGCGGCAGTCGAATCGTTGAACTAACCCGCGACTGAAACGACCACTCCACACGCGGCGAGCCAAGTGGGAACGTTTTCCCCGTGTTTTTAGAGTCAGCGTGTTGTCGTCGAGGTCGATCACAGCGCGGAACGCCTTCAGCGAGTCGGATCATAAAATGGCGCCAATATGCGGTATGCTTCAATGGCGAGCGTCCGCGGCTTCGCCAGCGAGCCCAGCGCCAGGGGCAAGACAACAAAGCCCTTGATGCCGATGCTATGACCTGTAACGCCCTTCAGGTTCGCATCGTACGGCGGATAGGCTCTCTTACACGCCCTATTCTCTTAAGCACTCGTCGGTGCACTAATAAGGTCACAGCACCCGAGCCAGCTAGCAGATTCTGGTAGTACCAGAGTACAGTCGAAGTACCCGCTGGACAACGCTTCTGGGCCATTTACCGAACCGATGGTCCGTTTTCCGAGAGGGACCACGGTACTCTCTTCGCTGACGATCCTACCGTCGCACGATGTCTCGTCCAGTCGCGCATCGACCTTCTTGGTTCCATTCTGGTCGACTACTACATGGACGCCTTCGAGCAGACAGTACTCCCCGGGCGAGTAGTCGTTTAGATCAGGCAATGCTTTCGGTCGAGCCGCCAAGAGCGACGAACCCTCGAAGGCCACTTTTCTCCGACCCAGCCCAGTTAGCTCAGGCCGGAGAGAAGTCGACAGAGGCCCACTTGCGGCCGCGCGCGAGGATCTTCGCCTTGATCAACTTGCCGTCCTTTCTGTATGTTCCAGCGGCGCAGGCCTACCTCCAGTTCGTCTTTCTCTATGGGCCTGCTTACTTCGTAGGACTTGAGGCGGATCCGGTCCTTGAGGTTGCTTTCTAAGGAGTTCCATTCCGTCGAGCTCAGAGCACCACAAAGCTACACACGGGAGAGCCTTTCGAGATCTCGTCCCTGTCGAGATCGTACACTACTCTTGTGGTCACCGCCTGTAGGGTAGCCGTTCGGGCCATGTCGGGGTAAAGCTCGGCCGCAGGCCGACACGGTGAAGGGCTCTCATCTTAACTCAGGGTGACACCCACATTATCCAAGCGGGTAGCCTCTTCGGCAGGAGGCAGGCGGACCGGCATCTTCACTCGAGGACAGCGAGTGATCTCAGCAACTATCATTTTAATTCTACCCCCGACATCCCATGCATCAGAAGCAGCGTCGCTCTCCGACCCGACGCGGTTCACCCGTTCTGTCCCTCCAGAAGCACGACTGAAGTCACAGTTTGCGCGTTTGGCTTCTTCTGAAGATACAAGCGTCTTAGGGTACCCGGCTAGCCAATACTCAGGCGTCGACAGTTTGTCATTAGAGGATTCTCGCGTTCTCGTCAGCGTGTCCTTCGGGACGCCCAGCAGCGAACTCATCTCGTCGAGTGTGAGGTTCTTCAACTCTTCTGCGTTCTGCCTCACCCTTTTCCTCAGCTCGACTTCATCAAGCGGGCGCAGCCGCTCTACGAATTCTTTCTCGTACTCCTCTTTTTCGGAGTCCGCCCCAATTGCTGACCCTTGCATCATCAGGTCTATCTCACGAAGCGTTAACAGTCTCACATGCGGCGGTATATCCCGAGGTCCACTGCCTTCTTCCGTTCAGGGTTCGCTAGTACCGTTTTGGAGGCCAACCTCCCACCGCCACGTGCACGGAGGGCACCTTCAAACCGAATGCCCTTCACCGGCGCCGGTACCGTTCTCAGAGATATAGCAGTTATCCTACCCGAGTCTCCTTCCTCACGGCTCGACCGGGCAGCGTCCACGCTGACGCTTGCCATTGCCTTCAGTCAGATCATCGCCACGTCTTCGCTCCGAGTCTCCAGTGCGGACTCCATAAGCGCACACGCCCTATCACATTCATCTCTGCGAGTTTCTCTATTGACAGTAGAGTTACGGCAAAAATTCTGCTTCATCAGCGTCTCCCGCGTCTTTGTCAGGCACGGGAATATTCTCAAGGATGGGTTCCTCGTGGGGTTCTACGCTACGATCTAGCGCGTCCAGGGGCTCACGTCCGCCGTTATTGCCCATCTTCATGTTAAAATCTTCATACACGACCTCTCTCCTCATGGGAGAGTCATTAAAGGACCGACGAATTGTCCATCCGAAAGCTTCACCGTGTTTAGGATCTCTACAGGCGACACAGTCAAATTCGCCACTCTCGCCCTCTTCTGGCGAGAGGAGATTACCAGTACTTTCTCCGACCTCTGCCACGGTCCCGACCATCCGTTCCGGGTCGCTCCTCTTCATCAGAACGACGCTCACCCGCGTCGAGTTGGAAATAGCTTCCTCTACTACCTTTGCACACCCTAATTCGAGGGCGTTCCTTACCTCGGCGCTCACGGTTCCCTCAGACCCCCTGCTGCTCGTCCGACTCGGGGTCATCCAGGGCTCTGAACTACTGCTCCTAGCAAGAATGTCGGATCTCCCGACGTCATTGGCTGGCGTCGCCTGGCCTCCACTTAAGTGTTTCTCCCCTATAATCACCACGACAATTTCTTCACGTTGTCCGACTCAAACCCCATGGACCGGCGACCCGCTCAGCTCTCTGCCATTCTCAAGGGCCGTATCACTCGTGCCGCCACAGGCAAAGCTATTCTCAATCACAGGAGTAAGCTTGGGGGCGTACCACACTCGCCTGACATCCTGTCCTTCTCCAAATGGTTATTCGTAACCGTAGTTCATATTATTATCATTAACAAACCCGTTCTCAGGGTAGTACTCCAACACCACATAGTCTCCGTAGCCATACGTAGTGCTCTCGCTTCCATAGTACTCATCCCCACAGACAACACCTTTCTCCATCATGTTCATATGCTCGTCGTTGGTCTCGTTCAACACCGGAGCTACATAGTCAGTTTCAGCGCGCTTTTGGGCACTCCCTTCTCGCACGCTTCCACCCCCGTAGTGCTCGGAACGACCCATTCTGTACCGTTCCCTTAACAAGAGGAAGGAGCGACACTCTCTTCCCCTCCTTCCTGCCACCATCAATACTGGGCCGGAGCGGGCCCCTGCACGGGCTCCGTTCCTCTCGCACTTTGGCTCGCAAAAAACCAATAACGCCTTCTTTGCCGTACATTCCGGCACTCGGTGGTCGGGGTGACTACAAAAGAAAACCTTTACAACGCCACACGGACCGGGATCGCCGTTACCGTTCTGGCCTTACCCACTGTTACCTCCAGTTGATCTAGTTTGTCGACCGCGGTTGGTGTTACCGTTATTCGACTGTCGAGGATTCGCGCGCGCGAACGCAACGTGACCACGCTGGCGGCATTTATTGCACGTCATGTTGTTGGACCGACAGGTCTCTCGGCGGCATCCCAACAGGTTGCACCGCCCGCAAACGCGAATCCCGTCTTGCGAGAACATGTCAGACCCCATCTGCCGACCGGTACCAACCATACTCGTGGTGTTCTCCGTCACCACCGACATGTTTGGGAAGTACTCGTAGTAGACAGCGGCAGCGATATCAGCCCTTCGCGAGGACCTGGGCGAGCGCCCCAACTGCTGCTATTGCTGCGCTAGTAGGTTCTGAGTCTGCTGCATCATCGCCATCATCTGTTGCATCATGTTGTTCTCGGATACGGGCTTCGTCTTAGCCTCGCCCGCAAACTCGGACTCGCCTTCGCTCGGTAGGTGCATTTGTTTGTACAATAGTATGGCCACGGCTTGCGGTATCGTGTTCACCATAGAGATGGACAGGGCTGTCTTCCACTCCTGGTTCCTCAATCCAGCGAAAAAATAATGGTAACGTATCGGGGGAGGGGAGGGGGGGGGTCCGTGCATTGAGCCGCATTGCACAGGCTCGACAAAAGATCCCACCAGACCTCAGCAGACAGGCCCTTTTCGCGTATGGTGTTCTTCAGCCGCTCGATCATCTGAAGAGGCGTCTGGCAGATAAACTGGTTATGATTTTTTTTTGGAGCATATCAAAGTCATTTATCTGCGAATGCATCCACCCGTCCTCACCAGTGTTGCCCATCAGGCACTCGCGGAGCTCACAGATCCTCCCAGTCTCATTAAGACCCGTAGTAGCTTGATCGAAAGCGTTCTGGAACGACTGAGCCTTCTCAACAGCCGATTTGTCCGAGTAGAACGGCTGAATTAGCCGCACAGCGTTCTTCCACTGACCTCGGCGTTCCATACGCTTGGGTCGCCGCACTCCCGTCGTCGAAAAATCAGGACCATTTGCAGCCCCGCCGCACTAGTCGCGGCCTGCGTCGTCGCTGCGAAGTGCACTCGATTTGACCCACCCGACATAGAGAATGCTCCCGGTTGCGCGAACTGAGGTAGCATAGAGTTCGACCGTCACTGGGAGTGAAGGCTGGTGCATCACCTGTGCCCAGATTGTTAGTACGCTACAGGTTGCGTGTTTACCACTGGATGCCGGTACGATGCCACTTGTTGCGAGTTCATCACAGTCTGCTGTAAGACACACGCTACTGGTATGGCAACACTGGCTGCGAATTCATCACGGGCTGCTGGTGCTCCACAGGCTGCTGGTACGACGCCGTTGCTGGGTAATGGACCGTGGTCACAAGCGCGGACAGGCATCGGTGGAGCAGGCCCCACCCGCGGCTGAACACCGATCGTCGGCGACGGGATAGCCGTCGCCTGACTCCGCTGCGCTCGTAGGGTTGACGTCGAACTCCGTGTCCTGCCCGTCCTCGAGCTGCTCGGTCGTGGCAAGCTCTGAGGAATCGGTGCACCACTGCTAGGCGCAACCGAACTCACTGGTACCGCAGGTCCGGTAAGATTAATCGGCGGTGCGACGCTACCCACAGGCGCCCTCCTCTGCACTGTACCACCCAAGTGCAGCGATAGCCTCGGCCGCAGTAGGCTCGTAGTCGATGGGTTGACACTGGTAGGCGGAGCCGACGGGAGCGGCAGGCTCGGCGTCGCCCTACTAACCGCCCACGTAGTCGGAACGGACCAAACCTCAGGTTTTGCACGGTTGAAGGCTGAGGAGCGACGCTCAGGGCGTTCACACCACCCAAGATCGACATATCGACTACTACGCTCGTCGGCCAAATGAACTTGTGTCGTCAAGGCTGGTGTAGCCCCCGCCGTCGGTTGAGGTCGACGGTACGCTCACCGTCGTCTGTCCCACTGTTGACGCCACGCTCTGAACGGGAGGCACCCCGGTCACAGTCGAACCCGGAGTGCTACCCGGAGCCATTGTCGTCGAGCAGGACACGGCAGGACTGGTCGCTGGGGCGGCGATCGAACTTGTCAGCCCCGAGTTGCCAGTACTTGCGCTGTCCAGCGCCTCTTGCACGATGTTCCGTACGGCTCTCAATCACGTGGGAGACGTCACATCAGGCGAGATCTCCGAGTCTGACGACTCTCTCTCTTGGAGAATGACTCGCTGTCTTCCGACTCGCAACTCTCCGAGCTGGAGTCGGAAATGTCAGGCATCGTAGGCCGACGCTGTGTGTGTGGGGGGGATCGTGGACGTCACGTGCTGCCTCGCAACCCCTTCTTCTTCTTCGGCCCTGAAGATCTCGCCTACGGCGTCACTGAACTCACTGTCTCGATCCACGTAGTCCTGCAAGTTCATGACCGGCTCTTCCTCACTTGGCTGTCGTGCTCGTTGAGCACGACAGGAATCGTCCAAGCGCTTGATCACTCTAAGCGTTCCGTCGAGGCGTCTTGGGTAACGGCGGGTCTTTTTTCGAACACTACGCTTCTCTGGCTTCTGCTTGAGAGGGATAGGCACCACATGTCTTGATCACACGCGGCGCACTAGACGGCACAGCTGCCCTGCTTTTCCACCAAATGTCGCGCTCTCCCCAAAAGCCGGGTCGGGTCCAAGTAGGTGTGGGGACTTTCGGTGTAGCGGGCGCGTGTGGGTGAAAGCGGATATGGGTGCTAAGTGTTGAGAGCTAACGAAGAATAAAAAAAGTAAAGATTCCCTTGTTAGTTCTGACCCTCTTCACTAGCTAGCTTTCGGGAGAAATATGACTGACCAGGAAACAACGAGTGTCGGCCTCAAGCCGTACACTCTTAAAATGCTGGCCAAACACTCACCAGGTACTCTCCGGTGCGCCTTCCGTCCCGGAGCGTGACATTCCACCGCTAGTTTGGACCTCGTAGCGGCTACTTTAGCGAGCGTGGCGTCCGTCCTTCGCGTCGACTCGCCGGAGATACCGTCCTTAATCCAGCGGCGTGAACTTGTCGTCGCTCCCTGCATATCCTCGATCGCGCACGACTCACCTCGGCTCATCAAAGGGGAAGAGCCCCTTCAACTGGAGGCTAGGCCAAGTATGCCACATCACATGAAGCCATATCTTCGACAGTCGCAGCCGGTTGAGCCTTGGGATATAACCCAGAACTCGCACCTAGCACCCGGACTTCTCCTGGCGCGTCGACGTCCCACCCGTACTCGGGACAACGCCAAGTTCCGTCACTAGTAGCTAGTACCGGATATAGCATAAAGCGATTCAAAACCGCTCAGGTAGAGTTACTATTAATAGTAAAGAACGTTAAAAGTACGCGATAGAATCGAGTATTAAAACCAATCTAGTGATCATGTTATCCTGGTAGTGCTTCGAGTAGTAGTACGTACAGCCCAATAGGGATTAACTCGAGATTATGTGTGCACACCAATAGTAGATATCATTCACTAAAATTTTCGAACGAGTCGGTTTTATTTTCCTACCAATTTGTATAAACTTCACAGGTTTCATTTCCACCGAAGGTTTCGCATAGGTATAAACTTTTAGAGACTTGGTGCTCGAAACAAATGAAACCTCAGTTTCTTCCAGAACGTCTCGACGTAAACCCTGGGATTTTATTCGCACTCCTTCTTTGCATTGACCACACCGAACGTAAGTCTTGTGCTGTGGGTGCTGAGATCTGATGCTTTTGAAGTGGACACTATAGCACTAATTGAACGTTATGTCGCATTGATATCAAACGGGCTGTTTTGGCTACGACGCGCTGCGCACAACTCAATCGTTGCGTACACGGACAGAGCCACCACTCACCAGTTCACACCAGGTTTTGTGCATGTACGACCTGTTAAATAATGTTGTTGTTTTCTTACTCTATGTACATCGGAGAAGAGGACGACATCATGCTATAGTGGAGGAGGAGAGGCCGATAATGTATATTTCTGTTATATTTGTCTTACATGTATATAGATATAGTTAACGCCGGTTAATTTATGTATTGTTGTGCTGTTGTGTAGGTGCGTGGTTGTGGGCCATAACAGGGTGGGCAGTTAAACGTTATATTTTTCAACAGTTTGATGGTGTGTGTAATATAGGTGGAGCAAAGTGCAACGGCAGCTGACCAGCTCACGCACATCCATGGTTACGAAGTATGCCTGAAATGATAACGTGAGGTGTGCGCATGCGCTAAATCAGCAATATGCATCAGCGCCGCTGATGCATAGGTGGAGCAAAGCGAAATGGTCGTTAGTGCTGTCACATCCGGCTCCAAAATATGGACCAAAGTTGACGGAAATTGAGCAGGAAAAGCTTTTACAAGTGAAAATGAAGGTTATACTTGCAATCTAAGAAAATACTACTAGTAATATTTTCCTTTAAGAAATATATGAATTGAAAGCATAAAAGTCTAAAACCAAAACCCATCTGTCGACTACACTACAAGCCAAACTCGCTCATACCCAACTCGATCACTATTATCTAGATTGTAAGTTTGCACATTCCTTCAAGTTCAAATTCCGATCTATCTCTAGAAGAAAGTACATGTGATACCACATATTATTGGTGTAGTCAAGGATCATTGACTGATCCATGCCAATAAAACTTGTAGACAAAAACGCTTGGTGTGGAGCTCTGGTAATACCTCTATTCTACATGGAAACAGCACGCACGAGATGTACCCGAAGCAAGAGGCTTGTATTAAGTAGAGAACATGTTACTTAGCTTAAAATATCAATACACACTTACCTTTAATTTTCGCGTTGCGATTATAATTACTCTACCATACCGTAAAAAATCCAACTGTCCGACCGGGATTCCAACCAATACCGGTTCCAAACGTCTGGTATAATAATCGGACTTAACCTCAACCCGTGGGCTGTCCCCCGGGAATTGATAAACAAACTATATAAATTCCTGGTCTCTCAGGCCCCACAGCAATTATCCAAAACCTATAGCCACCACTAACGATACTGAAGACAGGGCGAGAACCGCAGGCTCTTCTGCATCCTTACGAACTCTACCTGAACCACACCCGCGATCTACGACTACCCAAGATGCCTCACCTGGTGCGCCAACTCTCGCTGTCTCCGCAGGTTGCTCCAATGATGCTAAAATACCCAGCAGGGCGGGCGGTATGCTGTCGAAGGCGGTTTTACCAAGGTGCAGCGCCAATGTGGTCATACCTCGGCCACCATGGTGATAAATGCAATCGAGTAGAGGTATTATGTTAGCGTGTGCCAGGGTGAGATAGTACGCCAAAGCGGTGATGACGTTCTTAGTGGAGAGGATCCGGAGCTTGCTCCGGGATATTGGCTCGACCCCAGTCGTTGTCGATCTGTATAGGAATAGGCTGTATTGTACTGATATGTGATAACGCTTAACTGAGTATGGTTATGCATATTTGTTTCATGAATAGTGATAAAAAAAGCAACCGGGAAGCCCAGTATACTGAGAGGTCCTCACTTGTATAAATACTGGCAGAGCGGATGCGGGAGTTGGATCAACAACTTCGCCATGATCTCCGAGGTCGTGATATTCCATGATGTGGTCATTAAGCTTACCGAGTTGATGCATCTTTTGAAGCGCTTTCAGCGCAGTGCCAGCGCAACCGCGGACGAGCCATTCTTCTTGAGGAAAGCATTGGCGTTATATTGGCATGTTCCCCCAGTACTGTGATTTCGGTTTGGAACGCTGGAGATGAACGGCGCAGTGCGAAGCCCGTCGAGAAGACCAACATGACAAAACTGACAACGTGTCTAAGCTCGTACAGTGCTATTTTCTTGATAAATCTCGACGCGTATACTCGAGGTCCAGACGCAACCCACTCGAACCACATTGTTGCCAGTGACTGCAACCCCTTCCTTTTTGCCCTAGCGGCTTTACGCGCTGGCTGCCAGTCTAGATCCGCGCTTACAAAAGGCGTAGCATCACTACCGACGTCGCCTGGAGTTGTGGGTCTGGGAGCATCGTCCGGTTTACTTTCAACCGGTAACCATCGTTCTTCAAAGGGTAGATTCTGCAGCTTGAGGACGCCGATCTGCTCTATTTGGTGCTGCACCAACTTCAACACGACTTCGAGTCGATCTGTACCAGCGGGAGACGGCGGGAGTGACTGGGGGGGGGGGGGGGGGGGTTGGAGTAATAGCTCAGTGGATTGAGTAACCCCAGGCGAACACCACTGACCCACCAATGACTCGTGCAGCCATGGCTTCGCACATCCCAACAACGAAGGGACTGCTGTCTCGGAAATGAAGCATGTTAGGGTAGTGTCGGAACAGCGTGGCAACAAGCGCGTCGGCGACATCGTCGTCGAGGTTGATGTTTTTGTCGGTAAATGCCACAGTGCTACCGAGCAGCACCTCCTTTAATTTCAGTACATGGCCATGTATTGGGCTTCGGGAGCGGCTAGAGATGGCTGCCGAGCACCTTCATTCGGCTCCCACCCATGAGACCTGTTGGCCGGCCTGAGTTGTGCCGAGCTTGTACCCAAACGCCTTGTTGACTCGATCCAGCTGCCATACTCCCCGCTCCCAGTCCTCAGCCACAGTACCGTTGTTGGTGTACATCGCCCCACCACGGCGGAACGATAGAGAGGTAAGACCAGGAGTAAGGCGTAAATTCTGCAGGTTTACGTTCAGCTTGACTCTCACTAACAACCTGTTCACATAGGTTTGTGCACAAAGCAGAGACATCCGCCCTGCGTTTATTGCAGAGATGTCTGTTCGTCGTCGGCTTCCAGAAGCTAAACTAGACATAGCTCCTCTAATTCTTGTACATTTCCAGAAATGCGTCGCTTTGAAATAAATTGAGGGAACGTGCGCTTGTAGGGTGCTGTCTATCTTGCCATTGCTACTGCTATGCTAGAAAATAGGTGGGGTCCTTGAACAAGGAGATACCTTGTAGAAGCGCTGTTTTGACGCTCTTAAACCGAAGAAATAGAACTCCACCTATGTAATTTATAGTCAGAAATGTGAAGTAACATATTTCATCAAGCATACGAACCTGGCAAAATAGAAACTTGTTGTTTTTCAAATTGTTCAGCGTTCGAACCACGGTCATATAAGTACCACATCATAACTACTAGTGCGGCGTCCAGACACTCACTCTCGTTCGACGCGGTTGTGTACAGCACTTGTCCAATTGATTCTAAATCTTGCTTTGATCATGGTGGTGCTATGTGTTCATTGCAGCGCCCCTCCCTATTGATGCAATACTTTCCGAGCCCTGACAGAATCTTTTGCAGCTGTGGCCTTACTAACACACTATGTAGCGGATACTTGTCCACCAACCATTTCTTGTTCATTGCCACGGTACCCAAGACAATTATTTGTTCCTAAAACCTTATCCTATGATCTAGCAAATGAAAAAAAAATATCTAGCATCATACGCAACATTTTACCTGCCTTGTCAGCATCAACAATTTGGTGAGCTGCTGCTAGTGTCATACCTTCAGCACACAGGAACGTGGTGAATGAGTTTAATGCTGTCGTCCGTGCCATTTTGTTATTACCTGGGGCCAAGGATGCAATCGACATGCTCGCCACTCTGCGCTGTTGTCTCTGTAATGAAACCCCCTGCTGTCCCGTACCGTCGGCAACTTCAGGATATTTTAAGAATACGCGTTTATATGAAAGTTGGTATTGAATACAACATATTCTTGAAAATTTCCAACCAAATATGGTTGGAGTAGCTGGAACAATTGCTGGTATCCAAAGAGCATTCCCATTGGCGTAAAATAAGGCTCCGTTAATTGGTTGAAATTAGGTCATTCTTTGTGTGTGTGCATAGACATGTATCGGTTGGAACGTGCGAATACAATACCACATCATTACCACGATATTTGAGACATAAGTATGTGATCGGCTTATCTGCGTGATTCACGCTAGAGTAGCTGAGTGAAGATTCTGTTTAGCCACATTCAGTGGATAACAAAGTGAAGAACACGTTGGTAGTAGCCCATAAAAAATCCAGAGCTGCTCCGTACGAATGCGTGGCTTTGTTACGGTAAGTGAATACAAGTGTTTCGTTATTCAGGCGTACCAAGTAATGGACTTAGTCTTTATATGTTCTTCCGGTCATAATGTGAAGCAGGAACCTTATGTGAATCAATGTTTCTTGGCTTTTGTATTGGACAACAGCTGTTTTGCCGGAAGTGAATTTTTTTCTGCCTCGATTGTCACCTTACTCAATGCGATTTATCCAGCTGTTGTCAGCAACTCCTAAGCTTGCGACCAAAACGGTGCATTGTTTTTTATTCGTAAATACCATTATCGTCCCTGATGTAATCAGTTTCCGGGTACTATCCAAGATAAAATTCGCTACGCGTTTCCAAGGTGTACAAAGCCCACGGCAAAGAAATAAATTGGCATTGTTTACCCGACATCTAATATTGCGTTTGATTGCACTGGCGACAAGAGGGCGCTAAGAGTGTGACATTTCGGAGGCTTTAACTAGTACTACAAGGACCCCCCCCCCAGCATTTCCAGCTGACTCGCAGCCATGCTCCACCGCGGATTCAGATGACAACAGACTAACTGCAGTGGCAACTACGCCAAAACTGGTCGGTACGCAAAACCGATCGCTGAAGGCCATGAGAGTTGCAAGCAAGGACAGGAAAGGGGGCGTTGAGGCAGGTTCAGCCCAAAATTATCTTTTGTCCAAGCTGCAGTATCCCTGAGCCCAAAATATGATGCTTCAGCTGATTTGCTCAAACGATTCAAGATATTCGAGAATAGCACCAACCCCAGAGAACCAATTGATCGACAGTTATCAACCTTACCTGCAGCCAATCCGCCGGAATAAATAAAGGCAATTGCATGCTTTCTTATAACAGAATACACCAAAGTTTGTGAAAAGAAAGTAATTGCCATCTGGCGAAACACGAAGGACTGTAACAGGAGGACTTAGTTGTGGAGATTATTGACAATGTCTTGATCTCGACCGACACAGTGGCTATAATGAAGAAATGGCATCGAGCGATGAAGTCTACTAAGAAAGTGGACAAGGCGATTGCCTGGGTCGAAACCAGCGATACTTAAATCAACTGCGTTACCGCAGAGGTTGACCTGGTTGGCAAGATCAAGTCCCGTGAGTATCTCTCAAAGGTGCTAAGTTGCATTAACAGTGTACTCAGGGTTACTAAATATCCTTACAATTTGTTCTATGAGGAACTTGTGAATACAGGCTAAAGCGCGTGATCTAGTCGGCAGATACAACGGAGCACTCTATCGTGGATTACGACTTGCCAAAGCTGTTTGGAGCAAGGCATATTTCGAGGTTAACAGCCCCTGTCTAATCGGGCGTATTGGGAACGTGTAGATCCGCTTCTTCCTCCATGGGCTCCGCCGGCACACCCACCTCCGTTTTAGATATTTGTACCGCTACGAAACCTAGCCAGGTTTTCACAGGTATGGTCTCAGAAAGGACATTGAGCCCGCTATCCTGCAATTTGCTGCCCTGGTGCAGGGTTATGGGCGACGCTGCCTAGAAGGATGTGGCTACATACGGCCTGATGCCGTCGACCTACGGTGTTCAAGTGCAAGCGGCTGCAGAAATATTGATGCCTTGACTTTTCTCCTAGAAATTATCGTTTCCATCTTTGTTCAATTGCGCTCGGCGTGCAAGCGGACAGCTAAAATTGCGGTATGTAGCTCTCGGAGCATTTCCGATTTTTGCGGGTGCTGATGTTGTCAGGTTACTGGCTAGAAAGGAACTACAGTACCTGCGGAACAGCTACTAGTGCAAGTCCTTTAAAGCTTTGAACAAGTTCTATCTTTTTAATGTACATCACGAATTACGGTGCTAGCAGAGTCCTAGTATTTTGAAATCACCGCAGCATGTACTCTGTGACGACGGATCGCTTTTCGATGTACCCGACTACATGTTTACGCGATGGGCATGTTTGACGGGACGCCACACGACACCTTGCGCTTGAGGAAGCTGGCTTCCGAGAGTACACACACTCTAAGCGAACGGCAGTTCACAGGTCCCTTGTCAAAAGGAGCGAAGTAACCAGTAAAAAATAAGTTTGAGACTGAGTATATTTAAAGGTTCGCTTAGATTGAGTTTTGATACAAACTATAAGTCTCCTAAAATGAACCTAGGGCGAGGCTAAGGCCAGGAGCCTCCATAGTGTATCTGGGAACTCCGACGGAGGGCACACTCCAGACCCCAGCAAGCACGACGACGACAGCGTACACTCGCACGCCAGTGATCACGGCGATCACGATTCCGAGACGCCTGAGCGCTCTAAGAGCCCCGCCGACGAGGCTAAAGCTAGCCCAAAGCTGGCGAGGACGAGGAAGAAAAACCTCTGAAGAACCTCTCGCTTGCCGATGGCCTTGAGCGTGCTCAGGCTGCTAAAGCCGCGGCCAAAGATGCCAAGACTCTAACAA
The DNA here is from genome assembly GCA_033557915.1 of Phytophthora tentaculata. Classification (NCBI taxonomy): domain Eukaryota; phylum Oomycota; class Peronosporomycetes; order Peronosporales; family Peronosporaceae; genus Phytophthora; species Phytophthora tentaculata. The sequence continues at coordinate 1,164,360 of JAUCEA010000006.1, forward strand.
GCGCACGGATTCAAAGTCCTCACTCCGCGAGGAGAAGGGGGCTGGTTGTTCCTACCAGGATCTCGTCATATCCTTGAACGAAGATGAGGAGGGTGCCGATGATGAGCCCCGGAGATCACGAACGACCTCGACTGGAAGCAGGAGGTCTTCCAAGCCGCCATCGCATGGGATTCGGTGGTTGCACGCGTCAGCCAGGGAGCTGCCATCGACCCGAGAGGTTATTGGCCTTCCGAGGAGAGCTCCGGGGCTGGCCTCTTCTTGGCGAAACTCGTTCATCCTCGTGGGCTTATCGGTGGCCACCCTTACAAACGCTTACGAACGCGCCCTGGTCTAAAAGGAACAGTTGTTCATCGACAACGTGGAGGCTGCCCGATGCATGCTTTCGAGCAGCACCGGATCCCACTCAATAGCTCACAACTTGTCGTAAAAAAGCGTGAGATCCGGGGTGGCCTCTACTCTGTATAGATCTACCCCTGGGTACTTCCCGAGAAGTGTCTGAGCTGGAGCCGATGCGAAGACATGTTCTGGGCGTGGTTTGAGACTCTCAACTACTCACCCAAGGAGTTACGGGAACTCCAGGATAATAAGCCTCGGTCCACATCCTTGACCAGCGTGAGCTTCGTGTCCGGTTTGCCCACTTGGCCAGCAAGCGGCTGCTGCAAAGGGACATTCAAAAGCGCGTGCCTTCTAGCGCTCGCGATGAGCGCGGGTACGGAATAGCGACAGCGTCCATACCCCGTTTGGGCGAGATGCCCCGTACTACTTACGAAGTTGCCGCCGCTTCTGCTCCCACATCGCGACAGCCTTTGGGTAGTCAGCCTGGAGCTGTTCAATCGGCTTCCATGAGTTCACGGGGTGGGCATAACCCCTTCACATCGCAAGGAGCTGGCGCTTACCGCCAAGCCACCGCTCTTAGAAAACCCTCTCCACATGGTAGTGGACTTCTCCGTTCTGTTCAAGCAGGGGCGGAGGTGCCCTTATACGACTACGAGGTGCCTCCGGGGCGTTCCTATCGCCCAGGTGATCCACCAGCGGGTCCATCACAGTGCCCCAAAGTTAACCGTTTTCGTCAGCGCGTCCTTATGCTTGCCCTTGGCCTTGGGACTGGCGGTGCTGCCGCTGCTCAGGCCAGGAACCGAGGGGCCTTGGTGGACTCGAGGCCCGCCTGAATCGGGACGTTGTGGCCCTCCATGGGTAGGTTGACCGCCGGTCCTTCTCCGCCGATCTGGAGCAGGCCTTCAGGCGGAATCGACGCGTGGATGGCGCACAACAACGTCCGGAGCCGCGGTATGCGCTCTCCCAGTCGTACGCGTATGGTGCGTACCCAGTATATGCTTCTGGGGTCCAGTGGGATGGGGCCCCTGCGGTGTACGATCTAAACCCCAGCCTTGCTGTCCAACCCGAGCATTGGGCGTACGTTCCCGAGCGTTCGTCGACGTCTGAAGCCGCTCCACGCTTTTTGGAGCTGGACCAAGGTGGCCTGCGAGACAGCAACCCCCTGCGGATCAGGGCACCGCTTAATCCGCCCAGCGTAAAAACGTCGGGTGCGTCTTCATTGACTTTGGTATGTCGATGTGTACGACGCACCGTGTCTGGCCAGGACCGCGAACGGTCCGATGAAGGGGTGCTTCAACTTGTTACTGCCGACGTGCTGACAGTGTCTAGCGGTAGGTTTCTAGCGTCGAGTAACACTAATTCACATACTTTAAACACATTAACGTCACCTCCTCCATGTTTGTCTGATTACTCCTTTTGTCTGCCCGCCGCTGCCATAGCATCGCGAACCCTGCTGATAACATTCAGTTTGGTGTCCACAAAGGACTCCACTTATTTCGTCAGAGAAAGCGGACTGAAATCCGAGACTTGGGATGAAATTGCTTTCCGCCACTTAAAAGAGAGGATGCGGCGTCACCTCCAAGACTGAGAGGCATTATGGGGTGCACATAGTACAGTGTCACGAGACAGTGAAAGACTTCCAAAAATTTCCTAAAGCAAGTACCAAGCCCAAATTTAGGCTAGGCAATATACGTATTTTTGGTCCGATTTAGTCCCAGCTTGGTCTCGGATATGACACCAAAAATAGACCAAGCGCTCGCAACGTTATACTCTCCGTACAGCAACAGAGGAAGCGCTAAGAAAACTGTTGGCGGTAGAAGGGCGATCTAGGTGGTGTGGATGTAGGTGGCAGGGCCATTCAGAGGGGCCCAGGCCCGCATCCTACATAACGTACACAGCTCTTGACCCAGATTAGTATTTGTATGGTGGTGCTCGTACTTAACACTGAAGGTGGGGTTTACCCTTCTAATCAAACTACTTGGTCCAAACCAAGCGAATCGGTTGGTGAGACGTAGTTTGGATCTGACCAACGTTTGGTACCAGTTTAGTACGCGCATGGTCTACCAGATGGGAGTGGTTTGTCCATGTATTTGGGCGATTTTTGTAAGTCTTTCAGTGGTCTCTCCCTCTCGAGCTATGCGAGGTCATTGACGCGTTCTTTCCGCGAAAGCGAAGGCGAGCATAGTGCGGAGTCAAAGTCCCCGCACTCGACGTCGAGTTTCTGCGTTCGGAAGCCGAGCGGGAAGTGGCGTCTGGTTAACGCTTAGGGTGTGTTCAGTAAATCAGCCTTATCAACTCGTCTGAGCGGCATATCATCAGAATCTAAACCATTTAGCTGAAGCACCCATCAGCTAACCCTGCTGCTGAACGCAATTTTTGCGGTCAGCTATTCCGCAAAAATAAACTGTCAAATGTAGTGCGAGTATACTGATAAGTAGTTAAAGTGTATATTTTTTCGCAGGCTTTTATGTATGGCAGAGAAAATGTAAAGTTGGCAGCACAACCATACGTACACAACAGCTCGACCCGTGGGGTGGGCCAACAAGCACCTCTGGGAGACTCGACGCCCCTAAATGACATTGCGGCATAGCTTATGCGCGAGGACACGGCCGTCGGCGACGCGGGTAGGGCAAATTTGGGAAAGGCTTTGCCGAAATCGGCTTGGACCAGGGTACCAGCCGCACAATATGCAGTGTATAGTGCGGAAGCCCCGGTCACAATGCTTACCCTGGCCGGGCGTCTTCCAAACTCACGACGCGGCTCCACTCTCAGTGCTGTAGTCCTCGTTACGTGCCTTGACACTAGTGTTTACTATTCTCCAGTGAACAGGAAGCACAAGCCCTTGAGCGACAAGGCTGGCCCAGAGAGGTGGTTTATACATGGATAGATAGTGTTGCATTAATCGGTAAAAATGCACTTTTACAAGCGTTCCCCGCGAATCGGCCAAATGTGTCACGCCCGAATTCGGGCATTTGGCTGATTGGAAAATCAGGCCTCAAATCAGCACAATACTTCATACTGAACACGTAGATTATCGAGAAAATAGTGAAAGCAAAAATATAAGCTGAAATGGATCAAAGCAGCAGTAATACGTGACTACTTACAACAAGCTGAGCAACGTACGGTGCCAGTCCAGACACCGATCCCTCGAAAGGATGTGTTGTTAAACAACATGGCTGGTGGCGTACTGTACAGTGCGCTGGACCTGGTGGGTGGTTACTACCAGATCCTGATGCATGAGAGCGACATCCCGATCCCAGCGATTAGTACTCCAAGCGGCACGGTTTGGGAGTGGCTCGTTATGCCGCAGGGCCTGTCTAATGCACCAACGACGTTCAATCGCTTGGTTACGCAGCTTTGTATGCCGCTGTGTACGTTCGTACAGACCGGTTTCATCGATATGAGTTGCGTGATGGCGTCCTCCATTGTCGGTTGGAGCCTAACGATCCTCCACAAGTCGTGGTGCCCAACCACGAGGATCTGAAGTTCGCGCTCTCGAGGAGGCGCGGATGAACCCTCCAATGTCCACTTGGGCCGTGAGAAGACCTTTTTGCCGGTCTCCCAGGCCTTCTGGTGCACCCACATGTGCAAATGGGTGGCTAGGTATGTAAAGCCATGTGAAACATGTCAGCAGATCAAACCCGCGGGCCACGCTTCGGCTCCATTGCAGAGCCTACCCGTGCTTGCCGACTGATGGAAGTCGATGTGCCTCGACTTCATCTTTGGACTTCCAGCCCATGGCCACGGCAAGACTGGCATCTTGGTGTTCGTGTGCCGACTGAGCAAGATGCTGCATCTTGCTCCGGTGCTCAATACAGTCACGGGTGAAAAAGCCGCGCGGCTGTTCGTGTATGGCGTGTTCCGCTATCACGATCTCCCGGAGACTATCGTATCTGACCGAGACCTGCGGTTTACCGCTGCGTTCTGGATGAAGCTGTTCCTCTTAATTGGAGCTCGGCTGCTGATGTTCACAGCTGATCACCCGCAGACAGACGGCCAGACGGAGCGCGTCAATAGAGTACTCGAGGACACTCTGTGCAGTGATTGCACAGGAGCCACATGTACGTGGTCGGCGCAGCTCCCGGCTGTTGAGTTTGCGCTTAACATCACGGTGCACGCGGCCACGGGGCTCACGCCTTTCTACTTGAACGGCTTCGAGAAAAATTTTGTATCGTACTCCTCGATCAGGTGGAAATTGGGTGGATTTTTTGTCACCACGTCCGCATACTCCGTCACCAAAGAATACACCGGATCCTTGGGGTCCTAGAGAACTTTGCTTACTCAACTTCTCGAGGACGGATTCGTCCAAAACAGAGGAGGAGTTTAACTCTTCCGGCGTGGCCTCTTGTTTGATGAGTTCCACCTCGGTAATCTCTCCAGCCTTGAGGTTGGCTAGGAAAGACTCTGCCGTCATTTCCTCGAGGTTCAGTATCTCTGCAACCTCTGGCAACGGTTCCAAGTGGACACCAGATGCCATGACGGGTAAACCGGTCTCGCCATCGAAGATGTGATAACACTCTTCCACCGACGGTGTCGAAGGAACCTGGGCCCTGGACTCCGAGCCGTTGTGCACGACTCCAGTCTGAACATGGTTCAGACTTGATTTGCGACGGCGGCGTCGTCAACGGCGACCGTGACGTGGTACTTCGTTACCCACGTCTGGGGATGTCGTGATCCGGACATCTGAGGCACTCGAGGCCTCGTGTGGAACTATGTTACCCACACAGAAGGCGCTTCCCGCGCCTTCCTCCTCAGTTAAGGTCTGGGCGACCGTCTGTGGACCTATGTTACCCACTTGGCCGACGTTTGTCTGCGTCGCTACCTTCGAAGCTCCCTCGGAGTCGTCATATACGCCGACGACTCCCAAGTATCCGCCGGATGAATCGGTACCTTGGCGGCCCTTGCGGGCGCCCCAGGTCCTGACAGAGGTGGTAACATGACTCACCAATGCTCTGTCGGTCACTGCAGGGCGACTGGCACCAATGGCCTTGCCTCGCCAGTCGATCCACGGCTCGTGTTTCTCGAGCCAGGGCATGCCCAAGATCAAATCGTATGGATCCGTGTCGAGAACAGTAAACTGTTCTGGGCTGTCGAAGTCTTCGAACTTGACAGCCAGATCCATCTGGATGTTGGGAACAGTAACCTTGTTCCCGTCGGCCAGTCGCGCTGACACGGCCCCGTTGCCTTTGCTTTCCCTCAAAGCATCGGCCAACTTGTTACTATTACGAGCAACCGTCCGGCGGCGTGCGAAGTTCTTCGACGCCCCAGAGTCGATCAAGATTCTAGAGGGATGATCGTATCCACGTACACGTCCGTGTACTACAAGCAGCCCATCGCTGCCCTTCGCCGATTCGAGAGTGCGTAGACTCTCAGGGGCTAAGGCCCTGTGGTACGCACCACCTGCGTACCGCTCACGAAAACTTAGATCTTCCCCAGTAGGGCGCCCCGCCCCTACTGGTTTCCGGCGTCCCCCTGGCCTCGGGATCGTGGCTTCTGCCAGCGAACCTTGAGAACAGGCTTGGGGTTAAGCTGCCTGCGGTGTCTCTCCGCGGGGCAGTCTCACTTGAAGTGGCCGAGCTTGCCACAGCCAAAACAGCGAATGTCTTGCTGTTCGGCGGACCTAAGCTCGATAGGAACTGGTCCAGTGGGATTTGCCCGATTGGGATTCGATGCCAATTTCCCTGGCCAGGCTGACGCCGGTGTATGCGCCTGGCGATGGCTGTATTCCTCTTGAAGGGCCACTTGAATCGCCTCTTCGAGGGTGCTTGACTGCACCCGGAACAGCTGAGTGCACGCAGGGCCCACTCGAAGGCCGTCCATGAACACCGTCACCTTGGTGTGGTGATTGAGTGGGTTGCCCACTAGGGATGCCGCGAGCTCCCACCTCTCTTGGATGTACTCGTCCAGTTCACGCTGTCCTTGTTTGCATAAGAGGAAGCGCGAGCGTTGCGGTACTTGCAGTTCGCCGGGAGGAACGCGGCTCGAAGCTGTTCGCACAGCTGAGGTCAGGATGTGAAGCATCCAGGCGAAGTCGCCTACCCCGTGTATGCCCAACTCTTAGCACGAACGCTAAGGCTGGAGAGCGTGAAAGCAACGCGGAGTTACTCGGTCGAGATAAGAGACGCGTCCATAGCGAGCTCTACTTCTCGAGCCCAGAAGTGAAGGTTCTCACACTGCTTCAATTCGCACGGCTTCACCGTAATGGCTTCTGGTTTAGCAGCTTCACTTCTGCCGACGGAGCCTGCAGGTTTCCCCGCACATGCGTGATGAGCCCTTGCTCATAAGTGTGAAACTCTTTGACACGTTCGACCTGCTCGGCCGCTATTGACGCCACCAGGCTCTACAGGGTCTCCATCCCGAAGATTCCTGCCATCTTCCGAACAGACTCGAACTGCGAGTCGTTCAGGTGAGGGTAAGTTGTTCCGGTCCATAATGACAGAACATCAGAAGTTCAGGTAGATTACCCGCGTTGGCGTGGATTGACTACTAGTGCTTTCAAGTGCGACGGGACGCCACACGACACCTTGCGCTTGAGGAAGGTGCTTCCAAGAGTATACAAACTCTAAGTTAATGGCAGTTCACAGGTCCCTTGTCAAAGGGAGTGAAGTAACCAGTTTAAGGTAAGTTTTAGACTGAATATAGTTACAGGAAGGCTTAGCTTGAGTTTTGATACAAACGATAAGTTTCCTATAATGAACCTATGTAGTTATCCAATGATTGGCTCCTAGGTCCTCTGGTACAATGTACCAGTCCTTCCAAAGAGTGACCAGTCACTCTTCCATGTAACTTGGGTACATTGGCCTGTACCCCATTACAGTAACCACGCTTTAAAATGATGACACTTTCTAGCTCAACAAGTAAAAATAATCGGTCATCATTAGGGCGTGGTCGGGAATGATCGTTTGGGTTTTGACAGTTTCAGATGCACCTAGCCCTAGTCTGATCCGATCTAGTCTGGTTGGTTGGCACCGAGATCGGCTTGGTGTTAACTGTGTAGACACTCTGCAATATTCGAGAATACCGGTCAAATATTATACATGAGCACCCAGCTCGCGAAGTCTAGTCTGCCCAGCACGAAGTCGTAGAACGTCAATCGGTCGGCGCAGAGTTTGTCTGCGATCTCACCTGTCGCCACCACGACGCCCAGCATCAAAACGAGAACAGCACCACCACGTACGACTGTCTGCTGGACACCGGTTCCAGCAGTCTCTCCCTCCCTGATAGTGATGTTTCTCGGCTGCTCACAGAGCTGTCGCTGGCGCACAGGTGAGTGCGCCATCTGCTATTTTGTACGGTGGAGAGGAAGCTACATACTTAGTTCCCCAGCTACACACAGCCTTAGACAGCCAGAACTGAAGCGTCTGGAACGATGAAGACGCAGAAGAATTTTTCGCCTTCGCTCTAGATTAAGTAGCTACCAAAGCACTCCAAGAAAACAACGAATACAAAGCCCATTAAATAAGTGTGGGCCTCTACTCTGTCAACGGGGAAAGTGTTCACAGGCCAGTAGTGTTCCATGATTTATTTTTAGCTACGCGTTGGTTGTGGCCCATCCACGATGTCACTGTTTTGAGTTAATGTCAGTGAAACGCTCGTTTTCAAAGCGAAACTGGCCATTAACTCGTTTCACTTTTGGGCGATTTGGAGACGATAAGCTGATACGATCAGGCTTCCAACTGACCAATCAAACCCGTGGAAAAAATCGTCAAATCGTCAAAGACCGAAACGATCGTTCCCTGTCCATTTTGTAATCGAAGATTGCGTGCCCGCGATATGTACTTGTACACTCTGTAGCCAAAGATGACGTGCTATATACATCATGTACCGGTAGTGCTGTAAACTTAGGGAGAAAGGCGAAACGAACAAAAACTGTTGGGGCACCTGTTAGTTGGACGTCAACTGGCGCTCACTAGGCGAAGAACTTTTGTTTCACGGCAGCTATTTTGGAGAGCCTCACTAAACCAATATTTTTCTAGTTCAATTAACCGGTTTTAAATACTCCAACCAACAGCTTCTCAGTCACTTCAGCTGATAGTTAACTGCTATCTAGGATAGGGAGAGAGCGAAAACGAACTACCATCGTCCGCAACCATGTATGCACAATTAATGAGCGCTAGCTATGGGCGAGATTCGAGTGGCGCAAGCCTCACACTCGGAACGCTGCCTGGGCCGAGAATTGGTCTTATCAAGTACGTAGCCGGTGAGAGCTCGATGAGTTTGGTGCCCTGACAACCTTTAATCCACGTGTCTGTAATCTGCCAGCTACTTGTATTACTAAAAGAGGAGTCATGGCGACGATGGACATCTCTTTCTTGTGGACGACATGCGACGTCTAAGAGCGGGAAGGTACCAGTTGGTGACCGTATGTTTTTTACAGCACTAACTACATGTAGTAAATTAAACATGTAAACAAGTTTAGTCACGCTGGCAAGGGTATTAATACTGTAGAGCTCAGGCTTGCGTCATTTGACACCAATTAAAATAAACACCACACCAAGCCAACGCATCGATGATATCAAGCAAACACATATGGTGATGTTGCCAACGATCGCGTCAGTCTGTGACTTGGTTCAGATTTACTCACGCTTACAAGGAGCACCACTGACTTCACCAAAGCTCACGTCATTTGGTAGCCACAGGGATAACGACACTTTGAAAAAAGACCAACAACGCACAAGCGAGTGATGACGAACGGAGGCCGTACGGTAGGCTCAGCGAAGGGCGAGGCTAGTTTAGCACGCAACGGAAAGACCAAGAAGCGGGTCGTTACGCGACAGCAGAACCTCGCCAATCATCGAGTTAAAATGGTGAAATTCCGTCTCAAGAGGAAAGAGCAGTTTGAACACTTGAAGAACGAACACAAGCGACTGGAGCGTGTGATGGCGCATTGCATGACAGCCTTGCAGGATGAATTATCACAGGAAACCCTTTGGGTTTACTTCAGCGGTCAATAAATGGTCAGGTCAGTGGCTGAGCTGATCATCGCGAAGGAGGCGCTGTACAAGGAAAATGTTGCTTTTTGTATCGACTTTCAGCGTCACGAAGCCTTCTGGAAGGAAGTAGTCCGTGTGGGCCGCCTTCTGAGTAATGAGGAGAACTTATCGACGCTAAACGATGATGGGATAGGTGGTCATAATGGCGTACTGGCTTTCGACTATCACCCGCTTCCGATTGACGAAGTAAATACCATTCCGAACCCACTCGACCAAGCATTTATAACGGCAATGCCTCCAGTATCCTTCGTAGGGACAATTCCTAGGTGAAATGTGTACCGGGAACAAAGCGATCAATTCACATCGGTTCGGTCGACTCGCGCTCAATTCACTAAGCGAGTAAAATGCTCAATTGCCACCGCCGCTAGGCTTTCGTTTCAGTTAAGTTACAAACTGCGTCTATTGATTGTGACACCAGTTGGATGGAGCTTCACTCAGTTTCCCAAGGTTTCTACTCACGTCCTGCAGGAGATTAGCCCCGAGATCTGCGTCATGGGACACGACATCCCGGGACTGACAAACTATCGGTACATCTTTCTGAATCGAGTGGCGCAGTGGGAACTACCAGACGGAAGGAAGAAGCTCGGACTGAGCATGCATACCATCGACTTGACAACAACCCGGCCAAATTTTTATGACTTGGCCACCTCCGCCAAATGGGCCAAGGAAGGCTGGGCATCCATCACAATAACGGAGGTAGACGGCGATACTGTTGATGTTGTTTACGACCAGTGGGTTCCATGCGAAAGTAAAGCGCATGCTGATCATCTCGTGGTGCAGTGGGCTCAAGTTCCTCTGCGGTGGGAGCAAAATGTTGCATCATTCAGATTGTTAACTCTGTAGGCTGCTCATGTTTTTTATTCAGACAAATAAACGAACATACTGGATAAATTTCCGTTTTCTTGTCCGTGCAATGTAAAATAAGTACAAGTCAATACTCTTGTAAACATATTTCCCGACACCGAACGAGTTTTATTTTTAAGAGCAGCAACAATGACAGAAAGTTAATGTAATGTCTTTATTTCATTTCAGCTTGAGGTTTTCAAGTGACATGACGGTATCAATTGATATGTGAAATTGCCTTATTATTTAATGGAACCGAGGGGTTTACATGTAATACTAGTATTCCATTTTAAAGCCCCTATCGTACACGAGTCGTGTGAGCTTTACCGTGTTTGTTGTATGCGCATCGAAAATACCGTTCTATTAATAATGTGGTCAGTCAATTGGTGTCACAAACTCATTTTCTCGGAAATCACTCCAGCGTTAAGTTATGACCGCGGTGATCAAGTTGGGTTGGAGAAAAAGCCGCGCCGCGAAGGCATGGCGCGCTTGAGAACTCAAAGGAGGGGTGTGCATCAGTCGATGAAGAAGGAACGAGTGCAACACCAAGTATTCGTAAAGCGGAACTAATACGGAAAAACGAGCCACTTGTCCAAACACAACACGGCTTCTTTAGAATATTTAAACATCTACAAGTTAACAAATAGAAGCAACCTTCCATGTCATTTCATATTAAGAATTCAACATTTCGCATCATCTAAACCTCACTCTGATACTTAGCTGTGTACTGAGCGAAATTGCGTTTGGTCAACTCGGTTCGCCCTGTGGATAAAGCTGTATGTCTTAGATTTCGGGGCTAAGGCTACTTCGTATTCTTGATCTTAGTAAGAGCCTCACTGCTCTTGAATCTCTTAATGTAGTACGCTTTTCAGAGTAACGCGAAAACAGAACTCTCGCGTATTCGTCAATCCTAGTCACCTTTGAAAAATCAACTGCTGTAAAGTAATAATGGGGATTTATGAAATGAAGCTACGAGGAGTGTTCGAGCTAGCATAGTCTCTAGTTAGATATCCACCATCGTAGAGATCGTGTAGTAAATGCTACACCGACTCCGATCCTCATTTGGTATGGTTACACATAGGCAGCAAGCATTTTGTCCTCCGCATCCACGACCTGCCAGCGAGGTGCCGCTATTTCAATGTTTGCCTTCAGTGCCCACAAGCCCGAGGAAATTTATTATTTATAATGTAATGTATAGATATAGTTGAGAATCCGCAATATTACTTATTTTGGGCTCGCACCCATTTTTTGAGTCCTCGTACTCCGTAACCTCGTACTCCATAGTTTTTCCCAGCGTTAAGGTTCTGAGTCCAGAAAACTTTTTTTTACAACTTACACTATTTAAACTAGTTTCGATGGTAAATTATATTGGTCTTCTTCGGTAGTAGCATGTTGATCAAAATGACTTAGCTTTACGGTATGTGTAGTTGAAAAAGAAAAAAAAGCAAATTCGGAACGATAGGAATTGGATACTGGCCATATTGGTGACTTGAGCGTACTTCTCCAAGCTGGTACAAGGTCTGAAATAACTTGAGCCAGCTTGGAGAAGTACCGCATCAATAAAACTCATGATATTTCGATTGTCAGAATTAATAACGTCAAAATATGTATCCTCTCTGATTTTTCAGTTATGCGGACTACACACGAGACGGCGTGAAACGAAATGATCATGTAAAGTAGTCATAACGTTCACTGCTAACAAAAGTATACGACGCTGTAGCTATACGAATACAGTAGCTATACGTGTTTGATCAATGCAACAGGATGCTAAACGCTACCTGTACTTAACTAGCTGTCGCTTTGTTGCTCGATGACAGCCATGCTGCCGTTGTGCAAAATTAAAACGCTTAGGTAAATTGCTGGATGACAAACAGCGCTGGTTGCGCAACCTCGCTGAAGTAAGCGTAATGTTGCAGGATGTCAAACTTTTCATGTCCCCCTAACACAGTTCTTCGATCTGCGAATATGAATAGTGAGCATTGCGCCCCAGTGGTGATGTCCAGTCGTTATTGAGTATTGAGTAACGAAGTATTTCTTGGTGTGGATGAATCTTAGACAGGAGATGTCATGTTTTGACCGTCGAACGAGCTAGAGAGTAAGGCTGAGTTCTTCTAACTTTTTCGTCTACTTAACCAATGGTGCAGCCACTACTTCGTGGATTCCTACCGAACCGACTTCACCACCCAACTGCACTTCATCTCCGGCATTTAGCCGCAAAAAAGGAGTCCTGCTACACTTTTCAGATGACCGCTTTCTAAATACGATTGTGTAGTACTAGTAGTAGTATACCGTTTCTTTCTGATAATTGAAGAAACCATCGACTACTATCGCTAACCACTTCAAACATCCTAAAACACCATTAACACGATTCTGTACTTCAATTAACCACTTTAAACTATAAATACGCGCTACATTGCGAGCAGTCTCGACGGGGTGACAAGTTGCTCCCAGCAAATAGCCTCATGGCCCCACTCCATCAGCAGACTCTGTGCATGTAGCTCGTTCTTGCATCCGGTACAGTTATCATACGTGACTTGTAAAGTCGAGTCGTCAATCTGTGTAAGCGTCATATACGCCGCGCCTTCGCAGACCCAGAGAACCTCCCTACGCGATTGTTCCGCTTCTCGACTCCGTCTATTTGCCTCTGAGTCTGGAATTACCATGACATACGTGATGGAGCGTCTTCCCTCTTCGTCTATGGCGTGTCTACGGTGCATCATCGTCAAGTGGCGCAAGTGCGTTCCCCGTGAGAATTGTGGTGTGTTGGACACAATTATGATCGTATCCTCGTCAACTTCCTGCAACTTAAGCGACACACAACTTTCCCTATGAACGCGTGGACACAATTCTGGGGTCGTTAAGACTGGCCACGACTCTGCTTCCAGCTTCTGCATCGTAGAACTCGACGCTCCAGAGGCGCAGCGAATCAGCTTGGAGAACCGCACACGCGTCACCATCCACTTGGCGTTACTGTGTCGAACCAACGGGACTCTCTCAACGTTCCAGCCCAACAATGTCCCCACTGTTATGAACCCAATGGATTCTTTCATATTCATAGCTTGGTCGTATTGATGCACGATAGTAGAGCACTCATCTCTTGTGAACGGATAGAAATGGAACGATGGTTGCCCATCAGGGAAGTGTACCCTCCACCCTCCGTCTTCTAGAACGCCCCCTTCTTCGTCTATAGATAACTGGTTTGCTCCTAAGTGGATTGCTCTATGCAGTTTGTTGTGGTTCGCGACAACATCCCGAAGTGATGAGTTTTCCACTCGTAAAGCTTCAGTCTGGACGATTAATTCTCGGAGGTGAACCTGTCTTTTGAAAACTTCAGCTTCATGCGAGTTGGAGTCTTCCCCTGCTTGGAGTTCATACTGCGCTAGAGAGTACTGGAGCTCCTGTTCCAGCTGAGCGTGCTGCATTCGAAGTTCCGTCTCCTTGAGCTTTTTGCGCAGTCGGAATTGCACCATTTCCTCGCGGTGAAGACGCTGTTTGCGCTGCTTCTTGTCCTCCTTGACGCCCGCCCCCTCGTCGGCCAGTTTCCATTGGCGTTGGCCGCTTTTTGAATCTTTATTGGGCTGCACGGCGACGATCATGCTGCTTCGTGTCTTGGAATGAGATTTTACAGTATACTTCGAAGTACTGTAGTAGTTACCCGAAACGAGCCCTGCTGTTGACGCGTCTCTGTCATCCTCGTCTGGCACCTATTCTATTCAAAAGTTTATAAAAGAAAGACATTTGTTGCTACCAATGACCGCGCTGAATAGAAGAAGTCGTTATCACATGACTTCTTCTATTCAGCGCGGTCATAACACTTATTATGACTTTCTTTTATTTTGTCTGATCCGAACACAAAAAGTATGTTTTTTATCGATTGCACTTCGGTAATTCTGAGTTCACCTAATATTTACAGGGCAGGTTTATGCACAAAAGTCACTTTTATCATGATGGCCTGTCCACAAACAACTTCTACCAACAAGCCAAACATCCGTTTGCCGGTGACATGGTCGGCATTCTGACTTTCGCTGCGAAAAACGTAGATTCATCCAAAGGAGTGACTTTTGGGGAGGGGTATGCGTGTCACTAGAGTGATTCAGTCTATTATAGAGGCAACTATTCAATACTTGTACTGGACTAATCTAACTCCATAATAGCACATACTGCCGACTCAGCAGTATGGACAGACTGAATCACTCTAGTGACACGCATACCCTCGCCAACCGCAGCCTTAGCTGCTCAGCCACTGGCCTCGACCTAATACGCTAATCAAGGCAGTCATACGTATAGAATTTTGTGCACACGACGCTAGCGCTTATTTAATTCGTGCATTCCTGGGCGCTTCGTACGCAACTGGTGTTTATGGCTTGCTGATCACACCTGCCCCGTAAATATGAAGATCAGAATTATTGCTGCCCCAGCTAACGAATTAACAAATCCTAAAGGAAAGGGCAAAGTCCGAATTAAAGTCCGATTTGGTTCGCAAAATCGAAGAAAGGCATACATGTAATACATGTAGCCCAACCGCGCAAGCAACGCTATGTACAGTAATAATACATGTAGACCGATGTCTGTACCTAGAATTACATTCTCGTAAAATAACAAAACATATCTAGTGCGGATACGGTAAGTACATGTACACGGTAGCGAGACTGTCACTCTGAGCTGACACCAATGTGTACGTCTACCCAGTATTATACCGTCGACTTTACCAGAGTTTCATGGATCTGTACGACGTCTGTTGCGAGTGGAAACTACATTCCTTCATAGCACTTGGCTCTTGTTTTGTAGTACTCGGTACTACAAATTCGAGAGCGATTGCGTAATAGCCACTTGCACAAAGCTGGCTACGGTAGTACCATACACCACGCGCTGGGGGACGAGGTGAACGGTAGAAGTAAAAGCCAGACAAAAATTTGCAGTGAAATTCACAAAAGCAGCAGGGATCTCAGTTCACTCTCCCCGTCACTGACGAGGTCGTCGTCGGAGTCGCTGCTGAAACCGTTATCGTCAGAGTCACTGCTGATGTCACATACTGAGATCCACCCCAAAGTCTCATCGATTGCAGAGCCTTCGTCTCTCAGGTCGCTGTTATCGATGGCGGTGCCCTTGTTCATCTTTAGCCGTTTTGTTGTGATTATTGCGCAGAAGAAAAAAGTGTGAATCGTGACGTTCATTATCAACAGCGGGTAAATTGTAGTATTGTAGAATAATCTTCTCTCTTGCACTCGTAGAATAATCTACAATTCTACCTCTGTTAAGAACGCCTCTCACAGTACTGGTACATCATAAGACTCTAATTGCCCAGACGTTTGAAGTACAGAATGTCTGCGGAAAGACAAATCCCGCATGTTTCCCCTCAGCTTCTCCTGTCCAAGGCAGAGGCTGCGGACAGCCAGAAATCCGGACTGCAAACGTTGATTGCGTGAGAACACCATCCCAGCTGTCTTATCACGGGCGCTCTGAATAACCATGACAAACTCGTCGCTTTAATCTTCGGCTTCTGACTCCAATTTCTATTGGAGCTCTTGTCCCCCCTCAACAGCTCACGTCACGCGTCGCCTCAACTTTCAGTTTCTCTCTGGTACTAACCACGTGACCTGCGTCGTCATCGACAAACAATGCTCACACTGAACACTGTGGACTTCGCGGACGTCGCTGACATTGTCAGCGATGCCTGGGCTCTCGAGGACAAGGACGAGCAGAAGCGACGTCTGCATCGCATCGAAATGGTCAAGTTCCGACGCAACAGGAAGGCCAGGCAGGAGGATCTACGAGGAGAGTGTCGTCGACTGGAGAAGCACGTAAAGCAAGTTGCAATCTATGTGAGAGCTCTTGCTAGCAGCAGCGCAGACTCCAAGACACGAGCCGGTACAATGCGAGAGCTATTCGTCGAGATCGAAGACCTTCGACAGCAGAACGGAGCTCTTCGAAAGCAAGTCAGACTCCACAAAGACTTTACACAAGTTCTACTAGAGGCTGAGCAAGCCAACGCTCAACAAGACGAGTCCGTTTTACCGTCATCAGACGAACGTTCAGGCTGGCGCGTTCGCTTTGCTGGTAGTGAACCCAGTTTCCACTTCCACCCGTTCGCACGGGACACATTTGGTTCGATTATGGACTCGTGCACCTCTTCCTTAGCGTCAGAGCCTCCCACTGTTAACTTGGGTGGAGAGTTTCTGGGATGGAACGTGCTCCATGCCACGGTCAGTTCAACTGTTGAAGGCCATTCGCTCGTTGCTAAGTCGAGATTTACCAAGAGGATTCGACGTTCTGTGCTCCAAGTGGACGACGTGATGAGCAAGGAAGACCGAAACTCGTGGCCTCTGATTGTCACGCCAATGAACTGGAGTGGTACCACGGGACGGGCGAGTGTCCAAGTGCTGCAAGAATTCGATGACAACACTTGTGTATTGGTGCACAATGCTCAAGGCAGAGTTAATCTCAGGTATATTTGCCTTGTTCGACGTCATCGATGGACTGAACGAAAGGGAAAGCGCGTGATCACGTACACGATGAAAATCGCAGACTCGGAAGCCAACAAGCGGAGTCGCATGACAGAGGAGGGTGAGGACGAGGTGCAGTGGATCACAGAAGGTGGATCACAACTGACCATTGTAGAGGTAGACGACGGGAGTGTAGACGTTGTGTACGATCACTGGGGAGGCTGCGAAAGCGCACTGCATGCCCAGTATTTGTTTGTACAATGGGCGCACTACGCACTGCACTGGGAGCAAATGGTTCTTCCGTACAACCTGTTGCCATCGGAACACGTTAATGTAACAGTATGATAGAATAAATATACGTTGATTTTTGTTATTGTTTTGTGTGCATGAAGCTTAGTGTAGACCTACAGTATAGACTATTCTGCTCATCGTATGAATTGGACGCGCTGAGATCAAAGCTGTCGACAAAATGCTACGACGACGCGTAGCTTGTAGTGGGCAACCACGAGGCTCTTGCTAGATATACCGGAAAAACACACCCTCGACGATAAAAACACCCCACTGCTCCCCGTCTCCCGCCGGGATGGGTGTCATGGGCCTCAAATCACAAAAATTGGCAAGTGCTTCAGAGAATTCAATGCCCTGAATTCCCAACTACACATTTGAAAGCGGGGTTGGTCTTGCTTGAAAGCGAACGCATTTGCTTAACTCAGGCCTGGCCCTAGTTGCTGCATCTTAAAAGGGTAGAGGCGGCCTGGAAACAGAGACCTCAAAAAGGCAGCTTTGAAGAGACCTCTCCTCCTGAGCCCTATCCCTTCCCTCGTGCATACAAATATACATGCGCGTTACACTTCGTGATACCGGAAAACACACTTAGAGCCTACATTTCCGGTATATCTAGAACTTTTCCAACCACGATTTATCCTTATATCTGACATTCAATGCAATCCACCGCCTTGGTGGTCAGTAAAATGTATGTAGGAAGCTGATACCTGTCGCATACTATAGCTGATATCTCGTTTTGTCAGACATAATAGTACATAACCAGCCTGATAATGCTGGCCATCGATGTCTGGGTAGTGTTTGTTGTGGTTGCACTTCGCTGTTTACTCGACTGGATTCCTACCACTGCCTGTGCACACTCTGTGCGCGTATCGTGTGGCTCTCTAGTTGAAGTGACGCGGATGCTGTGATCGCATTAGACCATACGGGTTGAAGTTGGCACACCGGCTGTGATAAGCATGGATACTCACGTGCATCGAGGAGGCCACTCCCCGTTGCATACTACGTTTTGTAAACGAGTTTGTATACGCCTCCCTGTTGCAAGAAGATCTCCTGTTGCGGAAAATCTCCCTGTTGCAGTAAGCTAGATTGTATGCGTAGACATATACATTGTAGAAGGAAACAAGCAGGTCTAGGACTTCTAACTCAATTGAATTCACTTTCAGATTTCCATTCATCTGCTCACATCGACTCCAAGCCTCGTTCGCATCGTCCTCAACTCTCAATTGTGTTGGCTTATTTTACTCGTCGGTGTTGGTCCCTTACGCGCAGGTTTAGCTTTTCAAGGTACGCATCAAGGTCCGGATGCACCGGAAGCCTGAACATTACACTTCGGACTGTATCCACTTTTTCGTGTGTGGTCTGTACTGGAAACTCAGGTCGTGTTCGCGCTCAAGTTTGTTTTAGAAAATAGCTTTTTTGCTGATGTCACCAATTATTAAATAGTCTTTTTCAGCTCATTGTGTTCGCGCCAAAACTGGTATACCGCTGTTCTGAATCATTCGCATTAGTGACATTAGAACATGCTGCTGACTCTGTTGGTGATTGTCGCTCTGTGGTTGAGTGTTCGGCGCCGCCACACGCGCCGAGAGCATCACTAGAAAGTTTAAAGGCTTATCCGTCTCATAACAGCCAACGGACGGCACTTTTTTGAGGCTATCAATTCGCCCCCAAACGTAAAACGGTTCCACGACCATTTTCATTTGGACCCACAAGCATGCGACGATCTCTTTGAGCGATGTCAACCGTACCATGTACGGCGTACATACGGCCATCTCTACAACATAAACGCGAGGTGCTGGTCGCGGCACTCAATTGGATTGTCACAGCATCGACATGCCGAGACCAGGAGTTGCGGTTCGATTTAGCGTACACAAGTGCAGAACTCATGGTGTCTATGCTATCGTTCGAGCGCTAAAAAACGACATTTATCTACCTGCATCTGTCCCTCAAGCTTTTAGGGAACGTCATCCGTATTTCGACCAGGCTCTCTGCGCTGTCATTTTCATCATTATCATCTAAACCGTCATCCGCGGTATTAATAAAGGGAGAGGAGTCGTCTCACTTAGCAGCTCTTCCTTCGTCAGCTATCCCTTAGTGATATCCTACTTGGTTAGGCTGTACACGAAGCGTCGATGCTCATCGGATCTCAAAATTAAAGCGGTCCAAGCAATCAACAACTTCATTGTGCAATTCGTCTTGAGCGGCTGGTTGACGACATCCCAGGCCGGACCTTAGCTGTCGAAAGGAGTTCAGCACAAGATTAGCGGCATGGTCACGACCCTACTCGAGCCAACACGCTTTCACCCGTCGCATCGCTAGCCACTAATTCACGTCGTAGATATCACGAGCTAGATTGCTTCTTTTATGTCGAGCGTTTGTAGCATTTGTGGGCGCCGGCGCCGGCACCGACGCTTCAACAACTCAAATGATACCAGCATTTCGTGGTTGTAATTTGGATGTGATATTAGGGGGAAGGAAACCCAATTTTACATGTTCTAGCTCCAAGACCGTTTCAATGTGGCATGAAGCATTGCCAATTCGCAGGACCACGTTCTGCATCTGGATCCCCTTGTCTGCTTCAAAACCCCACAGCCACTCCCAAAACAAAACAGCAGTTATCCTAGCATTTTTGTTGTCCCGATTCAAGAAGCCCATCTGTTCTCACGTCTTGTTCTTAAAACGCCGAGGTTTGTATGCATTGGATAAGGGTCGTTGCATGTCGGACCCGCAAGCCAACGTTACAGTTAATATCGTCTTGCTCTTCTAGGAGCCCTCAATTTGACGGGTGCAAATAGTTTTGTCCGGTCATAGCTAGTAAAATAATCCGGGGCCATGAAAATTGCGGACATCAGCAAGAGCATATTCGTGAGCGGTCGCTCGACTGTTGTCAAAAAGCTCTGAGGGCGTACTGTTATTGACATATCTACTCTCTCCGTGCTCACTAAAACTCTTGAAGTCATGCCGGGATTGAAATGCCTCTAGACACCGATTTGAAACTGCATCTGAGACTCTTGATCAACTCCCATTTTCGTGCGGGTCCAAACCCGACGATTCTTCCTTCTAGCATGACACAACGACGCTTGCACTGAAGGGCCCAAATTGCTAAAGCCTCATCCAGCTCAGGAAACTGCAGTGACCGTGAGCGCCGGATCGACCGGTCTTTAAGCAGCACGGAAGGGTTATTTCTTTTTCATGGGTTGGTGGATAAAATTGGGTGGGTTTTTCCATTGTAGGCAAAAATGCAATTTTACGTCATTAGATCCGGGGGAATCTACGGAGAACCGAACTTCAGAACACTGGGGCATAAAAAAACAGACGCAGCCACTAACGCGGCATACTCACAAACACGACGTCGTCGATGATTCCAAAATAACCGTAATGGCAACAACGATCCCCATTTTCTGCAGAAACCCCACTCGTATAGTTCAAAGCACTGCAAACATCATGGAGCCCAGCCGTTCCTCACTACCAGCCTTTTCCCACACTCTCCGGGAGTCTAGCCCTGACGAGCCGGAAGTTGCGACTGCGGACGTTTCTACGTGGCTATCGCAAGGACCGTACGAAGCCACCGCTTCGCCTCGCTTTGAGAGAGCGCTAATGGTGCCGCCAATGGTGTCTGAGGCGATGCTACAGGCCCTAACGCTCACCGAACGGTACATGTCCAACGATAACAGCACTCCACGAGTCTTCAAAGTGTCCACAATCGCACCCTGGTATTTTGCTCGCTCGGTTGCCTATGGGATTGCAGACGACAGAGTCGCCCACGCTCGTAGCTCGGCCTACGGTGATGACTGCAAGACCATCTATATCTACATCACATCTACATCTACACCTACAATGGCAACGGCACACTATCAACTAAGTCCGCCACCAGAGGAAGAATATCCACGTGAAGCTTATGCTGAAGCAGCTATTCATGCGTGGACTGTACGACATGGATATAACGTAACTAAGAAACAGCTAGAGCACAAGAAAGGAGGAGGCGTGATATACAGACTATTTGCATGTGATCAATGGAGTAAACCAAAGAGACACTTGTGAAGTATTGGACAGATAAACACGTGCACTTTGGAGTTCTCGACACGTCCACTGTTGAGGGGACACACGCTATGATCAAATCGTGGTTGGACTCGTCTAACAATGACCTGCTTACCGTTTTCCAACGACTTCTTTCGTGGTGGGAATCAGCGGTTAACTCGTGTAGATTAAATGCACAGCGCGATGCGAGCAAAGTGTCCTACAAACTAAGTGACCCAAAATTCTCGAACTTTGTGAAGGTTGTGACCGTACACACACTGAATAAAACCTATCAGTTATGGAAGGTGGCTATTAAGCATGTTCACGCGTTGATCAAATACCCAACGAAGGAAAGTACAATGAAGCCATGCACTGGGAAGTTGACCTTGCGTACATGAACTGATTCGTGTGTATCTTTCTGACTAAACTTCTGCAGCGGAGTGATTTTGATCGCCATTGATGGATTCACAGCAGCGGGGACGAGAGCGCTGGAGAGATTTTGAAACCCATTATACGTACGACGAAACGGAAAGCAACTTCGATGCGAGCACCACACCAAACTGGGGCTGGATTGAACCGCACCAGACGAGAACTGTTACACTTCGAAGTGGACGATGATTCGAGTTTCATAGAGGACTGGACGTACGTAGACGCGTTCCTTCCGCCTTGTTCATGGGACTAAGTAGGACTAAATTGACCGCAGTCGGCAGCTCATCATGCACAGGTTATAACGCAACAACACAAAAATGTAGTGTGCGTGAGTGTTGCAAATTTAAAGTTTTATACGTATACAGTAGGACTTGGATGAGAGGTGTAAGTCGATTGTACTACAGCATAAAGTGTTTTGAAGTGTAACACTTCCGTAAAACGGTTTATAATTTACATAATTGTTACACTTATGTAAAGAAGTGTAAAGCAGTTGATAATTTTCAGAAGTGTTGCACTTTTGAATTGGACGTGTCGTTTAAAATGTGTATTACGATCAAGGTTGCACTTACTCCATCAAGTATATCTAAAATCTATCCAAAATAGTAGTGGTTCCTCGTCTTCTTACGCACACAGGCTCGAGATTTTTCCGCACTGTTTCCTCAGCGCTACAGTCATCTCTCTCACCATTTTTATCAGCTACGTCATCAAACGAGCTCGTAGTGCCTGTAGGTCTGTCTTCTACAACCTGACCCTCATCAACCTCTTCACGCGCAGAAGGATCTATCATTTCCACGGTAGGGGAGCTCCCGCTTAGATTATCGTCGCTCATTCCATGTGCACTTTTTTCTCCATTAGCACCACTTGCCGCAAAGGTATCAATCCAAGAGAACTGGCTTAGATATCGCGTTGCAGTCGGCCTAATAATTTGTCGATCGCGATATATCGATCTGTACCTCGAATTAGAATTCGAGGCGCTGCTCGTAAAATCGTTGAGCGCAGCATTGGCTCCCACGACAGCAGCGTCTGTGGTCTCAACGGCTTCCATAACTTATGAGTCTGTGAGTAATCCATCATGAAGTTGTAGCCTCGTAGTTCCCATCGATCAACCAACGTGGTGAATAATACTCAATAACTTAGTCCGAATATTGCCGCTGGTAGCGTCACCAATTAGTCCAGCCATACGATCAACCACTGCTGCTGTTTGAAATACCACACGTTGAGAATCATTTTCCCTAACAGCCATAGCCATTACAGTCAGCTCTGCCGTTTGTGCGGCATTCAAAACTGCACTAGATAGCTCTTCATGAAGCTGCATAAACTGGTTCAACGCTCGGACGGTAGTTACCGGTGGTCCGGGATTGATGGCCTGGTAAGTGTGGCGATGTCGGTGAAACTTTTTGCCGCCTCAGGGGGGTGTATAGCGTAACTCAGCGACGTTGCTGAGCCAGTAGATCCCAGGAGGGCACCGCGCTTGGTCTTCTGCACCATGATTCGGGTCCTTGCGCAGGGTAACAGGTTCTGCGCTAGAATAAACACGATCCGAGCGTAGAAGTAGGGGGGGGTACAGGTAGCGAGATGACTCCCTGGAAAGGTCTTGGCGTGTGTACCTTGTGTATCCCTATCGGCTGGTTTATCTTCGACGGATAGGCACTCCACCAGAGTAGTTGTGAGAGTCTTGAACAATTATAGCCTAATGAAGAAGTGCGGGGCAAGCGTCCACTCCAGGATACAGCCTCGAACCCTCAAAGGTAATCCTGGCGTGGGTGTCCTCACCAGGATGTGGGACGCCAGAAGCAAGTACGCTAGGACACAGACAGCTTGTGTACAGTATCCCAGGTGCAGTTCTGGACTGGTTGATAATCAGCAAACAGAGTTATATACAAATATGTAGTAATATGCAGCTGTCCAAATATTACAGACCCGGAGCGGGGGTCACACACACTAGGCTCACTCGAGTCTAAATTCAGGCACCTAGCAGCCTGAATACTCACAATACAAACGCGCACCACCTCAATCAAGAGGAAGAATTCGCTGTAATCCAGGATACAGTCAATTCACACAGCAGTCAATACAAATTCCCAAAAAGCATCTACTTAGCACTTCAGGAATGCATTGGCTAATATGAAATGGGCAAAACACTAACAAGCTAATGACCCAACTAGGATATGAAATAGATGGGTCACTCCAGGACGAATGGTCACTGGTCACCACCTAATTGGACTTGAGTATAGGTGGAGTTCCTGCGAAGCGATCAGTCCTTCTTGATCATCTTGCCCGAATGTGTGGGAGCGCGGCGGTGAGATTTCTTCTTCATCGTGGCGCTTGCCCTTCCTGACTTATTCCACGCCAAACACTTGTGCTCAACGGGGAAAAACGAACTCTGTTTAAGATTATCATATGTCCTAAGTCGTCTGTCTTCGTGCACTTCATACACTCATCATGCAGATCTACTTCAAGTCTTCGTAAAACATCTTGTCTTCAGTATGGGTCGTATTGTAGTCAGTTCTGGCTTCTTGTAGTCTTCATTTGGGTATGGCTTGGGTCGAATATTTCGGTCTCAGTATGGGATGGTCTAGTCAACTCGACAGGGTCGTGCCTGGGTGCGCTTCGAGCGTGGTTGAACTTCAGACTTGCGCGACACTTGATTGCGATACCAGCAGTTTCACGGAGAGTCGCAACGCCTTGTGCCATGACAAGTTTGCAGCCAATGTATACAGTGTCGATCACGGAGAGTTTCAGGACCTGTGCCTACGTATTCAATCTGCATTGATTGCTATGCAGAGATGGCTAGAGTAAACCACTCAGGTTGCAATAGTAAAGAATGAGATAATAAGCTAATTACTTTTATTGGTATGCGGTAATGATATGGTGACCCTGGCGTGCGAAAACTAGAGATATACTGTAATTTTGCAGATAAACCCTGTAATTGCACCCCCTGGGGTACTATGATAGTGCCCTCCTCAACATGGGGTACTAGTAAAAGGCGAGGTTTTGGGGGGGTACTATTAGAGGGATGGTGCACTATTACAGGTTTTACAGTAGATAGAATATGAAATGGGGCTTGCACATGAAGAAATTGGCGAGTCGATGCACCAAACCGTCTTACTCAGTTCATCAACCATAGCCTCGATGCACCGTAGCAATGAGTTTGGTGCGATGAGGCAAAACCGGGAGCGGTAGCGTCAAATCGGCACCGCCTCCTCGATCAATTCAACGCAACATTCGTTAACCGAATCGTATGCATTGGCAATCAAACTGCTTTATTATTTAGAATGTGAGAGTTATGTGTGATCACTGCGTTCATTTTTGTGCGGAAAGCGAATACGATTGTGAAGACAAGTACATTATCGTAAGCTTATCCTTTATTTCTGTAAGGTGATCGAAGATCGATCATTCGCTCTCCAGCTGGTCGTTCGACCCACTGCTCTCGAAACCTGAAAGGGGGCATGTCTTCCCCCCCCCCCCCCCATCACAACGACTCCTCAGACAATACGATACCATGTTTTCTACGACCTCTACGAGATTCCACATCGCGCGCAGTGGTAGCTTCACTCTCCTCTTCACTACTGCAACGGTCCTTTTCTGCAGCAGCAGCATTCAGGAGGGAGACTTCGACTTCGGCGGCAGGAGCTTTCTTCGCCTGAATGTCTCCAGGGTCAACATTGACCGGAGCCGGCGGGACGACATTAGCCGGAGCCGGTGCTGGCGCAAGCTGCCGCGCTGAGTCGCGCTGGTTTTCGTTTAGCTTACGACGTCGTTCTCGCTGCCTTAGAATAGTCTCCTGAACGGTTCGTTGGTAGCGATCGTCAACTCGATCCGTTGCAAGACAAGCTTGCTCGTACACCGTGATACGCTTACCCAACTCGGACACCACCCCGTCGACATATCTGCTCCCCGGCCTATGCATACGACAGATCTGCAGAACGAAACGCTCCGTACGGACCACCGCTGCAGAAGCGTCGTTTTCGGTAGCTATGCCGTCCTCTCTGTCCGAGTCCACTGCCTCCACCGGTTATCTGCTGCAAATGCAAAAGTGAAAGGAGGTCTGAATCGAGAACGGGGTGAGAGGATTTGTTGTTTGTTGTACACGCCTGGAGATTGCAAAGAAAATCGCCGGGTACGGTTAGAGGTATAAGAAAGTGAATATTCTGGCAGAAAATGCTCTGATAGTAAGAGTTTGGAAAAGTAACGGTTGACAAACGTGATTCTAGCATCTAGACATACGCGCGACGTCTCACATAGCACTATGGAGATACTACCATTTTCTTTGAAGGCAGAGACTTATTAGTACAAATATTATTGAATTCTAAATTGCTCTTATAAAGCTTCCTACGTTAACTTACAGCCGAATAAAGCATTTTACACGAATGGATTCGCTCACTATCACCGATAGATTTTTTTGAAGAAGATTATTTTAACGGGTGGACACGCTGGATATTTGTGTACGATACATGATATATCCCCATGAGATTGCTTGTGTAAGAGTTCTGTGTGATCATAGGTTGATTCTGAACGATCTATACGCTAATGTAATGTGTGAGCCAGTCGAGTTTCGTTAAATGCTATAAATAGGTAAAGCGTGTTGAAACGTAATACTACCTTACTAACGCTTTCTGGAGACGCGGTTGTCGCTGCCACATTGGCACGTGAAGAGCGTCAGGTTGCTTGACCGGTAACGGAAGGTTAATTCCTATAGGGTGGTATTTCTGCGGTTGCGAAGATTCCAAAGCGAGCTGAGTAAGTCCATTCCCACTCATAGAGAGCGCAGTTTGGGCTACACGAGTGATTGATGAACCAGCTCTCATTGCCACAGTTGACAGTGTCGATGTACGGTAGTCTGATCGTCCCAGAGCGATTTGGCCTTAAACTCGACGAGATAACGGTGATCTTCTCTTTCCAGGGTGTCTTCTTCTAGATACATATCGCCGACGAATTCAATTATGAACGCACCGCTCGGAATCCTCGTGCTGCATGCTACTCCGAGACCGACGCGGGTGGTAATTAAGTCGATCTTTAGTCGAGGGTTGAAACGATTGCCGCAGTCGTCGCCAACGGAGTAGTTAGTGCTATCACAAACGAGGTCCATTCCAGCATTGATGCAACTACTTGTCAAGTGAGTGTCCTTATCGGCAACGCAACGGGGGCCGTCACAATCACACTCGTGCCGGTAAGACGATGACTTCTTCGTGACGGGAAACGGTCGGGCAACATAGAAGACGTTGCGATCCAGATGGTTAATATCAGTTGGCCAAGGTTGGGGCTCCATGAACTCGTATTTTCCTCCGACGATGGGCAGGTTGCCTGTCGGTGCTGCGTGTGTTAGAGGCGGGATTGTTAACAGGGTTGAAAGGCTCTCGCGTCGTTGAGCATGTAGGTGGCTCGCCTCAAAATGGCGGAGCCACGCACGTTGAGAAGCTGTTGCCCCTGGGCCGTTCAGAGTTAATGCGGCGATGGCTGGACGTGGTGTCATCAGCACCGCACCGACGGCATGAATTTCTCGCAATTGAGTGTTGTTATGGGTTGAGGTGGCCATGCAGATAGTGTGCAGTGGTGTGACGCTTGCTTCGAATTAGATAGTGACTTCGAGATAGAAAGTGACATATGCCTTCGCGTTTGCCAGCGTGGCACATGCTGATAAAATGTGTGCGGAGACGCACCTACATAGCTAGTGTGAACTAAAAAAATGGGACTGGAAGTTTTCGAGGTTAGCGTTGTTGTTTGCGGTGACAGAACGAAGATGACGTTGCACAGGAATTGCATAATTGCAATATACTCTGCCACGGAATGTAGTCACTCGCCAATTTGCAAGAAAGATGCCGTCGACGCTAGAGTTACTAAGGGCAGAGAAAGAAACACAGGCCGAGGAGGACGCTAGACCTCCTATTTGCGATGTAGAGTCTGCACGAGCGTTTCTCTCGAATAACGCGCCTACTCCAATGGAGAATGTCGCTCTTGAGATGTATATTCTTCGCCTGGAGGAGTTCGACAAGCTCTTCAGGTTAGATTTGATCGACCGCGCCTTGGAGCCGCAGTTCGACAGACTAGTCGAGACATTCGAAACACTAGACGTGGCCAGGCGCAATAAATTCATCTTTCAGCTAACGATCTAGAAAAATCGTAGGTCCGAGTTGAACAAGCTTGTGTGTCGTCGAGGTCTCAGCTACCGGTTTGAAAAGGCTCACGGCTTGCGGTTTCTGTATGGAATTCCCAGCGGGAGCTTGCAGATTCGAGAGCGCCTCCAACTCGGCCCGCTTGTACCTACTGTTGAGGCGGCAACTGCTCCTGAAGAGGAACAGGTGGAAAGCGTGAGAGGGGACTCCGAGCAAGATTCGAACAGCACTACAGGTTTGTGCACTTCGTCAAAAGAAGAAACTGCAGACGTGCAGCAGCAGCGCAATGAAGATGTAGCTAATGTAGTGACTCCTGTTGCGAAGAAGTCGATAAAGCGCGTGGCGAGCAAAGATGATGGCAACGCACATACTGCGAAGAAAACACGCAAGGACAATGGTAAAGCACGGAAAGGGAACAATCTGTCGATGCATGTACTTGGAATTTAAATCTGGGAATATATAACAATACCTGTAGGGAATACCTGCATTAAAGTCGTTTGGGCTTAACTGAATTAGGCGGAGCCGTTGGGAATGAAGTAGAATTACGCTATTAGATACTGCATGATCCGTTTCTTTGTAGGCGGTAATAAATGTAGCACGTATCCTTGCTACAACGAAATTGTGGGAATCGGTACGAGATCGATTATCCGAAACAAAGACAATGGACTGATTGGACTCGCCTAACGTTATCGAAAAAGTAAGTCAGATAAACCTGCGTAATCGGGAGATGTCCCGACAGTGTAACCCGCGTTAGTAACGCTGCGGTGCGCCTGAAGGCAGTAAGCACAGCTAAGCCGCGCTTTTCCCGACAATGTCAGCGTCACGAAACACAGTGGAAGGGTCTGCTGAAACTAAATGACTTATTCCGGTGAAAATGCCGTTAAGTATTTTGTGGGAGAAAGGCTGTTTCAGAAAAATAAAAAGGTATAGGCAGAATCGAGCGAGGAGGGTGGCTGCTGGCATCTTAGAATCTTATGTTGGGTGACTGTTTCGACGAATTTAAAAATGGTGCTAGTAAAGTGGAGCGAACACGGTGATCAGTTGATGGGTACAAAAAGCATTTCAAAAGAGGTTATCCATCGGTACATTAATGTCGGCATAACGGAAATGCTGCAAAAAAATATTTAGATCAGTGTGTGTGATAGCTTTTGCTGTACGCGTGTAGCAAACGAAACTTCCACACATTTTTTACTTCAGACCGGTGGGATGGTTAGTGGTGCTAACCCAAGTTGATGAATGTGCACATCGCGTGATGAACGCACATGCGGTCGTTGATGCGTATGCTACAGTCATTAAGAGTGAGAGCCAAGTGTGGGCGGCATGTAAAGAGAACTTCAGGTTGCTACATGGCACTAGGTCTGTCATTTGGTTTACCACGCAAACGCAGCGAATTTATACGTTACGTCTACGGAGGTTTTCTGGCAAAACGACTCATTTGAATAGATAGAAGTTCGCGCGAGAATCAGGGTGCCAAATAATTATATCGACTCGGGTTCATATTAAGAGGATGCTGCAGTTATAAAACAAGAAGTACGTAGGAGTATAGCCTGAAGAATCATACATATTGGAGAAGTCAGCGACCTGCGATTATTTACACTCTACGGAGCATTCAATCACGATCCCGAATGGGCGCCGTCGCGCGTTAATATGTTAGCTGCAGCGATTTAGATCCGTTAGGACTAATGTGCAACACAGCGGTAAATTTCGAAATTGCTCTGTCGTTCCCACAAAACTACAATATCTAGGGCGCGTCTATTGCCGTTGAAGCGCATATTTCTTAACGTTAAGATTTAACGTCTTTCGTGAAATTAAACTTTACGTCTTACAAACGATCTTGAACTAAGAGACAGGGTTGTGTACACTTTGCCTTCGAACAGGATGGAGGCGCCATCAGAGATCCTCAACGAGACTATTCGCGTTTTTCGCCTCGTCGAAGATGGCATATCCTTCATTAATTCGAGCTCTCCAGAGAGAACAGGTAGGGTGTCCCTTGAAATGTGCGCTGTCAAGGCGCATGAACTGTAGATCACGGTCCAACAAAGCTGCTTTCTCCCCGTTCATCTGGACCCTCGTCTCCACAGCAAACTAACGCTGCTTACCTAAAGTCGAAACATCATCTTACACCTCAAAGATATCATTAGAACCCCTACTTGCTAGCGAATAGTATATTTACTATGAGTAACA
Organism: Phytophthora tentaculata; assembly: GCA_033557915.1. Taxonomy (NCBI): domain Eukaryota; phylum Oomycota; class Peronosporomycetes; order Peronosporales; family Peronosporaceae; genus Phytophthora; species Phytophthora tentaculata. The sequence continues at coordinate 1,194,000 of JAUCEA010000006.1, forward strand.
GCTTACGAAAAACTCCTGCGTTTCTCTTAGCGAAGTCTTCGTTCTGCCATTCAGTAACTCCACATGCAATGTACGACGTCAATCTAAGCCTCAACGACATGGCGTCTTCATGTAGCGCCTCCACTTCCCCAGTCAACCTTTGTTTGTCAGATTTCCACTCGCTCCGAAGTGTGCTCTCCTGGTCCTGCAGCGTCTTCATCGAGCCGTCCATTTCCTTCAACAGATCACCTAGTTCGTTAGCCTGAACGGCCATCATTTGCTTTTGCACTCCAACGTCGCTTTCGAGAGCTACAACCCTTGCGTCCTGTATTACCAGACTCCCCTCCACCTTGGACCGCTGAGTTTCAAGACCCTGGCATTGATCCTGGATCCTTATATTCTCTGCCTCCGCAGCGGACAATCTGCCACGAAGACTAACGACGACGCCTTGCAAGCGAGCCAATTCCCCCTTTAATAAAGACACCGAGTTGGATAACTTCGCTTTACCCTTCTCGTACGTCGATTTCGTTCTCGCAATTTCCTCCTCCTGTATCACCTTGTAGCTAACCAGCATTTCTTCGTACAGCGTCTCACGCTTCGCCCAGTCGTCACGGCGAGCGGCACTGTTCCTCGCAGCATCCGTCATCTCTGCAATCTTAGCCTCGTAGATCGAAGTGACTCTCGCCAACTCGTCGCGATGCTGCGCTTTGCACCAAACTAACTATTGTGTCAACCCCTCCGCAGTGGCTTTTAGCTCCTTCACCTCGCCTTGAACCTTCTCCACCTCAAGGTGCTGGTATTTCACAATGTTCGACTTTTCTTCGTCGTGAAGGGCGCCCTGCTCGACCATCTTGTCCGCACGAACCATCTTCCACTTCTCCAGCTCTTCTTCGTGGAGAATCTGGCACTGCTCAAGTGCGTCTCGCCACTCTTCCCGCGTCATTATATACTCATCGGCTTCCACCGCCCTTTGCTCCTCCAATGCACTTCGTAGCATCTCTTCAACTTCTGGTTCTTTGGCACTGAGCTCCTCGGGATTGTCTCTAAACGCTTTAAAATGAACTGTCTCAACAGCGCCGCGATAGTCCACTTCCCGATCCCCATTTATCGCTACAACCATCCTGTCAACGAGCAGCATTATCTGGGAATCACAAAGCTTGAATCGATCGCCCTTCGATCGTCTCTCATTCTGTCTACCGCCACGTCTGTTTCGCTCGAAAATGAATCTCAAAGACGTACGAGCCTTTTTAAGCTCGTCAATCGTCAACCTCGGACTCCTCGGTTTGCTGCCCTCTTCGCAGCATTCACAGTCTTAGACACCTCGTCAGCTTCCCCACTTGCGCCAATTCGTGGAACAGCTCCGCCTGACTTCGCGCATCTCCCACCTTCACACTCGGAATTCTCTTGCTTGCGCTTGGTGCCTTCTAAGTGCTCGACGCCATCTCCTCCGCGGCCTTACTTCTGGCCCGATCGGCGTCGTTGGAATCCAACTGGCGCCATTGTGTTAGCTTGCAAACCCAAGTGGCAGTGCTACAACAAATCTTCAAATGGCTTGCGAGTTTTGTGTGTGATAATGAACCTATCAACGCTAGCAGCGCCACGCCTTTTATCAATTGGATTAATACCATTTATAATTGGATAAATATCAAGATAATTCCTCATATTCTAACAAAAAAATTAAGTCGGACACACACAATGTTTTCGAAATGTGGCTGCCTTACTAGTACCGTAGATTCTCGCCTCCATGCCGTTAGAAATGGCCTTAGAAACAGCAACTGCATCGGACGAGTATTGAAGTTGAGGATGAAGTTGAACTAGGGTGGAGCCCATACTTACTCGTAGTGTTTCTTTGGCGCCTCTCGGCGCGTTCAACGTCCATATTTAGTGAATCGCAAAGACGGTACCCGCATGGCAACTTGAACAGGCCTACAACGTATACTTTGGTGCCCCTTCACTCACGGGCGTACTACAGCCTTCTCTCGCGTAATTACATCTCCAAAAGCTCCGGTTACAATATTTGCTGCTTCATTAACTTAATCTAGGATAGTACCGTGACGTGCCGAAAATTCATGCCTAAGTACATGGCTGCAAATGAGGAAACAATCGGATAACCAGGAAAGAACTTTGGGACGAATTTACAAACCCGACGCCGTCCCATACGAGTTTTCAAGAATGCGACCAATACTTAAATCAAGAGAAAAACGTTTTTATTTCGGTAGCCATGTCCAGTTTTCCCAAAAACTGATTAAAACACCAAAAAAACATCTAAATATCAGAATTTTGCCCGCTAAATGACCTTAGCTTTCAGCTTAAGGCTGAAAGAATTAACCCTACTAATAATGATTTGGAAGGCGCATTTATCCGCAGAAGAATGTCTAGAGCGGAGTGATATACTCCATATTAATTATGACGCCGATGATCTAGCGTAGATACATTGACTATTAGTGCGTTTAAGAGTCCTGTTGGGGCCAAGTTAGTGAGCTATAGATGACCTAGAAGCAAGGTGGAATAAGTGATTAGCATTGCAAGCAATAAGATTAGCTTTCTGCGACAACTGTAATCACCGTTGAGTTTTATCCAATAAAGTTAAATTATTCATTTATGTACGATAACTGAAAAACCCCAATCGTCATTTTGGAGTGGGCCAGAGAAGTACTTATTTTACGTTTTTCAAAGCTCGAGTAATACACATTGTCGTTGATGGGTGTCCCAGCTCCCAATCTACTGACTTGATGCTGTAAACCGTCACACAAACGTTAATAGGCTTTGCTTACCTACTGTAAAGGGTAGGGAATCGTTAGCATTGAAAAGGAAAAGGGGTCATAAGTTTCAGAGCTTCTTCGCGCGAACCACGACTTTGTCCTGGTAAACATAAAATAGTACTACCTCCGCTAACTTAGCGAGGAATTTCTATAAATCAGTGACTCCCTACTTATTTTTTGCATGCCACACCAGTTTTGCAAATACAATATATTGTGCTTTTCAATGCTTTTGTCGTTTTTACTTAGCTTCATCTTCGATTTATAATTAAATGTGGTCGTTTTATAAATCGAGGACCATAAAAAAGGACAAATCGATCCAGGTAGGGTAGCTAATAAATCGACTGCGACTAATTAAATCTGCCGCTCTGATAGATTTCCAGACAAATCCACATCGATATTCTGTAAATCGACCCTTTTTTGCGTGTTTGAAAACGCAATTCGATGCTACATAAATTTAATTCCTTGTCTGCCTTTCTCCATCTCAGTTTTAAGCCTGGTTTTATCCATCGATCATGCTCGATCTAAGCCATAAAACAGACGACATTTCATTTGCAAAGCACAATATAATATATATATATATATATAGGACCTGGCAGTTTAAATCTTTTGTATTATAAAAGTACATTAAATAAAGAAGGCGTAGCCCTTGTGCATGCATGGATAAAATCAGGACTCATAATGTCCACAGTACCAGGCAATTAGCAATATAATATACGCCCCTACATCATCGCGCTATTCAGTGGACAACCCTTCCAACATTATTCACTGAAAGTGCTCGCGTGACCTCCTGGTGGCCTTGGTCTTCAAAATGGGTCTACGTTGCCTTCCAATCTGCTCTGACCTGTCTAACGTACAAAATCGAGTTAGTAAAAATACGGCCCGGTCGGCGAAAACGCAGACGCAATGTTTTTTTTAATTAATTGATATGAGACCTTATCACTTGCCGGTATTGACAAGAGTGCAACATTGCTTAGCAATTTGTTTACGTTGTAATCATGATTGGATGGCCATTCTCACGGCTCTACAGTCACCATTTTTGTGGTAGCGCTGCCTTTGAGTCGCCACTTGGGACCAAGGTGTGCTGTGCAATGGGCTCTATTCTTCACGATGCAGTTTAATTTCCTACAGCAATCTGTACCCGAAAACAACGATGTTGAAGCTTCAAACAGATGACTGGACCCGTAACTGGCTGCCAGGTGTGACCGTATACCGAAACAGTGACCAGCTACAGTATAGATAATGGTGTAGCGCCATCCACTCACAGCTAGACACCATATCCGTGATCCTTGTGGGATGATGTGCCCAGGTTGACGTGCTCACTACCGCTCACAACCAGTTTCGCGTCGCCCCACGACAAGGTCTATTGGGATCACATCACACCAACATGATCCACGAACGCCCACTGGTCACCGCGACATTGATCTCCTCTCGCCGTCATACCGTCCTTACCACCAAGATAGATTCCGTGAGAAGAAAGATCTCGTGTCCATGAAATTTTGGGAAGCGGTCGTACATGAGCAATGGAAGCGCGAGCAACAGCGCCGTCGAATGGTCCGGTGGCGACAACAGAAGAAATAGAGTGTGTCGCATTTATCCAACTCACTAGTAGTGAGCTGGAAGAGTGAATGTGGTAGCACTTATGCAAAGGAAGGTCTTAAGTTGCTTGTTTAAGTGCCCGAGATCACGTCTTGAAGACACTTGAAAAGTAGTTGAGGTTCCTGGGATTTGCCCCCGAAGTATCCTCTGTGGTTCGTCCACGGCTGCTTGGCCAGAGCAGAAGTCGACTTTTTATTTTTCGTTACGATTCCGGAATGAGCTTGGTCGCTCATTCCTATTTCTGCTTCCTACCTGCCTTTTACATGCATTCCTGCCTAGTAGTTGCCTACCCATATTGCCGTTGCACCTAAATTACTTACTGGCTCACTACTGGTCTTCAAACGAAGTCCTGTCGCTCCACAGGACCTTCATGGTAGTTGTTTGCTGCTCACGAGCTTTGATGGTGCTCTCGGGACAGAGTGTGACGTCGATGGTTGAAGAGCGGCGGTATCTAGAACAGAAGTTACACCGTCAAGTCCTTAAGGCGCGGATGGCGACTGATAGGATGACTCCGCACTCGTACGAAGAAGCCATTCGCTTGGCGACCATCGAGCAAGAGAACTTAGAGCTTCAAGAGACCATTGCACAACTCGTCAAATTGGAGACGATGTTCCAGCGTGACATCCAACAGGTTATACCTCGCGTCGACAGCCCTGACATCGAGCCAATACCCGTAACCACAAAAGCAAAACCAGAAGAAAAGCAACTGCCGATGGTCCAAGATGATGGAGGACAATATGTTTTCTTCCCCAACGCTGAGCCTTCATTCTTTTTTCACCCCTTCACGAGGGAGGAATTCGACCACGTTATGAGTAGCGATGACGTCGTGAACGCTGACCGCCACCCGTGCACAGAGTCGGTGGGGAAGTTTTTTGGCTGGAAAGTGGACTACGCACCGCTGATTAAAACGACGGAAGGCACGGTGACGGGCCACGCGAGGTTTACGAAACGATTGAGCTGTTCTATCGATCGTGCACACAAGATTTACCGCGTTGGACAAGAACTTATGGCCGAAACTAGTCACTCCGAGTAGCGGGGGTCGAACTCAGACTGGAGACTGCAGCTGCCAAGTGCTAAAGAACTTCCACAAGAACGCACAAGTCATGATCTGGGGAGGTGAATTTTCGCTACATTGCGCTGGCTCAGCACACTCGCGACCTTCGCTCGGATGGAGAACGTGTGGACAAATGCACAATGACGATCGCAGACTCCCAAGCTAATGCTCGTAGCCGAGAAGCCGCAGGAGAACAGCCAACCGTACTGTGGATTCTCGATGGCAGCACATCCATTACGATCGCTGAAGTCGACCGAGGCACTGTTGACGTTGTGTTTGATCAGTGGGTGAGGTGCTTAAGTGCAATGCACGGGCGTCAGTTCTACATCGAATGGATTCGATTTCCTGTCGGTCTGGAGCAGCGCGTTTCGCCTTTGGAGCTGCTCAAGTATTAAATTTTTGTCAAGCCGAGTGTTTTTACTTCATTTAGGTCCTCAATGGGAAGTTCGCGTTCTATTCAACTGTTCTCACTTTATCAAACTTGTTATGCGTTATGCGTCTTGGCCAATCAACACGCGAAGAGTTAGGTTGGTCATCTAAGCCCCATATCCAACGTATCAGGTCGGAGGTGCACGAATAATATGTGTATCCCTTAACAAATTTCAAGATGTGGACGTATCACATGTATATTTTCATGTTATTCCACCTCTGCAATCATTTCAATACAAATGACTCGATGAGCGCTTTCTAAAATTTGTAGTTCTGTAACAATTTCTAGAAAGCGCTAAATGGCGACAGGCAACAGCAGATTCATTTAACTATACCGTGGTTGTAACATGCAACAGCTTCTGTGAGAAGATCCATTGAGAAGGTTTACTATTGTACAAAGAAATAGATAGCTTATGGGCATGAATTGCATTTCATGTAATTAACACTCGCTAACAACACACAAGTACATGTACCATACTCCTCTTTTCGCTCATCCTGTGTACCCTACCAGGCAGCTCCAGATCCAGCGCCTTATCCAGGTAGCTCCACCACCATAGCAGCATCTTAATCCCGCTCCGGGCTATGCCTAGCTGGCACCTCCTCCACCTCCCGGATGTCCATCTTCACCTCTTCCTCCAAACCAACTTTGACCGCGGTCGCCGTCTCCATGGCCTTGATCTCCACCTCCACCATTGCCACGACATTCTCCACGGTTCCGCTCTGTACGGACAGCCGAGCGGCGCTCAGCTACGCAAACGCGCCGCTCAGCCAGCGACACCAGCTGCCTCGGCGACTTCGAGACCGTTTCGTTCACGAAAGCCATCGTGCGCAGCATCACGTCACGACGCCGCCATGGGTCACTAGCGGACGCACCACATCCACCGCTGCGCCGCATTCCACAAGACGCGGAACACCACCACTATAGATCCACGGAGCACACCCGAGAGCGACGCCACCGGGGGCAAGATTGCTGCAGACACGTACACCTGTCCGCCGCCAGCGTCGACAACGCCACCCTCGCCACGATACTGCCTGCGCGAACCTGCGCGTCGGCCGCATGCCGTCAAGCACCAACCCACTCACTTACGTGCAAATGTCGCGAAACTGAACTTCAACATCCAAACATCGCCACAACGCAGCGCTATCGATAGACGCGCCGAACACGTCCAGCTCGGCCATCATAGCCATCGTCTCCTCGCACTCCCAGCTCTGCGCCACCATCCACCCGCTGCCCGTAGTCGCTGCTCTCTCCACCGCTGCTTCGCCCTCGCTCGCTACCCGCACGCCGTCACCCTACCACCTTCGCCGCCTTCACCATACTTGCTCGCCACAGTCGCTCGCCACCCTCATGCCGCCTCTTGACACTCATGACACTCACTCGCTGCCGCCCGCACTGCTTCCCATCCGTCAGACTCCCGACCACTTTTTTTTTCTACGGTAAAACTAAAATGTGACCCACAACATCTAATGTACAAAAAACTATACTTTGTTCGGGAGTTCTATTTCAAGGTGTACCACAGTATTGGCACAGGTTCTATAAGGTCCTCTAGTCGGATATTTTATGGTATGGTATTTAACGAATTTACAGCAGCTTTAAAAAATTTCATCAAAGACTACAGTATGAAGTCTAGTCAAGTCCGCAAGCTCAAAGAAAATGTTATAGTGCAAGGCTAGAATCTAAGAATTACAGTGGAAAAAACTTAGAGGTGGTCGCAGGAGTGATAGATAGCTTAGTACTTGCAGTTGTTCGACCTAGATATTCTCACTCGCGAATTTTTTCGCTCGAAACTAACCGCCCCACCACGCCCTCAAGCTTGGGCTGCAAACAAATACACGGTGTGCCCCCTATTACAGATGTCTTGCGTCTTGAAAATGATTACATCACGTGCTAGCACTTTTCATAGCAACACCGTAGGACACCGGGCGGCGGGTCCTCCACATCTGGTAGTGCTGGGAATCTTGTTTCGAGATTGCGAGCGGCTCCTGACTCAACCGGCTATTTCCCCAAATATCATGGTAAGCATAAAATAGGAAGAAAACGCAGACGCATTTTTTTAAGTGCTTAATTGAGAGAAGACCTTAGTATTGACAATAGTGCAACATTACTAAAAGGGTAGCGACTTGGAAAAATGCTGATGTGAGCGGATGGAAACCCAGAATGAAACAATGTTCATGCGCTGATATGCAATATCGACTTTTACTCATCAGCCTGGTCTTTCAAGGACTCATGCAGCAATTCCTTCCCACCAGCAGTCAGCGCCCTCACGTTCCACCACCTATAATTTCTTAATAAATATGAAACGCCTGAACATTATAATTTCACATTATTTATACTGGGAATACCGAAGAATGAGGGATGGACAGCCCCAACGGATTAATTCCACGGTACTACGTAAGCGTAACTTGGGCTAACATTCGAATACCATTCAGGAACTCGGCACAGTATGTAGCGTCTTTTCGTAGAAGCTTAGTTAATGGCGCCATCATCGCGCCAAAATCCTCCACTAAACGCCGATAATATCCAGCCAAGTGAATAAAGCGTTTCACCTCTACTGCATCAATAGGTCGTGGAAACTTGCGAACTGCAGTAATCAACCGATTTAAAGGACGAACACCGCGAGCAATGAGCTCGTGTCCAAAGTATTCCATGCTCTCGGTAGCGAATCTGCACTTCATCAACTTCAAGGTAAGGCCTGCACTTGCTAGACGCTCTAGAACACACGACAACTCAAGCACAGGGTGTTCTATTCCGCCACGAGTATAGATTACGCTGTCGTCTAGATACACCAAGCACGTAATCCAAGTCAAACAACGCAAGCACTATTTATCATTCTGTGGTGTAGCGGGCTCAGCCAAAATCTGGTTGAGGCCGATCTCTATTCACTCACTGCGCCCAGACACCGACTAATGGAGGGGGTCCCCCGATGATTCGTGATCAGCTGAACTTGGTCTCACCTTGTGTACCCGTCGGCGGGCTGGATCTGCTCTCTCAGGGATCCGAAGGTGTCTGGTCAGTGAAAAACTTAAACCGTCCTGGCGGGACGCGGGATGTGTGGGGCAGCGCAGAACTTCTTCGCTCTGCACCCTTGAGATAAGTCCTAAACAGGGTCCGATTAAAGACGATCGGCCTTGATCTATGGGTTTATGCCTTTTTTAGGCACCGAAATGCCCAAACAAGCGTGTTCCTTGTTCTCTTTCTCCTTTCCGGGTTGCTTGCCGCTTCCAATAGCGGGATTTTTAGTCGTGAGAACGGATCTGACCTCCAGTCAAGCACCAAAGTCTAGATAATCAGGAACTTGTACACTTAAAGTAGTGAAAACTAGTGTAGGTAAATCTGGCTAATATATTAACCAAGATCTTACACTACGACGCTAGCAACTTCCACTTAAGCCGCCTTTTAACACTTTGTAGCGAGCCAATATGTCTTTAAGACGTCTCGAGTGCGAGGAAGGCCACTTGTGCACTTCAAAGTAAATTCCGGTCTGATTGATGTTTATCCATATGTACCTACTGCCTACCCATCTCACCGTGCATCCTGCGTCTTCCTATATCCCATCATCGGATAAGATCGGCTCTCACCATCCCCGAACGGACGAACGATCTCGCGATCCTTAACTTCGTCCCTTGATCGCCGATCTCGCTTCTGATTGGTGATCTTCGACTTGATCGGCGATCTTGACCTTGCCTGTCGATCTTGATCCTGATTGGCGATCTTCATCAGGATCGGCGATCTTGATCTAGGTTGGCGATCTCGATCCTGTTTGATGATCTTCGCCTAGATCGTTGACCTTCTTCCTCAGGATCGTCGATCTTCGACTTGATCGTTGATCTTCAACATGATCGCCGGCCCTTCATTCTCGCCTCGATCTCCACTATCCGCAGCTGATCTCAATCCGTGGAGCCTTGATCTTTGTCTCCTGACCCCCTTCTGACTCGTCCCACCAATCCGATCGGCTCGACTTTTCAGACGATCTTGACCTAATCTAGTCCTTCCGCCATATATCTTGACTTCTAGTGTCTTGATCCCTCTCCCATGCATCTTGGCGGGTATCTTGACGCTTTCAGTCACAGTGTTGGAACTGAGATCGATTGCGGCCCGATCGCGGCTGCCCACTCCCGAGCTTCGGTCTCAGGCTTCAAGTTAGTCACGGGCGACACCGGATCTCTATTCCCTCACCCAATGGCGGTTGAGATCGCCATATCTCGATCCTTTTCGATCGTAAGTCGTCCGTCGGGGAAAATTCCACTGGCACTTCACCACAACTCTCTGAAACGTTGATGGTGCGTTGGTAACTCCTCAGCCATCCTTGCGTGTGGCCTTATTGAGTGCCCAATGAATCACACAAAATCTTACTTATCCGTCCTTCTTTCGTATGAGTACCACAGGAAATCCCCACGCACCATTGACCTCTTCTGTCACTCCTACCGCTAGCATCTTCGTGACATTAACGCCTTCTTGTGAGCATAATTAGTGCTGACTCTCCAGTATCAATAGGGGGGTGTCACATCGAGAACAGTAACAGGAGGACAATCGCCAGTGTCTTTCACCTGTCACAATACATTCTGAGTAGTCGTTGAATAAGAGTCCTGTCTCCCTGGTTCTCAATGCCGATGTGCACCTCATCTTCGTTCTCAAAAGGGTTCACGTTGTCTCCCATCTCATGCAACCACTCTAGTAACTTGTCACGTTCTAAAAGTCTATTCATTTCGAGCACTTCTACATCTTTATCGAGAGGTATCCATGTTCCTAACTCTTCCTTTGCAGGTAACTTCACCGGACCTCCACTCGCGATAATCGCTGGTAGTAGTGCCTTCCCATCCTTGGCTTCCGTCAATGTCGTCCGAGCATGATAGGTCCAAGGTGTACCGTAGGCACAAATATACCCCGTTCTCCATCGTCTGCAGTCGTGGCAATTTCAATAGGTGTTCCTGTACTCCGTCGCACCCTTGTATTCCTTGCCATGTGCACCACAGCACCCTTACGCCCTCCACCACTTCACTCGTCCTGAATGGTATCAAGACCGACCGACCGTCCTGACTCCACGTACTTCAGTTCGTTCGTGCGAAAGTCCATCACAGCTCCATGCGCTTTCATGAAGTCCACTCCAACGAGAAATTCGTCAACACAGCCCTCAACAATGCACGCGTCCATCGAGACCGTGTCGCCGAACACGTTCTTCATCTTGAACCGCCACACGCCCAACACATCCAATAGAAAGCCGCCAATTCCCTCGACGTAGTTTTCTGGCGCCTTGCACGACACCCTGTCGCCATACTTAGTCCACCCCGTGCCAGCGATCGGGATCGTGGACCTAACTCCACTGTCGAGCATCACGAACTTGGGCACGCCGACAACTCATCGTTGGCCTCAGCGTCGTGCACTCGTCCTTTCCAGCCACTTGTCTTCGCTGAATCAGGCTCACCGGGGCGCGTCCACCGTTGTCTCGTACGTCGTGGCCGTGCTGACGCTCTGTCAGTCTTCGTATGGCCTCCTCTATTTGCAACTGACGATCGTGTTGTCTTCTGTCCTCGTCGGCTTGTCGTTAAGCGGCTTCTCGTGCAGCCAGGCGGTTCACCCTTTGTCACCTCTTCTGGTTCTTGAACAACTTTCTGGCCATTCTCACATTTGCAACCTTGGCAGTCTCGCAGTCATCACCACTTTCCACCGAACTCGTCGCCGTTACCGAGGCCTCGTCATCCTGATCGCCACCGGCTCCACACTCATCTCCGGCTCGGCGCCTTCTTCACACTGACGCACCTCACCGTTCGGCACGTCCTTCTCGTCGCTTGGTTGGGGCGTGGTGTCGGTACGCCCATACCGTGCCGCTGCCATCGCCGGCCGTTCTGTATCTTCGTAGATGGCTGCGCATTCACCGTCTTGCTCAGCCACATCCGTCGCCATGCACACCAACATCTCTTCCAGTGAGTTGGTCACACCTCACTCTCCTTCACCTCGTCCACTACAACCACCGGTACTTGGTCTTCACTCGACTCCAGCTCTTGTAGACCCATCGCATCCACCACCACCTTCTTGCCAACGTACACCACTTGCTGCACGTCACTGTTCTTGTTCTTGTGCATCACCGGACCGTTCTGGGAGCACGTCGCCGAACTCTCGTCCTTGCCGTCAGCACTAGTACTCATCGCCACACTCTCCACACACTGGGGATTATCGCTACCCGGCTGCCGTAAGCCCTTTGCTGCGCCTGCTTCGCGTTTCCCGACACCTTGTCACTTGTTGTGCGTTTCTGGTTTCTGAGCCCGTCGCTCCTGGCCTTGTCTTCTTCACCATCGCAGTTTTTGGCCATGTGTCCTAACTTATGGCACGCAAAGCCCTTAGGTACAGTTGGGCACTGTGATGCCCAATGGCCATCCTTCCCGCACTTCCAGCGCGCCGATGGATTCCGCACCACCTGCTGCGTTCTGGTCGTCTGGTCCCTATCACGTCCTTGATATTCTCAAGGCTCTGTCGCTTGCCTCACAACTGTTTTCTGCTTCTTCTGCGGTGGCGGTTGCGCGTCCGACTCGTCACTGCTCGACTCAGCTCGCATGACTCGCGTCTTGCGCACATTTGTTGTCTTATTTATCTACTTTGGCTGCCTGCTGCTGGGCGCTCGGGAGAGCGTTTCCAACCGGCCTTGCTCTTTTTCGGCTCGCACCAGAATTTTCCGTTCCAGACACTGCCTGGTGGAACGTCCCGTGTTCCGGAGTACTCATTCCGTACACCTTGATGATTTGTGTAGAGTGCCATTGCTCCGGTCTCGCCTTCTCCAGCTGTCCATCCATGTGCACCAGCCATTCGTAACTCTGACGGTATATTGGTTCCTCCTATCCCAGGAATCTCTAGTGTCTGTCCTATCGTGCTTTCGACAGGAATCAGGTAAGGACTTGAGCTGTCGCAATATTTAGCATACCTTGAGCCACGTTATCCATTTGGTCATCGGTATCATTAGCCTTTTCCAGCGTCTTTGGCTTCGGCTGTTTCACCAGTTTATTTGTAGCCTTGTCTAGATTACGGTAAAACTGAGCTAATAATATGCGTTCACCGACTCTGTTGCGTCCTACCACATCTCTGAGTGCTGCGGCATAGTCCGCGTAGGTCTCGCCAGGCATCATCCTGCGCATATTCTCTCTCCGCTCAGCGGCTGACTTATCCAGTTTCTCGCCGTATCTCCGAAGCAGCACCTTCTTCAGGTACGTCCATGTCTTACCACGCTTACGTAGTCTCCTATTCATGTTGACCCACCATCTTACAGCGTTCTCCATGATTTGGTTTCCGAGGATGAAGTACAAGGCGTGGTCTGACCACTCACCGCTTCCTGACTCCGCAGCTCCTTTCATCGCAAGGTATCCAGGTCGAGGCCGAGATTTTTGGAGATGGGGTAAAGGTAGGTAACTTTAAGTCCTTTACACTCTTACGCCTTGGTAGTCTTCCACGTCGTTCTCTGCGACCATGTTGACCCGATGTTCGCGTCGCTCACGTCGCTCACGCCTGTCACGTCGGCCGCGGTGATCTCTTCGTCGTCCACGCCAATTGTCATCGCCACCACTGCTCGGGCTCCCGTCACTGGAGTTTGACGCGTCGCTCGGGCCCGTGTCGTTTCCATCGCCGTCGTCCGGATCATCACTGGCGTCGTCCGGCTCATCGTCGCCCTTATTGAAACTATCACCATCTCTAACCGATCCACGGCTGCCACCATCATCACTAGATACATCGTCCAAGTCGTTACCGTCACTTCATGAGCTTCACCTCGTCTTGGCACTAGCTGGGCTTCCCCGCGTCGCTGTCTTCCCACTGGGGCTGGCTAAAGTCTCGCCACCACCGTCGCTAGGTGCTGGATGGTAGTCACCATGGCTTTGATGTCCTGATTTCCGTCCGGTGCCGTGCCACCACTCGCGTCCAACTCCTTGTTTGCTGTCTTCATCACCGTCGACGCCCCGGCCTTGAGCTAGGTCGTCTCTATGTGCTGTTCGGGGCACGCGCACTGGACATCGTCCACCGTCTTCGTCTTCGCGTTCGTCGTTGGCTGACGCCTGCATCTCAGCCACCGTTGTAGTGAGCTGTTGCAGCGTGGCTGCCATCTTCACCATGTCCTCCGGCGTCACAGCGGGATTCTCGCCTTTACCCGTGGCCTTTCCTTCTTCCTTGCGACTTGCATTGACTTGTGCTGTCTGCTTCGCCTTGGGATCTTACGAAGCTGGTCGCTTTTGACTTCCCGACGCACGCTTGATCTTCACTTGCTATTAGCTCAACGGAGCTCTCCTTAGTCATCCCCTTGGCGTCGTTTGGACCTGGTACGTCGTGCCGCCGTCGATCTCGACACATATTGACTTCTCGCCACACGGCGCGTCAACTCGGAGTCCGTACTGCTCGGGGAGTCCTGCTCTCCGGGCTTCCTCACTCGCCGTGCCTTCTGTGCCTTCCGGCTCGTGATCGTAGCTGTAGTTGTACCAGTAGCCATCTTTGTACCACGTAACCCGTGTAACCCACTGTACCCACTCAGATTATGATCCTCTTGCTTGATGACGTTCTTGTTATCCCTCGATGTTGCCTCGATTTCTTGAATCCCCCCCCCCGCTTGGCCGCCGTGTAGCGAACTTACTATTATCTGGCCTTGCTTGCTTGGCCAATCGTATTGTTTTCCGTGCCTGCTGCGTTGTGCATCCCTAGTCCGCTTGTACTGACCCACCAACTCTAACACGTGCTGGCCGATAGGTTATCCACACGAGTCCTGTGCAGGAGCACACCGGTTCCTACTTTTTGTATTCATCAGGTGCTTTGCTAGCTATAACCTGCTAACTTAACCCCCCCACCCACCCACCCCCAAGCACGGACTGTTGACAAGAACAGCTTAGGCACTTTCTTGTCCCTTTCGGGAAGGGATAAGAAACATATTTACTTTTACTATACCATAATGAAATTCATACTATTCTCGCATATTTTCTGTTATCTTTTTTGCTAACCTCGCCGGAAATAATTCGCAAGAAAATCAATGATTATATCCTCGACTAGTAAAAAAATGTTATAATTTAGAAAACCTGAAAGTAGACTGTGCAATAACCAGAATTCAAGATCACTACGTTCTCTTAAAAGACGTAAAGAAAAAAATTAAGATGCATTAACTAGTTAGTGTGGGTGCTTCGATAAACCGCGACCCTAACGTGACTACCCTTTGGTGCAAACTCGCCGTTGCTCCAAGTTACATGCCAGATCCGGCTGCAAGTTAGCTCTTCATTCTCCGGATAGCCGCGTGCCTTGTTGCACAGAGTCAACAGTCCTCGTTTATCCCCTAAGCATTGGGGGCAGTAGTAGGAAGATGTACCGCCCCTTTTCTTGTGGCTCGGCTTGTAAATTAAGCATACCTTGCATTGCCGCTGTCGAGCACGCTCCACCCCACTATTCAATTTTGTATCTTCCGACTGCACATATGCGTGACCGGCAGCTACAGAAATCGCTCGGTTGGCGGTGGTAGGCGCCACCTCTTGCGCAGACATTCTCCTGAATCCTCTGTCAGTCTGCCGGATCAAGAATTCGTGCAGCAGCGCCATGTACTCATAGTGACTGTGAGGCTTCTTCTGCAGCTTTTCGGCGTTGCACTTGTGCGTAATGTAGCCCTTGTCTAAGGCCATGTCGATGAGTCCGAGCAGGAGGTCTCTATAGTACTTTCGAAATCTGTGTCATGTAAAAAATTAGCATAAGCAAACTAGATAAATGCCATCCGGAACAGCATAATAGTGCTTACCTACAGGACAATTGAAGCGAGTACGACCGGAGCCTTAGTTGATCGTGCCTGTCGACGCCGCCCATGTTCTGAAGGTACATACTTACCACGCCTGGGCAAGGAACTGTCGTGGACGTTCCGTTTTTTTTTTTCGTCGCAAAACCGTCGTCATCTCCGTGGATACCTGGGTAGACAGGAAGTACACTTATCTGTTGTCCGCCCCAGAGCGACCATCCCTGGGTTGTGCGCCGCCACCGCCATATTGAACTGACCACGCGGGAAATTTCTTGGCCGTTTCTTGAAAGCAAACTCGACGCCCGTGCACCAGCACTTGCGTCCTTTTTGTATGGTTCCACAAAAGTTGAACCCCATAGTCCGAAATTGTTGAGCCAAGGGGGTAGACATATAGAAACGGTCCGTGACGACCAGTCGCCGGCCTTCGTAAGCTTGGCCACGGAACATGCAGGCGATGTTACGAATAACAGCGGCGGGGCCACTCTTCCTATCGATGGAATCGCTGGTATTGGTCTCCTTTTTGCCTACATCGAGCTCAACATTTCAACCAGAGCAATGCATAACATGTCAGCATAAATACAAGACGATAACCCGCCCATATCAGCTTACCGTTTGCAGTACCCAGACACTGCACAGCACGTCAACACGCACTTCGACCCCCATTTGTGTGGTTTGTCCTTCGTGTTAGTCTTTGTCGGGTTGTGGCGGTTCTGATAAGGCAACATGCCTCCATCCAGAGATATCAGCGAAGCCATAGTGTAGCCGGCTTTGAAAGTCGTCTCCAACGTCAACAAAATGGGGCGGAGTTTCCACGCTCGGTCACTTTGTGAAGCGGTTGCCTCGTTGTCGGAGAGATGTAGGAATCGTGAAATCTCACGGAACCGACCGCGACTTATGACAGCTCCAAATGTTCCAGTAGGAACTACACCTCGCGCCTTTGTAGACCAGTGCATCTCCATCCTTTTTGTTGGGTAGAGCGTGTGCGCAAATATGAGGCCGAGCCACTGTAGGATTTCGTGAGGCTGGATTGGTTTGAATCGAAGCAGCCGTTTGTGCACTTGTTCGTTTGTCTTCTGTTCACGTGTCGTCACGGCCTGCTCTTTCGTGTAAGCTTCTTCAACTCTTGCCTCGACCGTCTGCCTCCAGTAGCGATTGGACTCACTTGCAATATGCCGCCAAAGCGCTTTCGGTAGAAAGTAGAAGAACAACGCACCGGAAGAGAGACCGCACGCTGAAGCACCAGGAGTGGGTCCACAATACCCATCGTACATTGATCCACCTCGCCATCATCTTCTATAGCAGACACACTATTGTCTGGCAGCACAGTTCATCCTTTTGTCGCCATTTCAGCAAGTTGGTTGCTGTCAAAAAGAGGTGATGATTCTGTCAACATAGCACAACAAATGGTAAGTTGGCTAAATCAACACGAATAAGATGGCTGCATCGCACCTTGTACTCGCAGGTGAAGTTGTTCTTGCTCTTCGACACTAAGCAGGGTCTTGACACGGTCCAGCTCCGAGTTGATATCCTGCTCGACACCGCCATCGTCGCGCTGTCGGATTCTGATTCGTCCGATGATGCATCTGGTGAGAGCTTGCCTTGGGCAGTCAGTTCTTCACCTCATCCCTCGGCATCGGAATCCAGAAATGCCATCAAATCTTCCACGACCAAATTCGGGTGGAGGGGTCAATGCCTTGGTCGAACGAACAGTATTATCGCAGGAGCAGCGGGGATACCTTCGCAGACAGCCGTTCCAACACTAGCATTGGACCCGGCATTGTTTGCCGACGTGTCGCCATCGCTGTCGAAGTCATCGGTGTAGTCGGGGTCCAGTTGGCGTGCTACACTCGATTCGCTATCCTTATTGGCCGAGTCTAGGTTATACTGAACAACAGAATCATAGAACGCTTGTAAGAATGGTTTCATCACTGGCACAGAATTATCAGTATAAAATATACCTTCCCGATCAGCAAAAGGGCCTGTGTCGGTATATGAAAAACACAACATGTCAGCGTACACAACATGTCAGCGTATGCAATACCGCTCCTGTCAGCATATAGAAGCTTCTGTAATACCTTCCGAGTCGGGTCCATTCGATGCTTGGCGTTCGTCTTCTTGGCAACCACCTTCTCGAACTTGGTCGCCACCTACACGCAAACACCTTAGTGTTAGCAAGCTTGCAACGCGCTCAAAAGCACACCTTCAGGACGAGGAGGAGTCCACATTGTCCCGATGGGCGAATTCTCACGGCGCCTCTTGTCTTCTATCTCGCGGAGCTGCTTCTTTGTCTGCTTCACCTCAATGACCCCTGGCTGCTTGGTCGGGCGTGTCGCCTTGCTATTTCTCGCGACTGGGGGCTGGAGTCGCTTTTTCTTGCCCATCTTTTTGCGTGACTCTTCCACGTCCGCAACCGACGTTGCGGAATCTCCTTGACAAGCCCTCGCTTGCGCTTTACAGCTCGTTACAGGGT
Organism: Phytophthora tentaculata; assembly: GCA_033557915.1. Lineage (NCBI taxonomy): Eukaryota > Oomycota > Peronosporomycetes > Peronosporales > Peronosporaceae > Phytophthora > Phytophthora tentaculata. The sequence continues at coordinate 1,212,027 of JAUCEA010000006.1, forward strand.
TAGTTAGGTGTCATTATACTGACCAAACGTCCATACACTTACTGCTTGAATCGGTTGCTGCTGTGGGCGGTGCGGGGCCATTCAGGATAAGCTCAATGTTGTGGCGATCGCAGAACGCAGTATCGGCGTACACGCAGTCGAGTAGGGCGACCTCCGCCCTACTCGACGAAGTCAACCCCTTTCTTGCCAGTCTTCACACGGCAGCCAGTAGAATCTAGACGAACCATAAGCCATAACACACAAAAGTGGATAGCAAAAGCAGCATCGAGTAGGTTCAAATCGAGAAGGAGGGGGAGAGGAGAGGGTGGGGAGGCAGCTCACCCTCCGTGAAGGCCTTGGGCGGGTACCGACGTCCACTTTTCCGAGCGCAGAATGCGCCAAACTTCCTTGAACACCACCTCGCGTTGCCGGCTTATTTGGTCTCTGAGCGCTGCGCCAAGATTTCCCAAAAATTTATTCCATATGGCTTATACGACTACACGATGCGATCAATATTGTTCAATTACAAGTCAAAACAAGATAAACTTTGACCAATCCAGACAGGTCATTTTATTGTGTGTGACGGATAGGTGTGGTTTGCGGATTTGGTCCATACTTTAATCAAGTCATCTTATACCATCCATGGCAGCATAAGGGGTGGCAAAAAAGCCCGTGGTTGAGGGGTTAAGAACGAAGTGTCTCTGTGTCTCTCTGTGTCCCTCCTTTCTCACTCACCCACGCCTTTTGGTACGTCCACCTCAGCGTAACGCGCTTCGCGATCTCCGGACCCACGGACTTAACCTTGTGGCTCGGCTACACTTTCTTGTAGTACCTCTGTGTCCCGCTCATCGATGTGCCTCTCCGTCTCTCGCAGTGCCACCGACATTCGTTCTACCGCAGCTTTCTTCGTAATTACCGACGCCTGGTCCACCAACAGTTTCTACGCGACTTTGTTCTGCCGGAGGTCGTGTCTCCTTCCACCACGTAACGGCACTCACTTGCCTCTCTCTCTCTGTTTGCCTCACTCTCAGTCTCGTACTGCGACTCCTCACACTCCGCGACCTTCGCATCCAGCCGCACACTTGCTGGATCGGTTGGCTTCACCCAAACCTCTGCCGCACGCAAAGGCCCTTTGCACCCACTGACCTTCTGCTGAAAGATCTCACCAGCAACTGCCGCGCTTCTGGCGGTGCTATCCGCCGACCTCTTACAAATCAATCAAACAGATTACTTGACCCGTAACAGGCTGCCAGGTGATCCCGTATACTGAAACAGTGCCCAGCTCTAGATAGCTCCATCCAGCCACAGCTAGTCACCATATCCGTGATCCTGTGGAACAAGTTAACGTGTACACTACCGCTCACAATCAGTTTCGCGCCGCCCCACGACAAGGTCTATTGGTGATCACATCAAAATGATTCACAAACGCCCACTGTTCGCCGAGACGTTAGTCTCCTCTCGTTGCCATGCCGTCGTTGCCACCAAGAAAGATTCCGTGAAGAAGAAAGACCCGTGTCCATGGAGCTATGGGGAGCTGCCATTCACGAGCAATGGAAGCGGGAGCAACAGTGCCGTCGAATGGTCCGATGACGACAACCGAAGAAGGCAGATGTGACGTCGGTGGTTGAGGAGCGGCTATATCTAGAGCGGAAAATTCAACGTCATGATTCCGAATTAATAATTGTAAAATAAATAACCGAATTTTAGGTTTGCCCTCCCTACACAAAAATATTATAATTTCTCCATAGAAAATACCCCCAATAACTTAACTTTATGTAAAATATTACATTTATGGACGCAAGTTATTATGTATCACGCTGTACTTACCCAACACGCAGTATTAACCAGTCGTTTCACTTGACATCGGTCGACCCATCGATGCAAGTTAGCAGTCACATTAGCTACACATTTTTTTTACTTTTTCGCGCTACGTCAACAGCAGTTCTCGCCCCGAAATTTTCGAAGCAAGTCACCACCTACTTCTTCACTCCGCTGCTCGACGAGCAAGACCAGCCGACAGGCTTCTTTCGATGCCAGAGCTTCAAGGTGCGCAAATAAGTACCTGGTACTGGCTAAACAAACCTGCTCGGAAATATCCGCCAGAAGTGCCCCCGACTACGAGGCCATTATGGCCGCCAGTGGGGCTGGTAGTGAGACTCTCGTGGCCTTTATGGACACAAAGTCTCAAACTATCTACTGCTGCATCGTCGATGCCTGTGGTAAGATAGGTTGATCCAGAAGTGGTTTACAAAGATTCCCGACCGATCGACCAAAAATGACCCTCTTACAAAGAATTCGTGTTAAGTAGTTGAAAATTTATAAAGTAGTGATTAGCACCCTTACTTGAAGGATGGCAGCCAGTAATTTCACGTACCCGTAACCGAATTTTGTAAGTAAGCCATGACGGCTGCGGTACCACATTTGTGAGTGCGATAGAGATAGTTCTCTGGATTAAGTATTCCTGGATTTGATATCCAGAGTCCATCCAGTGATCGTAAGCGGCATTTTTGGCTAAAACAATCTTGGCATCACTCTGATATAACAGTTACATCAAGTAATACAGTTTAGTTTGTGTGTAATATTGAGAATACACTTTTTCTTAGTGTTGAGAATATGCATTTAGAGTTTTTTTTTTAACAGAATTGCACCTCTGTACTGGATATAAAATCCAGAGAATTCGCGATTTTAAACAACGAGTAGTTTACTTAAACTTCACCTGTTTCAGCTTCAAATAATGTGATTTGGGTTGCGCCGCAGCTGCTGCTAAAGCTCCGTTGTATCTGTTAGGCTACATAGTGACAGAGCAATGAAGCGCAACTTTGAGTCCCATTTGGAGTTGCTCGACTAAAGCGAGGTTAATAATCGCAAAGATCCTTTATACTAGTACTATCAAGAAGCACCGACTGCAGTGTTCCCCATTTGTCAGATGTTTCAACATCTTCCAGCGCTTTTCACTGCCTTTTAATAATTCCTAGGTTGGCAAAAGAGGGTAAGCGCATGCAGATACATTTGGCCAGTCTAAGGACTCTTGTTGTATCGGTTGATGCCTGTTGTGGCTGAATCACGCACAACACACACATACTAAGTGTATTTGGGCCGCAAGTACGGCGCGGTGAGAGTAAGATGAACTAACTCTCGGCCTTATTGCGCCACTGTCAAAGAAAGATAAAATCCAAAATGTTGATTCAATGATGGAGGACTGTACGCATGTCGCTGGAGGGGGGATAATATACAAAATTTTGCAAGAGTGACTAGATACTCGGGGTCGCCAGATCCATGACACTAATGATCTGTTCTCAGCTGCGAAAGTGACTACAGCATCAGACCCGGCACAACGCGAGGCACTAGCGGTGTTGCTAGATTTCAAGAAGGCCTACGATTCCTACGCTCGATTGTTTCGCAGGAAATGCGGATGAAACGACGGTGTACCTGGGGGGGTCACACGGAAGTGCCGGTCCTGCTCCGACTGACTTCACGATTTGGAAGAGCGAGTGGTCTCTCCGTAAACGCGCGCAAGACCGTTTTTATCGCGTTACATCCTAGGGGTCCTGCGTCGGCCGCCACTTTGCCTTAGCCACTTTGCTTTCTGCCTCGGACTCACTTCTGCAGGTACTTGGGCGCTCAGGCTGGGGGCGGTTCTGCAACGGAGGCTTCTTGGAAGTGCTGTTTGTGGCTAGACATGCCTGGCCCACGTCCGCCTGGGTTGGGACTCTGCAATTACGACTTTGCAGCTTATATGGCATGACCAGTTTGCTGACGTTGGGCCTTATGGCACGCGGTGGGTAAGTCAAGCTGTTGCTGGATTGCTACGGTCGGCAGGCGTCCTCGCGGCCCCCATCATTCGGGCAGAGCTGTTGGCATTCGCTGCTACTGAAACATCAAGATGGGCGCTTCACAGCAGCTCGACCATGCTGGTCGTAGGGGACATTCTCTTCGCGGGGGTCGCCGGTCTGAGCACTGGAGAGACTTACCTTACCGCTGGGCACAGAGATTGTGGAATTGCTCGGCTTCGATTTCCCGTCACATTGAGAGCCGCAGGAGCGATAATGCTGCGGGTTGCAGGGGGAGATGCAATGACTAGGCCACCCATCGCCGTGATCTCTGCGTATCGTCCCACTTCCCCATTGGATGTTGGACCCCTGCACTTGAGCTTCTTCATGCAGATTTGGCAGAATGGCAGACTAAGACCGTGCTTGCAAGGGGAAGCTCTGATTTTATTGAGATCACATGTCGGTATCAATGCTACCCCTTAAACACTCACTACTAAATATTACGGCACTCTACAAGTTTTATGTTATCAGATAGCGTGGATAACATAAAACTTGTAGAGTGCCGTAATATTCAGTTGTTATGACTACTTTTATAAGTAAAAACATCAACGAATGCCAAAATGAAAAAATGAAAAAAAAAATAGTGTAGCCTGAGACAAACTCTAATTGTATTGTTGAGATAATTTTACTGGTAGTGCTCCGGTACGAAGTAAACGTACAGCCCAACGGGGATTAATTCATGTCCGTGCGTTGTGTTTTACACACAATTTGATGCAATACAAATACCAAGTAAATCTATTTATATTCATACAGAATTGAATCAAACTTAGCGGAGTATTAATTTGTGGGTGTCAATTAGTCCAGTATCGAATTGAGTGGGAGGAGATATAGATTTCTGGAGCTCCTCTAGCCGATGGGTATGCGCTGTTTGTTATTGGTTTGCTGTTGATATTCGTTGTTGGTGTACTTGAGAGATCCTCCCCCCCCCCCAGCTTCGATGAGGAAGCGCTAGATTGAGTTTCGGTTCATGTATAGGGCGTTGATACACAAAAGCTACCATACACCTGAGCATTCACTACATGTACGCGGATTTGTGGACACGGCTGTGTTTGTGCACATCTACGTGAGCACGGGTGCGTTCATGCGCCTGGTTTAAAGAGAAACTGTTTCCCGGTGGGCGACCCGAAGTTGGCGGCACTGCTCGTCTCGGCCTACTGCTTCCATCGTTGCAGCAGTGTCTCCTTGGTATCCGTTGAACATGTTTGTGAGTCCGGTCATTTCGTGGTCGCGGCAGCAGTGGGTTCCCATAGAGGGCAGAGTGGCTGCCGCGGATTCCGAAAAAGCAGAACTGAGTCAGGAAAATGACTAGAGCTGGTGTTAGACTGATGTTCTCCATCGATCAAGAAATATTCCGGGCGGAAATTTCGACGAAAATCGGGAAATTTTCCGTGGTTGCCGCTAAAGGATTGTATAATATTTAGAAGTATTTTCTTACAAACTTTTCGGTGACGAGGTCCGCGGATTCGCTTTGCTTTTTCTAAACCACTCATGCTACAAAACTAGGTACGCGCTGCCAGCCCAATTCCTCTAGTTTAATTGTAGCCTGTGAAATGATCTCACAAACTTTAATTGTATTGTTGAGTTATAACTGTTTGTTACCGGTAGTGTGTTGGTTTGGGTTGGCAGTGCCTTACTGAAAAAATCCAGCAAAATTTATTCACGAAGAAGTATCACAGACGTAGAAGCTTAGATTATAACTCGGTGGTGACACCACCGCAGCCGAAATGAAAAAGAAGATGAATGATTTATAGCTGTAAGACGCACGAACACACTAACATGTTTGCAAACAGCACTAACAGTTAGCTTTTTTTTACTGTAGAAGTCACAAGCATGTCTGCAGAGTACACTAAACTTGCGCAATGCACTACAGTACTCCCCTGTCAAACTTGTCACCCACAGAGATATCCCTTCTCCACTACATGATGTACACATACGCCTCGATTGTTCGTGACAGACAGCTTACCGTTGAATGTGTAAGTTGAGATTGACACGAAGGTGAATCTCACTGACACTCTAGTATTTAGCCCATTAATAGCTGTACTTTATGTAAAAGCGCTTATTTTACCCACTTCCCTTGGTGCAACATTCAGTGGGTGATTGGGTTTTGATGTCGACCCTGTCCGCCAGGGTCAACATTCACATGATTTTTTTCAGTATGTCCCGGGTGTAGGATATAGAAGGTCAATGCCAGCACAAACTGAATCAGCAAAGAATCTATAAATTACGCTTGTAGGCGCGATCATACGAACTCAAAGGAATATGCCCACCTTTCGTCTGATATATCACGGAAGAATCCGAAGATAACAGGTACATCAGGTTATAAGAGTTTTCGTAAGGTTCTTTCCGAAGGGGTCTTTTTTCTTAGAATAAAAGTATGTAGAAATAGAGTTTTATTACGTCGAGTTGCGCTCTCATCAGTACTCTGGATTAAAATCCAGAAAACTCATAAATAGAGTTTTATTACGTCGAGTTGCGTTCTCATAAGTACTCTGGATTAAAATCCAGTGGTGGGCACCTAGAGGAGCTGGATAGAGGGAGTGGTCATCCCTGAGGAGAGACGGCATGGCGGCCTCGTGAGGAGAAGGAGGAAGAACAACAATAGATGACGTGTATGGCCTTCTGTTGCGGATATTAGTCGTCGTTAGCACAGTCAGCGCTAAATGTACACTATACCTTACCTGAAAATTGAAATTAGAGTGGCTAGAAAAACAATGTGCTGCAGGTAAAAAATATCAAATTAGAGTATATAGTATCGACAAGTTTTTTCTCGTGTCAGTTGCGGATGGGTCAGCGTTCACAGATAATATTAAATAATCTGAGGGTATTTATAATACCGGACAAGCGTCGCAATTTTTCTAGCGCACTACAATCGGTTACGAAAGGGTATATAATTTTAGCATATTCTGGTCACCATTGCGATCACTGGATGGACTAGATAGAGTAAATAATAGTTTTTTCGTACATTTGTAGGGGAAGCCTCCCTATCGGGCCTACGTCAGGTCTATCCTGAATCCTAGCCAAACAGATCTTTGCATCAGTGAAATAACAAACACTTGTGGCTAAAACAAACGTTATGGATATGTGTGGAAATAAAGTCCGTAAAATCCAGAGTTGTTCCGTGCAGACGCACGGCTTTGTTTGAATGAGAAGCATAAATACTCAAGAAAAGTATCCTTCATATTCTTGTTGGTGGGTTATCAACTTCAAAGTCGTGCGGGGAATATGAACTGCTCGATTCTTACAGGAAACCGAATCCAGTCGATGTACAGGTCTCGGCCGTGTACCTCACTCAAACACTCAGTCCACTGGTCAAACGTGACGTCAACCGTAGACTCATCCACTTCAGTTATCGTCATGTAGGTACCACCCTGGCGCACCCATTGCATGTTTTCCTGCTCTCCTTCAGCTTCTCTGTTCCTCGAGTTAGCAGCCGAGTCCGCAATTGTCATGATATACTTGTCCACACGCTTACCATCCGATCGTTGTTCTCGGGTATGTTGTGCAAGAGCAATGTACCGCAGATGAACTTCACTTGGGATATTCCCAACCATGACCAGAGCATTATCGCTAATGTTTTGAAGTGATTGGTAGCACATCGTATCAATCTGAGAACGGCCCCAGCTTCGCGCTGTTACTAACACAGGCCATGTCTTCTTGTTGTGAATAGGTAAGATATTGTAGACTGTATCGAGAGGGCAGCGCAGGCGTTTCGTGAATCGAGCGTGAGCCACGAAGGAGTTCCCCGCTTCGTTTCGAACACGAGGCGCGTAATCCACCGTCCAACCGAGGATCTTCCCGACTGTGGTGGTGCATGGGTAAAGCTCAGCATACATGGCGCCGTTATTCTTGATAATGTTGTCAAACTCTTCCCTTGTGAACGGACTGAAGTAGAAGGACGGCGCGCCGTCCGGGAACTGTACGCGCCACCCATCGTCGTCTCTTTCTTGAGGTTCCTCAGTGCGGAGCTGGTCCATGATCTCCTGTAACTCGCTCTCCACCTGTGCTTGGACCATTACTTTCTTCTCAATGGCTTCGCTCAATGCCAGGTTCTCACTCGTTAGAGCGGCGCGCTCGACGGTCACGTGGCGGTACGCCTCAGCAACGGACCAAATCGTGACTTCGTCGAACATGACACGAGCCTGTAGCACCTGGCGCTGCAGCTTCTTCTCGAGACGCCGGCGTTCCTCGACCATGTCAATCTTTTTCTCCTTCTTTTGCTTCCGCCACTTGATCATCCGCCGGCGTTGCTGCTCGCGTCGCATCTGCTCACGCATCGCAGACTCGAACAACTCGATCGGAGTGGACTTGCAGTTCAATTTGGTAGCATTCTTTTTTGCAAAAGGTGAATACTGGACGCCTGAAGACACTGTCGTAGAGACCATTGCGGGCCTGTGGCGATATAATTTGGAATGACGTGAGCTTAATACGGTAGCAAAAGTGGAAGCCAGTTGAGACGTAGTGTGGGATTGTAATCACTGTATTAGATGAGCTTAAGTCAAATGAGTCCATCGACTTTAACACGTTCTCGCAATCTTGTACATGCACTGTATCTGCTGCGAGTCGCGGCTTCAAGTGTTGGCCAGTGTTTGGTCTTCAGTCGTAAGGTGTGAAGCGAAGTTTAACCATACCATGGAGTCGTGCAGTCGGGTGCCAGATCTTAGATACGGTACGTGTCTCCACGTCTACGATGTGGCATGTTGCGTCCAGATTTGATTTACAGTTACATATTCACAAGGCAGAGCATATTGACACAATCTGCAACTAGGATTTGTTGGTGTATTGTGGCAGCTTGTGGCAAAAACGCACAAGGTGACACAAGTAACCACATTATTTAATGCACAGCCTCCACAATCTGCACAAGCCAACAATATCTTTACACTCACCATCCCAGATGTATGCATTCCAATTTTTCGTGAACCTGATTCTAATATAACGGCCGCGTTTGTTCAACCGTAATTTTGTGTGGTGCACAATGGTACGGGTACCTGTACACTGGTCAGTGTGTTGCCTCTGTCTGTGGAAATTAACGCAGTGGTTACACTTCTTCATGCTCGCTGCATTAAGGACTGCGTGAGAACTTGCATAATGCTGCCTCTAGAAGGGAATCTCTCAATACACCACAAGCCATAATTGAATAAATAATGCATTGTCACGTTAGCGTTCTTTCCTTTGCTAAAAGCACCTTAAGTAGGTAGCGAAGACGCAGTAAATTGGTATCCGACGGGATATCTTGGGAGTCGAACAGGTAGCTCTCGATAAAAGCCAATACTAGAACTCCGCAGCTGACACCGTCGAGTTGCTGATAAAAACCGACTTACCTCATGTCTCCAACGTTTTTCCTGGGGTAGTAACGGGAGGAAAACTCTCCGGAAAGTGGATTCGATGGCTTCAATAGTGTTGCTGTCGTTTCGAGGGTTAATTACCTTAAGAACGCAAGTTTTCAGGCTTATACCAATTCCGCACCAATGATCTTTGTGAAGCCACAAGGCCCCAACAATCTTGTGCCCACTCATTCGGATCACATTGTTTTGGAGTGAGCCATTTTTCTTCTCTTCATCGCTTTGAATTCCCATCAGCTGTGTTGTGAAATTGGACGTGTACGGCTCTGCAGAACGGCAGTTCGAGTCTGCACACATAGCGGATATGGCCGCACTCATGACCATGTCCTCGGCTTCGTTGTGAACTAGATCCAGAAGTATCTTCTCTTCATCGTCACGAATGTCGATGTTGGCGACGCAGGTGCAGATATCATCTGCAGAAATTGTTTGGTCGTCTCCAGACAGTGTTCCAAGCTGAGCCTCTCTTATGTCGACACCTCGAATCCACTCGAAACACTCTTCAACTGTACTAAATGCTAATCGAGCAGCATGCCACGCACCCATAATGAAGATATAATCGCCGGTAACCTTAGGATACGCAGAACTGCGTCCTCGCTCGAACTTGAGCAATACCTGAAATTCTTCAAGTTGGATACCCTGTATATCCCGAAACTCTCTTTGACACTGCGGAATCTTATCCACTGCACTCTGCACCCATTCTATTGGAAGGATAACACTGCACGCTTCAGCATTTGTCTGAGTAGCCGCTGGCTTGCACGCCGGAACGGCTATACAAAGTCTGGGGGCATCTTGTGGGGATGGAAGTTTGTATAACACCGAGAACTTGCGTAAATACTCAGCCATTCTGTTGTAAGTCACCGGACCATCCATGAATCGGCGCTTCAAATCGTCCACGTTGCCCTTATCTTGCCCATTTGGTCGTTCATACTCCTGTAGCCGGGTCCTGATATCTTCAAACTTTTTCTTTCGATCATATTGACGCTGTTTTAGTGTCAACTTCGGTCTCCCCATGGGCTTCGCGGTCTTACTGATAGACCATAGTCTTGGACGAGATACTTCTTCCACCAGGGGCGCAATCGCCGTCTTCTCTACCTCGTCGCTGTCTACCTCGTCTTCGCTGATATCAAATTCGCGTTGTAGATCTTGCCGTACAGAAGGAGATAATGGAGTTTCCCCAACACTACCGCTATCGTTGCGCTTGGTACTCTCAGTTCCGTCAGTCTTTGAGCTGTACACTTCGGCGAGGGTGTATCCATGCGCAGTTAATGTTGGTTGTTGGTTTGAATGCGCGGGTTGTACGTCGGTATCTCCAGCTCGTGCAACGGATTGTGCAGATTATGAGCCAGTTTGTGCCGATTGAGCAGATTGTACAGATTGTGCAGAGTGTTCGTCCAATGCTGCACACATCTTCCTGATGCTCTCAAAGTCGCACGAGGCAAGACTCTGATTAGAACGCTCAACCAGAGAATGCGCACAGCGAAACTGTCGTGTGCCGAATGCAGAGATAGTCTCAGCCATCTGCTTAGTGCACTTCCTCGCCTCGCGATACTTCTCCGTTTGTGTTTTCGGTTGTACAGCAGCTGGCTCCACGAAAGTACTCTCAGAATAACCACTGACATCGAAATCTCTGTGCAAGAACCGCTCCATCATAGTCGCCGAGTTGTAACGCCAACGATCTGCAATATGTGCGAGTGGTATCCGCGTTTCATATTTCCGCAACTTCCTGAGATACATAATATGGCGACATGGAAGCTTCCTTGTCCGACCCAACATGCAGTAGGACGACCATGTCGAGGCGTCCACAGTGCATGTCATGCTCTCACTGGACACAACAAATCTGCCGTTAAGCCCAGTTTCAACGGAATAGAAAGTAGTCATAGCGGCAGCAATGTCGAACTGTTCTTTGATAATCTCAAACGCATGGTGACTCACAATCTGTGCAATCTTGCTCAGCTCGGGACATGTATGATGTACTGTGTCAACCACTTGTCCGACGCGAGAGATCTCCGTTGTAAACTGCTTTTCTTTGTATGCAGCCCGCCAAATCAGACTAGTAATCGTTTCATCCAGCTCAAGATCGCGGCTCACAATAGTCTTGATCTTCTGCCACGAAGATTTCAAGCGGTTGTTTGTGGAGTTGCCGAGATGAACAACATTATCTCGTAAGTAGGAACACCACATCTTCCGACAGGACTCCCAATTATCCAGAAAGTACTTCCAAAACAGAGGATATCCAGAACCTTCGACATCATCTTCAACGTCAACCACACCCAAGTCATGCTTCATATAGTCCAAACACTGCTTGTACTCGTCCTCGGACTTTGCCCGTACAATCAGACTTACTATAGGCTTCAATCGTGCTCGCTGGATCGCGTCTAAACCGTACTCAGTCTTGCCGATCCTCTCTTGGATGTATTTAATGGCGTGAAATGGGCAGAGTAAAATCCGCGCTTCAGGAAACTCGCTGGTGAAAACTCCAATCTCGGTAAAGTCTTTGCCCACCGCTATACAGTGCAGGTCAGACCAGGACGGATTGCAGCACTTAAATTTAAGAACTGCTAGGCGCATCGTGATACATCGCTCGTCCTTTATCAAGGCATGCTATCGTGGAGCAACAATACGCAAGTTCGAAAAGTTGCCACAATCTACACAATATCGCACACAAGATAGAACAATACCAAACACAATCTGGCACAAGTAGATGCATTACGATAACTGCATCAACTGCATCTAACTACACACACCGCATCGAATATATCTTACCTGTACATGCTGCCCCCCGACCCAGTGAATCGTGAACCATGAACGAGAAGAGTTTATACCGAGAAGTGTTCGTGTCGTGAGTCGCGTCCACTAGCAGAACCCCCGGAAAAGAAGAGAAGAGAGACCGCATATGTGACGTCTGGATCGTTATGCACCTCGCCACACGCTACATCGTATAAGAAAATGAGTAAGAATACGAAATACCAGAGTATCAACACCATACCTTTGCGCCTTCACAGTCCATGCCCACGTGCGCTACAGCCATTCGATCTTTTCGCAGAAGCGATCCAGTGTCTCCGCAACTCTGTCTGACAAGGATGTACCAGCCTCGTCGTCGCGCTTAAGCTTAGCCAGTAAATTATGCACATCTACCATTTCTGGCTCGGATCTTGTGTAGTCCCAAATGTATCTCAGAATTTTTCTTCGTGACAGAACGCTTTTCCTGAGCATGTTGACAGGTGCGAGTTCGTCACCATCCAGTCTTAGTCGGTTCTTCGGAAGCCGCTTGTAGGATACTTCTTCAAGTGGACGGTTGTGACAGGCTTCATGCACGGAAACTTTGAGGTTGTAGGATTCACCGTGGCGCCGTAGAAGAACATTTAACTTTGCAATTTAATAAAACAAAATGTGAGCAACGAGTTACAAAATTAACTTATGAAACGCAGGGAAAATACCTTGGACGTACACCCAATGGAGCGAACGTTTTCTCGAGGTCTCTTTCCAGAAGCTCGACTGCGATGCTTTCCAGCATGCGTGCACTCGTAGGATACAAGATAGTACGGGAACGACTCGTCGTGAAACAGCTCCGACGCCGGTACTTCTTCCCCTCTGTCAGTGTACTGCTTCGAGACCCGCGTGTTGCGCGCAGTCCGACTGGTCGAGGTCCTTTTTACCAAAGTCTACTGAAAACACTCCAGTTAGTTTGCTGTCTTGTTATTTCCATACACAAACGAGGTCACCTGAAACGTATCCTCGCAGTACGTTTTGAACGCCGTAGTAAACTCCTTCCAAGTGTCGAATGTTTCGTGGAGTAAGCTTGGGACGCGCTGTTGGTATGTTGCTCGGGTGGCGATGTCCGAGTCTTGCTTCGACACGTCTTCGTCACAATCTGCAGAGTCCTCGGAAGGCGCCCCCAGTCGCTTGCGGGATCGCATCGCCTAGCTGTCTGCTCGCGCTTGCTCTTGGCGACGGCGGGCAGCCGGATTGCACGTATGCGGGAGGGGGGGAGAATTTCTAATGAACCACAGCCACTGGCTCAACTGTGTTATTTTACGCGTTTGCTTCTCGGCGTATTTTTAGATTGCGTATTTTAGAGATGATCTCAATCCTACAATTTAGCCTATTCCTTATCGTAAGATGGTGAAAATCTGTACCTTCCCCTTGTGTCAATAGTCACTCTCATATTAACAACGTGGTTCGCACTCCCCGTCTCTGCTCTACTGGGTTCGAGTCATCAATGTTTGTTCTTCTCCTTTCCTATGTACTGTGGTAGCTTCGTTTGCTGGGGCGCGTCAGATGGGAGATCATAAATACATGTACTCAAGGCGGGCATGCTCGAAAAGAAGCATTAAAATGGTGCGTTATGGTAACGTAGGCCACCGATGATGCATCACAGGCGAGCCACATTTTGGGACGTGCTGCTTTGGCTACTTTGAGGCGGAGACGGACGCGGTTGTACAAATGCGCAATGAGATTTCGATGGGGACGTTGAGAAGCTAGTACAGTCAACTTGAGGCTAGTCATACTATTAAGGGTGCGTACGCTAGCATTCTACAAGTCGTTTATGACCTCAAGCTGCACTTGGTGCCCCAAACGTGGCTCTATTTGGCACGCGAGCAAAAGGTAGGAAATACATTCACTTCTGATCTGATCAAAATAATCATAACACACTTTTTGAATTCATCTCTTTACAGCATTTCGTCTCTGTTATTCATGATACGGTCAAAACAAACAAAGCAGCACAGGAAAAAGAAGAAGAGCAGGTATTGACGGTTCGAGAAGAAGGACGAGTGCAGCAAATCTGAAGAAATAAATGGATATCGCCTTCAGGCGCTCTCCAGCGCTGCACAGACTGCTCCAGCATACTCCCAGTGTAAAGGCGAGCTTCGAGCAGCAAGGTGCAGCTTCCGTTGCCAGTACCCAGATGTTGCGAGGGCGCGGTATAAAACCCACCTCGGCTGGCAACTTGGATCACGTGGTGGAACCATAATCACTATTTTAGATGAGCTACCGAAAAATGGACCCCAAAGACCCTTGCCTAGTTCATCCCACCAAATACAAGTAGCCTTATTAGTCGTGTATGTCCGGTTCAGAACACTCTGGAATCTATTAACGCCGAGTTTAATAGACGTCTTGAGTCATCCAAGAGTATTGACAACGTCTGACATGGCTAAGGTGAAGAGGAAAAGGAGAAGAAGAGCGATCCACTTAAATATAGAGATCACATCTAAGATCGAGCGCTCGAGTCCAGCAGAATTCCATGGTATGTCTACAACCCGCTTCACACCTTTACAGGCTCCAACCCTGCAGATACAGGTAAGCAGAGAAAGATGCATTACAGTACCGGTACGGTACCAATAGACGACGTGGTACTGTGTATAGAAGCTGGTGGTTTTGATGAGGTCAGAAGTGAGAAATCTTCTACAGTTTGCAATAGGATTTTGTTAATACTATCGTGACTTCACTCACAAACTTGTGAATGGCTGCGTACGCACCCTTGATATTATATGTTTAGCCTCAAGTTGACTGCACTATTTTTTTACAAAAGCTCTCTGGAAGCTCATTGCGCATTTATCGCGTGGCGGGCACGACTCAAAGCAGAACGTCCTCATTTGCTGGCCCGTGAACCACTTAAGGTGGTCTTCTGAGCGTAGATATACCTGATGTTTGAATGCTGTTTCCAGGTGACGTTTTAGATTTTTTCTTAATTTTTTTAAATCCTAAATGCAAGCCCCAACAAAACATCTACAAAGAAAGAAGTCGAGCTGGAGATAGGCAATGCTCTAAGCGAATAACAAACCTCATCCACTCGATGTAGAGCTCCCGGCCGTGTATTTCGCTCACACAGCCAGTCCACTGGTCGTAAACGACATTGATGGTCGACTCGTCAACCTCCGTAATAGTCAACTTGATGCCACCCTCACTCATACAGCGTGTATCTTGTTGTTGCGCTTCGACTAGTCGGTTGTGTGCGTTGGCCTCGGATTCTGCAAGTACCATCATATACTTGTCCGTGCGCTTCCTGTCCGGTCCTACTTCACGAGAATGCTGCGCAATAGCAAAGTAACGCAGATTCACTTCGCTCTGGATGTTGTACGCCAAAACGTGGTAATTGTCGTTAAACATTTGGAGTGTTTGGCAGCAAATGCTTCCAACTGGATCAAATCCGCACCTACGCGGAGTTACCAGCGTAGGCCATGTGCTCTTGTCTTCGTTCGGTATGATCCTGTCCGACTCGTCCAAAGAGCAATGCAGACGTTTGGTAAACTGCGCGTGCGCCATAAACGTTCCCGCAGCATTTTGCGGAGGTGCATATTCGACTGACCATCCGAACATGTTCCCCACTGCAGCGAAACACGGGCGGTACTGGGCGTCATTATTCTTCAGAATGTCGTCGCATTGGTCTCTGGTAAACGGAGACGATGTCCCGCTATCTGGGAGCTGCACACGCCAGCCAGTAGCTGCCGGGGGGTCTTCGGCCGTATCAGTTGGGTAGGTATTGTCGAGACATAGCTCCATCCTCAACGCCATCATCTCCCTAGACTTCAGTTGCAGCTCAATCGCTTCTTGTAGCGCCAGATTCTCTCTCGTCAACAGCGCAGACTGGATGGTTGCCTGAAGGAAGGCGTCACAGAGTGCCTGTGGTGTGACTCTATCGGTGGCGATACGAGCCACATCGAGCAGCGTCTTCTCGAGTTGCTGGCGCGTGCGATGCATATCGGCCATTTTCTTTTTCTTCTGCTTGCGCCAATTGACCATTCGTTGGCGCTGTTTTCCGCGTATCATCTGCTGCTGTACTGATGAGTCGCATAGCTCTGACTTGCGCTTAGGTTGCTCGCTACTTCCTTGGATGAGGGGATAAGCGCTTGTCAGGCTCGCAGTCGACGTCGTGGACATCATGTTTGGTTTGGAGGGAATGACTCGGAATGACGTGAGTCCAGCCAGCGTTCAGCCAGAGAGCAGCACATCTTTAAGGTTATCACGTGGTGGATTCGCATGTTGCGTTGCTCATCCGCTGTCATGTTTAGGTAAGCAATTACTGGCTGAAGCGGAGACCCCGTTGTCTTATCGTGTTTATGGGCTGAAGTGAAAGATGACGCTGGGTTCTTACTTTTGTTGCTCTGGTTGTAAATCTGTAACTATTTTGAGGTCTAGAAGTCACGGGAGTTCTTGAGGCGACCCGATCTCGTCAGCTTGTGCGTTCGAAAGCGCTTGGATCAATTGCGTCAGAATTGAGTCGCTAGTTCTGTAAAAACGTCAAAAGAAGTGTACAAAACATGTTCTACGATTTACGGTAAGCTCAGCTTGGTTTGACTCCAGTTCCAGCTCTACATGTACATGTAGCAGTTGTGTAGATTCTACACTGTAGAACTGCGGTTAGTGTCGCTATCGCAATATTTCGTCGACTGTCTTCAATAAAGGTAGTTTCGAATGAGCCGCATCAATACTCAAGAAAAAGATGCGTTATTATTCTTGCAAAATGTGTTGGAGATCCACTACCAACTTGGAAGTCTTGCTGGGGATACATACTGCTCGATTCTTACAGGAAACCGAATCCAGTCTATGTATAGCTCTCGGCCATGCACCTCACTCAGGCACTCAGCCCATTGATCAAACACAATGTCAATCGTAGACTCGTCCACCTCCGTAATTGTCATGTATAGGCCACCCTCTAGCACCCATTGCACGTTTTCCTGCTCTCCTTCGGCTTCTCTGTTCCTCGAGTTGGCGGCCGAGTCCGCGATTGTCAGGATGTACTTATCCACACGCTTACCATCCGATCGTTGTTCTCGGGTGTGTTGTGCAAGAGCAATGTACCGCAGATGAACTCCACTTGGGATATTCCCAACCATGACCAGAGCATTATCGCTAAGGTTCTGAAGAGATTGGTAGCACATCGTATCAGCCTGAGAACGGCCCCAACTACGCGGCGTCACCAGGACGGGCCATACGTTCTTGTCCAGGTTAGGTAAAATGCTATAAACAGTATCGAGAGAGGAGCGAAGACGTCTCGTGAATCGAGCGTGGGCGACGAAGGAGGACCCCGCCTCGTTTCGAACAAGAGGCGCGTAGTCCACCGCCCAACCGAGAATCTTCCCGACTGTGGCGGTGCAGGGATGACGCTCGGCATACAAAACGTCGTTGCTCTTGAGAATACTGTCGAACTCTTCCCGTGTGAACGGACTGAAGTAGAAGGACGGCGCGCCGTCTGGGAACTGTACGCGCCATCCGTCGTCGTCTCTCTGACCGAGCATGAGAGGCTCCTCAGTGCGGAGCTGGTCCAAGAACTCCTGCGCCTCGTGTTCCATCAGCGCCTTGGCCTTGACTTTCTTCTCGATGGCTTCTCTCAGTGCCAGGTTCTCACTCGTTAGAGCGGCGCGCTCGACGGTCACGTGGCGGTACGCCTCTGCAACGGACCGAATCGTGACCTCGTCGAACATGACACGTGCCTGTAGCACCTGGCGCTGCAGCTCCTTCTCGAGACGCCGGCGTTCCTCGACCATGTCAATCTTTTTCTCCTTCTTTTGCTTCCGCCACTTGATCATCCGCCGGCGTTGCTGCTCGCGTCGAATCTGCTCACGCATCGCAGACTCGAACAACTCCATCGGAGTGGACTTGCAGTTCGGTTGGGTACCATTCTTCTTCGTAAAAGGTGACTGCTGGACGCTTGAAGACAAAGTAGCAGAGACCATTGTTGGCCTTTGGCGAATAACTTGGAATGACATGAGTGAGTTTTTTTTCGTTGCTGGAAACGCGAGCCAGTGCGGTTACAGGTAGCACATCATCGTCTGTGATCACGTGGTGGAGTCGTAATCGTTGTATTAGATGAGCTCAAGTCAAATGACTCCATCGACTGTACCGCGTCCTCCCAATCTGGTTCCGTACTGCTAGTTTTGACTAAAGTGTTGGCTGGTGCTTGTCTGCAGAGAGTGGACCAGTAAAGGAGTGCGGCGGCGTTTGAAACATACTTACGAAGTACCTGCGGTAGTTCCGCAGGACTCGAGACTCGACTCGAGTGTCCGACCTTAGATACGATGTTGTGTTCAGATTTGTTTTAACGTGGTTCGTACTCTCCATCTTTTCTATTTCGCATCAACGCTTGTTCTTCTCCTTCTTCTCTGCAGCTTCGGTTGCTGTGTGGTACTGTACAGTACCTTGTCGAGTGGTACACCATTTCCAGATCAAATTGAGAATTTCTCCGATCAAAATGAGAACAGCTAAAATCAAAATGAGAAAATCCAAGAGAAGGGCGAAATGCCCTGTCTAGTCGTTTTGAGGGGTGGGATTTGAAGCATAATAGAATTGCCAACTCAACGGCTCTGTACACGTATTAATTACAAAAGGTGATGTGAAGATAATCCCATAAGCGATTGCAGGTTGTCTCAATTTGATTTTAGCTTTTCTCATTTTGGCCGGAGAAATTCTCAACTTGATCGGGAAATGGTAAATGAGATTATGAATTGCTCAAGGCGTGGATCCTGCAAAAGTGCATTCAAAACGTGCGTTATGGTTGTTTTGATCAGGTCAGAAGTGGTAAATCTCCTGCCGTTTACTCGAGTACCAAGTGGAGCCACATCTGAGGTAGGGGGATATGTTAATCCTGATTCGAGCTGACATGTGAACTAGAATTCATTCATAGGACGTCTGCGCTGCGCACCTTTTTGGTTGACTAGGTCTAGTAAACCCTAGGATAACTTGACTGCACTAGATGATTACAGTTGCTCCCTCGAAAACTCGAGGCATTTGTCGCGTCGGAGGCACGAATCGCTTCTGCAAACGCGTCAACAGGCAACGGGTATTATACACTTCGAATCTCTCCTTCCTCAACTTGCTCACCCGTGACGCACTCATAGTTGGCCTACTGGGCGCCGATAGTACGTTTCTCACTCGTGACCTACGACCATAACGCACCTTTTGAATGCTGTTTTAGCAAATTTGAGTAATATGTGGTCTAACACTTGACAAAGTACACAGCAAACGAAGCTGCAGAGAGAAGGAGAAGAACCAGAGTTGACGACTCCAACCCGATAGAGAAGAGGCGGGGAGTGCAACAAATCTGAGCAACACAAGTGATGCAGCATCACTGATGCTTGCACTCCGGTACAGGTTACTCCGTGATTTCACGGACCGTGAACTCCACTGGTAAATGTAGCGGTAAGCTCCGAGCAGCAAAGTTTTGCTGCATTCATGGCCACAATCAAGAGCAGCAGTGCAGCTTGCGAGGACGCGGAATATTAATAGAGTAGTACATGTAGTACATTTTCCGCGTCTCGCAAGCTGTACTGCTACATGATGGCGGTGAGATAATTTGCAGCACTCACTCAGCTGGCACTGATTACGATTCTACCACGTGATCACAGACTCTGATGTGCTGCAACTGACACTCCCTCTCTCGAACAACATATTCACGTCATTCCTAGTTATTCGCCAACGGCCAGTCATGGTCTCCGCTACCTTGTCTTCATGCCTTTCAAGCGTCCAAAACTCGCCCTTTGCAAAAGAAAAGCATGCACAACACACACCACCAGAGACGTTGGACTCAGTCGAGCGTGAGAAAATGCGACGCGAGCAGCAACGTCGTCGGATGGTCAGGTGGCGGCAGCGAAAGAAGGAGAAACGGACCGACATGTTTGAGGAACGCCGCCGTCTCGAAAAGGAGCTACAGCGCCACGTTCTCCAGGCTCGCGTGGCGCTCGATGGCATGACGATCCGGTCCGTTGCTGAGGCGTACTGCCACGTGACCGTCGAGCGCGCCGCTCTAACGAGTGAGAACCTGGCACTGAGAGAAGCTATCGAGCAGAAAGTCAAGGTCCAAGCACAGGTGGGGCGCGAGGCGCAGGAGTTCCTGGGTCAGCTCCGCACTGAGGAATCTCCTGTGCTCGCGCAAAGAGACGACGATGGGTGGCGCGTACAGTTCCCGGACGGCGCGCCGTCCTTCTACTTCAGTCCGTTCACACGGGAAGAGTTCGACAACATCCTCAAGAAAAACGACGCCGTGTATGCTGAGCGCCATCCTTGCACCGCCACAGTCGGGAAGATCCTCGGTTGGACGGTGGACTACGCGCCTCTTGTTCGAAACGAAGCGGGGACCTTCGTGGCTCACGCTCGATTCACGAGACGTCTGCGTTGCAATATCGACAATACGGAATGGATCCTGCCGCGCCTCGACAAGAACCTGTGGCCAGTGCTTGTGACGCCGCGAAGCTGGGGTTGTTCCCAGACTGGTAGTAGCTGCTACCAAACTCTTCAGAGCTTTAACCAGAATGCTCTGGTTATGGTTGGCAACATCCCGGGTGACGTTCACCTGCGGTACATTGTTCTAGCACGACACACGCGAGAACAGCGAGCGGATGGCATTCGTGTGGACAAGTACATCCTGACAATCGCTGACTCGGCCGCTAACTTGAGGAACAGAGAAGCCGAAGGAGAGCAGGAAAACGTGCAATGGGTGCTCCAGGGTGGTACCTACATGACGATTTTTGAAGTCGATGAGTCGACGATTTACGTCGCGTTTGACCAGTGGGCGGAATGTTTGAGTGAGATGCACGGCCAAGAGCTCTACATCGACTGGATTCGATTCCCTGTAGGAATGGAACAGTCTGTATCTCCAGCGAGGCTTCTGCGTTGTTAGTATAATATCTAAGCACTGTGTTCTGATAATTATTGGTTTCATTCGTTATCCGGTCATTGCGTGATGGCCCTTCACTTTATCTTACACACAGTCTTGCGGTTCTCGTCCTTGATGCAATTGAACGTCAAATGCAAGCGTCCGTGCAGGGGTCACTAGCTGTTCCCAACGAATAACAATGTGGCCCCAGTTGACGAGGCAGTACTGCGCGTGCTGTTCATTCATACAGCCGGAACAGTGGTCGTACACCACCTCAAGGGTGTCACTATCGATCTGGGTAAGCGTCATATACGCTCCGCCTTCGTTGACCCAGCGCACACGACGGCGTTCAGCTTCAGGCTCCGCGTCGCGACTGCGTTTGTTGGCATCGGAAGTCACGACCACCAGCGCGTAGCTGACTGACCGTCGTCCGTCTGGTAGTAGGATCCTTCGTCGACTTACCATGTTAAGATACCGAATGTTAACACCAAGCGTGGGATCCGGTGTATTCCGTGCAATGACGTACGTATCCTCGTCAACCGCTTGCAGCACCTGAGACGAAAAAACTACTTGCCCGTGGATACGCTGCCATAGCTCCGAAGTCGTCAACACCGGCCACGAGTCCACGTCCAGTTTGTCCATCGTAGTGTGTGCCGATCCTCCAGCACAATGAATGCGTCGTGTGTATCGAACCCGCGAGATCAGTACGTTCAGGTTCGGATGCGGCACCAACGGCGCACGTTCAACGTCCCATCCGAACATGTTCCCCACCATCTCCATTGGCGGAGACACCGCGAACTTGGCGTCGTAACCTTGTCGAACAGCGTCCAACTGCTCTTTGGAGAAAGGATGGAAGTGGAAGGACGGCTCGCCGCCTGAAAAGTGCACGCGCCAGCCACGCTGCAGCGAGACCGCGTACGACACGGACGACGAGCCAGAGGACAAGGAACTCCCCGACAGTGACGAGTCTGAGTTGCTCCCATCTCGGCTACTGACGCTGCTGGTCGGTTCAGTGGCGTTTGACTCGAGGCCATCGCCGGCTTCGACGACGCTCTCTCGCAGCGTCTTGTGGCTGCCAATGCGCTCTCGTAACGCCGTGTTCTCAATCTTAAGAGCCTCCGTCTCCGCTATCAAGTGGACTACCGCTGCGTGCTTCTGTTCCGTTCGACCAGGTCGATGATGATCTCTGGTCGCGCGTGACGCGGCACGACGCTGCATGGCCAAATGCTGTTGTAGACGCTGTTCGAGCTGCTGGTGCAGGTTGCGCAGCTCCGCCTGCTGTTCCTTCTTCTTGCGCCGGAAGAAGACCATGTTCTCTCGATGTTGTTGACGCTTCCATTCCTTCTCGTCCTCCTCGGTCCATTTTCCCGCCGTAGACAGCAACCAGTGGCTCTCACTGGCCAACGGCCGCGCGCCGTGGCCGATGCGCAACGGCGCCGTCGTCGGCCGTACAGACATGAGTCTGAGTGGGCGCAGTAAGCAATGTGCGTCTTGTTTTAGCGAGGAACTGCCTGTATGCTATTCAGAGCACTCAGCAAGCCGGAGGGGGCCAGAGTTTCACGTAGCGTGTGTGCCGCAAAGCATTCGGTTCGCTGTCACCGGTACGGCCAGAGACGTGGCCTCCCTTGCTCTGGATCTGGAGGACACACCAAGAGCTCGCCAAAACGAGCTGACTCACTGGGCCACGCTCTACAGTAGATCGGACTCCGATTCGGAGCAGAAGGGGGATTCAACACTTCGTAGAGCTACTGTAGAGTACAGTTGTAAAGACCTTCAGAAGGTGAGGCGGCGCGACGGCATGACCAGTTGTTCCCACCGACAGGCGATGCCCAGCACCTCCACCCTGAGATATCGGGCGTGCTCTTCGCTCGCACACTCGTAGTCGCAGCCGTAATGCAGTCGGATAGTTCGCGCCTCGGTATTCGTTGGTTCCTCTGACAGTAGCAAGTACGAGATACCGCGCTTCATCCACTCGATCTTGTGCAACTGAGCTGCGAACTCGCCGACGCCTTGGCAGTCGGCTGGGCTCATGATCGTCTTCAGGAGCGCCACGACACGCTCGTTCTGCGCGCTGATCCCTCGCGCGCGAGCGAGGATGTTAAAGTAGCGGATATTTCGCTGCTCGCCGGACTGAACCGGGGCGTTCTGGATGAACACGGTCATGTCGTTGGTCACGTTTTGAACGACACGGGTGGTCACGGGTGTGCTGTAGATGGACGCGAACTTCTTCGGATCATGGAACGCGTCCCACGTTCGATTTACAATGGCGTCCATTGAGTCATCCACAATGCTTACGGTCTTGATGAACTGTAATGTATTCGGGTCTACTTCAAGCGGCCGCATCACGCACCAGCCGAAACATTCCAGCTCGGAGATCGGCACACGGCGCTCCATGAACTCTGAGTACAGGTTTAGCGTGCGCTGGAAAACTGTACGCACGACTTCTTTACAGTGTTTCTCCGTTAGCGGCACGTAGTAGATCGGGTCATCGTCTCGAAAAATATCCAAGAGCTGGTTCCGCTGGTCGACGATTCGGGAGTGTTGACGCGCAATCTCTCGACCCCCTTAACACATTCTTCGTAGTCTGTGGTAATGTCGGACAGATTGTATTCCTTCTCTATTGCGTCGTACAGTTTGGCGTGGTTTTCTATTCTCCGGTTTAGTTCCTTGTTCTCCAGCAAAATCCGTTCTTGACTTGCGACCTAATCAGCGTACCGGTGGAGTAGATCTTGTTCCCTCGAAGATACGTTCTCGTAATCGTGTAAGCGGACACCTGATCTTCGCGTCACTGGTGTCCGGTCTGATGCAAAAGCTTGTGTATCTTCCTACCTAAGGCTAATTCCTGCTGCTGAATCGCGGCGGCACTTATCTTGTGTCGGAGTCGCGAGCGTGCCACCACTTCCTTATGATACTGTCGTCTTCGTGCCGCCTTTGCTTCGTCAAGCTGCTGTTTATTTGTCTTGAGGTTTTCAACCTTCACTTCAGAGTCGAAGAGTGGCTCGTTCTGGAATAACGACACGGCGATGTCGCGTGCTGCTGCTGCCCAATGATCATGCGCTCGTCAGTGCTATTACATGTACTTCCCCGTGGAGCAATTCGACCGATGTCGGCGAAGGAAGGATGCATCCCTTTCGCTTGAACAGATCAAGTCCTCAACTAAAGCTCGAGTGTATCGGACCGTGCGATTCAGACGGCGGAGCCCTGGACACCCAGCAATTCGTCCACCCCTACATTTTACACGGCCCGTTCGTGTTTTTGCCGCTTGCATGCGTTAGACCTCGCTGGCGTTCGGGCAGGTCGTTTGCGCGATGTGATTGCGAAGACCCGCAACGTTAGTTTTTCGTCCGCTCGGGCAGCTCTGCCCGTGCTTCGGGCGCAGCTACGTCAGTGGCGACAGTCCGACCAGCTTTGATTGGTCCTACTCAAGCGCGTCCTGCAGCAGGACTCCTGCGTGGTGGAGAGCACTCGCCAAGTACAGTATATTCACCCAATTGGCATATGTCCGATGGTTATCATGAGTCAAGGTGTTGGCTAGTTCGAGGACAACGGATGTCACTTGGGGCCGAAGTCGTGATAACTAATGCTCTGATGCAGCTACATGTACTGCAAGGCCAATACCGTGGGCATGCGGACGACACGATGTGGCCATGGTGTAAAGTGCTGAGCAAGATTTCAGTGACGCCAGCGACCGCTCCGTGATCGTGACCTCCTTCACTCTCGCATCAACCGAATTTCGGTGGTGGCGGTGGTGGACCACAGTGGTGGTGATCGTCGTTGGACCTTTAGCAATTCGTTCATAGTTTCTCGCCTTGTATCGAGTGTTGATAGCTTAGTATCATTCAACCGGAAGCGAGTGGTTCTTCACCCGTCTAAACCAAAGAACTTGTTCAACAAGTTCAACAAGTTGTTGTGCCCGGGCTCATCTGTTGCGAGGGCTGTGCTCACGTGTTAACGGTCCCATGTCGTCGACGAATTTCTACAGTATGTCTTGTATCTCGAGTATGAGTGCGCGACGGCATATGCATTAATTTACGGACGAACCCCACTACAAACTACTTTTCGGTGATGGAAAGTGTACGCATAGGGGTCACGAGCTGTTCCCAGCGTACAAGAGCTTCCCCCATATTCATGGTTGCGAACGGCAGACCTGTGCACGAAGCCGTCTCACTATCCACATTGGTGAGTCCTCCATACTCGATTTCGACGCTGTTGTCCTCGTCAATCTCCGTGAACGACAGGTAGCTCATGCCTTCGCGCATCCACTCGACCCTTGGGTTGGGCGTCTGGGTGTTGGCTCGAGGGAAACATTTGTCCGGGTCGAGGATGGAAGTCATCATCGTCACGCGACGTCTAGTATCGCTCTTCCAGTTGCCTGGATTCTGGTCGAACACACAGTCCTGAACCTGTACAACCAAGCAAACGAAACGCATGCGCATCACTGCATTTGCGTCCGGAAATGTACGCATCAGGACACTCGTGTGTGCGTCCACATTCTGCAGCATTTTCGACGTCATCGGACTTCGATACATCTGTGAGTACAGTTCCGGCGTATTAATGATTTTCCACGTTGTCTTCGCTAACGTATCCCCCGTCACGCGTTCTCCATTGGCATCGATAGCGCTGATTCTCTTAGTGAACCGATGCTGCATGCGCACTTTACGCGTATTGTCCTCGTGCATGGAGAAGTAAACTTTCCATCCGAACGCTTCGTTGTACAGTTTCCTAGCTCCGGGGCCTCGTAACATTTCCTGTATACGCTGGTAGGTGATAAAGGCGAGTTCGAGACAGGTGTTCCGTGCGATGGGCTGGTAGAAGATGACCGGTTCATCCTCCGAGAAGACGATCCAGCGTCCTACGCCGCCTTCTGGCACGAGCAGCTCTTCCGCGTCAACGCTGTGTTTGGGCAGTCGGTCATGTTCTGCGCCTAATAACTTGATAAACTTCTCCCAGAGACGGAATCTCTCGGTCAATCGGCGGTTCTCCTCGGTGATCGTACCTTGCTTAAGCACCAGACTAAGATACTGTTGCTGAACGAGTCTGGCCGCCGTGCTCTGGTCTTTCCAGAGTTCGTCCTTGTCTTCTTCTAAACTAGGCAACACCTCGACTCCCTGTCCTTCGTCAGTGTTTCTTTCCTGTAATTCAGTGGAGAGACGTTGAATGGCGCGTTCTAGCTCGCGCGTGAGGCGCTCGACCTCCACACGTTTGACTTCGATACTTTTCTTCTCTGCCAGACGCTGACGCTGCATGCGGTCGCGGTGTCGTGCTCGACGGACCTCGGCCGGCAGGCGGCGGCTCTTGGAGGTGTCAACGCTATTGGGCGACTTAGGCTGGGCTATCTTCTTCTGCACGGGCGAGAGCTCATGCTCCAGCGGCGTGGGCTCCATAGTGGCTGGTGCTGGACGTGCGCAATTTTCTGAACTGACGGCGCGGCGAAAAACTGGCGTGGCGAAAAACACTTGGGGTTTGTATTTCGCGCCGGCAGCATGTGATTGTGCTCGTTCGCAATCCCCGTGGGCATTTTTGGGACAACAAAAACAACGGAGACGGGCTCGTCCGAAGCGCGTGCACAATTTGTATCGTACTCCGTACTTCACTACAGTACATGTACAAAAGGCAATGAGCGGTCGATTGTTGACGTAGAGGAATTGACAGCCAGTGACGTTAGCAAGGAGATCTGGAAGTGAAGTGCCAATGTACGGCCTACTAAGGCGAGCCATCGCAAGGTGCAATGGCAACTTGCTGTTATTTTAGCAAGGTCGTGAAGCTTGTTTGGTTACCAAAAATCATTAGGTTTTGTGTTGGGTAGTGAGTCATTTGGCAATGAGATCTTCTGGAAACGTCGCAAAGAACACGCAATCATGTGTACAACTTGCAGGCTACAACTTGTCCACAATGTACATGTACACTAAACTTACTTTCAACTTTCAATTTGAATAAAGCTAATAGAGCGCATATATACATGAAAAGCTGGGTAATTTCGTTGTAGGAGTTTGCAGCGAATGAACTTAAAACATGCTGAAATCCTGTACGCTTCGTTTTCCATTTGGCTTCATATTCGAGGGAACTCAATGTAGCTCTCACATAGAAAGTTACTGATTATTGCTAATCCATCGCTCGCCAGGCCAACTCCACTTCCAGAGTGAGAGCAACGGGGTGCCTGCACTGGACTGTAGCAACGGCACACCTGGTGGGATTTGGCCGTTCCGCGTGGGTAGCATGTGAATATAGTTGTCTGAAAGCTCGTGGATAGCTGGCTGATAGCCTTGTAGTTCTAGATCAAACTCATCGTCTTCATCGTCGTTTTGGTGAATAACGGGGTCCTGCTCGCTCAAATTTTCGTTCTTATCAACGGGATGCCAGCTCGCAAGTAGCTGTTCTCGAAATGAGTGCAAGGCGGCTAAACGCACACGAACCATACACAACTTCGCTAGATATACTCGAACAATACACTGAATCTGAATCACAGCGTGAACCTTCTGCTTTCGTCTGACTTGGAACTTCAGCAATACGAAACGAGCAATTCGATCGGCTGCTGCCGTTCTGGCGGTTTCTGTAGCTGCTACAGTTGCTTGGTCGGACAGCTCTTTCACTGTCTCCTTGTCTGTTTGAGGATCAAAAGATCTCTCTGGATCGCGTGGATAAGACACTCCTGCGTGTACCTCGTCTACACCTTGGTTGTCTTCGTCACTTTCGTTATCATCCTCAGGTTCCGTTTTAGCTTCAGAAACACAAACAACCTCTGACGTGCTCTTATCGGTATGTTGGTATGGCAACAAACGTTGCTGGGGTGAAAGATCCACTGTAAATTCGTCTTGGTTGAATGATTGATTTTCGTCGGTACACATGGCAATGGCCACGTTAACGTATTCTACGGGAGATTCATCTTGATGCTGAACGATCAAAACCTCTTTCAATGAAGTAAGCACCTGGTTATTTGACCGCTCATCACTCTTACGCAACATTTCACCGATCAGGACAGAAGTCTGTTCAGTTACGATGCGTATGTCGTGATCATCAAGTTGATGAGGTGCAACATCTGATGTTTTAGTTACAGGTCCATCCCTGACGATCAGCCCGCAATTTGTTGTCACATCCACAGAACACGAATCTGTTTCTTCTGGGCGGCAACTACGCTCCTTTCCAGCTTCATCGTCTCCAAGATTAGTTGACAAAACATCCCCAACATCGATGAGCTCCAGGTTTCCAACCACCTTGTCTCTTTTAGAACTCTCTCTCCAGGACTGATATCTTCGCAAAAGCTTCAGACGCGCTTTCTGAAGCAAACTCTCCTGTTCCTGTTGACGACGCTCTTCTGCGCGCATATAGCAAATGTGGCGGTACTTTCTGTACGATCGCTGGATTGAACGGATCGCGCCTGAGCGTATCAATCGATCGACCTTCGCTAACCGAACGGCTTCTGCTAGTTTTCTTTGCTTCTCGATCTCGACCAACCTCCTCCAAATATGCTGAATTCTTACTGCAGCTCGATGTGTTTCCAACTGCTTGGCTTGACGTCGTCGCGTTAGAAACCTCAGAATCATTATCTGAATCGCAACAGCACTTCGAAACTCCAGTCGATACTGCACAACACGCTCCACAGCGCCTGCGAAGCTCTGATTCAGGTTCTTCCGAGCAACGATACCCACTAGACGACGATAACGCGCCAACGTGGAGCCCTGAATACCCTTCGTCATCATGATTCGACGGATGTATCTACTCCATTCCGGTCGTCGCCTTTGTATTTGAGTTTTGCATGGGCTGGTTTGTTTGACTTTAGGTACTGTTGTCTCTGGTTCGTCAGAGTTGTTAATGCTATCGCCACGGCTTTCACCTCTCTCGCTTACTGGTTCGTCCTCACTTCGCTCAGCCAACACTATGTTGATCGCGGCTTGAAGTGGCCCAGGAAGTGGTCGATGCTGCTGAGTTCTGGCCTTCTCGTAGCTGGCTGGGTCCAGTGGTGCCAGACGTTCAGCGCTGCTGTAAATCCGCACGTTGTAGTTATTGCCGGATAGCAGTTTGGAGCTCGCCATTGCGCGGAGTTGACTTCGACTGTAAGATTCTCGGTCATTTTCTTCAAGTTCCAAGGCGAGAGCTGTATGCAACGAGTTATTGCGTGAAGTTGTGGTGATCTGCCCACCCCGGCGTCGAGCCAATACAGGGAGGGTTACTGCCGCTTCGTTTCGGTTATGCTGCCTAGTAGACTTCTCGTTGGACAGTTTTTCCGACCATGGACGCCTCGACGCTGTGGTACCCGACGAAAACCCGTCCATGGCTGTTCATGTAGTTCAAACAATTTGACTGTGGATTTAATGGGGTGTCGATTTAGAGTATTTGTACAGACTGGCTACGCGGTGGTTACCAAAAGGTGATTCAGGCCTAAGTATTTTATGTTTTCGGTACAAAAAAAAATGATCACTGCTAATAAGGGAAGGGTTGACCGTTATAAAGTTGAAGTTACGCATCTATAGGTTATGGGTGGGCGGTTACGGCGACATAATCTGATATTCTGCCGTCCAGATCCAATCTTGTTTCAGTCCAACGCCGACGATTCATTTCATTCCACATTCGGCGAGCGACTGGGTACAGTGCAAGTCTCAGGTTACCGCCCAGTATGGAGATCTCCCGTTTACTCCACGCGGCTGCAAGCGACAACCAGCTTCAGGATAGCGAAGACCTGTCTGCACCAGACAATAGCTCTAAGCAAGAGGCTGGTCCTCTTCTCACCAAGAGGAAGCGGCGTTGGAGACCGTCGCTGAAGCAACTTCGAGACAAAAACCAGCGCGACACCGACAATTCTCTGCTCCTGAACCTCACGTTAGACGTGAACGATCTGCGTCAGCAAGTGCACGACTGCCTCGTGCAGAAGAGCATCCGCGAGACGCGACTGCTAGTGGCCAGAGAGCAATTACACGCCCGGTCGCTATTGTCTGTCGATGGTTTCTTCAAAATCTTCCGTCGCGGCCACCCTGGGGCTCTTGCACCTACCGACGAGAGCTTTTTAACCGGATTATTGGACGAGGACATTGGAGTCGGAGGAGACATCAGAGGTCGAGTGGAGTTTTACGAACAATGGCGACGATACAAGCAGCTGTTTAGTGTACGACGCATCCGTAATTTCTCGACTAAAGTTGTAACCAGTGATACTGGAGGCTGCTTAATCGAGTGTATCGGGGAATTTGAGGGAAAAGTGACAGTCGCTGCACTGCAGACGGTATTCCCTAACTCATTGCAAGATGACGCGCTGGTCAAGCGAATCCTGCATCGCCGCTTCGTGTGCCCAACCAAAACTCTCATCAGCGTCGATGCCAATGGACGTGTGGTGCAGTACGACGCGTTCTCGAACGTTTTCGAGGCCATGTGCAAGCTGCTGGACTTTAATCCGCTTCAGGTTGTGGCACTGATGGCCGATGCTGCGATCCGTGAAGGCAGCATGCTTCCCCCCGTCGATGACTGCATCACTCAAGACCAGGATGGGGACTGCAATCAACAGGAAGTTGGAGCTGGGGGCGTGTCGCCTGTGAGCAGCACAGGCTTGTCCAGAAGCTCCATCGACTTCATCTTGTTATGAAATGGCAACTTGACCCAGTCGACACTAACAGGACAAGTGAACCCTACAGTGAATCATATATATACTGGTCGGCGCTCTCCATCTGTGCTGATAATACTGACTACAAAATCTCGATCACGTCCGCTTCGTCGGGCACGGCGGCGTCGTTAGCACTTGGTGGCTGCTCGTTCGTGGCTGGTTTGGGCGGTTCTTCGTCGTCAGAGTCCAAAAGTTCAATAAAATCGCTGTTGCTATCCACTGTAGTCTGCGGACTCTGATCGTTGGTCGTCGTCGACGTAGGAGCTGGAGTAGTAGCGATTGGTGCCTTGGACTCAACAGCAGTGGCAGGTGCGGTCTCTGATGTGGAGCTTGGTTTAACTGGGATTAAAGGCAACCTTTTCTCCTTCGCAATCTCGTTACGTAGCCAGATATCATCGTGCACTTCCACATCTCCTGGAAGCTTCGTCAGCTTCAACCACTTGAGCGTTTCTGCCTTGCTCATCGCACTCACGATATCCGTCAGTTGAGGGTTAACCTCGATCGCCAGAGTAGCTCCACACCCTTCAGCCTTCCGCTTAAGGTCTTGACAGCCCTTAATGCCTCGCCGCAGTACGAGCAGATGTCGATCACGTAGCTTCATACTTAAACGCTCTTGCATACGTTTCTTTGTTTGTGCCTCAGCTTGTTGACGTAAAAACACTTGTCGCTGTTGCTCAACTCTCTGTCGCTCTTGTTCAGCACGTTGTCGGATGAGCAGATCCAGTTTCTCCTTGTCAGTAAGCTTATTGTCTCCTTGCTGCTGATCATGAATACCCTGTAAGTGAGGAGGTAAGATCCTGCCTCCAATCTGAGCAGCGGCAGCTCCTGCGGCTGGTGCAGGTGGTCGACCTGGCACAATTGTCGTGGACGGGATCAATCCTGGCGCAGGCATGGGAACACCAGGCATACGGTTCATAAACGGATATGAACCAGCAGGCAACTCAGACGGAGGGACTGCTCCGGTGGTTGATGTGGGCTGTCTGCAATAGGTGCATTCAATCCTCGTAGGCACCGGAACCTTGGTAGTCGTCGAAGGGAAAATCTCGTTCGGCGCCCGACAATTGTCGCAGTGCTTCATCAACATACCTTCGCGACTAATGAGGTGCGTTCCTCCCCTGCGTAGTGTCCGCACCGCCTTGAAATACATGTGAGTCTCCAGAATCTCCTTCTGTTCAGCGGGTGAACACTGTTGATCCAGATCTTCTTCGAACATGGTTTCTTGCTCGAACCAGTCAATGATGCATCTCCTGTCCGCAAGTAAACCGGCCGCAGTAATCTCTCCGTCCCCGTTAGTTGGGGCCGTAGCAGTGGTTGCTCGGTCCCGCATTTCTGTCAAGATACTTACGAGGACAGAGTCTTCGTGAGGGATCGCTTGGATAGCCAGTTCCTCGTCATCTGCTGCCTTGCCTTGAGCATGAAGCAGAGACTCCTCAAAGTCGTCGATACTGAAATACTTCTGAAGGTCTGAAGTCATGAACTTTCGCTCGGTTGTCTTTTCATCCACGATACGCTTAGCTACGCCCTCTTTGCGGATTTGTAGGTCGTACACTTTCTTCTCCATCGTGCCCATCGTCACGAAACGGTACACAAACACCGGCTTCACTTGCCCAAAGCGATACGATCGGCACATAGACTGGGAGTCGTTGCAAGGATTCCAGCAGACATCAAAGATAATGATCCGATTGCCAGCGCAAAGGTTGATGCCCTCTCCGCCTGCTTTCGTCGAGATCATGATGAGGTCGATATCTTCTTCCAGGTCGTTGAACTGCGCGATCTGCCGGAATCTGTCCTGCTGTGACGTACTTCCGTCAATACGCAAGTAGTTAAGACGCTTCGAGTGGCGGCGCTGGTACTTGTTGTACTTGGAGATCATCAATCCGATAGTGTCGAGTGTGGGGATACTCTGAGAGAAAATAATCACGCGGTCGCCGACATCCTGACACGCTGAGAGAAGCTCCATGAGGATCATCATCTTGCCGCTGGCTTCTAGTTGATGCGGTACATACTTTTCCATGAAATTCTGAGCAAACTTCAAGCGGTGCCATCCTGCCTCCGAGGCCTTCGGTAGTTTCGGCGTTGGAGCAGCACTCGGAGCATCGAGCATATTCAACAGCTCCGCTTCGCCTTCATCATTGTCATCGTCGTCATCATCATTAACCACACGTGGCTCGCGAGTCGATGGAGACGGACTGGCTCTTCGCGCTTGTCTAGATGCAGGTACGTCGTCGTACGGATCAAAGTCATTGCCGCCGTCCTCCACACCGAAAATGTCCGATACACCTCGACGGCTTGATTTCTTGCTGGTTCCGTTGCGTTCCTCTTCCTCCAGACGCTTGTAGGTTTCACTAATGACATCGGGGT
The DNA here is from genome assembly GCA_033557915.1 of Phytophthora tentaculata. Lineage (NCBI taxonomy): Eukaryota > Oomycota > Peronosporomycetes > Peronosporales > Peronosporaceae > Phytophthora > Phytophthora tentaculata. The sequence goes on from JAUCEA010000006.1 coordinate 1,244,712, forward strand.
GGTTCGAGATAGCCAACGCGATGTGATATCCACCCAGGACATCCACCTTGTCAGTACTGCCACGAGTCGGAACGCCATATTTGAGAAACTCCCGGTATAACTGCGCTTGAGCATCCGTCAGCTTACACATGAGCACGTATTCCTTCTTGAGCGGTAGTTGTTTAAACAGATACTGCTGATCTCGACGCAGAACTAAAGGCTTTAGCTCACGTGTCAACACAAAAGCCCTCTGTCTCGCCAGCCGCAGATCTGCATCAGAGCTATCGATACACTGTCCATTCTTAATAGGAGCCACGAATCGGTTCTTGAACTCGTCCAGTGATCCCAGATAGTCTGGTCGTGCAAAGTTGACCATCGTCCAGTACTCCTCCAAGTGATTCTGTAGCGGGTAGCCAGTCAATATGATGCGTCGTGTAGTCTTGACATGGGCTAGTGCCTTGACCAGCTTGGACTTGTGGTTACGAACTCGATGGCCTTCATCTAGCACGATAAGATCGGGACCAGGGTCGCACAGACACTTGTACACCTGTTTGATCAGATGAGAGTACTTCTGGTTACCTGGAGCGATCTTCTCCTCGCCACTAGACTGCAACGCAAGAAGACGATACAACTCATAGCCTGTAATCAATAGTCCTCCACGCTTATGCCACTGCTTCACGACATGCACCCGATCCGACATCTTCTTCTCACGACTCGACTCCAATGTGAACAATCCGAGACATCGTGACTCCTTTTTGCCCAGCCATTTAACCACCTCAGCTTCCCAGTTTCTTACACAAATCGTCGGGGCCAGGATAAGCACATGCTTGTGTCTCTGCTCGAGTCTTCCATCCTCATTCAGCATCTTCTTCGATAAAAATGCCTGTACCGTCGTGATAACCTGTAAAGTCTTACCTAGACCCATAAAATCTGCCAGGACACAGCCGAAACCTTTCGGTTCATCTGCAACGTGGCCCCAAAGAAACCTGGCACCGATAATCTGATGGGGCTTCAGTTTATCGACAAGGTCCTTGTACACAAAGATCGGCGCGTCTTCTGTGCCTTCTTCGCCCGTTGGCGGTGTACCGTCCGTCGATGTAGGGTTCAAACATAGCTTCTTCTCTTCCATTGCATCCGGTATGGCTAGTTGGTCCTCGGAGAGGCTGGAGAAATTTCCTAAGATGGCGTCGATCTTCATAGCGCGTTTGGCTTCGGCTTCGCGTGCTCTGCGTGTACTATCGTCTAGGTCTTCGTCATCCATCACCTCCGCAATCTTGCGGCGGCGGTTCCAGCGCTCGGCACGCTCTGTACGCTCCGACGACTGAGCTTTGCGCTTCTTACCTGTCGCTTTCTTCTTCTTGTCATTGGATGAGCTCCTCGAAGCTCTGCGAGGCTGGAAGAAGGCATTAATCGAGCCATCTTGGGCTTCCTCGTCGTCCTCGTCTGCTTCTTCAAAGTCTTCACTTTCAATGCCGTCGCTCTCTTCTTCGTCTTCTTCGACATCTACTGGAGCGTTTGGATCCCACTCAGCCTCACCTTCGTCGCTGCTGTGGGTAGTAGCCACCTGCTCATCGTCCGTAAGGATCTCGATCTCGTCTGTCGACGACATCTCTGAGTCTGCGCCGCCTGCGTGGTCCTAGGCGCGCGCGGAATTGGCTTTTTGCCGCGCAAGGGAAACTTGACCATCACTCTGATCCCTTACTTAGATTAAGTTTAATGGGACTTCGAACGATTGATACTTAAATCAAGTCAAGGTTTTTGGTGGCTATCCACCAATCAGAGAGAGGAAAACAAGTTGAAGCGGGTCTATACCGAAAAATGATGGTTGGTTAATGGAGCCGAAGCACTAGCTGCTGCGTTAGCTACAATACAAACTCATAGAGAACGCCTTGCGTCGGTGGATCTGCTGGTTCGCTCTTGTCTGAATCGCTCGTAGCCGGCGACGTCCCAGCAGATGCAGCCGAGCCCTCTGCTTTCTCAACACTGTCCGGGGACGCGGTTGCGACTGCTGCTGAGCTGGTTTCGCTCTCCTTGGAGCTCTCGTTGTCGCCCTTGCTGCTCTCGCCGGCTTCTGAGCTCGAAGCTGCAGTCTCAGCCGTGGCCTTCTCTTTCGTCTCAGACACGTCAGCGCCCGTCACGTCTTTCCAGCTCGTGACTGATGTGCTGCCGTCTTCGCTCTGCGTCTCCTTCACTTGCTGCTCCCAGACCGACGCACTCGTCGCCATGAACGCCTGGTTGGCTGCCAATGCACGCACGTTCCGCTCCCGTGTGAGCATCAGCTGATGATAATACGCCTGTACGTGCGCTTGCTGTCGTCGTCGCTCCTCCAACACAGTCAGACGCTCCTGGATTATCCGAGGGTCCATGATTCCGCCCTGGAGTGGGATCACACTCGGGTCTTCACTGCCAGCAACATTCATGGCCATACTGTTCGCAAGCATCACTTGCTGGTGGTAATAGTACTGTTGTAGTTGTCGCTGATACTCTTCAGCTGCTGCCAGCTCAGCATTGGCCATCGTGACCTTCACGGCGTCTGCTTCTTCAGTCTCAGCAGCTCTATTAGGAGCATTGACTGAAGCTGTCGATGTCTCTACTGGATCCTGCAACGACTGCTGGAAACTAGTCTGGCTGGCGTTCAGTTGCTGCATCTGCTGTCTCTGTTGAACGCGTAGGCGAAAAATAGCGGCAAGTTTTTCTCGTGTGGCGCTGCCACCGCGACGAGGAGGCAAAGGGGCCGTCTTCGCTATAGCGTTGATGTCTGCTGTGTTCTTCTTGGGTTTCTTCTTGTTCGATGGACTGTATTTGGTCGCAGAGGTTGCAGCACTTACGTCGCCTTCGTCTTGACTTGTTTCTAGCTTCCGTTTGGCCCCACCTGGACTCTTGCGACGCTTGTTGATTCGACTTGACGTCTCTTCTTCCTCTTCGTCGACGTCTTCTTCACTCAATGCGTCGTGGCCTTCAATCTCAACGTCCAGCACCAAGTCTGCGGTCTCGTTATCATTCCTACGCTCGCTATCCTCATCTGTAGTGCCCACTGCGACTTGAACGCGTCGTGGAGTCCTTCGACCAGGTGATGATGCAGACTTAGACGACACTTTCTTCCCTGATCGGGGCGATTTCTTTACACTCTTCACGCTCTTCGGACTCTTGCGTCCAGTACGTTTGGCTGAAGATTGCTCTTCTTCGCTCTCCTCGCTGTGATTTTTGCGGTTGCTGCAGTTCTGAAGAGATTTCCGTGCTGTCTGTCGTGCTTTCGGTGATATCGCAGTCTTCCTCTGTGCGTCCTTCGGCTTCGTCTTGCCACTAGCAAGTTGGGCAGCCACCTCCTCTTCAGTGGCGAACAAAGAGATGTCGCCATCCCAACTCACGTATTTATTGCTGGACACCTCACAGTGGCTACCGTGAGCTGCTACCTCGTCTAGTCCCACCCAGGCATCGAATCTCGCGTTCCAACCCATGTAGTGTACAAAGAGTAGCTCCTTCTCCGGATTCAAGTCCAGGATCCTGGCCTCAGCGTATTGTTCTCCACGGTAATGCACGTCTACCATGAGTTGGTAGCCATGGAGTGTGGATGCGTCCACGGTCGGTTCCTCCTGCTTCTTCTTAGTCTCCTTTTCTTTGTTTGTTTTCTTATGATTGCGGTTTTTGTTTTTCTCGTCACCTCCGTTCTCCGTCTGCTTGGGCGACGTCTTGGCTGCTCGACTGCGCACCGCAGGGCCAGAGGAGTCAGCCACCACCTCGCCGATCTTGGCGCTGGCACGCACAGCGGCGCGTCTTCTGGGGGTCGGTGGCGGAAGAAACGGCACTTCCTTTTTCTCATCTTTCTCGACCACAGATTCCGGCATTGTGGAGCGCAGTAGCCTCCGCGTCACGTACATGGCCTCGAAACTTCAATTTGCAGAGCTGCTTTAGAGTGCTGGAAAGCAACTTTAATGCTGTTAGCTTGATTGCACGAGTAAGAGTGTAATGCGTCACTCTGCTTGGGTGGTAGAGTAGAGGTAGTGGTTGGGCTGGTTGCCTCTCCTTCGTTGCGCAAATGCTAAAGTGGGCAACGAACTTGGCCGAAGGGTCGCGAGATCTTTCCATGAAGAAGTACCGTGAAAGCACAAAACTGACGTAGAATAGTATTTCTTGTTTAGTGTGGTGCACATTTGGCTACACGAGGACAGGCCACGATCGTGAAGCTCAGCAGGCTGCTGAGCAGTGACGCGAAGCAAGCACGGTTGATAACGGACGAGAGTGTCGAGGATGATCTCTGACTAGCGCTGCAGTTGAACCGTCTAGAAGTGTGAGCGTCGTGGGTTTCCGACTTCTGTAATTGATGCAGTAGATTCAGTTGGATCATGGAGATATCGCTATTGCGTGAATCGGTGCTGGGCTCATGTTGGTCGAACCATAGGAGTTCATACGCCCAAGGCTCAACCTCGTTGGTGTGCCGTCATTGGGTGCATGGTGTACACGTTGTGACGCCGCCGAGAAGAGCGTGCGCAGCGGTGTGGGGCTGGATGGTCTAACATCAGGTGTAGGCGGCACAGCGCGCTCAGACTGCCGCACCGCTCGGCGAGCCATTTCACGCCAATCGATGCGCCACAATGTGAATACCATCAAACCAAACTTGACGATCTCACCGCAAACAGCGCCCCACCACAATCCATGCAGACCCCAGTTCCAAGAAAGACCCAGAAGATACGAGGTCGGCAGCATGGTAAGCCAGGATCCAACCGTAGTAATAGCCACCAGCGTTGCAGCCAACGACATGGCCTCCACGACAGCAGACATGATGATGTGCAGTCCAGACAAGAACACAGCGAAGCAGAAGATAGGCATGGTGCTGTTGATGTCTGCGGTCACGACAGGGTCCACTGTAAAGAATCCAATGATCGGGGCTCGGAAAATATACGTCAGCAGCGCGCATACAAAGGTCGTGATGCCTCCGAGCAGCGTACTCACATACAATGTCTGTTTAGCGGCTGCTGGGCGGTTTGCTCCTAAGAAGTTAGCCGAGCGCACCTGCATGGGCAAGCCGAAGCCCCAATAGATACCGAACGTAAGACCCCATAGGCTGAATAGGACGCTATTAGCAACTAACTTTACTGAGCCCAGCGATCCTGCCAGTGCTGAGATCACATTGTACACCCACTCGTCCAGAGCCTGGTTGATCGTCATTCCAAGAGAGAGGGAAACGAAAGTGCGCACACGTTCCCACTGCATACAGGCAGCAAGATCGAATCCAGCCCAAGTTTTCCGGTGGTAACCTTTGTACCAAAAGCCATACATGACAAGCGCTACCGGTTGAAAGATCGACGACAC